>CM042815.1:3887500-5171728 GCA_009982885.2 Hyles vespertilio
TCATCTCCAAATGCCAGTGAGTGGAAAAAGGCAATAGATGAGGAATACAATTCTCTATTGGAAAATAAAACTTGGCAGCTTGTTGACTTGCCTATAGGCAAGAAGGCACTTCCATGTAAGTGGATATTTAAAACAAAAACCGATCAACAGGGTAATATAACTAAATACAAAGCTAGACTTGTTATAAAAGGCTATGCTCAAAAGAGAGGCATAGATTATCAAGAAGTCTATTCTCCCGTAGTAAGATATACTTCTATTCGTTATTTGTTTGCTATGGCAGCACAAGACAATCTTCAGATTGACCAAATGGATGCAGTATCAGCCTTTCTGCAAGGGGAAATAGATACAGACATATATATGCTACAACCAGAACTATATAATGATGGAACACAAGTGTGTCACTTACTCAAGTCTATTTATGGGCTTAAACAAGCAAGCAGATTGTGGAATACAAAATTAAGTAAAGTTCTAAAGGAGATGGGAATTGAGCAATCAAAGACAGATCCTTGTATTTATTTTGATGTCAAGAAAGGAATTTATATTGCAGTATGGGTTGATGATATAAGAATATTCAGTTCTTTATCAACAATTACTGAAGAAATTAAAAGAAAACTATGTCAAAAGTTAAAGATGAAAGACCTAGGTGAAGCTAAGCAATGTGTTGGATTCAACATAAATAGAAAAAAGGATACAGTCATGTTAGATCAGGAAAAATATATAAAAGAAATACTCACAAGATTTAATATGTCCAATTGTAAGCCAGCAAAAACGCCTATTGAGGTTGGTCTAAAATTCAGTGATGCCAAGGAAGACTACAATATCGTCGATTTGCCGACGATATTGTAGTCTTGGCAGAATCGCTGGAAGACCTTAGCACTATGCTCGAAGACCTTAATCGAGTTTCCCAACAGGTGGGTCTTAAAATGAACATGGATAAAACGAAGATCATGTCGAATATCCATGTTGTGCCCACCCCCATTGGAGTTGGGGGCTCGACTCTCGAAGTTGTAGACGAATATGTCTATTTAGGACAAGTGGTCCGGTTAGGCAGGTCCAACTTCGAGAGAGAGGTCAATCGGCGAATCCAACTCGGTTGGGCAGCGTTCGGGAAACTTCGCGACGTCTTCTCGTCCAAAATATCTCAGTGCCTAAAATCGAAAGTCTTCGATAGTTGTGTGTTACCAGTGATGACATACGGCACCGAGACGTGGCCTCTCACTGTGGGCCTCATTAAAAGGCTCAAAGTCACTCAACGAGCCATGGAGCGGGCTATGCTCGGTGTTTCCCTACGAGATCGAATCAGAAATGAGGAGATCCGTAGGAGAACCAAGGTTACCGACATAGCCCATAGGATTGGCAAGTTGAAGTGGCAGTGGGCCGGGCACATAGCTCGTAGAACCGATGGCCGTTGGGGCCGAAAGGTTCTCGAGTGGAGGCCACGTACAGGCAAGCGAAGTGTCGGATGCCCGCCTACAAGGTGGACGGACGATCTGACTAAGGTCGCAGGAAGTCGCTGGATGCAGGCCGCTTCCAACAGGTCATTGTGGAGATCATTGGGGGAGGCCTATGTTCAGCAGTGGACTTCCTGTGGCTGATATGATGATGATGATGAAGGAAGACTCATATCATGACTGCCCTTACCAGCATGCCATTGGCTGTCTATTGTATCTTGCTCAAGGAACAAGACCAGATATTTCATATGCTGTAAATGCTCTCAGTAGATACAACAAAGAACCCAAATCTGAGCATTGGGCCGCTGTCAAAAGAGTTTTAAGATATCTACATGGCACCAAGGAGTACAGATTGAATTATTCTAAGAATAGTCCAGAAGAAATCACAGGCTACTGTGATGCAGATTGGGCCAGTGACACCCGTGACCGTAAATTGTGCACGGGATATATTTTTATTTGGCAGGGTGGATCAGTGTCATGGGCCTCACGCAAGCAACAGACCGTGGCGCTCTCCACAGCAGAGGCGGAGTATATGGCCATGTCGGCGGCGGCGCAGGAGGCGCTGTGGCTGCAGCAGCTGCAAGAAGAGCTCGGCGGGCGCAATATTACCACCTTAGTTATTCATTGTGATAATCAGAGTGCAATTAAATTAGCTAATAATAATTGTTTCCTACCACGATCTAAGCACATTGATATTCGATTTCATTTTTTAAGAGAACATGTTAATAATTTAAGATTAAAATTTTGTTATGTAAAGGGATAGAGATAGATAGAGAACATTTCAGATATATTAACAAAGGGTACATCTATTGAAAAACATGAGTATTGTGTTTTAGGAATGGCATTGCGTTCAGGGGAGGTTGATAGGAATGGAACGCAACTGTCAATGTTCCCGCCAAAACCGATGTAACCGCGCGCTTTTTGAATAGTCCTTCCCTTGTAACGTGAAGCGATTTACTACTTCATTGTAAAACCTTACAGTATTAAATAAACTTGATAGTGTTAAATCTTTATTTATTTGCACGAAACCCTACAATACTCTTAAGATTTATATAGATTAAAAAATAGTCGCGTCATCACGAATGACCTAGAACTCGCTGCTCTTAAATCATTTGCCACAAGTATCTCATCTGCATTGTTCTAAAGATAATGTTTTTGTTGAATAATAAATCAAATCTACTACTCGTTTTTATCTCTTTTGTAAAAACTTCTTACTTTGAACTTCTGATTTTGCTAAGATGTATTCAATCGTGGTCAGTCTTGTCTAGATATTTCGTATCAAAACGGCTTCTGTTATATAAATTTAGTATTTACATCATTCATCCGATACCTATATATTTATGCTGATCAGTGGTAGAATCTAGCCTTCCAAACCTTTCAATGTATATACTGGTGAATTCAGTTTAATCTGCAGTTTCGGAGATAAAACTTAAAGGTAAGACAATATAACTGATGATACCTATTACAGTTTTTTAATTTTTTAACAGTCTTAAAGACATCATATTTATTTATTGAATTAGTTATCAAAAGGTATCTATATCCAAGATCTAGCAACTTATATTTTGTAGATTTTATAAATCCCTTCAGAATTAAACAAGCTAGAAACATTCAAAATATTGAGAGTAAAATAAACCGGACGTAAAACAAAACTACTGACGTCCCTAGTCTTAATATAATATATTACCATGTGCGCGTGTGTGAAAGAGGCGGTAAGACGCCCGCAGCCCACTCTTTCTTTGAAAATCATTTGTTTTATTGCTATGTATGCAGACGAGCTAGCGGCCCGCCTGATGGTAAGCGGCTACCGCTGCTCATGGACCTCCGCAGTGCCAGGGGACCAGCAAATAGGGGAGCAACAAATTCGCTGCCTACCTTGAGGAGAGTACTCTCTTGAAACCTCGTTTAAAGAAGGACAGGTCATAGCACTGAGGAAATACCGATGCAGGGAGTTCATTCCAGAGCTTGCACGTGCGTGGTAGAAAAGAAAACCGTACCGTTCGGGAGCGGTACGCTTCCAGGTGGTGGGAATGAACTCTACCCCGGTGACGTGTGGTGTGCTGGTACATAGGCGACGGTGGTACCATCTCAAACAACTCTTCGGAGCACTTCCATTGGAACAGACGATATAACACACAGAGAGATCCGAAGTCTCTCCGCAGTCCTAACGGTTCCAATTTGTCGGTGAGCTCGGGATCATTGACTATTCGACAAGCTCGTCGCTGCAAGGAGTCAAGTGGGTCGAGCTGGTATTTTGCAACAGCCGTCCACTACGACTTTTATGCTCCGACTATCCAAAAAGCTGGCGATCCATTTGCAGAGTCCCTCAGGAATTCCATACGCAGGTAGCTTCGTCAGAAGGGCACGATGCCACACTCGGTCGAACGCCTTCGCAATAACAAGGCCGACCGCAATCGCCTCACCCACACTCTCCAAAGCCTCTGCCCAACGGCGCGTGAGGTACACAAGAAGATCACCAGCCGAGCGACCGTGACGGAAACCGTACTGGCGGTCACTAATCAGCTGGCGATCCTCAAGATACCTGAGTGGTACAAGGTACCTAAGCTGAGTGTTTATAACTTGCTCAAAGACCTTGGAGACTAGCGATGTGACAGCAATCGGCCTATAACTCGAAGGGTGTGATCGGTCACCCTTTTTGGGGACAGGGTATACATTGGTGACCTTCCACGAAGCCGGAACCCGGTTGGCTTTATAGGAAAGACGGTAAAGGCGCGTGAGCACGGAAGTCAACTCAGGGGCGCACGTTTTAAGAACCACTGCGGGGATACCGTCTGGCCCACTCGACTTATGGACGTCAAGAAGCCTGAGCTCCCGTCTGACAGCAAGCTGAGTGATTTTTATGTCATATACGAGACTGTCACAACGCAGGATGTTTGGCGGTGTGGCTCCCCCGTCATCCAAAGTCGAGTTCGAGGTAAATAATTGGGCCAAGAGATCAGCCTTCTCCTTTGCACTATGGGCCAAACTGTTATCGGGCTTACGCAGTGGTGGGAGACTGGACAGGCAGAAATTAACCTCCACAGCCTTAGCGAGCGACGAAAAACCACGACTCCCAGAGGGATAGCTCTGGAGTCGCTCGCCAATGTTGCAGATGTGCTCCGCCTTGGCCTTAGCTAACGCTCTCTTGTTGGATCTAGAGGCGGCTTTGAATTTCCGTTTCTCCTCCTCTGAATTTGGATACCGACGCCTCCTTGCGCCTTAATATATTTAAAAATATTTTTCTCAAGTCATAATATTTTTCTCCTGTTTTTTGAAGTGAAAACTTCTTTAGCGGCGTTGAGCACTTTTTCTGTAATGGGTATAAAATCTTAAACTCGCGTCAGGACACGTGACCTGATCGAAAAAGCGTAAGACGGATGGAGAGTAGACAGCTGTCAGTTAGCTGTCAGTTTATAAAGCTTTGATGAATTGCCAATGATTTTGAGTGGAGATTTCAACATAAACTTCGCAGACGATAAAAATCAACTATTAATTGAATTTTTAAATAATGAATTTGGTTTAACTATGTCGAGCTACCATATTACTTGAGCTACCATAAACCTATCGTATCAGTTTTAGAGATTGGCGATGATAGTTCTGGTAATGATGATGGTGAAAAAGTCGTTGAAATTATGGATGAAAGTTGATTTTTCGGAGAGATAAACTTTTTAATGTAAAATAATTGTAATAGTTTTAAAGTGTTAAATTTTTAATGTAATATAAATTGTCATGTTTGTGTACGATAGCGCAATAAATGAATATTGTATTCTACCACATAAATGATAGTACTTTTATACTGATAAAGCAATTGGTGCAAAATTATTCCCTAACCATTCCAAAATATGAAACATGCTCAACGTTAATAATCAAGTTTTCACTTCTGCCGGCACTCCCGGAGTGCAATTTTACATAAATTTTTTTTATTAAAATGGAATGGCAAGTCGAGTATGCTGTTTGTCTAATGGTAAGCGATAAGCTCATGGACAGAAACAAAACCAAACAAAACCTCGAATTACAAAGCAATTCTTGGTACTCCATTACGTTCACCATCCTGGGACATAAGATGTTAAGTCTCAACATGTCCAGTAGTTACTCTGTCTACAATGTCCGTCAAACCGAAATACAACAGGGCATTTACACTGTTGTTTGGCGGGAGAAATAGACATTGCGGTGGTACCTACCCTGATGGCCTCTCACTAATGAGACCTATCACCAGTAAAGTTTTAACATATTGTTATAATGTTATAGGTAAACTTCTTTAATAATGTTTTTACGGATTTTTTTTATTATTTGTACTTGTACTTAAAATAACAAAAAAAGCGATCTTAATCAAATACTCAATGATATTTCTGGAGAAGTCTCTTTATACGAACCAAATCATATACCTACTGATTTTTTCTCGAACCGTACTTTATGGGGTATTGTAAGTATCGGACCCTTTTTCTTTGCCTCGGCTGGTATCTGGGGGATTACTCTTTACTCCGACACGAAGTTCGAATGTTCATACATACCTGGACAGGTATGATATAAAAAAATCACTTCTAAAAACAATATTATTCTCTGTGAAACTTATCATTCATTTCGAACTTAGTCTGACTTAGTCTAAGGTTACAATGTACGATAGTGTATTTGTACATTTTATAAAGCATTTAGGCATATTCTGACAGTTTTACGTACGACGTTCGAATATTCGTCGTCGTGTCGGAACATAGGGTAACCCCCCTTGATCGGCGTTTGTGTTGAATTTCTATATTTTATCAAATCTTCTAAATTATACTTTGTGAAACCAACATCTCCATTGATAACCATAAATTCAATCCTAACTAGTGTATTTTATTGATTTATAGGATGGGCGTTCTAGATACGGTCTTAAGTAGACTGGAGATAATATCCACGAAGCCACTGATCGAAGTAGCCAAAGCAGCTTTAACAATTTTTTCTACTCTTAACTTGGGGATTTCGGAATATCCACCAGATTATTCTCCGAAAGGTATCGTATTTTTGTTTTTATAACATAACTATTATAAATGAAAAGTTTAATCATGTATCCTTTAAACTGAATACTTTAGCCCATAGATTCTGTTAGTTTTAGTTTCAGACCATGAAGCGGCTGACTTCATTATAATCGGCGCTGGCTCCGCGGGCTGCGTGCTCGCTAACAGACTCACAGAGAACGCCAACTGGACTGTAATGCTCATAGAAGCAGGAACCTATCCACCATTCGAATCTACGGTTTGTTTTTTCATCACCCATTGATAAGGTTATGTCTAATTTACATAAAGATTAGTAAACTTCATTAACCTGACGTATTGAGCAAAAGCGCATTTTTAGAGGTATAGCATCTGAAGCCATTTAAAATTATGTAATTATCTCCGAAAATTACTGTAAATGCCTGTAAAATATAAGAGGGGTAAAAATTTTCTTTCTTTCCGAAAGTATATGCCTATTTTTTAATTTTCAGCTACCGGGATTATTTCCATTAGTTGACTACTCTGATGCAGATTGGAACTATTACACTGTCAACGATGGTTATACAAGTCAAGCACGCAAAACCAAGAACATTCACATGACCAGAGGGAAAATGCTCGGCGGATCCAGCGGCGCTAACTACATGATGTATGTCCGAGGCAACAAGAGAGACTATGACGAATGGGAGGAGAATGGATTAACGGGATGGTGTTGGGACTGTATCCTCCCTTATTTTAAAAAGAGCGAACGTATGCGATCAAAGAAAATATTGTCAAGCCCTTCAGCTGATTTGCACGGCACTGACGGATATCTCGGAGTCACTCGACCATATTGGAAAGGAAGGGTTGAGAACGATTTAGCTGCCTTTAAAGAACAGGGTCATGATATTCTAGTTGACACCAATGGTCACCAGCAGTTAGGGTATTCTGTACCGTCGTTTACTATAGATAATCGTATCCGTCAGAGCACTTCTGTAGCATTTCTCAGACCCATAAAAGATCGTAAAAATCTAAGGGTCCTGACAAAAACATACTGCAGGAAGATATTATTTGATAAGAACATGAGAGCCATTGGTGTGGAAGTTAAACTTGCAAATGGAAACGTCATAAAGTTACTAGCAAAAAAAGAAGTAATCCTTTCAGCTGGTGCTATCAACAGCCCACAAATATTAATGTTATCTGGTATCGGGCCGAAAGAACATTTGAAAGAAATGGACATTGAATTATTATTAGACTCGCCAAATGTAGGTTATAATTTACAAGACCACCCAACAGTTCCAGTAATTATAGACAAAGGTGTAAATTTATCCCCTATACTTGGTAATCTTGATTTTCTATCAAATCTAGATAAGTTTCCTAGTCCAATGATAATGGGTCACGTGGCTTTGAATAAATTGCAAGTTTATCCCGACTACCAAGCAATAGCGCTTATTTTACCTGCTGTTTCACTTGTAAGTACTGTCTTATGTACGTTTACATTAGCACTTGAAAATGAGTTCTGCCAAAGACTGGCAGAGATTTCGCAGAAAAATCCGGTATTATTGGGTGCTTTAACTATGCTTCATCCAAAATCTACAGGCAGAGTATACTTGAAAAGTAAGAATCCGGAAGATAAAGCTATTATATACAGCGGCTATTACAGTAATCCAAAAGATTTGGACAATCACGCACAGTACTTGAAAAACTTTTTGTCTGTTCTTAATACAACTTACATGAGGAAAATTAACGCGAAAGAGTTCGACTACCATTTACCGCAGTGTCGTGGTATCGCAGCCGGTACTCTTGAGTATTACAAATGCTACGTTTTGAACCTAGCTACCACTTTATGGCATCCTGTTGGAACATGTGCTATGGGGCCTGATGGAAAAGACGTAGTGAGTCCCAGATTTCTTGTACACGGAACCAAAAATCTGAGAGTGATTGACGGAAGCGCCATGTGGAAGATTGTTAGTGGAAACACGAACGCACCAATCATTATGATGGCAGAAAGAGGTGCTGATATTATAAAAGAGGATTATGGACTGATTTCGTCAACATGACGTCACTGCGTAAAATAAGTTCATCAAAATATTATACCGCTCAAAGAATAGATTATCTGTAGGTGAAATTAAAGATTAAAATAGTTATAACACTTTTATTACACTTTCTGTTTTATTGAAATAATATTTGATTTTGTATACTCTAAATTGACATCACATAGTTCATCAGTAGTCTTCCACTATTAAATGCTTGCGGTGGCGTCGTGTGCCGGGTCGGTCACTTCCCTATAGCATGGTTGAGGAGGCCGATGGCTGGCACATGCGTCATACTCGTGAACGGGTGCTGCTTGCGTAGACTGGTCTATCCGATTTGCTTACATTGTAACGGATTAATTAATGGATTACATAAGGCTTTCGCAATTATTCGCTGCTTTGGCGAAAAAGAGTATACTGATTCTTCGTTCTGGGTGACTTCGCTACTTTCGGCCGTAGTAATTATAACATAAACATATTCATATAAAAATATTTTTTTGTAAATTTACAACAAATTATTAATGAACTGCTCTGATTAAACCAACTTGTAAATTTTGTAATAATTCCTACATTGTAAACTGGTTTTGAAAAGAGCAACACTAGAGTTTCTTGCCCGTTCTTCTCTAGTGAAAACCGCTTTCCGAACCGGGTGGTAGATAAAAATGACTGAATCTAAATGATGTTGAACATTTTAATGGATTCAATAAATTATTTTCATTTCATTTCATTTCAAATCTAAGCCAAGCCTTAACTATTCCTCAAGGATCTCCACACCAACCTGTTAGAAGTGACCGGCAATCGATTCCCAGTTACCTTCAATACTGCATCTATTCACCTTGAAGTATGACGGTGCACGTGACGGTCCACGGTCCCTACTCGAGAAATTTTCTGCCTCATTCGTCATTTTTTCTCTGCACTATTTGCTCTCCTAATTAATGACCTTAACGCTAATTATTAAATTTGGCTTATTAACTGATGGATATCGAAGGGTGTGTTTACTGACACGTGTGCTCTACTCTAAAACTTTCCGTTCAATAGTTACCAACCATATACTGCCTCCACTACAATTCAGTGTATGACCAAGAGTAGTTCGGACTTAATAATAATTGTTGATTATATACAGTTACTCTGGCAACAATATGCTTCAAACCTGAGCACATTAGTGCATTTATACTGCTGCTTTGCGGGAGGTAGAGTCAGACATAAGTCCTACATATTTGGTACTTGGCGACCCGTCTTCAATGTGTTACGCATATACATATTTGGATTTGGTGGCTAGTCAAGTCAATAAGTAAATTAATCAACATGTTCAAGTACAATGAAATTAAAAAAAAAGAGTGTGTGTACTCATGTACAGGCGTTAGAAGTTATACTTCTTTGGCGTATAGAAAAAAAAATTAACGTATAATCGTAAAAATTCACTCTCATCATTTTTCTCCATCGCGGCAAAAGAAGTATAACTTCAAAAATTTGTAGCTTTGCTGTGGTCATTTTATTATTTTATTAAACATAGTTATTTATATATTTAGTGTCGATAGGCATTTAAATATCGGAGAGGTGGTCCCACAAAGAATACTTTCTTTAAAGAACGTATTTTAAAAAATAATACATTATAATTATATAAATTCGTTAAAAATAATTCAAATATGATAAAATCTTATTTATAAAAGCAGATTTGTCTTCACAATTCTTTTGTTGAATCATAAATTCATTGAAGAAAAAACTATTATAAATGACTTCCTACGAACAAGTACCATTTACTATAAATCTTCAATGTTTTATGCAAGTTCATAATAAATAAGTACCAACGAATACCATTGTGTAAAATTAGTCAGTGCTTTTTTGCAGCAGTAATATGGTTTTTACAAAAGTAAACTAATAATTCTAACAATTATGTTGGAAGTTCATCTTTCCATTACTTGACAGCCTCCGTGGCGCAGTTGGTTAGACGCCGCCTGTGAAACGAGAGGCCGCGGGTTCGATCCCCGCACCGAGAGAAATGTTTGTGCGGCCCACAAATATTTCTTCCGGGTCTGGGTGTTTGTGAGACCGAAAAGTCTCTCGTAGTTCCTGATACCCACGACACTAGACTCGATCTTAGTGTGGGGTCAGGACTATGTATGTGACTGTTGGGTGCAATGATAAAAGAATTATAAAGGATGACGCACAAATGTAGCTATATATGTCAAGTTATAGTTATGTTAAGAATATCGACGCGGAATGTACATTTATGTATCTGTCTCATTTACACAAAGCTGACTTGTCCCTTAATGAAAGAGACAAATAATAATTCCTTTGTTTCGAATATGGCAATATTTTGTTCACTAACCACACTGGGACCGCCCATAGACCAAAATGACGCCATTTTAGTTATGCTTTCGAAACCACAGACTATTAAACCAAAAACTGCATGAAATGTCAAACTGTGGCGTTATCTGTCAATCGGAGTAAACAAATCTGCACAGTCAAAGAATTTCGGATTATTCATTGGTTAATCTCGTTTGTTAAGTTTGTTTAGTTTGCTTATTAGTTTAGTTGTTAAGTTTTTAAAATGCCTCAGTGTTGTGTTAAAGGATTCGAGTCGAGTTCAAGCAAAAAGGACCCTAACATTTCTTTTCATAGGTTAGTAACTGTTTTTACGAAATACTAACAAATATGTGCTAAATTTACATTTTGGGTTTATTTTTATCATTTATAAATGTATTTGGATCTTGTTGATTAAGTTTTAGACTCTTCTAGGCGTTATTTATACAAGTAGTGTAAATAACAACCTCATTGTTTGTTTACACACAAGTTTAGAGATGAGTGGATTCGATACGAAATTATTCATATCGATATTATCATTTTTAAATATTTTGATCTTTATTTTTCAAAAAAAGAAAAAAATAGTTTATATTTAAATATATATTCAGACCGACAAACAAAGTGAAATTAAAAATATTTTTTAGATTCCCTATAAACATATAAACCAGGACAAAATGGATACAAAAAATTGGAAGCTATTGGAACCCTGCAATAAATACATTTATTTGTTCATTACATTTTGAAAAAGAAAACAGCTTTCCAACAATATTCCCGGTAAGTGAAATTGTAGTAATTATGATATTTTACCTAATAATCCTATTAATAATACAACTGTTAATCAATAACAAAGATGACATGCAAGATAATTTGGACAATTGGTAGTCTATTGTCTAATGTTCTGGAGAACCTTTTAATGAACAGAAATAGTTTTATATTTTATTATTAATTATTATAATTGTTTATCTTAACCAACACTTTCATATTCATTGATTGAATTCTAAGTGAGACATAATGATTTTCCTCAGTCAAATAATAGCAATAAAAATCTACCTATGTTATTTTATTTTATTTGGTATGTATTAAATATCCTGATAGGTATTTTTGATTTTAGCAAAGAATGGTGCAACGTAATAATGAACGAAATGTATTAGATGCAACTGGGTGTTTGTCTCGACAGGTATAACCTTGTAACGGTTGTAACATGTAAATTAGTATTAGTTGGTCATATGTTTACATTATGGCGACTAAAAAAGTAACGATAATTGTAAAGTATAAGTATATTTTTAGGAATATCAAGAAATAATTACCTCCAACCGTCACATACATAGTCTGACCCCACACTAAGATCAAAATGTTTAATACATCATATTACTATTGTTTATGTAGCAGTTGCATTTTTATTAGTTTTGTTACAAATAAATTTATCATTTTTGTTACAAATAAATTTATTATTTTTAATATTTATACATACATAAACTCACGCCTTTTTCCCAGAATGGGTAGGCAGAGGTGCAACCAGGACACCCACATTTCAGCCTCCGTGGCGCAGGCGGTAAGACGCCGTTTGTGAATCGAGAGGCCGCGGGTTCGATCCCCGCACCGAGAGAAATGTTTGTGCGGCCCACAAATATTTCTCTCGGGTCTGTGTGTTTGTGAGACCGAAAAGTCTCTCGTAGTTCCTGATACCCACGACACAAGACTCGATCATAGTGTGGGGTCCCGAGTCAGGACTATGTATGTGCATGTTGGGTGTTATTTATTTATTTATTTATTTCGCCTTGTATGTTCCGTCCTACGATGTTGTGGGTGGCGAGCCTATCGCAATATTGGGCACAAATTCCTGACTGTGCTGATAATGAATAGAAAAATCCGATATCACTTTGCGCGACCCGGGATTCGAACTCGAGACCTCAGCTTTGTAACCGTACCATAATACAACTACGCCACTGAGGCAGTCAATATTTATACATAAATTAAAATCTATAGTCCACATTATTCACCGCTTGTATGTTTATGTATGTATGTACCTTATGTTTTTTTTTTGTTTGATTGAATTATTCGAAAAATATTTTTATTCTAGTGCTGATTTCCTGCCTTCGTTCGCGATGTCCGCTACAATTCCTTTATTCAAAATCAAAATCAAAATATTCTTAATAGTTTAAGTTCATTTCATTTGGCGATCTAGTGTTGTTACATAGTTTATTAAGTCTTTTAATTATTTTTATTTTTTTCGAGTTTCATATTTTTTTATATAAAGCAGCTGTTAAATAAATAATTGTCGAAAGAGACTGACTTCTGTTATACAGGGCTTCCTAGTTCAGGAGTCAGGGTGTTATTATGTTGTAAACATGTTGTAATGAAATAAAGATTAATTATTATTATTATTATTTATTCAAATAGTCTTTCAAAAGATCTTTTGGATTGTTCATTTCTGCTACCA
Organism: Hyles vespertilio; assembly: GCA_009982885.2. NCBI lineage: Eukaryota > Metazoa > Arthropoda > Insecta > Lepidoptera > Sphingidae > Hyles > Hyles vespertilio. The sequence continues at coordinate 3,900,672 of CM042815.1, forward strand.
CTGCTTCGGAACGTGTTGTAGCTGTGAAGAAGAAGTGGCGCAAGAAACTTCGTCAGCAACACGTACTGTCTTCTTTTTTCTTTTTTTTATATCGTCATTTAAAATTACAATAGTTCATGTCACAGAACACAATAATGTCAGTTTATTTAGTTAATTGTGTTTATTTAGTTAATTGTTTAATTTCTATTTTTACATTTTAATTGTTAATTTTGTGTAGATATTTTATTTCTATTTATATATTTAAGTTGTTAGTTTAGTGTACATATTTTCATTGTTGTTTGCTAAATGTCTGTTTTTTTTTTAGATTTTAGTAATAATTTGGCAAAAGAAATATTGACATGGTGAAAATTGGTGCTTAAGGAAAAAAGTGTGGTATATTCGAAGTCGCAACCGAATTCTAGCTATTAATAAAGTTGTATTTTATCTCACGTGTGTATTATTTGACAAATCCAATCCAATCATCAGGTAAAACTTACCCATCAAATAAATCATAGCATGAAAAAAATATCAAAACATTGACCTATTATTATCAGATTTAATTTTTAAAGACTTGACTGTCAAGTCCTAAAATCCCCTGTTTATACTCAATTGACATGTAAAGCAAAAATTAAAAATGTTATATTAATGTTAGTCGTATGCCACTGTTGATGATCGATATCGATAAAAAAATTTGGTACTAGCGTATCACTATTTTTAGGGGCGGAGCCGCCGCCATGTTTGTGAATCAAAGTGGTACGCGTCACGTGACCTTATGTTTCATCCCCTCTATTCTTTAATCATTGGTTGGGTGTTATTTATTATTTATTTATTTATTTATTAGGCAATTTATTTATTTATTTATTATTTATTTAGCAATAACTACAAACCATGAGCTTTTTTGTTTCTATAAAATATGCGTCAAGGGTAATATATGTAGGATTTGAATGTTAAGAAGAAAGATGAGTAGAATGGAACGTTGACGTATGACTGATATGGAACGTGGTTTGTGTGAAAGAGATGACTGATAAAATATTTAAGATGGAAAGAGTAAGAGGATGAATGATATAGATGATGAAGTATGCAAGGACGGAATAGAAGAGAACAGTCTGGAAAGACGTAAAAGACGGAAGACGTAGAGGACGGCTGAAGTGAAGACGAGTAAGACGATAATACATTTAATATTAACAAGACAATCTTTGTTTAATTTGACCCCTTACGGAACTATTCCCACATATATTTTAAATATTTATGTGATAGACAGGTATTAGTTTTGGATCTGAGAATTTTTGAGACCGAAAAGTCGTGGTTCTTGATACCCACGACACTAGATTCGATCTCAATATGGGGTTAACCATTGACTTATATTCTACCGATAGACGCGACGCGTCATAGAAACTATTTGTCCCATATTTCTCAAAGCTCAGTAGCGACATCTAGTACGTTTACTTGAATATTACAAATTATTATCAAAGATTATTAGACAGAAGAGACAGTTCAAATCAATTATAGGTTTTCCTAATATACTGCCTAAGTATGAATGCTGTCATAGCAATTATATATTTTGTAATAATTTTTATTTACGTGAATAATTCATGAAAATTATCTAAATTAAACTATAAAGTGTACAAGTTCATCACAGTTTTACAATACGATAATGAAACAACAGACAAATATTAGAAAGACCTCCCACTTTCGTAACAACGCGTAAGAATTGAAAAAAAATTTTAAGTGATATTAGTCTTTAAAAACATTCAATGGGATCCAAATTCCAACGTTGTCCATTAGGTAATTCATATAAAGAAATAGGCTCTAAAAACTGTCCACTGTTTCAGAACATACATACAACACACATATTTTGTCTTATTAATTAACAACATAAAATTAAAATGAAATACTGAAATCAATTTTTAAACTACGTTTTTCCTGCATATCTGTATTTGTAATGTATTCGAATAGTTTATGCCTATTTGGTCAGCTGATATGAATGTCCCATGAATAATCTATATCTAATATAGTTCGTCTCTCTCACTCGACGAGCAATTTTGTGCGCGGGAATGAGACATACGATTCAGAAGCTCATCTTGTATTTCTAATGAGCTATACAAATATTTAATCCAATAATAACTAAAATATCTGTATTATCGGCATTATAGTGCAATATTTTATCACTTAACTTGTATGCTTTAATTATATTGTAACTTTAGAAAATTTCGCTGTCGGTTTGACGGGGAAAAGTCAACATAAATTACTTATAAATATAAGCAAAGAGGCGTACTGTTGCGCGGCCGTCACGCGGCAGACTGATTCGTGTGCGGTGCATGCACCGCACTTGGGTGGGACACGTTTGTTACAAAGAACGTCTTATTTAGTGTAACATTGATATCGATGGGGTTAACATAATGTATGTGACTGTTGGGTGTATAAATATTTATTTATTAGTGTTTCACCCGGTGGGAGTTTTCAAAATTCTCTGGGCTGTTCAAAATTCTTTGAGCTGGCTCCAGATTGACAAAATGTATTAATTATCTTGTTGATAAAATTAACAAGCACAATTAATTCTTTGAACGTCGACAAATAAAGTAAACAAGTGTGTGTGTGTGTTCACAAATCACGTCTGTAACAAATTTTAAAAAGCCATTATTACGAATTGGAGTATTGAAATCGGACCCAGGGTTCTGACTTGAACTAAGTGACCCCCCCCCCTGCCGTAAAAGATGGATCTGTCCTTGATTACACATGAATGTCGGCAATGTGAAAGATTGTTATGAAGATGCACGACAAAACACCGATAGGTGGATTACTCCCCAAATATGTGTTTATTTTAATATTGCAAGCAATGTGAAAATCATAAACCCCACTAAAATAGGAATTGTGGTGCCAATAGCAATTGGAATAACTGTGTGGCCTGTTGGCACAGATCACTCCCAATAGATACCTCATGCAAGGCAGCGGTTGCGCCCAACACATATAAGCTATCAGATAGATATAAACCGATGCCAAATGTCGCTTCATCAGTGTCGTGCAAGTAGTGGACCCGCACATGTCGTCGCACGTTAGCGAAAATTACATTTTGGGAACATAATATTACAGTTAATAATGATTTGTTCAATAAAATGGTGTGCAAAAAACTCAAAAAAATAAAGTATCCAAAAAAACGCAATAAGTTTTCATCGATAACTAATATTCTTTAAAATAATTTGGTCCCGAGCGAGCTCAATTTATACTGGTTAATGTATCAATGTCAAACAGTCGAGTTCGGATGGAGAATCAGTCGTCTCTTTTTCGCATAGCAATAACCGTAATAAGCCATCTTTTTTTGGCGAAATCACGCGTTCTTCTAGTGTTTGACGCATGTTTATAATATAATTCCCAGAAATATCGATATTGTAAAACAATAATGTGTATTTTGTTAAATGACAATGTAACAAAATATATATTGATTTAAATAAAAATTGCAAATTACCATAATTACGTTATTTTATGTAATTTGAAATAGTTAAATTTGTTAACAAGGCACTTTTACAATCTTTTTTTATTTATCTTTGGTGTAATTAAATTTCGTTTTTTCCCTCTAGTTGTATACGTTTTCAAATATAATGGGAGGGTATTTATCATAAGTTTTAGTATACTAAGTTTATTGAGAATCAGTAGCACAAGCGATTGCACTAATTTTAACATTCGTTGTATATATCGTCTCAAAAACATTCATAGTTCGTCAAGTGGGTTTCATCGTCACTTGTCGATATTACATTTACTACAGCCGCCGTTAGAATTCAAGAAACGGTTTAAGTTATTGTAGCCCTTTAGGGCGTGAGGTTTAGTTATTTACTATTTCATATTTTTATCTGATATTTTATATCAACACACTTAATTTGGGTATTTCGCCATTATGATATACAAAAATACACGGTGAATAATAGAAATAAAACCGTTACATACTAAAGTATAAATCTTAATCCTATTTTATTCGTAGTTAGCGGTTGCCGGTTGGTATAATTTATCAGATCAGGCCGGTGAAAAAATATTATCAAACATTTAACAAGTTGGTAATTAAGTTATAGAATCGGTCATAACACATGAACTTACTGGCAAATCGAACTATCGATACATTTTTTTATTTATCGACTTGTGCCTCATCTCTCTAGTGAAGTCCACGTGACCGCGCTGCAACCCGCCCACCCCCCGCGCAGTTCCCTTCGTTGGCGTTTTCGGTTCAAAACAAAACTATCGTAATGCGGTATCTATTGGAAGTGATCTGTGCCTGTTGGTAACGCACCAGACGCGGCTGCCAATATGTTTACTTTTATCCCTTTCGGACCCTGTACTCACTTTTGTGAGTGCTACTTTAGGATTTTATTTGAATTTACTTCGAAATGGTAAGCAAACGGGGGCGAGCTCGCACGATAGTGAGGGTAGTCCTTTAGGCCTACGTATTTTTTTCGCGGTAATAGATGACACCTCTTCTCATCACAGAGTCAGTGAGTGTCCGAGACCGCGCGAGACGAACGAGTCGTGACCTGTCATCGCGGTGATTACATTTTTCGTTCTGATAAGCAATAAAGTTGTTCGTTTTTGTTTTATTGTATAACTGTTTTTGGATTCGTTTTAGGTATTATTTTGATGTGCAACAAGCAATATGAGCAGAATAAATATAGTGCTTGACGATGATGCTATTTCGACGCATTAAATGACTCGGACTTCAGTAACGACTCAGCTGAAGACAAAAATTGGATGCCCCACACAGGAAGAGTTCGGCAATCTGTCTAATGAAATCCAAGAGGAAGATTGTAGCGTTCCTGTTGTGGCAGCACCAGCTGCTAGAAATACCTGGACCTGTTATAATCAAGACAAAAAAAAAAAGATCCTTATTAGTGCCTACTAATAAGTTCGTTTAATACAAGTTCGTTTTTTTGTTTATGTCTAAGGAACAAAAACTTTAAATGCTAAATTATTAATTTCCGTCCATTTTGTAACAACTTTTACTGTTTTTTTTATGATTAAAATTTAATTTCCTATATTTAATGATATTATTTATCAACCCTCACAATAGTGAGGGCAATAAGACTGGGCCCGATCCCTCACAATCGTGAGCATCGTGAAAAACCGATTTTCAGTTTTACTATATTTTTTCTATTAGCATATTCATCTTCAGCGACCCCAAATTAGCAAGAAACAATAACTTGAATTTTGAAACTCATTGCCGTTTAGCTTCAGGTCTGAAAGGGTTATCGCGAGTTTAAATCCCAAGGCACATATCTTACTTTTCGTAGTTATATGTGTACAGATAGTCAATCACCACTTACCTAAACGGTGGAGGAAATCATTGGATGGTAATATTTATGGTATGTAAAGTCTGCCAAGAACTAGGCAAGTGCCAAGTGTTATGGAATATATGGCCTAGTCTCTCTAACATAGCAATCTTTTTCTCGATTGTATGTTATGGTAAGTGATCACTACCGTCCATGAAACGAACTGTATGTACTGACATTAATAACTAACTGCACTTCTTTCAGCCCCTTCCCAAACGTTGGCGTAAGTTTATTTCGATATAAAACATATTTAAAATCTGCATTTACTTTAATAGACTATGTAAACATAGATTCTTAAATTTATTGATTATTTCGTGACAGTCAATTGATCGATGTTGGTTCAAAGCGAGATTACTTCACGGACTACGTGCAATACCTCATTATACGTTGCATTAATAATGCATGTTATTACCCTAATTACAGCTTATATATTGTGTAGAAACATAAAAGCAGGAAAAATAGCAAGCGGAGAGACAGTGTCGATAACACATCGAGAAATAAAGCCGCGGCGGATAGAAAGGTAATATTTTAAAGCAGTCAATACATTAGTCATTAGTGACCTTATTCATACAATTTAACACTTATTTTAGGCATCGAATATTTTGTCCTTCTTGAACGACTTTTAAGATCAGTTGAAGGGAAGAAGACAAAAAATTCTATAGCTGAATAGATTTAAAAACTGTATGAATAAGGTCATTAATTTTATTTATTTTTATTGATTTGTGATTTTAGACGAAACTTGAAATGCGTCTTGGCTTATTGGTAACTGACCGGACGCGGCTGCTGATACGCCGATCGTGGGATTAAATCTTAATGCATGCCTCTAAAATTTTAAAAAAATTCAATGTGTCCTACATTACAGTTATGCTGATGTTCATCTTTCCATGAAGTTTGTGGCTAAAAACCTTGAGTTTTATGTTTCTATACAATATGCGTCAAGGTCATTTGCAATATATTTACTTCATTCCGAATTGATTATATAGATAAGAAGTAGTGTGTGGTAATAGTTCTACCATTTGGCACAGTTGGTTAGACGCCGGCAGTGAAACGTGAGGCTACTGGTTCGATGCCCAAACCGATAAAAATAATCAGTACATCGCAGGTACGGTACGGTTGTTGTGGATCTGGGTGTTTGTGAGATCGAAAAGTTTTTCGTAATTCCTGATACCCACGACACAAGACTCGATCTTAGTGTCTAGACTATGAATGTGCCAGTTGGATGTATTTATTTATTCATCCGGTGAGATATTGCCATATTCGCTGAGCGGTTGAGCTGGTTATAGGCTAAGGAATAGGCATGATGACTGATTTTGAAAAACTACTTCAGAATGTTCGTATACATGACAATACTTAAAATGAATTTAATTTTTGAAAAAAAAGTAAGGATTTGCGCGAAATATTACGTTTTAAATTTCCCATTTTAACCTTTGCTCAAAAACGCCGTAATAGTAATGGCGTCCGTGTGTGACGTCATGCTTTTATAAATGCTTGCTCGTGCAATGTTTACGTGTATATTGTGACATGTACGTTTTATTACTTTTAATAGTAATGCCGAGTTTTAATGTGGATCGACGATGTGTAGTTCCGCAATGTAATAAGACATCGATACAAACTCTGAGCAATTTGTTTTTTGAAGTGAAAACTTCTTTAGCGGTGTTGAGCACTTTTTCTGTAATGGGTATAAAATCTTAAACTCGCGTCAGGACACGTGACCTGATCGTAAGACGAAAAGCGTAAGACGGATGGAGAGTAGACAGCTGTCAGTTAGCTGTCAGTTTATAAAGCTTTGATGAATTGCCAATGATTTTGAGTGGAGATTTCAACATAAACTTCGCAGACGATAAAAATCAACTATTAATTGAATTTTTAAATAATGAATTTGGTTTAACTATGTCGAATGATCGCAATCTTAGCACAACGAAATACAAAACTACTATTGATGCGGTCTTTATTAGACATTTAAATAGGTTCGAATCAAAACTGTTCGTTTCTTACTTGAGCTACCATAAACCTATCGTATCAGTTTTAGAGATTGGCGATGATAGTTCTATTAATGATGATGGTGAAAAAGTCGTTGAAATTATGGATGAAAGTTGATTTTTCGGAGAGATAAACTTTTTAATGTAAAATAATTGTAATAGTTTTTTTTTTTATTAATGTTTCAATGGGTAAAAAAGTTAGAAATATATGGCTAAAAATGGAAAGGCAAGATCCAGGATCTTTAAATTCGATGATTAATTTCCGTGAATACTATTTTGACGGAAATAATAACTTTATTTACAACTTTCATAATGTTTGACGTGTGCAGAAAACAACATATCAAAATTTAAAATTATTATAAATAACAATACAAATACATAGGAGCCACGATTCATTTATTTCCTTCCGATATTGTTATCATGCCAATCGCTGTGTATATGTGTACTGAAAAGCGTTATTAATGTTCCAATCAAACAGTGATATGGAATATCACATAGTTCCAAATTTTGAGCTATTTGCGATGAATCCTTATTCCATGAGTAATGTTCCTTTTTCGTAGGTAGCACAAAACTGATTGCATTACTAAATATTAGATAAATATACTGAATAACATAGAAATGACCAAAACTAGCCAACAAGTTCGCGTTATGACTAGTTAATATTCACGAAAGTGACACGTCACTCGCTTCTGATTGGCGTTTCATCTAATATGGCGGATCCATAGAATTTGTACTTTTATTTTTGCAAAAATATATTTAATCTTAATTAAAAACTAAAGCAAATTTTTATTTTGAGTATCCTTCTATTACACTTTACTATATTAAACCATAATTTCATTTATTCGTTGTTACTGTCATCATCCCCATTCCACCCCCGTAACTCAAAACTCCCAACATTTAGACTTGTCCGGCATAAATTAACTGTAGAGACTTCAGTGGATCATTTATTATCTGCTAATTGTACTATTGTGCTCATATGTTTTATTGTTCTGTATGTTTCCCAAATATATAATATAAAATAAGAATAAAAATTTACTTATTTATTTTAGTTTTAGGAGGATTAATTGGTAGATTTTTTATTAACTGCAATAAGTCATAGAGTCCTATTTAGAGATCGACCATGTTTGCCGGCAAAAACCTAGACTCTATCCCAGGCAAAGAAGTTAGAGCGTCTGTCTCCGTGGTAGAAATAACACATTTGGAAATGATACCTTTGGAATTTTCTGTGCACGAAAACTTAAAAAGCACGCATCGACGGCACGCGAAATTATATTTTGAGCACGTTATTTTTCACTGAGAAAAAAAACTATGAAATATTCTCAATCAAGAAACTTATATAGCGCTCGTTTGTTATTGTTTCATAGCTAATTGTTACCAAATATATAGAAATCAAAATTATTTGACGTTTATGGTCTTAGTGTACAATTTTTTTATTAAAAAAAAGAGAAAGATAATTGTTCGCCATCCCTGGTTTAGGCTTAAATTACTAATTCATCATCATCATCTCAGCCACAGGAAGTCCATTGGTGAACATAGGCCTCCCTCAAGGATCTCCACATTGACCTGTTGGAAGCGGCCTGCATCCAGCGACTTCCTGCAACATTAGCCAGGTTGTCCGTCCACCTTGTAGGACGGCGCGGCGTCCAACATTTCGCTTGCCTGTAATTACTAATTATTATGTTATAATTATATTGTTTAAGTTTGCAATATAACCCATTGAGGTAAAATCGTCACGGTGCCCTGTAGCAAATTAACATAATCACATTGTTGCGGCCATTTATTAAAATAATTATGGCATTAATTAGAAAATTATATTCTTGCGTTACTTGTTATGTACATGGGTAGACTAAATATGGAATACAATGGTTACATAACACCAAACATACTTCATTATTCTTAAAAGCGTTTATACCTTCCGCGCGCTTTTTGGCTTAAAAACAGGACTTTTCAAATGAGTTAATAGCCACCAATAAACAATTAAAGGAAAAATAATTAGTACGTATTTTAGAAAAGGTTGTCATCTAGGGATTTTGGTGGAAAACATTATAGATTGATCGATAATTTGTGAGTACTATAGGGATAACTGAACACAAGTGTCGTTATTTAGGCTTTAAATGGCAATTTAGAAGCTTATGATATCCGAAACCACTAAATATAAGATGAAAATAAAATATTATCAGACTAATAAGACCCTTATGGAGGGATTTTGCTGAGAAAAATAATCTTTTTGTGTATAGTTCCTGAAAAATAAAAATTTAAACAGTGCGAAATTATTCAGAAACTCTCGTCAAGAACATTTTTTTTTTTCACCAACTTATCGCACATAATTTTTTATAGCAATTGCATATTATAATAGAAAAACATCTTATCAATAAATTACTATTTTTATATTTCAACAACATTATTTTTCATGTTTTCTACAAATATTTTAAAATCCACTATAAAACACGCTGTCCGACGTGCATCAAATCAGACCGCCGCAAGGCCTTCTAGAGGGAGGACGTATCGCTCGTTGCTCCGGCCTGGCTGCAGTCGATTTTTGCCTTGCGTAGTAAAAATAGCCACGCGCGGACTGCGATTGCCACATCTTAGTACTTTGGTAGTAAAATAATTTTTTTTATTACCTAGGTACAGTGATTTTGTAGTGAGTATAAATTATGTTTCAGATAATATAATGGGATGTAATTCCGAGGCTAAATTATGTTATGTATTGTAATATAAAATTAAATATATTTCGTAATTGTATGGGGTTGTAAGGCCCCTAACTCTATTCATGTGTTCGAACACGAAATGATTAATAAAACGTCCGTAGTGTCTACTGATTGAACACTGATTTGAATGCAACTTAACAATGTAATAATAACGAAAATATGATTGGTATCTAAATTTGTATTGTTCATTGCTTGCACAGTAATATTTGTCTACTTATAATGCAAATAAAATATTATTATGATCTGGGGGCACGGCAGTGCCCCCTCCAAGTCGAGCTAAAAAGCGGCATAGCCGTACTATCCTTTTCTCGAAGCACTTCAGACCATTTTCAACCCCCCATAACTTCGTTGTGGTTAAAGTAACAAGCCTGAATTTTCAGTTACTAATTAGGCATTGTGTAAACACGGTATATTTAAAATTTCATTCAATTTGAACCAGTAGTTTAAGAATTATAACTTGTCAAACTTTCGCAATTTTGTCACTCACTGACTGACTGACCGATCATCAAAAGTCTAAGGCACTTCTAGCAGACATAGAACCTTCAAATTTAGACTATCATTAGTATGTAGTGTCTACATTAAGGGAAAATTTTAACATTTCATAATTTCTGTCTAGTTTTCTAGATACACTAACTGCGTGAATAACTTTGTAATCTCATATAAATGTATAGGATTACAAAGATACATTTGCAGTTAATGATTCGTTGTACCCGTATATAATGGAATAATAGTTGTAGATTGGTATCAATATATATTATATATGAGGCATAACAGGAGGGGGGTATAAAGAGGGAAAGGGTGTATTCAGCCCATTAAACTGTACAACATTCCTCTAGAAAAACATGACAAAGATAACCTTGCAAAAATAAATAGACTAAATAGCTCGAAAACAATCACCATGAAAGAAAGAACACTAATAATCAAATCCGCTATATTTGTGATAAATTGATACCTACAAAAATAAGAAAAAACCTACAAAATAAGACAGAGGCTTTAAGAAAAATCATTATATATATTCTAGAAATAAAAAGTACCGAAAAGGAATAAAGTAGGACTCTACAAAAAGACGTGAGATCCCATCAAAAACATCCTGTAAAAAAATTCCAAGTCTCGCAGCTCAGTTTTTCTACCGCAAAAAGTTGTGAGATCCATGTAATACCAAGTCGATTAATTTATTTAGTCCTTGATTGAGGAACGTTCTGTATAAAGTTATTACGTAACTTATTATCATATCAATATTAAAAATTATTTACGTTTTAAATAAATAGACCGACTTGGCCAGTAGCATTATGCATAAATTGTACGATACATTATGTTTTCATGCGATGGCCAAGTCGATCTATTTATTTACAACGTGAAGAATTTTTAATATTGATATGATAATAACTTACGTAATAACTTTATACAGAACGTCCCTCAATCAAGGACTAAATAAATTAATCGACTTGGTATTACATGGATCTCACAACTTTTTGCGGTAGAAAAACTGAGCTGCGAGACTTGGAATTTTTTTACAGGATGTTTTTGATGGGATATTATATTACCAATATGTAAATCATAAGTTACATTTCAATTGAATATTAGAATTTTGAAGCGCACAGATCAAAGTTGGTTGAGCTGACTGTATAGCGAGCCGACGCGGCAGCTCTACGCACACAGCTTTGGTCGCTTATGTGTGCGTGAAATTAACGAAGAAATACCTATAGTTGACTTTGCGCCCAAGGTGTAAACGCTCTTAACGTAATATTGTATACGCTCTTAAGAGCGTATACACCTTGCGCGCAAAGTCAACTATAGGTATTTCTTCGTTAATTTCACCCACACATAAGCGACCAAAGCTGTGTGCGTAGAGCTGCCGCGTCGGCTCGCTATACAATCGGCTCAAACAACTTTGATCCGTGCGCTTCAAATATTCAATTGAAATGTAACTGTAATATAATATCATAAAAATATTTTATTTGCATTATAAGTAGACAAATATTACTGTGCAAGCAAAGAATAATACAAATTTTGGATACTAATCATATTTTCGTTATTATTACATTGTTAAGTTGCATTCAAATCAGTGTTCAATCAGTAGACACTACGGACGTTTTATTAATCATTTCGTGTTCGACAACATAAATAGTGTTAGACATAGTGTTAGGGGCCTTACAACCCCTTACAATTACGAAATATATTTAATTTTATATTACAATACATAACATAATTTAGCCTCGGAATTACATCCCATTATATTACCTGAAACATAATTTATACTCACTATAAAATCATTGTAGGTAATAAAAATAATTAAATATTTTACTACCAAAGTACTAAGATGTGGTAATCGCATTCCGCGCGTGGCTATTTTTACTTCGCGCGGCATAATCGACTGCAGCCAGGCCGGAGCGACGAGCGATACGTCCTCCCTCTAGAAGGCCTTGCAGCGGTCTGATTTGATCCACGTCGGACAGCGTGTTTTATAGTGGTTTTTAAAATATTTGTAGAAAACATGAAAACTAATTTTGTTGAAATATAAAAATGGTAATTTATTGATGAGATGTTTTTCTATTGTAATATGCAATTGCTATAAAAAATTATGTACGATAAGTTGGTGAAAAAAAATATGTTCTTGACGAGAGTTTCTGAATAATTTCGCATTGTTTAAATTTTTATTTTTCAGGAACTAAACACAAAAAGATTATTTTTCTCAGCAAAATCCCTCCATAAGGGTCTTATTAGTCTGATAATATTTTTATTTTCATCTTATATTTAGTGGTTTCGGATATCTTAAGCTTCTAAATTGCCATTTAAAGCCTAAATAACGAAACTTGTGTTCAGTAATCCTTATAGTACTCACAAATTATCCATCAATCTATAATGTTTTCCACCAAAATCCCTAGATGACAACCTTTTCTAAAATTAGTACTAATTATTTTACCTTGAAATTGTTTATTGGTGGCTATTAACTCATTTGAAAAGTCCTGTTTTTAAGCCAAAAAGCGCGTGCAGGGTATAAACACTGATTTGAATGCAACTTAACAATGTAATAATAACGAAAATATGATTGGTATCTAAATTTGTATTGTTCATTGCTTGCACAGTAATATTTGTCTACTTATAATGCAAATAAAATATTATTATGATATTATATTACCAATATGTAAATCATAAGTTACATTTCAATTGAATATTAGAATTTTGAAGCGCACAGATCAAAGTTGGTTGAGCTGACTGTATAGCGAGCCGACGCGGCAGCTCTACGCACACAGCTTTGGTCGCTTATGTGTGCGTGAAATTAACGAAGAAATACCTATAGTTGACTTTGCGCCCAAGGTGTAAACGCTCTTAACGTAATATTACAACATGAATTAATTAATCAGAAAATATGTATTGATGTGATAAAAAATAATTTGTTCGTAATAGTACTATTAGTCTCTAGTACCAATCCCCTCAGTATAATAATATTATATCCTGGGAATATTATACCAGATATTTCGAGATACTTATTCTTTCTACCGCTACCCTCCAGGTAAGTCTCTTATTCCTTGTTAGTGTTTCATGGTAAAGTGATATAATATATGCCACATGTTCAAAATGCCTTATGAGCAATTACTCCAAAATTGTAATGAAGTACTTTCTCTTTTGAACTATATGGCCTAACCCTATAGATACAAACTTACTACTACATTAATATTCGTTGATAATAGCTGGCTGTACAACCTTAAAGTATTTCTTGTTATTTTAATGCAGATGATGTTTTTTTGTTTTGTTATAAGGGTATAAGCCTTTCGTATCTTAGTAGACTATCGTGACCTAGACATGTTTCTATTTTTATTGTACAAGTCCAGAAATTGAGCTAACGGTTTACTCGATGATAAGTCATTGTCGCCCCGCATATATTTTAACTAGCGGTCCGGCCCGGCTCCGCCCGGGTGCAGATACACGTTTCAAAATGGCGGTCAAAATGTTCTATTCCGACTATCAATAAAGAATATCGACCAATCGGACCACGAATAAAATTTCCTCGTATTTGTTAGAAATGTCACTACTGCTTCCCTCCTATAGGTCATAGCGTAATGATATATAGCCTATAGCATTCCTCGATAAATGTACTATCCAACACTGAAAAAATTTTCCAAATCGGACCAGCGGTTCCTGAGATTAGCGCGTCCAAACAAACAAACAAACAAACTCTTCAGCTTTATAATATTAGTATAGATATCTCACTTTTCCCTGCAATCTGTCTCATATTACTTTTAGTTGGGTATCTAATGTGTTTGGTGCAAAATCCAGCGATTGCCCAAACATATTGCGGCATCTAAGTTTACATTACATCATGCGGTACTCGTTTCTTTAGTATTTTGAAAGTTGTATTTGGTTTCTTTTCCATTACGTTTCTTGCTAGTTTAAGTAAAACCAGCTATTTCCTACATAAATACAGGGTATATCAAGACTGCTACCGAAAACGAAGCTGGGTGATAGTTTTAGTGACTTCAGACACAATGCAACTAAATTTAGTGCAAAAATTTATGACGATTTTTTTTGTATTGTTTTTTCTTTTTTTCGTTTTAGGATGGTAAATATTTGTTTTTTTTCTTAAATAATAGTGTACACCCTTTCATTTTTAAAGACGCAATGGCACGCAAGGCTTTTAATTATTATTTTAGCAAAAACTACGGATTTACCACCCAAATTCGACGATATTTAATAAATAATAAAATAAAATGTCGCGTTTCTTTGCGAAATTTTTAGTTGCGTTGTGTTTGTAGTCACTAAAACTACCACCCGGCTTCGTTTTCTGTAGCAGTCTTGATATACCCGGTATAATATACAATACGAGTAAATTGCTTGCGTCAGGAATAAGAGAGAAATAAAAGAATAAAGGAAGGGGAATCTTTCTTCCATTCTTTTCTGTTATTTCACAACAAATGGCTTTTAGATCTCCAGCAATCTCATTCATAAAAAGAGACACGACAGAAAGCTAACATCTCCGTCGGTTTTCTGCTGGTGCCAACCGTAAACATTCCTTGTGTTACATATTATAAAACTGACATCAGTTGATTTCGACCAAATTTTCGGGAAAGACTTTCATCTCCAGAAATAAATAGGGGATGACAAATAAAATCCGGAAATTATTTAAAAAATCACACATATTATGCAAGGACGCAACACAAAGGGTTAAATGACTATTTTAGCAAAATCTGTGTATTTATCACCCAAATACGATGATACTTGAGAAAATTATGTAAAAAACATCGTCGCTCTCTTGGCGAAATATTAAGTTGCATTGAGTCTAAAGTCACTAAAACAGAAAACTACTGCCTGGCTTAGTTTTTGTCGCAGACTGGATATACGTGATCTAGCTGGGTATATTTTTTAATAATTATTCACCTACTTTTACCATTGTTTAATGTTTTGTATTATTTACTCAGTTGCTATTTGTACGCCTGTCGTGTCATCTAATAGTTAATTCTTATTTATTTTGTTTACTACTGTCTGTTTTCTATTAGAGTTCCGGACCAAATCCATATAGGAATTTATTTTTTCTGTCATTTCTGTCGAATTTTTGTCTTTACTTTTCTTCTTTCATAAAGTCTAAAACATGATTTACGAGCTTTAACATGGAGTGATTGCGCAAAAAAAATAATTAAATAAATACTGATTGCCAATCCATATCCTGTATCAGCCCATATACGTCCCACTACAGGGCACGGGCCTCCTCTACCATCGAGAGTACGATTGAGAGTGGTTAGGTCATATAGTCCACCACGCTCGCCTAGTGCGGGTTGGCAATGACAATCCATATTGTCCCACCAAAATCCTGTAGAGGTGCATACCATTGGGATTTGTAAGGATTTCTATGGCATGTAAAGTTTGCCGACCGCCACTAGACCATATGGCCTAATCTCTGTCAATCATACTCTCTATTGGAGAGCAGGCTCGTGCCTTGCAGTGGGATTTAAATAGAATGATACAGCAAAGCATAGTGTAGTACGGAACCAATGACAAGCGAATCCAACTCGCGCTTGGCTGATTTGATACATTTTAATTGAAAAGTTTTGGTTCATAGATGAGTTCACTACAAGTTAAAGTAAGTAAGTAGATTAATACTAGTCACAATTAATGCTATGAGTAGATTTTACTAGGTAAATAGGCATATCTTATTCACTTACGCCAGAGTCCAGAGAGTGATCATGAAATTGAAAACCAGTGGGAAAATTATAAATCTATATTTTATTACTTAAAAGTGAGTAAGCTCATTTTTAAATATATATTAAATAAGCTTTATCGGTGTACTAATACATTGGAATAATCTCACGGAGGCATTCATTTAAAAAACTTCTAACTTTGTTGTGATTCTCTAGAGCAATAAAAAATTAAGACTTTTGTCGACGTTCTCAAATAGCTATGCCTTATTTGATCTCTGCAAGTAAAGTCAACCCTTTAAAATACATACCATAGTTCAGGATCAATCGGTAGCTTAACAAATAAAATTTTATAACAACTTGTTTTTTATCTATTGTTCCAATTCACAAATTACACTTTTATGATTATTTTATTGTTCTAGGGGTTTGTGGTTTATGGTTATGTTGTTAATGCTTAAAAATGGGTAGATAAAATTTTGGTGTCATCTTATGATTTTCGCGACTCAATAACTGAAAAAGTCAATATTTGCTTATTGCGTCGTTCCATAGTGTTTTTCCTTTAGAACAAGTGTTTTAAACACTTGGCTCCTTTATTTTATTATTAATATTTATAGATTGTAGTCCTGATTTCGCAATTCACGTTATTCATATTCTGAGACTTTTCAGTGTTAAGAATTTCCTATGTGTTATTACCTCGAAATGAAATGTATACCTGGCATGATGATGGGCCCTTCCAATATCACATTTTGGGATGGAAATAAGTTCAGTAATTGTGACTAATGTCTTTTCTGACTACCCCTTCTGAAATACTAGCGTGACCTTATCTATGGTTTAGAAAGTAGAAAGTAACGGTAACTGACCATAAAGCCCACGGCGTAGGGTATGGTTAACGTGACCATACGTCCCGCTTTGGGCGGGACAGTCCCGCTTTCAGGAAGTCTGTCCCGGTGTCCCCAGCAAGGCTGACCATGTCCCGCTTTTGCAAACAGACCAAATACTAATTTAAAATGTATTTCCCGCTTGAAATGCTTTACTGAACTACTACTGAAAACCGCGAGGTCGTATTATACCAACACTTTCGTAAAAACATATTTTTTCTCACATTATCAAAATGGTGAGTGTCGCAGTAATGAAATTTGTTTTGATTACGAATATAAATATAAATAAATCATGTACTGAGTTTTACACCTCTAAAAACTAAACTCGATGGTTTGAAACAATTTGTTCAGCCGACAAATACAAAAATACGATTTTATGTTATTCAGTCTTCTATGACAAAAGCTTGTAAAACACTAAAAACTTTATTATTATTTAATTCCACTGATGTCCCGCTCTGGCACAAAAAATAAATGGCCACGTTAGGTATGGTAGATAAATTATCAGTTCTTTGAGGGATAATGGGAGTTAATAAACAATAGACTTTGATAAAGCACAATATAAAGGTATGATTTTAAACATTTATCAAGATAAAAACAAAAATTCCGTCCAGGTGAAACCGGGGCGTCTGTCAGTCTTCATTGAAGGACGCAACGCCCTCGTATTTGATTGTTAATTTATGTATATTTTTGTAATATACGTTCACTTTATTTCAGCACATTTGATGTTACGATGGCGCTCGCAGACGTGTTGTCTTTGACTGGCACAGAAGCGACTGTCCCTTTCGTGCAAGTGGCGCAAACTATTATTGGATTATTTACAGTTTTATTTTACAGTGATCAGACTAAGTACCCACCGGATACCGTTCTTGGTGAGTAGCACAAACTTAGTTGGATATTAAAATATAGACAGACATGATGAGACCATTGGCTGCAAGCTTAAATATGTTTATTTCAAATTGTAATATTTAAGTATTGTTGCACTTAAAATTTTGTGAAATTGACTGCAAACTGGAATTTAATTAGGTCAAGCAATCTTGTTGAGTTCTTGTTGTGTTGAGGTGTATATACAACAACGCCACCATGTCGGTCCGAGTACAGGATCATAGCACGAAGGCTATTCCACTACAGAGAGGCGTGAGACAGGGAGATGTCATATCTCCGAAACTGTTCACTGCCGCGCTGGAAAATTCCTTCAAGCTCTTGCAGTGGAAAGGATTCGGCATCAACATCAACGGCGAGTATATTACTCACCTTCGATTTGCCGACGATATTGTAGTCTTGGCAGAATCGCTGGAAGACCTTAGCACTATGCTCGAAGACCTTAATCGAGTTACCCAACAGGTGGGTCTTAAAATGAACATGGATAAAACGAAGATCATGTCGAATATCCATGTTGTGCCCACCCCCATTGGAGTTGGGGGCTCGAATCTCGAAGTTGTAGACGAATATGTCTAGGTATTTAGGACAAGTGGTCCGGTTAGGCAGGTCCAACTTCGAGAGAGAGGTCAATCGGCGAATCCAACTCGGTTGGGCAGCGTTCGGGAAACTTCGCGACGTCTTCTCGTCCAAAATACCTCAGTGCCTAAAATCGAAAGTCTTCGATAGTTGTGGGTTACCAGTGATGACATACGGCACCGAGACGTGGCCTCTCACTGTGGGCCTCATTAAACGGCTCAAAGTCACTCAACGAGCCATGGAGCGGGCTATGCTCGGTGTTTCCCTACGAGATCGAATCAGAAATGAGGAGATCCGTAGGAGAACCAAGGTTACCGACATAGCCCATAGGATTGGCAAGTTGAAGTGGCAGTGGGCCGGGCACATAGCTCGTAGAACCGATGGCCGTTGGGGCCGAAAGGTTCTCGAGTGGAGGCTACGTACAGGCAAGCGAAGTGTCGGACGCCCGTCTACAAGGTGGACGGACGATCTGACTAAGGTCGCAGGAAGTCGCTGGATGCAGGCCGCTTTCAACAGGTCATTGTGGAGATCATTGGGGGAGGCCTATGTTCAGCAGTGGACTTCTTGTGGCTGATATGATGATGATGATGAAGCAATCTTGTTACACGGTGAGTTAAGACATATCTGACCTTTTACTATTACGATTCGTTTTTACATGCAGTAATAAGCTTCGATGGTGTGATAGGGGTAGGGGTTTTAGACCAGTAATTTATTTGACCTACCACTTTATTAGTGTAAATTATTATTTATGCCTCAACGGTAAAGTAAAATAATACTAGCGGACAACTTTAACTTTTAAACGAACCATGTTCTTATTTCTATACTGTACTGTATCAGCCCATATACGTCCCACTGCAGGGCACGGGAGCCTCCTCTACAATCGACAGTATGATTGAGAGTGGTTAGGCCATATAGTCCACCAGGCTGGCCTAGTGCGGGTTGGCGGACTTACTTATTTCTATAACGTAGGCTATAAATAATAAAATGTTTTAATAAATCTATCACGTAGAGTTCCTTGCCCGTTATTCTCTTGTGAAAACCGCTTTCTGAACTGGGTTAATAGCCGGGTTAATCGGATAAAAAAATGACTGAATCTAAATGATGTAGAACATCTTAATCAATTCAATAAATTATTTTCATTTTATTTCATTTCACGTTGCAGATGGAAGAAAGTTTGACTTCATAATAGTAGGCGCTGGATCTGCAGGGTGTGTGCTCGCGAACCGACTGACTGAGGTGGCCAACTGGTCTGTACTGCTCATTGAGGCCGGAGAAAACCCACCCCTCTCGTCAGAGGTTGGTCATTTTTTATTTATTTTCTATACCAGCATTACAACTTTACACGATTGTTTTTATTACAATGAATGGAAAGACGAGTATGCCGTTCGCCTGATGGTGAGCGATACGAACGCTCATTAACATTAGCAAAACCAAGCAACACCATGACTTACAAGGCATTGCTTGGTATCCCAATGCGGTTGCTATCCTGAGACATAAGATGTTAAGTCTCAATATGTCCAGTAGTTAGTCTGGCTACAATATCCTTGAAACTAGAACAAAACAGTGCATTTAAACTGCTGTTTCGGGAGAAATAGGCATAAATACTTATCTATATATATAAAAATCAAACCCGTTTCGCGTTGTCACGGCATCACGTGTGAACGGCTGAACCGATTTCGATAATTATTTTTTTGAAATGTTTGTGGAGGTCCAAGGATGGTTCTTACGGTGAGAACAAATCGAATAATTGCCAGAAAAACCCTAAAAACAGCCCTTTTCTTTTTCCCATACAAACGTTTTCTAACTAAAACGAAAAGTCAAATTGAGCTTTATTGCTATTGTATAAAGTTCATATTAAATTACAAGCACTCACTGTTGTTTAAACAATGTAGGTATGTTCCTAACGTCAAAGAGTCAATTTGCACTTTAGTACCGCTAAACAAAGTTCAAATTCAATCATATCTATCAAAACAGTGTGCGAGATTTTCCCATACAAAATGTTCATGGATTTGTAACTGTCAAACATTTAATTTTCACCCTGTCAATATGGTAAACTCTTCCCTCAAATTAAAGAACGTATTTAAATAAAGGTTTCGAATCGACAACACAATATTCGATTAATGGCGTATTGTAGATTTAAAGATGTAAAATATTGACAGTAGTGAAAATGGATTGACATTTTATTTGATTGTAATTGTTTATGGATGCGTTCAGAAATGTATTTTGTATAAACTAAGGAGAATATATCAAGCTACATTAATATAGGACAATGAAATAAATAATGTTCACACGTAATGGTAGATTTACATGTTGGCTGAGGCTGGGCTAACGTCTACCAATTCCAAGCTATTAACTATGAAAAACATAATGCCAGCCGAGCCAAACACTCCGTTTACACGCTGCCGTTGGTCGAGGCTGGCTGAGGTTGGCCAAGCGTGTAAATGCAGCATAAGAAGTTATACTTACTCCTTTTCAAGATCGAATGCCATTTTTATCACGAATTTTTACAGTGGCCTTTCCTTCGCTATAATTCACTGATAGAAATGTACATCGTATCGGAGTGAGATAGGTTATATTATACCTAAAGGGGGTAAAAAAGGGTTGAAATGTTATGTCTAAGAAAATCGAAACCACTGAAGTTATGTCTATGAAATTTTATATTTCAACTCTTTATTTATTTATTATTATTTAAATCTTTATTGTACACAGACTTAACAATACAAACAAACAGAAATTATAATAACAAAGAGTACAAATGGCGGTCTTATCGCTCAACAGCAATTTCTTACAGACAACCATGGGAGGGATTTAAATGAAGGAGAGGGAGAGAGGGCAGTGTAACAAATAAAGAATTACTTAAAGCTAAATAATACTCATTAAACATAACTACTAATATACATATACATATCCATAAAAATACATACATATATATATACATACATACATAAAAATAAATAATACAAAATCATACATAAATTATAATATACTACAGTCTCCAAATGATTTAATGAAAAGAAGTAATAGTGAAGTCTGCTTTAAAGGGAAAGGTAGTGCTCTTTAATCAGTTTTTTAAATGACGACAGCGTTTGCGCCTGCCTGCCTCACCACAACAGGAAGCGCGTTCCACAACCGAACTGCTTTGACAGTAAAAGAATTATCCATTGCTGTCGTGGTATGCACAGGCATTCTCAGCTTAAGATTCTCAGACAACCTCAAGGATCTCGAATGGGAGTCATGAAGAAAAATGAATCGTTCTTTAAGATAAGATGGGGTGAGAGGATTAAACAAAATATTATGAAGCCGAATAGGTAACCACTTGAGCTTAGCACGAAACTCAGAAACATGGTCATATTTGCGAAGACCAAATATGAACCTTATGCAGAAATTTTGAAGACGCTCAAGTTTATTTAGTTGGTCTTCGGTGAGATCTAGATAGCTGACATCGGCATAATCAAGGATGGGGAGAAGGAGGGTTTGCGCAAGCGTAATCTTCGTGGTAACGGGTAGAAAGTTGCGTAGCCTTCGCAAGGACCTAGCGGAAGCAAACAGCTTCCGGCTAATATCCGAGAGCTGTGGACCCCAGGTGAAAGATTTGTCTATGTGTATGCCAAGGTTGCAGACGGAGTCACTAAAAGAATTTTGACACCTTCACAATAGACACCAGGTAATTGGGACAAGTCAAGCCTCGAGATCATCCTGGGGCTGCCGACAACAATGACTTAGGTTTTAGCGGGGTTAATCTTTAGACCATGAGCTATACTCCAATTGCAGATGTGTTGAATGTCTGTATTGATTTTAGCAATTGCATCAGTCATCTTGTCTAACGGAGCTTGAGTATAGATCTGGAGAGCATCAGCGTAGAGGTGGTAGGAAGAACGAATGAGATTGGTTATGGAGTTAATAAAGATAGCGAAGAGAAGAGGAGATAGCACGCCGCCCTGTGGTACGCCAGCATACGGGGCACCAGGAGGAAAAGTTTTCCTCCACACGGATGCGTTGCCGGCGTCCATACAGGTAACTACGAAACCAATCAACTGCCATTGGAGATATGTTAAGAGAACTCTTTATTACTAACAAAAAGTAATGGCGTGCAATATTTTTTGGAAAAACAGCATTTTGGTCCCTTACGGAAGGAATATTGGATGGACAATAAAAAACGCAAAAGTTTTGAATGTCCAAAATTCATAAGGCAATCTTTATATGTATATGTATATGGATGTATATGGAGAGAAGGGACATAAAGTAAAATAGAATGGAAGGTACGGGAGAGGGCTGGGATAGATGACAGATTTGTTAGGACGAAATGTAAATGCACGTTATAAAACGGGATGGATAATAAAGAGAAGGGATGGGACGGATTGGGAAGAGACTGAACAGGCGGACGAGACGGGATTGTGCCGGACAGTAGGATAGCTACGTCAAGTTTAGGTATACAAGAGTTTATACGAAAAACAACATGTATTTGGTGTGGAGTGGAATCAAGAAATATATGCACCCAGGCGAAGCTGGGTCGGGCCGCTAGTGTATAGATAAAACTTAACAGGAAAGTCAAAGAAGCAAGTGGCTCTCCTGAAATTAAATCAACAGTGGTGTTGCTCTATGATATGAAACGACGTTCGATGTGAGTTATAAGTTTACCACGTCTAAAAATTAATACTATTCTCTATCTCTATAAATAAATAAATACACCGAACAGTCACATATATAATTCGAGTTTTGTAGCGTGGGTATCAGGAACTACGAGAGACTTTTCGGTCTCACAAACACCTAGACCCAAAACAAATACCTATGGATCACACCAATATTTGCTTCGGTGCGGATATCGAACCCGCGCCCTCACATTTTACAGCCAGCGTCTAACCAACTGTGCGAGGGAGGCTGCCACACTCCAGTCTTAGTCCATGGTTACAATGTACGTTAGAGAATTGAAATATTTTGTAGAGTAGGTACCTAGGCACATTCGTATTGTTTTGCATGAGACGTTTGAACATTTGAACTTCGTTTTGGATCATGGATGAACATTTATTTTTACGTAAAAACCATTATCTAAACAAAAATGTTTGTATTATCTGTTCTTGATCTTTTTTAAATGTAAGCAGTTTGAAAAGTTAACAAGAAAAAAAATAGTCCACAAAATTAACGGAAAATAATTTAAAACTTATTCAGTCACTTGAACTTCTTGAATTGTTAAGCTGACTGAGATTCTTATTGAAACAGGTAATATAATTTTAATTCTTACGACCGAATTTATAGATGGTTATTAAACCTATTTTAGTTATCGAATGTTTCTGTCTTTTTCGCTCAATCTGAATTCAAAAGTCGTTCGAAAGAGACAGAATATTCGCTAACTATAAACTGGCTATGAATAAGGCCATTAGTATTTAATTACCTTTACAAATTAATAGTATTGTTAGCCCGTTCTACCGACTCTTCGATATCTACCCACAAAT
Organism: Hyles vespertilio; assembly: GCA_009982885.2. Lineage (NCBI taxonomy): Eukaryota > Metazoa > Arthropoda > Insecta > Lepidoptera > Sphingidae > Hyles > Hyles vespertilio. The sequence goes on from CM042815.1 coordinate 3,924,564, forward strand.
ATTGGAGAAGTGTACCCTCCGGCTAGCTGCATACCCGCAGTTACGTACAAATCACTCCCACCAAGGCTTTGGAGGTGGTGCCGTCAACTCAGCGGGTTTAAAACTAGCTAGCTATATGATGGCAACCTTTTTGGCTGTTTGAGTTTCGGATTGACAGGTCGTTAATTCATGACGAGCGCGTTAACCTTTTTCACTTTGGAATTGACGGTTGATACTTGGTTGATTGTTTAGTTAATTTGAAGTGAGCTTTTGTGATGTTAGTTATTGTCTCGGTTTATTTAGGTTATGCTTAAGGTTAATTTTATATTAGTTCATTACAATTGTAAAGTTACCAATAAATTGTATTTAAGTGTTCGTTTTTTTTCTTAATTAAGTTTACTTAACCTAAAAGTATACATATATTATGTATCTTGATTTTTTTTATTGTGGCCTGGCATAGTGGCGGCATTGCACCTGAATGTAAGTGTCAATGCCGCCCAGGCAGAGTATCCATTGGCATCGGACGGCAGTCCCATGCCAATGGAAACAATTATGCCAGCCTGCTAAGGTGCCTCTTCACACCACGGCGGAAGGACCCAGGATTGTAGGAAGGAGGGAACACGTGAGACGGCAAACAATTCCACAGCCTGACGGTGCGGCACAAAAACGAGTTCGAGAACCGTTTGGTTCGCGCCGGGATGGTGTGAACCGTCAAGCTATGGTTTCGCAAGCCAGCACGCGTGGTTCTGGTTAGGAATGGAGAGGAGGGGATCAAGTTGAACAATTCTTCAGAGCACTCACCGTGATACAGGCGGTAGAACACGCTTAGAGAGGCGACATCTCTCCGGAGTTGTAGCGACTCTAAGTTGCTCGTAACGTCTGTATCATTCACAATGCGGATGGCCCGCCGCTGCAATCCATCCAAGGCATCGAGCAGGTACTGGGCGGATCCATCCCAGAGGTGCGAGCAGTACTCCATACCCGGCCGGACCTGCGCTTTATATAAACGACAAAGCTGACCGGGCGTGAAAAACCGACGCACCCTGTTCAGGACTCGAACCCTGCGTTATGTGGCAGTTATTACGCCCTCGATGTGATTCCTTGGATTGAGATCACAGCGGATATCCACACCAAGGATACTTAGGTCATTCCGCATTGAGAGGGGAGCACCCTGAAGAATGGGGAGGGGAGAGAACGGGGATTTTTTGCACGTGAACGCACACACCTGGGTTTTCTTGGCATGGAACTCAACCATATTCCTGGAACCCCATGTAGAAATGAGATCCAAGGTCCGGTTGAGCTCAATGACAAGATCTTGGCGTCCCTTCACATTTTCGACTCGGCAACCTGGAGGCCCGCAGTGGTATCGCCCATGAACCGTGCCGTGCCACATAGCAATGAATGTTGCCAAGCGACAACATGTCATTGATATGCAGAATAAACAAGGTGGGCGACAGCACCGAGCCCTGAGGAACTCCGGCATTTTTACCGACATGAGCGCCGAAGCGTGTCAGTCGACGACTACACGTATTCTACGCCCATGCAGAAAGCCGGAAATCTACAAACACAGGTTGCCGGGTAGACCGTATGCCGGAAGCTTCGACAGAAGACCACGGTGGCAGACCCTATCAAACACCTTGGCAATGTCGAGGCTCACAGCAAGAGCCTCGCCACGCCGGTCTATCGCTTCACCCCAGCGATGCAGGACAAACGCTAGAAGGTCACCTGTGGTATGTTTCCTTCCGCATGGAAGGAAGCCCACATTATACCTCTACCTAAGATAACAAATCCTTTCACCTTTTCCGATTACCGACCTATTTCCATCCTCCCCTTTTTTTCCAAACTTCTTGAACGACTTATCCATCAACAACTTTCCTCCTTCCTCAGTAGCAATAATTTGCTTAATCCTCTTCAATCTGGGTTCCGTCCCAGCCACAGTACCGTATCAGCTCTTGTCAAGATAACTGACGATATCCAAAGTGGCATGGCTGATGGAAAGTTGACAGTTCTGACACTGCTCGACTTTAGTAATGCGTTCAATAACGTAGACTTCGACGTTCTTCTAGAGATTTTGCGCTCTCTTAACATATCACCTTTACGCAAACGACTTACAAATTTATACCCAGGCTCCTGTAGAACATTTGTCAGCCGCTATATATGTTTCCAACAGTGATTTACACAAAATTACTACCTGGAGCAAGTCTTACGGCCTAAGAGTTAACCCGATTAAGACTCAAACAATTATAATCGGTAGCTCAAGAATTATCTCAAAAGTTTACTGGTTTCATCTTCCACAGGGAATGTTTGATGGAACCCGTATTGAAATTAGTAAAACTGTCAAAGATCTTGGGATTGTTCTCGACAGAAACTTGTCATGGGTCCCTTACCTTGCAGAATTGAGCCGCAAACTTTACGCCTCTGCTTCGATTCTCAAAAGGTTGCGTAACTTTTTGCCTACAGCCACTAAAGTCATGCTTGCAAAGTCCCTTTTACTCCCGATCTTAGATTATGCTGACGCCTCATATCTAGATTTAACTGAAGAACAGCTAAATAGACTCGAAAGGTTACAAAATTATTGTATCAGATTCATATATGGACTACGTAAATTTGATCACATATCCGAATATCGCAGAAAGCTGAAATGGTTACCTATTCGTCTTCGCCGGAATGCTCATATCCTATCACTTTTATATAATATCCTATTTAACCCTGTTGCTCCTCAGTACCTGAAATCCCGTTTTGAGTTTTTACACCACACCCATTCCCGATCGTTACGTTCCTCCGAAACCCTCCTTCTCAAAACACCCTCCCATTCTTCTTCTTATTATGACAAATCTTTTACTGTTCAAGCAGTCCGGCTTTGGAACGCACTACCATTAGATATAAAACGCTCAAAAACTATACACACATTTAAAAATCAGGTACGAAACCACTATCTGAAAAGTCTATAGTGCCACCTTTCTTGTCGTTATTTATGTATTTTGTTATAATTATTAGTATTATTTTTAAATATGTATTAGTTTATTTGATTTTGGTATTTAAGTATTAGTATGCTATTATTAGATAGTTTACCTTTTTGTTTTTGTGCACGACACGAAATAACTTTAGTTAAAAATAAATAATTGTTCCTGAAGTGGTTTCATTTTCCCAAACCTCACACTATGTGCCTACTGCGCATGCGCGGTGCGGCTCCCGAGGGGGTGAGAGGGCTGGGGGGCGCCTCGGTCACGTGGTACAAGCGGGGCGGGGTGACGTCGAACAAAACTCTCCGCACCCCAAAACCCAGCCGTATTCACGCCCCGGGAGTCCTTAGGGATGGGTGCATGGTGTGAGGGGTTGCGCGGGGATGAGCCCCACACTGTTGTGTACATTTTGTAATAATTGTAAGAGGAATGTAAGGATAATTATAAAATAAAGATTATGACGGGTACTGAGGGGAGAGGGGCTAGGGGGGGTGAGCGTGGACAGAAAAAGGATATAAAAGAGGGGCGGTTTGGCCGTATCGGCAGCTTCGCGCCGGGCCCCGCCAGAAGAGGACCTCTCCAAAGGAAGACAAGAAACGAACCGCTGCTCCACGCTCGCCCGCCCCTCGCTCGCTCGCCCGCAGGCCCGTCAGCCGTTGAAGAGAATTGGTGTTTTGAAAATTGAACCAAAATCCCTAGGAAATCTATCACGCACAGTTTTCTTTCTTTATTGTTTACCGCCACCTACAACTATTTCCAATATTCTCCATCCCACGATTGTCTGGTAGAAATCGCTTTAAGCGATAAGACCGCCCATTGTATTACCAAACATAACATGATATATATTTTAAGCTCAATACTGTAATTTGGTGTACAATAAAGAATTATTGTATTGTATTGTATCACCCGTCGATCGATTATGACGGAACCCGTATGGTTGGTCACTGATCAACGAGTGATCCTCCAGGTAGCGGACCAATTGAGCGTTTATGATCCGCTCCATGAACTTACACATCACTGAGGTGATAGCGATAGGGCGGTAATTGGTAGGGTCCGACCGATCACCCTTTTTGGAGATCGGTTGCACATTGGCCTCCCTCCAAGATTCCGGCACAACACCTGTGCGGTAGGACGCTCGGTAGAGGCGAGTCAGTGCTGGAGACAACTCGGCTGCACAAGCTGTTAAAACCACCGCTGGTATCCCATCCAGACCACTGGCTTTCCGCACATCGAGAGACCGTAACTCACGCCGCACATCACACTGCCTGATGCGAATATCTGCCTTGAGAAACCGCAATCAGGCAGTGTGGGCAGCGTCTGGGAACCACGGTCTTCGAGGCGGGAATTAGCCGCAAAGAGATTTGCCAGCAAGGCAGCCTTCTCTTGCGGCTTGTGGGCCAGCGACCCTTCTGGGTACCTCAGCGGCGGCAACGCTGGACGGCAGAAGTTAGATTGAACGGCCCTGGCCAACCTCCAATAGGCACGACTGCTAGTTGGGTGATCGGCCAACGCACGCCCAATCCTGCTAAAGCGCTGGGCATCCGCCCTAACGTAGGCCTTCTTGCAAGCCTTGGTGGCACGGTTGTAGGCTTCTTTGAGGGAACTGATTTTCGGATCCTTCATGGCGTGACCAAATATCCAAGCGCGATACGCCGCCTGTTTGTCACAGACAGCATCGGCGCATGCACGATTGAACCAGGAGCGTCCACGGCCCTTACTGGCGATCTCAGAGGAAGGAATGTAATATTCCATTCCAAGTCTGATCTCGTCAGCAATAGCGTTGGCACTCGCTGAGGGATCTTTACCCTCAAAGCAGCGCTGCTTCCAAGAGATGGATGCGAAATATTCCCGCATACCATCCCAATCTGCCGACGAGTAATGCCAGACCCTTCGCCTAACCTGCACGGGACGTGGAGGTGATGCGATCGGTACTGACGACCCAACCAAGCAGTGATCGGAAGTGCCCAGAGGTGCACTAACGGTCACACGATACCTGGCTGGGTGACTCGCCAGCAGAAGGTCCAGCAGTGAAGGCGTATGACTCGCCACATCCGGGATCCTGGTGGGCTGGTTCACCAATTGTGTCAAGTCATGAGTCAGAGCGAATGCATGGGCAGCTCTGCCAGCATGATCAGTCTTGGAGGAGCCCAGCCACAGTTCGTGATGAGCATTGAAATCCCCCAAGACCACCATTTCGGCCGACGGGAACTGCGCCTGCGCGTCATCAGCCGCCTGGCTAAGATACTTGAACAGCCGAGTCGTCTCATCGTCCCCGTTGTGAGACCTGTAAAGGCACATGTAGATGCGGCTCAAGGAACCTAGATCCACGTGCACCCACAGAGCGGAGAAGGAGGGGTCCTCCATGCAGTGCAAACGGCGACAGCTGATGTCCGACCGAACATACAAGCATACCCCGGCTTTAGGCTTGAAGTTTACTTCAAGCGAATAACCGGGATACAACAGGTAAGAATTATCGGCCGGACAACGAATCTGCGTCTCCGTTAGGAAGAGCAAAGCAGGCCGGGCCGTCTCAAGATGGTGGTGGACGGCATTGAGGTTCGTATGGAGTCCGCGGATGTTAGTGAACTCCATAGTGAACGCGGTGGTGGGGTTAAGCACCGCTGAAGGACCTGCTCTGTTTGGTTGCACTGTCATAAAGAAAGGGTGGGATTGGTGAAGAGGCAACGAGGATCTTAAGTTCGGGCACTAAGAAGGCCGAATGGGTACCGGCACGAAAGGGTCGGCAGGAAGCGAATTGATCCGCCGGACGGAAGGGCCCCCGTACCCTCCCGGGATGGGCCGCCGGGACCCCACTTCCGGTCACCAACCGGCACGACGGACCCACCCAAGATTATGCGCGGCATGGTGAGGCAGCCTCTCGAGGTGGTTAGCCCCGATTGGGCCCCTGTACTATACCGCGGGTGGCCAGCGGACAACCGTTTCTACGGGTCTCCCTTTTTTTTTTTTAACGAGTCTAAAGCTCCTTTAGCCTTCCTTCCGATACTCGGGGGTGGACCGGAAGGGGCATGTCGGGGTCTCCGGCCTTCCAGCCTGGGACGCGGGGACAGTAGTCCGCACTGCGGGACGCGAGTGACGTTAACCCCCAAAAACATTTGCTCTTTAGGTTTCTTAAGCCGTTATGGAGACTCGTTGTAGATTATCTGTATCTGTATCAGCCCATATACGTCCCACTGATGAGCAGGGGCCTCCTCTACAATCGAGAGTACGATTGAGAGTGGTTAGGTTAATGCGGGTTAGTGGACTTTACATACCATAGAGTTTTTTTTGTAAATCGGTATGGTATGCAGGTTTGCTCGCAATGTTTTCTTTCACCGTTTTAGTGTGTGGTAATTGACTATCAATACACACATAACTCCGAAAAGTCAGAGGTGTGCCCTGGGTTCGAACCCGCGACCATCGTGAACATATTGGCAGCGTCTGGTACGTTTACCGGTTGGTACGCACCAACACGCACTTTACGAGTTACGAGTTTACATTATCCCTTAGCCTGTCGTAAGCGCCGCCTACTGACCTTGATTCAAAAATAGCCCCTATTTCAATGAAGTTAGGTTGCTTTTTTGCTTGAAATCCGATGAGCCGTATTAATATAGACCCTATTTCAATGATATTAGGTTGCTTATTGCTTGAAACCGGAAGGAACCGGCTTCCGGTTCCGACGGTTGAGGGGTTATATTACAAGAAAATAACCATATACAACTATAATTCTCTTTATTAAACTCGTAAAAAATATAGAACATAAGTTTTAAAATTCCTGCAAAAACTGTTGTTTATTATTTCCATGTTTTGATTACTTGTTTTCTGTTTTCAGAAACCGGCGTTTTTCCCTTTAGTCGACTCATCTAAGGCTGATTGGAATAGATTTTCTGAAAATGATGGATATTCATCACAAGCACACAAGACGAAGAACATTCATTTAACCAGCGGCAAGATGCTTGGAGGCTCAAGTGGAGCCAACTACATGTTCTATGTGAGAGGAAACAAAGCTGACTTCGATCGTTGGGTCGCTGAAGGCAATAAGGGATGGGATTGGGACACAGTACTATATTATTACAAGAAAAGTGAAAGATTTAGAGACCCTACAATTTTAAATAGCGAGTCTGGGTCACTACACAGCAGAAATGGATACCTTGGCATAACGCGACCAGAATGGCCAGAGGAAACCAAACCATATTTTGAAGCTCTTAAAGAGAATGGTCGTGATATTTTACTCGACACCAACGGATTTCAGCAGATAGGCTACTCCCAACCACCGATGACTATTGACGATGACATTCGCCAAAGTACTGCTACGGCATTTATCACGCCCATTAAAAATAGGCCAAATCTCCACATTTTAAGAAACACAAAAGTAAGAAGTGTTATTTTAAATAAAGATAATAGAGCCATAGGAGTTGTAGTAAAATTAGCTAACGGAACAATTACAAATGTGATGGCTTGTAAAGAAGTTATTTTATCAGCAGGCTCTTTTGGCAGCCCTCAGTTGCTGATGCTATCAGGTATAGGACCCAGAGGTCATCTTAACGAGATGAATATAAAAGTAAGAGTGGACTCTCCACATGTTGGAAAACACTCTCAAGACCACCCGTGTATAATGTTAGTACTTACTGGTAAAAAAAATCCAATTTCAGCTGTTTTGAACTTGGGAATTATTGCTCGTCCAGGAAGGTTTCCTGCCCCGTCATTATTAGGACATATTGCATTAGGTAAACAACAGACATATCCAGATTATCAAATATTTGCCTTTCCTTCACCAGCATCTTCTGCTACAAGTACAATCTTTTGTTCCCATTTATTGAAATTAGAAGACAATATATGTGCGGCTGTAACTGAAGGGGGTTTAGTGAAAGAAACATTATTTACAGTTGTTAGCCTGTTACATCCTACCTCTAGAGGAGAAGTGAAGCTCAAAAGCAATGACCCTGATGACTACCCTTTAGTATACACAGGCTATTTCTCTGATGAGAGTGATTTAGAGAAATTCGCTTTGGCTGTGGAAGACTACCTGACGATTCTTAATACTACATTCTTCCGTAAGATGAATTCAGAAGTGGTTAATATGGACATTCAGCAGTGTAAACATTTAAAATACGGAAGTCACAAATACTGGAAATGCTTTATTTTGAACACAGTGAATACTCAATTCCATACGAGTGGCACTTGCCGAATGGGACGCAAGAATTCCGGAGTAGTTGATGAAAGACTGAGAGTGTACGGAGTGAAAGATTTAAGAGTAATTGACGCAAGTATAATGCCTGCAATTACCAGCGGCAATACCAACGCACCAACCATAATGATCGCAGAAAAAGGTGCCGATATGGTTAAAGAGGACCACAATGAACTTTGATCTCAAATTTGAACCAATACACATAGTATTATGTGAATTAATATTAACATTTACACTAACGATAGTATAAGTAAAACGCTGAATAATAATAAATACAGGGTATATCAAGACTGCTACCGAAAACGAAGCCGGGTGGTAGTTTAAGCGACTTCAGACACAATGCAACAGAAAAAGTTGTAAAAAAAAAGCGACATATATTTTTTTTTAATTTTTTTCCTATGGCCATATTTGGGTGGTAAATATTTATTTTCCTAAAATAATAGTGTATATATATATACCCGTTTATTTAAAAATAATCTAAGATATAAAAGAGTTTAAATTATTATTTTAGCAAATACCATGGATTTACCACCCAAAAATGACGATATTTAAAAATCATAAAAAATAATTGTCGCGTTTCTTTGAGAAATTTTTAGTTGCATGGTGTTTGTAGTCACTAAAACTACCACCCGGCTTCGTTTTCGGTAGCAGTCTTGAGACACCCAGTATATGTAAGTATAAGAAAGTAAATTAGACAACGAACAGGAAACGTTGGTTTCAAGCTGCTTAAATATTACAGTACGCTAGTAATTTATTGTTACTTTGGCTGATAATGTTTTTGTCAATATGTTCAATAATTGATTTATGGTTACCTAAACTAATGTGATTTTGTCGTTTAGCGAAACCCAAAACATAAAAACTTGAAGAAATAAAAGATTTAAATAATTTGCTCTTTTTTACATAAAAGTACCCAATGTTATTAATACAATTATTTATCTTATGAGCATTATTATATTCCCAATACCACGAAAAGAAAATACATATTTAAGAGCGTAATATTCTAAGCGTTTCTTGATCTGTAATAATTTGCACTACGTTGACTCAGAAAATAACCGTTAAAGTCATTGAGGTATGAGTATACTATCTGAATGGCTTAACTATTATATTTTTATTTGCCTAAGCACCTACGCTAAACACTATTACTATTTTTTTCTAAAATAATTTCCAAAAGCCTACTTAATTGAAATTGTTGGACTTTACTAAGGGAATATGATTTGAAATTAATATAATTTGCATATTTGATGAATACTATTTTGAGTATCCTACCCACCGACAGAGGGTGCTAATGCCCTATATAACTCGTCTCTATACTCCTCTGTGATTGAATCTATGGCCGTTTGTCCACCGCCACCGTCATCGGACCGTCACCGAGAACGAGATGACGGCGCCGATTTAGCGGTACATACATTTACTATGGCTGAGTACTATGGCAATCGACTTTGCGCGACATCTTGCGCGTCAACTGTAAGTCAGACGTATGAAATTTGTTTGAGATTGACATATACGCGCAGCAGTAGAATACGCTAAAACGTTTGCGTGACGCGAACTTGACGCGAGCGTATTTGACAGCGGTTGTCAAAATTACGAGAATACGAAAAGAGCTGTTTTGATCGAAACTTAACCGCAACCACAGACGACTCAGCTGAACTTATTATAATACGTGAATCGCCCTACAGATCGCTCCAACAATGAGTAACATAGAAGTAGCGCTTGACATTTCAACGTACACTCTAATTTTGACAACAAGAAATAATTGTGCTGTGATCTCTTCTGATAGTTTATCGATATCGATACATGAACTTTATTTATAGCAAATTCGTAGACACAGTGGTAGATATTCATACATGAATCATTATTATTTATTTCAAATACATAGCCATTTTTTTATTTATTAAAAACTTGTATCTTATCTTTGTAGCTACAGAACAAAAAATATAATACGATGATCTACTTTTTTTGAAAAGGTGTAGTCTGATGTCCTCAGTTGTTACTAAGATAAAAAAAAAGAAACTAGCAAAAATATAAGATAACTCCCATGAAAACCCATTTTGAATTAGCAGTTGTAACTTCCGCATGTAAATGTAAAAAAAAACATTACATATGTGATTGCGTTACTCTGCTAGTACGCAAAGCCTCTAAAGAGAAAATTTTTGCCATGGACATGATGATATCGAAAATTATGAAGAGTATCCTAGACCACAGCCCTCGCGCAGTGGCCTAGCGCTTTTTACCACTACATATTTGTAGGTATTTTAAGTACAAGCCAATTTATGTAACATGGGTAGTAAACTAAAATATACATTATTTATACACACATACACATCACTATTGAATATGTCGTAACTAAATTATGTCGGCGCTTTGGCCGTTTGTTACATTTGACATAACTCATGGACGTAGCATCAAATGGACTCGACATTCGAGTTCCACCGTAAGGGACAGACATAAAGTAAAGAAAAAAGCATTGATACCAGGTCATATATTTTCCCATAAATATTTTAACTAAATAAATAAATAGACGCAACATTCAAATTCATAGTCCTGACCCTACAAATGATAATCTTGTGTCGTGGGTATAAGAAACTACGAGAGACTTTTTGGTCTCACTAACACCCCGATTTGAAAAAAATATCAAGTCACTCAAATATTTGTCTCTTCTTGAGCTGGTATCGAAACCGCGGCCTCACTTTTACATCTGGCGTCTAACCAGCTGCGATGAATGATGCGGATGAAGGGCGTCAGTATTAAACAACGTGACGTTTTGCAATATTTTTACAAAGGTTAGAAAGCAAAAAAGGAAAGTTGGCCTTGTATAATTATTAATACTTATATCATTTACGTAACTCGAATAATACACAGCTAGTAATGATAATATATACATAGTATACATAGTGTAATAATACAGCGCTTGTAAATTTTTTTAATCATCTGGCTTTTTTTTCCTGGAATATTGATTTTTCAAAAATACATTTATGCACTTTTTGTTTTCATCCATATCAGGCTCATGTGTCTTTTCAGCACTCTTTGTTATTCCCCACAGTTTCGGATTCGGTCATCTGTAAAAATTAAATCTAATTAATTAAAAAATAAAATATATGTAATTAATATGTGCAGAACAAAATATAAATTGAAATAACGTAAGGTAACGTGACGCCTCGGGTTAAGGCGTGTGTGGATTGGGTATTTATTGCATTGACTTTTAAGTTTTGGCACTCAAAGTCTGTAAGTTGTAAACATAAAATCTTTGTTTTTGTTGATGAACACGACTGTTTGTGCCTAAAATAAAATAAATAAAAAATAAAGAAGTATTAAGCTTGGTGGATTGGGTGCATTTTTGTAATTTTTTCGAATACAGACTTCAAATTTGAAAAATACAACTTAACTGACTTCGAAACTACATTTTATAATTTATAGATCATGCATGTTGTAGCTTCACTTAATACACAGGAGGACAATTTATGAAGACAGGCTGCCGGGAGACTGATTATAGAAGAGGCTTCACTCATTTTCGTCTCAAGGATGAATACTCTGGAGTTTTATTATTTAGATTAAATAGATTATAGTTTACCTTTATTTCGAGTGGCGGGAGAGAAAACGGCTTTAAGAAAAATTTTAATATGCTTAGTCTTCTGAATGCAATTTTTGAACGAGTGTGTTTACCCAGCTGTCTAATTTTCCGTCACATCCTATTAATTTGATCCACAAAACACGCGAAGGTAAACCTTTTGAAAAGCTGAAATAAAATGAATGATGGTTTAATTTACCATAAAACCAGGAAATGCAAATTGTTATAAGCTGGTATCCCGAAACATAATATAATCCAACTAATTTAAAATCAAGTACAAAATGTCAAGTCTATTGATACTACGTCTATGACATAACTGCACTTTTTAATTCGGTCGCGTAATCACACCCAACATAGCAATTTGACGTTTCATGAGTGAACACGAGCCGTCCTTAGCACATACTATTTGTCTCATTCTCTCCCATGATTTGGCCCATTGGAAAAAACAGGATAAGTATATGAGTATGTTTCAGACTCCTTGTATGCTTAGTTCTTGTTCTGAGGCTCTAAAGCTGAAAACACATTGTAGGTTTTCGTCTTACGCATAGAGTAAAGAGTACAAAACTATGGTAAAGAGCGCGACTGATATGGTTCGTACGGATCGTCAGAGGGCCCACGTATGTTTTTATTTCTTTTATTTCCATTGACAAAGGACAGTTTTCTCTTCTGCCAATGACTAAAGCTGAAAACACATTGTAGGTTTTCGTCTTACGCATAGAGTAAAGAAGCGGCCATAAATACTAGAGCAACGCATCTTAGAGCGATCTGAACAATGGATTCTTTTGTTGTGTGCACACTATAGGTCATACGCTTAAGACGTGACCACAGACTACATAGAAAGAACCTTGTACGTTCCATTGTCCTGATTGGTCAGTTGGCCCCGTACTTACCGCTCTTTACTCTATGCGTAAGACGAAAACCTATAATGTGTTTTGAGCTTAAGCTTTTAGGGATGGAAGAGTCGATTTTTATGTACTCTTTATCTCATCTCTTCATAAACAAATAAATATCTTTTTTTTTAAATGAAATCAATCCTAGTTGGCTTTTATTATAAACAGTTCTAAGTCTGTGATAACCTGTGGTGTTATCACATCCGAGTTTGCAACGGTTTTATTGTCAAAATCAATGATTCAATTCAATTCAATTAATATTAAATCACATATCAATCAATTATATGATACTATGATTGATTATATTCTGTACGCAAACATAGATTACACATTGAGAATAAATTTATTGTGGAAAAATGTTAAGTAACAATACCGTGTAAATAATATTAGAAATACTTATGTATAAAATGTGTGAATTCCAAAGTAGACAAGATCGTGTTTCGAGCACACGTCTTGATATTACTACTACCAGTGTCAGTTTAAAAGAAAACAAAAAAGAGACTACCTGAAGACAAATAACAAGATAAACTTTTTTCCTATTATAATTCCTAATGACAGCGCGTGTACTTTGAAATTTTAACATCAATAACTTAATATTTGATTGTATAAAAAATTACTCGGTTTTCTTTAGTTCAGTACCTATTTTTCCCATACTTCTTACTTAAAGTGAGCATATTTGTATTCTTTACATTTAACATTATAAATAATTTATCTATTACGCAAATACTCTAATCGTTTTCTTACATTTTTTAAATGAACGCACAGACGAACTTTTTACTTATTACTGATAATTAAATAAATAATTACACCTAACAGTCACATACATAGTCCTGACCCCACATTAAGATCAATTAAGTGCTGTGTCGTGGGTATCGGGAACTACGAAAGACTTATCGGTCTCACAAACACCCAGACCGGAGACAAATACTTGTGGGCCTCACAAACATTTGTCTCGGTGCGGGGATCGAACCCGCGGTCTCTCGTTTCATAGGCGGCGTCTAATCAACTGCGCCACGGAGGCTGTCAATTACGTCCAGTCTAGTATTTACAAACAACTGGTCAAAGAACTGCGGTGTTTATTTCTATTAAGTTAAGTTAGATTCCCAGCAACACCTCATGTAAATAATTAAAAATGTCCAAATTGTATTCAACAATTTTAATTTGTATGCAGATTAGTTTAAAAAAGACCGCAGACTTGTGGGGAATTTCTGTAATTAATATATCTTTAATCATTGAGCATATAGCACCCCACTTAGCAGAGATATTCAACCGCTGTGTGGTATCTGGTGTTTTTCCTGACCTGATGAAACAAAGCAAGGTGGTGCCTCTTTTTAAGTCCGGTGACAGCTCGGATCCGACCAATTTCCGACCTGTTTCAATTTTACCAACGCTTAGCAAGTTATTTGAGAAAATAATTCTTACTCAATTATTAACACATTTCAACACCAATAACTTGCTACACCAGAAACAGTTCGGATTTACGAGGGGTCGATCAACAATTGACGCGGGAGTATCTCTCCTAAAACAAATCTATGACGCTTGGGAAGAGTCGCAGGATGCACTTGGTGTATTCTGTGACTTATCTAAAGCCTTTGACTGCGTAGAGCACGACACTCTGGTCAGGAAATTACGCCACTATGGTATCAGGAACCGAGCTCTCAATCTTTTGTCCTCCTATTTGAGCAATAGGGTACAGAAGGTTGATATTAATGGAAAACTTTCTGGAGGATCTGCGGTCACTATGGGAGTACCGCAGGGTTCAATTCTGGGACCTTTTCTATTCCTGGTCTACATAAATGACTTACCCTATCACGTCGGGAATAATCACGAAGTTGTGTTGTTTGCGGATGATACATCTTTGACATTTAAAATTAAAAGACAACAATTAGATTTTGATGAAGTAAACAGTGCCCTTCGTGAAGTTGTACATTGGTTTAATATTAATAATTTATTACTTAATGCTAAGAAAACTAAATGTATTAAATTCACACTGCCCAATGTTAGGCAATTATCTACCACTGTACAAATTAACGGTGAAGAATTGGATCCTGTTGCGTCTACTACGTTTCTGGGCATTACGGTCGACGCTAAACTCCAGTGGGGGCCGCATATCAATAAACTATCTGGTAGATTAAGTTCAGCGGCATATGCAGTTAAAACCATTAGGCGTTTAACGGATGAGGCAGCGGCAAGAATTGTCTACTTCAGCTATTTTCATAGTATAATGTCTTATGGCATTCTTCTCTGGGGAAATGCTGCGGATATAAATAGTATTTTTATTTTACAAAAAAGAGCTGTTAGGGCCATTTATCAACTTGGTCCAAGAGTTTCATTGAGAGAAAAGTTTAAAGAAGTAGATATTCTTACTGTTGCATCTCAATATATTTATGAAAATTTATTATATGTTCGTAAAAATATAACTCAATTTAAGCGTAATTGTGACATGCATAGTAAGAACACTAGGAACAAACATAATCTTGCCTCACACGTTACTCGTCTCCACAAGATAAATAATTCTTTTATGGGTCAAAGTGTACGCTTCTTTAACAAGCTTCCCAACAGTTTAAGAGAACTTCCAATTAATAAGTTTAAAAAAGTAATAAAAGCTAAGCTGTGTAAAAAGGCATACTATAGAATTTCAGATTATGTGGAAGATAAAACTGCTTGGGAATAAATTTATCATGTTTTGAATCAAACTGACATTATTGTAACTTGTGACATGAATCATTTTAATTGTAAATGGCGATATAAAAAAAAAAAGAAAAAGACAGAAAAAAAGAAGACAGTTCGTGTTGCTGAGGGAGTTTCTTGCGCCGCTTCTTCTTCACAGCCACAACACGTTCCGAAGCGGTGGTAGCAGAAAAGGACGATTCAAAAGATCTTGGGAAAGACTATTTGAATAAAGAATATTTTGATTTGATTTGATTTGATTTGATTTAATGAAGTAATTATACCTTGTATGTATTATAAATTCTAATTGAATTGTAAGTTTTAAGAAATGTTCTATTAGTTTGGTTTAAAAAGCTTGTAGCCATATTTACAAAACCTATTTTTGTGTAAACTCAAGTTTGTCCACAATCGCAAATCGCCGAAAAGCGCTGTGGTGCACGGAGAAATTATTATTATTTTCTTTCTTCAAATTTCATTACATTGGACATTATTATCATTACTACTATTGGACTACTAGTATAAATGTACATTGTATAAATTGTAAAGAATATATTAATGAACGAAATGAAAAGTGTTCACGGTGGTCGCGGGTTCGAATCCCAGGGAACACCTCTGACTTTTCGGAGTCATGTGTGTATTGATAGTCAATCACCACGCACTAAAACGGTGAAGGAAAACATCGTGAGGAAACCTGCATACCATAGGGATTCATAAGAATTTCTATGGTATGTAAGTCCGCCAACCCGCACTAGGCCAGCGTGGTGGACTATATAGCCTAACTACTCTCAATCGTATTCTCGATTGTAGAGTAAGCCCGTGCCCTGCAGTGGGGCGTATATGGGCTGATACAGATACACATATTAATGAAAGCGTTGAAGATATTTTTACTTTCATTTCTAGTTCCTAATTTCACCACTTGTCAATTTATGTTAGTTGCGCTGTATGTCTCAAACGTTTTTGTTTTTGAAGGTCATGCCCTCCAATTTCTACCGACAGTGTGCACACAACAAAAGAATCCATTGTTCAGATCGCTATAAGACGCGTTGCTCTAGTATTTATGGCCGCTTCTTTACTCTATGCGTAAGACGAAAACCTCTAAAGGTGAAATCACACTATAGGTTTTCGTCTTACGCATAGAGTAAAGAAGCGGCGATAAATCTGGAGATAACCGATATGAACAATGGATTCTTTTGTTGTGTGCACACTGTCGGTCGAAATTCGAGGGCATGACCTTCAAAAAGATAAACGTCTGAGCCATACAGCGCATCTACCATAAATTGACAAGTGGTGAAATTAGGAACTACAAATTAAAGTAAAAATATCTTCAGCGATTTCATTAATATATTCTTTCATAATTTATACAATGTACATTTATACTAGTAGTCCAATAGTAGTAATGATAATAATGTCCAATGTAATGAAATTTGAAGAGAGAAAAAAATAATAATTTCTCCGTGCACCACAGCGCTTTTGGGCGATTTGCGATTGTGGACAAACTTGAGTTTACCTCTCGAGAGATTCACGTTGTAACCGCACATGAGACATCAATAGTTTTTTGACACTTTTTTGTGTTACCACATAATAAATCTTTCCCAACTAATGATAAAATTATACACATGATTAAAAGTAACGGTAAGTTTGCAAAATATAATAAATACAAATAAATAATACATAATATTAGCTGAATAGGTAGCATACTGAGAGGCCGCCAGGGCAGGTACCACAATGTCTATTTCTCCCGTCGAACAGCAATGTAAATGCACTGTTGTGTTCCGGTTTGAAGGACATTGTAGCTGTAGTAACTATTAAAGCTGACTTCTAATGTCTTAGGATGGCGAGCGTAGTAGCGTATAGCTTACCATACGAACGGTATGCTCGTCTCATAATTCGTTGCAATAATAAAGGACGATATTTAATTTCCATGCTAGTGCTTGTTGCTTAATCGCGCAAGACCATGTACTCGCAAAAGGATCATATGCAGATTTATTACGTGCTGAACATAAAGGAAGACTGAATATTAAAAAATGCGCCAGCAATGTACACTGTCGCTTTTAGTGACATAGAGGTACTTTCATGGATCCTAGTTCATTTATGATATTGTTTTTTATTGCAATTAATGGCGAGACGACCATGCCGTTCGCTTGATAGTAAGCGATACGGCAGCTCATGAACAGTAGCATAACTAAGCAATGCTTGCCGCTTGGCATTCCACTGCACTCGTCATCCTGAAACACAAAAGAGAGTGAGTCTCATTGTGCTTCAAGACATATCCAGTCTCAGGATGAGACTGAATGTTAGCTGGATTATTATGGCATCATATTTTTAAATTATTAAGACTGAAATTCCCAACTTACTCTTTTTGGACCAAAAGTTGGATTTACGCCACTATTCCCTCATTTTTTTTCGCCAAAAGCTGTATAAACCCAAAGAGATTAAAAAGACTAACGTATCTATTTCCATGTATGTACTAAACGTGTTATATTGGCTAGTTCTAATGCCACGCTGACAATTGGTGCTGATAGGCCAATATGTGTGGTTGTTAAATATTTTTCATGACGCCAACCGTTCAGCACCGAAAAGATTCGACTCTGAGCCTTTCGCATCACAACATAATATGGACACAACATTGCACATGGACAGCATAACGTGAAATCCAGCTATAAGGGACAAATGTGATAAAAAAAAAACAAATATTATTTAATATCAGATATGACTCCAACATAAGCACTCTTAAATTAATATTTCAGTAATATTTTTTTGGTAAGCGGGCAAAGGTAAAACTTTTCGAATGTCTAGTAACACAACAAAATGCTGAAATAACCCTCGACTGTTATAAGCGCCATATTGTGGCCTTGAATTAAAATATGCCCTATTTCAATGACATTAGGTTGCTTTATTGCTTGAGAAATAAACACCAAATGACACTTGACATGATAATGACGTCGCTTTGTTTGGCGAAATTCTTTTTTCGCCAAACAACAAAAAGCGGCACGTCACATGAAATAGGACATTATTTTGCGTCGCATTCTGATATAAAGAAATTCGTATCGGTGTCTCATTTTTGCGATGTTCAGTACATTTTGACTCTCTCCATAGGTAATTACTCTAAAGCTGAAAACACATTATAGGTTTTCGTCTTACGCATAGAGTAAAGAAGCAGCCATAAATACTAGAGCAACGCGTCTTAGAGCGATCTGAACAATGGATTCTTTTGTTGTGTGCACAATATAGTTCATACGCTTAAGATGTGACCTCAGACTACATAGAAAGAACCTTGTGCGTTCCATTGTCCTGATGTCCATGTAAATCGATTTTGAAAAGATTTTATTGTAAACTGATAATTATTTACCTATTCTTTTCTATTTCAAGTAAAAGTCACTGCGTGATCTTGAGATAATAAAACAAGGGTACAATATTAATACTATAGTCTACTCTTGATATTTTCCTTTATCAATAAATAGAGTACCTATACGCCCAAATGCGCCCAAATATCTAATGATCGTAAAGCGGATCGCGGATGATATTAATAGTTGGGTTAATTAAGTTACCATTAAAACCTTGAAACACTAAAATACATATGTATATCACTGACAATGTTTTTTATTACAATTTACAATTATCATGAATACAATCATAGTTTTATAAAACTGTTATAGTGTTTGGTTGATCAGATTACAGGAACAATCGATTAATATAATTCGACCAAAACTTATCGATAAACAGGTATTTAGCGTGCACGTCTCACACTCTAAAACAGTTTTGTTGTGCTGTCAATTTATGTATTTTTTAAGTGAAAGAAAAGTATACCTCTTGGACGATTTTGGCATAAATAAAAATGAATTGTTTATTATTTCAGTGAACTTATATATAAAATAGACTGTTCTTGGCCTGTACATAGTATTTTGTGGTTATTAGTTAGGCGTTATCGGATTTTTCAACATGACGAATCTTGACGTAAGTTTTTAAATCTACTTTTTACTCTACAGCTTATAATTTTCTTATTAATGTACATAAAGAACATATTATATGAGTTATAATGAGTTGGTCTGCTAGATTTAACTCGTTTCTGCTTATAGCATGTTATACGTATTTCTACATTGATGAAACTTAGGGTTGCAACATAAACTGACAAAGGTAAAATTGAAATTAGGTTTTTAATAAGAATTGACATTGATCATTGCTGCTCATGAATACCATTAATTCATAGAGAATCTTAGTTGTCCCTGACCGGTCGAAGTGGGGAAAGTATAATTTGATGTTGTCTAGCCTCCAATTTTACAATGCAAATTTTGTTTGCAGTAGCTGTGTCTTGCATAAGATAATAGCGGTGGTTAAATTTTAGAGAACCAGAAAGGCCTACACATTTCACTTGCAGTTAACATTTTACCATGTAGATCATTTACCACTCACATTAACACCTTCATACTGGTAGAATTCCTTCTCTCAAAGATATGCTTATTATAAAAATATGACAAGTGCCATCATCTAAATATTTATGGAAATAACCATTATTTAAGGGTGATAATCAGTGGCGTAACAATAGGGTGGCAGAGTGCGCAAAATGCCACGGGCCCCTGGCCTTAGGGGCCCCCGGCCTGGCAGAACCCTGGCCCGACAGAGTCTCAGGCCCGACAGGGCCCCGGTTCGATAGGGCCTCAGGCCCAAACCCGACTGGGTGTAAGCAGAGAATAATGTAAATCAATAACAAAATTAATTAATACAATAATGACAAACATTTCACGATAAATTTGATTTAAATGTTTTGTTTCATTACAGTATAATATTAGTTGGAAATCAATAAATTACAATTTAATGAATATTAAGGTAATAGTTTCCAAATAAATATAAACATGTCTTGTTAAAGAAACTATTTCAGTGGTAGCGAAGACCGAAAGAGAAAGAAGAGTCTGAAGCAATAAATAAAAGGTTACCTTGTTACGGGTTCATAATTAAAATAGAGTTATTACAAACAATCTGTTTAATTATAACACAAAACTTACACTAATCCTTAAACATACACTAAATCTAACTAAAACTAAAGTTGAGCGCCAGGAGAATTTTTGTTCACTGCATTTGGGAACGGAACTCTGCCAAAACCAAACCACGGCTAACTCGATCTCAGGAATGTTTTGAATTATGCCAAGTGAACCTCGTTCACCAAAAAGGGCATGTCTTTAGGCTACGACAATTAAATGCAACGTCATTAACAACTTTTACTACTTATCTCTAATCTAGCTGACATTTAATAAAACACTCACCCCTTTGTCCACAACCAAAACTTAATCACACAGGAACAGTATTATAATTTCAGCTAATTATTTGAGTAAATAATATTTACAAAAATACTTTTGCTCGACACACGTCACGCTCGTGTCACTTTTCAAATGCCTCTATGACCTTCCCCCTCCGAGGTGTACATAAATTCTCAAAGAATAAAAAAAAAACAAAAATGACTAAAGTGGAGTGGATTCGAACCTACGTGTCGGTAGCGCCCTGCATTAATCGGACTGTCAGACCTCCGAGCCAACAATGCTTACGTCATGCCGTCTAAATTATCGATCACTTGTTATATTAGTGCCTATTTGTGTACTTTAATGCTACCCACGATTTAAAATATGATTGGAACATAACATTCCCTCAACCACACAAAGAAAAAAATACAACGTATTTTTTTATTTTATTTTTATTGTCGTATATTATTAGGCTTATCACACTTAACGGGCTTTAAATCTTTTGCGTGCCAAATTCCTATATATTTACCAAAGGAATTATTTAAATGAAAAACATTATCTGACAACTTTTTGATTACGATTGCTTTCTCAAATTTGGGTGCTAATTTAGCCATAAACTTATTTCCTGCGTTTGAAAGAAATTTTGTTCTCTTCCATACCACATCACCAATTTGGAAGTTAGCTGGTCTTCGTTTCTCGTTATAGGCTTTGAGACTTTTGTCATGGCATAATCTTAACCTTGTTTCCACTGTCTTATAAATAGTCGACCTGGATTGAAGATCGGCCAAATATTCTTTAGTATCAATAGTGATAGCTTCATTATTATTGACACTATTGGCTATAACGCCCCTGCTAGCGTTTCCTAATATCGATGTTTCCCTTCCAAAAAATAGAAAAGCCGGCGTATACCCCGTAGTTTCATGTACAGATGTTCGTATTGCATGTGCGAATTCGTGAATATGGGTGTCCCATTCATTATGTTTTTTGGAGTGAATGTAGGAAGATATCATGGTACCTATTACTCTATTAACACGCTCTGTGGGATTACATTGTGGGTGATAATTTGGAGTAAACCATATTTGGCAATTATACTTTTTTGTGAGATTTTTAAATAAATGGGACTCAAATTGTTTACCATTATCACAAATTATTGCTTGAGGTATTCCATAGAGTAAAATTTGGTGTTCTAGGATTTCACAAATTTTATCGGCCTTGCCCGTTCTTAGAGGAAACAAAAGTACAAATTTACTAAACATACATGTGATTACCAGAAGCATTGTATTACAATTTTTACTTTTGGGAAATGGTCCCATTAGATCCATAGATATAACCTGCCAGGGTCTTGTAACTATTCTTTGTTTTCCCATCAAACCCAATGGCAGTTTTTGCGACACTTTTATCTTTGCGCATGTCTCGCAATTTCCTACATATTCTTTTACGTTTTTTAACATTCCTGGCCAATAATAATGCTGTTTAATCCTAAGTAGCGTTTTTCGAATTCCTAAGTGACCAGCGGTACTATCGTTATGGCAAAGTTTCATAATGTCTATTCTAAGTGAATTCGGTATATACAATTTCCAATCATTACTTTGGTCAGGGAACTGTCTTAGGCGTATTTTCTTGTAAAGTAAGCCGTCTACAATATGCCAATCAGGATAATATTTACCCATTTTACATAGTTTATCTACCTTATCCATGTACCAATTGTCTTTATGTTTATCTAAAATTTGTATCATATAATTCTTATGTTCAAGAGCGTTTATAGAACGAGATAAGGCATCTGGTACGATGTTACATTTACCTGGCCTATGAATTATGTCGAAACTAAATTGTTGCAATTTCATTGCCCATCTGGCCAACCTACCGTGTGGATCCTTCATTTTATGAAGCATTTTAAGAGCACTATGATCAGTTACTATTGTAAAGTGTGTACCATCAATATATGGCCTAAATTTTTCCACAGCATAAACTATACTTAATAGCTCCCTTTCTGAAGTTGAATAAAGTTGTTCCCTCTCATTTAACTTTCTGCTTAAATATGCGATGGGTTGCTCAATTCCATCAAACTCTTGGCACAATACCGATCCAATTCCTTTATTTGATGCATCGCATTGTATTACAAAAGGTTTCGTAAAGTTTGGACATGACATAACCGGTGTAGAGGTAAGTAAGGTCTTGAGGTGTACAAATGCTTTATCAGCTTCATTAGTCCAGATAAACTTTTTGTTTCTCTTACCCTTGGTTAAATGATGTAGTGGGGCAGCTACTGTGGCAAAATCTTTGACAAACCTTCTATACCAACTAGCAATTCCAATAAACCTTTTCAGTTCAGTTATGTTTTTAGGTCTCGGAAAATTCATTATTGCTGAAACCTTATCAGGATCAGTACGTAACCCATCCTTATCCACAATAAATCCTAAAATCGTAAACTTGGTCGTGCAAATTTACTCTTGTCTCATCATCATTGATTGTCAGCCCAGCATTTTTCAAAATATTCTTAACTTCATTTAAAATTTTTATGTGTTCCTCAAAAGTCTCTGAACATATGACAATGTCATCTAAGTAGGCCCACACCTTTCCTTCTAAAGAATGAAATAAAATATCCATTAACCTTTGCTGCGACTGTGAAGCATTTACTAAGCCAAATGGCATGACTTTAAATTGAAATAGACCTCTACCAGGCACAGCAAACGCTGTTTTCTCTTTGCTTGATTCATCCAGTTCAATTTGCCAGAATGCGGATTTCAGATCAATGGTGCTGAGGAATTTTGCATTGCGCAGGTTGTCTATAATTGCAGAAACTCGTGGCAAAGGATAAGTGTCTCGCTTTGTGATTTTATTGAGTTGTCTACTATCTAAACAAAGCCTATTTCTCCCATCATTTTTTTTTACCATTACTATGGGTGAACACCAGGGACTATAAGATGGTTCCACAACATCATTTTTAACATCTCATCTAATTCTTGTTCTATGTCCCGCCTGACATATGGTGAGAAATTATATTGTTTTTGATATACTGGTCTACTATCACCTGTGTCTATATTGTGTTTGATTATTTTAGTTCTGCCTAACCCTATCCCAATACTATTTCTTATTTCCGTAATGATGTTGGCTAAGCGTATCTTTTCATTTCATTTAAATCATTTTCTGTCATTATTGCTACTGATTGATCGTGTATGGTGTTTACAATTGGATTTAATAGCGAAGTGTCGTCCTCTTTGAATTTAAAGGAAATACCAAATTTGTCAAAAAAGTCCTTACCCAAAATTAGCGGTTGTGATAATTCTGGCATTAGTAACATCGGGATGATATGAAACTGAGTATTAAATTGTACTGGAACGTCAAATAACTCCTTGATACTATGACTGGTTCCATCAGCTGTAGTAATATCCATTCGTTTAAGTTTCTGCGTCTTGACACCTAGTCGTTTCAAGGTACCAGCAAAGTTTGAGTTTATTACCGTACGAGTGGCTCCAGAATCCAATAAACCACTACAAGTATGATTCAATATCGTGATATATATATATGGCCTATTATCGAATTTTTTTTTAAATGTTAATGGTGATATGACGTTTCGAGACATGAAATGACGCACAAATACTAACCAGTCCTGCCATTCTTTGCTATACCTATCAAGGGGAAAGTTCAATTGACAGGTTTTGCGCTTTCCCCAAGAGCGTTTCCCTTACAAGTGCAATCTTTAGAGGTAATGCCAAAGCGACCACATTTGTAACAAAATAATCTTTGTTTTGGAACTGTACATGACCTGAATATATGTCCTAATTCACGGCAATTCCAACACCTGATTTTTATATTAGTACTTACACCTGTGGTTTTATTTCTTATTTCAAAAATATCTTTACTATTTGCAATCCATGGAGTAGCCTTATACGCTAAGTCAGGCTCAATAGAATTCATTGGAATTTTAGGCTCTTGGAAGTTGTCACAATTAATTTTGGTCCTTTCTACTATTCTTAGAACATTTATTAAATCCGCAATTGACGTAAAAGTGTCCCTACATACTGCTCTTTGATAGTAAGGTTGCAAATTTTTCATGATGATCATTATTTTTTCCGTCTCGGAGATTTTATTAGGAAGTCTATTAAACATATTTTGTAAGACTGAGATAAAAATTATTACTGACTCATTTTTACCTTGAGTTCTGGATTTGGCTTCTGATAACAATTCTTCCTGATAATATGGCGATTGAAATGTGCGCTTTAGCAGAATGACGAGTTCGTTCCAAGTATTTACATATTCTCTATTAGCACGAAACCAAATCAAGGCATCGCCTTTGAAGAAGTCAATAGAATGGCGCCATAGATCCTCATCAGTGGCATTTCTAGCATCCTTTAGTTCATTAACACGTTCAATAAATGCGTTGACACTAATGGTATTATCACCTGAAAACTGAATGCCCCATTGACTAATTGGAACGAGTTTAAGATTTCGTCTTAATTGATCTGGTTCAAATAAGGTCGAGTTAAATATTCAAAACCGAAATGTCGAAATTATTATTTGCAAAGCTAACTCTTTTGTCTTCTAAATGTTGTTTTGAGAACGTGCCTTTTGAAATAATATTATTTTCAGATTTTGAGGTCGAAGGGACTGGGACATCTAAATAAGTAGCTTTATCATCTATATCGTTAAGAATTTTTTCACAATCTTTTCCTATCGAGTTATGTAATGCCTGCTTCATTTCCGGAGTTATATCATCATTATCCTCCAACTCATCCTTCTGTTCCAAGTCGGTTAATAATAAGGCAGTTTTATCCAAAAGAAGTTTTTTTCGTTCTCCCTCCAAATCGTCGTGTGGTTTGATAAGTTTTAATCTATTGACAATATGAATTAATCGCGATACTAAACGTTTGTAAAGTTGTTTGTCAGGTTTTTCATTTAATTCAGAGATATAACATAAAATAGTATTGATTTTATCAGCACAAACCTCTAACTGGACCCCTGGAGTGTCTATGCATGATTGTGGTGCTTTTATTTGATATGATACTTGTTCCAAACTTTCAGCTTGAATCATTTTCTTTAGAATTCTTTTTAATGCAGAAACCAACGCCCCTGACTGTGAATAGCCACGACATGCAAGTTCAAATTCCACTTCATCTTTTAATAAATACTGAGGATCCATTGTGCAAAGAATATTGAGAGAAAAAAAAAACAATCTCCACTACGTATGAAATATTATGTACCTATTAAAATAATACCAAATTACGATCTAAACACAAATCAAATACACACAAAAAGCTATTTAAAAATAATACTACAAACTACTGAACTAACCAAGGTATAAAAAGAATGTTAACTAAAATAGAAAATATAAAAGACTTTAAAATTACTCAATAATAAAAAAAAACACGACACAAATTGATCACTACTGTTATCAATACAATTTATACAAAGAACTGTGACTCAACATTGAATTCACTGCAATAATCTTAACAAATAAATGATGTACTTTATTATTTAACTCAAAATGAAAACAAGCTTTAAAAACGCCTCGTTTACTAATCTTAATTATACGTGCAATAATTTGTATAAGTAGGTGGGTAATCAAAACTTTAATCTACTTCAATGAATGCTCTAAACCCGTTTAATTTTAACGTTGGGCGCTATTTGTTACGGGTTCATAATTAAAATAGAGTTATTACAAACAATCCGTTTAATTATAACACAAAACTTACACTAATCCTTAAACATACACTAAATCTAACTAAAACTAAAGTTGAGCGCCAGGAGAATTTTTGTTCACTGCATTTGGGAACGGAACTCTGCCAAAACCAAACCACGGCTAACTCGATCTCAGGAATGTTTTGAATTATGCCAAGTGAACCTCGTTCACCAAAAAGGGCATGTCTTTAGGCTACGACAATTAAATGCAACGTCATTAACAACTTTTACTACTTATCTCTAATCTAGCTGACATTTAATAAAACACTCACCTCTTTGTCCACAACCAAAACTTAATCACACAGGAACAGTATTATAATTTCAGCTAATTATTTGAGTAAATAATATTTACAAAAATACTTTTGCTCGACACACGTCACGCTCGTGTCACTTTTCAAATGCCTCTATGACCTTCCCCCTCCGAGGTGTACATAAATTCTCAAAGAATAAAAAAAAACAAAAATGACTAAAGTGGAGTGGATTCGAACCTACGTGTCGGTAGCGCCCTGCATTAATCGGACTGTCAGACCTCCGAGCCAACAATGCTTACGTCATGCCGTCTAAATTATCGATCACTTGTTATATTAGTGCCTATTTGTGTACTTTAATGCTACCCACGATTTAAAATATGATTGGAACATAACAACCTAAAATTAGTCAATACTTTGGGAACTAATTCATTGATGAAAAGACGAGTAAACTGAGTCCCAGAAACGAACGAATGAATGAAACTAAAAATTCCATTATAGCAAATCTCGGCGATAAGGAATATTCAGACTCAAAACAATCACAATCAAGTACGAACAAAAATAAAATTGAACTATATTTATAGGAGTGGAAGATATTAAACCTCCATAATATGTTACAAACACGTGTAGTTTAAAAAAATTAAATGCGATGTGAAACTATTTGTATCATATTGCATAACTATAACTGTGGCAGTTATATTTTGTAGTAACTCCACCACTATCTCAGTAAATGTTTCTATGAAGGTAATTAAAATTAAATTTAAGTATAATAATACGAACACATCCCCTCAACTCAGCATTCTTAATTATTATACAAAAAATTCAACTCGATAAAAAATACTTTTCATAATCTAGACCATATATATATCTCTAAGTCCTACTCCTGTTTTCCTGAAGATTGTATAAAATATATAACGCCAAATAACCGTGGTTTTCACATAATTACTCAAAACATAAGAAGTATAACAGCAAATATGTCAGGTTTTCTAACACTGCTATCCAGGATGCATATAAACCCAGACATCATTGTTCTCACTGAATGTTGGCTCTCACGAAACCCAATAATTCCCCAAATAGTGGGATACGAATATTATTATACCAAACATACACTAAACCAAAACGATGGAGTAGTTGTTTACATCAACAAAACAATTCGCGGTATAAGTGTAATAGAACCTGCAATAATTGATGCTAGTGGTCTACTTATAAAGATAGGAGGCTATATGTGTATGCTGGCTATTTATAGACCACCATCATTTAGCAACCTTAAAAACTTCTTTGACTCAATTGAGGATATTATAACTAATAATGATAGATCCGATGTGATATTAATTGGCGATATAAACATAGATATATCAAAGGATAACCTGGATAATAACTCTGATGAATATCTGAACCTTGTTGCTAGTCTTGGTTTACTTCCAACTCATACCCTTCCTACTCATAATAAGACGTCACTGGATCATATTATGCTAAAAACCAAACATAGTGCCGTTACATTAGTCATTGAGTCTTCTGTAACCGACCACAATGCGCTCTTACTTCTCTTAAATAATGATAAAAAACGTATTGCGATAGAAAGAAAACAACAGTAGATTATAATACCCTTCACGATGAAATGACCAAAATTGACTTCTCAGCAATCTATCGCTGTTCAGATGCTAATGAATCAATTGAATGTTTCACTAATCATATATCCCATCTCAGACTAAATACTCTCTAGACGTAGCCATAACTGGAACGTGAGAAATAAGAGTGAGACCGCAAGTTAAAAATTAGTGTGCGTAAAAGAGACAGAGAGTTTTTTTCTTTGTCCTTGTCACCGTGGCCGGTTTTTTTATTTGTCAATAAGCGCAGTTTGTCAAACAAATATACGTCAATCAGTTTTTCCGATATTTTAATAGTTTTGGATAGTGTAAAGCAGCAATTTATACAAATATTAGTGACTATAGTGTATATGCAATGGTGGGTTGTAGTATTTTAGGCTGCAAAAGCCGCAGTGAACGAAAAATTTGTGGAATAACATTTCACTCGTAAGTTACTCATTTATGTTACATTATAATTATTTTGTCGTTTATTGGTAAATAATGTTGTATTTTAATATCAATACAAATTGTTTTACTTAGAGAAATATCGATTACATTTAGGAATTCTACAAATAATATTAAATAACCTTAATTTCTTAAAAGTTTAGTGTTACCTTGTTATGAAAATTGGTTTACCCTAGATAATACTTGCATATTATTCCTTGCATACATAGCGTTATTCATACGTAAATAAATAAAATTACTTCTTATTTTAGGTTTCCTACTAACAGTAATTAGAATTAAATGGGTGGAAGCTAATGGACACCAAAATTGGCAACCAACAAATAATTTTAAAATTTGCTCAATACATTTCGAGATAGATTCCTTTCATTATAAAAAGAAGAATGTTATAGTAAAACCAAAAGCAGTCCCAATAACATATGTTCATGTAAGTAGTTGATCATTAATTATTTTTAACACCGTTTTATTAACTTCGCCTATATGTATGTAACAGAATCTGTGAAGTCGATTTTCGAGCACTTCAAAACGTCGGATTGACTTGAAATTTTGCATACGTATCCAGGACTGATGACGACGCAATAATTTAAAAAGTATACCGGGTATCTCAAGACTGCTACCGAAAACGAAGCCGGGTGGTAGTTTTAGTAACTACAAACACAATGCAACTAAAAATTTCGCAAAGAAACGCGACAATTATTTTTTATGATTTTTTAAATATCGTCATTTTTGGGTGGTAAATCCATAGTTTTTGCTAAAATAATAATTTAAACTCTTTTATACCTTAGATTATTTATAAATAAAAGGGTATACACTATTATTTTAGGAAAAAATGTATTTACCACCCAAATATGGTCAAAGGAAAAAAATTACCAAAAAAAAAATTATCGCTTTTATTTGCAACTTTTTCTGTTGCATTGTGTCTGAAGTCGCTTAAACTACCACCCGGCTTCGTTTTCGGTAGCAGTCTTGAGATACCCTGTATGATATTATTTTATATTTTATCCAGAATAATAAACAAAATATTATTGTTGAAAAAATATTACCTATATAATTGGTAATTTGCGCGCAGTTGTCTTTCTTTGATAAGACAGCCGAAGATAGATGTTTTAGTGCAAGCAATTAAATTATAGTTTAAAAACCAAAAAAACAAGTTTTCATATAAGATCGAACTAAAAAGTAAAAAATAATCACTAACTCATTATCATTTAATAATAAATATGATATACGAATAAATACGATTTAAATCGTACGGTTGGCAACGCTTATGTTGGCCTGTGTTAGTACCCACCAAAAGTAGGAATTTTTCCCAACATGGCCACACTGAAGAATTATATATCTGTCTCTTGTGCGGCCACGGCATGGCTACGTCTAGAGAGTATTTAGTCTGAGTATCCCATGCACTCCAGATGTCAACTAAAACCAAAACCGTCCCACATAGATTAAGAATACGTAAACCTTGGATTACCTGTGGTGTATTAAAGTGTATGAGGAATAGAGATAAATTGTCTAACCCCCAAATACTGGATAGCTACTCAGCCACCGGACTCATTTGATATGACGTTATTTTGAGGTTCTGTTAAATTTCGAAATGAAATACTGGATAGCCATTTAGCTCATAAATCGGTCTACTCAGCAAACATCCAGCTAAATTTCCACAGATTAACGAAAAGTTTGTTTTCAGTTACAATTTTTATTGTATAAATATAAACGTTCCATTTGACGCAAATTCTTCATACATGATTTCCCTAAATTGGAAATTTAACCCTTTATATTTAATATGAGGAATCATTGTAACGTTTTTACTTTTGTTACGATTATGTTTTATTACAAGTAGGTACTAAACATTTATTTTCGTTGTAATCATTGTAATTATTTTAAATTAAACTCTTATTAAAAGTCACTTCAATACGTATACCTTTATTCATATTAATTAATTTGCAGCAAATACATTCGATCCTAATATTGGGTACTATATTACGTTTAACTGTTTTCATTAGCATTTTAATGTAATTTTATTTCAAATGATTCCGATTGATTGATTCTATTCAAAATCGTTTTTGTTATCTGTGGTCATTCGTTACGAATGGCACAACTCTAAGTGGGCGTTACCCGTCAAGAAAGTACCTGCTTTTATTTCAAAATATTGTTCTACTGTAATGTCGTACTTTATAGGCGTGAACTGTCAAAAATAAAATAAACGAATGGAAACAGTATAATACAGCTAAAACTAATGACCCTGCCCAAGAATTACTAAATATTAGTAATCCGCCGATCAAATCTGTAAATATAATTAATGAATTCTTTGCCTCTATGGGTAAAGACATAGCACAAAAAGTGGATCTAGCTAACTATGGTAACTATTTCAGTAAATCCATTAATTCAAATATCCCATCCCAATGTAATTCATTCGTTTTCTTGGATACTGATGTTACGGAAGTCACCCGTTTAATTGATTCTCTAAAAAATGATTGCGCAGTGGGAGTTGACGGGATTTCTGTTCGCCTCTTAAAGAATCACAAATCAATGCTGGCACCTCCCCTAACATTCATATTTAATCTTTGTATATCCACAGGGATTTTCCCGGATTTGTTAAAAAAGGCACTCATTCATCCCATTCATAAGGCTGGAGACAGAGACCGTGTTAGTAATTACAGGCCTATCTCTATATTGCCTGCACTTTCTAAAGTCCTCGAGAAGATAATGAATAACCGCCTAAGAAAATACTTAGAAACTAATAACCTACTATCGAACTGTCAGTATGGTTTTCGCGGCGGTAAGTCAACGAACGATGCTGTGCATGTCGTTACAAATTATATTGTTAAGGCCTTAGACAATAATAAAAAATGTATCAGTATTTTCTTAGACTTGGCTAAGGCGTTCGACACGGTCTCTGTGCCTAAATTAATCTCTAAGTTGAACAATATTGGTATTAGATCCAATGAACTCAAACTTTTTGAGAGTTACCTACACAACCGCAAGCAGTGTGTCAAGGTCGGGGATTTTGTTAGTGACGAACTGCTCCTGGAACATGGGGTTCCTCAGGGTAGTGTCCTTGGCCCTACTCTGTTCATTATTATGTGAATGACCTATGCAAACTACTTATTGAAAATGGTCTTTTGGTTGCCTTTGCTGATGACACTGCCTTGATATTTACAGGTGATACTTGGAAAGAGGTATTTGAGATGGCCCAAAGGGGATTTGATAAAGTAACAAATTGGCTCACTTGTAACACTCTCTCACTAAATGTTGATAAAACTAAATTCTTAACTTTTACATTAAACAACCGTACATTAATAGATCTCAATAATTTTCATATAATTGCTCATAATCATATACGTTATAGTCAAAATTGCGACTGTCCTTGCTTAAATAAAGTCAATAGTATCAAATACTTGGGTATAATCCTTGATGATAAACTCAGCTTTGCACTTCATATTGATTTATTAACAAGTAGGATACGAAAACTTATTTTTATTTTTAAACACCTAAGGCACATCGCTGAGCCTCATGTTCTTAAAGCAGTATACTTTGCACTTTGCCAGTCTCTTTTAGGTTATTGCATCTCGTCGTGGGGTGGCGCATTCAAAACACATATGTTAAAACTTGAGCGAGCCCAGAGAGCTGTTTTAAAAGTGAGCACATTTAAACCAATTAAACATCCGACTAAAGAATTGTATTAATATTGTGAGGTGTTAACAGTCCGACAGCTGTTTATACTGCAAATATTTCTGAGACAATTACATGATATCCATAATAACTCTATACCAATTTCATCACGCACCCATAGGATACCAAGACTTCACTCCTGTAATAAGTCATTTTTTCAACAAAGTACATAAACACATAAAGAGTGATTCCCTTACAAGATATCAGTATAAGAAAGCTGTAACCAAATGGCTGCTTGGGCTCAATTATGACGACACGGAAAAACTACTTCATACGGTAAAATAAGAAGGACGCACATGGGCTAACACAGACCTCTCTGCACCTTCTCTTATGCCTTGGAACCTCATGTACTTCCATATTATACTCATTACTATTCTTAGTTGTGTCTCTGTTGTTTTGTACTCTAGATTAATATCCAATTAATTGTCACTACATGTTGTTAAATGTATATACCTAGTCAGGTCATAAATTCTGTCACATGTTTAATATAAAATAATTGAAACAAGTTTATTCATTATGTAACCATTTATATACCAAAATGAACTTAACAAAACATAGATTCTTATGACACTAAAGTTTATTCAAAATAACCTCCGTGATTTTGAATACAGGCCTTCAATCTGCGCGGCCAGTTGTCTATCGCAGCACGAACGAGGTCCATGTCAATATCGGCGGCTGCCTTAAGCAAGGATGTCTTGAGTGACTCCAAATTGGGATGAGGCTTTGAACACGCCTTTTCCTCCAAGTGTTGCCATATCTTGTAATCTAACGGATTCAAACCTGGACTGGAGGAGGGCCAGTCTTCGTGTCGGATGAAGTCGATTTCACGCGCCGCCAGCCAGTCTTGTGTGCTCTTCGCTCTATGAGCTGGCGCGTAATCTTGTTGGAATACCCAGTGCCTGTTATTGAACATGGTATGAGAAACAGGTTCCACAAGGTTCGTCAGGACTGTATTTTGATGCACAACTGCATTCGTTTTTACACCTTTCTCACAAAAATGTACCTCTGTTAAGCCCCAATAAGAAACTCCCAACCATACCAAGAGCGAGGATGGAAAATGACCTCGTTGGACACGCGGAATACGGTTGCTCGCTTCTTCACTACTGTGTGCGTACACTTTATCATTTTGTTTGTTGTAGCTCTCTTCTACGGTAAAAAAATTTTCAGCTGAACAAAGAATTTCCCGATATTTTTTTACCGCGTACCGCTTCAGCAAAGTGCGGCATCTCTTCAGTCTCAGGTCTATTAGACGAGCATTCAAACGATGTCCTGTTTTTCTTCGATATGCCCGAAGCCCTAAGTCTTCATTTAACACCCTTTTCACCGTGGTTCTGCTTAACCCCATCTGAAGGACCAACAGTTTCTGCTTACGTTTGGGATTTCTTTGAATTCGCGCCTTCACAGCTTTTATCACTGCTGGAGTCCTAACAGACCGAGGGCGACCACTTCTTGACCTGTCATCTACACTAGAGTCTTCATTGTATCGTTTGATGGTACGATAAACGAATCTTTTGGTTATATTCAAATTTTTCAGTATGGCAAAAATTTGATCTGGCGCGTAACCGCCACGATGCAACGCAATAACTGCAACACGGTCTTCTTTAAGCGTCCACTCCATATTTAAAAATGAGTAAAATTCTAAAAAGTATACATTTTTAATTTCATGAACAATTCGAAATTCGAATTCAATAAACTTTTTTGTGGCCAGCATTCTAAAAGAAAAGTTTTTACTGTGTGACAATACTTATGACCTGACTGTGTATATATAGATAGCTCTTAAGATGTTACTGAATGTTTTTGTTGTGTAATTATGTAGCATTAAGTTAATATTTTATTTTATAATTCCTTTTAAAATTTGTTTTGTACAACCCATTTGTGAATTTACTCAATATACTGTAACAGAAATCAAGTTTTGTAATTGGTATGCTGCTGGTACTTATAGCACAGGGATTCCCTATTTTAAGTACCAGCTGTACTTCAAAAAGTTATTTTTTAGGATGATAGTCTGTAAGATAAATCACATGTAGAATGACTTTTGATACAAATAAACTACTTATTACTTATTACTTACTTATTTGTGATTGAGAAAAGTCACTGTAAGCCCAATGGCTTTTTTTATGAGACAGTGGGCAGCATTTGGTAAACTACGTCCAGTCTTCACGTCACCTTTACCACAAAGCTAGAAAACAAAGGTTTCAACCAGTGCGTCTTACCTGCCATAACCTACGGTGCTGAGACTTGGACACTCACAGTACGACTGCTCAACCAGCTCAAGGTTACTCAGCGAGCTATGGAGCATGCTATGCTTGGTATCTCTTTGAAGGATAAGATAAGTAATGAGCTTATCCGTCCGAGAACCTAAGTTATAAACAGCAAACAAGATTAGCAAGCTGAAGTAGGCGGTGCGCTGGCCACATCTATCGAAGAACCGATAACCTATGGGGTTTAAATATTTTTGAGAGGAGATCGCGTCTTGGCTAATGTAGTGGACGCCCTCTGCTGCCTGATGCTGGATGCGACAAGCTGACGACACGGTGAAATGGCGCAATTTGGAAGAAGACTATGTCCAACAGTAGAGAAAAAATGGATCAAGATGAATCAATTTCGGCCTCTCGATGTGCGGAAAGCCAATGGTCCAGATGGAATACTGGTTGTGGTTCTAAGAGCTTTTGCAGCGGAGCTGTCTCCTGCATTGACTCGTCTCTTTCGAGCGTCCTACCACACAGGAGTTGTGCCTGAATCTTGGACGGAGGCCAATGAAAGCGATCAGTGAAATCGATCCCCAGAAAGGGTGATCGGTCAGACCCTACCAATTATCGCCCTATCACTATAACCTCAGTGACTTGTAAGGTTATGGAGCGGATCATAAACGCTCAATTGATCTGCTACCTGGAGGATCACTCGTGGATCAGTGACAGACAATACGGATTCCGTCAAAACCGATCAACGGGTGATCTTCTAGCATTTGTTCTGCATCGCTGGGGTGAGGCGATTAGACCGGCGTGGCGAGGCTCTTGCTGTGAGCCTCGATATAGCCAAGGAGTTGCATAGGGTCTGGCATCGTGGTCTTCTTTCTAAGCTTCCGGCATACGGTCTGCCCGACAACCTGTATTTATGGATTTCCGGCTTTCTGCATGGGCGTAGAATACGTGTCGTCGTCGATGAACACGCTTCGGCGCTCATGTCGGTAAATGCCGGAGTTCCTCAAGGCTCGGTGCTGTCGCCCACCCAGTTTATTCTGCATATCAATGATACGTTTGACAACTTAGAGTCGCTATAACTGCGACGAAATTTCATGAAATGATTTATGTTCAAAATCCGATGATAAATATGAAGCCATCATTAAAAAAGTCTGTACTGTACTGTATAAGCTCATATTAACTAAGTGCGTGGCTATATCTAGTGCAGACTGGCGGACTTAACGTAACATAGAAATTGTTACAAATCGCTATGGTATGCAGGTTTCCTCACGATGTTTTCCTTCACCGTCATAGTGCGTGGTGATGGAATATCAATACACGCATGATTCCAAAAAGTCAGAGGTGTGCCCTGGGATTTGATCCCGAGACGAGCATGAACATGTTGGCGACCGCGTCTGGTCCGCTTACAAATAGGCCACGTTAAAAAAAGATTCATAAAAACGAAATTACAATGTTAAGTTTTTTTTACATATACGAAGGGCCCCATTTGATGAAATTTGCCACGGGCCCCCGAGGGGGTAGTTACGCCACTGGTGATAATCTTCTCTTTGTTGAATTGAAGATCTATTAGTATGAACAGAAATTGTAAGCAATAATTATGTGCCGAGTTATTGTAATACTGTCTATTATAAATGCCATAAATGAGAATGTTTTGGTTATCACTGCTCATCTTAGAATATAATTAATAAAACAAAACAGATTATAGATTAATATTATTATTATTGTAATTGTTGCTGGGCAAGCTTAGCTTCTGTACATCGCATCGCCTAAGGTTACATCTGAAAACCAGCGCTGTGTGGTTGCTTCTGTTATCACACAGCATCATGCTGAGATGTTGACCTGTTATCGCGAATGAGCTGCGCAACATCCTTACCTGTTATTTTTTTCATCTTATTTTTTTATATTTAGTCTGTCTTTGTTTAATTTATTGTACTGTTAAATTTTTATAATTATTGTAATGTGTTGTATGCGGCTAATTTGCGCGATAATAAAGCATTTCTTTCTTTCTTTCTTTCTTTCTTTCTTTCTTTCTTTCTATTAAAAATGTATACATAGCATTTACTAATATGCTGAATATTCACTTCTAATATTCTATCACATATGGCATATCAATGATTATAAACTTGAGTAGAAAATCTCACACTGATAACATATAATTTTCTACCTATTGCCACGAAGATTTCACTTGCGCAAACACTCCTTCCCATCCTTGATTATGCCGATGTCAGCTATCTAGACCTCACCGAAGTGCAACTTGATAAACTTGAGCGCCTTCAAAATTTCTGTATTAGATTCATATTTGGATTACGCAAATATGATCATGTTTCCGAGTTTCGTGCTAAGCTCAAGTGGTTACCTATACGACTTCGTCGGAATACTCACATTCTCTCTCTTCTTTACAATATTTTGTTTAATCCTCTCGCCCCTTCTTACCTTAAAGAACGATTTCTTTTTCTTCATGAGTCACATTCGAGATCCTTGAGATCGTCGGAGAATCTTAAACTGAGAATGACCGTACACACTACTATATTTACGGACAAATCATTCATTGTCGAAGCTGTTCGATTATGGAACGCCCTTCCTGTAGTAGTAAGACAGGCTCAAACTTTGTCGTCTTTCAAAAAGCTGATCAAAGAGCATTACTTTTCGCTATGAATAGATTATATTGATGTGTTTTTTTATTTATTTATTTATTATTATTATATATATATATATATATCTTAATATATATTTCTTTATATATATATATTATATATATATACCGGGTATCTCAAGACTGCTACCGAAAACGAAGCCGGGTGGTAGTTTTAGTGGCTACAAACACAATGCAACTAAAATTTTCGCATAGAAACGTGACAATTATTTTTTATGATTTTTTAAATATCGTCATTTTTTGGTGGTAAATCCATAGTTTTTGCTAAATAATAATTTAAACTCTCTTATATCTTAGAGTATTTATAAATTAAAGGGTATACACTATTATTTTAGGAAAAAAAATTATTTACCACCAAAATATGGCAATAGGAAAAAAAATTCAAAAAAAAAATTGTCGCTTATTTTTGCAACTTTTTCTGTTGCATTGTGTCTGAAGTCGCTTAAACTACCACCCGGTTTCGTTTTCGGTAGCAGTCTTGATATACCCTGTATATACCGGGTATCTCAAGACTGCTACCGAAAACGAAGCCGGGTGGTAGTTTTAGTGACTACACACACAATGCAACTAAAAATTTCGCAAAGAAAAGCGACAATTATTTTTTATCATTTCTTAAATATCGTAATTTTAGGTGGTAAATCCATAGTTTTTGCTAAAATAATAATTTAAACTCTTTTATACCTTAGAGTATTTATAAATAAAAGGGTATACACTATTATTTTAGTGAAAAAAAATGTATTTACCACCCAAATATGGCCATAGGAAAAAATACTAAAAAAAATTTTCGCTTTTTTTTGCAACTTTTTCTGTTGCATTGTGTCTGAAGTCACTTAAACTACCACCCGGCTTCGTTTTCGGTAGCAGTCTTGATATACCCTGTATAGTGTATGTGTTTTATGAGCGACTACTACAGTCTGTACTGATGAGTAATATAAAGATTGATGATGCACAGTTTGGTTTCCGTGCTGGTCTCTCAACGGACTCAGTAATCTTTAGCCTTAAATATACTGTTAATTATTATACGACTCGAGACACGTCAGTCTACGCCTGTTTTCTTGATTTAAGTCGGGCGTTTGATCTGGTGAATTATAATATTCTCTGGAACAAATTGCGCGGCTTAAATGTGCCGCTGAAGATTGTTGAGCTGTTGAGGTACTGGTACGGTAATCAGAAAAATGTAGTAAAATGGGGTGACACGACATCCAGCGAATATAAGCTGGAATGCGGGGTACGCCAAGGAGGGCTTACTTCTCCGGATCTTTTCAATATATATACAGGGTATATCAAGACTGCTACCGAAAACGAAGCCGGGTGGTAGTTTAAGCGACTTCAGACACAATGCAACAGAAAAAGTTGCAAAAAAAGCGACATTTTTTTTTTTGTAATTTTTTTCTTATGACTATATTTGGGTGGTAAATACATTTTTTCCTAAAATAATAGTGTATACCATTTTATTTATAAATAATCTAAGGCATAAAAGTGTTTAAATTATTATTTTAGCAAAAACTATGGATTTACCACCTAAAAATGAAGATATTTAAAAATCATAAAAAATAATTGACGCGTTTCTTTTCGAAATTTTTGGTTGCATTGTGTTTGTAGTCACTAAAACTACCACCCGGCTTCGTTTTCGGTAGCAGTCTTGAGATACCCGGTATAAATGGGTTGATTGAGGAGCTGACGAGCACCAAAATCGGCTGCCATATTGGCGATGTTTGCGTAAATAACTTGAGCTATGCAGACGATATGGTGCTTCTCAGCCCCTCAATCAACGGTCTTAGAAAGCTCTTAGCTATATGCGAAAAATATGCTGCAGTGCATGGGTTAAAATATAATGTCTTAAAAACAGAAGCATTAGTTTTTAGAGCAGGAAAGGGTCCGGAGAAAGTCCCGGGAGTGTATTTAAAAGGACAGGTCATAAATTTTGTTAAGAAATTTAAATATTTAGGGCACATTATCACTGAAAACCTTAGTGATGATGACGACATTGAGCGAGAAAGAAGGAGTCTCTCCATCAGATGTAACATGCTTGCAAGACGATTTGCGAGATGCAGCGAAGACGTTAAAACAATTCTGTTCAAGGCATTTTGCCTCTGTATGTACACCTGTCAGCTATGGTTCCGATACAAGCGAAAATCGTTCAGTACCATAAGAATACAATACAATGATGCTTATCGTATCCTTATGAAAAAGTCTCGATTTTGTAGTGCATCAAGCATGTTTGCAGAGGGTGGAGTTCCGGACTTCTTTGCCATCATCAGATCGCGGACAGCGTCCTTTTGGACTGGGTTGAGGAACTCTAAAAACAGCATTCTCCGGTGTATGGCTGATAATTTGTATAGTCCAATGTACAGATTCTGGCTCTCATTGCACAGTAGTAGGAACCGGAAGTAGTTGGTTTTATTATGACGTAATTGTACAATATTATTATTTTTACATTAAAAAAAATGTACTGTTGTATAATTTTAGACTTTTACTTGATTTAATGTATTATGGGTTTTTTTGCCTGAAATAAAAGCTTTTTATTATTTTATTTATTATTTTATGTTACGAATATGTATTAATATTATTATTTGTATGTAAATTAGTTTATTATTATTATTTTCTTTTCTTTTTTTCGTTTTGAGCTTTTATTCTTTATTCTTACACTGCCCTCTCAATCTCCTTCTCTTATAACCATCCAAAGGTTGTCTGGCAGAGATCGCTCAGAGCGATAAGACCGCCTTTTGTACTTTTGTATTTTAGAGTATTCCTTATGTATTTATAATAAATCAGTGTACAATAAAGATTAAATAAATAAAATAAATAAATATAATCTAGAATTTGTTATAAATTAGACAGTCTTAAAAAATCTAAATATCCCGCAGTGTAAACAGTCACATCAGGCCATATGTTTAGGTCAATATCTTTGTATTATGGTAACGAGATTTTAGTACTTCCCAATAGATTAGTATTATGGGTTTTCCAGTAGGTTTTAACTCTTCTTGATTGCAGTATAATATACCTAGTCAGGTCATAAATTCTGTCACATGTTTAATATAAAATAATTGAATCAAGTTTATTCATTATGTAACCATTTATATACCAAAATGAACTAAACAATACATAGATTCTTATGACACTAAAGTTTATTCAAAATGACCTCCGTGATTTTGAATACAGGCCTTCAATCTGCGCGGCCAGTTGTCTATCGCAGCACGAACGAGGTCCATGTCAATATCGGCGGCTGCCTTAATCAAGGATGTCTTGAGAGACTCCAAATTGGGATGATGCTTTGAACACGCCTTTTCCTCCAAGTGTTGCCATATCTTGTAATCTAACGGATTCAAATCTGGACTGGAGGAGGGCCAGTCTTTGTGCCGGATGAAGTCAATTTCACGCGCCGCCAGCCAGTCTTGT
Organism: Hyles vespertilio; assembly: GCA_009982885.2. Taxonomy (NCBI): domain Eukaryota; kingdom Metazoa; phylum Arthropoda; class Insecta; order Lepidoptera; family Sphingidae; genus Hyles; species Hyles vespertilio. The sequence goes on from CM042815.1 coordinate 3,964,941, forward strand.
GTGCTCTTCGCTCAATGGGCTGGCGCCGAATCTTGTTGGAATACCCAGTGCCTATTATTGAACAGGTCATGGGTGCTCCTATCTAGTGGTCATGGCTTGTCCTAGAATAGGTGCTACGAGTACGCGACCTCGGCCCCCCGAGCTACTGCAGTCACTACAAACATTCCCTTCCATGACTGCAGTATCCACTCCTACAGGCCATACTCTCCTTTCCCATTATATCCTCTACTCACAAACCCTATTTCCTTTCCCCCGCTGATGATGGGCAGCAGCGTCGTCAGCGCGAGTCCCCTCCTGCGCTCGCCAACCCGCCTGCCAAGCGTGGCGAGTATTGGCAAATACCCCTCAATGGCGACACAAAAATTGACCAGGCCCCCAGTCCCCGGCAGCCCCACTATTCCTGGCGATGGTAGCAGCCATGGTTACGGTGGGGCAGGGGGTGCTAAGAATCCCCGGGTTGGCCCCGGCTACCACCCCCGACGACGACTGGCCCTGGTAACACACAACATACGCACTTTGAGGACAGACGAGAAGATTGTCGAACTGGAAGAAGAATTGAGCGGGTTACACTGGGATATTCTGGGGTTATCGGAAGTCCGAAGAATCGGGGAGGATACGATAACCCTGAAGTCTGGTAACCTGCTCTTCTACCGGGGGGACGACCAACAGTCCCGAGGAGGTGTCGGATTTCTCGTCCACAGGTCTCTCATCAACAACATCGTATCCATCGAAAGTGTGTCGAGCAGGGTAGTATACCTTATACTCAGAATATCCAAAAGATATTCGTTGAAGGTCATACAGGTATACGCGCCGACCTCGACACACCCAGATGAAGAAGTAGAGGAGATGTATGAGGACATTAGTCGGGCCATACATACTTCCAAAACCTACTTCAATGTTGTTATGGGGGACTTCAACGCAAAGTTGGGCAAGAGAAGCGATGCAGAGTTGAAATTGGGGCAATTTGGACATGGGCAACGGAACCTCAGGGGTCAGAGGCTGGCCGACTTTCTGGAAAAAGAGGGACTCTTCGTGATGAACTCTTTTTTCCAGAAGCCGCCTCACAGGAAATGGACCTGGTTGAGTCCTGACGGTTCTACGAGAAATGAGATAGATTTCATCTTGACGACGAATAGACGGATGTTCAGTGATGTCTCTGTGATCAGGGGCCTCTGTGGTTAGGGGCACATTGAATATCAACGTCCAATTAGAAAGGCGCCGCTTGATGAAGTCTACGCTCCGACCTACTCGCGCCCATATCCAAAACCCCGAGAGCTTTTGACTCGATATTGTAGTCTTGGCAGAATCGCTGGAAGACCTTAGCACTATGCTCGAAGACCTTAATCGAGTTTTCCAACAGGTAGGTCTTAAAATGAACATGGATAAAATGAAGATCATGTCGAATATCCATGTTGTGCCCACCCCCATTGGAGTTGGGGGCTCGACTCTCGAAGTTGTAGACGAATATGTCTATTTAGGACAAGTGGTCCGGTTAGGCAGGTCCAACTTCGAGAGAGAGGTCAATCGGCGAATCCAACTCGGTTGGGCAGCGTTCGGGAAACTTCGCGACGTCTTCTCGTCCAAAATACCTCAGTGCCTAAAATCGAAAGTCTTCGATAGTTGTGTGTTACCAGTGATGACATACGGCACCGAGACGTGGCCTCTCACTGTGGGCCTCATTAAAAGGCTCAAAGTCACTCAACGAGCCATGGAGCGGGCTATGCTCGGTGTTTCCCTACGAGATCGAATCAGAAATGAGGAGATCCGTAGGAGAACCAAGGTTATCGACATAGCCCATAGGATTGGCAAGTTGAAGTGGCAGTGGGCCGGGCACATAGCTCGTAGAACCGATGGCCGTTGGGGCCGAAAGGTTCTTGAGTGGAGGCCACGTACAGGCAAGCGAAAGGTCGGACGCCCGCCTACAAGGTGGACGGACGATCTGACTAAGGTTGCAGGAAGTCGCTGGATGCAGGCCGCTTCCAACAGGTCATTGTGGAGATCCTTGGGGGAGGCCTATGTTCAGCAGTGGACTTCCTGTGGCTGATATGATGATGATGATGATTATTGAACATGGTATGAGAAACAGGGTCCACAAGGTTCGTCAGGACTGTATTTTGATACACAACTGCATTCGTTTTTACACCTTTCTCACAAAAATGTACCTCTGTTAAGCCCCAATAACAAACTCCCAACCTTACCATGAGCGAGGATGGAAAATGACCTCGTTGAACACGCGGAATGCGGTTGCTCGCTTCTTCACTACTGTGTGCGTACACCTTATCATTTTGTTTGTTGTAGCTCTCTTCTAAGGTAAAAATTTTTTCATCTGAAAAAAGAATTTCCCGATATTTTTTTCCCGGGTACCGCTTCAACAAAGCGCAGCATCTCTTCAGTCTCAGGTCCATTAGACGAGCATTCAAACGATGTCCTGTTTTTCTTCGCTATGCCCGAAGCGCTAAGTCTTCATTTAACACCCTTTTCACCGTGGTTCTGCTTAACCCCATCTGAAGGGCCAGCAGTTTCTGCTTACGTTTGGGATTTCTTTGAATTCGCGCCTTCACAGCTTTTATCACTGCTGGAGTCCTAACAGGACCGAGGGCGACCACTTCTTGACCTGTCATCTACACTAGAGTCTTCATTGTATCGTTTGATGGTACGATAAACGAATCTTTTAGTTATATTAAAATTTTTCAGTATGTCAAAAATTTGAATTGGCGCGTAACCGCAACGATGCAACGCAATAACTGCAACACGGTCTTTTTTTAAGCGTCCACTCCATATTTAAAAATGTGTAAAATTCTAAAAAGTATATATTTTTATTTTCATGAATAATTCGAAATTCGAATTCAATAAACTTTTTTGTGGCCAGCATTCTTAAAGAAAAGTTTTTACTGTGTGACAATACTTATGACCTGACTGTGTACTATGAATCTACCAACCTTTATAATAGGGGCTTACACAATGTAATTTTTTTAAAGGGGCTTTTTAGTTACATCTAGATCTCTGATTTTAAGATCATCTTATTTAAGGTAAAACTAAGTTAAACAGTAAATATTTAAATTTCAGGTAAGCAACAGCAGCTCTGACAGCAGCTCAGGGTCCACTTCGGACACCAGCAGTAGTGGCAGCTCCTCCACCAGCTCAGGGTCTGGCTCCAGCAGCTCTGACTCTGACTCCTCGACCTCCGATCCCCCAGCAGCCACCACCGCACCAGCGCCCAAATCTCCCACTAAACCTGAAGAACCTAAAAAAAAGAGGAACCCAAACCAAGAAGACCTTCCAAAGTGAAGGTTTCTTCCTCCAGCGATGATGATACCCCAAAAATCGTCAGCCCAAAACCTCTGCCACCGCGCAGACGCTGTTCAGCAAAACCAAAGTCAGCTGCTACGGTGCTGGCTAAAGGCAGGACCACTCCACGATCAAGTGGGGCTAAAACTCCGAAACCAAACGCAAAAACCGCAGCAAAACCACAGACAGACTCAAATACCTCAAAAAAGAAGAGCATATTCTCGCCAGATAACAGTTCAGAATCAGAGTCTGAGAGCAAGACAGTGAAAAGCCCAAAAGGATCACCTGCAAGCAAAAGTTCAACAAAATCAAGTGAGGAAAAAGATTCACCAGATACTCCAGTTGAAAACGATGACTCCAACTCTAAAGAGAGTGCTAAACGGAAGATTGCTGTAAAACAAAATGGACCACCGCCGAAGAAAGCCTCGGAAGAGAAAAGCGCATCCTCATGTTCTTCAAGCCAGTCATCTATAGAATCAGTATCATCAGATAGTGATAGTGAACCTAGTTCCAAAAAAGACTCCGTAAAGTCTGGAAAGTCTAAGCCACCATCTGTAGGAAAGGTAATTATAAAACACATGTTTTTTTTATTGCACTAAATGGCGAGACGAGCATGCCGTTCACCTGATGGTAAACGATACGGCCGGTCATGAACAGTAGCAAAACCAAACAACACCTTCAATGTGTTTTTTGTTGCTATTATGACTCGAGCTATTATCCTAACCAAGCTTCTGCACTTGATATTGATTCTTTGCGTGCCATTGCGACTCAATGAAGCTGCTACAGTTTGTATTAGCCCATCTACTTCCCAGTGTAGGGTACAGGTTTACTATACAATCCGGTCTGATTGAGAGTGGTTAGGCCATGTAGTCCAGCATGCTGGCCTACTGTGGGTTGGCATACTACATTACTGTACAGTACATTTTAAATACTTTTCCTACTTCTCTTAAAAACATAATATATTTATTTCAGGCACAGAGCGGGTCAATGAAGAGCGGTGAGTCAAGCGAGTGTACCACACCTGCCACTATGACTCGGAAGCTCACACGGTCCTTATCTGCCAGAGTATCTAGAGTAGCTGCTGCCAGACATACCAACTCATTGAATACTGATACTGATACAGATACTGAAGACAAGAGCAATGATAAGAGCCAGAGGTATGTATGCATAGGTTTTTGTTATTGCTAGCATTGGCAGGACTTGCGTGCCATTCGCCTGATGGTAAGCGATACGACCGCTCATGTACAGAAAACCCAAGCTACACTTGGCACCCCACTGCGCTTGCCATGCTGAGACATGAGATGCTACGTCTCAGTATAACCAGTAGTAGTCATAGGATTGTCTGATTAAAAAAATATATTTCTCTAGTACTGACTTTGTATTTGATGGGTAAGTAACATCCAAAATCTCCATTGGTAAGTGAAACTATGGTTGCCCAAATAGACAGCTTCCCGCCAAGTCGTTTCCAAATTTAATGTTAGAAAAGTCGTGGTTTTTAACCCTATATACAAGCGATTTCTCGGACTGTCCTGATGTCCCTGAAATGGCGAATCTATGAAGGCCTCGCAAGGCACAACAAAGAGTCTAAGCGAACTGACTCACTTATTGAATAATTCACATCATACACATAATTGACATCGTACATACGGCCTTATTTATAGACAGTTTTAAAACCTATTTTAGTTATCGAATTTTTTATCTCTTTTGATCGACCTTTGAATTCAGTTTAAACGTAGAAGACAAATGTACACTATAGTAGGTTTTAAAACTTATGAATAAGACCGATACTTTTAAGTATACTATACATAAAAACAACTAAAAGTTTTCCATCCTTAAGCATCAGTAATATTAGTTTTAACTTTATTTTTGTAAGTTCTAGTAAAGAATCAAAGAAGAGCCTAAAGAGTAGGAATGGTGCGATGTCGAAGTCTCCAGTGGAGCCCGTCACTCCACCAGAACCCACGGAACGACGCTGTCCCGTCAGAGGCTGTGATTCTACAGGACATTTGGGTAAGTGAATTGAATGTAGGTAGAAAATACCCATATTTTGTCTTGTATTTTTTCTCTAACGAATATCTAGTGATTAGTAAAATTCCTGCGTGCGAAGGTACGTAGTTGGCATGTTGGTAATGAACCAGACGCGGCTGCCAACATATGGAATTTAAGAACAATCGGATCGATAGCTAAAGTTCAAAATGGCGACCACAACTGTAAATGTTGATATGTAAGAACATTTTCGATTAGCATTTCTCGTGTTGCATTTTCGTTTCATAAAATTACAAATTAAAACGAATTTTTAGAATTTCGTTTCCCTTCTAAAATATTTGTGTACATTAATTGTAAAGATTTTCTGATAACTTGCTATTAGCTTGTAATAATTCCCATTACTAATGGGAATTATTGCTATTTCAAACCTTGTTATTTTAGAAGCCTAAGCATATTATGCTATTGCTAATTGATTGCCACCAGAACATACAGGGTATATCAAGACTGCTACCGAAAACGAAGCCGGGTGGTAGTTTAAGCGACTTCAGACACAATGCAACAGAAAAAGTTGCAGAAAAAAAGCGACAATTTTTTTTTGTTATTTTTTTCCTTTGACCATATTTGGGTGGTAAATACATTTTTTACTAAAATAATAGTGTATACCCTTTTATTTATAAATAATCTAAGGTAGAAAAGTGTTTAAAATATTATTTTAGCACAAACTATGGATTTACCACCCAAAAATGACGATATTTAAAAAATCATAAAAAATAACTGTCGCGTTTCTTTGCGAAATTTTTAGTTGCATTGTGTTTTTAGTCACTAAAACTACCACCCGGCTTCGTTTTCGGTAGCAGTCTTGAGATACCCGGTATAACCAAAAACTGGCTATATATTTTTTACATTTAAAATTAAACACAAAAAAATTGTTTAGTTTTTTCTTTCAATGGGTTCGTAAAACATAACTCATTCCTTCATAGATTACACGAGATCGTATAAAAATATACGCACATCGGCCATGTGAATCACAATCGCAAATCGCATAATTTAGCTTAACATAACTTGTGAAATGTTTATTTATTTATTTAATGCTTCATATACACAAATTGTATAAAGGCGGACTTAATGCCTGAGGCATTCTCTACCATTCAACCTTTAGGGCTGCAACTGCGTTAAGCGGGCGCCCGCGACGGGCAACCGTCGCGCGTCTCCTCGCGTGGACACGCGGGCGGGCTCCGTGAGAACGCGACGGTCCCCGTCGCGGGTACCCGTCGCGGAGACCGGATTTACGCAGTGTCGCTGGTTCAATTTTAAATTGTGCATGTACAGTCGTGTTGATGGCGAACTTAATATATTATTACATAGCAAAACGACGACTAGCAAAAAACAAACGATAGCCAGTAAGCCCGTTTATTGAATCTAGGTTGCTGTGCGGAGAATTTGTTGTAAAGTTCAGTAAATTAAGAGAAAATGAAAACTCATTTTACAAATATTTTAAAGTTTCGATACCGGTCTATGACGAATTATTTTCGAAACTGGAACCATATTTGAAGGTCAACAATTTAAGAGTAAAATCTGTATCAGTCATATCACCAATGGAAAGGCTGGCAATAACATTGCGGTAAGTAAAAAATCTTTATTTTGCTCAAGTATATTCATCATCATCATCATCTCAGCCACAGGAAGTCCACTGCTGAACATCAGCCACCCCAACGATCTCCACGTCGACCTGTTGGAAGCGGCCTGCAAACTTAGCCAGGTCGTCCGTCCACCTTGTAGGCGGGCGTCCGACATTTCGCTTGCCTGTACGTGGCCTCCACTCTAGAACCTTTCGGCCCCAACGGCCATCGGTTCTGCGAGCTATGTGCCCGGCCCACTGCCACTTCAACTTGCTAATCCTTTGGGCTATGTCGGTTACCTTTGTTCTCCTACGGATCTCCTCATTTCTGAGTCGATCTCGTAGGGAAATACCGAGCATAGCGCTCTCCATCGCTCGTTGAGTGACTTTGAGCCTTCTAATGAGGCCCAAAGTGAGAGGCCACGTCTCGGTGCCGTATGTCATCACCGTCATGTTACCGCTGGCGGACACCGCGCGCTGTACCGCGCGTACCCCCGCGACGGGTTCCGACGCACGGAGGCGGGCCCCGCCGCGCGGGTGCGTGACGCGCGTCCCCGTGCCGGACGCCCGCGCGGCTCCCCGCGACGGAGCACTTTTGTATGAAACCGCGCGAATGCCCGCTTAACGCAGTTTCGGCCCTTAGGTGGTGCAGAGAGAGAGCACGGTAGGCGCATAAAATATGTAATACATAAATATATTTGAATCAATTAATAAATATAACTGTATAGATACACACACACATTTATATACATACACATGCATACACACATATTAATATACATATATATATATATATATATATATATATATATATATATATATATATATATATATATACCGGGTATCTCAAGACTGCTACCGAAAACGAAGCCGGGTGGTAGTTTTAGTGACTACAAACACAAAGCAACTAAAAATTTCGCAAAGAAACGCGACAGTTATTTTTTATGATTTTTTAAACATCGTCATTTTTTGGTGGTAAATCCCTAGTTTTAGCTAAAATAATAATTTAAACTCTTTTATACGTTAGATTATTTATAAATAAAAGGGTATACACTGTTATTTTAGGAAAAAATGCATTTACCACCCAAATATGGTGAAAGGAAAAAAATAACAAAAAAAAAATTATTACCCTGTATATACAGGGTATATCAAGACTGCTACCGAAAACGAAGCCGGGTGGTAGTTTAAGTGACTTCAGATACATTGCAACAGAAAAAGTTGAAAAAAAAGCGACTTTTTTTTTGTTATTTTTTTCCTATGGTCGTATTTGGATGGTAAATTAATTTTTTCCCTAAAATAATAGTGTATACCCTTTTATTTATAAGGACTCTAAGGTATAAAAGAGTTTAAATTATTAGTTACATTGTGTTTGTACTCACTAAAACTACCACCCGGCTTCGTTTTCGGTAGCAGTCTTGATATACCCGGTATATATATATATATATATATATATATACATATACATAAATAATATATATATACCAGTGGCGTGCCTAGGGTTCTGGACTAGGGCAAGCTCAATACTTTTTTAGTGGAAATATGTATTGGTTCAGGAGCAAAATGGTATTAAGAAAGAAGAACGTGTTCATCATGCGATAGGGCGCGAGCCTATGCGATGTTAATAAATAAAAAAATATATAGAAAAACGACCCGAGATTCGAATCCGAGGCCTCAACTTTGCGCCATCGAGGCTGTTCTAGACCTACCACACGATCTATATAAGATTAGGATAAAACCCAATAAAATAATAACTATCTTTATCACCGTTATGAAAAAATCTATCACAATAAGTTGTTTCGAAATAATCTAATAAATGGCGCGATTTTCACAGCCATCTATTTAATATTGTTAACATACTGAAGGGCCTATCATTAGTTTTAAATAGATGAACAAAACAAATGTGTAAGTTAAATTACTTTTGGGCATGCACACGTAACTTTATATTGTAATTATTTTATAAATTAATAAACGGCACAAGTACGGCGCCGTGTTTAACTTCGCGGCCAGAAATTATTATTAATGCATTCATGTTATGTTTTTGTGTATGTATGTGATTTTTTGATTCATCATGAGCCCTGAAAGGAAGCTCTTGATGAGCTCAATGGCAAACAATGTCAACTAATATCTGAAAAACACTACGATTGCTGCCTACGCGAGCATAATGTTTTGAAATCTCATCACATATGTGTTTGACGCATAAAGAGGTTTCTATACGCTGTTTACCGGAATTATGAAAAGATATTAATGCATTCACAAGTTTTTGTCAATGACTATAAAAGTACCAGTTAAATTATTTAAACCACTATAGCCGGAACAATTCCAAAAATATAAGTACATCGTTCGAAAAAAATATGCAACACCAACAGTATGTATAACTTATTAGTATGAGAACATCCAGCAATCCATGTAGTTGTACACTGATCTATGAAATTGTATTCTATAGTTTTCACTACTTTACATAAACAACAAATACACAAACAATCTAGCGTAGGTTTTGGACCAGATACGAGTAATTGTTTGTCTACGAAATGTAACGAATTTACTTTTTCCTCGCCGATCAACAGTTGCACACACTTTAAACCATCACAAGGCACATTTTCACCCATTATTATACGCAATAAACGTAAAATACTATAATTAAACGAAAACTAAACGTAGATGTTCAGTGATTACTGGTTAATCGTCCGCTCGAAAGACATAATAAACGTGAAGCTTTCCACAGGTCCTAAATAATAGACAATTCCAAATTAAGTATTCAAATTATATATTAATAAGAACATTTAAAGCATCATAATACGGTCTCAAAAAATATCAATTTATTTTATATATTATCCATTATAACTTATAGCAAAACATAAATATTTTTCGATAAATTTGGATCATAATATGACGCGTCAAGTGCACATCTTCACTACGCAAAGCCGGGCATTTTGCTTGGTACAAATTGCATTATAGAATAGCTATATGTATAGGTACGTAGTGTCATGGTAGTAACAATTCACCCATAGGTGCGACTGAGAGGGCAATATATACGCCAAAAGCCAGGTAAAAGCACACGAGAGGGAAAAAGATAGATAATACTTTGGTGTGTTCTGTTTTTTTAAGATATTGCGTCACGCGTGGACCAGCGTTGATTTTGAATGAAATAATTGTATATTAGTTTTTGACCGCGGCGCTCGCTTAGGCGAGTTGCCGGGTGCGGTGCTGCGGGCGCGGGTGCTCCGTCGCAGGCGCGGGGCTCCAATGGCACGCCGCGACGCGGTAAATTTAAAAATGATAGACGTTTTGCATTAAACGAATGCATTTTATGTTAGGTACTAATTTGCCTTTAGGGTTGAGTATATGCGTATTAAATAAGGCAAGCCGGGCTTTTGGGCTTGTATGGAAGTACCGCCACTAATATATACATATATAATATAATGTAAATGGAAAGTGATCAATACGCACTAAAGTGATTCTGCCAGGCGATCAAGTAAAAGTTGCTTAACTGACCTTTTAAAATTAATGCGAGTACTCAAAATGTTATTGTAGACTTCACTTGTTGTTGTTGATTGCTCTTGCTTTTTATGCCAACGCTACTTGGTAGGCCTATTTGTCCAAGCATTGCAGGAGACGAAAGGGGACTGGGAGTCTAAAGGGCGTGATAAAGACACATTTTAGGCCTTGCATGATGTCTTTTGACTGCAGAACACATATCATTGTGTATAATGACGTGTGTGTCAGGCGGCAAGGCCCCGCGGCATTTCACGCGCGCGGCCTGCCCCGTGTACCACAACGTGACGGGCGCGTGGTGCGCCGCCGCCAGCGAGGAGCGCGCCGCCGCCGCCGCCGCGCGCCGCCGCGCCCTCGCGCACCTCGCGCACCGCCCGCGCGCCATGCCCACGCTCGACCAGCGCGCCTACCAGCTCAAGGTCAAGGTGCGTACCCCTCACCCGCCACACCTCGCGCACCTCGCGCACCGCCCGCGCGCCATGCCCACGCTCGACCAGCGCGCCTACCAGCTCAAGGTCAAGGTGCGTACCCCTCACCCGCCACACCTCGCGCACCTCGCGCACCGCCCGCGCGCCATGCCCACGCTCGACCAGCGCGCCTACCAGCTCAAGGTCAAGGTGCGTACCCCTCACCCGCCACACCTCGCGCACCTCGCGCACCGCCCGCGCGCCATGCCCACGCTCGACCAGCGCGCCTACCAGCTCAAGGTCAAGGTGCGTACCCCTCACCCGCCACACCTCGCGCACCTCGCGCACCGCCCGCGCGCCATGCCCACGCTCGACCAGCGCGCCTACCAGCTCAAGGTCAAGGTGCGTACCCCTCACCCGCCACACCTCGCGCACCTCGCGCACCGCCCGCGCGCCATGCCCACGCTTGACCAGCGCGCCTACCAGCTCAAGGTCAAGGTGCGTACCCCTCACCCGCCACACCTCGCGCACCTCGCGCACCGCCCGCGCGCCATGCCCACGCTCGACCAGCGCGCCTACCAGCTCAAGGTCAAGGTGCGTACCCCTCACCCGCCACACCTCGCGCACCTCGCGCACCGCCCGCGCGCCATGCCCACGCTCGACCAGCGCGCCTACCAGCTCAAGGTCAAGGTGCGTACCCCTCACCCGCCACACCTCGCGCACCTCGCGCACCGCCCGCGCGCCATGCCCACGCTCGACCAGCGCGCCTACCAGCTCAAGGTCAAGGTGCGTACCCCTCACCCGCCACACCTCGCGCACCTCGCGCACCGCCCGCGCGCCATGCCCACGCTCGACCAGCGCGCCTACCAGCTCAAGGTCAAGGTGCGTACCCCTCACCCGCCACACCTCGCGCACCTCGCGCACCGCCCGCGCGCCATGCCCACGCTCGACCAGCGCGCCTACCAGCTCAAGGTCAAGGTGCGTACCCCTCACCCGCCACACCTCGCGCACCTCGCGCACCGCCCGCGCGCCATGCCCACGCTCGACCAGCGCGCCTACCAGCTCAAGGTCAAGGTGCGTACCCCTCACCCGCCACACCTCGCGCACCTCGCGCACCGCCCGCGCGCCATGCCCACGCTCGACCAGCGCGCCTACCAGCTCAAGGTCAAGGTGCGTACCCCTCACCCGCCACACCTCGCGCACCTCGCGCACCGCCCGCGCGCCATGCCCACGCTCGACCAGCGCGCCTACCAGCTCAAGGTCAAGGTGCGTACCCCTCACCCGCCACACCTCGCGCACCTCGCGCACCGCCCGCGCGCCATGCCCACGCTCGACCAGCGCGCCTACCAGCTCAAGGTCAAGGTGCGTACCCCTCACCCGCCACACCTCGCGCACCTCGCGCACCGCCCGCGCGCCATGCCCACGCTCGACCAGCGCGCCTACCAGCTCAAGGTCAAGGTGCGTACCCCTCACCCGCCACACCTCGCGCACCTCGCGCACCGCCCGCGCGCCATGCCCACGCTCGACCAGCGCGCCTACCAGCTCAAGGTCAAGGTGCGTACCCCTCACCCGCCACACCTCGCGCACCTCGCGCACCGCCCGCGCGCCATGCCCACGCTCGACCAGCGCGCCTACCAGCTCAAGGTCAAGGTGCGTACCCCTCACCCGCCACACCTCGCGCACCTCGCGCACCGCCCGCGCGCCATGCCCACGCTCGACCAGCGCGCCTACCAGCTCAAGGTCAAGGTGCGTACCCCTCACCCGCCACACCTCGCGCACCTCGCGCACCGCCCGCGCGCCATGCCCACGCTCGACCAGCGCGCCTACCAGCTCAAGGTCAAGGTGCGTACCCCTCACCCGCCACACCTCGCGCACCTCGCGCACCGCCCGCGCGCCATGCCCACGCTCGACCAGCGCGCCTACCAGCTCAAGGTCAAGGTGCGTACCCCTCACCCGCCACACCTCGCGCACCTCGCGCACCGCCCGCGCGCCATGCCCACGCTCGACCAGCGCGCCTACCAGCTCAAGGTCAAGGTGCGTACCCCTCACCCGCCACACCTCGCGCACCTCGCGCACCGCCCGCGCGCCATGCCCACGCTCGACCAGCGCGCCTACCAGCTCAAGGTCAAGGTGCGTACCCCTCACCCGCCACACCTCGCGCACCTCGCGCACCGCCCGCGCGCCATGCCCACGCTCGACCAGCGCGCCTACCAGCTCAAGGTCAAGGTGCGTACCCCTCACCCGCCACACCTCGCGCACCTCGCGCACCGCCCGCGCGCCATGCCCACGCTCGACCAGCGCGCCTACCAGCTCAAGGTCAAGGTGCGTACCCCTCACCCGCCACACCTCGCGCACCTCGCGCACCGCCCGCGCGCCATGCCCACGCTCGACCAGCGCGCCTACCAGCTCAAGGTCAAGGTGCGTACCCCTCACCCGCCACACCTCGCGCACCTCGCGCACCGCCCGCGCGCCATGCCCACGCTCGACCAGCGCGCCTACCAGCTCAAGGTCAAGGTGCGTACCCCTCACCCGCCACACCTCGCGCACCTCGCGCACCGCCCGCGCGCCATGCCCACGCTCGACCAGCGCGCCTACCAGCTCAAGGCCAAGGTGTGTACCCCTCACCCGCCACACCTCGCGCACCTCGCGCACCGCCCGCGCGCCATGCCCACGCTCGACCAGCGCGCCTACCAGCTCAAGGTCAAGGTGCGTACCCCTCACCCGCCACACCTCGCGCACCTCGCGCACCGCCCGCGCGCCATGCCCACGCTCGACCAGCGCGCCTACCAGCTCAAGGTCAAGGTGCGTACCCCTCACCCCTTACCCGCCACACCTCGCGCACCTCACCCCTCACCCTCACCCCTCACCCTTACACCCGTCACACAGAATTGCAAAAAACAATTACACAAAACATTCTCTCTTTTCCCAGGATATGCGCTCCAAGTGGAAAGGTAGTCAAGAGTTACGCGAAAAACTCGCTGCCTCCGGAAACGATGAGATCAATGAAGAACGGGAGCCAATTCTAGAAGGTTTCGCTCCAGACTACGACCTGAGGCTGTTCAGAGAGGCGCAAGCCCTGGGCGCCATCAAGATTGAGGAGGAGCTCCAGGACATACCCGCTGATAAGGGTACCAGGTATCTAATGTGTGTAACGATTCACTTTAGTACGGGTTGGAGTGGCTTTTGTGTTGCTGTGTGTGTTGTCCAGCTTTGGAGTTTTGATACATGGGTAACAAATTAACAATTAAAAGATGCACCAAATGAGACATGCCTGAATACTGAAACGCCAATTAAATATTGGTAAATTAAGTATAATTAAGCCAATTAAGTGTGGTGAACTATATGGCCTAACCAATCTCAGTGGGACGTATATGGGCTGATACATACATCATTAAATATTAAGATGCACTTAACTACGCACATTCCACTTACACAGTACATTTAATATTTAAGTTGCGTTTGAGTACTCGGGACTGAGTGTAATTTTGTGTTATAATTCAACAGCGATCACTGGGCACATTGTGCGGGCTTATGCACTCTCACTAATACCAACTCTAAGAAGGCCGACAGAACTGCATCGTATTTGTGGTGGACTCCCCTCCTAAATCAGACGACCATATGATTTAGGTGGATTAGGAAGTCGGGGTATACAGCGTGATTTTGACACCCCCTACAAAAAATTAAACCATGTGCATCGCGTAGTAAGTTATATTATTTGCTCGCATAGGAGTTGTCGTCGAAGAAGAAACAAAAAAGTTGATTTTTCAAACAAATTATAAGTCAAAATAATGGCATTTAATTTGAACGTCCTATAATTACACTTACCTGATTTACAGCGTCCGTACGGAGCGGAGCGGCAACATCGCAATATTCCCGCGTTTTTGAAAACAGCCGACCTGCTAGTACATGCAGCGCGGCGCTGCGATCGCGAGAACTATCTTCCCATGTCACAAATTGTTCATAGTAATCACAGAACAAATTAAATTGTTTTTAATATCCCGTGCACAGAAAAATAACTCACACGGAATTGCCGTGCAGCCTGCCTTATGCTCATGTTTGGGTTGTCCCGGAAGCAATTCAAAATCCGCTCCTCTAAGTTAATTCGAATACGACGGGGAGGAACATCTTCGTGCGTCTAGGGCAACAACTGAGTACTGACCACTGTACCTTAATCTTTGTACAGCTACACCAAATCTCTCACAATATGTTCTGAGGGCCAGGGCGGCGCGGCGTTTTGATTACACTCGCCATACAATAACACCATATCTGTGTATTCCACAGTACTAGAAGTATTCGTCATTGTATTAAGAATACGCGTAAAGTAAATTAATAATAAAAAAAAAAACAAAATAATACTAACTAAAATGTACTTACAAACACAAATACTAAAACTTTAAAAAGAACACTTAAAACACTAAAACTAACACCTACTGATAACGTACTTAATTCCAATATGTGTCTCTATCACTTAAACACTCATAACTATTCACTTACTTAACACTAAATACTAATAACAACAGAATTTAAAAACTATCAAAATGGCGAGTTCTGCGCGCGCGCGTCTTTGTTTACATTACCAATTGTACCGCAGTACACCGCACACTGAGCTTACCGCCGCGCCGCCCGCGCTATCATACATTAGGATTTGCTACAAAAGGTAAGATCCCTATGGATTGATTGGATGGATTGGTTGATGCAGTAATTACGTAACTGGATTGGATAATAGTATTTCAAATGAGATACTCTGATTGGCGTAAAAAAATCTTTATGTGATTGGTAATTTAAAATAAGGGCCGTGATTAAAATATCTCGAAATCGATATCGATTATTTGTAGTTTAGTCGAATGTGTCAACTTTACTTTTCTAAGCAATTTTACCCGTAAGTAGTTAATTAATAAAACAATCTACAGCTGCGAATACATAGGTGTATTTGTATAAAATTAAGATTTCACAAAGTTTACTTTCGAAACATTAAATATTGTCAAGTTATTGTCATTTTTCGAGATTAGTCAAATAACTTTGTGCACTTTTTTTTTGTTCAAGAGAAAAAGCTTTAAGCTCCCCTTTCGATACCTCGGGGGGGTATCGGGGGGTCGAAAGGGGTATATCAGTGTCTCTGGCCTTCCAGCCCGGTATAAAAGCGGATATTGTGGCCGAGATCGGTCCCTAACAATATCTACTCCAGAATATCCGTATGCTAAAAACCCCTCAATTAACATCACACGCATTGTGGACGGCACCGGATATCCCAGAGCGAAGGGCACCCCGATACTCAGCATGAATGAACAGGCTCGTCCGGGGAGGTACCGCTGTCTCACAGGCGAATGATTTGAAGCGACAGCTTCGCTGTCGCATTTCGATCGGTGAGTAAGATTGCCGGCTTTTTCCTTCCCGCTCCCTTCGCAATGTCATGGTCCGGTAACACATTCATGATACATGAGTCGAGGCTGTTCATGGGCGGCAGTGACCATTTACCATAAAATGATCTGCTTGCTCATTTGCTGCAATTACTTAAATTCTTATTTTTAATAATTTCGTCAATGGCAAGATTACTTGACGTTAGGTGAACTTTCTACCACCCTTTACGTCAGGGATTCTTAAAAAAGAGTTGAATACGGTTTGATTTTTGTTCCTTACGTTGGGTTTTAAGTATTGAAGATGTTCCAAATTATTAAAATCAACCGTAAGCGACAAAACCGAATTACCATGATATTTCTGACATAATATTAAGTTTCTAGTCAACTCACACTATAGTAAAGCTTGATTTAGATCCATATTTATAATATTAAATAATATTGAGATAAAAAAATATCGATTAAGTGTCCTCGAATAATTTCACAAGACTACTTCAACAATGTTTCGTATGCTGTCACTTTCTTATAATTATACTCAATCCAAGGGCGAAAAAGGGACAGTTGCATATTATGACATAATAATAACAAGATGTATGATCTGGCAACAAGTGATTATAGTAAATGCAAAGTACAGAAGGAACATGGCGCGTTAGGATACGTTTACGTAAAATTGTTTTGGAAATGTTAAATTGAAATATTGCGTGTTGGATTCAAACAATACTTAAAATTGACTGCAAACTGTGTAAAAACAAAGCTGAAAGAAATTTTATTCTTGATGCATAGTATTATTCATGTATACTTATTTGGACCGATTGTCACGTGACCGATTTTTTTTTTTTTTTTGGTGGCGTATGATTATGATTACAATTAAAGTTTATGTATTGTGCAATTAAAATGCCGTGTAAGTATTTCTAATATTCAAGAAACCTTTTAATGTGTATATTGGATTTTGAGAGTGCCTAGTAATAAGTGTATGTATTTGAGTAAATGCTTACTAAAAAATACACCAGTTAATCATTGTTACTTACTTGTAAAATAACGATCATGTTCTAGGCTACATTAATAATAATGATTGTAGTGTAGAACATATTGAGGGATCTCTATTTCGCCAAGTTTTATGTTTGCGGGGTCAAAGTCCTTTGTCAGCTGAGCAGCAAAACTACTCGTGCATGTACAGAGTGATCGAAAATTACGAAATACAAAATCGTGATTTTTGACAAAACTATCAGGTGGATTTTTATCTAACTTGGTACAATGTTTCCTGGGGTGGTTACAAATATGTGGACGAAGTTATTTACAATATGTCAATATCACGCGGTATATGTCCCTCGACAAAAGTATTTTGTTGTTGTACTGCGTTGAGTGGTCCTGGCGTAGTCCACATTTATGCTTAAGGGTCTCTCCAGGGGATTTAGCCTGTAATGTAACGTCGGTATTATGACAAATGATGGTCATGGAAACAATCCGGCTGCAACATCCAGAAGTGTGCTGGGTTGACAGACATGTCACACGCGTTTCAGCAATCATTTTGACAGTTTCCGTGGCGTAGTTGGTTAGACACAGGCTACGTAAAAAGAGGCCGTGGGTTCAATCCCCGCACCGGAAAATATTTTTGTGTCATCCACATTTGTTTCGGGTTTGGGTGTTTGTGAGACTAAAAAGTCTCTCGTAGGTCCTAATACCTACGACACAAGAGTCTATCTTAGTATGGGGTCACACTCAACAATCACATACATAGTCAGGAGTATGTATATATGTATCTAACAAAATACTGTATAATGGAGAGGCATCTTATATTTTTACCTCTCGTCAAAAATAGAATTCGTGAATCATCTCTTTGAATCCAATATTTAAATTAGGTATTTTTCTCTGTCTGCGCGCAGTTGTACTACGGTACGATTACAACGCTGAGGACTCAGGTTCGAATTCCGGGTCGGGCAGTGTTATTAGATTTTCCTATTCATTACGAGCCCGGAGTCAAGAATTTGTTCCCGATATAGCGATAAGCTCGCTCCCTTTCACATAGTGGGTCGGAGCACGCAAGGCGAAACCTGGGTTTCTGGGGTGGCATGAGATTATGTATGTATGTATGTATGGATTAACTATAACAGAATAATAAAAATGTGTGTGCTTATTGATTTTGTCGCTGCTTTGTTTGTTTGTGTGTGATTGTTTGTGTTTATTGGTGGATGGAAAATAAGAAAGCAGGCCCCCTGATAGTAAGTGATGGCTTCCGCCCAAGAGTATTCACAATCACATGTATTCACATTTATTTTCGATATCTCGGCCTCAAGTTCACCTCATCATCATCATCATCTCAGTCACAGGAAGTCCATTACTGAACATAAGCCTCCCCCAAGGATCTCCATATTGACCTGTTGGAAGCGGCCCGCATCCAGCGACTTCCTGCATCTTTAGGTCGTCCGTCCACATTGTAAGCGGTCGTCCGATAATACTTACATCCGATAATACTTACAAGTGGACCTATAACCTACGTTGACGTATGATGGACCATAGAACATAATATGTGCAATCATTTGGCTATTTGTAGTATATTATATTTACTGTGTCTATTAATTTATAATTATTTACATATTATGTGTATATGTATTTGTGTTTATTTGGTATTGTTTGTGTAGGCATTTGTTTTATAAGTACTATTTAGCTGTAAGTAATACTTTATTTTTTGCACTGCTCTCTCTCTCTCTCTCCTTATTTTAAATCCCTCTCATGGTTATCTGGAAAAAATTGCTATAGAACGATAAGACCGCCATTTGTATTTATTTTATAGTAGTTTAAGTTTGTCTAAAGATTTTAATTTATTAATAAATAAAATATTATCTCATATATGTCATATCTCTAAATAATCTCTGCCTCAAGTGTACTTACGTTGACAATATTCAAAAGCGCCCATGTACTGTCACTACGGCAGGTACGTGGTGATGGGCAAGTACATGATGGAGGTGTGGTACCAGTCCCCGTACCCGGGCGAGGCGGCGCGCGTGCCTCGCCTGTACGTGTGCGAGTTCTGCCTGGCGCACCACCGCTGCGGCGCCGGCGCCACCCGCCACGCCTCCAAGTGCGTCTGGAAACATCCGCCTGGCGATGAGGTGGGGATAACACGCATATGTACATACGTGCATACATATATACGTACATACATACACTCACTCATGAATTATCTCAATCACTCACTCACTCATTCATTCGTTCAATCATACTCATTTGATTGAACGAACCCTGTCCCCCAATTAAACGTGCTCTCGCTCGCTTACTCACTCACATACTCATTCATTTGTTCGTTCAACCATAGACTTACTCATACCCGGTCCATCACTTACATATGCTCTAACTCGCTCTCTCACTCACTCATTTATTCATTTTTTGGTTCAATCATAGACTTCATACCAGGTCCGTCACTTACACACAATCGCTGGCTCATTAACTAACTTATTCATTCGTTCGTTCAATCATTCATTTCCGATCCCTCCCCGGTACTCATGCTCTTGTTCGCACACTCACTCATTTACTAATTCGTTCATTCAATCATAGACTCATTCATACCCGGACCCTTAGTCATATGCCCTCGTTCGCTCACTTCACGCTTCCCAACCAACACTCATAATTCGGTTCTCAGTCATTCTCATTCACTCATCCTAGCATTCTCTTTCTATTCCTCTCAAGTTTACCGATTCATTTATCTTACAATTGCTTATTCTGTTACCTCATTTATATCAAAACATATTCGTCCATAACTACAATGATTGAAATGAATACGAGTACATTCATCTCACATTCAATGCCCCATTTATATATATATATATTTTTTTTATAGCCATGAATAGCAAGACGATCATGCCTTTCGCCTTATGGTAAGCGATACGCTCATGAACAGTAGAAAAACCAAACAACACCTTGAATTACAAAGCATTGCTTGGCATGCCACTGCGCTCGTTATCCTGAGACATCAGATGTAAATTCTCAATATGTCCAGTAGTTACTCTGACTACAATGTCCTTCAATCTGAAACACAACAGTGCACTTACACTGCTATTTGGCGTGAGTAATAAACATTGCGGGGGTACCTACCCAGGCTATATGAGAGACCTACCACCAGTAAAGTTCAACTGGTTCCACCCATTTGTTCATTTTCTATTTCCCTCATAAGTCATTTACTCACCTATTCATCTTAATCACTTAGTTATTCATTCAGTCTCTGCTGCACATAATTCGTATTAAGTAATTATCATTCAGCTACCTGCTACTCCATCGTTTATTCAATCACTCATTCATTTGAATCTATTCATCCTTTCACGCAATAAAAGTAAAATTGGATCAATCATAATCGATAACAACATTAATAAAGTAATCAAAGCCAAATCCTCAACAGTCAATTAAACCACAGGTGTACAGGAAAGACAACCTGAGCGTGTGGCAAGTGGACGGGCGGAAGCACAAGCAGTACTGCCAACAGCTGTGCCTCCTAGCCAAGTTCTTCCTGGACCACAAGACTCTGTACTACGATGTGGAACCATTCCTGTTCTACGTGATGACCAATGCCGACAGCGAGGGGTGTCACATTGTCGGATATTTTAGTAAGGTGAGTTGAAATTTAATAATAATAATAAATACACCCAATAGTTATACATAGTCCTGACCCCACACTAAGATCAAGTCTTGTTATGGGTATCAGGAACTACGAGATACTTCTCGGTCTCACAAACACCCATACCGGAAATAAATACCTGTGGCTCACACATATTTGTTCCGGTGCGGGGATCGAACCCGCGGCCTCTCGATTCACAGCCGCCGTCTAACCAACTGCGCCACGGAGGCTGTCAAATTTATTTGTTGAGTGTAGTAAAATTAGACGGTGGTTTCAAGGTTATCTTCTTCTTTATTAAGGTGGCTTCGAAATAAGGATTTAAGGGGAGATTTGGCCATTGGCAGGATTGTCCATGTCTATCTGTTACAGGAGTCTATCTGCTGAATACATCTGTAACAGCCCATATACGTCTCAGAGCAGAGCACTGGCCTTCTTCACAATCGAGAGTACGGTGGATAGTGGTTAGGCCATATAGCACACCACACTGGCCTAATGCGGGTTGGCGGACTTTACATGCCATAAATATTATTACAAATCATTATGGCACGCAGGTATCATCACGATGTTTTCCTTCACCGTTTGTTCGTGGTCATAAACTATCAATACACACGTCCTGACTTGGAAGAGTCAGAGATGTGCCCTGGGAATTCAATCCGCGACCACCGTGAACATGTTGGCAGTCGCGACTGGTCTGTTTACCAGCAGGTCACTAGAACTTTAAATGAATACCTTCTCCGATTTTTTTCTAGAGTGGTATATATAACAGCCTATATAAGTGCTATTGATGATCAGATGGTGCATTGCTTGTTAATTCAAGGCGTTGTTTGGTTTTGCTACTGTTCATGGCGCTAGTATCGCTTACCATCATACGAAAGGCATGCTCGTCTCGCCTTTAAAATAAAAATAATAAAATGAAAAAAAAAAACCGTTTAGAGTATGTCTGCCTAACTAATTCGGTACACAAGATATTATATTTGAACTTGCCATTAGATATGTTCGACTGAATTGCGCTTAATATTGTAGTTTAAGTAATATAAAGACGATGTGAGGATGTTTTTTAAGTCTAGCTTTGGAGAAAAATCTGCTCAGATTATTATATTATCGTTCTCTATTTACAATTTACATATTGTTTATTTGGAACATCCATAGGTACAATTGATTTGTAATCGAACTTATATAAGATTCCTTTGAAATTGCACACATATATAAATTCGATCTTTTATTTTCGTTGAAAATAAATATTGAACAGATTTTAATAAATCTTTAAAGCATTGTAGCTTCTACAATAAAATAAGACTTAGCTTATAAACAATAAAAGTGTCAAGTAATTCGGAAAAAATATTGCTATTTTAATTAATACGCAGTGGGCTGGTTTAATTACATTACGGCGAAATTATTAATAAAAAAAGACTAATTAAAGAATTACGTATAAGCTTTTTTATTTTTATCAGACTCCGGGCGTTCGTATAGCCCGCTATTTTTGTTTGTTTGTGTTTCATTATACAAGCTGATTACATATCTACAAAAATAAAAGATAGCGAAATACCTACCCTTGTCACAACATGCCAACCACTCACCTTGTTAAACGTTTGCCCTAAAACTTAATTATAGGAAAAATCGTTTTCAAATATTTACAACATTATTTAAACACCGGGAAGTTAAAAAATGTGATAATTAAATCAAAGTCGTGATAAAATCCGTATAAAATATTTTTTATTATTACTAGTTGTTTAACTATTTACACACAATAAAAATAACTGTTTTAAAGATAATACAAAACAACAAAATACAAATGGTGGTCTTAACGCTCCAAGGCAATTTCTGCCAGACAACCGAGAGAAAAATTAAATTTAAAATAGTATTATTTCAATGTGTAACATGCACGTTAATCTACGGAACTATTCAGTAAATTTACCACCCTATCGAACCTCATTAACATACTTAAAAAGCACCAGTCCACTACAAAGGCGTCATTCAACTCGATAAGTAAAACTACGGCAGCAAAAACAATTACACGCCGCAAATGACTATAGACTATGCAGTATAGACATCTATAGTTCGCGTACTACACCCGCCATTGAGAGCGGCGCGTCAGCTGTGAGGTCGACGACCTGCGAGACACGCCCCCACCCCATGCACCCCCCGGTGCAGGGTGCCAGTCTACGCTAGGATTGATTCTGTTGTGGTTAATTTTGGGGGTTGGGTTTTTTTTTGGTGTATGGAATGTTTTTTTTTGTGGTTTGATGGATTTGTTAGTTTATTTTTTTGTTGTTATTTAGTTAGCTAATTACATGGCTATGTAACTGGTTTATAAATATTATAAAGATTAGATTGTTCAAGATTACTATCGAAAAAAATATTTCGCGTTAAAAATATTTTTAACGAGGTTGAATCGGCAGTAACATGTGAATATTTCAAAAATATTTTAAATTGTACCCTTTTAAAATAATCGAAAAATACAAAACAAATGTTTTTGTTAATTCCCCAGCATCCATGACTCATCTACAGAGACATATCAATGTTTCATAGAAATCCACGAACAATTGACTTAAAAACATAATTTTCCCCAGACAAATGATCAAAAACAGGCAATTTGCTGAGAAGCGTTGAGATTGAGCAGTCTAGCCGGGCGTGTCTCGATGATTTGTTGCACAGATTTCAATTACACGCTCGCAGCACACAGAATATGCGCTCATTCTGTTAATCTTTTCGCTGTTTATTTTGTACAAATTTTGGAGCCATATATATATTTTTTTCTTTGGTAAAATATTCTAATTTTTAAAAAATCCCGGACATTTTTTATCCATTTTTTAAGTCGAAACACACACAATAAATTTTCCCACCTGAAAATAGGCTATTTGACTAGTTTCTGGAAACCATACCATATTATGAAGTAGGGTCTATAGACCTTATAAATAAAGGTTATTTTTAATTACTATATCTATATAATTTAAAAATAAATTTACAAAATACACTAAATAATTACACTGTCAAAACGCTCTGTCGGACAATGTGGCGTCCAGTTTGTAAACATCCGCTCCACAAATTCGTTCGCATATGTCACTCATTCTCAAATCAACCATAGATCAATCAATCAATCAATCGTCCGAATGAGGTTTTGTCAAAAAAATTAGAATTATTTTTCTTTCTTCACATTTTATTACATTGGACATGATAATATTATTAATTCACGGGTATAAATGACAAATAACGCGTTTTAAAGGTATTTTTAATATTTAATTTGCATCTATGCCGTTATCAATCCCATTCATTTCCGTTCTACGTCAGTAGTTCATACTAATGAATGACGTCATAGCCAATTAAAATCGTTTACGATCAAGTAGCGCGAACTCAAAATAAATTAAATTGTAATTGTGGTTTTTAGCCAAAATATACAATATTTTTAATGTATGATAATGAAATATGTTTTAAAATTAAATTATCTACACGGATGGAAACAAATAAGTCAATATTTATTATACAGTCAAATAGCCTATTGAACACGTCATGCCACTGTCAATCGCCCACATGGTCTAAATTTTTGTAGCAATAATAAAGATTATTTTTATTTTAATTTCTCGCCGAGCAGAAAACGCGCTCGTAAAAATAATTAAAAACAAAAGAATAATTAAGATGCTCACTAATTTTGAGACACTATTTCTAATTAAATAAATAAATTAACAAAGATATTAGGATTAGCGGTCCTGATGTGAATATTTGTCAGTAAGCAGTACTATGTTTTTGTATATACTCTGAAAATCGCATGTCATTATTTAAGAGCCAGTGAGTGTTTGCACGCGCACTATAGTCAATAACAATACAACAACGGGGCGAAATGAAAGGAATGAAGTGTTCAAACGCAGGTTATTGCGTTTTTGACCGGCGGCTTTTATGAAACAGTTTTAATTGGTTCAGACGCGTGCTCCACACATGCTAGCTTATAAAATAAAATATTTTTTTACCTTGACCGTTTTTTTAACGTCTATCTGCTTAATCTATACGAAAATACACAATTCATGCAAATCTGT
This sequence comes from Hyles vespertilio, assembly GCA_009982885.2. Taxonomy (NCBI): domain Eukaryota; kingdom Metazoa; phylum Arthropoda; class Insecta; order Lepidoptera; family Sphingidae; genus Hyles; species Hyles vespertilio. The sequence continues at coordinate 3,989,720 of CM042815.1, forward strand.
TATTTAAATCATTACTGTTTCCTATAAATATATCTGTTATGGCGGTACTAAAATTATCACTCAAAAGTGGTAACGAACCTCAAAAATCTGTTTCCATGCAAATATGAACCTTATTTGATTCGTGTTAAGGTCAATTATCAAAACCTACCATACAGCAGTCGATAGTGACTGTCTACGCTAGCCGTAGCGCCGTAGCACTTGACGTAAAACTACGTGACGTAGCTCGTAGCTCGTAATGCTACGGCGTAGTAACGTCAAGGGGCGCATCGTGGCGCTACATAAGCATTCGCATACTATAGCGCTGTGCTTTATGAATTGAATTTTGTTATTAATTTTTAACTGGACTGTATTGACTGTTGCAGTTAATTGGGTAGATAAATGTGTTTATTGACTAAATAGATTAATGTATTATTTCTCATATGCGTAAGGAGAAAAAAATAAAGGTGACTTAAGATCAGGAAAGCTACATTTTCTCATTCAATATTTGAATTAGCGATAATATAATGCTGTCTTATATTTACGCGAATATTACACATTGAAATAAAAAATGTAATTAGACCAAATCCGCGATAAAATTAGTGATATTATAAAAATAGTTTTATTTCAATAGAAATAAAATGTTAATAATTTGTTTGAATGCATTTTTTGTTGTGTAGAGAGCTTTTACTAAATTTTTTTTTATACGCTTTTACGCTTTTAATAATTTACTAAAGTCGAAGTGTTTTCGAAAATCAAAAATATTTGGCAAAAAACACGACATTTACAAACTCAGTCCGATAAGTACTTCGGCTTTTTGCTTTATTTTGTGTCTATTGATAAATCGGCCCTATTTAAATTCAAACGACACCGTTCAGCATACTGAACAAATTAAACTCTAAACAATTCACCATCATAATATATTATATTTAACCTATAAAAATATAAAATAAATAAATAATGAATAATTACAAAACGTAGCATTACACGTTGGTGTAGAGGCGGAACGGATGCGGCGGTGCGTTGACCCCGCCGTGTCTCGACGCGCCGAGTCTAAGTCTCCGCGCTTAAGGGACTGACACACTCGGACTCACTTCAAAAAACTTTTTAAACACTCGCAGCCTTATTATTAAACTCGAATCTATATAATTCGAATTAAAAATAAGGTCTATAATATAAGGATTAACTTTAGCCCAAAAGATTAAAAATTCTTAATGGGTTACTTTAATTCTTATAAAACATAGGGAAAACTCTTTTATAACATAAATAAAACCTTGAATAATGCCATAATCCGCTCGTACAAGATTCAAATGAAATAATAGGTATGTTGACAATTTTTTGGATTCCCTTTTTTTTGATAGGTGCTATATAAACACTAAAATAATAATTTTACGAAAAAATATGATAAATGTATTTAAAAAACGCGTTAACATAAACAGTTTGCAAAATTCCCGATAAAACCCTCGAAAATGTCATGTGACTATGATGTACGTCAACAGCCTTCGACCGCATCTTGCTTTGCTTTGAACTATATTTGACTGAGTTCTTACGATATAACTACTTCCTTTAATGTAACTCGGTCTCCCTTGTAATGAAAATCTTAAAATATTATCGTTGTTGATACAAATCACCGAGATAAATAATTTACGGGTGATATTTTGATCTTACCGCGCGTTCAGTGAAGTCAGTGCACTTCGATCGCTGTTTTCAGTCACGTGAATATGGGTAATGAATAAAACAAATGGAAATATTTTTATCTGGGGGCACGGCAGTACACCCTCCAAGTCGAGCTAAAAAGCGGCACAGTCGTATCATCCTTTTCTCGAAGCAATTTAGACCATTTTCAACCCTCCATAACTTCGTTGTGGTTAAAGCAAGAAGCCTGAATTTTCAGTTACTAAGCAGGCATTGTGTAAACACAGTATATTTAAAATTTCATTCAATTTGAACCAGTAGTTTAAGAATTGTAACTTGTCAAACTTTCTTAATTTTGTCACTCACTGACTGACTGACCGATCATCAAAAGTCTAAGGTACTTCTAGCAGACATAGAACCTTCAAATTTAGAAAATAATTAGTGTTTAGTGTCTAAAGTAAGGAAAAATTTAAACATTTCATAATTTCTGTCTAGTTTTCTAGATACACCAACTGCGTAAATAACTTTGTAATCCCATATAAATGTATAGGATTACAAAGTTATATTTTTGCAGTTAATGATCATTGTACCCGTATATAATGGAATAATGGAATAATAGTAGATAGGTATCTATATATATGAGACATAACAGGAGGGGGTATAGAGAGGGAAAGGGTGTATTCAGCCCATGAAACCTTACAACATGACGAAGAAAAACTTGCAAATAAATAGACTAAATAGCTCGAAAATATCAATTACCATGAAAGAAAGAACATTAATAATCAAATCCGCTATATTTGTGATAAATTGATATCTACAAAAATAAGAAACAACCATAAGACAGAGGCTTTAAGAAAAATCGTTATATATATTCTAGAAGTAAAAAAGTACCGAAACGGAAAAAAGTAGGACTCTACGAAAAGACGTGAGATCCCATCCAAAACATCTTGTAAAAAAATTCCAAGTCTCGTAGCTCAGGTTTTCTACCGCAAAAAGTTATGAGATGCATGTAATACCAAGTCGATTAATTTATTTAGTCCTTGCTTAAGGGATCTTCTGTATAAAGTTATTACGTAAGTTATTACCATATCAATATTAAAAATTATTTATAGATGAAGAGCCCGTGGCCGCCAGACCTTCGTAATTTTATAAAAGCTGAAAGTTTGTCTGCGCATGCCTCTGACATAAGTATCACACGATCAGCTATTATGAAGTTCCGATCGTGGTTGCTTTGGAAACGCTGACAAAATTACATTATGTTAAAGTTTGAAGATAGCGTAATATTTAATAACATGTAATTTTGCCGAAGTTATAGTATAAATTTTATAAATGTTGTTAAAGCAACTATAAAAAAATATTTCCTTAGTATTCAGACACTTTTGATGGTTCTTTCATCTTGCCAGAAACATTGAAGCTCATAACTTCCGCAGCAACCACGATCGGAACTTCATAATAGCTGATTATGCGATGCCTATGTTAGAGGCATGCGCACACAAACTTTCAGGTTTTATAAAATTACGAAGGTCTGGCGGCCACGGGATCTTGGTCTATTACGTTTTAAATAAATAGATCGACTTGGCCAGCAGCATTATGTATAAATTGTACGATACATTATGTTTTCATGTGATGGCCAAGTCGGCCTATTTATTTACAACGTAAAGAATTTTTATACCGGGTATATCAAGACTGCTACCGAAAACGAAGCCGGGTGATAGTTTAAGCGACTTCAGACACAATGCAACAGAAAAAGTTGCAAAAAAAAAGCGACAAATTTTTTTTGTTATTTTTTTTCTATGGCCATATTTGGGTGGTAAATACATATTTTCCTAAAATAATAGTGTATATCCTTTTATTTATAAATACTCTAAGGTATAAAAGAGTTTAAATTATTATTTTAGCAAAAACTATGGATTTACCACCCAAAATTGACGATATTTAAAAAATCATAAAAAATAATTGTCGCGTTTCTATGCGAAATTTTTAATTGCATTGTGTTTGTAGCCACTAAAACTACCACCCGGCTTCGTTTTCGGTAGCAGTCTTGAGATACCCTGTATTGATATGGTAATAACTTACGTAATAACTTTATACAGAAGATTCCTTAAGCAAGGAGTAAATAAATTAATCGACTTGGTATTACATGCATCTCACAACTTTTCGCGGTTGCTTTTTTATACAAGATTTTTTGGCAGGGATTCAATTTATGACGAACAATCATTTCCTCAAAATATTAATTTAAGTTTTAAATAATGTCTTAAATGTGTAAAATTACAATCTAGCACTTGACTCAATGTTTATCTTTGACTGGCCGCACCATAGCACACGACACAAAAATTGGCTTAGGCACCATATAACAATTATAAATTAATAAATCGGACGCCAGCACCATTAAACTAAAGTAATCAGTAAGAAATAAAGAACGTCTTGCAAAAGACTCGGTGTAGTGTGCACCGGCCCTAAGCCGTGCTCTGTACGTACGTTTAGACGTGAATTTTACAGTCTACAGTGTTATTACGATCGATGGGCCCAGACGAGCCTTTGTGACGCCGCGTCGCCAATTTAACTATTTAATATTTGCACTCTTATTTACTGTACTTTGGTTATTTCTTGAGTAAAGGAGTGTTAAATATTAAGTTTTGGATTTTACGTTCGCAAAAGAAATGAAGAAATAAGATGAAATATTGGATATAATGCGAGAGATGGGTATGACTCAAAGTCGCAATGGTCAAAATTATTCATTAAGAATTATAAATAAATATATGAAAAAATTTACAAAAATAGGATAGATTTCAGGATTCTGCAATGTCAGTTACCATCGCCAAATAGCAGTGTAGTGCATTGTGGCGTTTCGGATTGATGGACATTGTAGCCAGAGTAACTACTGCACATATTGAGACTTGCCTCTTATGTCTCAGGATGGCGAACTCATTGGAATGTCAAGCATTGCTTTGTAAGTGTTGTTTGGTTTTGCTACTGTTCATGAGCGGTCGTATCGCTTCCCATCAGGTGAACCGCATGTTCGCACGCCCTTCTTTTTTCGTGTTTTATTGCCTAGTTCAGTTCAGTTCAGTTCTTATTTTTGGCCTTTGCGTTATTACCACCCCGCAATTCTGCCAGTGTCAAGTTATATAAACAGCAAATGAAAATGGAAATTGTGGAATCTATTTTCCAAGTCGACATAAACCTGCAACACACAGAGACGAACACATTTCTAACTATGGGTAAAACTGATAAATACATAGACGATTTAGTATTATACGAGAATATTATGTATATATATATTTAATATTAATATTGTTTAATTAAATTTTGATACTGTTAACGTTAATACATTTATTTAATAAGTTTATAAATGGAGTAGAAGTGAGGGTGAGAAGCGTTTTCATGCAGGTGGGACGGGGAATTTCTGGAGGGAGAATTTCATAAAGAGGGAGGCGTAAATTAGGGCAGCTAAAAAATATATGGTCCAGGTCGCTCTCATCCAATCCACATTCGCAGAGGGAATGATCTCGAATTTTGATTTTAGCCAAGTGAACTGGATAGCAGCAATGGTTTAAGCGCATCCGACATATTATTGAGGAGGAGGATTTGTCTAGATGTTGAAACTTAAAAAACCATGGCTTAGGAGGGATTTCTGGTTGAATAGAGCCATAAAATTTTCCCTTTATGTTTTTAGAAGTTTCCCACTCCTTACTCCATGCTTCCATCATCCTCTCCTTCATGTTTGAACATACGTCAAGGGGGATAATTTGGAAGTGCTCAAGACAGCCAGAAATAACAGCCTGTTTAGCACAAGAGTCCACTGTGTCATTACCTAAGATTCCAGAGTGACCAGGTATCCAGGCTAAGACAACCTTTAGGCCAATTTGGTAGCATTTAAAAAGACATTCTTTGATTTTGAGGATTACTGGAAATCTAGATTTTAATTTAAATGAGTTTGACGCAATAGACTGAAGACAGCTTTTGGAGTCTGAAAAGCTAATGACATTATTTAGCTTATGTGAAATTATAAAATTAATGGCTTCCAAGATTGCAATAGCTTCACCTCCAAAAACAATGGTTACCGAAGGGCATTTATAGCTCAAAATAGTCCTATATGCAGGAATCCACACTGCAGAGCCAACAGGACTGGCATTTGATAGCTTGGAAGCATCGGTATATATTGATAGCCAGTTTGGGAATTCTGAAGACAGCCTTTGTTTAAGTATTTTAGCAGCTCCTACAGTGCCTTTCTGTATACCAAAATCTAAAAGTACTTTAGGTTGGAATGCCAGAGCATTGTATGGTAAAGAAAAAAAGAGATTGAAGGGAAATTGGAGAATTGGGTCATTCAGGCGGGAGAATTTGATGAAGCTGCGAAGTAAACAGGGTAAATCAAATAATGAATTGTAGCCTCTCCTTTCTACAATATTAAGTAGGGAATTAAGTTTTGCAAGGAGAGGGTGTTGCGAATTTTGAGACAATTTAAATAGAAATTTATCTGCGATAAATTGCCTGCGCAGATATAGAGGAGGTTCCACGCATTCTACCTGCATTGCATTGATAGGGGAGGATTTCATTGCTCCCAAGATTAAGCGAAGGCAACTTGATTGAATTTTTGATAGCCTTTCCAAGGCTCCTTTGTTACCAGGATCCCATAGAAAACAGCCATAATCTAGATAACTACGAATGATAGCATCGATTGTGGGATCCCCACCAAACACCAGACAAAGATCTAAGAATATTAATATTTTTATTGCATTTAGAAACTAAATATTCACAGTGTGAGGCTCATGTCATTCTAGACTCCAACCAGATACCTAGGAATTTTACTTTATGTTCTTGGGGAATGGGTTCATTCTTCACAAATACGTTAATTAATGGAGTATTTCTACGCCTAGTGAATACAACTGTACTAGATTTTGAGGGGGAAAGTGAAAGACCATGATTACTCATCCAAGATTCAAGAGAAGACAAAGCGTCGTTAAGAAGGGTAGATGCATGATTCGGATTCTCAGAAGAGATGTAGAGCGCGAGATCATCTGCATATTGAAGGATTGAACAGTATTGATTGACGGCTTGATCGAGATCTCGGGTATAAACATTGTATAAAATGGGGCTGAGGACTGATCTTTGGGGTAAACCCTTCCACACAATCCTAGGATTTGATAAGGAATCCTGAGTTTTTATTACAATACTACGCTCCATAAGGAGATTGCAGATGAAATATGCCAGCTTGGCAGGAATCCTCAGCTGAACAAGCTTGTTCCTGAGGACTGGAAGCAAAACATTATCATAAGCAGACGTAATATCCAAGAAAACCCCAACTAGAAATTCATTTTTGAGGATAGCAGAGTAAATGTCGGTGGTAAGGATATCAAGACTGTCCATGGTGCTCATATCCTTTCGAAAGCCGAATTGAGAATCCGATAGTAAGTTATTATTTTCGAGATACCACTCCAGGCGATGTTTAATCATGTGTTCTAAAATTTTTAATAAAACGGATGATAATGCTATTGGTCTTCGGCTATTGGGGTCAGATGGATTTTTTCCTGGTTTCAAAATAGGAATAATTAATTGGGTTTTCCATGTTTTCGGAAATTCCTGGGAATCATATATCAGGTTTATTAAATTTAAGAAATACTGTTTGTTTTTTTCCGATGATTTTACAAGGAAGGAGTAGGGAACATTATCTAAACCAGGGGAGGAATCAGAGAGACCCTCTAGAGCTAAATTAAGCTCATTGAGGGTAAAGGAATTATCAAAGAAAGAGGCTGATGATGACGGAATTAACAAAGTGGGTAAGGTATCTAAATAAGGGACTGTAGGAGGAGCCAATTTATTAGCAAAGGCATCTAGCCAAGATGAAGGATCATTGGACTGGACACTCTCAATGCCAAATGAACCCCTATAACGTCTAATTTGCTGCCACACTAATGTAGACGGAGTTCTAGGAGACAATGATTCGCAAAAATTGCGCCATCCGAGTTTCTTTTTAGACTTAAACATTTTTTTTGCTTTCGCTACTTTATGGCGAAAGTTAATAAAATTACTAACGGTCATTGCTGAATTATACATGTGTTCAGCCTCTTTTCTCTCTCGAATAGCAGACGAGCAATCTGAATCCCACCAAGGGGTTGAGATTTTAAAATTGTGTTTTTTTTTTTCTTGGGAATATGTTTGTTAGCACTAGATATAATAGCATTTAAATAATTTGAATATGATGACAGGACATTGTTGTTATTAGGCATTTGGAGATTATTTATTGAATCGTCGAGACAGGCAGAGTAGGATTCCCAATCTGCATGGGAGACCCTGTATTTTAGGGTGGGGGTAAAATTAGTAGTAGGAATTACTCTATTTGAAATATTTAGTATAATAGGGAAGTGATCGCTGCCATGGGAAGAGGAAAGAATAGACCAAGACATAAGAGAAGATATGTTAGCAGAGCAGATAGAAAGATCCACTGCACTTTTAGGATTTTGAGAGGGTAATACCCTACGAGTAGGTGACCCATCATTTAAAATGCACAGGTTCAAGTCATCGCACATGTCAATAAGGGAGCAACCAAAACCATCATTATGACTGCCACCCCAAGTCATGTGATGTGCGTTAAAGTCACCCAATAGGATGATAGGAGGAGGAATAGATGAAATAATATTACGGATGTCTTGGATTAAAGATATATTAGGGTGAGGGATATAAATTGCTATGATGGAAATATTTTCTACTTTAGCTGCAATTATGTTCATGTTAGCGCTAAAAGGAGGAAGAGAGATGTTAGAGAAGGTTAAAGAGCGTTTTATGAGTAATGCACATCCTGCATATCCATCAGATCTGTCATCTCGAAGACAAGCATAACCGGAGACTCTAAATCTCGATCCTGGTACCAGCCATGTCTCGGAGATGGCCAAAACTGAAGGGGTGAATTTCGATATAAGATGAATTATTTCGTGTTTTTTAGAGTGTAGACTTTGGCTATTCCACTGAATTATTGTTGTTACTGGGTCCATAATTACTTAAAATGTTATTTAAAGAAGAAAGTGTACTGGCAATGTTGGACGGTAAAGATGAATTATTTTGTGAAATAAAATTGATTATAATCTGAACAAATAAATTAAGAAGGTTCTCAAATTGATTTATCTGAGGTGAGGAAGGAGAAGAGTTTAAAAGAGCACAACCATTAGGTTGGGTGGAGGGTGGGTCAGAAATGATTGATTGGTGTAAGGAACTGTCAAAAGATTTACTCAAAGGAGCTTTGGGACGGGGATTGGAAAATACGGTTTTATTATAGGATTGAGAGGAAGATATTTGTGAGGGGGAAATGGGGACTGAGATGGGCGATTGGGAAATAATATTAGTAGAAGGGTAATACCTCAGAAAATCTTTTTTTGGTTAAACGTGGATACTGTTTCTGAGCTTCCTCATATGATATGCTTTTCTCGGCCATTGTTTTTTTAATAGACACTTGCCTGTCATACTCAGGGCAGCATCTGTTGTTGGCAAAATGATGTCCCAAGCATAACAAACAAGTAGCTTGATTTTCGGCAACATTACATGTGAGTGCATCGTGAGGTTGGGAACATTTAAAGCAACGGGGAGGGGATCTGCATTGGATTTTAACATGTCCAAAACGGCAGCAGTTCATGCATTGAATCGTTGGGAATTGATATGTTTCAATAGGGATAGAAGTATGGAACGAGTAAATTCTTTCTGGCAGGATCTGCCCCTGAAAAGTGAGGACTACAGTTTGAGTAGGTGACCAAGTAGTTTCCTCATTATTAGTTAATTTTTTGCTAAGGCGGCGAGCCTTTAGTACGATGCCACATCCGTAGGGTAGGACAAGGCTCTCTACAAACTCATCCATGGAGAAGTCTACAGGGATATTCTTGGCAATGCCCATACGTGTGATGTTATATGATGGTATGATAGCTGAGTAATTGTTTTTAGTGAGAATTTCATTGCCCAAAAAATTATTTGCATCTGTTGCCGAGCAGAACTCGACTGAAATTTTGTTTCTGCCAATGCGTTTAACGCCATCTTGTTTGATATTTTTAATTTTATGTTTAAATAAAAATTGACCAAATTTAATGGGTCGTATAGATAACCCTAATGCGAGTTCCGGTTCGGATCTGGATACTTGCACGATGAAAGGGCCTTTGTCAGTATCGGAGTATGTATTGATTCCAATGACCAACTTAGGGTGTACAAATAAGCGCTGAATAGAGGCTGAGGCCGAGTCAACATCCGTTATTGTTTTTTTAGGGTTTACCTTATCATCTGTTACTAAACGGCGTTTAGCAGACGACACTGCGGGAGGGACCAAAGGAACATGAGTATCCGGAGGGTCTGGAGGGTCAGGAGGATCTACCTCCATAATTGTAAAAAAAAAGAAAAGATTAGTAAAACAACACAAATTGTTAGTAACAAATCTCACCACATACACCAGACAGACACACAACACAAAATTAGACAAATACTTATAGAATCTACTTGGAAAAATCCAGTTTTATCAAAAATTAACAATAGTGAAATGACACTGACAGTTACCCCATCAACGTCAAAACGCAAAAAAAAACGTTTTATTGCCTAATTAATAAATAAAATATTATATTGACATAAAGCCAAACGTCTTAAATAACAGTCATAAGTAAATAATATCTATACTAATATTATAAAGCTGCAGAGTTTGTTTGTTTGTTTCTTTGAACGCGCTAATCTCTGGAACTACTGGTCCGATTTGAATGATTCTTTCAGTGTTGGATAGTACATTTATCGAGGAAGGCTATAGGCTATATATATTATCACGCTTTGGCCTATAGGAGGAAAGCAGTAGTGATATTTCTAGCAAATACGAGGAAATTTTGTTCGTTTTTCGTGGTCCGATTGGTCGATATTCTAAACTGATAGTTAGAATTAAACATTTTGACCGCCATTTTAAAACGTGTATGCACCGTCTATGCGACCGCTAGTATTGTATAATTCGGCGGTACGCGATGCATCGGTCCCGCGCCCCAAGTGACAATCTACCGATGTAAACACGACCAGACGTCTAGACTAACTTCGCCGTGTGAACCCGCGCTCATTGTACCACCCCCCACCCCTCCTTTACCCCTCACACCCCGCCAACCCCCCATCCGTCTTGCCTTACCTTGTTTAAATATATTTTATTATCTGTGTGTCTGTGTTTGTGCGTCTCAGACGCTGCATTCCGCCTGAATAGAAACTTTAAGTGTCTTTTTGTGAGTATTGGCGAGTTAGGAATTAGGATGCAGTTTTGTTTAATTATTGAGCCTGATACCTGCTTACATTTTTACAATAAAGTTTAACTGGCCTCCTTTATGATTAAGAGGAATTTGGCCTTACTCTACCGCACTAGCCTGGACTAGGTTCATAAATATCACATACCTTCCAAAATCTTGGAGCATCTATTTTCACGGTTAAATTGAGCGAATTCTTAGTTCCTAATGAACAAGTAACAAGGTTAACGGACGACCTAAAGTTGCAGGAAGTCGTTAGATGCAGGCTGATTCCAAACAGTTCTCTCTTGATCAGCAGTGGACATTTTGGCTGAAGATGTTGATGAATGTCACAGATAAATGAGAGGAATAGAGACACTTTGAAGTGCTTGGTGGCCTATTGGTAACGGACCAGACGGGACTGCCAACATATTTACGCTGGTCGCAGGATCAATCCCAGGACACCCCTCTGACTTTTCAAAGTCATGTGTGTTTTGATAGTAAATCACCAAGCTCGAAATCGGTGAAAAAAAAAAACATCGTGAGGAAACCTGCATATCGTAGCGATTTGTATGATTTTCTATGGTATGTAAAGTCCGCCAACTCGCCAGCGTGGTGGACTATATGGCTTAACCACTCTTAATCGTATTCGCGATCAATTGTAGAGTAGAGCCCTGCCATGCAGTGGGCCGTATATGCGCTGATACAATAGAGACACTTTGATAAGTGAGAAGTGCCTATCTTAATCTGCGTTTCACCTAAAGCGTAGTGACCGAAGCTGAGATTGGTAGGATCCACCAATGATATTGGTCATCTATGTCAACATAGGTGTGTTTAAGCTTTAATCGAACCTTTGTTCTTTGTTCGGCCAGTCAACTTTTTCTCCCCTCCTTCTTCCTTGAGTCGATTTCCTCATTGCTAAGGGTCGTGACCCCCATCATGGGCAATTTCTTTTATAAAGATGTTGCTTTGCTTTTTGCGATGTGTAAGGCTTCCTGTATGTTGGTGTCAAGGGCGGTGCGCCGCGCGGATTTGATCGTTCCATCGTAACGGGTTCTGGTCTCGTGATCTCTTCCCTTCAATCTTACCAGTGATGACGACCTTCTCAAGGTTATCGTCCTTCTTTCGGGCTATTTGTCCGAAGTACTCAAGAGCTCGTTGAAGGCATATGGTAGAGAGTCTAGTTATTAAATCGAGTTCATTGAGTTTTTATTTCTAGAAACATACAAATGCATCGAAATATACCTATGCCACCTACCCAATCTTTAGTTAGAAACAGGACCGCCCCTTATATATTGATCTGCGATGATGGAGTCATCAAGTCTTACCAGGTCATCGGTCTAGTGCAGACAGTCCCGCGGTGTCTGCGGTCGACATTTCAGAGCCTTTCTGCCCCATTGGCCGTCAGTGCGGCTGCCCTGCCTGCCGACACTTAAACGTGCAAATGGAAGGGCCTCGTAGATTTTTTCTGTCAGATTCAAATAATGCACGTATAATTTGCTTTCTACAGATTTATTTTTTGGCTATTAATTTGATGTTAATGAAAATTGGAATGTTAATGAAAAGGTTAAATTTTAAAGCTTTTTAAAGTAAAGTTTTATTACCGAATGGGATAGCTAATAATGGTCACAAAAAATGTGAAAAGTATTATTCAGATTTCCATTTGCCTCTTATTTAATCATCGTGACATCATTACCTGTCGCTTCAAAGAGAGCGACGTAAACCTACATGGGAATCACAAACAATGTTCAAACGATAAATAAACAAACAATCATACCTAAATGACAAATGAACGCACAATACAAACTCAAATCCCCATTTAAAACTGTTAAACATCCAACACATCTGAATACAAATCCGATGAATCCATAAAATCCGTTGTTTGTACGGGCTTATGATATTTGAGCAGGAGGTCAGATTTTTTAACGATTCGGGAAGTGCGCCACGAACCTAAACCCTTCACCCCTTCCCGTTTCCTCATTCCTCCCCATTCCTCCCCCCTCCCCAATGCAGTTCGATGACCCGATGCTGCAGACAGACTGTGGCGGCCGCGCGTTTGTCTGGATTTAGGGTGCACCAAACTTGCAAAGTTTAGTTAAAATGTACATTAGTAATACGGCATCACGTCTCGGACACTTGCCGTTCGACGGTGATGTGCAAGATTTAAGCGTTTAGCTGTTGGTAGTGTGAGCGAATGACATTCATGATCTATTTTTCCAATAGCGAATAGTATTGAAACGCTAGGAAAAAGAAAATTTGTTGCTAGAACGAGTTGTGAAATCAATATTTGATAGATTAGTAGAAATTCTCACAACACAGTTAATTTTAATATAGTCATCTAGTATTGGGACTCGTGCGGGCTGGAATTCATAGATACTAAGTCATATCTGACTAGGTCAGTAAAACAATCAGTTTATAACTTTTCTTTATACCTATCGCCTGCCATTGCTAGTTCCATACCTTGAATTACTCAAGATTTCCCGGTGATCCTTATGATAATGAATCATTTTTTATCAGATGCCCCGCTAACATATTTGCATTCCTTACGCCCGAATACTGGAACGCCATTCAAATAATAAGTTGCTCTTAACAGCGCACGGCCCACTTAGCCAGTACATTTAATCTGGATTAACGTAGTTAAGCGCCATTTATATTTAAGTTGCGTTCCAGTATTTGGGCGTTAATCTATCATTTGCTTTTATTTTTGCAATTAATGGCGAGACGAGCATGCCGTTCGCCTGATGGTAAGCGAAACAACCGCTCATGAACAGTAGCAAAACCAAACAACACGTTGAGCTACAAAGCAATGCTTGACATTCCACTGCGCTCGCCATCGTGAAGACATAATATGTAAAGTCTTAATATGTCTAGTAGTTACTCTGGCTACAATGTCCTTCAAACCGAAATACAACAGTGCATTTACTCAAATATTTGGTGGGAGAAATAGATATTGCGGTGGTATCTCCCCAGGCGGCCTCTCACATAATATGAGGTCTCTCCACCTCTCCACCAGGACTACCAGTGAAATGCTTAAATAATACTTCCTTTTTTCTTTTAGACTGTTAAAAGAAAATTAATTTAGACTGTTGGCCTAAAACTCTCATCGCTTCTCGCTGACAGTAACACCGTCACACGTGATTCACAGGTCGCTTCAACAGCGATTTTCAATAAAAGGCGCCGACGAATACGCTTTGTGCTCTCGCTGCTCTCACTGGTATCGATTTTACCAAAATAACCCTTTGGAGTGGATACCGCCGGCAGTATCAAAAGTTCACGAATATCTTGACACTTTGATTTTAACGCCTCTGCTATTAATTTGATTATTCAATTTGCAATTTTTAGCGCGCGAGCGTACGGCTCTCAATAACAATAAGCCATGCATATTTTGATGAGGTTTTGGAAGAAAATTGAGACGTTTGGAGTCATCATTTGCTTATTTTGGTAATAGGATTGCTGCACTAACCTGGTGTAATCTACACATTGACTTGATTAAAATTACCAAATAACTGAAATACTAATTCAAGGATTGCCTAACTAATAATGACACATGGTTACATCCTTTGCAGTTGTTTTGATTCAAAACATATTATCAAATGCGTCATTATTTTATCGCCCAGAAAAGTTAAAATTACCAAATAATTGAAATACTTATTAAAGGATTGCCTTACTAATAATGACAATGGTTACATCCTTTGCAGTTGTTTTGATTCAAAACATGTTACCAAATGCGTCATTATGTTATCGCACAGAAAAGTGGAATATAGTACAGTTCGTTGCGTTATCGTAACATTATAAAAATACTCAGTCACTGATCGGCACAATTTACGCATTGTTGTCTGTTTTGACGTCATTAGATATGCAAGCGACGTGAACATTGCGTTGTCCACAAGCTCGAAGCATTTAATGTTGCTTCTTACTATGTTAATGTCGTAATATACACCGTACGTATGCATAAATTTAAAAATGAACTTAGATAAATTTTTTGACTGTTTTAAGTATATAAATTTTCATTTATCGTTGAAAATAGCATAAATTCACCAATTCTATTAACCCAAAAGTGAATAACACGTAATACAGGTCTGGTCAATGAATACAGATCGCAATACTAAGGATATGAAAGTAAAAAAGGGCAAAAATTTATATTTTTTACTTGTATTTTTCACACATCATGTTTGGCTACATAAATAAAACATATATCAGTCAAAATAATCCTTTGTACTGTACTTTTTTTCACAATGTAATGTAAAGCTATTCTATCAAATCAGCTGACGTACGTGCCGAAGATAGATTTACTGCCATTCCATTTTTTATGAACGTTACATTGCTGGTAGAAAAACATAAATAAAATAATACCAAAATTATAAGTGTGATATTTCGTCTAATTTTATTATTACTTTTCAAGTAGAGGGATACTTTCTATGTTTCCTTATTTAACATCCATTTTTTTGGTTTGCCATAGTTAAGTTTTAAAACCGTGTATATGATCCATGAGTAAGTAATATAATATCCTTTAGTTTGACTTGTGACATAGGTATTATTATAGTTGGAATAACAAAAAGTGCGTGGTGGCCTGTTGGTAAACGAACTAGACGGGGCTGCCCACATGTTCACGGTGGTTGCGGGTTCGAATCCCAGGGCACACCTCTGACTTTTCGGAGTCATGTGTGTATTGATAATCAATCACCACGCACTAAAACGGTGAAGGAAAACATCGTGAGGAAACCTGCATACCATAGCGATTTATAAGAATTCCTATGGTGTGTAAGTCCGCCAACCCGCACTAGGCCAGCGTGGTGGACTATATGGCCTAACCACTCTTAATCGTATTCTCGATTGTAGGGTAGACCCGTGCCCTGCAGTGGGACGTATATGGGCTGATACAGTACAGTAATAACAATAATTACAATAAGTGCTCTATGTTCCCTTAAATTGGCATACAGGTGTTCTTTTGACCTTTTATTTACTACCTAAACCACGCGGAAACCCTCCTACCTTTAAAAACCCTATCCGGAATTAAATTGCCATCTCTACAACGCGTTGCCACTCCAATAGGTCCAGTGAAGGGTCAAACTCGAATGATGAATGGTTTGTGCGGCCTCTCGTTACGGACTGCATCGATTTTACTAAAATAGACTGGAATATAACAAAATATTATAATTAAAGGAAAACTATAATTGTGTAAATCTCTTTAGTTTACCATTGCAGACACTATCGTGTTAGAATAACAAGAAACACTTAAATATTATTCATTTGTTTTCTATTGTTTAATTACAGTGGGAATGGTTTTTCGGAGTCAAGAACAAGCCGTACAAAATGTTATATTGTTATAAATGGCGAAACGACCATGCCATACGCCCTATGATAAGCGATACGACCGCTCATGGACAGTAGTAAAACGAAAAAAACACCATGAATTACAAAGCAATGCTGGGCATACCACTGCTTTGTCTATCCTTTCACATAAGATGTTACGTCTCAATATGTCCAGTAGTTACTCTGGCTACAATGTCCTTCACTTGTGCAGGACATGTGCACTGACACATTCACTGTTGTGTATCCTCTATAATATTTAAGGAATTTAAAAAACTCAAACGTAAAACACTTTTAAAATAAATATAAAAAATGAAATGTAAGCATACTCGTGTGCGTGGCTGAATGACGTCACAATGTGCGTCAGAATGTTTACAAATGTATTTATAGCTATAGGCAAAGGCAATAGCCTCTCGCGTCGAAAAATGGTGTTAGCGTAACATGCACATGAAATATTTGTCGTGCCTTTTTATACATGTACGGCAACGACACTACAATACGCGTAGTGATAAGATTAGTACAGAATCCAGATAGAATATCCATCTGCGAGAGACAGTTACAATTCTTCCGTCTATATAATTATACATACAGGATATATCAAGACTGCTCCCGAAAACGAAGCCGGGTGGTACGTTTAGTGACTTCAGACATAAAGCAACTAAACAATTGCAATTATTTTAACAGACACTATGGTATGCAAGGGCTTAAATTATTATTTTAGTAAAATCTATAGATACCACGCAAACACGATTTATAAAAACGATTATTTACGATATTGTTTGTAACTTGAAACTATCGCCCAGCTTCGTGTAATAATGATGAAATATTAACATTTAATTTTGTTGTCGAAACAGGAAAAGAATTCGTTCCTGAACTACAACGTGTCCTGTATTCTGACGCTGCCGCCGTACCAGCGACAAGGATATGGGCGCCTTCTTATAGACTTCAGTGAGTACAAATTTTTATACCACAGGATTTGTCATTGCATCGCCCATCATTAACTTTGGCTTTGCCATGGGCGCTTGCAAAGCGCTGCCAACAATATGGTGTATATTATTTTTGAAGCCTTGTTTAATAGAGGACGGGTAACAGAGCAAAATTAAGGTAAATCTATTCTATGGCGTGCATGTAAGCGGTACAAATTACTACTGGAAAACGTTACGTACCCTATCAAATAACTTCCAAATGATTACAATTAATTCTACTATGATTTCGGGGGGTTCTATGGTAAAACGGTGATGTTGGCACAATTCAACAGTTTATTGGTGTACTCATAAACACAAGCGCCATATATTTCAATAATATATCTCTGCCGGTATCTGTTTACGCCTATAATTAGGTTCATTGTAATTCGGAAGAGATTTTTTGGATCGGATGCCATCTATTATACAGAAAAAAATAAGACTTCCCTTACAATATTCTATGTCTTTATAACCAACGCAGATGAAACAGCAGATAAAATCCAACAATAATATTTATTTTTTAATATAATTCGCGTGTCCCGTAAACAATATTCCCCGTCACGATATTGGCCAAGCAGCAAGCCACACTCATTACTCGGTACATATTTTTTGCTCAATAATCGCGCATCCGTCTGTGGCGGCTTTCACCGCGCGTACCAAATAGCGTGTATCATTTCATGTTGCGTACTCGAGCGATATTAACGCAATCAGAGCGTGAATGAATTTTTGTTAATTTTTTTTAGTAATTGTAATGAGCGATGAGCAGTTGTAGGTACTGATATTTTTATAAATATAGAGGAAGAGGATAATTATAAAGATATGTAAATTGTTTGGTTAGTTAATAATGTAGTTTTGATTTGATTGTGTGCATGTATAAAATAAAATAGATTGTTCTTGTTTGTTTTAATGTTGTTATGCCAGTCTATTATTATTCTTTTTATGTTTATCTTTTAGGTTTTCTTTAGTATTGGACACATCAAATTGTAAATTGTATGTAACCAACTGCTCTTCTAATACACAAATATTTCTTAGTTTAGGAGACAGGGCTACTGTGAATTGTAACCAAAAACTTTTGTGCCTTTAAAAACATTTATGATTTTTATTCATGGGTCTCATGAATCATCCAAAAAGTAAATGATATCATATATATATATAGCAAAAAATTACGCTCATATCTTCGAAGGGTTCGCAGAGGTGACACCAGTGCCGCCCATAGTTCGCCAAACTCATTTCCATTCCAAATGCGATGTAAGGCGTATCGCTACGCCTCGCACGAATTCCAGAAAAATGATCTAGGATGGACTTTAGTTTATCTGTCCAAGATATCAGAGTTGGGAGGGAGTGGGGGGGGGGAGGGGGAAGGTGTCCCATGTCCCCTGGTACCACTCCCATGAAAAGATGACGCACCATTCCGGAGAAAAACCAATTAATGTAACCTTGTGGACCTTATTTTATGTAAGGAGATTTTTCCATGATTTCCCTTAGCATTAAAGTGAGCTAAGAAAAACGCCACTAAAAGGTCAGTGCAATGTACCATATAAATGGAACCTCCTCACAACAATAAATAAATCCAAATAAGGCATGAATCGAGGCAAGTTTTCCACATCGTGTTTGCGTTGTCGACGACGCAGCCGTGACCTACCCCAACGCGCCGCGACGCCGCTGTCTAGACGACGCGACGCCCTTACATTTCATCCCTTATTTACAACCATGGGGATGGAATGCCTCTCAATAAAAATGACGTATGTGTGCCGTGTGGGCAGTGTAATTGGCTACTAAAGACAGATGGACAGAGGGGATTTATTCGGAAAAATAAATTTTGTGTACATTAAATTAAATTGTCATTCCCTAAACCTACAATATATCAGACTGCATAAGTCTACTGCTAAGCACGGGGTTTCACCTTTATCAGGAGTTCGGTTGATTGGGCTTAGGCCATAGTTCACTGCGCTGGTCTAGTGCGGGTTGGCGGACTTCACACACAATAGAAGTTGTTGTAAACTTCTAATATGCAGTTTTTTTACGACGTCTTCTTCTGTACCGTCTATGTGCCACTAACGAGTGCAATATTAATTTTAAATTATTATTATACAAACACAAACAAACATCAATTAGTCATCATTTATTGCTACTATTACCCGACCGAAGCCGCGAATAAAAATAAAAATACGGGGTATATCAAGACTGCTACCGAAAACGATGCAGGGTGGTACTTTTAGTGACTTCAGACACAATGCAACTAAATTTTGTGCAAAAAATTGTGATGTTTTATTTTGTCATTTTTTTTTCTATCGTCGTTTTAGGTTGGTCAATACGCATTCTTTTCTTTAATAATAGTGTACACCCTTTTATTTTTAAAGACGCTATGGTACGTATGGCTTTAAATTATTATTTAAGCAGAAACTATGGATTTTCCACCCAAAATCGACGATATTTAAAAAATAATTAAAAAAAAAATTGTCGGGTTCTTTTCGAAATTTTAATTACAATGTGTTTGTAGTCACTAAAACTACCACCTGGCTTCGTTTTCGGTAGCAGTCTTGATATACTCGGTAAATACACCCAACAGTTACATACATAGTCCTGACCACACACTAAGATCAAGTCTTGTGTCGTGGGTATCTGGAACTACGAACGAATTTTTAGCCTTACAAACACCCAGACCTGAAACAAATACCCGTGGTTACACAAATATAAATATTTGTTTCGATGCGGGAATCGAACCCGCGGCCTCTCGTTTCACAGCCCTTTTTAACCAACTGCACCACGGAGGCTGTAAGCCTGTTAGAAATTAAAATAAAATTCGCAATAGCACCGGCGCGGTCAGATTGGGCAGAGGGTAGGGGTCGCGCCGGGCAGCATCCACCCCATACGTGGCGGCGTGTTTGTGTTGCTGATTTGTCATTTCCATACATATTGAACATATTATTATGATTTATTTGAGTTATTTGTGAGGGATAATTAGGGCGACGGCGTTTTTGTTGTGCTAATCGGATTACGTGCGTAAATTTAATATTATATTCCCAGACTATCCTTTATCGTGTTTTGTATTTCTCACAAGACGAAGATCTAGGTGTTTCTATACATGTAATACTATGGGCCAACTATACTGCTTACAAGTGTTGGAATAAATAGCAATAACAATCACAAATAGCAATTGAAGTCGATAATAACATTTCACATGTTATAAATATAAATACGCTATATTTTGCGATTATAATTCACAAAGGCGATCGGCTAATACTTTTGTACGGTCTGGTGTAATCTATGATGGACTGATTTTTTTTACGAACCCACTTAAAGAAGGAATTGAACAGTCAATTTTGTGTGTGTGATTTTATAATACACGGCTAGTATTTTTTGTTTCCAAATTCTGTGAGGGGCAATTAGCAATAGCAGAAATATAGAGCATGCTAAGGCTTCAAAAATATCAAGGTGGTAATGTTTATTTGAAATAGCTATAATTCCCATTAATACTGCTTACTGTGCAACCCTACTTCTTTAACTAAAGTTCGCCAGTAACCTTCGGGCGCACTCCAGATTTTAGCGAGGTTTCGCCGTCGACGGATGCATCGTTGGTGACACTAACACTAGGTGTTTCTAATATGACATGAAGATACAAGTCTTTAGTCATGGATATCCGACTAGGTTCATTGACAATAAACTAGCGAGTAGGCCCGGCTTCGCCCGGGTACAGTTATTTGTAGAGTCCAGTCCCGTAATATCAAGTTTTGTACCTAGACAGAAAGCATGCAATTGTGTTCTCTCTGCTTCGCATGTTTGCGTATTTTTCAAGTAATAAATATTTTTTGATAACGTCAGGTTTGCTTTATACAATTTCTGTCTTTAGTGCAATATTTTTGTCTTAGAATTTTAACGTTAGATTTCTTTTTTATACTTGAAACTCAAAAATATTTTTAAACTAATATTTAATTATTATTTTTTTGTTTATTCTACGCCTACCTTTATAACTAAAAAAACGCATCCAACTTCTCTCGCCTGGTCTGGAACGACGGCGTCGAAAATTTTGCCCAGTGATCTCGATGTAGTGGAGTTTCATGACTTGCGCGGTTACCTACGCCAATAGTCATTTTCTCTCAGACCTCTGAGTCTCTTCCTTGAAATATTTATTTTATTAAGCTTCATATACAGAAAACTTTAACAACTTAATGCCAGTGGCATTATCTTCCATTCGAGCTTTAGGTGGTTTAGAGATGAGCTGAAGTAGGTGTACGAATACTTTTTTTATATACTGGCCTGGCATAGTGGCGGCATTGCACCTGATGGAAAGTGCCAATGCCGCCCAGGCAGAGTATCCATTGGCATCGGACGGCAGTCCCATGCCAATGGAAACAATTATGCCGGCCTGCTGAGGTGCCTCTTCACACCGCGGCGGAAGGACCCAGGATTGTAGGAAGGAGGGAACACGTGTGCCGGCAAACAATTCCAAGGCCTGACGGTGCGGCACAAAAACGAATTTGGGAACCGTTTGGTTCGCGCCGGGATGGTGTGGACCGTTAAGCTATGGCTTCGCAAGCCAACACGCGTGGTTCTGGTTAGGAATGGAGAGGAGGGGAGCAAGTTGAACAATTCTTCAGAGCACTCACCGTGATACAGGCGATAGAACACGCTTAGAGAGGCGACATCTCTCCGGAGTTGTAGCGACTCCAAGTTGCTCGTAACGTCTGCATCATTCACAATGCGGATGGCCCGCCGCTGCAATCCATCCAAGGCATCGAGCAGGTACCGGGCGTGAAACACCGACGCACCCTGTTCAGGACTCCAACCCTGCGTGATGTGGCAGATATTACGCCCTCAATGTGATTCCTTGGATTGAGATCACAGCGGATATCACACCAAGGATACTCAGGTCATTCCGCACTGAGAGGGGAGTACCCTGAAGAACGGGGAGGGGAGAGAACGGGGATTTTTTGCACGTGAACGCACACACCTGGGTTTTCTTGGCATTGAACTCAACCATATTCCTGGAACCCCATGGAGAAATGAGATCCAATGTCCGGTTGAGCTCAATGACAAGATCAAGACAACTTAATTAATACGTTAAGATAAATAGCATCATGATGGTCTGTGTAATAAATATGATACAAGAGATAATATTTTTATATGTATTATGTTAATTACAAATTACATGCTATCAATATTACATGTATGACACCGAATTATATACTTTATTTTATGTAGATACTTCTTATTTAGAGAAAGTGTGTTCATTAATCATAAGATCGAAATGATATCTTAATTATGAAAAAATATTTCAGTATGTCTCAAGATATTTTTGCCCTTACGTAGGTACGTCCTTCAATTGAGGGTCACCTGTCCGAAAAACATTCCAATTCCCTCGGTGTTTTTTTGATAAAACTATTTCAGAAAGAAAAATAAATCTTTTATGATATATAATACATTTATTGTGTTCCTAAACATATTATAACATCGAAGTTAATCAAAAACATACTTGTAGATATAGCCCAATATAACACAAACCCTAGTTTCATAAATAAAATCAGTGACATCAGGTTTATCTACCATCGTTTTAGTAATTTGTCACCCATTCATCCCTTTAATTAGCCCTTTGTATCGCCCATAATCGAATAACATCCGAAAACTTGCGAATCAAAGTTAAAGTGCAAATAACCCCACTCTCCCCTCAAGCTCAATTAATAAACGTTAAAACAATAATCGGGCAGACGCGTGGCGGTTCCATCAAAATTTCTCGCGTCTACCGTCTCCGACCCCGGGGTGGTAGGGGGAAGTCTAGACACCAGACCGATCTATACGGCAGTGCATCGATCGCGGTGGGGTCGGGGGGAGACAGGGGTCGTCGGCCGCCGCGCCCCTCGCCGGGGACACAACAGACCCCCTTTAGACGGTTTATGATGTTGACCGCATAGGTGAATTGATGGTGGCGCGATTTGTTCAAATTAGGCTGGCGGATTTTTGTGGGATTTTAATTGTTGTTTTTATGTGATGATATTGTGACATTTCATTTTAGTTAGGTTTACTGGTAATAGTCAGATTTAGCGAGTTAAATAAATGGACCGTTAACAGATGTAGTTCTTGACATGGCCAATGATCAGTACTCGTATTGTGGTGAATTAAAAAGCCTCTTTATGATAATGGAAGGTTGAAAGATTTAAAGAGGTCCACGTATTTTCTTGGTAGTATAAGATCAAAATGGTTTAAAGTAATTTGAACTTGATGTTTTAAATTATAAATTAGTAGTTAAATACATATTTAATACTTCTGTCTGGAACTCCAATTAATTGATTCTACGAAATGTTGTAAAAGCATAAATACTTTTTCTATCTGTAACTAATCAAGAATTATTCAATTAGCTTTAAGTGGATTCAGGGCCATTTTACTGAAAGTTTGATATAATAATATATTTAAAAAAATAGTTAAATAGTTTGTATAATTTAATAGCACCACCACCACCACGCTGGTCTAGTGTTGGCACTAGGTCAGCGTGGTGGACTACATGGCCTAACCACTCTCAATCGTAATCTCGATTATAGAAGAGGCCCTTGCCCTGCAGTGGGACATATAGGGGCTGATACAGATAATTTAATTTATGTATCTATAATATTGTTATGTATTGAATGCACTTAATTATTGTTTTTTTTTTTTTTTTTTTTGTTGCAATGAATGACGAGACGAGCATGCCGTTCGCCTGATGGTAAGCGATACGACCGCTCATAAACAGTAGCAACATTCCACTGCGCTCGCCATCCTGAGACATAAGATGTTAAGTCTCAATATGTCCAGTGGTTACTCTGGCTACAATGTCCTTCAATCCGAAACACAACAGTGCACTTACGCAGTGTTGTTTCACGGGAGAAATAGACATTGCGGTGGTACCTACCCAGATGGCCTCTCACATATGAGAGACCTACCACCAGTAAAAACATGTTATTTTATATATCTGCATAAATATGGAATCACTAAATCCTTTCATGATTAATCCATGCGAAACTTAATTGCATATTTATTCCTCCTTAAGCTTCGGTGTTTTTTAATCCTTTTTTGATAATTACATCGTTCAATTAGGGACTCCTTAGCATAACTTAATCTTTCTAAACACGCCGAATTAAGATGAGTGTTGTCTGTTAATCATTTAAAGTTTTGTTAAGTTTGTATTACAATGAAAGGCAAGACCGCACACATGAGACACTGCTCTGCAGCTGCGCAGCAGTGCGTTTACACTGCTGTTTGGTGGGAGAAATAGACATTGCGGTGGTACCCAGGCGACCTCTCACCAATAAATATTAGTGTAAAACTCATTTAAATTTCTTTAAATATACCTTTAATTCTGTCCATCACTCGTCGCCGAATCAGCATTTCAGACTTGCAATTAACCAATCAACAATTTGGTCGTCGCATTGCAAATTTAATAGTAACAGCTTCGCTCCGGGCCGTGTAATATTAGTCTGGGCCCGCTCGAGCGTATTCAAATATTCCGTTGATACCGGAGTTGTATCGATGTGTTCCACCCTTATTTACCTTTCAGGTATTCCGCTGTTTCTGTTGAAAAGTTGCTAGACACAACAGAAGAGAGCTTCCAAGAATTTTGTTTTTGTAATACTTAAGGCTGGTTGGTAAAGGAATGGAAAATTTTGTTTTATGTACATAAAAGGTGCTGCTAGGATACCCACATTTTCCGTTCCGTCGTAATGTGATAAGGGGCGAGCCTATCGTCATATCGGGCAGAGTTTCCTGACTCCGGGCTAATAATGAATAGAAAATCCAATATCACCCGATCTGGGATTCGAACCCTGAGGTGTCAGCTTTGTAATCGTACCGTTGTATAACTACGCCACGGAGCTAGTTTTCGTTTAATATAAAATATCAGATGTACATCATATGTAAATTAGGTTGAATTGCTTCGTTGTGTATGTCCTTTAAAGTCATCGATCAAAAGGTCTGATGGTAGGATGTTCATAATCGCTCGGATAGACCACCTTACACTGTACACCCTGTAAAAAAAACTGGTAATCCACGCAAAAGTGTCACGTTTCGGTTTAATTCCGCATATATTTATTTTGTTTTAATTATGTTATTTATTATCGAATGGTGAGAGAAAAACGTCCTTGGTGGTGGATGCTCCATTTGATTGCACTACACTTACCATCTGCATTTTGATCACTTTGTCATGCTAGGCTCTTTTATTTATGAACACTATTTTTATTTTATTTATTTATAAACTTTATTGTACGCCAGAAAAAAACAAATACAATAACAGAAATTAAAAATAATATTAAAAATAAGTACAATCGGCGGCCTTATTGCACTAGGCAATCTCTTCCAGGCAACCTTTGGATGGAGATAAGACACAGGAGAGAGAAAGGGCAGTCTAGGGTGTATAATGAAAGAAAAAAAAAAAAAAAAAACAAACTATACTAACAAATTAAAAACACAAAATAAAAGTAATACATTCATATAAATATGTACAACATACATACATATATACATACACAAAATAGACATAAAATATAATAAATATATACATAATAAATGCTAATGGAAATAGTAAAAGCACATTAATGTGTAAATTCAGAGAGAGAGATAGTGTTCCTTGACTAGTGACTTAAAAGATGACAATGTTCTAGCCCGTCTCACGACATCTGGAAGTGAGTTCCACAATCGAACAGCTAGTACGGAGAATGATTTGTCCATAAATGTCGTGGTGTGTACGGGCATTCTCAGTTTCATGTTCTCTGACGACCTCAGGGATCTTTCATGGGAATCATGAAGAAATATAAAACGGTCTTTGAGATAAGAGGGGGTGAGAGGGTTAAATAATATATTGTATAAAAGTGAAAGAGTGTGAGTATTCCGACGAAGCCGTCTACCGGTAACCACTTGAGCTTAAGACGAAACTCAGAAACATGGTCATATTTGCGTAAACCAAATATGAACCGTATGCAAAAATTTTGGAGACGCTCAAGTTTATTAAGTTGGTCTTCGGTGAGATCAAGATAGCTGACATCGGCATAATCAAGGATGGGGAGTAGGAGTGCTTGCGCAAGCGAAATTTTCGTGGCAATGGGTAGAAAATTGCTTAACCTTCGCAAGGACCTTGCTGAAGCAAACAGCCTTCGACTTAATTCTCGAAGCTGAGGACCCCAAGTGAAGGACTTGTCTATAAGTAGACCTAGATTGCGAACGGAGTCGTTGTATGGGATGGTGATACCATCACAAAAGACAGGAGGAAGTTTAGTCCAATCTAGCTTTGAGGACATCCTGGGGCTGCCAACAACAATGATCTGGGTTTTCGAGGGATTAATCTTCAAGCCGTGAGCTTTACTCCATTGACAGATGTGTTGGATATCAATGTTTATTGCTGTAATCGCGTCAACCATTCTGTCTAAAGTAGCCTGAGCGTAAATCTGGAGATCATCAGCGTAGAGGTGGTAGGAAGATTGAAGTTGATTAGTTATAGAGTTAATAAAGAGAGCAAAGAGAAGAGGAGATAGCACGCCGCCCTGAGGAACGCCAGCAGATACAGGGACCCAGGAGGAAAAACTTTCCTCCACACTGATGCGTTGCCGGCGTCCATACAGGTAACTATGAAACCAATCAACTGCCATTGGAGATATGTTAAGAGAACGTAGCATACAAAGTAACACATCGTAATCAACGGTGTTAAAAGCATTACTGAAGTCCAGCAGAGCAAGAACAGTCAGCTTGCCTTCCTCCATGCCAGATCTGATGCCTTCCGTAACATGAATCAAAGTTGTAGTGGTGCTATGACCAGGACGAAACCCTGATTGGAAAGGATTAAGGAGTTTATTTTTGGAAAGGAAATCATAAAGCTGAGAATGGATTAGACGTTCTAGGACTTTAGAGAGGAAAGGAAGTATG
Source organism: Hyles vespertilio (assembly GCA_009982885.2). Taxonomy (NCBI): domain Eukaryota; kingdom Metazoa; phylum Arthropoda; class Insecta; order Lepidoptera; family Sphingidae; genus Hyles; species Hyles vespertilio. Next base: position 4,016,700 of record CM042815.1, read on the forward strand.
GAAATAGGTCGGAATTCAGAAAGTAGAGAGGCATTGGGTTTTTTGGGAATTGGGATAATATGGGCTTCTTTCCAAGTAGTTGGAAAGATGCCTGCGGAAATGGAATAGTTTAGGATGTGCGTGATTATAGGAAGGGTTTCGTCTAATATAGGAAGAATCATGTTACGGCTGACACAGTCACTTCCCACGGCATTAGATGAGATGAGGTGAATAGTCTTCTTAACATCACAACTGGCAAATTGTTTACAGACAAGAGGAGAATAAACGGGAGTTTTTTGGGTGGAAAGATGCTTAATAGTGTTATATTTAGTCGTCTTATCGAAGTAGGACGGAGAAGAGAAATGAGTGTTGAGGGAATTTAAATCTATTGATTTGGGGATAGAATCTGGTCGTGATTTATCCACTCCCAATGTTTTCAAGAACTTCCAGACCTTTGCTGGGTCACCATTTTCAACTGCGTTATGAATATGTCGGCGTTGAGCATTCCTACACACCTTACTGCAGTGATTCCTGATGGCTACATAATTCAGCCAGTTGCACTCATTGGGACGGCGATTATATTTCGATTTGGCCAATGCTTTTTTCGATAGAAGCTCCTTAATTTCAGCTGTGAGCCAAGGTGATGGAAGGTGCTTAACCTTAATCGGCCTAACAGGTGCATGCTTATCGAAAAGGTCAGTTATCTTACTGGTGAAAATTTGTACCTTGGTATCAACACAATCTGCATGAAGAAGCGAGCTCCAGTCAATGTTGCCGGAATCCCTGCGAAGATCATCAAGATTCATACCCCGAAAATTCCGTTGAAAGAGGGTTTTGGGTAAGGCTTTAGGAGGACGAACGCGATAGGAGAGGTATATCAAATCATTGTAGGAAAATGCATCAGCAGTATATTGCCCATGTTTGGCAACGAGGTTAGGGGAGGAAACAATGATAAGATCGAGGAGAGAAGGAGTGTGGTTGGGAGAATGGTGAGTGGCTGAGAGAGGAAGAATAGAGAGATTACAGGAATGAATAAAATTTAGAAGGGAGGTAGAACGACGGTCGTTCTTTAGGAGACAGGTATTGAAGTCACCCATGGTTATGCTTTGACTGTACAACGGAACGAGATTTTCAAGGATAATTTCTATAGAAGAGAAGTAATCAATGTGAAGGGAGGGATAATAATAAACACCGAGTAGTAGTTTTTTAAGCGAGAGTTCCACCTCTAAGAAAAGGTGCTCGCCAGCGTTAGGTGATGGAGGTTGGGGTGATGCGCTAATGATGGAGTACCGAAACTGTGTTCGAAGGTAAATAGCAACACCGCCTCCAACACGTGGCGTACGATCATTTCTAACGAGGTGGAATCCGGGGAGGGTATAAGCGGAAGAAGAGAGACAAGGTTTCAACCAGGATTCTGAAACAAGGATAGCGTGTATATGAGTAAAGTCAAAACTAGCCAGCATATCAGGGAAATGGGCCGGAATATTCTGGGCATTAATATGGACCACATTAAAATTCCTAGGGACATCAGAGAACTGAGATGAGAGAGTGTCAGCAAGTGAGGGAACACTAACGAAACTATCATCACTACAGGCAGAAAAGAATTCTTCACTATCATCACTACAGTTGTGTGCAGTCATATTTTCTAAAGTTAGAGATCATATAAATATAAGAAAATAAAAGTTAAACTAAAACTAGTAATAAATAATTAAATATACATGTATACATATACAATGATAAGCAAAATTTATTCACTAACATCGTCAATCTGCCGGTTGAGTTAACGAAGACGTAAACAGTTACAAGCATATTCACTGAACACTAATTAAATTAAATAGCAGTGCATAACATCAATCTAAAAACGAAGTCAATGAATCAAGCACAAAAAAAAATTACAAATATAAATTCCGAAGAAAGAGAAAAAAAAATGTAAAATTAGGGGAAAAAAATGAAATAGATAACATAATCCAGGTAAACATATATAAAAAAAATTGATGCCTACTAAGTAAAAAACAACAGAACAGAAACAGAAATTAAATTTATATAAAACGATTTCAGAACGAAATTACCAAACGTCAAAATGACATTTGTCAATGTTAAAAACACGGTTGGAAGCTCAGACTAAATACTCTCTAGACGTAGGCATGCCGTGGCCGCACAAGAGACAGATATATAATTCTTCAGTGTGGCCATGTTGGGAAAAATTCCTACTTTTGGTGGGTACTAACACAGGCCAACATAAGCGTTGCCAACCGTACGATTTAAATCGTATTTATTCGTATATCATATTTATTATTAAATGATAATGAGTTTATGATTATTTTTTAAATTTTAGTTCGATCTTATATGAAAGCTTGTTTTTTTAGTTTTTAAACTATAATTTAATTGCTTGCACTAAAACATCTATCTTCGGCTGTCTTATCAAAGAAAGACAACTGCGCGCAAATTACCAATTATACAGGGTATATCAAGACTGCTACCGAAAACGAAGCCGGGTGGTAGTTTAAGCGACTTCAAACACAATGCAACAGAAAAAGTTGCAAAAAAAAGCGTCAATTTTTTTTTTGTTATTTTTTCCTATGGCCATTTTTGGGTGGTAAATACATTTTTTCCTAAAATAATAGTATATACCCTTTTATTTATAAATACTCTAAGGTATAAAAGAGTTTAAATTATTATTTTAGCAAAAACTATGGATTTACCACCCAAAAATGACGATATTTAAAAAATCATAAAAAAAATTGTCGCGTTTCTAGGCGAAATTTTTAATTGCATTGTGTTTGTAGTCACTAAAACTACCACCCGGCTTCGTTTTCAGTAGCAGTCTTGAGATACCCGGTATAGGTAATATTTTTTCAACAATAATATTTTGTTTATTATTCTGGATAAAATATAAAATAATATCATATACTTTTTAAATTATTGCGTCGTCATCAGTCCTGGATACGTATGCAAAATTTCAAGTCAATCCGACGTTTTGAAGTGCTCGAAAATCGACTTCACAGATTCTGTTACATACATATAGGCGAAGTTAATAAAACGGTGTTAAAAATAATTAATGATCAACTACTTACATGAACATATGTTATTGGGACTGCTTTTGGTTTCACTATAACATTCTTCTTTTATAATGAAAGGAATCTATCTCGAAATGTATTGAGCAAATTTTAAAATTATTTGTTGGTTGCCAATTTTGGTGTCCATTAGCTTCCACCCATTTAATTCTAATTACTGTTAGTAGGAAACCTAAAATAAGAAGTAATTTTATTTTTTTACGTATGAATAACCCTATGTATGCAAGGAATAATATGCAAGTATTATCTAGGGTAAACCAATTTTCATAACAAGGTAACACTAAACTTTTAAGAAATTAAGGTTATTTAATATTATTTGTAGAATTTCTAAATGTAATCGATATTTCTCTAAGTAAAACAATTTGTATTGATATTAAAATACAACATTATTTACCAATAAACGACAAAATAATTATAATGTAACATAAATGAGTAACTTACGAGTGAAATGTTATTCCACAAATTTTTCGTTCACTGCGGCTTTTGCAGCCTAAAATACTACAACCCACCATTGCATATACACTATAGTCACTAATATTTGTATAAATTGCTGCTTTACACTATCCAAAACTATTTAAATATCGGAAAAACTGATTGACGTATATTTGTTTGACTAACTGCGCTTATTGACAAATAAAAAAACCGGCCACGGTGACAAGGACAAAGAAAAAAACTCTCTGTCTCTTTTACGCACACTAATTTTTAACTTGCGGTCTCACTCTTATTTCTCACGTTCCAGTTATGGCTACGTCTAGAGAGTATTTAGTCTGAGGTTGGAAGATAAGTCATTAGAGGTTATGTTTACTAAATGTATAAGGTAAATGTGGGTGGATCAAGTTGCATAAACTATGGAGAAAGAATGGAATAAAACAATAACAAAAGAGCAACAATAAATGACGAACAGTTATTATAAGGAGAGAATACATAGACAAAAATTTGTACACACTAAGTTGTTTACCTGGCTAGAAAAACAATACACTAATGGAAACACTACTTCTTGGCAGTCGCAGCTCGCCTGGTCTTTGGCACGGCTATGGTTTTCTTAGCTGGGGTCGGCTTAGCAGGAGTGTCAACTTTGATCTGTCCCAGCAGAGTAAGCGACACAATACGATGCCGTACGCCAGAGCTCACCACATACACATTGCCGTCCCGAGTCCAGGCATTGGACACGCCGAACTTTTCTCGAGCCGCCATGAAAATGTCGTGTCGTCTCTTCGTGAGGAATTCGGAAAGTGTTATACCCGAACCTTTCAAGTTGGTTTTATTAAACCAAAGCTGGTCTCTTGCATCGACATCCTGCAACTTAACAAGAATAGGCCTGGGCTTCTTCGATGCGGGCGGTCGACCCATCCTGTGGCAGCGTTGCAGAGCATTGGCGTTGAAGTCTGCAAAACCAAGGCGCCTCTTAACAACATCAACAACCACTTGTTTCGGATTCTCATCAGCTTCTTCAGGAACACCATGGATCAGCAGCATTTTACGACGTCTCTGCATCTCCATGTTGTCGACGGTGTTGGTTAAAGCCTCGATTTGGTGTTGAAGAAGATTAAGGGCCTGGGAGACAAATGCCTTGTAAGTGGCGAATTCTGCAGCCATGTCTGATGACTCCGTTGTACTGACCGTTGTCTTCAGGAGGTTGGATTCGAAGGCAGCCATCCTTTTGTGAAATTCCTCCCTCATTTCTTCGATTGAGGTTTTCAAAACAGACTCCATTTTGCAAAAAAATTCCAAGTGAAGTGTTGAGTGAAGTGAAATAAGTTGAAGGTGAGACAGGAATGAAGATAGGAGATAGAAAAGTCTAACACCGGCAGGTAGCCACTTTATCTGATTGTTATCAGCATAAGAAATTTAATATATTACTTTAAAATAATTAACAAAATAAAAAAATTGTGGAGCAAAAATTTATGACACTATCATTTACGACTACCCACGATGAAAAAAAAGTTACTATATTGGATGGATACGCCATAGTATTCCGCGGGTAGAGTTCGAACCGCAACCTTCGCTGCCCAAAACCAACTTGACAACCTCTGCGCCAATCGATCGTCAAAAATTCTAACAATGGAACAATATGATGACATCATAATTAATTATAATTGTAGGCGTAGTGTATATAATTTCTTAGAAATATGAATATTGAGGAAAACTTATAATAACAACTGATTTGAATTTGCAAGGTGTTATGTGAAATCAATTAATACCTAGAAACTTGACTAATAATAGAATTTATTGTCATACCTCCAATGTTGTATTTATTTATTAATCTTTTCTATACAATAAATGGAATTGTTATTATGTATTCTCGAATGTAGGTCATGTTCTGTCAAGCTGTGATATTATATCCAGCAATTTCCTGCAACCTTTATCAGGTCATGATAACATGAGTATCCTTGGTGTGGATATTCGCTGTGATATTAATCCTAGGAATCACATCGAGGGCGTATTATCTGCCACTCCGCGCAGAGTTGGAGTACTGAACAGGGTGCGTCGGTTTTTCACGCCTGGTCAACTATACCGCTTGTATAAAGCGCAGGTCCGGCCGGCTATGAAAAACTGCTCGCACCTCTTGGATAGCTCCGCCCAGTACTTACTCAGTGTCTTGGATTAAGTGTAGCGACAGGCCATCCGCATTGTAAATGATGCAGAGGTAACGAGCAACTTGGAGTCGCAACAGTTGCCGAGGAATGTTGCCTCTTTACGCGTGTTCTACCGTTTGTATTATGGCGCATGATCTGATGAATCGTTCAATTCGATCGCTTTCGCTCCTTTCCTAAATAGTACCACGTGGGCTAGCTTGCGAAACTATATCATGAAGGTCAAAACGATCTCGCCGCGAACCGAAAGGTTCAGCAATTCTTTTATGTGCCACACTTTCAAGTTGTGGTATAGTCTGCCGTCACACGTTCCCTCCTTTCTATAATACTAGGTATCTCCGCCGTAGTGTGATGAAGCATTTCAGCAGTCCGGTATAATTGTAACGAATGGCAATGAACCACCGTCTGATGCCGTTCGATTCTCTGTCTGGACAGTATTTACGCTTACTATCAGGTGCAGTGCAGTCACCATGCCGTTCTAAAATTAAAAAAAAATGTGTTTTGTAGATGTTGGTAGCTCAGATATACAGAAACTTATATGTTGCTCTTAAACCGCATTAGGCCTGTAGACTATAGCCTAAGCCCTCTCAATCGAACTCTCGGTTGTTGTTGAGTCTCCTAAAATCTCCTGCAATCGGCGATTATGGTCGGTTAGGGTACAGCACACTTTTCAATCAAGAGGATACTTATTTGAAAATTTCTTCCACCAGGTTACCTCCTAACTAAAGTGGAAGGGAAGGTAGGATCTCCAGAAACACCGCTCTCAGACTTGGGGCTCATCTCATACCGGTCGTACTGGAAGGAGGCTTTGCTGAAGAGGTTGTGCTCGGCGTCAGGACCCACGCTGTGCATCCGAGACCTGAGCAAGGACCTGGCGATAGCCTCCTCAGATATAGTGTCCACGCTCCAGGAGCGAGGGCTCATGAAGTACTGGAAGGGCAAGCATATTGTACTTAAGAAGCAGGTGAGTTTTTGTAGTTATAAATGTGCAATTATTTTAATTCATATATTATGATCATGGTAAGGTAAGGAAAGGTAAAACAACGGAAAATGAAAACGTGAGTGTGCAGGTTGCAAACCATAGCGATTTATATAAATTTACGCAGCCACAGTATCTTCCCTCTCATTTAAGCAACTTCTCGCGTGCGTAGCCTAGAATTGGAATAAACGGCAATAGCATTCACAAAAGCAAGTGAATTTCACACTAACATTTCACAAGCTAAATAAATAAGCTAAATTTTGCGATTTGCGATTGTGATTCACAAAGCCAATCGGCTAATATTTTTATACGATGCCGGTTAATCTATGAAGGAGTGAGTTTTTCACCAACTAACTTAAAGAAGAAACTGACAGTCAATTTTGTGTGTGCAATTTTAGATGTAAAAATGGTTATAATATCTGATCATTTTTTTTATTACAAATTCTGTGGGTAATTAGCAATAGCAGAAATATATAGCATGCTAAGCTTTCAAAAATAACATATTGGTGAAGTTTTAGGAAATAGCAAAATGCCCATTACTACTGCTTACTGTGAAACCGCACTGTTATAATTAAGGTTCTGCAGTAACCTTCGGGTAGCAATAATTCCCACTACTACTGGTGGTAGGTGTCTCATGTGTGAGAGGCCTTCTGGGTGGGTAACACCGCAATATCTATTTCTTTAGCAGTTTCAATTAATTGTAGTGTTCCGGATTTAAGGACATTGTAGCTAGAGTAACTACTCGACGTATTGAGACTTAACATCTTAAGTCTCAGGATGGCGAGCGCAGTGGAATGCCAAGCATTGCTTTGTAATTCAAGGTGTTGTTTGGTTTTGCTACTATTCATGAGTGGTCGTATCGCTTACCATCAGGCGAACGGCATGCTAATCTCGCAATAAAAAAAACTAGCGTAGTCTATGTTTTTAATGGAGACTGTCCACGGTGACCCACCGCTGTAACTGCTGTAAGCCGGGACCTACATCCAGGATCCGTAGCCTGTGTTTGTGAGCGAAGTCTTGTTGTGTCAGGAAGTTTTGGAAGAAGCGTCTCGTCGCGCGGCCCGCGCCCGCTGCGTGGAGCCGGCGTGCCTGCGCTGGTGGTGCGGCGCGGCGCCGACGCGCTGACGCCGCGCCCCCCCGCGCGCCGCCCCGCGCGCCCCCCGCGCCGCCCGCGCCTCGCTCGCGCGCGACCGCCGCCCGGGCAGCAGCGCCGCGCGCGCACTGCTGTAGGCGACACGAGAGTCAGAAGATACTACTGCAGTGGAAATATGTGAGTCTCTTTATAATATGTGATGTATTGATGATATTTTATGGACTCTGTGGCGCAGTTGGTTACCCGACTAATGGTTTTTTAGATTTACGCGAATGTCACACATTAAAATAAAACTATTATTTACAGATTTTCGCGGATTCTGTTTGATTTATACATTTTTTAAATTCCCGACGTTTCGTGATCACGGGACGAACTCAGGCGAAGTCCATCGGGAAGTTAAAAAATGTAAAAAAAAAACCAAATCCGTGATAAAATCCGTAAATAATAGTTTTATTTCAATAGACGCCGTCTGTTAAATAAGAGATCGTGAGTTCTATCCCTATACTGATACAGGTATATGTGTGGCTCACAAATATCTGTGTCAGGTCTGAGTGTTTGTGAGACCTCAAAGTCTCATAGTTTCTTATACCCACGACAAAAGACTTAATTGATCTAAATGTGGGGTCAGGACTATGTATATATGTGACTGGATGTAATTATTATAATTAAAAAAAATCGGCTGCTCTTGGACTCTGGAATGTAACTCTATGTTCCGAAACGAAGTTCGAATGTGCGAACATCGTACGCAAAACTGTACGAATGTATTTACTCTTCAAAATGTTCGCATCCTCTATCATACGTCATATCCATAGACTAAGTTCGAAGTGAACGATTTTTAGAAGTGGAAAACTTATAGCTTACTTCGGACGTCGAATGATCGAATTTCATTTCGGATATAGAAAAACACCCCTTACTCGTCTTTAAGCCGAAACGAACAACTGTACTCGTTTTATATCGAGCACTAAAAGTCAGCACATCTCTGGAATTTTATAATTTGTCTTCAATCAGCAGCAATTGATTGCGACAAAAATAATAACTACGTGAACTACTGCCTACTAACGGCCGTTCTCTATATCCTATCTATCTTTAACAAGAGGTTAAAATAGATACAATTACTATGTCGGTACAATTCTACACTTCAATAAACTAAGATTGAAATATAGGTTTGTCTTACATCGCTATCTTTAAACATGTGCACCATATTTATATCTCTCTATCTTTGTTAACTGAAACACAAACTGTATCGAAATATCTAATGAAATCTCTAGTTAAAGATAGATAGATTATAGAGAACGGCTGTAAGTAAGCCAGGAGTGACAGTGCCACGCGTTTTAATAACAGAGCACCAAGATTCGAGCCTCTGGCAACTTATCTTAGAGAGAGAGAGAGTACGATTGAGAGTAATTAAAAGACTCTCGGCCCACAACAAAATCTGGACTCGGCAAGGTTAATATTACCACATGATATCCATACTATTGCCAAACTTTTAAGGCAGGGGGATTATTATTTTTGGATCCCTATATATACAGGGTATATCAAGACTGCTACCGAAAACGAAGCCGGGTGGTAGTCTAAGCGACTTCAGACACAATGCAACAGAAAAAGTTGCAAAAAAAAGCGACAATTTTTTTTTGTTATTTTTTTCCTATGGCCATATTTGGGTGATAAATAAATTTTTTCCTAAAATAATAGTGTATACCCTTTTATTTGTAAATACTCTAAGGTATAAAACAGTTTAAATTATTATTTTAGCAAAAACTATGGATTTACCACCCAAAAATGACGATATTTAAAAAATCATAAAAAATAATTGTCGCGTTTCTATGCGAAATTTTTAATTGCATCGTGTTTGTAGCCACTAAAACTACCACCCGGCTTCGTTTTCGGTAGCAGTCTTGAGATACCCGGTATACAGGGTATATCAAGATTGCTACCGAAAACGAAGCCTGGTGGTAGTTTAAGCGACTTCAGACACAATGCAACAGAAAAAGTGGCAAAAAAAAAGCGATTTTTTTTTTAATTTTTTTTTCCTATAACCATATTTGGGTGGTAAATACATTTTTTCCTAAAATAATAGTGTATACCCTTTTATTTATAAATAATCTAAGGTATAAAAGTGTTTAAATTATTATTTTAGCAAAAACTATAGATTTACCACCCAAAAATGACGATATTTAAAAAAACATAAAAATAATTATTGCGTTTCTTTTCGAAATTTTTGGTTGCATTGTGTTTGTAGTCACTAAAACTACCACCCGGCTTCGTTTTCGGTAGCAGTCTTGAGATACCCGGTATATGTGTGTGTGTGTGTGTACATATTACAGTTAGAACACGTTCTTAGTGACAACGCGTTTTCTCTAGTTAAAACTAGTTTTCACTAATTGCCTCGGTTAAAACTAAAATTCCCTAGTTATAACTAGAATTACTGTTTAATATATTTAAAAAAAAATCTACTCGAAACTATACCGCTACTGAGAACGGGTTTTAAGTGTATCACGATTCGATTCTAAACATTGATTTTTAATGTTAATTCATTGATGAATATAATCTTAAGACAAATCAGAGATTTAGAACCGATAACTTATGGATTAACTCCAAGCTACAAGATGTCACGTAATACAAAGAATACTTGATAGCTGTTGCGAACTCGATTTCTTCATACAGACCTTCCTCCAGTGTCGAAGAATTAGGTTATCAAGTATTCTGTATTTTGTTACTGTTGTAGTTATTATTAGTATTGTATCAGCCACTTCTCCCAAACGAAAGTTCGGATGAGTGGGTGTAAAGCCCAATTACAATTACACGGTTAGTTTTTCGCCTCGAAGATGCGTTTATCCTAAGGGTTTAAAAATAAATGCCTTTCGATGCCACTGCATAAATTTAAATCATTGGAATTTATGTCGTATTCCGATCTGTTAAGTTTGAATATCCTTTGGTAAAAAATTAAATCCCTTGCCATGCCGTCCCGGTGTGCATTGGCCTTAATTGTCAAATACGATAATCTTATGGCGGTTATGTCATGCAATTACATACGATTCTCGCCTAGAAACTCTTTTCGTGTAAATATCGCTTAAGGCGATTGTGTAGGAAGCTAGCTTGCAATAATAAATCGAACGTATAGTTTCAATCAATATTTGATAATAGTAGTGTTAAGATGGCAGATAATGACGTCGTATAAGTAAGACGGCGATAACAGAAGATATTCAAAGCGAAACAGGATTTATGATATGTGAAAGGCAATTTCGATGTATTATTGGTCTTTCAACAAATTTACGGTATAACTTAAAAACTATAATATTTCAAAGAAAGCAGTCATAGTTGAAAATACTTACTAGTATACAAGAATATAATAGTACATTCTAATTTTGAGTGTTATAATAAATTAATGAATTTTCAGTAAATGTAAATAATACTGACTATTAAATCATTAGTTAGCGAATAATATTGTAACAAATAATATATTAACTCATTTTAAATTTAGTTTATAAAAATGTATGTAAGTTTTAATGTATTTATTTTTTAACTATTTCTGCAAATTAATTAGTTAAATCGATAAACAAATATGCACTTGGGCTAATTAGCATGAAATAATATAATACTAAAAATAACCCGTCAATGTAGATAACAAATAGCGGGTTTGGCCTAAAATAGTTTTGTATAGTGCATTAAAAAAATAAAATAATGAATAGAATAATCGGACGCACCTTTAGTTCTATATTGTAGAAAAAAAAATATGTCTGTATCAGCCCATATACGTCACACTGCAGGGCACGGGCCTCTTCTACAATCGAGAGTACGATTGAGTGGTTAGGACATATAATCCACCACGCTGGCCTAGTGCGGGTTGGTGGACTTTACATATAAATGCGTGGTCTGTAGGTAAACGGACCAGACGCGGCTGCCAATATATTCATGGTGGTCGCGGGTTCGAATCCCAGGGCACACGTCATGGTTTTTGGTATCATGTGTGTATTGATAGTCAACCCTGCACTATAACGGTGAAAGAAAACATCGCGAGGAAATCTGCATACCATAACAAGTTGTAAGAATTTCTTTGCCCATAATTACTATTAAATAAATAATATACTGTGAATACTTTTTATGTATATAAGTATAATCAGACTTGACAATTATAACAGACTAGCTGTGCCCGCGACTTCGTCCGCGTGGAGTTTAATAAAAAAGTTAATTAGTTTTTTTAAAATATTTTTTTAAATAAATGAAATTTTCTAAAACAAATGTAGCCTAAGTTACTCCTTATTATATCAGCTACCTGACAAAAAAAGTCCCGTCAAAATCGGTCCAGCCATTTCGGAGATTAGCCGGAACAAACAGACAGACAGATAAAAAAAATTTAATTATCATTTTCGGCACAAGTATCGTGTATATAACGATATGTAGTTGGTATTTATTTTTTATTTTCACTTTTAAAACAGACACTTCAATTTTATTTATATGTATGTATAGATATAGATTCTAAAAATTGAATAATCTCTAAATGGTATGTACAACATTTACTAGAAATGTATGTTAAGAGGTTAATAGATAATACTGTTATATATTTTTGTACACTATTACTTAGGATTAAAGATAGTTTTTATGTCTACATAATTTTGAAAATAAATTAACCTATATGAAATTGCAGAAGTTGTGTAAAAGCTTTTTTCATTCATTATTATAATCATTTAACTTTGTATATTATTTTTTGACATTAGCGTTAAGGATGCATAATTTCGACATGTTTTAAAAGTAATATTTATTCACCAGGTAATCGAACCAATCGAACCAAGTGCGTGGTGGCCTGTTGGTAAACGGACTAGACGCGACTGCCAACATGTTCACGGTGGTCGCGGGTTCGAATCCCAGGGCACACCTCTGACTTTTCGGAGTCATGTGTGTATTGATAGTCAATCACCACGCTCTAAAACGGTGAAGGAAAACATCGTGAGGAAACCTGCATACCATAGCGATTTATAAAAAAATTCTATGGTATGTAAGTCCGCCAACCCGCACTAGGGCAGCGTGGTGGACTATATGGCCTAACCACTCTCAATCGTACTGTCGATTGTAGAGGAGGCCCGTGCCCTGCAGTGGGACGTATACCGGGTATCTCAAGACTGCTACCGAAAACGAAACCGGGTGGTAGTTTTAGTGAGTACAAACACAATGCAACTAAAAATTTCGCAAAGAAACGCGACAATTATTTTTTATGATTTTTTAAATATCGTCATTTTTGGGTGTTAAATCCGTAGTTTTTGCTAAAATGATAATTTAAACACTTTTATACCTTAGATTATTTATAAATATAAGGATATACACCATTATTTTAGGACAAAATGGATTTACCACCCAAATATGGTCATAGGAAAAAATAACAAAAAAAAATTGTAGCTTTTTTTTTGCAACTTTTTCAATTGCATTGTGTCTGAAGCCACTTAAACTACCACCCGGCTTCGTTTTCGGTAGCAGTCTTGATATACCCTGTATGGGCTGATACAGTGTACAGGTAATCGATAAAATAAATGATTTAATACTTACATTTTTACTTATGATTAAATAATTTATTTCTTTATATACATTTATTTTTTATTTCAGTATATTTTTATAAGCATTGACATGTAAATCTTTCAACTGTTTTCAGTTTTATCAAATATTTATTGTTTTAGCCAAATTAGTCCATTGAAATGTTACATGAGCTTTGCATTTTTTAGAGGACGCAATTTTATTTTTGGGATATGTGTGGGCGGTCAATAGAAGTTTAACCTCAAGTTTGTGGGGTCGCCACCCTTGTCCCCCGGCCGCCATCTTGGAAAAAGAGGTGAAAACACTTTTTTCGCGTTATCTCGGAAACTATACGTCTTACGAAAAATTTGTAAAAACACAATTTGTAGCTAATTGTATTGCCTACAAATATGTTTATATAACTTTTTGCCCTAAATTAAAAGTTAAAGAAGTTATAAGCAAAAAAGTGAGTAAATATTTATAAAAACATTATTTTTGCTCTATAACTTTTTATTTAAAAATCTCAGTTTTTGCATTTTTTTTTTATTTTTATTAACCTATGTGCCACTGATGGGCAAAGGTCTCCCTCAACTTCTTCTACTTATCCCTAGGAAAAAAGTTATATAAACATATTTGTAGGCAAAACAATTTGCTACAAATTATGTCGTTACAAATTTTTTGTAAGGTGCATAGTTTCCGAGTTATCGCGAAAAAAGTGTTTTCATCCCTTTTTCCAAGATGGCGGCCGGGGGACAAGGGTGGCGACCCCACAAACTTGAGGTTAAGCTTCTATTGACCCCCCAAACATATCCCAAAAATAAAATTGCGTCCTCTAAGAAATGCAATATTCGGTCCTTAAATTGTAACATTTCAATGGACTAAATCTGTTACTTATTATTACCTTTTCATATAGTTTTTCTGTTAATATCTTGTAACACAAACGTAGTTAGGAAATTAGTTATTTGTATAAGTGAGAATACACCAATATATTGCATAGTGTAAGTTTTGATTGCTTTGAGAAACAATATCCCGATCAGAGACAAAATATGTTTGTAAGGTCAAAAAATAAAAAATAATTGTTCCTGGTGTCATTCAGATTTTCTGATATTTACGACATAGAATACGTATTTTTTTGTATACGAGACTATTTGAGTTTCTGTTTGATGTATTTAGTTATTAGTATAAGGTAATCAAGTGCTTCAAAGTCATATAATTGACCCTGCATAAAGTTTAATAACTTAAGAAATGTAAAACAAATATTCTTAGAACTTATGAACCCTTATGAACCTATAGAGATCCCAATAATATGGTAAATGTCACAGTTAAAAAAATACTTCTGTAATAATAATTCGTCTATTATTATTTTATTGGAGCTTGTATCCTTTTTTTTTTCTAGACTGCCCTCTCATCTTTTCTTTTTTTTTTATCCATCCAAAGGTTGTCTGTAAGAAATCGCCTAGAGCGATAAGACCGCCATCTGTACTTTTTGTTTCATTTGTAATATATTTAAGTGTTTATCCTTTTTTGTGCAGTTAAGAATAAAATAAATAAATAAATAAATAATATATGGATACTAAATTAGTGAAATTGTAAATAAGTTTTTTAATGTATTAAAATGTATAGATCAAATCGTAGTTTCAAGTGTCTTCAACATACATTGGTCAATTAGTAATATTAGCCGGTAATTTTGTAAATAATATTTTTGATCTGCTTTTGTAAATTGTATATAATTATTATTTTTTAACGGGACAATTTTAAGTGTTTTTCACAATAATGCAATTAATATAGGATTTATTTATAACTTTTGAATGTTATTGTACATCTTGTCTTTTTATGTTTTTGAATACTTAATGATAGATTAGATTTATAAATTGTAATTGTGTTTAAGAAATTGTAATTGTACATTAATTGCTTGTTTTAAATGTCGACTATTATTGTGTTTACAATATCAATGTTATAAAATTATTTAAATAAGTTTTATTTTTATATTAATTACATTAAATTGTAAATATTATTACACATGTTTTTTATTTCATATCTAGATTTAATATCGATATTTGATATTTTTAAGTAAATATTTTCCATTAACGAAAAACGTACATTATATTTTGTAATGATTTTTGTGGTAATTATTGTTACTTGACATGTTATGTGAACAAAATTTCATTTTTATAACAATTATTGGCGAGACGAGCATGCCTTTCTCCTGATGGTAAGAGAATCTGGTGGTAAGTCTCTCATTTGTGAGAAGCCATCTGGGTAGGTACCACCGCAATGTCTATTTCTCCCGTGAAACAACACTGAGTAAATACACTGTTGTGTTTCGGATTGAAGGACATTGCAACCAGAGTTACTACTGGACATATTGAGACTTTACATCTCATGTCTCAGGATGGCGAGCGCAGTAGAATGCTGCTACTGTTTATGAGCGGTCGTATCGCTTACCAGCAGTCGAACGGCTTGCTCGTCTCGCCATTCATTGCAATAAAAAAAAAACTACTGGAAAAGTTGCCATTGCAATGCTACCTAACCAGGCGGCCTCTCTTATATGAGAGACCTACGACCAGTAAGTTTTTTATTAACATTTCATTTCCCGTTGATAATTCATTCATAAATAAATCCACCGATAACATCATTATTAAGATATGCGCGAGTTTTACAGTAATCACCGCGGGAGCTGCTCGAAATAACCGGCGAATGTGATAAACGCCTCGTTATTGAATTGAATAACTTATTCGTCGAGAGGTCCAATTAGTCCTTGCAGTAAAAGTATTGGAATATTTTGGGAAAAAATATTTTAAGTAAAATTAATTTAATTATTTGATAGTTATTTTTCGGTTCATAATTAATTTATATAGCGGCTAATGATTTATCAAAAATGTGTTCCTTTGCTATTACAATGACCGATAACTACGAAGAGACACATAACTTGACATAAAGCAGACAAAGACGAACCAGCGACTTGCATAAAGCAGACCGGGCTTTGTAACTTACCTTGGGGAGGCCTACATCCAACAGTGGACTGCAATGGGAAAAGTCAAAGGTGAGTCATGAGTTTGAACCTACAACCTTCGAGTTATTAGTCTGTAATGTTACCAACAAACTAACAATTAAGTACTCTTTTTTTATTATTTATTGCAAATAATGACGAGACGCGCGTGCCGTTCGCCTGATGATAAGGGTTACGATTGCTCATGAACAGTAGCAAAACCGGAAACATCTTGAATAACAAAGCAATGCTTGTCATTGCACTGCGCTTGCCATACTTGAGACAAAGGATGTTTAAGTCTATGTATGCAGTTACTCTGTTATTTACTCTGACTATAATATGCTTTAAACCGAAACACAACAGTTTATTTACATAGCTGTTTGACATTGCGGTGGTAAACTACTACATACACAAGCGGCTTCTCACATGTGAGTGATCCCGCCAGTGAAAACTCCTGATTGTGTAAGTAATAATAATTTATACAAAACCCTTATGAATAAATGACGCATCCAAGAGTTAAGAGGTAATAAATAGTACTTTCTGAGAAATGGCAATGTTTGCTTTCCGATGTAAATGCTAACTAAACGCATTATTGGCTTTAGAAGCTATATTATTATATTCTTGAACCTTACGTAAAATACACTTGAGTTATTGCCTATGTAGGCAGAATAGCTGATTTTTTTAAATAAACAAAGACATATGGAAATTGCATTTTAAAATTGCACTATGTTGTTTCTAACCCGGGTTAGCATTGCCTGTCTTAAAATAGTGTGAGCTCTTGCTGTAACAGATTGTGAAATGTTGTTATTTTAGTGCTATTGATTTTACTCTATTTCAATTTATCGCGAAAGCAAAAATTAAATTAAGTGAAGAGACAATATTAATCCAGTAATCCACAAAATAGGATTAAGTTACCTGAATTGTACAGGGCTATGAAAAAAGAAAGAAAAGTAGAAGACAGTTCATGCTGCTGAGGGAGCATGTTGCTTGGTTTCTTCTTCACAGCTGCAAAACGTTCCGAACCGGAGGTAACAGAAATTAACGATACATAAAATCTTGTTAAAGACTATTAATTGAATAACGAATATTTTGATTTTCCATCCATTCATCCATCAGCCAAAGGAAGTCCACTGCTGAACATAGGCCTCGCCCAATGATTTCCACAGAGGAGGTCTCTATGGAAATTTTGATTTTGAAGACACTTAATTCCAAAGTACACCCCTGAAACTTATTTGGTAGAGCATAATATAATAACGAATTAAATAATATTTTCTCCAACAATTACAATGTAATAGAAAATTAGTGTAATTTTAAAAAGTCGGGACATTGTCTTTTATACACAGCAATCAGGGTTGTTAGTAACTTCAATGAACATTAAGGTCACTACAACAGTAACAACTATTTTATAAATACAGTTCAACAAATAGGGAGGTTACTCTAAAAAAACGATACGAATTTCGAATATTCGGACGCCGTACGAAAAACTTCACTAATGTGCCTAGATACTCCACAAAATTTTGGATTCTTCTATCGTTCATCGCAACCATTGACTAAGTTCGTAGAAAATGGTAATTATAATAGAGTATTGATTTTTACAAGTGGAAATATCATATCTCACTCCAGACGTCGAACATCCGAACATTCGAAGTTCGTATCGTTTTTATAGAGTATCCCCCCTGGTTCTTATTTATGCGACAAGCAAAACAAGGTCGATGGGCGCGCGTGTAAATAAAAAAAATGTTCGGCAACAAGACCTTGGCGGCCGAGTTCATTTGCTCTGTCCTGCGTCACCGCCAATTAAACTGATAATGTAGGACATTAACTAGCAACTCCTGATAACATGATTAATGCCCCTCCTATAACAATATGACATGTCACAGTGATAGATCCAAACACTGTGGAGGTCTTGAGGTCCAACATATTTTGCTCCCACTTTCCTTCGCTTCCCCCTCACCTTTTTGAAGTGGCCGTTTTTTTTTTATTTTTTTTATGATCCTATATTGTCCCATTGCTGGGCAAAGGTCTCCCTCCATCTTGGCCGTTAACGCATCTAAAAAATGGATAATCACATACTATCTTTTTTGCCATGACTGGCGAGACGAGCATGCCGTTCGCCTGATGGTCAGCGATATTACCCCTCATGAGCAGTGGCAAAACCAAACAACACCTTGTATTAAAAAACAATGGTTAACATTTCACTGCGCTCGCCTCTCGGAGACATTAGATTTTGAGTCTCAATATGTCCAGTAGTAACTCTGGCTATAATTAAACCGAAACACAACAGTGCATTTACACACTTATTTGGTGGGAGAAATATACATTGCGGTGGTAACTATCCAGGCGGCCTCTCGCATATGAGAGACCTACCAGAAGTAATGGCTCACCACTATCTGCTGCATATTACCTTTTGCATATTACCGGACCTATGCAATAGAATAAAAGTAGAAAATACTACTGTTTGGAATAAGACGGGCATAGTTGCTGCGCTTTTATGATATCTCAACAAAATATATTATATTATAAACATATTTGGAATTAAAAGGTTAGAGAAAAAAAAAACTAGGGACTGCTCTTAATTTAACCATGTTACAGAATGATGTGGTTTATAAAGATGCGAACTAGAAAAGGCGTATTTTATATCAATGAGTACAATTATAATCAGGATTTATTTATTGAACAAAGTAAAGAAGAATGCAGAATGTAAAGTAAACTTGTTCAATAATTCTAAAATGACGGAGTTCTAAACTAGTCATCATCTGATGATCTGGATATTGTCAACTGTTAACATAATCCTAAATGTATTTAATCGCCAAGGTAATGAGGTGAATTACCGGCGATACCTTTATCTTCATGTTTACCCGTTTGCGGAGCAGACGCAATGCGAAAAGATATTGTTTAAATTCTACATCGTTCTCCCATATTGTACGCATTTTAATAATAGACCTACTAAACTGGTTAATTAATACATAAATTTCTGCCTGTTTGACTGGACGGCCTCGGTGGCGTAGTTGTACTAGGGTACGGTTACAAATCTGAGGTTTCGGGTCCGAATTCCGGGCTAAGCAAAGTGATGTTGGATTTTTCTATTCATTATCAGCCCAAATTCAGTAACTTATGCCCGATATGGCGATAGGCTAGCTACCTATCACTTCGTGGGCCGGAACATATAAGGCAAAATGCTGGTGTCTTGGCACCTCTGCCTATCCCTTTTGGGAAAAAGGCGGGAGTTTATGTATCTAATATACGATGTTTTATTATTTGTATTATATTGACCACGATAGCAAAAATATTAGTGATATTTGTATCCTGCTGAAAATATCGTAGCAATTAAATAAAAACTTGCCAATCACTTAGGTACCTATAGCACGAAAACAATCATTGATACAATAGATCGATGAAACCTTACGTTTAGTTAATTTACAATAATAGGATCCCTTAAAGATTGCAGAAAGTCGCTGAATACAAATCCTTTTTGACAGGTGACTGTAGGAATTTTTGATCTATGTTTATTAGTGAATTTCCTTATGAAGAAAAGGAATTCCTTGCCATCACTTTTGGCTGTGAACATGCGTTTATCAGCAAAGGCAATTTCTCGATATCAAATAAGGTATGAGTGGTAGAGCCACACTGTTATCACTCAAGGCTCAGCTTAAAGAGCAGGCTCATCCGGAGCGGTACCACTACCAGGTGATCGACGTGAAATGACAGGTTAGCTGTCGCATTTCGTTCGTTGAATGGGATTGGGCCCTATCCTCCTCCTATCCTTTTCAGTTCCTGCTCCCTCCCTGATTTAATGGGCCAGAAACGTATCTATCCAAATGTTGTGGATGTTCTTGGACGGCAGTGATCACTTATCATCAGGTGACCTGTCTACTCGTTTTAGCGACCTGTTGCATAATATAGGTACTTTTTCTACTTTTCATCAACCTAGCAACAACTAGGTAAAAATATCAAAGAGTTATGCCAGAAGAATGTGTTTGAATTAATGTTTGGAATTTTTAATTTAATCGAACACTTAAGTGTGTATGTGTGAGCAGACACAAAAGCCCGCTTATAAATATGTATATATCTCATAATTCTACATTTTCTTCTGTTTATAAAAAAATTGGTTCGAAATATATTTTTTGCGGTCGACATTGAACCAAATAAATTATAATTAGTGCTGTGCCATCAGCCATGTCGCATGGTATCAAGAATTTATTTTATTATGCGATTATTCGAATAATTAAGAAATCGAATTAATTATAAAGTTATGAATGAAATACGTAATTATCTACAACAGCTTATTACAATTCGAGAAACAGTCACAAGAGGGCACTACTGGTACCAATCCTATCAATCGTCACTTATTGTAGTAAACAAAATGGAAGAAGTTATGAATATGTTACGAACAATTCAAAGTGAACTTGATGGACAAAAAACCACTATTTTGAAAAACGGAGAAAAGGTTTATTAGAAGAAAAGTTTACAATACTAGAAGGAAAATATGAAAACCTTAAGGAAAAGTTAGAAAATCAAGAAAGAAGGTTATATTTTTTAGAAAAACAAGCAAGACAGAGAAATATTGTTTTCTTTGGAATAGAAACCTCATATTTAAAGAACATCGGCGAAAATGGACCATGAACGGGACCAGTTATGAATGGTACATCAAAAATATTCATAATTTATTAGAGTCAAAATGCATATTTCAATTTATTTTAAAAAACCCGGATAAAAAAGAAAAACTTAAAGTGTTTTTAATAATATTGAACGCATATGAGTGCGTTCCATCAGTCATACTTTGTTTTAAAATAAGGTTTTTAACTACAACGTTGAAGGTAGTACTAAATTAAAAAAAGTGTAGGTATTTTCTATGACACATGACTTTTCTTTGCGCTGTCATTTTGCTTTCTTTTGATTTCCGATTTACGACTACTGTTAATTCTCTGTTTATATTTGTGACTTGGCTTTAATCACGGACTCCGATATACCCTTGTATTTCTGACCACTTTGTAAGATTGACCATTGTATGACGATAATACTTTGTGATTTCGTTAAATAAAAAATAAAGTGTGAAGTATTACCATATTTCCAACATGAACTCGGAACAACAGTGCGCTCGTCAACAATTTGTGCATTGTGTTCAATGCAATACCCATCTTATTATACTCATTTCTGTCATCAGTGAGTGGGTCTATCAACTAATCGAAGTTTTTTTTAGCCATGAATCTACAAGGTATCCTATTTACCATTTAGTCAATATGGTTTAGTATCCTGGAGTTCCCATAGGAAAAGTGTGTGTATTTTGATGAAAAACAATGATGCCAAACTTCCAAATCAAGGAGAGACGGAATAACTAAGTATTGTTGTAATTGTGTAGTAGGACGTCGTACAGTACTGTTGCTGTGCCCACGTCATGACTTTGATGTTGCTGCCCCTGCAGAGTTCTTAGATTCTATTGTAAAAAGAGAAGATGAGAAATAATACATTTAAAAAATATTTTCTGTGTTTTATTTTATTCTGTGTCTTATTTTTGTGACCACTGCTTATTATATTCCTATACATACATATAGGGGGATTTTTCAAGTGTGTGTGGATGGCCAAATACGAAACTATGAAGAATAGCGAAAAATACTCAAAACAGTCTAATAAATTCTGATAAAATTCTGCGAAATAATGACAGCAAAATACTACATTTTCTCTCATTACCTTAAGGTAACACAGGTATGGTGTACACCATAGATGTAGTATAGAACATAGATCGGCAATGTGCCATTTTGAGCGCGACCAAAACTGATTTACGATTGTGTGCGTGAAGTTTACATGTGTGCTTGACATATAGTGGTGTACCATGCACTTTCGATACTATCATATCGATATCGATATAGCTGTCGGCCTGTAGTTGTGAAATAAAATGTTATGGATATATGCGACATTTTATTATATATTAACAGAAACTTATTGATGTGTTTATTTCAGTACAGATTGATAAACACACAAATAAATAAAGATAAATTGTCATATTATTTGAAAACATTTTGTTTGAGATGTTTTGTATGGGTCTTTATGTTCACCTGAATAAAATTATTTTTTTCATTGTGATGTATACATAGTACATACACCTAATTAAAGTGAGAACAAAAACACTTTTATAAAATAAGACTATAATTTACAAAGTTTTAGCGTTTTCGGTTTATTTTTTTCATTTTTAATTTCCTGACGTGAAGTTTCGATTACTTTACAGCTTTCGTAGTCACAGGGTGGACTCAGTCTGCAACAAAATCCGTGATTATTAGTTTTTTTCAATAAGTAATATTCGCGTAAGTCTAAGAAAC
Organism: Hyles vespertilio; assembly: GCA_009982885.2. Taxonomy (NCBI): domain Eukaryota; kingdom Metazoa; phylum Arthropoda; class Insecta; order Lepidoptera; family Sphingidae; genus Hyles; species Hyles vespertilio. Next base: position 4,039,224 of record CM042815.1, read on the forward strand.
ACATTTTTACTATATGCATACTATAGTTAAAAAAATATGCTTATTTAAGTCAATTAATTGACTTGTAACACATTGGGAAGTGTTGGACGCCTGCTAGGCCGCGTTGGAGGTGTACGGAGGAACTTGTAGGAAGTCGTTGGATGCAGGCAGCTTACAACAAACTGATGTAGATATTCTTGAGGAAGGCCTATGTCCATTAGTCGCATTCCTGTGGCTGAAGAAAGAGAAAGTTTAATAAACTATGTAGCTTTTCTCGATCACGTCACCTAAACTAATGTTTTTCCTATGAGAATTATAGATTTTAAACCTATACCTAATGTTATGATAAATGAATAATGTTGCTTCAAGGTTTGGACGATGATACTGTGCATAGAAGTATCGCATATTTTATAATAATATCGAATATGTTCATGTTTTACTATTATAAATTGGACGTAGATAAGCAATAACGTTCCAACCCACAACAACTCCATTTTGAGATAAATGCAAATTTATAGTTTTGCTTGAATTCTTTTTTGTCCTAATTAGTATAGACGTATACTATAGGTTTTATTGAAGAAAAATAACGTAATTTATTATTCGTATAACAATTGCTTAATATATTTGGTAAAATAAGCAAGTATTTAGACAAAATGGGATTGGAACGTTTTTGAAAAAATGTAAAATGTATGGGCATTCATTTTAGATAATTATGCAATAATGTTCCAACAAGTAATTGACATACATTTACTAACTTAAGAGGTTTTTTTTTTCGTGAACAAGCAAATAAACAAAAGAAAAATATAAATGATCAAAACTGTATTTTAAAAAGAATCAGTTTTTAACATTTAAGGATGCCTCAATTATTTTAAAACATCACATTAGTTTATTGCTTCTCAAAATCTGGCTCTCCCCCAAACCCGTCGACGTCTATGATTTCCTCTGAACTTTTCAAATTTCTATAAAAATCGAGACAATTTTCAGGAATATATGGATATAACGACTGTAAATATTCTAATTTTAGCGATGATATCCCGGACATCAGCCTGTTTGAGATTGAGATGGCCCTCAAACAACTTAAAAACAACAAGGCGCCGGGTGAGGACGGAATCACTTCAGAGCTTCTGAAAGCGGGTGGAACGCCGATACTGAAAGTCCTTCAGAGGCTATTCAATTCCGTTCTCCTCGAGGGCTCAACGCCAGAGGCATGGAACAGGAGCGTGGTGGTACTGTTCTTCAAAAAAGGTGATAACACCTTGCTGAAGAACTACAGGCCCATCTCGCTCCTGAGCCATGTCTATAAGTTGTTTTCGAGGGTCATCACAAATCGTCTCGAACGCAGGTTTGATGACTTCGAATCGAGTCGAATCCAACTCGGTTGGGCAGCGTTCGGAAAACTTCGCGACGTCTTCTCGTCCAAAATACCTCAGTGCCTAAAATCGAAAGTCTTCGATAGTTGTGTGTTACCAGTGATGACATACGGCACCGAGACGGGGCCTCTCACTGTGGGCCTCATTAAAAGGCTCAAAGTCACTCAACGAGCCATGGAGCGGGCTATGCTCGGAGTTTCCCTACGAGATCGAATCAGAAATGAGGAGATCCGTAGGAGAACCAAGGTTACCGACATAGCCCATAGGATTGGCAAGTTGAAGTGGCAGTGGGCCGGGCACATAGCTCGTAGAGCCGATGGCCGTTGGGGCCGAAAGGTTCTCGAGTGGAGGCCACGTACAGGCAAGCGAAATGTCGGACGCCCGCCTACAAGGTGGACGGACGATCTGACTAAGGTCGCAGGAAGTCGCTGGATGCAGGCCGCTTCCAACAGGTCATTGTGGAGATCCTTGGGGGAGGCCTATGTTCAGCAGTGGACTTCCTGTGGCTGATATGATGATGATGATACTAAAATCTTCCAACCGACATGTAACATTGTATTGAACTAAACAAAGATAAGATGAAATGAATAATAATAAGATGAATGAAAGAGAATATGTTTTGTTAAAACCTTTCAACTTACATGGAACATTTTTTTCAAGATAAAAATACCTAAATTAGTTTTACTAAAACGTTCCAAGATCATTGGATCATTCTAAAAACATTTTATGTATGAATTATATTTATTAAAATGATTCAGTCCACATGTATCATTTTTTGGTTTTATGAAAGCTCCATTATTTTAAAATTGTGGATTGGAACATATCGCATTAAATGGATTTACCTAGAAAGAAGGCCTAAAGCTGGAAATATTTTTGCTCAAATGATGGAAGGCGTCGAAAAAGGTATGCCAGTATTGTTATCTCAATTTTGAGTGAGTTGTGGGTTGGAACGTTATTGCTTATTGACGTCCAATTGACAGCCTCTTGGCAGAGATTGAAACAGGTTCTTAATTCATAAATTACACAAATGAAGTGTTATAATAATTATTCCACGAATATAAAAAAAATGAGATAAAGTAAAGTAATAACTAATAAGTAATATTGTAGAATGAATACTATAATAATGGCCGGGGAAATATGGCCGGGATAACGCCAGGTAGAAGAAGAAGAAGAATGCACACTATCACAACATACTATAGCTCCATAAAAATGTAGGGAAACATGTGTTGTCATCGACTATTTTATCGACAACCTTTTATTGATCGAACCTGTCAGTCAATCCCTAGCAACTTTTGGTTGAAATTATTGTAAATTCACGTATTTGATATTATTTTTTATACGCAATGGATGGTTTCAGCGTATTTATATAATGAAATACTATATTCTTTTCTACCGATATGTATACACGGATTTCCATTTAATTCTATAATATCGTCACAAAATAGTATTGTGCAAAAGTGGCCGGTACCTGTGAAAACTTTAATTATTGGATTTTTTACGCCTGCATGAACCACACCTTGGCACTGCACAATGCACTATAATAAACTACGTTTAATAAATATAACCAAGTACTATAAAATTAAATAAATTATGAAAATAAGCGTATTTTGTTGCTCGCTTAGTTTGACATATTTTGACTCTGGGTCACTGCAGGCTACTTCTGTGTAAACGTATGGTCGCATCATGCATCTCGCTTTAACATATGAGTTAAATTATTCTATCCCTTTCACATTGCCGATCTATGTTTTATACTAAATCTATGGTGTACACCATATTCAACGGTTAATTAGTTTTATGACAAGGGAAATTATAGAGCATAGTAATTACTAAGCCATCATTATGATATAGTACACTTTTCTTCCTGATAACCATAAGACCACCCTACATTAGGTATATTTGACAATGACAATGACATTATAGTGTGCTATTTTTTATGAATAATTCTAAAATCTCCGGCTTTGCAGAAATCTTTTTGTAACTGGACATCACTCCTCATGCACTATAAAACACAATAAACTATATCCCAGCTGTGTACAATATATTTCTTTGTCAGGTCCCAAAATGTATGGACGTGACCGATGTTCTTTGGAGAATAACTTGATCAACTTTATTAATAAATACTTTTCTCTAGATCTGGACAACAGAGATATCCAAGAAGCTAGAAGAATTGGAAAAAAAGGAGATAAATCCAGACCAATAACCGTCACCTTTTCTACACTTAGCGTGAAAATATGTATCCTTAAACAGAAAAAATCATTAAAGAACTCCGGCTACTATATTCAAGAAGATTACCCGCTTAATATTTTAGAAAAAAGAAAAGAACTACAAGAACAGGTTCGGATTGAAAAGGAAAAAGGAAACCTAGCTATCATAAAATACGACAAAGTAGTCATACTGGAAAAAAAGGAAGAACCAATAAGTAACAATAAAAGAATGCTTTCAACATCTCCAGAAAATAATCAGACTACCAACATCGAAAAGGCATCACAGGCCAGTAAGAAGAATAAAACCCAGACATCACTCAGAAGAACATCTAGCTTGTCAGATCGGAGTCCTGAAACCCGGAATTTTGAACTTCTTGACCACGAAAGACCCACATAAAACACCAGCGCAGCAAGACAATAAGAACAAAAATATATAACAACTAGCGTCCCCCTCTGCCACAGATAACAAAAGAAAATTAGAAAAACAAGACAAATAACATCTCCCAAGCCGGTTGGTCACCGTGGGGGATTATGACCAAAACCCTCCAAAGGAATCAAAAGAACTAAAAGAACTTATAGAACCTAAACCTAAATCAAAAAACAAAGTTTATGTCATGACATATAATATCAAAACTCTGTCTTCTCACGAACGCCTGATTGAACTACACGAAGCTCTAAAAAATATTAAATACGGCATAATAGGACTCTCTGAAACTAGACGAATGGGTAACAAAATAGAGGAACACGCTGACTTTGTACTATGTCATACAGATTTATGATAAATATACGTCATAAAAATAACGTAGAGAGTTATACAGGTCTTACTGAGAGAGTAGCTTTATTAAATATGAGAATAGAAGACACCCACTTATCGTTTATACAAGTCTATGCACCAACAGAGAAAGCAAACGAAGAGGATATAGACAAATTTTACCAGACTGTGGTTAAAGCATTAAAGCTGGCTCATAAAGACTTTATACTAATATAATTTAAATGCAAAAATAGGAACACCCAAAAAAGAAGAATATTTAATTACGAAACAAAATGGATACGGTGTAAGGAACGAAAGAGGACAGAAATTGGTAAACTTTGCTACAGAAATCAAACTATCGATTTTAAATACATTCTTCAAGAAAAAACCTAAAAATAAATGGACTTGAAGATCACCAGATGGAAAATACACAAACGAAATTGACTTTATATTATCTAACCGTGCAAAGGTATTCCAAAATGTTGAAGTATTGAACATAAATTACCCTTCTGACCACAGGGCGGTTAGAGCAACAATCACACTGGCAACGACTACAAAGACTAGAAGTAAGTACAACACTAAACAGATCAAAAATTTTAACAGTGAAGAAGAAATTACAAAATTTAAAGACGCTATGAACACAAATATGCCTGAAAGTCTACCGGAAACAGACGATAATACGTCAGTTCAACAATATTACGACAACATAATATACTAAATAACCAAAAGTCTACAGTACGCACGAGTCAATAATAAAGAAAAAAATAAAATCTTATCAGAACGTACTTTGAAACTTATAAGAAGAAAACAAGAAATACAAAGAATTAAACCTAAAAGTCGAGCGACCAAAAACGAGCTTAGTGCCCTTTACAAACTAACAAGTAAATATATAAAGTTGAATTACAATAAGCACAGACAAAATATCATAGAAAAACACATAAACATAACAGGAAGTACAAAGAGAGCATACAAAGAACTGCGAACGCACAAAACATGGATAGACGGAATAAAACGAAATGAAACAGTATTAAACAACCGGAGTGATACAAAAACCTATACAGTGTTCAAAATCCACAAGATACAAATAACACAATAGACTTCCATACTAGCAAGGAGAATGAATGCGCAAGGGTTCCAAAAATCGAAATAAACGAAGTTCTAACGGCACTCAAGAACTTAAAAACTGAAAAGGATCCTGGACCAGATAAAATTACTAATGATAGCTTAAAAATTGCATCAGAAATGCTCGCCAAACCATTGACAAACTTGTTCAACCTCGTTCTGAAAACAGGAGAGACACCTACCCAGTGGTCCGAGTCGAATATAATTCTAATTTATAAAAAAGGTGACTCCAAAGATATCGCGAACTATAGGCCGATAAGTCTACTTCCATGCGTCTACAAATTATTCTCTTCAATCATAAATCAAAGAATAAGTAACACAATTGACGAGAGTCAACCTGTAGAACAAGCCGGCTTTAGGAAAGGATTCTCGACTATAGACCATATACACACGCTGGAACTACTCATTGAAAAATTTCAAGAAATGAGAAGACCACTCTCCTTAGCTTTTATAGACTATCAAAAAGCATTCGACACCTTGATACACGATAGTATATGGGAAACATTAAGAACACAGAACGTAGAAAAAGAATATATACAAGTGCTCAAAAACACCTACAGTAATAGCAAAAGTAGAGTAAAACTAGAAAAAATTGTGAAAAGAGGTGTAAGACAAGGTGATCCGATATCTCCTAAGCTATTTACAGCTACACTGGAGGCCGTAATGGGACAACTAGACTGGAGTCGATACGGCATAAAGATTGGTACGAAGTACCTAAACCACCTAAGATTTGCGGATGACCTAGTTCTTATATCAGATTCTGGGAAAGCTCTCCAATCCATGATAGATTCATTGACCATAGGTAGTAAAAAAGTTGGCTTAGAGATGAATCTATGTAAAACCATGCTAATGACAAACAGTGTCAGGAGAACAATATCGGTCGGCAGCGAGCCTCTGACATATACAGACCAGTACTTGTACCTAGGTAAGCAAATCAGCTTCAATCGCGAAAATAATGAACGTGAAGTCGAACGAAGGACACAATTAACTTGGAATAAGTACTGGAGCCTAAAAGAAATATTCAAAGGCAGCTTACCAACCAATATAAAAACAAAGGTCATGAATTCTTGCCTCTTACCCTGCTTAACATACGCCTGCCAAACGTGGAAATACAGCAATAACGTTAAAAATAAGCTAGTAACATGTCAACGAGGCATGGAGCGCAGCATGTTAATCATCAAAAAAATCCAAAGAATACGTGACGTATCACACAAAAATACGAGAAACAACAAATGCCAAAGATGGACTAGTACAAGCGTTGACTCTAAAATGAAAATGGGCTGGTCATGTAGCACGCTTGCAAGACCAGAGATGAACCAAAATAGTTACAGCCTGGAAAAGCCCACTTGGTAAGAGGAGAAGAGGAAGACCCAGCGCAAGATGGGAAGATGACGTAGTCAAAGTCGCCGGTGTAGATTGGTATCAAATAGTCAAATCTAGAGAAGACTGGTCATCCTTGGAGGAGGCCTTCACCTGCAGAGGGGTTCTAGCAGAAGATTAAAATTATTTTTCCGTTTAATATTTTTTAGATTATAATTACTTTTTCATTTAATATTTGTTTTTTAAGCTACTTTTTATTTTTTTACTTTCTAGTTACTTTATTTTATGTTACTTCCACTTTTAGTTTTTCTAATTAATTACTACTAACTAACTACTTACCTTCTGTTTAGAAATAAAAGGCTTTTTTATTTTATTTTTATTTATTATGTAATTATCTGTAAAAAAATTGTAATTGAATGGGCGTTGTTTCATTTACCTAAAACTGAGTATCTAAGTGTTACATCTATACTTACTAATATTCAAAGCTGAAGCGTTTGTTTGTTTGTTTGTTAACTCTAATATCAGGACCTACTGGTGCGAATTGAAAAAAAATATATGTTGGATAGGTCATTTATCGAGGAATGCTATATATCATCTCGTTATGATCTATTGTCGATATTTTAAATTGATAGTGAAAATTGAGCATTTTGGCCACGCTTATAAACTATTTATGGAGGAGGCCGCAATTCTATAAATTTCTTTCTCTAAAAATTTCATTTTTAAAATTTGTGGATTACAAATTTATTGTTATGATTCAATTAGGAATTATTGCATAATACCCTTAAGCCTTAACCCTTACATAAACGTCACATGATATCAGGAAACTAAACCAAAAAGAACCCCAAACAAAACAAAATTATTTGTCCCTACTAACTTGGTTTCCTTCACACTCCTGTCATTTTATTGTATTTCACAGCTTCCATACCTCACTCCAATATCTTTGATATCGATACTACTCGATTGAACGGTTTCAGCACATTACTAATACATTAAGGCTGCCAAAATATAGTCGGTAGGCCCGACTGGCGCCAGCCGTGGGTCACCTTTGTAATTACTTTTTTATCAGCTCAAATAACACAGATAACGGCTTGTTGTAATTTATCTAGCGGATAACGAGGTATTCACTAGTTTGCGGAATGACGAACTCGACCAAATGTTTTGTCGTTGTAAAGATATGCAGTGAGAAAATGGTTTGGCGTCATAAAGTAGCATTCGTTGGATGCGTGCTCATATCTGGACCTTAACATTACACTTGTAGATAGAGAGAAGATTGCAAGTTGAAATACATACATCCATTAAGAAGCAAAAAGACAAAAAGAAATTGTAGTAACAATACATTTCATTTAATAGGAATTAATTAATTCCTAATTATTTAATGATTGTGAATGATTCGGATTGAAAGACATTGTAGCCAGAGTAACTACTGGAGATATTGATACTTAACATCTTATGTCTCAGGATGGCGAGCGCAGAGGAATGACAAGCATTGCTTTGTTATTCAAGATGTTGTTTGGAATTGATATTGTTTATGAGCGGTCGTGTCGCTTACTATTAGGCGAACGGCATGCTCATTGCATTTATTATAATATAAAAACTCATTCGTTGATAATGAATAGGTTTCAAGAAATCAGATCTTATTACTAAGTGTTTTCTTAGTGTATCTACACAACATGGCATGACTAAAGAAAGGTAGATAAGTGTTTGAAAAACCTCAACAAATCTATTAGAAGTTATAGGTATACGATTATCGCCAAGAGTGTGCAACAACGAGTAATCCACTTTCGACAAGATTTGAATGTTGATAAAAATTGACATTAATAATTACGTCAGTACTTCTCAATAACAAATACGAAAGAATACACTTTTTATATTCTATTCCCCATTTTTTTCATTAGATGAGGATCATTTTGATTTCATAAATCATAAGAGTCTAGAAAAACAATATTTTTCTATTCCGCGTTTGAAATGATAGGGACTGATTCCACTTAACTGCTACATATTGTCTATTGCCTAAAGTGCCTATTTCACCACACGATATAGATGGATGAGACTTAGGGTCCAACCCTTTAGAGTATAATCCAATTACAGCGTGTAATCTAAATGAGGTTCTACTTTTGTCCCCTTATACCAACCGGTACAAATGTAATCCTTTTACAAAATGGTCTGTCCCTCGCGCATTTTTTATTTTTTATTTTATTTTATTTAAAAGGTTTGCCAACAATTGCTTACCCTAATTCTTACATAAATATTTGACTACAATTAAATAATAAATTATAAGAGCAACAATTAATTACAGGCAAACACCACATGCAAAACAAATAAGAATATACATCATGAACATCATAGTCCGAACCAATTAGCGTTACAATATAAACTCAATGCAAATAACAGCAGCATAGTGGTTTGATGATATTACACAATATAATTAAATGAAACAATTATAACAAATGCAATTAAAAACAAGAATACAGTAAAAAAAAACTAGTACCACAACAAAGAAAAAAAAACATAAAAATACAATAATTAAAAGAAACAGTAGCTATTTGTAGAGGCTTAAAGAATAACATAACATTAACACTTCAAAATGGCAAATCAGCAAGTGGAAGTAAGTAATACGTGAATTAGGTATTAATTATTTACTCAGTCAGAGGCGGGTAAACAGTTATTTAACGACTGTAACAACGCAGCAGGCGAATCAAAATTGAAGTCGAAGAGATCACTACAACCGTTTATAATTTTGCACAAATTTGCGTAAGGCGAATTCGCACCTAGGATCGTTCGTCTTAGTGGAGGACATAGTGGTGTGATAGGTTTGCGAGGTAGTCTATTTGGTACACGAAATTTAAAAAGAGACAACAATGGGGGGTAGTCTATTTTGTTGTTAAGGGTTTTGCAAGCAAATTTCGCGTCTAAGATTTTTCTTCGTTTCGATAGAGAAGTTATATGGAAATAATCAAGTCTAGACTGATAAGATCGCAACAACTTGCTTTTACCCACTGAATATGCGAGGTGCCACATGAACCGCTTTTGCACTCGCTCAATACGCAATTGGTGAGTAGCGTAGTGAGGCCGCCAGACAACACTACAGTACTCCAAAACGCTCCGGACCAGATTGTTGTACAGTATAATCTTGGTTTTCGTGTTGCGGAACGGTTTACATGTCCTTATTACAAATCCATATTGTTAGTTTATTGATCTCATTATAACTTGTGAATTTGATAGGTGTTTGGTCATACGAAATTGTGAATGGGTTCTGAGTTCGATTCTGGAGTAGAATATCTCCCAAAAAATCTAAAGTAAATCTAAAATCTAAGCAGATTTGGCCGAAAATTGGCCTACATCTGGAAATAAAAACTAGAATCTTATCGTAATTGACAACATCTAAAGTGATATTTTTTCAAAAGCTGGTAGTGAAACAAAAGACTGAGGGTTAAATTTCCATAACACAAGACAAACGTGTCTGAAATCTACAAATATTTGTATCGTAGCGTATTTATGATTTCGAAGATTTTTTCGTAGTGTTTTGATAAGTACACATAACACAAGATTCCCATTTTACAGTATTGTATGGACTACTACAGTATTTGTGAATTAAACATTATTTTTATAATTATACTGACACTAACCCCTTACGCAATAGACAGATGAGTAAATTGGCATTGAAAAACCGTGGAATGTTACATAAAATATACATTGTCCACTGAAAAATGTTTTCTAATGGACAAGGCCTTTACCGGTTGACCTCAGGCTTACCTTGAAAATATAAAAGAACATGTCTATTACCTGCTTACTGTAGTAGCAATTATATCACATAAAAAAATTAACAGAAGTTCAGTAAGAAACTATCGCTCCCATCATTGCAACTCCTGTCAGCTAGGATCAACAGGGGCACATCAAAAATTCACATAGAACCGAAACTCGGCGAGTATCATACAGGTTCTGAAGCTGTTTCAACCTGCCAGGAGTTTAATCAGAAACAAAGGAAATAGTAGAAGCACGGAATAAATTATTGGCCAGACATACTAAAAGGCTTCCAGATATTACTCTTCGACATAAAGACGATTATAGAAAGAGATATAACTAAATGTAAGCCATAAACTACTCACATTACAAATACTGATAGAATCTAAATAACTAATTATGATAAGATCATTATGAAAGATACGACAAGATTTGGAGATATGAAATTAAAGCTGCGAAATATTTTTGGCGTTTGAGTATATTGCCTCTTTATTTAACAACCGTTTCAAAAGAAACAAATGATGTTAATACCAATTAACTAAGTAAGAATAAATTTGGTAGGCTGGCATAATTGTCATGGAATAGCGGTGTACTTACGATTCTGAGCATAAGTTATTTTACCGGTGCAAACTGATCTAAGATGAAACTAACTAAAGCTTTTAGAACCAACCCGCTCGCTAACCTGATTAGATCGTCAATGAAACAGTAAAACAAAAATAGCACAACCGTCCTCCTCACACAACGCGACGCAACCATTCGGAACCAGATTTAGGTAACAGGCCTCTTATTTTATTTTCCTTTTTTTTCATTTTTGTCCAAGGAGTTTTGTCCAACTATGGCACGCCAGAACAGGCCTAAAAAGGTTCATGTCCTTAGCTCTTAGTCCATTAATATCGAGAGGTTGTAGCCATCGCCCTTGGTCGCGACTTGGAGCCATTGTCTGCTCGAATGTGAACTCGACGTTTATTTACCCTTGCCCTTAGGGAGTAAGGTGACATTAGGAATGGTAAACATGCCGTCACGTTTTATTTTAAATTTACATTTTAACTGTATTTAGTGCGCTTTTGTGACCATCAGTTTGTATTCAATTTGTAGCGTTTCGTATTCGGCATATACTTTCGTTCCCCAGCTTTTATCAATGAACTTAATCTTCGAATTCTAATTATGATTAATATTTTTGTGTCGAATTATACGGCATATTCTAATTTGTTAATCAATTGCAATTTTGAAAAACATTTTTTTTATATCATTGAACCATGTAATAAAATGAATAGTATTATGACTTTTCTAGAATGCAGTAACGTAATATGGAGTGGAAACGTCACAAATCAATTTGCTTAAAATATTATTTTGATTAAAAGAGTAAGGTATATGAAATTTAATTTGAAGTCTGGCTGAACCGAGTCAACTGAGGAGTGTCAAAATACTGGCCACGAGGCAATGCGGATGAATCACCGCGTGAAGGTGAGACCAGATAAGATAAGCCCATGATGCCAAAACATTGTTCAAATACATTACATTAACCACAATCCGAGCGTGCCCGCAATCACAGGTGACGATATATTCGTTTTGTTTTATTTATCTGTATACAAAAGTATTCACATTAATATTAAGGATAAATGGCTATCGATGAGCCATATTTCTGCATAAATGGAAACAACGTAGGCAGTTATGTGGATCAATAATATTACTAGTATTTCTGACATATAATGTTGAAACTTGAATGAGACTATCTTCTCTTTCATCATCAACATTCTTAGCCAAAGTAGCTCCTGTCTTGAAGTCAACAAATTCCCCTTCTCTATGGTATTTGTTTCACCTGGTTGTAGGAAATATCGGTGAAGTCTGCTGGCTAGGCTACCTCAGCTAGGTATAAAAGAAATAGATTTTAATCTAATTATAAAAATAGCCAAAAATTTCGCACTCATAATATTTACATGCTACTGGTGGTAGGTCTCTTATATTTGAGAGGCCACCTAGGTTGGTATCACCGAAATACCTTTTCTCCCACCAAACATCAGTATAAATTCACTGTTGTGTTCCGGTTTGAGTAACTACTAGACATAATGAGATTGAACATGACATAAGCATTGGTTTGTTTCATTTTCATTCATGGTGCTGTTTAGTTTAGCTACTATGACCTTTGCATCGCTTACCATCAGGCAATTTCCATGCTTGTCTTGCCATTCAACACAATAAAACAAATGGCCAAAATATTAACCCAGTGCTTGGCATTGGGCTTCTTTGCAAAATGATTTCGATAAAGATCGGTTTAGGTTTTTAGTATGGAAGTAAAGAAGACCCAGGTGCAAAGCCTGACAGTTCTTAGCATAGAGAACTGCTAGACCATTGCTCTGATATATCATAATAAATCGGACCATCCATATAAAATGACAATGGTGACAAACTGATGCAGTAGCATTCCCATCTACCCATGCAGATTCAGTCGTGAGTAATGAGTATGGACATAAAAATCTATTTTCCTCACATTCCAGTACAGTGCGTAATTTGATAAGTAATGCGTCAACTCACATCATGCTGGCTCACGTCTGCATGTGTTTGTTGTTATTACCTAAACACCTTCAATAGGTGTATGCGTTTTGGTCGGTCAGGTTGATAAAACAAAGTACATTTACCTACTCTAAATAAAATTATAGTTTTCATGCCTATGGAATTGTGACCCAAAATAATTGCAATTATAATAATGATTTATGCCTAATACTATTTATATAATTAAAAATTGCCATCATGTAAACCCACATTTAAAAAGTAAGGATTAAAATATGATAGTAAATGATTTTTCCAATGACTCAGGCCGTCTATTCAATTGTTCATAGGACCTTAACCTTTTCGACAGTGATCAGACGGAGATATTGTCACTCGTATCGACAATATAATTGAAACACAACATGATTTTATAAAGTCCGACGAACGAAGTTAACGAACCATGCAGATTGTAACTACTGTAATTAAAATTAGAACATGTTTCTAATCACATAAGTAACTTGAACAAATTCTTGGAATAGTTTCGCCGTCGGCATTCTAGCGATCAGCGAGCAGTTGCGGTTCAGGTATCAGTTATCAGCGGATGTGTCGGAGCTAGAGTCGCGTAGTCGGGCATGAGGCGAGTCAGCGTGCCAGTAGGCGGCAGTCAAGGGAGCCGAGCTACACCAAGTCAACATTCGGCCTGAAATCATTCACCAGCCAAACTTGGTGAATGTCACATCGTGCGACGAGTGACCGGGGCGGCGGCGGCGCGGAGGTGGCGGCGCGCGGGGCGCGGGCGGCGGCAGATTCGCGAGGAGGCTTCCGCGGGCGGGGTCAGCGACCTCGCCCCCCGCGCGCCGGCGCGCCCGCCAATGTCAGGGCCGGTGCAGCCGCGGTCAGCTGACGTCTGGGGACGCGCGGGGGACGGCCACCGGCTCCGATGTGCAGTCGTGCCCCGATCGCCGGCGGAGATGTACGCCTCTCCGCCGCGGCGCGCGCTATTAATAGGAGCGGGCGGCGGCGCCGCGCGCTACTCCGGCGCCGAGGCTGTCCTCACGAGTCAGGTACCTGAAGTAGCGCGCGCCGCCTCCGCCGCCAGCGACGGACTCTCCACGCAGCTCGGAACAGTGACCGCCGCACGCCCATTGTACTTCATCAGGTGCTCTGGTGATGATGGTTCCAGGCGCTTGTTGGAGTACACTTACCGTGTCGGCGGTGGTCGTCCGCGTGTCCGGCGCGAGTGGCGCAGTGAGCGGCGAGCACGTGTCGGTGCGCGAGCACGTGGCGGAGGTGCTGCAGGAGGTGAGTACTGGAGGCGGCCGCCGCGCCGTCGCCGTCGCGGAGACAAAGAGTTGCGGTGAGTCACGCGTTAACCACAGCGGCGGTTGATGACCGCTGCAGGCTGCACTGCCCCCCGCGCCGCACCCTCGCGCCCGCCCCCTCCCTCACGCGACACCCTCGCACCTAAAATCGCACACATCCACATTTGCATTGGTCATCGAACTCCCCGCCGAAAGATCTGAACAAAAGCAGCTCAAACTGGTTTTGGCATATTTTTCGACAGCGACGGGTCGCCGGCGCAGTTTTCCTGTACGTTTGTTTGTGTGGTGCGTGTGTGCAGTCCTGGCGACCGGCGGCCGCGCCTCAAGCGCGGTGCGTTAAGACGACTCCTGGCAAAAACTCGAATGACGCGTAAAAACAAAGTGCACTCTCAAAAAATCCCTCATTCCCCGAGTAGAAAGTGTGTCCGGCGAACCGCGCGCGAAGACAGCCGGCGGAGGCTGCTCGCGGCTCGTACAGAACAAAGCGTGCGGCGTGACGTGTGCCGGCGGCCAGTTTGTTTCCTATTCCGAAAACACTTATGCAGCGTACTCGGCAGTTAGACGAATTTTGCGTGACGTCAAAAGAACGAGTGATATTTTCCAACGGCCTCGTCATTATCGAGGTGATTTCAAAACGTTATTGCTTTACTTTCGAGTGCGAAACGAGTCGCGGCCGCGCGGTGGTCGTGCTTGCGCCGCCTCGCTGCCATTTTGGACTTTATACGGCGAGGACTGGGCGCTGCGACGTGCAGTTTCGCGAAAATATATCTTGGTCGCGATATATAATGCAAACAGCTAATAAAAATACAAGTCTCGGGTGGATGACTCACAGGAATGCGTCTAATTGTCGAACGTGAACGCAAAGAATTCTTCGTGTTAGATTTCAAATTAACGCGAAACGAAGTCGAGTTACATTAGTACAAGGTTTCACCGCCGGCTCATAACTATTGTGTGTTTATTAACTTTACTTTACTATACTCTCTGTTCTATCTCCACTGTATTTTGTAACGTAATTGGCTTTGTTTCGTTTGCAGTTTTATAGACTGTAGTCGAAAAAGCCCAAGTATATTATAAATTCACAGGTATTGGAAGTATTTCCGATGACCAATAGAGTGCACTGACACCATCCAATGTGACTCAGTTCACGTCAAAGACCGTTTGTTAAATACAGACCAAAAAATATTGATTCGACCGTCACAACGAGTTGCTCGTGATTGAATTGATATTTTTTTCTTATTTTTCCACATCGAAAAGGCGGTTGGATAATTGTGTTTTTAATAGACGTAGCTGTCTAATCAATGCATTTGCGTGTTGTCGGAGTGGGTGTAGACTGTAGGCTCGAAGCCTCCGCACCAGACGTATTTATTGAATATCTATTTTTAAATGCGCTTGCAGACGGTATCCGTGAAGGCGCATACACTGAGCTAAAGCTTGATTTAGGAGCATATCTGACTCATGATCGTAGACTGCAAAAGTCTTTGTTCTTTTTTGTTGGTTACTTTCCTTTGCAGGCCACTCTGTGACTTTAATTTTATTACCAACGGTCGGAGCCGCGTTTATTTATATTGGCCATTTTTACACATCTTGATTTGTTATATTTATTATATAGGAATAGCGTGGTGTGTATAGTTTAATTTGCTTAGATTCTGCTAAACTTAATAAAAAACTTTTATTATCATCAACAACTTTATACAGTTTATCTAATATCTATAGTTTTGCTTCCGAAACGTTCAATGAGTTTTGCCACATCATTCCAAGCCTCATATCGTGACTTTACCTGAAACAAGTATAAATATACTTACTTTTCAAATAGTTAATAGTCATCTTAAACAAAATCATTAAATTTGTGATGACTAACAGTCATTGAAGCAAAACATAAATATTTAGATTTCAAAGCAACTATTTCGACCATGAAGAGCATAATCCAATATGTACTTAATATTGTATCCTAATTATTCTTTTATATACTGATTATATTAAACAACATTTTAAACATTTAGTGATTTTCAAAATTGCTGAAACAAAACTGTTCTTTCCATTTGTTTTCTAATGACTTCAGCTATCCCATTAACCACATTGATTCACAATGTCAGAGTCTATTGGCAAACTGTAGTTTTAGTGTAAAGTATTGAGATTACATTGTTACCGGTAGACCAGTTTAACCGCTCCGGTTTCCCGTCGGTTTGTTCATGCAGCCGTTTTAACTAGCTAATTAGCTTACGTTGTTTATCTCTTTTTCAATTTGTACATTCCTAGTGTTATTAGATCGCTTTTTCTATTTTAAATTTGTAGGCCTGTGTATTAGTAGAATATGTTGCTTTTGATATGGTTTTTTTAACCTGTTCTGGTCCACTGCTGGGAAAACGTCTCCCTCAATTCCTATCACTTATCCCTATCAGTTGCTTGTATTATCCAAATGCTACTAATTTGTCCAGGTCATCACACCAACTTTTCTGCGGTCTTTTGATATACTGCTTTAATTAAAATTGTTCTGGTGTATACAAATTGAAAATGAAATATAAATATTTTTTTAATATAACAGTATTTTGTTTCGATATTTAAATTGATTCATGTTTATTATTTATTTCTAGAATCTAATTAAGACCACGTATATTATCTGAATTATTGACACATTGACGATAATTTAATAAAAGGTTTGTTTAATTAATATCACTAGAAAAACCTCAAACGCTTTACGTTTGTTCCCAAAACAAAGTTTTCATGTTTTAAGTGTTAGTAGTCTGGGTCATTAAAACATAGTTTTAAACACCAGTAACTTTAAAATAATCTACAGAAATTATCTTCAATTGAGTGTCGTCAATCATTAATAAATGTATATCATTTTGACACTCCGTATTGGGTGACACTATTTGAACAGTTGGTTATTACATAATAAGTAACTCTTCATTCATATAATTACTTTTAATTTCTATGACGTTTTTGCATTTCAAATAACTGAATTTTAATTTTGAACAATTTCAATTTAAATATAGGTGGATATTTCATTTAATTTCCCACTACATTTTCTTTTACATTATCTTTGATATCATTCTTGTAAGAAGATTTAGATTTACCCTGCAAGATTTTTTTGTATTCCCTCAGGACATAAAAAAGTCTATGTCACTGTCCTACCGACCATGTTTATCATTAACTCTCTTACATAGTAAGAACAACATACACACACTTTCAAATGTACAGGGGCGTCGCCAGCCGATGGCCTAGGGAGGGGCAAATATTATGGAGAATGAGAAAAATGTGATTGCATCTTAGGTACACAATATTCACGGTGGCCCCCAGACGGTCAATATTATTGTACAATAGTACGTAGATAGGTAGTAGTAAATGCAAACAAACACCGTATAGTAGGCAAGCCAAGTCAAAGATTTTGGTTGCTTTACATTTGGCAATTTTTTTAATCTCTGGGGAGGGGGGGGGGGGGCAGCTGCCCCTACTTGCTCCCTCTTGGCGACGCCCTTGCAAATGTATATTGTTAAAACGAGTTATTGATCTGATTAGTCTAAATGCTTTTGTTTAATAAAGCATACAAGGTTAATGGACTTCTAAATTAGAATTTCAATATGCATATGTAAATTAGGAATTAACAAAAAAGAATTGCACAAAATGAATAACATTGTTGTTGGCAATATATCACTTGTTGAATATTAGTAATTAATTTACAGCGCATTCTTATTATTTATTTTTTCGATGTAATCGTCTGATAAATATCACTCTAATAGCCCACAACAACAAGTAAGTGGTGTGATAAATGGTTTTCACATTTATAATAAACATTGACTTCGTTTATAACAAATAATACTTTATAATCTGTATTATTTTGATTCTTCTTTGCTTCTACCCATAATATTGATTCTGGTCAAGTCAAGTGGTATTAATTTCACTAAATCTTACAGAAGAATTATAGGTACTTGTTAATTCTTATTTCTAGATTCTACGCAATAAGATTTTATAGATTTGTATTGTATTACTATTTGGGATTGTTTTATGTTTTGATAACTAATCGTCGCGTTTGGTGGAAATACGATACACTGGTTTTAGTTCTTGGCCAAATTTCACTATTTTATTTATTTAAACAAAATACAAACAATAACATTAATGTGTATTTTGTTATATTTAAAAAGCCTTTCAATTCTATTATCGGTTCTCAATAATTTACGGTAACAAAGAATTTTTTTTTCTCAACAAATTAAGTGTTCGAGAACTTTATCAGTTTGCGGTAATTGGTGCGTTGTCGTCGTTATTTATCATTTAGTCATACTAGACGCGACACTGCAAATAAAATATTTTAGTAAAAATGAGCAGTACCGTACCACTCCTTCTGTTTCAATCTCTGTCACAACTCACACCGCAGTAACATCATCATTGCTCTCGCTTCATGCATCATGCACAGAAATTTTGTTCCTGATGTCCACTCTGATGTAAGACCTGTATTTTATTTGTTTTTTGGACAGATACTGTGGTGATCCTTTTGCCTACGTAGTGCCAAAACATATAATGCTCTCTCGCCGCACATGGATATAGACTTGTTCTGTTCCAGTATAAGTAATATAAAAAAACTCTTAACAGTGAGTATTATAACGACGTAAATTAGTGGGTGTACCATATGTTATACGAGTATAGGTTTTCACAGCTTTATATATATATGTATATATATATAAACTATACACTGAAAATTTGCTACTTATTTTGTAGCTACTTTGTTTTCAAATAAGTAGCTAATTTTTTGTGTATAGTTTTTATTTTTATTATTTCTGTTGCCTCTGCTTTTTCACCTGCTTTGTTTTTGTTTTTATTTTGTTTTCTCTTAATTTCCCATTTGGTTCTTTTTATTATTGTTATTATTCTTTTTAATATTTTTTCTTTACGTAGGAGGCAAGGATCTTATATCTTATCGTTGAATCTTTACTTATATGTGGAAGCTTGTAATTGGTATTTCTTTTATTTATTGATTGGTTGATATCCTATATTTTGTTAATTTATCTGTAAGCTTTCCTTAAAAATAAATAAATAAAAATAAAAATAAATAAATAAGAGTGGTAATACTTTTTATTGTCATATTTAAAAGTCTAATTACATAGCAATATTTTCTACTACTGTAATTTTAATTTTCCAGTAGTTGCTGTTATTTCGTGATGCTTGAACTCACGCATTAAACAGAATTGTCATAAAACTTAGGTGCTCTTCTGCTTACCCCCTCTGAAAAAAAGGCGTGAGTTTATGTATGCAAGTATGTACGTATAACAATATAATACTAAATCATAATGGCACAAGACCAGGTTTATGCTGAAGATAGACTAAGTAGTACTCAAAACACATAGAGTTATTAAAAAACATGAAACTGTCTTCAACACACCTTCCAAACACTTCTGTGAATTTTTATAACATAGTTCTTAATTCTTGATAAAAGTCTAATAAGAAATACGACCCAATAATAAAGATAAATGATGAAATATATAACACAATTCTGATATTAACATCACAACTGAAATCTGTATAATACAACGAGGCAATGAATATAAATTTATTATAAAAAGTTCAAAATTATATTATGGTATTGTTTTTGATAATTTCTAGCGCGTAATTTATTCATCTAGATTGTTTCGAAGAAAAGATATTTTATTAAAATATTCTTAGAAAATTAATATAGAATAGCTTTTTAGTTTTTAATAAAGTTTGTTTTCGCCGGTTTCTAAATTAGATTTCGAATACAATATTGTTGTTTTAACTTTTTGTATCGCAATATTATGATTATTAAGCATATTTTATATAGCTAAAATGTATATTAATGTGTATTCTCTTTCTAGATCAAGAGCCCGTGGCCGCCAGACCTTCGTAATTTTATAAAAGCTGAAAGTTTGTGTACGCATGCCTCTGACATAGGCATCACACAATCAGCTATTATGAAGTTCCGATCGTAGTTACTTTGGAAGTTATGAGCTTTAATGTTTCTGGCAAGATGAAAGAACCATCAAAAGTGTCTGAATACCAAGAAAATATTTGTTTATAGTTGCTTTCATAACATATATAAAATTCAGCTTTTATACGATAACGGCGGCAAAATTACATGTTATTAAATATCACGCAATCTTCAAACTTTAACATAATGTAATTTTGTCAGCGTTATAGTAATGAAATGAAATGAAAATGAAATGAAGATAATTTATTGAATCCATTAAAATGTTCAACATCGTTTAGATTCAGTCATGTTTTTTTATCTACCACCCGGTTCGGAAAGCGGTTTTCACTAGAGAAGAACGAGCAAGAAACTCTAGTGTTGCTCTTTTCAAAACCAGTTTACAATTTAATGATTATTACATAATTTACAAGTTGGTTTAAATCAGAGCAGTTTATTAAAAATATTTTTAAACGGAATATTATTATATTATACTTACTATGGCTGAGTAAAGCGAAGTCGCCCAGAACGAAGAATCAGTATACTCTTTTTCGCCAAAACAGTGAATAATTGCGAAAGCCTTATGTAATCCATCAATGAATCCGTTACAATGTAAGCAAATCGGATAGACCAGTCTACGCAAGCAGCACCCGTTCACGAGTATGACGCATGTGCCAGCCATCGGTCTCCTCAACCATGTTGCAGGGAAGTGACCGACGTGGCACACGACGCCACCGCAAGCACAGACTTTTTAGCGAGCATGACATACCCAATCACTTACACAGAAAAACAATGGCAAATCTGACATGTTACTTAATTTATATGATATTATACAGAGCATACTAAGACTTCCGCTCCGAGATACTACGCATTTATTTTATTTAATTCTATTCCCAAGCTTTGCTATCATCTAGATATTCTGAAATTTTATAATATGCTTTATTGCATAATTTTTGCTTGATAGTTGCTTTGAATTTTGTAATAGATAAGGCTTTAATGTGACTGGGAACTTAAATTTTTCTCTAAGAGAATATCTAGACCCTAGCGAATAAATTGATCTAGTATAAAATCTGAATTTTATATATGTTATTAATGCAACTATAAACAAATATTTCCTTAGTATTCAGACACTTTGGATGGTTCTTTCATATTGCCAGAAACATTGAAGCTCATAACTTCCAAAGCAACCACGATCGGAATTTCATAATAGCTGATTGTGTGATGCCTATGTCAGAGGCATGCGCACACAAACTTTCAGCTAATCTTAAAGCTTTTCATAAAATTACGAAGGTCTGGCCGCCACGGGCTCTTGGTCTATTCACTTTATTTCATAAACATTATTTAGTTTACAAAGTTGGTCACAAAATCGTTAATAATCCAAAAACGAAATTTGGCAAAATACCCAAGATAACCCACCGCAACATACATAAAAAATAAATTCACAATGGCGTCTATTATTTATAAAATACTTAATAGCAGCAACAAAAATAGCTATTACATAAATATTTTTTATTACATATTTCATAAACATAAATTTTGCAAAGCACATTGGTAATTCACCTTTATAAATATTGATTATAATAAATCATGTCTTTAGACAAATGTGTTTTGAAAGCCTAATACTATCACCACTACATTCGGCCATCATCTACACATATAAATAAAATTGAAGTGTCTGTTTTAAAAGCGAAAATAAAAAAAATGTCCTACTACATATCGTTATATACACGATACCTGTGCCGAAAATGATCTAAAAAATTTTTGTCTGTGTGTCTGTTTGTTCCGGCTAATCTCTAAAATGGCAAGACCGATTTTGACGGGACTTTATTTGTCAGGTAGCTGATATAACAAGGAGTAACTTAGGCTACATTTATTTTAGAAAAAATATTTAATTTAAAAAAAATAAAGTAATGTTGTAATGCCCGCGCGCAGCTCACGCGCATGCCACCACTGGGCCGTCACGTCGGGCGCCTCCCACCACTTCTCCCACCAATGAATCAGTATCACATTTACAAAATATTGTATATAAAGAAAATTTTCAATAAAGCTAATACAAAAAACTGAAAAAAAAAGTGTAACGGGAGTTTACCGCCGCTCGCTAAGAGATGGCGCCACCGTAGAATTAAATCGCGGTATGGTTACGTTAAAAAGGTTGATTATAAAAATAAAAATGCAAAAACCAAAAAAAATAACTAAATAAACTAATTAACTTTTTTGTTAAATTCCACGCAGACGAAGTCGCGGGCACAGCTAGTTTACAATACAATATTAACTGGTTATGGCCAATATATTTTTTTATGATTGGTTTGTACTTCTTCCTTTTAGCTTTGGGGTACTATATCTATAGGATTTGATACGTGGCAACGGTTTTACTGGTCATGAAATTGTATAAGCTAACTTGTGGAATCACAAGTCAACTCAAAACTTACCCCCCATAACGCCGTATCCCAAGAACAAGAAAGGAACATATTTTTCCCCCCTTTAAGAATACACTCCACTGCAAGACAAAGATCACCTTTGCAAATAATAATCAGGCCATACTCCACTACACTGGCTTTGCTTTGCGTGCTACTTTTTGAGATCACAATTTGTCTTTCCTGTGAAAATTTGCAATAATAGGATATATGGTCGATTTTTGCTATAAACACAAATACCATTAAAATAAAACTTTTTTATCAATACAGTATTAAATCAGCTTTTAATATGAGGCAAATAATTGTACATAAAAACTAGCTGTACCCGCGACTTCATCCGCGTGGAATTTAACAAAAAATTTAATTAGTTTTTTTTTTGTGATATTGATTCGTTGATGGGGAAAGTGGAGTGGGAGGCGCCCGACGTGACGGCCCAGTGGTGGCATGCGCGTGAGTTGCGCGCGGTACTGGACACTACGTGGGCATTACAACATTACTTTATTTTTCTAAAATAAAAGAATGTTTCCAAAATAAATGTGGCCTAAGTTACTCCTTATTATATCAGCTACCTGACAATAAAAGACCCGTCAAAATCGGTCCAGCCATTTCAGAGATTAGCCGGAACAAACAGACAGACAGACAAAAAAAGCTAAGATTATTTTCGTTATAGGTATCGTGTATATAACGATATCTAGTTGGGCGTTTTCTTTACTTTTCACTTTACAAACAGACACTTCAATTTTATATATATGTATAGATTAAAGAGTAAGAGTGTGATGGGGATATCTTACCATCTCTTTTACTCGCACACACTGTAATGCATGTAATCTAGTGACGTCACTAATTTTGTTTTGCATCCATTTATAAATCTCACTGCAAGATTTGAAAGTTAATTTTGATTTACAAATTTATTTGTTTTCTAGGTTTTGGTTATCGATACCTTTTGATATATATTTTTTTAAATGGAGTATATACCCTATTATCACATAGGTATCTAAAAGATAGGCGAAGCTGTTTGTAAAGTCTAGTCGTGTATATTTATCGGTCATCAGAAACACGTTTAATTCATGAACAGCTGCAATTATGTCGGTGACGTCAACACTAACCGTTATTACCCGCCCACAAAGGCAAATCCATTGTCATTCTACATCTGAAATAAACGACCACAGTACGGACCGAAATGTCTAATACAATTACAATTAGGTACAATTGTGGTGGAAAATTATGAGTTTCTATAAATATAAATAACATATTTAATTCGCTACAATGCACGAGGGGTTTTGGGTGTCATTTATTTTTCTTTTGATTAAACTATTCACGAGGCCAGCGCCATCTATTTATTATTGTTTGTCTACATAACATCCATTCGTAATGCATCCCAAGGAAACAAATAACTAACAAGAATAAATATATATTCTATCTAGGAATCGAGCTATGTGTATCCCGAAATTCAAGGAATTCCATTAAAAGCCGTTTTCTAACCGACTTTAAAAAAGGAGAAGGTTCTCAATTCGACAGTAATTTGTTTTCTTTCTAAACAACTTCATAAATATTTGTACTTATATTTTCTACGAGTGGGATGATGTGATATATTTGGAATTACCCTAGGAACACAAAACCTTTTATACCGTATCCAAGTAACGCAAAATTAAAGTCGACTAATATCTACCCACATTAAAATTATTTTCTTTATTGTATTTAATGGGCAAACTAGAAGAAAAAGAATATGACTGGCTTACGCTTTATTTCATCGTAATATAGCAGAGTATAAACATTACAAAGAAACTCAAATTCTATAGAAATGGATCCGAGAACAGCGCCTCTACCGACGATACTAAGAACTAACACTTTTCATGCTAACACTTAACCCGATTTTAAAAGTAGGTTTATATGAAAGATAGGCTAAAAGCTATGATCTCAATTTGCAAAGATGGCTTATAACTCTTTTGATCTGTATAATAAAAGCATATTATTTTAATATGTTTGTGAGCATAATATGGAGCGGGAAGGTAAACGATTTATGGTAACCTGCCATAGAAAGGTTACGACTAGCGTGGGAGAACTTTACAATGTAACCTTAAAATATTCCTTAAATTAAAAATAAATTATCAGAAAAATCAATTAAAATGACCCTTAACTTTACATAAATAATATTCATTTCTTTTAATAATTACATTAATCCAACTTCAATATAAAATCTCCTAACCGTTAAACCACGGTCGCTCGAACTGAAAATTGTTCAGTATCAGCCCATATACGTCCCACTGCAGGGCACGGGCCTCCTCTACAATCGACAGTACGATTGAGAGTGGTTAGGCCATATAGTCCACCACGCTGGCCTAGTGCGGGTTGGCGGACTTACATACCATAGAATTTTTTATAAATCGCTATGGTATGCAGGTTTCCTCACGATGTTTTCCTTCACCGTTTTAGTGCGTGGTGATTGACTATCAATACACACATGACTCCGAAAAGTCAGAGGTGTGCCCTGGGTATCGAACCCGCGACCACCATGAACATGTTGGCAGTCGCGTCTAGTCCGTTTACCAACAGGCCACCACGCACTTGAAAATTGTTAGAAGCCCGACAATTTACAATACTTCAACACCAATCCGCAGCACCATTACCACGACTGGATTGATTTTTCCATCGGTTAGATTACTGGATGCGGTATACCTATTAGAATGTTCTTACTCTCTCGGATAGAGCCCAACGATAGCTAAAGGTGTTCGGGTTCGGAGGGATACTCTATCGTTCGACAAGAAGTTCGAAAGTGTGAATGTGTTTAAAAAATCGATGCTTTTCTCTATGGCACGTATCATAGAGGATAAGACCGTCATTTGTAGATACATTTTTTTTTCTCTGTATACCTATTGTTCCAAGTTTTTGTGTATAATAAATAAAAAATAATGTTACCAAGCGTGTCTGCGACAAATGTCGCGCCGAATAACCTGCGTGGGCCGTGGAGACAGTAAGGTCGTATTGTAAAAACACTAATAACTCCACTCGACTTGTTGTGTCTTGTCTAAATGTATTTATAATTGACATTGCTGAAGTCGGCTCATCGAACACGAAAACAAAAATTATATTGAACGTACGGACGACTTTATACAATTAATTTGAGAAATATTATAGAAAATTAAATCAAAAATATTTATCAGCCCATGTATTTAAATTTAGTCGTCAGTCCTCATTTTCAGCTTTTTCAGCCAAGGAAGTCCACTTCTGAACCTAATCCTCTCCGAAAAAGACTTTTATAAGAGAAGTCAATTTTACTAGATTTGCTAGTTTCGCAAAAGGATGTTAGTTTTTAGGCTAAGCAGTCACAACTCACAAGACCGCCTAGGACCTGCACAGCTATGACCGCTCGTCTAAAGTCGCCATTACATGGCGCCGTCTATGTTTACCATATTAATCTGCGTAGTATCAAGAAAACGCCATTTATCCGCAGAAGTCGCAGTCCACAACACAAAACAAGAACACCTACGACATAAGTACATGTAGGTCATATTACGCGAACAAAAGACAAACACCGCTTTGTAAATTCTATTGGAGTTAGCACATAAGATTGCTCGCTACAACGTACTTACGATGATTTATTAGTCTACAATGAATTGTGCGTGTAACGCGCTGAATCCGCCCCTGGGGAGACAAGGGAACATCTACAATGTAAATTACTAGCTTCTCATTTCTTTCATTCGTGCTAGGGTCTGGTGTTGATGTAATTTAAATCGCAGAATCTTATAGCTCTGTAAATCGTTAGTTATGCTATCTACTACAAATCTGTGGATTTTAATTCAAGGATGCGTCTTCGTCTACTAGGCCTCATAATAATTATTAGCCTATGGTTTTGAATACCTTCATCACTTTGATATCAATCGTTATTTTACTGGTCCCAGCTTTTGTTCTTTGAACGTTGTAGCTAAGAACCCAAAATGTTTGAAACTTCGAAGAATAATAGCATCTAAACTAATAAAAGCCGTCTTTAGCATTACTTAAACATTTAAAAGGCCTATTTCTACGTAACAGCTAAAAAATAAATTACAAACACGGTCTCGAAACGGTCGCTATGCGAGGAT
Organism: Hyles vespertilio; assembly: GCA_009982885.2. Lineage (NCBI taxonomy): Eukaryota > Metazoa > Arthropoda > Insecta > Lepidoptera > Sphingidae > Hyles > Hyles vespertilio. Next base: position 4,065,924 of record CM042815.1, read on the forward strand.
TTCGCGAGTCGAATAACGTTAGAATGATATTATTAAAATAGTTTTACTATATATTAACACAAATAATATAATAAATAAAATAAATAACACCCAACAGTCACATACATAGTCCTGACCCCACATTAAGATCGAGTCTTGTGTCGTGGGTATCAGGAACTACGAGAGACTTTTCGGTCTCACAAACACCCAGACCCGAGAGAAATATTTGTGGGCAGCACAAACATTTCTCTCGGTGCGGGGATCGAACCCGCGGCCTCTCGTTTCACAGGTGGCGTCTAACCGCCTGCGCCACGGAGACTGTCTAATATAATATTTTTATCATGTAGCGATTATGATATTTAGAAACGTACTATCGTAATTACTTTAGAAATATAGCGATAAACGCAATCAAAATATTGTGATGACAAATCAGCTGACATCAGGCGGCCATCTTGGAAACCGTTGCTTGCAGCTGTCCTTGCAGCATTGTGTACTGTGATAAATTCTGAAATGGTATCATCACTAATCGTTTTATCTAGATCTAGAATATTATTTTATAACGCTAAAATTATTTGGACAAAAGCTTTGTTTGAAATTGTGAATACCCGATTGTGATGTTTGACTATCAGAAAAGATGCTTGATCCTTTGCTTTGTGTTTTCCAGAACTTTAAAATTATCTTACTCAAAAATAAAAATAAGCGTCTGTGGGCCCTAAACGGCTTAAGGGAGTTCTTGATTAGAAGCCACGAATTGGCAAATATAATGTAGGATACCGTTCAGCTACATGGAGTACGAACTTGCGATATGCTGACGTGAGCTGAAATCCTATAAAGACGACAAATGTCCAAAAGTGTTACAAAACAGGGTTTCAACATTGTTTTTGTTGCTGGCGGACATTCTTGCTCCGTTTCTTCTTCATAGCTACAAAGCATTTTAAACCCGTGATAGTAGTTAGGAAAATTTTCAAAAATCTTGTAAATGACAACTTAAATAAAGATTATTTTGATTTGGACTCCTATACTCTGATCACAAGTTTACAACTGGTCGATAGCACGCAATTTCCTGCTGATGAGAAAGATAAACTGGCCTAAAAATGTTGGTAGATAAAAGACACCGACATACATATATAGCTAGCTCCTTTACCGACGTGATGATACCGAATCTAATTGATAGTTCACTCACGCGTTGCTTTACAATAGAGAAGGTTTCATAAGGCCTAATGGGTTCTACAATGAAGTATAAATTTATTAATGTTTTTGCTGCCGGATTATTTTATCTGAAAGTTTCCGAGACTTGTACAATGGAAACTACGGAGACCTTGTTGATTAACAACTTAACATATATATTTGGTAATGATTTGAAGGATATAATTGTTTGATCGGCTTCTTAAGAGACCGCTAGACAATTCACGGATATTCTAGAACACCTCTTTCGATAGAACGTCGTGGAAATCTTAAGACGGAATATGTTCAGCAGATATATTGTAACTGATGATGCATAAATCCACGCCTATTTCTTCGAAGTCTAGCCAACTGCCAAGGATCCCACTCTTCGCCTAGCTTATTTCTGACCGATGCATATAATTTCATTTATTAGTATGTACATATTTTTCTCCTTTGTATTTTTTTCCGCCTACGCCTAACAACAGCTTTCTCCGCTAAAATAATAGACATGTGCCTGCTTACCTTGAAACATATTAAAGTGCTACAACCATTGACCTAATATTACTACGTATAATATTAACACAATGGCTACAACGCAAAAATACTATAAAAGACTTTGACGAGCTCGTATCTTTAGACGGAAAAAGTTGGATAGAGTTAATTCTAATTTTAAAATGTCTTACTATTTTGATTATTAATTTGGCCTAATTTGTATTAATTATTAGTTTATTTATGTAAAAAAACTAGATATTATTCCATAGCTATTTTTTTATTGAAATCCAAAGATAAGTAAAGAATTATTGTCTCTATATTTATAACAGCCTCGATTTACTCAATATTGGACATAGACCTCACAATCAAATAATAACGAAACACAAATATGCTGAATAATGTAGTTTTTAAATGCTTGAATTAGTACACTAAATTATGTTTTGTACGTCTCAAATTATGTATAGCTAAGTAATAAGATAATAAATCAACCGAATTAATTATCTCCTCTTTTAAAGTCGGTAAAAAATATAAGAAATAAAACATTAAAATGAATACTTAATATCATAACACTTTGCCCCTACAATCAAATATAGTACTTTCTTTGCGTCATGGGTATCATACACTACGAAGGAATTTTTAGTCTGATAGGTCAAACTCAAAAATATTTGTCTATATGTGAAGATCCAACCCGTTCCCTTAACTGATTTCCGTTGCCATTCTCTTAACTGATTTCGCTACAACTGTCCGACAACTGTGTATAACTGAGTAGAGGTGACCCGTTGATATATTGTCCCGATATAACATTTTGGAGGTTAGAAAATCCATTACCCATTTACGTATATGTAAATCGATTTTTTATACTATATATTTCAGTTATGTGTCTGGTCTATTTATTTGACATACTTTTAAATAAATATAATAATTCGTTGGTAAAATTCGTCTATTTTCTAAGGGCGTGTGGGAAAATTTGGAACTAATAATAAAATTTATAAAATATCTATTCAATGCTTTGTTTGAGACTATGTTTTTCTAATAAAAGCAACAACATTTGGACGACGAAAGATCGTGGACTATCTATACAACCGAATAAAATTTCAAAGACGTTTTGATGTAACAATATCATTTAGTGGAAAGCTTCGTGGGATAATTCTTTACCTAGATTGGGTATATACCTAGATAGTCGTAAGATTTTATTCTTGTAACGACAACACAACGCTTAAAAAGCTAACCCAATGTCAGTAAAATATTACTACAAAAGCGTTGTGATTTCCTGTAACAGAAAATCAATATTGAGGATAATTTTCAAATTTCAATTATCAAATTAAAAGAATTTGTAAGATAAATAAATAATTGACAAAGTAATATAATCAATCAGGCTTCAATTAAACGATGAATAACATTTATCTGAGGATTACAAATCAGCCCTAAAGGAATTTACGTATTTACGTTATTGCACTTATAACTCATACACTTATAATCCACAGCAATACTGATTAAAATGATATACCATCTTATGAACACAGAGTCTTATGCTTTTAACAATCCTTCGCTACAAAAGTTTTTCTAAATCTATAACAAACACCCAAGTTTTCGGAAATGGAAAACGTTGTACATATTCAAATTGCTGGTTGCATGGTGCCTGTCCCAAATGACAATCCATCCCCAATGGGTTCCACGGCAATAATGACTAATTTTCTTATAAGAATTGATGCCAGTGTTTGAAAGTCGAGGACCAAGTTTCGTTTTATTTACTTTAAAGTTAGACGCAGACGGTGGCTCCGCTTATCAATGAGTTCTCAGAATCTAATGTTTAAACAAACAGCACTTACAACGAAAGAAAACTGCGTGAGAATTCCCTACGATATTAGAATTTAATTTCTACTACTGACTATACTATAGAGTATGATGTGAGAGGGAGAGAGTCTCTATAGAGTAGATAGTTAATTTTCTACGAATAATTCACAGCCTTGATATTAGTCTTTATTTTAGTAAATCGATGTCAGGCTTTCTATAAAATATTTGTCAAGTTATTTATTTATATTGTTTGACCTATTCTGTCCCACTGCTGAGCAAAGGTCTCCCTCAAATCCTCCGACGTATCCCTGTCAATAATGCACTGTAATAAAAAATTATTAATACAAATCAAATAATTTAAATACATTTAGAAACAATATTGAATAGATATTCAAACAAGATAAACACCTATTAGAATATAAAAATACATTTTAAATAATTTACATTTTAAATATATTATAAATAAACATAAAACCAATTAAAAGGAAAATGGAATTAGCATTTTAAGCCAGCCCTGTATTAAATTAAATGACATCAATACAATTATTTTATGGTGTTGAATATTTCACTCATTTGTGTGCCTCTATGTCGCAATTACTGTGACACCCTAACTAAGGCATAAGTCTGACGTGCCTTAAATCGATGATTACGCGTTTTAAGAGGGTTATGAAAGTAGATAAAACGAAATTTGTAGGTTTATCAAAGACAGTTAAAAATCAATATGTGCCTACCCCACAAAGAAACTAAACTGTGAAAAGAAAGATAAAATATATAGATAAAGATTATAAGAGTGAACTGAAAATATAGGCTGGTAAAGGAATACTTTTCGTCTCTTAAAAAACACAACTACTTAATAATATTTCTAAGCAAAATATGTTCCAACTACTCAAAAGCTACTTGAAAAGACAACATAAATATTACAATAACATTACCCATCAAGCTTAAAAACATAAATTATCTATCTAGTCATATAACAACTAATTAGACTATCAACAAGCAACCTAAATCTACGCAATAAATACTCTATAATTGAACTAGAAATTCAAAATATCATTTGTAGCAACTTAGCAACAGCGTAGATTGAGAAAAGTTGTTAAAGGGCGTCTCGAGGTTAAAAATAATAGAAAAATCTCCCTTCTGTAGGGAGCGGGGAGTGTGCGCTAGTCGCTACCCTTGTCTAGGGTGTCGACCTTCCCCAATGTCCTTGCGGGTCGGAGGTCGAAACTAAATAGACAAACGTGACAACACGAAAAGATTCATATTGCGAGATTTATAAAATACACGTGGAGTTTTTATTGTTTTTAATTTATTTATTTACACTTTATTGTACAAAAGAAAACTAATGCAAAGAAAAATCAAGTACATAAAAAGTACAATAGGCGGTCTTATCGCCGATAGGCAATGTCTTACAAACCATAATTAGACCATTAATGGGATTTTTAAGGGTAATATTGACTGTTGAGGAAAAGGATCGATATCAAAACAAATTATAATATGAACAACAAGCATTTATTTGTTTCTTTATTTATTTAATCCTTTTTCGCACTGTACAGATATACAACAAAGAAATCACATAATAATAATAATAGTACAAGTGGCGGCCTTATCGCACTAGGTAATTTCTTACAGGCAACCATGGGATGGATATTTAATCAGGAGAAAGAAAGGGCATTTACACTCGTATTCTAATAATATTAACAGTACAGTATAATTAAATATAAATAAATATTTGTGTGAGAAAATGTATTGCATATTTAAACGTTGAAAAAGCTATAAAACGTTCTAACAACAAATGTTAGTGTCAAAAAATTTTGATGTGACTGTGGGCAAAAGATTTCGAAACCAATGCTTGCATGAAAACTTCTTGAAAATGTTTTAAGTGTTATTGTGACATCGTCCCTAATATTTGTGCCAGTCAGGACACGTACCTGAATGAGGGAGGAGGGAAAGAATACGCAGGGCGCGGCGGGAAATATTAAAATCTGTCACTGAAAACATCTGAAATTCTGAGTGATTAATAGGCGCACTTGTAAATGGTACATTTTACAAGTTTGATTACCGCGCGAAGCTGATTCTCCATTATATACTTGAATAAAAGAATACAAAACAAAATTATAGGAAAGATATTTAGGCTATCCATGTAAAAATATATAAATCTTTATTTGTCTGTTTTCCACGCTTTATTAATATTTCTTTAAGGTTTATCCTCCTTTTTTTTTGTTTCTCGCAAACTAAGATTGCGTAACTTTAGGATCGAACCTTAAAAAAGGCATAATTTTATGCTGCCATTAGATCAGAGAATTAATAAATAAACAATTTAATGTAACCAATAACGTTACAAATACCTCTTACATATATTTCAAAATCTATTAGAATAAATAATGTGTAATATTATTTAGTTATACTCTTGTTGATATAGTAATAAATAGCATTAACTAGACTGTTTACAGTATACTGTATCGTGTTCTTAATCTTCTTAATGTAGGTCAAAAATAAATTTCTTTTCCTTCTTTTTTTATTAATTATTATTAGCTTTGTGGCAGCAGGTATAAGTGAGACATGTAGGTCCTGGATTCGATTCTATAATCTTTACTTTTTATGAGCTATTCCGCATGATCAACCTTAAATTAGTAGTTTGGGACTGAAGTTTGCATGATACAGGCTCTCCCATATCACATGTTGGGCGAGATTAGGTATGAATAATCTAGGTGGCGCTGCAAAAGTTAGTTTATGTCTTACATCAAATATCTTCTTGAAGGTAAATAATCTGTTATTCATATTGTAAATGTATATTTTGACCTTACACAACGTATATTTTTTAGTACACATTAGTTTTTATGAGCCAATCGGCATATTCACATAACTTATATCAAGTTTGCAAATTCTGTTCTAATAACGTTGGCGTAGGCTTTGGTAAAACGTTTTTATGAATAAATTGAAAGAAGATACAACAGAGAATAACGGATTTTGAATTGAAACATCTTAAGTATAATGATTAAAAATATTAATAATTCAAATGGGATTACTATTTTAGGATTTCGCCTATAACATGTTAATTTTTACCATAACACGTTTTGTAGTTGTTCAATATACGGTTGCTAGTAGACTGCCTCGGTGGCGTAGTTGTACTAAGGTACGGTTACAAAGCTGAGGTCTCGGGATCGAATCCCGGGTTGGGCAAAGTGATATTGGATTTTTCTATTCATTATCAGCCCAGAGTCAGGAATTTGTGCCCGATATGGCGATAGGCTCGCCACCTATCACATTGTGGGACGGAACATACAAGGCGAAATGTCCTGGCACCTCTGCCTACCCCTTCTGGGATATAGGCGTAAGTTTGTGATGTGTGTGTGTGTGTGTAGTAGTCAATGCTTTAAAAGTGTTTACTTGCGTATCATGATTACATGAAAAAGCTATATGAGGAAATAATCTTTCATTTTAATAATCTATTTAGTTTCAATATTGATTCGTTATATTTTAGAAAGAGAGTTTTGTCAGTTTTGGAATTAAAATTGTTGATTTTATGTCTTGTGTGCATATTTTTATTTATATTGAGCAAACAGGTAAGTGATCACTGCCGCCAATTAACATCCACAGCCCTTAAATCATGGATGTGTTGCCGGCCCATTAAATTGGGAGTAGAGAGGGAAGGCGTATTGGGCATCCGGAAATCTCAATCACCGAATAAAATGCGACAGCAAACCCTTCACTTCACGTCGATATCCTGTGAAACAGTGGTATCACCTCGGACGAGCCTGCCCTTTCATGCTGAGTCATGACTGGCAATGGCGTGGCTCTACCACTATTAAGTTAGGTAAGTAGAAAACAATTTATTTAATAACAAAATGTTTCATAATCTAATTAACTTAATTGACCATTAACATCAATTTGTCTATGTGTCCCGTAGTCTGTGCCATAAACCTTCGATAGTTCAGGTTCGAATCCCAGGTCAGCCAATCCAAGTTTTAATGTCTTCAAGATACAAGTCTTGTGTATATCAAAAACTACGACAGACTTTACAGTTTACAACACCTACATACAAAAATATTATATTTCTCAGCTCAAACATATGATAGCAAAGTCGAACCCTCGCACTTTCGTTTGACAACCAGTTTTTTACCAACTACGATATACTGTACTGTATCAGCCCATATAAGTCCCATTGCAGGGCACGGGCCTACTCTACAATCGAGAGTACGATTGAGGCTGGTTAGGCCATATAGTGAACCACGCTGGCGTAGTGCTGATTGGCGGACTTCACTTTACAAACCATAGAAATTCTTACAAATAGCTATGGTATGCAGATTTCCTTACGATGTTTTCCTTCACGGTTATAGTGCGTGGTGATCGACTAACCACACACATTACTCCGAAAAGTCAGAAGCTCTGGGATTCGTACCCGCGACCACCGTGAAAATGTTGGCAGCCGCGTCTAGTCCGTTTGCTAATAGGCCACAGCACGCTTCGATAAAGCTGCTATTATTTTAAAACTATATATCACCTGTATGAATATCTCACAGCCATTAAATATGTGTTGCATGTCTGCGCCGTCGCATATGTGGCACATGTGAATGCCTCTTGGCATGTGCATTCGCGTAGTTTTTTGGCTGCGACGCTAATGTGTTAATTCTTGTAATTGTTTATGTGTTGTCGGCTGTCGCCACATTATTATGTTTGGTGTCACCGCGATACGGCTGTGATCTGAAGATGTAATTTTTAGTGCTAGATTTTCTCTTTTTCTAATCTACCTTGTTTTTAAGTATCCAAATTATAAAGTTCGCCGATAGTTTAATATTCGTATGGAATCAGGATGTTACTCCATACTCCGAAACGACGATGAATGTTCGAACATAGGACGTAAAACTGTATGCCTGAATACTTTACCAAATATTCAAATCCTGTATCGTACATTGTAATCTTAGACTTAAGCGGTCGTATCGCTTACCATCAGGCGAACGGCTTGCTCGTCTCGTCATTCATTGCAATAAAAAAAAATCTTAGACTAAGTTCGAAATTAATGATAGGCTTCATGGAAAATAGTATTGATTTGGAAGTGGAAAACTTTTATCTTACATGTTGACGTTCAACGTCGGCACATTCGAACTTCGTGTCCTAGTCTAGGATAACGCCCACATAGATACCATCATCTTCTTACTAATTGTTTCCTTATTGCTGAGAGTCCAAACACTTTCTTAACGATGTCTGGTCATCTGGTTGATGTTCTTCTTCTGGCGCTCTTACCTTATTTTTTTTAAATTCTTTGCATTCTCATACATGATCAAAATAAAATATCTATCAGCCATCTATCTATACCCCTTCCCAATCAAAAAAAATATGGTGGTCTACTCGGTATATAAACAGGCTGATCCCAATACGCAACATTCATGAGTTTCGTTCCCTATACCGGGTATCTCAAGACTGCTACCGAAAACGAAGCCGGGTGGTAGTTTTAGTGACTACAAACACAATGCAACCAAAAATTTCGAAAAGAAACGCGACAATGATTTTTTATGATTTTTTAAATATCTTCATTTTTGGGTGGTAAATCCATAGTTTTGCCTAAAATAATAATTTAAACACTTTTATACCTTAGATTATTTATAAATAAAAGGGTATACACCATTATTTTAGAAAAAAATGTATTTATCACCCAAATATGGTCATAAGAAAAAAATTTAAAAAAAAAGTTGTCGCTATTTTTTGCAACTTTTTCTGTTGCATTGTGTCTGAAGTCGCTTAAACTACCACCCGGCTTCGTTTTCGGTAGCAGTCTTGATATACCCTGTATACAGTGATCGATAAAAAAGAAAATAAACTTAAAAATAAATAGTATTTTTTAATCTAGCTTTTATTCTTTTTACACTGCCCTTTCTTTATTCTTCTCATAAATCCATCCAATGGTTGTCTGGTAGAGATTGCCTTAAAGCGATAAGACCGCCATTTATACTTTGTTGTTTTATAATCTCTATATAGTGTTATATTTATTGTGTACTATAAAGAATAATAATAAATAATAAACGCTGTCTGGCATTCTGGACGGATACGAATGTACTGCCATCATTTTACCCAGGTTTATCATAAGTCCACTGCTGAGCAAAAATCTATATAGCATCCCCAGCTAAGAATTTAAGAATTTATATAGCTTCCTCTTTGAAGCGTGTTGCATCTAATTCATTCTATCCTTGAATCTTGAAAGTCATTACCGTTCTGCAATATTCTATTGCTGTGATCATGCATGCCTCGTTTCTCGACTCTCATTGAAGTGATTAGCGCAAATTAATATCATATCGCAATGTAAACAAAGCCAATTCTAATCGAATTTCGCGCTCATTAGTAATGTCTCGCTTGCTGCATCGTGTTATTTGAGAAGATTACCAAAATGCGATGAGGTTGTCAATGGATTCCTTTGAAATTTCAATGTTGTTTATCAACAAAAGCGTTGTCATCAGAGCTATTGCAATCTTGTTACTATATTTTATTTTATTATGTTTTTATTTTTATTTATTAGGTCTACTATCAATCTCATACCAATGCATTTAAATAAGAAAATATAAAAAAACGTTACGAGCAACTTAGAGTCGCTACAACTCCGGAGGGATGTCGCCTCTCTAAGCGTGTTCTACCGCCTGTATCACGGTGAGTGCTCTGAAGAATTGTTCAACTTGATCCCCTCCTCTCCATTCCTAACCAGAACCACGCGTGCTGGCTTGCGAAGCCATAGCTTGACGGTCGACACCATCCCGGCGCGAACCAAACGGTTCTCAAATTCTTTTTTGTGCCGCACCGTCAGGCTATGGAATTGTTTGCCGTCTCACGTGTTCCCTCCTTCCTACAATCTTGGGTCCTTCCGCCGTAGCATGAAGAGGCACCTTAGCAGGCCGGCATAACTGTTCCCATTGGCATGGGACCGCCGTCCGATGCCAATGGATACTCTGCCTGGGCGGCATTAGCACTTACCATCAGGCGCAATGCCGCCACTATGCCGGGCCAGTATAAAAAAAAACTCTGTCTAAGTATATGATTATACTAAAGCAGAGACAGCATTCAATAAAACTATTTACATACATATCTACCTATATAATTGTATACCTATAATTAATTAAATTAATTAACAAAGTAAATGTAGAAAAATGTAGCACATAAAGAAAGAAAACAGTAACATAACAACAAGAAAACCATTACGGACACTGTACACAAGTTAAGTAGGTATGAATCCAAGAATGTAATAATTTTCTAAAGCTGTGTAATGTGTTTGCATGAATATCTTAATAAAAGAATATAAGCCTTATTCATATTTTAAAACCTATTTTAGTAGTCAAATATTTTGTCCCTTTCAAACGTCTTTGGAATTAAGTTTGAGCGAAGAAGACAAAATATTCGATGGCTAGAATAGGTTTTAACACTGTCTATTTTAAGTCTTTACCAATAATTTCTAAACAGGTATTTGGAAGAACTTTTGCAGTCCACGATGTAAGATTTATAATGTAGAAAAAAGTTATAAATATATTGGGGTTTGACATAACAAATTCATGTTTCTGGTAATTAATGGGACATATTAAAATTTGCTTTAAAGACGTAATAAAGAGAAAAGTGTAGCAAAAAAATCTCTAACTTCCTTCAAGAGTAGGTCCTTGTAAGTGTCAGTCTCATAATTTAAATATAAAATTAAAATATTATTATCAGATACATTTATTTTCGCGAGATCGGCGCTGGGTAATTTTAACAATTAATTGTTTACTCAAATCAAATCAAATCAAAATATTCTTTATTCAAATAGTCTTTCACAAGATCTTTTGAATCGTCCTTTTCTGCATTATCCCCTTATCGATTTAAGTATGTATCACTCATTATATTAATAACAAATACAAACAAATTCGGATAAAGCAGAATTTGGATTGATTTTTGCATTTTTTTAACTGCGCCACGTTTATATTACTTGACAACTTTGGTAGTCACGGGGCGGACTCCGGTCCCAGTCCAATCCTTAAATAATATATTTTTTCAATTAAGAAACGGTTTAAATTAACAAGTTGTTAAATCGAATAGCTGATGATCTTAAACAGGTAAGACAAAAGTTCCCCAAACCGTCATTACTGAAAACAGGCAAATATAAAATCCATTCCAGGATGGTACAAAAGGAAATCCACGATTCCATTTCAAAGGGAAACAAGTGTAATTCTGCGTTACTATTGGGATCCATTTCAACCCGCACTAGGCTAGCGTGGTGGACTATATGGCCTAACCACTCTCAATCGTACTTTCGATTGTAGAGTAGGCCCGTGCCCTGCAGCCCACTGCAACGTCCCAACGTATATGGGCTGATACAATACAATACAAATAGGGATCCATTTGGCAATATATATACAATAATGTTAGCCATGGTATTTCTATAGCGTATAGTCATTTCCTTCCTTGTATGTTATAAAATTGTTATTGGGGAAAATAATTAATTGCCTTTTAACAGCGTCAATTTCCAATTGTTAAGACTAGGAAGTAGGAGCCCTTTTAGGTACTTTATTTATAGAATTCGTGATTCTTATAACTTTAAAGATAATTGGCTAAAGCTTGTCTGAAGCTAACGCTATTTTAAATTAGAGGCAATACTTTTATTAATCAGTTCTGAAAAAAAACGAATTTTAACACATGTTTATTACAATTCTATTCGTCTCGTTCCTTGACATCCCCTCCTGTTCTGTGTTGTAAGATCAGTGGAGGTAACTGTTAAGCTACAAAAAGAGGATACGTTACACAGTACTTAGTTACGTCAGTGACGGTAAGAAGAGACGGTATTCTCATTACGCTACTTTTGCTATTATTCGTGATAAATCGTCATCATAAATTGACAGCCTCCGTGGTGCGGTTGGTTAGACACCGACTGTGAAACGAGGGATCGCGGGTTCGATCCCCGCTCCGACATAAATTTTTGTGTGGCCCATAAATATTTGTGTCGGATCTAGATGTTTCTGAGAAAGTCTCTCTTTTTGATACTCACAACACAAGACATAATTGATTTTAGTGTGAGGTCAGAACTACGTTTGTGACTGTTAAGTGAATTTATTATACTATATATTTATTTATTTATCATAATTTTGCTATGTTTTCTACCAATTTGGACACTGTTTTCATTCACATTTTTAATTGACATTTGTTCGTTATAGAAGAAGATACAAAATGCGAAATCCTTTTATGATGGTTTGAAGTTTTTTTGGTGAGTGTAGGTTTGGTGAGGTAGCAATTAGTCTTGTCTTCTTCTTCTTGTTTTGATCAGCAGAACATAATGTGTTTTATAAATAAATGTAAAATATAAAAAAGATAGTTTTCACGTCGCAACTAACCTACCATAAAGCTAACTTCCACGAATCAAGATAACGCTGGGGTTAATTAGTATTTTTAACCGACTTCAAAAAAAGGAGGAGGTTCTCAATTCGACTGTATGTTGCTTTTTTTTTTATGTTTGTTACCTCGTTTCTCTGTACTGTGTGAACCGATTTCGATCATTCTTTCTTTGATTGAAAGCTGATGCTTGTCGTTTGGTCCCATAATATAGATATTTAAATTAATATAAGGCATAGGTCCTATATGTTTGGTACTGGGCGGCCCGCCTTCAATATGTTATGCATATATTTTGATTTGTTGGCTAGTCAAGTCATTAAGCAAATTAATCAACATGCACGAGCTCCATGAAATAAATATTATTTTTTTGCTTTGGAGTGGTAGTTATTATTTTATTTATTTTTGGTTTTTAGTGGATTTTTGTTTTGAAGTCGGTTTTTATTTTTTTTTTAAATATAATTCCAGACATTTGAAAATAAGAACAACAGTCTATTTTTGTAACTAACTCGATATAAACCTCTTTAATAACTCAATACTAAGTATTTAGTGGAAATCCTCGATTTAGCCCATCTTTTTATTGTTTATCGCTTTTTTTTCTGGAAAATGTTTTATTTTATTTGTTCAAGAAAATAATAGGTACTAACTTTTCAGTACCTGTTATTTTCTTAAATATAGGATTAATATTAATTATAATAATAATCAATACTTATATCAGGGCCCTGTGGGGCACGGGCCTACTCAACAATCGAGAGTACGATTGAGACTGATTAGGTCATATAGTCCTCCACGCTGGCCTTGTGCGGGTTGGCGGACTTTACATACCATAGAAAATGCTTTGCTATAGTATGCAGGTTTCCTCATGATGTTTTCCTTAATCGTTAAAGTGCGTGTTGATTGACTTTTAATACATACATGACTCCGAAAAGTCAGTTATTGTATAACGCTTTGTATTTTTTTTTTCGTAAGATCGTATCCAACATGACTTTGATATATCACGACTCTACATACTTTAATAATTAAAATTTAAAGACCTTTGATTAGAGAGTGTTGCACTTTACTTAGATTAAGGAAACGAAATTGAAAGTACCTGATAATAAGTTTTTTTTTCTAGCTAGACTTGACCATACAGGTGCCAGCTGGCTGGATCTATCATTTCGTGAGATATTCGTCTTTTGCTCAGTGTTTGCGTGACAGTGATAAGGCACTTTTATCTATAAAATCAATAAAACGACACAATGACATGAATGACATAAATAATAAATACCCACCACCCAACAGTCATATAGATAGTACCGACTCCACATTAGATCAATTAAGTCTTGGCCATAGGTTACATAAACTACGAACGACTTTTCAGACTCAGAAACATCCAGACTATAAACAAATACTTCAGGACCTCACAACATTTGTCTCCGTGCAGGGACCAAATCAGCGGTCTCACGTTTCACAACCAGATTCTATCAGTTCCACAGACAGACAGAATATCAACTCAAGAGAGACTGGTCTCTCTTGCCTCTCTTGTTCAAAGGTACCAGCAAATTCAATTCTCTGATAATATTTAAAGACCGTGAAGTCTCAGATTACTGTATTTATCAAGCTAGGATGATGGTGTCCTTACCAGATACCAAATCATGTTCTTCAATTTAACGGGACTATTCCACCCTCACTACATAAACCATGATCGACAAAGGTACTTACTATTTTTCAAAACAGTCAAAAGTTGCATGTTACGCCTTTTTCTCAGAAGGGGTAGGCAGAGGTGGCGGGACACCCACATTTCGCCTTATATGTGCCGTCACACGATGTGATAAGGACCGAGCCTATCACCATGTCGGGCACAAATTCCGGACTCTGGGCCGATAATGAATAGAACCCGAGACCTCGCCTTTGTAACCATACCGTACGACTACGCCACGAGGCAGGCAAAAGTGACATTGAATCAAGTAAAAGTAAGCATGACTTTTCCTGGAAAAAGACCACAAGCGATGAATTCCGTTAGATCTAGTTTTCCTCATTCATGAAAAAAGAGGTCTCTAGATTCTAGCTCCTCTGCCGGGCATTAAAAAAATAAATTAAGAAATAGACGGTGATCTTGCAATGCAAGCGTGCGAGTAGCAGGGCAAACTCGCGGCCGTCGACCTGCGACCTTGCGTGTCCTGCGAGATAACTCCGCAGATATCGCTTACTTTGTACTTGTGTAGCTTTGTTTACCGTAGGGTGTACGCATTGTGGCGTTGAAGACCTGGGTCGTGGATAAGGTTAACTTGGATCACGTCACCAAGAAGAAGGGACAGATCATAATACTGTGAAGTGTTTATTTGAGCCAAAGTAAATAGCATTAAGATGTACTGCTAATCTGAGATCTGAGATCTGCCCGATGCAGCTCGGGAAGTCGGGATAGGCGGAGATTAATCTCTAAAAATGGTTCACTGTTTTCAGTCAGCACAATTCAGTCAGTATTAAAATCTGGAGAGCACCTGCTCTTGCTCATATTGTTTCAATTTTTTGCTGCTTCGTCAGTTTAAGTTAGTACTTTGTGAATGGCTTAGATATCATAAAATCTGGTGCTAAAACTTCATTTATAGAAACTTGGAGGTTTATTCATCCCTTCCAGATATAAATAAGAGCATCTGGCGAAAGATTATTGAGCCATAAACTGGTCCAGAGGATAGCAGAGCATAAATTTCAATTGTGCCTTTGAATTGTCAGCAATTGAAGATCCAATTATTTTAAATCTTGCAGCGCTGCTATTAGAAATGCTCCCTTGTTCCATTTTATACTTTAACTGCTAATGTCTAATTGTGACTTGGAAGTTTTCTTTCTTTATATTACTAGTTATTCAAATATGTTATAATATACGAGATTACGATAATTGCGATGAACGATTACCTTCTGAAAAGAGAACTACTTATGTTTCAAAGAAAACATTCGGAAATTCTCATTCAATTAATGGGTAAGTCAATTAGGTACTTCATTTATTTTGCTGATAAGTATCAGTTTGAAAACTTTGTTTTGTTATGTTTGTAAGGACAATGGTGACAATGCTTTTGGTCTTTAAGAGATTTTCCACTCAAACATTCGGGACGTAGAACACATTACAGAACTTAGCATAATTGTTCTAAGTTGCATTGCTTCTGTTTTTGAGCATGCTATTCATTACCGCAAATACACAAGCGACCTGTTTTTATTAGATAGAACAGAATAGAGAGAACAAGCACTAGAAATTTAAGTTAAGACCAACCTTTGAAATGGGCTGTATAAAATGCAATGACGTTTCAAAAATGTGATATTTGCAATTCTGCACGCCATAGCGCCGGCGCCACAGCCGGCGCGCAGTAGAAAAATTGGAACATTGGCAGATCATTCTGAATGAAAGAAAGTGGAAGATAAGGTAAAAAGTAATTTCTTGCTGCACAATGTAGCAACTGTATTTAGCAACGAAATGAAAGTGATATTATGGTGATATGGAGTGTTTATTTTTTTTCCCTTTTAAATAGTATGTATATATTTGGTATGAGATATTGTAACAGAAGAATATCAACAGTCGTTTACAGTTAAACGTAGCATTGTGTAAAATAACAAAACAATTATAAAAATTTAAGACGCACTCTAGTAGTAAAAAATGGCGATAACGAAGCAAATTATCGAAAATCCGCCCAAAGACTCAAAACTCACACAAAAATGCGAATTTAATTTATAATTAAAATAAATAATTAATACAATAAACATCTCACCTCAAAAATTTCCCGGCGACAATCGAATTAATTTATTTAATTATCATTTCATCCTTCAGACGTCTCGAGCCCGGTCGGCACGCTTGGCAACCCGACATCAACAATTTGCGATCATTTGGCGAATTGGCACAAGGCGCACGCGCCCGACTGTGAGGAGGGGAAGGGTAAAGGGGAGGTGAAGTGAAGGGCGGAGGGGGGAGGCCGCGGGCGCCGCTGTCATAGTCAATTTGTCCCACTTCGATGTTACGCATTTGGCAAACATTACTCTTATAATATGTTTCGATGAGGGTTATGCTTTTGACGATTTTTTTTGTTCCATTCATATCAATACCTGAAACAATGAGTACATAATGCTTACAACTTGATATGTGACGAATAACTAGACTACATTGATATCGATGCTAGACTAGAAGTGCTTGAGGACTGCTTAAGACTAATTTTGGAAAAGAAATAGCCATATCTCATCAATTTTTCAAGTATTATCGTCACATTGATAATAATGATAATGAAAAGTTTTTTTTCAGTAACATTTCAATTGTAATTGATTAGAGTCACCATTACTATAGATATCAGTCAAAAAGTCTTCAAAAATAAAAATATAACTATAAATATTATATTAAAATAATATTAGCAATACATATGCTACGAAGGTTATAAGGAAATTTCCTTTAGCAGAGCCCAGTGAACCAATACAATTTTTTTAATGACACACTCCATCACTTACATAAATTCACACTAATAAAATACCGTAGTTTACATAAATTGGATAACAAATGACCTAAAATCCTTCTAAGAAATTGGCCGGATATGACAATCGATAAAGTATATTACAAAGTGGGTGTATTCAAGGCGTAATATTGACCTGATATCTAATAGCTAAAGGTGTATTGTATGATAAGAAGAAGCAGTATCAATTTATAGTCAAACTACCAGTCCCACCAGGTTCCGCCCGGGTGCAAATACACTTTTCAAAATGGCGGCCAAAATGTTCAATTCCGACTACTTAAATATATTTTTATCAATCGTAAAAAAATGTTATAAGTATTCTATGTTACTTCTAATACCTCCAAGAATATATGTACAAAGTTTCATAATGATCGGTTAAGTAGATTTCGCGTGAAAGAGTAACAAACTTAAATTCATATTTATAATATGGTCTTATTCATATATATTTTTAAAGCGAATTTTAGTTATCGAATGTTTTAATAGTTTTTAAAACTGTGTACACAATACTAAATGCCTCTATGTAAATAATAAAAAATAAACAAATGAAAACAATTATTAAATAAAGATAAAATCATAAGAATGTTTTATAAAAGTCTTACTAAGATATTTTTGTGCTAGTGACCTCTTTTTTATGCCATTTTACGTGTCAATGACCTTAATATACGAATAAACTTCCGTACTTCCATAAAGAAAGGGGTTTGTGGGAAAAGGGTGTAATTTTCGACGACCATCAGGTATTTTGCCGCGAGGGTACTCGGGGGCGAATAATTTATTTTAACAGATAATTTCGTGACACAAAATAATTATATGTTATGATTTTCTCTGTATCACATATGTCTTTTAGGTTTACATTTTTATATATAAACAATGTTATACGTATAAACAAAAAATTTGCCTTCGATGGCGAAGTTCGAGACTCAAGCCACCGGTGGCTAGGACCCCAAAGTGTGAAACCTCCTCACTACACGTGCTATTTCAGCAATAGTGCCTTCTAAATCTGGTTTTATATTATGTATTACGAAGTGCGTGGTGGCCTGGTGGTTAACGGACTAGACGCGGCTGCCTTCATGTTCACGGTGGTCGCGGGTTCGAATCCCAGGGCACACCTTTGATTTTACATGTGTGTATTGAAAATCAATCACCACGCACTAATCAATCAATCAATCAATCAATTTAAACGAGTAGTTCCTGAGATTAGTGGTAATAAACAAACAAACGAACAAACTCATCAGCTTCATACATATATTAGTATATACATACTGGGTATATCAAGACTGCTACCGAAAACGAAGCCGGGTGGTAGTTTTAGTGACTACAAACACAATGCAACTAAAAATTTCGCAAAGAAACGCGACAGTTATTTTTAATGATTTTTAAATATCATCATTTTTGGGTAGTAAATCCATAGTTTTTGCTAAAATAATAATTTAAACTCTTTTATACCTTAGAGTATTCATAAATAAACGGGTATACACTATCATTTTAGGAAAAAATGTATTTACCACCCAAATATGACCTTAGGAAAAAAATAACAAAAAAAAATTGTCGCTTTTTTTTGCAACATTTTCTGTTGGATTGTGTCTGAAGTCGCTTAAACTAATACCCGGCTTCGTTTTCGGTAGCAGTCTTGATATACCTTGTATACATTGGTTCGTGGTGTCCTGTTGGTAAACGGACTAGACACGGCTGCCCACATGTTCACGGTCGCGGGTTCGAATCCCAAGGCACACCTCTGACTTTTCGGAGTCATGTGTGTATTGATAGTCAATCACCACGCACTAAAACGGTGAAGGAAAACATCGTGAGGAAACCTGCATACCATAGCGATTTATAAAAAAATGTATGGTATGTAAGTCCGCCAACCCGCACTAGGCCAGCGTGGTGGACTATATGGCCTAACCACTCTCAATCGTATTCTCGATTGTAGAGTAGGCCCGTGCCCTGCATTGGGACATGTAGGGGCTGATACAGAATACAGAATTACTATTTATAGCGGTATTTCACTCGAAACCACTAAGAAGGTTGAGTAGAAAAGCGGCTGCTTGCACCAACTGGAATACCACTAAGTAAGTAAAAATTTGGATCGAAGACAATATCATCCGTCAATAAATTTCGTTAATAATGCAGACAGCAAAAAGGAAAGATTATATTAATTGAAACATAAAATATGAAATCAATTGACGAGTTAGTATTTGAAAATCCGTTTTGCCGAGATTTGACAAATTAGAAAGTTCTTCGAATATATTAAAAGAAAAGTGTTTAAAGAACCTCTTGAAATGGATTGCCCCTTGCAAAATACGGATTTCTTCAAGCAAGCAAGAATATTTTCTTAAAGGCCCAAGATCTTAAAAAAGGCATTTATGTACAAGTATGTTTATATCCCATATTGCTTTGTTTATGTGTTAGTAACTTGTGGAAACTCCACTGGATCATTTACTACAAATTGTATCTTGCTCATATGTTTTATTGTTCGGCATTTTTTCCAAATAAATATAAATTAAAAATAAAACAAAAATTTTAGTTCCTTCTGTGATTCATGAATTATACAAAGCCTGCACTGGGTTTGTATTTGATAAAATTCTCATATAATAATCAATAAATAATAAATAGATAAAGTTATGCTATGCCAGGCCAGTATAATACGATTCTAAATACTTTAGAATCAGAAAATAAAGTATGTATGTATGAAATGTAGTAAACATTATGAATTTAATAACCCTGGCTTTTTAAATATTTTTCCAAAATACAGTTGCAACTTGTATATATATATATATATATATATATATATATATATATGTATAAGTAGTGCAATGAGATCAATTTTAATTATCTATTGACTAGTATATAACGGAAGCCAATCATGAGCCCATTGAAATTGTTTCAATTTTCCTTCCCATCAACTCTTCGCCAGTAAATTCCCTTGAAAAATGACATTAGTTATTACACAGCAATAACAAATTGCTTCAATGGTAAAATATAAAATATTCAATAAGAAAAGATGTAGAAGGAAAACTCCTCTTCTCCACAAGAATATCATGAGTATGTGAATTCCACGAATTGTTGTTTACTTTCTTCCAAGATGTAATAGAGGGTTGGCGGTTTGCCGCCATATCGGATATATTTATATATGTTTTAAGATCTTTATTCCTCATAAAATAATTTATAATTCACTTGCATGAATAACTTAAATACCTAAGTAACTATTTTATATGGATACTTGTTACGTATATATATTTTTGAAATTCTTTTAAATGATCTAGGAATCGAACCCCGAGTTCAGACAAGCAGATAAACACTGTTCGTAAGTCGTACACACCGAATGGATTCACATCGTAATTAACAGAAGAACTAAAAGATGTAAATCTGTCTGCAAATTGCTGACCTCACCTTGACAATTATTCTAACAAAATATCCGGTAGATATACAATAAAACAAAAATGTCATGGCTGATGATGACCAAATAATTAATTTTAATGAAAACAATAAACTCGTCATCGCTATAAAACAAGAGAGAAGATTACAGCGACAAAGAAATTAAAATTGTCATGAATCAGATCTTAACCATTTGGGGATTGATAGTATTTCCTTTGTATATCTGTTATTCCTAGAACTAGGCAACCTGCATCTACAAAAGATCTAGGGTTCTTAAAAAGATTTTAAAGTATGAAGAAGACGGCGTCCGAACTCCGAAGACCGGCAAACAGAAGTAAAGGGTCTTATAAATGCTTTAATGTACAAATAACTTTATGATCCTCATTCTTAACCCAACCTTTATTGTTTCAGTGAACATTTTATTTTACCGAGTAACTGAAGATTTAAAGAATGGACAGCTGTTTAATGCTCAGGGCTTTCAATCATTAGTTTTTTATGTTGTGTTGTTTTAACCACTGAAAGTGAAGACAAGTAATTGCTGATCTATGACGCGAGATACAGCCTCCATGTATAATGAGTCTCTCCCTCTCTCTTTCTCTCTCTCTCTTTCTTTCTCTCCCTCTCTCTCTCTCTCTCCCTCTCTTCAACCACAGGAAGTCCACTGCTGAATATAGGCCTGCTACGAATGTACATAGAGTTTTTTTAATTGGTGACATATTGATACTAGTCACGAATGCCAAATATAAAAGTAATACATAAAAAGAAGAGAATATCCACGGTAGCGTCTAGCTAAATTTCAGGAACAATTTAATTAATTGTTCACTTTGAAATAAAACTACATATTTTTTAATAAACTCCCCGACGTTTCGTAATTATTGTTCACTTTTTCAAAACTTTACGCAGCCATTGAGTCCGAGCGGCGACACGTGTTTACTTTGACGTAAGTATGTATTTATTTGCGTAATTTATATATACCGGGTATCTCAAGACTGCTACCGAAAACGAAGCCGGGTGGTAGTTTTAGTGGCTACAAACACAATGCAATTAAAAATTTCGCATAGAAACGCGACAATTATTTTTTATGGTTTTTTAAATATCGTCATTTTTGGGTGATAAATCCTTAGTTTTTGCTAAAATAATAATTTAAGTTCTTTTATACCTTATAGTATTATTAAATAAAAGGGTATACACTATTATTTTAGGAAAAAACGTATTTACCACCCAAATATGGCCATAGAAAAAAAATAACAAAAAAAAAATTGACGCTTTTTATTGCATACTTTTTCTGTTGCATTGTGTCTGAAGTCGCTTAAACTACCACCCGGCTTCGTTTTCGGTAGCAGTCTTGATATACCCTGTATGTGAGTACATTTGTTTTTGTGTACGGACTAACATAAATTCTTTGCATATTTCACAAGCGACGTTTAAAATAATGCATTGCAATTACTTTCCTTTTGTCATATGCAATATAAAACTTATTTTTATACTCGGATTTTTATTGGTAATAAGTTGCATCTATCTACGTCACGTTTTATTAATCTAACAAGTTATACAAAATATACAAAATCATCGACTTAAAAAAGACATTTAAAATCAATAAAAACATTCACTCAACACAAGAAGCTAAGTGGCGTACACTTTCCAACGATAAAATCATTTGCGCACAAAAACCGGATCCTTCAAGTTTTTCGGAAAGGTCCAAAAAAGCGGAGAAAACGGGTCAAATCGGGCCGGATCGAACGTCCGAATACAAGACGAATCAAATGTAACACACACATAGAACATAAATGTTTATGTATCACATTTTTGCATGTCTGTGTATATTTATAGCGGTGGGCGACGGTGTGACCTTGCGTCGGAGACGAGCTGCCTACCACCACACCTCACCGACGACGAGACTCGCAACTACAATTATTGTAACTCAATCCACTGCCGCTTGGGTTTGATCAGGGCACCGTGTTACACGTATCGGAGAGGTAATGTACGTGACGTAATTCGATAATGACGGAGTTGTGCGCGCAGCTTGTGCGGGCGGCGGGCAGCTCGCGCCACAAGTCTCGTTCGCCAATTTCGCAGTGATAAGTTCATCGACTCGGCACAAGGATGCATGAATCAACAGTAATAAATGGACATGGGTGTATGCTCTTTGTTTACTACAAGGACAGGGTGACAAAGTGTGAACAAAGGGACGCCGTTATATTCTATTCGTACATCTGCATCTGCGGTGTTTCAAGCGGTTTGAATTAATGTGAAATTAATGGCCTGCGTCATTTCATTCGATTCTAGAAATCAATCTGTTGCTGACGTATATTGTAAAATATAAATTATTTTAAGACGTAATAGCATAATAAGAAAATTAAATCGACGTGTTAAAATGACGATTTGTAATAATACAGTCCGACTAAGTAGGCATTATTTTCATATTGTCTACTTAAGTATGAGTATTGTTACATAATTCATATTTAATCTCATTTTTATTGCACAAGTAGCGTGGGTTTAAATTCATTATGGTAAACTACAAGTAAAATTCATAAGCTCCTCCACCATCGGAGAGCGTTAAGCCATGTCGGACCAATTGTTATTTGTGAACTGCTTGCATGTAAATCACAATTAATTGAATGCGTATCATGTTTTCATACTCTTTAAGCACGCGTAGCATCTGCCATTAGTTTTGACGATGTTTTTATCCGACAGCTAACCATGATTATAAAAAAATTAAATGCTCAGTCATATGTTTTCATTGTCAGTAGTAAATGCCATTATTTTTCATGATGTTTTTTTCAAACATCTATCCATGAATTAACAACATTGAAATCTTCAGCTATTCCAGTCTCAACCAAGCCCTTATTTATTCGTTCTCTATACACATTATGGTATTTGACAACAATACATGTTTTTCATTATTTTACGTACCAACAGAAAGGCCATTAAATTAAAACATTTCTATCATAACAATAAATAGTAGCTTGTAACAAATTAGTATTTTAAAAGATGTGGGAGCGTAGTGGGGATATCTTACCGTCTCTTTCACACGCGCACTGTAATACATATTAGGACTAGTGACGTCACTAGTTTTGTTTTGCACCTCTACTTTTTCTCCCACTACAAGATTTAAAACTTATCGAACTTGTTTAATTCTGAATGGATTTACAGAGTTGTTTCTGTGTTAGATTTTGTATAAAAAATGGTCAGATACCCTAATACTAGATTAATGTAGATTAATTAGATCTATCTTACACTACAAATGTTTTGTGTTCAGTACTACAAATGTTAACGGCTTTTCATTCACTACCAACTGAATGGCAGGCAGTGAAACGAAAAGTGATCAATCCCGACACTAGAAAAATGTTTGTATAATCGACATTTCCGGCTATATGTGTCTACAAATACCTGATGTGCATACATGATCAGGTAATTTGTTCTTTTACCGGTACGACAAAGTGCATAATATAACCACTTAGTAAGCGGAATAGCATTCATATAAAGCAGTGGTTCTTACCATTTTACTTACGAAGGACCATTTAAAAAAATTGTCTAGCTATTTGGATGACTAGACAACCCAGTTGGATGATTGGTTTGGTTGAATGTTAATACAGTAACAAAATGTAAATAAATGGTCTTTCTATCTATATATAAATAAATCATGCAAAAAAATTAAAGGTTAGCCTTAGGATGACTCCGCGGACCACTTGGGATGATTCCAGGGAATACCAGTGGTCCGTGGACCACCGGTTAAACCACTGATATAAGAGTGTCCTCCGGATAACCAAATCTTGCTAGTTGACAAAATTATGTCGGCCGGCTCAATGCTTCTCTAATATTTGGGATTGTTGGAGAACTAAAAAATATTATTTAATACTTATACATTTTTTATTTCTTTTAATGAACTTTTATTGCACGTCAAGCCCTATTTATCAGCAAATCCTGTTCATCCAAAGGTTGCCAGGAAGAAATCACTCAATGCGTTTTGGGCACCGATTGTACTATATTTTTCTTAGTATATTAATTATCGGCTCGCCACCTATCACATCGTGGGACGGAACATACAAGGCGAAATGTGGGTGCCCTCGCACCTCTGCCTACCCCTTCTGGAAACAAGGCGTGAGTTTATGTATGTATGTACTATACGACATAAAATGTAATATACAATAGAGTATAAATATGTAAAAGTCCCCCGTATACCCACAAGTATTATTCCGTGAGGCCAGGACGGTTAAAAGAAACACCGGTTAGTAATTAGCCTATCTTGATTAGCGGCCCGAAGGTCTTCCTCAATGCCGACAGGTGAACTAATGTTTGTTTAGTGCGAATTTTGACTGCGCAGTTAGGTCAAGAATATTTAAGTATTTACTAAAATGTGCTTCTTGTATTGTTTAATTTCATTTGTTTAGTTAAAAACACATTTATTGCACAGTAATTAAATTATTTAAATTAAAATATCTTACAATTTGTTAAATCTAAAATCAAATCAATCATATCTGACGTAAAAAACAACGTACAGTGATACAAAATAAATCATTTTCATTCCATCCCCAATGAGGGACCCCCAACAATATGTTTTTCTATAAGCCTTGTCGCCCTAGACCGTAGTTTAAGCTGACGCTATTCGAATATATTCTAGGTCATCGGCTAAGTACTACGGCCTCGCGTTGTGAATGGGTGTTTCCGTGCCAATTCCTATTCACACTTGCGCACCAAACACGACCATACTCTATTCAAATGGTAAGGTATTCTTATTATGTATGTATTGTCTGGAGAGAAATTTGTATAATACGAAAATTGTATTGTCAATTATTATATTGTTTATAGGGGTGGGAGAAAGTATTTTATTTTATAGCATTGAGTAACGAGATTCGCCTGATGGTAAGCGATACGACCGCAAATGGAATCTAGCAAATAATACCATGAATTAGTCGAACAAAGCAATGCTTGGTATTCCACTGTGTTCACCATTCAGAGACATAAGATATTAAGTCTCATTATGTCCAGTAGTTACTTGATTATGTGGATAGCAGGTGAATAATATACTATCATCTAAAGATTGTTATCTCTTGCAAGAAGACACAATATTGTTTTAGATTCCATTTTTATAGTATTTTTCAAAAGGTTTCCATATCCCAATGATGAACGTTGGGGTTGAAAGGTTCCTAAGTGGAGACCATGACCAGGCAAGCGAAGTGTCGAACGCCTGCCTGCAATCCGAAAGAAGTTGCTGGATGCAGGTCGCTTCAAAGAACTAGATCAGGAGATCCTTGGAGGACGCCTATGTTCAGCAGTGGAGACAGAAAAAGAACTATAGGTATATCCAATAATGAGCAAACAAAGAATTTTGTAAATCAATTCAGTATTAAGCAAGTTAGATACGTTTTAAATCTTGCAGTGCGAGTAAAATTAACAGTAAAAGAGAAGGTAAGATGTCCCCACTACGCTCCCACTTTTTCTTTTGAAATACAAATACAGGCTTCATGTTACAAACTACTTTAATAGATACTGTTACTTATATAATAGATACTGACCTATTTGTGTTGATACGCAAAATAATAAAAAATCGATCATAGTCAAGTACCCTTTTACACCGTGTTGTTTTAAACCGTATTGTTCGCTATGGCGGGTTTTTCATCATTGTGTATGATAGTATCTGTAGACTGGCCAGTAGGGTCTCCAACAATGTCACGTATCGAAAATGTGGGTGTAGATGTACATGGGCGGCAGTGGCACTTACCATAAGATGATCTGCTTGCTAGGTCACCGGACCTATATATCAAAAAAATGGAGAGATCTATGAACAGTAGTGACCACTAAACGAACCAGCAGTGGACTGTTATGGGTATGGGTGGGTAATATGATAATATGAGCTGTCAAAAGCAAACGGATCACTTGGTAAGATGCAATCAAAGTTGCCTAATTTTCCGATGGCATCAAGCAGACAGCCGGTCAAATGAATAGGTAGGAAAGGGCAGGAGTATTAGTATTTATATTATATTACTTGCATAAGGAATCTGGATGCGGAATGCATTAGTCGCCACAAGGTGAGTGGTAACACCACATTCCACACTCTATGCAAAACTAAATTACCGTACGCGTGGTCAAAGTTAGAACAGGTTCGATTCCTTCCATACGTTATACTTATTGATGGGAAAAATCCCTATTTAAAGGTTTTAAATAGATTTTCCTTCTAGCTGAGTTGCATAAAAAGTTTTTATGATACCTGAATAAAAATTATCGAGAAAACCTCTAAAAAACCGTGTTGTTATTTTTTTGCAATAAATGGCGAGACTGACATACCGTTCGCCTGATGGTAAGCGATACGACCGCTCGTGAACAGTAGCAAAACCTTACAACACCTTGAATTACAAGTGCTTGGCAGTGGGCTGCACTCGCCATCCTGAGACATAAAATGTTACGTCTAAATATGTCCAGTAGTTTTTCTGGCTACAATGTCCTTCAAAGCTGAAGAAGCGGCTTATGTATTGACGATAAGGGACCAAGTTCTTATAGTGTCAGTAACTTAAGATAATCTTAGCTACTTTTAATATTAATAACGTTGCTGTATTATATTTTATAAAGGATATTTCAAGTTCTGGTATACTTATGTCAAAGATCAGTGTAATGGAAGGATACGTCATGAGATTTTATCGATCAAATAATTAGGCTATTCTTATTTACAGACACATGGAATACACTGCTGAACAGAGGCCTCTCCAAGGATCTTTACAGCACAGTAGTGGCGTAACGTAGGTTGGCAACCTGAGCGGTTCTGTATTATTAACTCCTACAAAGCATAAACCACCTAACCTAATACAATAGATAGGTATACGTCCCTACGAAACATTACTAAAATATTCAATCACATCAAAATTTACTTCCCTGTATCTTTCAATTGGCAAAATCGAAAGTGTGGTTAGTCAGTCGCCCTTGACTCATTGTAACATCATTATAAAATATAGACCTTAAGTTCTTAAGATTATATTTATTTAACTTCGAAAAGCTTTCACGTGATATTAGTATGCATTATGCAAATACGTAGATATAAGAATATGTGATTATTTATTTTTGCTTATTGCTTAGCAACCTGAGCAGAGCACTCCTTCCGTCCCCCCTTCTGCCGCCACTGTCACAGCAACCTGTTGGAAGCGGCCTGCTTCCAACGATTAACATATTTCAAATAATATCAGTGTGTATAGGTAAAACATCTGTTTAATTCTGAATTAAAATTATTTTAAAAAATATCCTCTTTTATTTGTATTTTTTTTTTGTCATGAAAAGAAGACGAGCCAACAACTCGCCAGGTGGTAAACATCTAACCTACCAAAAACAAGAAAAAAAAAACATAAATACCAAATATTACATGGCACTGCACTGGGTTTTTCACCCCGATACCATTGATTTAAAAACTAAGGATATTGGACCTTCAGTATATTTGGAGTTTAAAAAAGATGACCTTGTAAATCCCGCTAAAATAAATAAGTATGGTGGTATGCAGAGTTGCTACCAGGACACTCACGTCTCCCCTTGTCTCCCCTTCCGTCCCACGATGTGATAGAGGGCAAGCCTATCGCCATTTCCTGACCCCAGACAGATAAGGAATGGAAAAATCCAATATCACTTTGCTCTTTTGTTCAAATCGTACGTTGTCACAACTACGCCACCGAGGTAGGCCAGGTAAATAGGTATAACATATATTTGTTAATACTTGGATCCATTAAATCGCAGTTTTTAAGGGAATGTCCCGTCATTCGTACAAATATTTGTTCTCAGTAACGCATTTTCCTGTTCTCATATTGGTTTTATTTTGATCAGAAATGTAATCCAAACGAAGCAATAAATAGAAAGTTTTCTAACACTACGGGAAAACAGTCTCATAACGGAAATGTACAAGTACTATTTAGTTTATCTTATTTTAACCGAGTGGGAATAGAGGAGGATATCGCTTCGACCTGCATTTATAGAAACGACAGATATAGTATGACGCTACTTAACTACATTATTGATATGAGTCAAACAAAACTATTATTTTTTTGAGACTTTCCCGCCCGCACATCCACTACAGAGCTCCGGAACTAGGAGAGCTGTTAGGGACACTGGCTTGTGTTTGACCCGAAAAATCAGAAAGAAAAAAATAGGAGAACTTGGAAACAAATAATTGTTCACTTCCCGCCGCATCAGAGCGGGTGACAAAATATTGGCCTGAAAGGTATTATCCTCCGATATAAGGATATAAAGCTGGAGAAACCAAATGTTAACAGATAAACAGTTAACGAGAGGCCGCTGACAAACGTTAAGTATTACATATTCTTACGAGAATCGTCTCTTCGAGGCGAGAGACTCTATATATCTCTATAAGTGGTTTTAATAATAAATGTAAGGATATCTAAACGGTGCATATAATGATACTATGTTCTACCGTAAGAAGAAGACTAAATATAAACTTAATAAAAACTGCACGGAATCTTTGGATGCAGACCGCTTCCATCGAGTCACTTCAGAAGTTCTTTAGGAGGCCTATTTTCATAAGTGCATTTTTCTGTAGCTGAAATCTAAATTAAAATATTTATTGGCCCCATAAAATGTCATACATTATTTTGATTCAGTGTTTTTTGTCTTTTTCCGCTCCACCCGGTTCAAAAGGCTGTTTCGCTAGAAGAACGGGCAAGAAACTAGCGTTGCTCTTTAAAAAACAAGTTTACATACAGTGGTTTTACTGGAGTCGTAGCTTAGTTGAATTCAGAGCATTTAATTTAGTAATATATGATAATAATTGATAAATAATAATATTGGTTAAGTATTTTTTTAAGGCTGAGATAAGTGAAATGGCCAAGACTACTGGGAATGATGATTTACTCCAACTTATTCAGATTTAATATGTAACTATAATATATAACAATTTGGCTTACCTTAGCGCTTACAAAGTTGTATGTAAATTACACATCTCGTGTACATAAATAATTTAACCACCAAACATTTAGCTGGAGCTTTTCGTTTTTCGGCAAAATGCAGTTAACATGGGATCCACGTAGAAGATAATTGTGGTCCAGTTAATGTTATTTAGTCACTTTGTAAAAGCAAAGAAAGAAAATATCTTACCTGATGGTAGATAGTCATATCTGATACCGCCTATACAAGCGCTAAGGTATTGTGAAAGAAATAAGGAAAATAAATATTTATTTATTGTGTGTACAAAAAGAGCAAAGGTAAAAGAAAAATGATTTCAACACAAGAAAATAGATAATATTCATAAAGATAATAACAAAAGAATATCTGCAGTAATAAGTGCGTGGTGGCCTGTTGGTAAACGGATTAGACGCGACTGCCAACATATTCACGGTGGTCGCGGGTTCGAATCCCAGGGCACACCTCTGACTTTTCGGAGTCATGTGTGTATTGATAGTTAATCACCACGCCCTAAAACGGTGAAGGAAAACATCGTGAGGAAACCTGCATACCATAGCGATTTATAAGAATTTCTCTGGTATGTAAGTCCACCAACCCGCACTAGGCCAGCGTGGTGGACTATATCGCCTAACTACTCTCAATCGTACTGTTGATTGTAGAGGAGGCCCGTGCCCTGTAGTGGGACGTATAGGGGCTGATATAGATTTATACATTAGTTACATATTAATTAACGATGATGTTTTATTTGCTACAATAGGTAAAAATTCTACCATGAACTCCAAAGAAAATGAATATCCAAAGGCATGAGAAGGTTGTGTATTTCCAATGGACAAACTCATGCTGGCCTGCTCCAAACACACAGACTGGCTGAATATGAAACACGACTAGGGTCACTATGACTCATTCGTAATATAGAGATTACAAAACTAAATTCTATAAGTAACAGAAAAACAGTTGGCAACCCTAAATCAGCTGTAAGTAGCTTTTAAGTTAACGTCGAGATGTTTGTAGAAATAAAACAACAAACAGGAATGAGTCAAGCAACGCGAGTAAATGAGGAAAATACGAACAGAATGGTGCGTTCGACGACCTCGTGTCGCGACGCCTGGGTACGATCCACTCGGTATTAGGGCAATTGTAAATAGAAAATTATGACAACCCTAGAATAAGGAATTATAAAATAAGGATGATCTGATAAAACACTGGAACTACAGTAAGCAAAGTTAGGTCTTTGATTTTAAAAGAATAAAATAAATAGAAAGAGGTGCACACATGACACAAAATATAATTGGCTACGGTCTGCACTATTCCATATCAACGCGGGAGATAGAAAATATTTTAGATATTTCAGACATCGATAAATGTTTGAAGAAAATACTGAATGCAAGCAGTAATAGGTTGCTGTTTAAATCATTGGGAGAAGTTGATAAGTCTTCTAGTCAAAACCATGAACGTTAAACGAACTTTCATAATTATCTGTCCTAGTCGATCTAGACATCTAGAGGCCTACAATGTATTCGTACGATGCATCCTTTATCTGATGATGTTATAGTTATCTCCCATTGGAGATTTCATTAATCCAGTATCTAGTAAGTAGGATTCATTAATCTACAGCCATAAAACTACGTACATATATACATTTTGTAGCCTTCGAAAAAAATGGCGCCGCTGTAAATAAACGTACTAAAGCGTGTGGTTGTTTTTTTATGCTTTGCAATACACGTGTCAAGTAGTCTTGACACGTGTATCATCATGAAAGTAAAAAAGACCACAAAACGGATGTGCCATAAATATGGACCAAACGCAGAGTGAATCAATTAAATATACAAATTACACATTTCTACAAGTAGCTGTTGGTTTCCGTATCAATCTTATCAAGGATATATCAATTAATGTTTTAAATTTAATTACGCCCACTATCCAGAAAGCTTTTCAGTTCCTTGGTTTCTAAGGGTGGTGAGGGTTTGGCAGTGTCATCGGCCTTTGAACACCGCATATATTTTTTTAGCTGTGAATGGCGAAACGAGTGTGTCATTCGCCTAATGGTAAGCGATACGACCGTTCGTGGATTCAAGGCATTCCAGAGACATGATATGTTAAGTCTTAATATATCCAGTAGTTACTCTGGCTACAATGTCCTTCAAACTGGAACGCAAAAGTGCATTAACACTACTGTTTGGCGGGAGAAGTAATTGAGGATATTGCACTGGCTGGCTCGCTGAATCGCTACCAAATGCTACGCTGACATACGGACTATAGAACTTCTCCATGACCGTCACGCGTATGGAGGGAAGCGGATAGACCATTTAACAGGCATCATCATATCAGCCACAAAAATCCCACTGCAGGGCTCGGGCCTCCTCCACAATCGACAGTGCGATTGAGAGTGGTTAGGCCATATAGTCCACCACGCTGGCCTAGTGCGGGTTGGCGGACTTACATACCATAGAAATTCTTATAAATCGCTATGGTATGCAGGTTTCCTCACGATGTTTTCCTTCACCGTTTTAGTGCGTGGTGATTGACTATCAACACACACATAACTCCGAAAAGTCAGGTCCGTGTGCCCTGGGATTCGAACCCGCGACCACCGTGATCATGTGGGCAGCCGCGTCTAGTCCGTTTACCAACAGGCCACCACGCACGATATCCTACCAGCATACTGCAACTACCATAATAATTGTGGTCCCTACTCCATTGACGAAGGCAAATGTATTTGGTAGAAGTTGTATTCAATCAAAGTAAAGTAAACGACTTACTAGTTACTCCATTAAAAGGAATGGATCTTATAATTACACCAAAATTAATCTACTGGTGGTAGGTCTCTCATATGTGAGAGGCCATCTGGGTGGGTACCACCGCAATGTCTATTTCTCCCGTGAAACAACACTGCGTAAATGCACTGTTGTGTTTCGGATTGAAGGACATTGTAGCCAGAGTAACTACTGGACATATTGAGACTTAACATCTCATGTCTCAGGATGGCGAGCGCAGTGGAATTTTGCTACTGTTTATGAGCGGTTGTATCGCTTACCATCAGGCGAGCGACTTGCTCGTCTCGCCATTCATTGAAATAAAAAACAAAAAAAAATCTAATTGCTGAGTGATAAATGCTATATTTAGATATTCTATAAAACAGCGAATCGATTAAAAATAACACGAATCACTCCATTTGAGTGCTAAAGAACTTGTAAACGTGGGAATTGATTCCATTGTGAAACTAATGAAGTTATTGTCGCCTTTCTTCTCGATACAATTATGTTATAAAAAACCTTATATCGTTTATGAGGGGTAGATTTATGTTTATTCATAAATATGACCAAAATTATTAATCAATTTGATACCCACCAGTGTTACTTATATCTGCAATTAAAAGTGTATGGTAATGCATGTATCTAGCTGACCTAATTGACGATAGACTTCACTCACCCTTCAAATTTGAGATTAGTGTGTGCTTGTCGCGTTTCGGTTTCAGCATCTGTAAAAGTTTTTAATTTCGAGCAAGCCGGCATATTTCTGTCGACTTGCAAGAGTTAACCGTTTTCTGCAATCATGATATATTAAAAACCAACACCTTGCACAAAGTAAATTATCCGACTTAGGTATGAACTTAAAACTTCGCAGTTCACAGATAACATACCAAAACTATAAAATACAAATTCTATTAAACAAAACTAAGGCAGTTTTAATTCTTTAAGTTCAATCTAAACATTTTATATCGGGAGCTTGACTCGGAGTGAAAAAATGTGCAAAAAAATCCTTCGGAGTCGCGGAGCGTCGATGCACGCCATCCCGTCTATATTTAGAACCAGACTATATGAGAACTGCTATGTGCGTATTCCTTTATCAATATTATTTACTTTACTTACTTACCTTTTAATATTTGAATTTGGAATCGTTTTGGCTGTAGGTCTTTTGGCCATAACAGATGTTACTACATCTGTTATGGTCTATAAATCTAGGTCTGGCTTTTTGTTTCTTAAAAATGTTGAGATTAGACTAGATATTTTGCCATTTCAGTCTTAAATGGGAGTTTAGATCTCGATATAGCCGTTCAAATACTAAATTAGGTCAGTAACCTTAAGTATAGACTATAAATTATGACTCTACTATTGTCCAAATTTATAGACACACTTCGTTAGCAGGATTTAAACCCGTATTCAATGATAATGAAGATCCTAAAAGTGTACAAATATTGATATAACATAGAAACCAATCGAATTAATAACATCAATCCATGAAAAAGTCTCAAGTCTATAAAAAAGGTCTACATGTTTTTTGTGCGTTTCGCAACAGCATTTATCGGCAAATATTTGTTAACACATCGTACACGATAAAAAAGAGAAACTTGCGTTAATTCATAATTATTTGCATAGGCCTAGTGGGCGTAAACGGCGAAACTTGCACAGTTCAATGACCTAAATAGCTACATTTGACGTCACTGAAACCGTTGAATTATACGCTGCATCCGACTCTCAGAACGCTTAAAAAATTGATAGATTTCTTGTAACTATCTACGTTTTTACAATCCATTCTGTGGAATTTTACAAATCCTAACAATAGGTTAATGTTAGACTAGACAAAACGTACTTGGCGACAGAGAAAATGGTCGTAACTTCCATTGTGATTAAACGCAGTTGGTTGAACATTGGCTGTGAAACGTGAGGCCGCGGATTCGATCCTCGCACCGAGACAAACATTTGTATGATGCAAAGATATTTTTTCTACCCACGATACAAGACTCGATCTTAGTGTGGGGTCAAGCCTATGTATGTGACTGTTGGGTGTATTTACTTATTTATTATTATCGAAGATATCTTTGGTATTCATCATCAATTACCACATAATATCATATATAATGGAAAAAACATCATCAGGAAATCTGCATATCTGAAAGTTTTTCACAACGTGTGATTTCCATCTTAACACCCAGACCCGACTCAAATATTTCGAGGTCACATAAATGTTTGTCTTAGTGCCAGGATCGAACAATATTACGCTAATCATTTTTTCTGAAAGTATTGACGAATGGCAAAGTGCGACATAAAAAAAAGAGGCATAAAGAAAAAGGTGACTTATTTTGTTTCTAAATTTAGATCAACGTTAAACTATTAGTAATTCTAATAGAATTTTACAAGATCTTTTGAATCGTCAATTATTGCTACTAGTATTTTTAAACGTTCTGTACCTGTGAAGAAGAAATGGTGCAAGAAACTCTCTTAGCGTCACTAACCTCGATATTATGCTTTCTTTTTAATTTCTTTTATTTACCATTTAGTGGATACAAAAGTACATTCAGCGGTGCTTATTTACTTAACCTCATTAACGTTATCCGTGACGTCATTACCCACACAGATAAAACTACATAAGCAATGTAGTGACGTCACGCCGGCGCGTGTAACCTAGATCTGATAGGCACCCGACGATAGCCTAGTAACGTACCGAAATACTTTCAGACACACGGTGATTGCAAACGTCATGTGCCAGTTCCTATAACGTCACAAAGAGTTTTTTTTATATATCAGCCCATGTACGATCGACTGGCTACGGGTCTCCTTCTACAGTTAAGTGTATGATTGAGAAGTGAGAATGCTAAGTATAAATTCACTACGGCCTTAAGAGGCCTATTACGTATTAGCAGATTTCATGAAGTTGAACCAAATTTTCTTGTAAAGATCCCTATTGAATGCAGGATTTCACGCAATATTTTCCTTCATCTTTAAATTATTAATTTTGTACAATGGTACATTACCTAAGGGTCAAAACTTTAGGCTTGGTTTAGTGGCGCCTTTAAAAAGCCGGCAATGAATCATAACAACATAGGTTCAGTCTCCGTACCGAGAGAAAAATTTGAAGATACACAATATTAAGCTGCAGGTTTTATCACCAAAAAGTCTCTCGCACTTCCTGACAAGTCACAAGATTGGGTATCCTACTGATTTACTGTTGTGCCTTATTATTTTCTGTGCTTACTCATGTTGCTATAATGACGTCACAGGCCGGCACATTGTTTTTACAGCAGCATTGTCCAAGTGTATCGATGTTCCGGCCATGAACATGGGAGCGTTGACTCCGCCAATGATGCGGGAACGACGTGAGATATCAGCTTGCGTGCTCTCGCGACTATAAATACACTGTTTAGATTTCTCTTCAATATCGGTTTAACAGAATATGTCCAAGCATGGTCCTAATCTATTAAAAAGTGTCGCCTCTACCGGAGTACGAGAGACTTTTCAGTAATACTATGCTAGGACCTAAAAGAATATTAATGGGTCACGCATTTTTACACGCTTTATATTAGCTTCACTTGTATGTTTGTTTGTATGTTTGTAACCGACTCCTTAAGACGCGATTTTGACCCACTTTAAACGGACAGATTTCATTCAAATTTTGCACACCTGTCAAGGACCGATGACAATACAAGAAACCAAACTAAAAAGTAGAAAATAAATAATAGTTCAAAAAAACTAAAAAACACGCTTTATATAGAAAACCCAACTAAAAAAATAGAAAATAAAATTTAATAATACTGAATTAAGGATAGTGTAAAAAATTTATAAGAAAAAAATATTTTTGTTGTAAAAAAAGCGTGAGGTGCTTTTTAAGATATTATCAAAATGATAATCCTTCTACTTATTTCGATGCAAGGATCGAATCTATGAATTCTTGTTGTTGTATGTTTTGATTTGACTGACAGCTGCGTTAATATGCGTTTTATTTGTTAGACCTACATATATATATCTCCAATATTTATCTAACCTCAAATTGTATTATAATACCGGGTATCTCAAGACTGCTACCGAAAACGAAGCCGGGTGGTAGTTTTAGTGACTACAAACACAATGCAACTAAAAATTTCGCATAGAAACGCGACAATTATTTTTTATGATTTTTTAAACATCGTCATTTTTGGGTGGTAAATCCATAGTTTTTGCTAAAGTTATAATTTAAACACTTTTATACCTTAGATTAGTTATAAATAAATGGGTATACACTATTATTTTAGGAAAAAATGTATTTACCACCCAAATATGGCCAGAGGAAAAAAATAACAAAAAAAAATTGACGCTTTTTTTTGCAACTTTTTCTATTGCATTGTGTCTGAAGTAGCTTAAACTACCACCCGGCTTCGTTTTCGGTAGCAGTCTTGATATACCCTGTATATGGGAAGCGGCTGTGAACGCGGTGGTTATGAGTTCAAATCCCAACACTTTTGACTTTTCAAAAGTATGAAAAGGGTCCTATCGCCTAATCCCTCTCAAACAATCCTTTAGTTAGAGAGGTCCTTGCAGTGAGGCATTGGATGAATTAAAAATGTTAATACATAAACTATTTCTTGTGCCTTCAGATGTATAACATGCTATAAGTGGACCCGTAGCTTAGTATCCATTCTTCTATTAAATGTCATTCAATCTAAATGAGTCAATTCCTTGTTTAATAGTATCACTTAGGCCAATATTTCACTGCAAAAAATATATAAATATGTTTAGCAACCTTGGTTTCTCGCAAATCATACCAAAAATGGCATAAAAACGTGTCTTGTACAGTGGACAATCGTTGTCCATTGTCTTGGCTGACCAACCAGTGTCGCAAGAGCCGCGATTGCCAATTTTGTGTACCCTCAATTGTTAGGTTTACGTCATATCGTGCGAGGGCCGCGGCAGGTCGTGGTAATCTGGCGCTTTGCGTTATGAGACCCTTTGCAATGCAAGATTTTGTGAATAATCGTCTAGTTGTATTAGGAGACTAATTATATATTTTAGAAAGTACGTACATGTTAGAAGGAATAATGTGATCTCTAGAGTTTTAAGGAAAAATATGTTAGTTACATATTGTAATTTTTTTTGTTCTGCAGTCGCCACTGCAGTCCAAAGAATATACCGGGTATCTCAAGACTGCTACCGAAAACGAAGCCGGGTGGTAGTTTTAGTGGCTACAAACACAATGCAATTAAAAATTTCGCTTAGAAACGCGACAATTATTTTTTATGATTTTTTAAATATCGTCATTTTCGGGTGGTAAATCCATAGATTTTGCTAAAATAATAATTTAAACTCTCTTATATCTTAGAGTATTTATAAATTAAAGGGTATACACTATTATTTTAGGAAAAAATGTATTTACCACCAAAATATGGCAATAGGAAAAAAATTAGAAAAAAAAAACTGTCGCTTTTTTTTGCAACTTTTTCTGTTGCATTGTGTCTGAAGTCGCTTAAACTACCACCCGGCTTCGTTTTCGGTAGCAGTCTTGATATACCCTGTATAACTTTTATGGGAGAAGCGCCGAAGAAAAACCAAGTCATTCCAATATGGGCAAGGAACAGGAAACAAATAAAAAAATCTTATTGTTAAAACATGTAAATGCTTATTAAAATACTGTATTATAATAATAACACAACTTAATGCATAGTAATCTAATTTGTAAATAATTATTTTATGCCTTCGTACTAGCCACTCATATTTTTACGTTGTAGACTACAGCTAAACATGTGTTTAAAAATAACTGAATTGAGATATTACACTTCAAAACAAATTTATATTTCCTCAGCATAATATTTTCCCCAAAAAAACAATTTCCATCTTCATCTAAGTATTGAAACTATCAAAACATTAACTTATACCTAGAAACGCTAATTCCGAGACATCTGTCTGGAAGTCGTGATATATAAACGGTCCGAGGCTGCGGAGACCACATTCCCGTGACTCAGGCGTGTGACTCATTTCCGAGTCGGATTCCGACTGATGACGTCACGCGGGGTGGCGAGAGCGTGCGCCCGCGCAGCCAACGGCACGACGCTATTTTAACAGCGCATTCCATTTTCGAATCGCGCGATGCCATTGGCTAGCTGTGTTAGGGAAATTATGGAAATATATTGAATTGACATTTGTTTTTATCATATGGCTGGTGCGTTTTGATCTCTAATTAAACTCATTATTCGTGAAATAACTGTAACTATAACATTCCATATACAACCCACTGTAGGGCTCGGGCCTTCTCTACAATCGAGAGTTCGATTGAGAGGAGTTAGGCCATATAGTCTACCACGGCTAGTGCGAGTTGCTGGACTTTACCTGCTATTAACCATATACATTCTGATTTTCATGACAGGTGATTGCTGAAATGCTGGTGAGTGAATACAAATATTAGACTGAGGAAAATGGGTCATTTTCCCCAGGATTTACCTTATAAATCGTGGTCTAGGATTTTGTAGCATCACAACACTATGTCTAACTACTCAGCTTCAGCCTTAAAGCTTTCTAGATGTATAGTAAAATATTTCTCACAGTCCAGACGTTTTAAGAGTTAGTCAAATGAATTAATTGTAGTGCAGGAAATTCTAATTCAGGACAACTATGTGCTATTTTTGTACACTCTATTAGTGTATTAAATAGACCTAAGACGAATTAATAGAGACATTGAAACTGAACATCTGCTAGATTGAACTAGGACCTTTTAAAGACAAAAGCAAATTAAGGATAGGAGAATGCCCATTTTACTATGAAACTTAGTATCAGTGCGAAGAATTTGTGTCCCTCTATGAAACCTACTTTTTTGTCTAGGGAAAAATACATATTTTTAATAAAAAACCCAGGCTACCCAGGGCTTCTCGGAGAAATGAACTTGGAAGTCCGCTAAAAATATTTTTTGTCTTCGGCTCGGTTTTGATTCCTGGACCGAGACAAATGTGTGTGTACTGTGTGGCCCACAAATATTTATCTCAGGTCTACTTGTTGTGAGATCAAAATTCGGAATTCGAACCCAGGCCTTAGCATTGTAATCACATCGTAATACAACTACAAATTTTAAATTATATACAAAAGGAAGAAACCAAAAAACTAATTTAAATTGCTAAAATTATAAAAACTTAACTTATATTTTTTGTGTTTTGAACATAAACAATTTGTTTATTGTTGGCATATTTTCCTGTTCAGGGAACAGTAGTCCTCACGAGACAGTAAAAACTAGTTCTGAGAAGAGTTATTTACATTATAAAAAGAAAATTACAGGCTTGCGGCTTACTAATACCCATTGCTGTGATTATAATGTCGTGCCCTTATCCTAGACATACGCAGGCTCAACGTGGCGTGACATTTATTTATTTTTTATGGTAAATCCTACATATTTTTGTAGTCTAACTTGTGTCCCATTGATTCCCATTTTCCTTCCTCATTTACCGGCCTTCCTGGAGCGAATACATCAAATTTGTGTTCCTGTACTGTACTGCACTGTATCAGCTTACTCGGTTATGGATGCTTAAGAGGCAAAAATTTCTCTTATTTTCTGATGCCCATGGCAATATGACCTTAGGATGGTGTTATGACTACGTATGTAACTATTAGGTGGTATTATTCGTTTCGGGGGATCTGTGAAGTGTGAGATCCAAAAATATCTCATACATTCAAGACCAGGTGTTACCTACTGTTTGGTGATATTTTTTTTCAATACATCGTCCAAGTCACAGTTATACCACCCCAGTTTTAATTAGGCGAATGCAGTATGTGTTACAAGTGGCGTGTGCGATTGTTCATTAATTAATAGCAAAAACGCGTCACGGTGCAGTCGCGGTTTTTGCCGGCACAAGCGCGGAAACGCACCGACCGTCGGTTTTTATCGTAATGCATTAATTTTTAATGCCGAGAGCATTGCCCGCTTAGTAATCTTTAGAATGGCACTCGAGATGCTTTATTTCTTGCCGGATTTATAGTGTTTTATGGGATTTATGTCGGTTTTTTTGGTTTAGAGAACAGATAAAATACACGTAGTAATTACGCGTAATGGATTAAATTCCTTTGAACAGGTGGGTTGTTGGGCTGGTTTGTTGTGAGATATTTCGCATGAAGGCATTTTTGATTCACTTCAATTATGCTCATAGCAAGATTATAACTATATAAGGTTATTAATGTGTAAATTATTAAACTTTAATTATGTTCACAGGGAGGTATGATAATATCGTAATTATAACAGTTAAGTACGGATTCCAATCATATTAATTAAATGCAATTTTTTATTATATATTTTTGGGACTACATTTTGCTTTTTAATTTGATATTATGATATGGCTTCTAAATCCTTTGCATTCCTGTCTACGCATCCAACGTTTACATAAATAAATCAATCTATGACAGAGTTTGCGTGCTGATACAATTTCCAATGGCGTGATTGTGTCGGCTGGTTTCCGCCGCGTGTCCAGGATGTATGTAGTCCACCAAAGACGCGCATTCTAAACTGGCAGCGATGCGAATATGAAACTGCATTTAATAAAATACTTGATAATTGAAATAAAGTTTAAAATGGATTTCTTAAATTTCATATACCTACTTACATGAAACACTACTAAAAGTTTATGTAAAATATTTTGATTTTCGCTGACGTTGCTGGATGCAAGCTGCCTCCAACAGGTCATTGTGAAAATCGCTGGGGCAGGCCTAAGTTCAGCAGCGGACTTCCTTTGGCTGATGGATTGGATTGGATTGATTTTGATTGTTTACTTAAGAACGGCGTACCGACCTATTTTAGTCTGGCCACCTCGTTGTCTACGCCAACTTAGATAAGATTAGATGTAAAGGCGATTAGGATGGCCTTGAACGAAATTGGAAGGGTATCACAGGGCGATCGAATGCGAGGAAAGAGATGAGGGAGGGTCCAAAAGTGGGACACACTCAGTGCCTAAGTAAAAATTAGGAATATTTTGTACGTTTACCGATGAATTCAGTTTTCTAAAATTTTCTGTAATTATCTGCATTTGCAAGTCGTTAAAAATGCCATGTTGCAGTAACATCCCCTTGCGGTCATGCCCAACGCGTCGTAAGATAGATGAGAAAATTAGTCTGTAGGTCCAGATACCAACAAAAATCATCTTTCGGGTTAGACGCAGTTAGTTTGACGCTGTTTGTGAAACGAGGGGCATCGGTTCCTAAAAGTCTTGCAGTTACCCACGATACAAGACTCGATCTTAGTGTGGGGTCAGGACTCCATATATGGCTGTTGGGTGTATTTTTATTTATTTATTTCAGTAGTATGAAAGCTATACATTATCCGATCCTTTGATTCTCGATGTTTTTAGGACCCAAAAGATTTCGTTATTCCTGATACGCACGACACAAAATGAATATCACTGGGCGTGCTTAGAACTACGTATGTTTAAGTTTGATATATTTATTTATTTTCTCTAGATATTGTACCTAATTATTTTCACTTTCAACCGTCCTCGACTCGACGTTCGGGGCATTAAAGTTCATTGCGTTATTTGTGCGATGAACTTCGATTGTATTTCAATCTAGACTGCAATCAAGATCTTGTAACTGCGTCAAATATCGGCATATTATTCATACCTACACTATACAGTGACTTCAGTGAACTTGATTTCACTTAATTCAGTTTACAATCGGAATAGAGTATCCATTGGCGAGAAATAGATACTTTACATACATACAAAAGCTCGCGTCATTTTCCCAGAAGAGGTAAGCAGAGATGCTACCAAGATACCCACGTTTTCCTTATGTGTTCCGTCCCACGACGTGATAAGGGGCGAGCGTTCCATCATATCTGGTAAGTATGAAATCGTGACTCCAGGCTGATAATGAGTAAAATCTAATTTAACTTTGCCTTACCCTGGATTCAAACTAAAATCAGCGTTGTAATCGTACTGTAGTACGCCACGGAGGTAATAGATAGAATTCGACGTCGGATATCAACACGGACTAAATTAAAATTGAATTTTCTTTCTTTTGAGTATAGATGCAAGTTTTTGCTAGAATAACGAGAAATACAGTAAAAATATTGGCAGACGGGCATTACATGTATATGTATGTGTTTTAAAGCACCCGGGCGTGTTTCATATACAGTTAGATATATTTAGAATTGTTCATGTAAAGTTTGCCATATTACCTTTGAAGTTAATATTGAAAATTTTATACATTTTCTTTCATATTTAAAATGAAAAATAGGAAATTAATTATGATTAATAGAAACATTTCAAATATTGATTCTTATAAACAACTAACGAAAAGCTGTCAGGATTTAATAAGAGATGAAAACCCGTTGTTACTTCCTTCAAACAGCAGCGTAAATGCACTTTTGTCTTTCGAATTGAAGGACATTGTGGCAGAGTAATTACTGGACATATTGAGACTTTAAATCTTATGTCTCAGAATGGCGAGCTCAGTAGAATGCCAAGCATTGCTTTGTAATTCAAGGTGTTGTTTGGTTTGGCTACTGTTTATGAACGTTCGTATCGCTTACCATCAAACGAACGGTTTGCTCGTCTCGCCATTCATAGCAATAAAAAAACACACACACAAAATTGCAATTCCGTTCAAACAATTTTTTTTTATTGCATTATACTATGCAATAAACTCAAACATAAATCAATATCACAATATTATATCATAAACTAACACAAGGAAACCTAATATGTTATAACTTATAATAGCCTTGATACGTGTACAATTCAAACAACACAAAAATCTAATATATAAATTATAATCGCATAGTTCTTTATAAAGTTTACATAACTCATTCGCACATTGACGCAGCAATAAACCCCCAAACCACCCTGAATTCTAGAGTTCAACCCTCACGCGTCCTTCCGCGACCTACCCCAACGCGCCGGCCGTTGACTCGCGCAACCCCTGTTTCAACTAATAAAACGTATATACTCAAAAATTATCTGTGATAAATAATTTCGTTTATTTTGTACTGATTTTTGTAAAATAGAGTTATCTATCTCATCTAATATAATCAGAATATGAGTGACTTACCACCAGTGGTAGTGGTGATTACCAGTGTTTATTGTCCTATTTCGCTCGGTGAATACGATTGTCGGAAGCCAAATATTAATTTCTTTAGATTCTTCCCTTTTCTTCACAGTTTTTGAATGCTAGACCGAGTAGTTTTAAAACTAAGGACGCTAAAAAGGACAAAGACAAAGAGACTAAGTTTTTAGTTTGTAAACAATGAATTAAAACTCATAAAATTGAATTTGAGCTAAAGAATGAATAAAAGCCCAACAAAAACTACGCAGTAAAACTCTAATAAGATTAGAATAATAAATTAGCTTGAAATTAACCAAATTTAAATTAAACATTAATATTTATTATAGGTACCTACCTACTGAATTTTGAAACATTATTTTTTTAATTTATTGTCTTGAAAATGAATGACCCTATGACTGGAACATAAATCATGATTAATAGAAAAATTTTTGGGGACAATAAAATTGGTTACGATATGCCCACTACTGAACATAAGTCTCTCATGGATTTCAAGAAAGATCTGTTGAAAG
The DNA here is from genome assembly GCA_009982885.2 of Hyles vespertilio. Taxonomy (NCBI): domain Eukaryota; kingdom Metazoa; phylum Arthropoda; class Insecta; order Lepidoptera; family Sphingidae; genus Hyles; species Hyles vespertilio. The sequence continues at coordinate 4,109,697 of CM042815.1, forward strand.
TTAGCTACATCTAGTGTCTTCCTTTGACCTTTATCAGGTCGCCTATCCAACATTTGAGAAATTACCAGATTATTAGCTCAGGAATTAATTGCATTAAGAGTTTAATAGGCAGGTATTGCATCAGATATGGGACGTGCTATCAGCGCCCATATCGAACATTTACAAAATTAAATTTAACTATAACCATTTGAAAACCCGAAGTCACTCGCGACTTTTACAGAATGTTTATTGTAATTTCTTCGATATACAGAGTTTTATATTTAACTAATAAGATAGTTAAGAAACAAGTTAAACGTTTTATTTAGCGAGTTGTCTGCTGTGTGACACCTACTCACGTAAGTTACACAGAGTTGTACTCTAAGGGCAATTTGATGGTTATTTTTATTAATAACATAATTTAGTATTGAACTTTTATATTCTTATCTTCAGTGCCAGTTGCCAGTGATGACTTACGGCACCGAGACGTGGCCTCTCACTATGGGCCTTATTAGGAAGCTCAAAGTCACTCAACGAGCTATGGAGAGGGCTATGCTCGGGGTTTCCCTACGAGATCGAATCAGAAATGAGGAGATCCGTAGGAGAACTAAAATAACCGACATAGCCCACCGAATTAGCAAGTTGAAGTGGCAATGGGCAGGCCACATAGCGCGGAGAACTGATGACCGATGGGGTCGGAAATGCTCGAATGGAGGCCACGTAGCGGAAAGCGCAGCGTGGGACGTCCACCCACAAGGTGGTCAGACGACTTGGTAAAGGTTGCGGGACGTCGCTGGATGCAGGCTGCCACCAACAGGTCTCTGTGGAAATCATTGGGGGAGGCCTATGTTCAGCAGTGGACTTCCTTTGGCTGATGGATGGATGATTCTTATCTTGCTATGAATGGCTGGATGAGCATGTCATTCGCCTGAAGGTAACGGATACGACCGCTCATGAACAGTAGCAATGCTTGGCATTCCACTGCACTCGCCATCCTGAGTTATACGATGTTAAGTCTCAATATGTCGAGTAGTTAATCTGGCTACTATGTCCTTCAAGCCGGAACACAATAGTATGTTTACACTGCTGTCTAGCGGGAGATATGACATTGCGGTAGTACCTACCCAAATCTCATCAAATCTTTACCACAATCGATAACGATACTATAACATTATACTGAAAATACTGCAAAAGGTTGGTCTATGTTTTATAAACTCTATTTAATAAAATGTTACATTACTTAAGTTCAGAGTTCTATGACAACTTTATGCTTTAGACAATTCACAAAGCAGTAGTATAATACTCGTAATATACCCAATTTTAATCTCCAATAACTCCAAATTAACAACATTTATTATCACTAATGACATACATAGTAGTAAGCATATCGATCCTAACATTTTATCAAGAAAATATAAATATTTATACTAAGCTTGGCACCGCACATTTAAATACTTGTAAGTAAGTTATTTAGCCCTGTTATTTGAACGTAGTGTTATAAGTAGGCGGAAATCCCTAAGCCGTACAAGTGCAGAAATACGCGACACGAGTTATGCTAAGAAGTGTGGGATTGTATTCCTACACAGTTTTGTAACGCCTGCTATTATAAATAATAATAGCAAACAAATAGGAGTCGGCTCGCACATATTCTTTCCTTAAAGCTTTGGGTGTATTTAATTAGTACTGAAAATTGAATCTCAATCACCCACTAAATGTTATGTCAACATTAGCTACGTGATCTCTAAGAAAATTATATACCATACCCATAAATATCCACTGTCAACCACGACACTCTTTAATCAAGATCCTCGAAGAAAACAACAAAAACATGAAAAGGGCTGGTGCCCTCACAATCGTTTGAATTCCCTCCCTGTCAGCTTATCTCGGGCGCGCGGGTCACTCGTGCAGGTGTCGTTGAACCAGTGACTTTGCCACAAGGTGCCCGCCATAATCTCGCGTCTACTCCGAAGAACATTCGAATTTCGAACGGTTCAACTTTCATATATTTATACGCGACTTATATCTTTTACGAGACTTAGGAATGTTACTTGCGTAATTGGTTTTAGCACATATTTTACTGTACACATAATTTATACTGAAGTGGCAAGAAAGCCATACTTACGATCTACACTTGCATTTTAGTCACTATATCATTTTTAACAATATGTTTTTTTGTTCGCGTTAAAATATAGAACAAAAGCAAATAAGTTAATAAATACTTTAGAAAATTAATTTATAAAGATTTCATCGCGAATTCGGTTTAATGTAAATTTATAAAATACAACCAACAATTAGTTTTATTTCAATGTGTAACATTCGCATAAATCCAAGAAACTAAATTCTTTTGATGAAACTCACACTGCTGTTTAATCACGAGTTGTTTCTAAAGTAAAAAACTTGGAAAAAAATATTAGAGCCCTATTACCTGTAATAATCGGATAAATTATTGTCTGTGTCTATGCCATAGCTGGTTGCGCCCACACGAGTCCTATTTCTGGATGGCCCATCCACAGCCTCCGTAATACCGTGGGCGGGATTCGACCGAACCCCGCGCAGACAGATGTTTGGGATATCAATAGAGATTTATTCAGGTCTGAGTGTTGTGGGATAGATAATTCTATATATCTAGTATAGAAAATTAAATAGTTCAGAGGCAATAGAGTGTTTTTTATCTTTATTTTCAATGTCAAATTATAACTTAATCAAGATGGAGATGCTAGTCTGAAACATCGATCGTAATATTAGTTAAGTAACAATCTGTTCGCCAACCTGCACTACTGTGGACTATATGGCCTAACCTCTCTTAATCGTACTATAGATTGTAAAGAAGGCCTGTGCCCTGCAATTGGACGTATGTGGGGTGATATAGTAGATTACAGACCATTTAATCAATTTTTAAAAATGTAATTTGCTACATGATGAGACAGTAAATTAGTTTTTTTTTTTTTTTTTATTGCAGTGAATGGCGAGACGAGCGTGCCGTTCGCCTGATGGTAAGCGATACGACCGCTCATGAACAGTAGTACAACCAAACAACACCTTGAGTTACAAAGCAATGCTTGGCATTCCACTGCGCTCGCCATCCTGAGACATAAGATGTTAAGTCTCAATATGTCCAGTAGTTACTCTGGCTACAATGTCCTTCAATCCGAAACACAACAGTGCATTTAAACTGCTGTTTGACGGGAGAAATAGACATTGCGGTGGTACCCACCCAGGCAGCCTTTCACATATGAGAGACCTAGCACCAGTATATTATGTTGTTAACAATACGAGTTCAGTTTTTCTTAGTCTAACAAGGTCACAAAATGTAGACGCCCGTTGGTAGTTAGAAGCTACTACTATCTATCTCCATCTTTATAAAAAGCATACTTGTTTGGACACTACAATGGTATACTAGGATCAGGGCAGATACACGAGGATTATAAAAGTTTAAAAATAATCATCCTTCGTGTTCATGCTTGCTTATAAATAGATCTGATGTATTCGAATTGTTACAAATTCTTAAATTTATGATAAAAATATTTAAGAAATAAAATTTATAATTGTATCGATAAAATCGAAAATTCATTAGTCTCGTTTCATAACGTAAATAGAAATATCACGGCGAATGAGACAAAAAAATGCAAAACATATTTCTAAAAATTTTCCATGTCTTTTTTGTTCTTTTCTTAGTAATATTCGCTGAATGTATCAATATATAAATAATATTACCATTATCTATGATTTAAATGAAATTCAGTCACTGTACAATATTTTGGAGTTTTGGGTACTAAGGTTGTGCCAAATACCCTTTGGGCCTAATCCTTTATTTTAGAACCCTGATGCGTGGGATTTTTTTAATAACTCAGTGCATCTTAATTATCAAGATTGTTTTTCTTTTCAAGGACAAAATCCCTGTAAACTATGTATTATCAACAACAATATTTTAATATTTTCTCTTGCATATTATACTGACGTGTAGAAACTTTCCGACAAGGGACGTAATATCGGTTGCTACTATAGTAATAACTTGATTTACCTGCTTGTTACTTTCACTGCAACTTAACTTGTCGGCGGTTATTTTAAACATATTAATTGCACGTTGTTTGCTTATTTACAAGGTAATTAAAATGCGTTTTTAGAATCGTTTCATTGTAAAGATTATTGGCCTTAATCATAGACAGTTTCCGATAGGATCGCCTCCGTGGCACAGTTGGTTAGACACCGGCTGTGGAACGAGAGGACCGCGGGTTCGATCTCCGCTTTGCAACAAATGTCAGAATGTTTGTGAGCCCGAAAAGTCTCTCTTAGTTAAGGATACCCAATACGCATGACTCAATCTTAGTGTGGGGTCAGGATTATGTATGTGACTGTTGGGTGTATATATTTATTAGTTTAAAAACCTATTTGAGCTATCGAATTTTTTATCCCTTTCTAACGACTATTGAATTCAGTTTGAATGAAGAAGACAAAATAAGTTTTGAAACTGCCTATGAACAAAGCAGTAAATTATTATATATCAAGGAGTGTTTTCGTAGGGGTTTTTGAATTGTCATGTTATACTTAAGCATGGATTTGCTTTATTTCTTTTTTAAAGGTCTAGCACCATAGCAAGCTATTAATGAACGTCTTCGATGATTGATAATTTCAGCCTAAATATAAAATAATTATATTAAATAACACCCAATATTCACATACATATGTAAATGCATACATACTCCTGACCCCACACTAAGATCGAGTCTTGTGTCGTGGGTAACAGGAACTACGAGGGACTTTTCGGTCTCACTAACACCCAGACCCGAATGAAATATTTGTGTGCCGCATAAACGTTTCTCTTGGTGCGGGGATCGAACCCGCGGCCTCTCATCTCTCTATCTAATCGTGTGTAAGCTTAATTACGAGAATTCAATGTAGGATGCCCGGTTTTGGACCAGCGAACATTATTCTCGCTGTCAGGTCTCCCCAGGTATTATTAAAAAAGAACTATACAATCGCCTCACAAAATAAATACAAGTGAGAATGCAAAAACAATAACATTTATTTATATTAGATACGCAGGCACTCGGCGAATGTGGCGATCGCGATGATCCCGGCGCAAAATAAATGGAAATAATTGTCGAAGCGCACTATTCCGCACACATCTGTTACTTTTTTTCAAATTAACGAGCCTTAGATAGTTTACTCGTATTGATCGGTGTTGCCAGTTAATTTATTGCACTGTTCTAATGCTTATGGGAATATTGAATAGAAGTTTACTGTGAATACACACATGCTCAATTCTCATACATATTTAAGGGGGTAGGCAGTATTGCTATTAATAACATGCACACTTGGTCGAGCTTATTTCAGCTGTAAGATGTGATGTCGCATTGTCAAACCAGGTACATATTTCAATCCTAAGCAAATCATATAATATTTTTAAACCATATCTTACACATAGTGGAGTTCGTCCTATCTGTAAAATCATCAAAAACTCAAACTATACAAATAAAAAAAAAAATACACCCAACAGTCGCATACATAGTCCTGATCCCACACTAAGATCGAGTCTTGTGTCGTGGGTATCAGGAACTACGAGAGACTTTTCGGTCTCACAAACACCCAGACCCGGAAGAAATATTTGTGGGCCGCACAAATATTTCCCTCGGTGCGGGGATCGAACCCGCGGCCTCTTGTTTCACAGGCGGCGTCTAACCACCTGCGCCACGGAGGCTGTCAAAAATAATAATGTATTTTTCTCTTCCTTCTATCAGGTTAAAAAATCTTTTCGAAATATTTGTTCCTTCTTTTATTATTCTAATTCCAAATCAGATCAACCCAGCAATTTTTTTACCATATCGTAAAAGGATTTACCTTTTAGTTTTACACTAGGACCTGCGGTCGATTCTATCGAGAAATCTGTATTTCCCAACCCAGAGACGTGAACCAGGACCTGTGCTTTCCAGCCATGAACCATTAGATCACAGATCACAGGTTTGTAATACCAACCCTGGCAACACCGGCACGCGGCTTACAGCGCGTGGCACAATCCGACGGACGCGCTAGCGCTAATTGCGATCACAGCTTAGAACACACAGCTCCATAATGCATTTGCTATAATTGCTGCAGCGATACTTAACCAGTATATCGTGATGCACGCGACTGTTTTTCATAGGTGCAACAGAGCGAATGACGGGTGGAGAAAAACGCGAAATGGGGTTACTCGACAACGGTACGCGAGCTGTAAAAAAAAGCTTAGGTCAGCGCCCGCGTTTACTATCTAGTGTTTAACAGGTAATAAAAATATCAGTGCAATTGGTAATTTGTTGAGACATTAATGATTATACTTTTGTTAAAGCGGGTACAGCTGTAGGTACTGTATAAGACGTCTCTTGTTCAGAAAATTACTAGGAAATATGGCGTCGAATTTTGCTTGGGTAATACATAAATTACCAACCCGCACTAGGCCAGCGTGGTGGACTATATGGCCTAACCACTCTCAATCGGTAGTCGATTGTAAAGGAGGCCCGTGCCCTGCAGTGGGACGTATATGGGCTGATACAGAATACATAAATTATAATAAGTTTACTAAACATGATTTTAATATTTTATACGACGAGATTTTTATATACAGGGTATATCAAGACTGCTACCGAAAACGAAGCCGGGTGGTAGTCTAAGCGACTTCAGACACAATGCAACAGAAAAAGTTGCAAAAAAAGCGACAATTTTTTTTTGTTATTTTTTTCCTATGGCCATATTTGGGTGGTAAATACATTTTTTCCTAAAATAATAGTGTATACCCTTTTACTTATAAATACTCTAAGGTATAAAAGAGTTTAAATTATTATTTTAGCAAAAACTATGGATTTACCACCCAAAAATGACGATATTTAAAAAATCATAAAAAATAATTGTCGCGTTTCTATGCGAAATTTTTAATTGCATTGTGTTTGTAGCCACTAAAACTACCACCCGGCTTCGTTTTCGGTAGCAGTCTTGAGATACCCGGTATTATAGAGATTTAAACTTTAAAGTGGACATGAAGTATGAAATACAAATATGACGCATGTACCTAGGTAGGTAGGAACATGTAGAGGAACATGTAATGGCAGATTGAATTTCATTTTGTGCCAACTCATGAGCATTTAAATTACTTAGTAAAATATTTGGAGGTAGTAGAGCCTAACTGTCGTCAGTCATGAATGCGCATGAATGGGCAACCTCTTCCGGGGCGGTACCACTATCTCACAGAAAATCGACATGGAGTAACAGCTTGTCTGTCGCGTTTCATTTGGTGAGTTAGATTGCCGGATGCCCTTCACCCGATTCCTCTTCCCATCCTTTTTCCTTCCCGCTCTCCTCCTGATTTGATGATCCGGCAACACATTACATGAGCATGATCCAAACTTTGTGCCTCATGTATCACTTACTATCAGGTGACATGTTTGCTCGTTTGTCCAAACTATGGAAAAAAAATATGCAAATAGAACAGGAAACATTATTATAATACCAATTTTAAAATACCGTTTGACTGTTCTTTGGTACTTAGAGGCTGTTCAACCGTGTAGATACGTACTTCCAGTGACAAAAAAAATTAATGAAAATGTAACAATCTTGTTTTCTTCGTGTCTGTCGTGGCAAAAGTTTTTTTTAACGTGGGCAAGACTCAACAAAAAGGAGGGTACGTTGAAGGGTATGTCGAAGTCACCGGCTCTCCAGATTCGCGCGCAGATATTGATGCCGAGCTTACTCCTTAACAATAATACCTACAGAAATTCCTCGACAGCCCTCTTCTTGCATAGATACCAGAGTGACTCGCTCGTTACTATTCCGCAGCCAATTTATGCTATTCGGAGACCTGTACGGTGCCGACCGTCTTTGCATGAAGCCCGTACGCCTATTATACGCCTTGTATAAGCGTTCGCCTCGGGATCATTTGCAGTAAGGGCGTCCTCCAAGTGCACCTAGTGATCCCCCTTACCATAGGGTAATGGCATGGCAGTGCTATAATATTTTGAGACAAAACAAAGCTTTATAAAATGAACCTTTGCCTAACCCTTCGGGAATATAAGTTTGATCGTGTATGAATGTATTAATTCATCACGAAGAAAGCTGCATGCCATAGGCAACTTCACAAAAATTTTATGGTATTGTTCGCCGATCCCCAGTACGTCTGCAAGGGTGGTAGACTACAAATGGCCTAAGATCGCTCGATAGCTGAGGAGGTCCGTATTCTGCAGTGGGACTTAATTTATGGGGTCAATTATTTATTAATATAACTAGCGGTCGGGCCCGACTCCGCCCGGGTGCATACACGTTTTAAAATGGCGGTCAAAATGTTTAATTCTGACTATCAGTTTAGAATATCGACCAATCGGACCACTAAAAACGATCAAAATTTCCTCGTATTTGCTAGAAATATCACTACTGCTTTCCTCCTATAGGTCATAGCGTGATGATATATAGCCTATAGCCTTCCTCGATAAATGGACTACCCAACACTGAAAGAATCATTCAACTCGGACCAGTAGTTCCAGAGATTAGCGCGTTCAAACAAACAAACAAACAAACTCTGCAGCTTTATAATTGTAGAAAATCAAGGAACTCAAGATTATAAGTTTGACAACGTTTATTCACCGGTAAAGATATTACAATGAGCAATAAAAAAGCTGACATGTCAATATAAAAAATACAAGAGCCACAAGTGGCCAGTATGCACCACTCGATATCAAAACTATTTAATGCAATTTATTTCATGTTTAGTATTCCAACAATAATATTAAGTATAGATTTAGTGATTTTATTACTTCTGAATTATTTTTAAGCGCTTGCCTCAGTGGCGTAGTTTTAGTTCGGTATGATTACAACACTGAGGTCTCAAGTTCAAATCCCAAGTCAGCTATGCCCGACTTGGGATATATTTAATTTTTCTATTTATTACTAACAGATCGGTTTCATTTTGTGCTCGATATTGCGACAGGCTCACCCACTAGAACATCATGAGACGGATCACCGCAATGACTTTCCCCCTGGATCCGCCCTTTGTGGGTCCTGGTTTGCCAACCCCTTCTGTTGAAAAAGGCGTGAATATACTGATTTTTCATCAACTCTGATCCTTAAGAGCGACATCTAGTTAACAAGCTCCCATTTGACATTAAATTATATTGCAAATAAAACAGATGGCGCTACTACTTTTATGTTTGGACGTGTATCCAAACACATTAACAGTGACATTGACTACGCATTGACTGTTGACAATTTGGTTGACAACATTCGCTGACATTTATTGAATTAGGAATTTGGCACAGTGTTTGCGTTTGGTGGCGAATAATTTTGCAGAATTCCGTAATTACGGAATGTAGTTTATACGATTTTAAAGAACATAAGTTAAGTGCAACACATAAAATCGCAGTTGCGTAACACGATAAATAAAATGAAGAATTTGTGCTTAGCTTTAGTTTTTTTATTGAGGTAAGGAGTATGTAGCGACATAAAATGTAGCACATGATATTATGTGTAAACTTTATTAACTATTCTATATGGTTTTGTGAGGAGAAAATAAAGTTTATTATTATTGTTATATTTTCGCAATGTTTACTGCAATAGTTCTCAATACAGTAAATAAAGTAATATGAAACGGAAATAATATTTAAAATTACATAAAAACAGGTTTGTTAAGATATATTACGGCATTATTGACATTTAAAACAATAACTTCGGCTTTGTATGGACTAACACTCACTTTTTTAATTAATTTACTTGCAATCCCTTTTGATTATTTAATTTAAAGAATTATAATGAAGCCTGTTAAAAAAATTAGAAATAATCACTAATAATTATACTATACACCCTTTTAACTGAAGTATGAATATCTCTGTTAGACAGAGACTATAAAATATTGATTAAGGGTGTGAGTTAAAAAGGTATCTAGGTAATAATATTTACACATGACCATTCAACAGAAATATAACTGTTATTGTTTGTATTAAAATCACATGTATATCCATGTGAGCTAGATAAAACAACAAATGAGGAAAACATGATTACAATAACCCGACTGTTATAATGTGGTTTTTGCAGTTAGTAGGAAACATACAAATATTTAATTAATACTCAGAACTAAAAATATACTGAATTAATATCCTTTTTATAAACATACATCAAATTCATGCCATAAACAAAAAATACAAATAAACCCAAAACAAAAACAATTGTTGATAAAACTGGTGTTATTACAAAGTCATTTTTAATTGTGTAGATAATTTATAGGAAAAACATTAATATATGTCTGTTAACCTGGTTTAAGTAATTACTTAATTTTATATAAAATGTGTTAATATATCTAGTTTGTTGATAAATAGCTATGTCGCCTACATTTTTTTACTTTGGTTTGATTTTATAATCTTATTTAACATAACTGTGTCTAGTTGGTTGATAAATAACTATATCACATATTCTTTTTTTTAATAGCTTGGAGTATGTCCAGCCAAAGCAAATACACCGTTTCAATAAAGATTTGTTTTTGAACGGCCATAATGATGATCATGATTGGGACGTAATCCTGTATTCTCAAGCGTGGCCTGTGAGCATGTGCCGAGTATGGGCTCACCACCACAGTCACAAATGCAATCAATTTAACGAAATTTTTACTGTTCACGGACTATGGCCTACAAAGTATGGCAGTGTGGGTCCGGAAAAATGCAACGATACCTGGCTGTTTGATCCGGAAAAAATAAAAAGTATTGAAACAGATTTGGAAGAAAATTGGCCTAATTTACAAAGTGGTAAGTTTTATTTTCTTATTGCCTTTGAATAAAATGACATAGTATTCCATAGACAGTATATATATGTAAGCAGTACATATATACACATTATGTACGTACAAAATAATACTCTCGTCAATGCTAGTCACTCTATGTAAATGATTGATATGTGAAAAATGCATTTTTTTATATGGCATGGTATGGTGCTGAAAGTCTATTCTATATAAATGTCTGACCCCCGAATTCAAGAATTATTACGTTTTCAAAATTATTTAATGGCACAAGTCACAATTTTTACCAGGTAATTAGAAAAGCAACCCCCGAATCTGCCGACGAATGTCGCAATTTTTGTTAAACTAATGTATTTTTAAATGATTTACGAATTCCTAATTAGATAATAATATTGGAGTAATTACACAAATAATTTTGAGCACTAACCTAACCCAAAAATCATTAATACAATTAGCAAACTCAATTAACTCTGTGAGGTCTTGAGGGGTTTCCGAATAAACTAATTAATATGATCAAAGGTAATTACGACAAAGAGTCACGAACGTTACGAAACCGAAAACATGTTTTTTTTGTGTAAATATTTTAGTCAGTTAACTATTCGTTAAGATTGCCAGAACGATTACACTAAGGCGTTGATCACACTGTGTTGAAACCAACGCGTTTTTTGCGGAAAACATATTTGAACATTTTAATTATGGCTGAATCCAACTTTAGAAATTAATTGCGCAAGGGGCCACAACTCACGTTTAGCCAAATATATATTTATTTATTTATTTATTTAACACTTTATTGTACACCATATATACATAAAAATTACAAAACAACATGAAAAAAAATGCACAAGTGGCGGTCTTATTGCTTGAAGCAATCTCTGCCAGACAACCATGGGATGGATAAACGATAAGAACGTAACGTTGGGGCTTCAGGTGTACGAATAATTCAATTTATATAGTAATATTACTAATATTTATATAATATTATTAAGTTTATATATAAACATACATATATATGTTGAATAAACATATAAATACACATATAATATATATACATAAATAATATAAAAAAATAAATATAAAAGCGATATAAATAAATATATATATATTTATAATATATATTTATTTTTACAGCGCTCATTTTACACCTCTTTTTCGAAGTTGTTATTAAAACGTATAACTTATTAATACGTATACAAATACATTTCTTTCCAATAGTGATATAACATACTACACTATTCTTCCAGACACATCCCTATACAGTTTTTGGATCCACGAATGGACAAAACATGGGACATGCGCAGCAAGTATCGAGCCTCTTAACTCAGAACTGAAATATTTCTCACAAGGACTAGACTGGCATAAGAAAATTCCACTTACTCTTATGCTTCGCGACGCAGGCATAGTACCTTCAGACGAAAAGCAATACAAAATCATAGATATTTACTACGCCATTAAAAATAAAACTAATGTTAACCCGACAATTCAATGCATTTATGATAAAGGTACGCAGGTTTTGTCGGAGTTGCGACTTTGTTTCACCAAGACTCTTGAGTTGATTGACTGCGATGGAGTTATCAGTCCTCATCATGAGATTGACGGGGTCAGTGTTATGACTAACTGTAATCCAGCGCTCGATGTAGTCTTTCCGTATAGCGTCAAACCTCCTGCGAGAGTTCTGGTACAGCTGTACAAATTGTCGTCGCTTTTGCAGTGGTTGACTTTGTGATTTTAAATTAGTTAAATAAGGTCGTCTTTGCACTATCAAACGTGCCTAAACACTACTATGTGACGTGATGAATTAATCAATAGCATTTGTCCTTGTATAGTTTTCAAATATCACTTATAATGCTATTTGTTGCACTTTAGTGATAAGTTCCTTGTCAATATAATTTGCATATTTGTGTCATATCAACAATTTTTTTATAATCGATACGCTAATAAGACAGCGAAATCCATAATGGTCTGGCCTTTCGATGTCACTCCTTTAATTACAATTTGTACGAGTAAGAGCAAGCCTTCTTATGCAACACTTAATTCTTGACCTACTTTAGTCAATACGCAAGCCCATCAGCACACCAACTTGCAATTCTTATATTTGTCATATCCACGAGTCAAACACGTCAATTAAAATATGTGTGAATTTTCCACATAACTTATTTGCATATATGTATCATGCACATAGTGCATTTATTATAACAGGCTTGATGGTGGAAGTTCACGCTCTAGCATATTTTAAGAGCAATGAGTCTCATATCATCCTTGACAACTAAAGCTATTGATTTAGTTCAATATCAGAAAATGAGTCCACTTGTATGGATTTCCAGACATAGTGGCCAATTCCAGTGGTCAATGTATTCCTATAGTTTTAATGACTAGTGCCCACACAATTACTAGGTACATGTAAAGTTGAGTTTGATACTGTAAAGGCGGCCTGTTTTTTATTTGATGTATTATTTTTAGATCAACTTAATTATAAAAATATTTTTGTGTTGTGAAAAAGGTAAGAAAATGGCATGTGTTTAAAAGCGCTTAATTTCGCTTACCAACATTTTCGTATGTATACTTTATATACCTGTTTTCATTGCTCTCTTTGTAACTTTGCAGACATTTAAAATTGTTTCTTTAAACAGCTGGTGATTAATGTCTCAGCAATGTCATTTTCTATTTCATATTTTAGCGTAAGACTTACGTCGATTTCTTCAAAATTTCAGATTTAGATTTGTTATAAAAGAAGCCAGCTGTAAATGCTCTATCAGTGATTACACAGTGCAATGAACTAGTGACTACGCTTATCATAATATATTTTTACAAAAATATATACATTTTGTGTTTTCAAAACGAATGTGCAATATGTGTAACGTGAAATTTATATATGTTTAGTACAAATTATACATTTTGTTTCTTTTTGTATGTTTTTATTGTTATGAAACTGTTTTGTACAAGGGGGTTGTGGGTGCCCTGGCACCTCTGCTTACCCCTTCTGGGAAAAAGGCGTGAGTTTATATATTTATGTAAAACTACTCTGGTTGATTTGCCAAAATAAGGCTGTACTACTTACATTGTATGTAATAATTGCACAGCCTTTTATACATGCATTCACACTTAGTTACTGAATAAAGAACTGTATCAATATATAATTTAAGTTTAAAATAGATAACAGATATCAACCGGTCCCTTCCACATGGTGGAATACAGTTCTTTTTAAATTACAAAATTCCATGCGAATATACCTTCGTCTGATATTTTATTGATGATTTTATATTGTTAATTCTGTATCAGCCTATATAGGTCCCACTGCAGGGCATATTGTTAATACGTTATTATATTTATTGATTACGACATTGCTGGCAAGTCACTGGCTTAAATATATTCGTGTGTCAATAAATAAATTAATTAAATAGTCGAGCCATGTGAAATTAAAATATATTAAATAAAATATTATTGTATTATACCCTATTACATTATTAAACCTTGTCCACAAAGGACTAATTGCTCTATGCCTAGGCCTTTAGCCTAGATACTAGATCTCAACACCGCATTTAAAAGATGCAAGAAGTAAAATTTTCCATCGTAAATCGCTTCCTATACTAGCGTAATTCGCTCCTCTATGGACAAGGCCTTAGAAACGCTATTCCCAAAATTAACCTTATTTTCTCTCGCTACCTTGTCATATTTGTAGCACGCTCAATGTAAAATTAACTTAATAATTGCAAAAATGCACAGCCCTACTAGTATGTAGTTATATTTGACGTACTCATTTTATGGTTTTATAGTTACGTAATTGTAAAATGGTAAATGTCAGTTACGTATTATAAGCTGATAGTGAACAATGCCTATTATAAATAAGACTTTATGCATTACTCCCATTGACAATTTATATGAGTCGGTAATGGTTCAATAGATATAAATAATATAGCTATGTTACTAGTAACTTCTAAATTCTATACATAAAATTTGATAGAAATAAACTCTTAAAAGGTGTTTCAGTAATCTTTATTTGTAAGAATAATTTTGAAAAAGCAATATTTTAATCTTATGATTTCTATTGTATGAGTCAGTTGTATTTTTTATATTTATTTTAGTGCAATGTATGAAACTTGTAAGTCATACAGAAAATAAATAGGCTTATGTATCAAATAGAACTTATTACAAACATTGTGTCTATTAGAATGTAGTTTTAATGAACTAAGCATTTGTAAATGAAAATAATAATTATTTTTTCCCACAGTCATATTGCTTGTTATTTGCATAATATTATATAACTTCAATCTACATTCTTAGCTCTTCTTAATATTTCATGGATATATACCTATAGGTTTTTCTGTCCATAAATTGAACTATTTAAAATTTGTAATTAGTATACTTAACGTGCCAATAGAAACGAGTGCCTGTACTTAGAATTAAGCTTAATTTCTTATCTCAGCGATTCACCATTGCTAATTTTATCTCAATATAGCGATAGCGCCCGATTTGCCCTACTATTCCAAACTTTATCTATATTATTAAGCCTCTGTGGCCCGCTTCTTTAGACGCCGGCTGAGGCAGCGGGTTCGATCCCCGCACCAAGATATATTTGTATGAACCACAGGTTTTTGGTCTGAGTGATTGTGGGACCGCAGTCTCTAATAGTTTTTGATACCAGGCTCGATCTTTGTGTGGGGTTAGGAATATGTTTGTGACTGTTGGGTGTATATATTTCTTTCCTTTGTAAGTAATACCTATTTTGTCCAGTACTTTCAAATTTAATTTGAGTTATATCACTACATAGTATAAAACAAAGTCGCTTTCCTCATGTCCCTATGTCCCTTTGTATGCTTAAATCTTTAAAACTACGCAACGGATTTTGATGCGGATTTTTTAATAGATAGAGTGATTCAAGAGGAAGGTGTTATATGTATAATACGTACATATTATTGTACAGAAATTTATTTGTACCCGGGCGAAGCTGGGCCGGGCCGCTAGTAGATTATATTTTAACGGTTAAATTTACGATTTACTACAGTGCGCACGATATGTATTGGCTATAGCCGATTTAAGATTAAGTCAGCAAATGTGCAAAGGAGAATGGCCATTTTACTATGAAACTTAGTATCGGTGCGAAGATTTTTGTGCCTCGATGATACGTACTTATCGTCTAGGGTAAAATATATATTTTTAATAAATATAAACATAGTTGCAACCCAGACCCGCAGTTCTTGGAGAAATAAAATTATTATTTTTGTAAAAATCTGTCGCCCTTGATAGAACAGAAAACGTTAGGACAAACCATAAAAAATACTTTTATGAACTTTAAGTAGTATCGGTATCGGGATCATCGATATTTTTACCGATACTATGAATGGCCATTCTCCTTTTAACTATAATTAAGTTGGCAAATTTTTCTTCACTATTTGTTTTTGTTCAGTGTTGAAGTTAAGCCTACAAGTTTTATTAGGCTACTTTTATAAACACCCTGAATTTTAGCACTTTCATTTAAGTCTCCCTATAATAATTATTATTTAGCCACCCTTATAAATGTGTATTTTTTTTATTTTGGATGTTCTGTAATATTGTAATAGTGCATCTCGTACAGTTTATAGGCTTTTATGTACTTAACTACCATTGAGATAATATACTAGAGAGGACACTACAAACTAAATGTTTGTAACAAAATAAAGGGTACATTCTATTTCTGTCTCTGTCACGCCTAAAAGTAACATTATCTTCCCTCTCGCTTCACTGTGTACTCTTATGACGCATCATACGCAAATATTTTGTTCCCGATGTCCGCTCTGGGGCCCTACTATATTCATCCGAACGAACGAACGAACGAAGTTCGAAACTTGAGACAAACGAAGTTTTTTATACGATACGAATGTATCTATTCTGTAAAAGTTCGAATTTGTATAACGTACACCGTAACTATAACTCTATGGTTACGACCATAAGTTTTATGTAGGTACATTCGTATCGTATAAAAAACTTCGTTTGTCCGAAGTTTCGAACTTCGTTCGTTCGTTCGTTCGGATGAATATAGTAGGGCTCTAGTATAATACCTCAATGTTAACTACTGATTAATTTAGATAACGATCTATTTTACCAGTATTCATCAGGCGCACCATATCATTGTAGTTTTCTACAATTATATTATTGTTTAGGTAAGCACTTAAGAATTAAAATATCAAAGCTGTATTTTTCAAAGTAGCCTTCCTATTAGCGAAAATTATTATACCACTTTGTTACAAATCCAGATTGTCTCGCATACTTGAATGAAAAATAAATTTTTGTAATTTAAAACTTGTATGTATTATAATACCCTTGGAATGTTACATAATACACGTTTCTTATCTTAAGGAAAATACTGAAACATATTTAAAACTATGTAATGTGTGGGAACACGTTATTTCTAGTTAATTTATTATGTTGTAAATTGAAAGAAAAACTATAATTATGAGATTTAATATTTATAGTTTAATAAATCTTCGAACTTTGAATACAGTCGTAAACGAAAAGTTAATCACAAATACATAAGGCAGTTACTATGTAAATTAAGCGTTCTCGATCTGATTGACTATTCACATAGTAGGTACCTACCTAGCACAAAGAAACGGAAAATATCTTCAAATGCATTCAATATGAGTCAATATTATGTTATTTTTACAATGTCTTTGAGTGACTGCATTGCACCTGATAGTAGACGTCATTATGTTCAGTTAATCAAATGCTGGCTTAATGGATTGCTCCTTTATACTATAGCATTAGAATTAATTTATTTGTTCCATAAAGTACCTACATCAGATAGTGTAAAATGAAGTCTTCCGGTGTCTGTATGCTTAGATTTTTCAAACTATTCAACGGATTTTAATGAAGTTTTCAGAAAAAGGTAGAGTGATTCCAGAGAAGGTATAATAGTAAGGTATAATACATATACAGGGTGTTCCACGGAGTTACCACATGGAGGGGAAGTATCTTAAATATTATAGATAGACAATTTTACTGTTACGGGATGTGAAGTCAGAAAGGGACGGATTGATCGGGTCAGGTGAAAAGAAAAGGGGCGGATAGTTTAGCTACGCCGAGCTAAGGTATATAAAATTGTATGAAAAATAGCATCTATCTGGTATGCAGTGAAATACAAAATATCTGCATCCAGGCCAAGCCGGGACAAGACACTAGTACTTAATACAAGGAAATCTTTATTTAGCACTTTTTATTTAATTTGTTGAGTCAGGTCATTTTATATCTAATTATAAATAAATAAATAAATAAATACACCCAACAGTCACATACATAGTCCTGATCCCACACTAAGATCGAGTCTTGTGTCGTGGGTATCAGGAACTACGAGAGACTTTTCGGTCTCAAAGAGATGGAATAATTTAACTCATATGTTAAAGCGAGATGCATGATGCAACCGCCGACCATACGTTTACACAGAAGTAGCCTGCAGTGACCTGTGACCCAGAGTCAAAATATGTCAAACTAAGCGAGCAACAAAATACGCTTATTTTCATAATTTATTTAATTTTACAGTACTTGGTTATATTTATTAAACGTAGTTTATTATAGTGCATTGTGCAGTGCCAAGGTGTGGTTCATGCAGGCGTAAAAATCCGAAATAATTGAAGTTTTCACAGGTACCGGCCACTTTTGCACAATACTATTTTGTGACGATATTATAGAATTAAATGGAAATCCGTGTATACATATCGGTAGAAAAGAATATAGTATTTCATTATATAAATACGCTGAAAGCATCCATTCTGTATCAGCCCATATACGTCCCACTGCAGGGCACGGGCCTACTCTACAATCGTAATCGATTGAGAGTGGTTAGGCCACATAGTCCACCACGCTGGCCTAGTGCGGGTTGGCGGACTTACATACCATAGAAATTTTTATAAATCGCTATGGTATGCAGGTTTCCTCACGATGTTTTCCTTCACCGTATTAGTGCGTGGTGATTGACTGTCAATACACACATGGCTTCGAAAAGTCAGAGGTGTGCCCTGGGATTCGAACCCGCGACCACCGTGAACATGTTGGCAGTCGCGTCTAGTCCGTTTACCAACAGGCCACCACGCACTTCACTGAAAGCATCCATTGCGTATAAAAAATAATATCAAATACGTGAATTTACAATAATTTCAACCAAAAGTTGCTAGGGATTGACTGATATGTTCGATCAATAAAAGGTTATCGATAAAATAGTCGATGAAAACACATGTTTCCCTACATTTTTATGGAGCTATAGTGTGTTGTGATAGTGTGCATTCTTCTTCTTCTTCTACCTGGCGTTATCCCGGCCATATTTCCCCGGCCATTATTATAGTATTCATTCTACAATATTACTTATTACTTTACTTTTTCTCATTTTTTTATATTCGTGGTTTGGTGGTTATAAGTGTAGGTATTAGAATAAGCACTCACTTCCAGGAACTAACTATTGTATATTTTGTAAATTAACACTTAATACATTCACAGACAGAGTAAAATTATAATTATGCGACTCGGAGCGAGATGTGCTCGTGACGAGAGATGGCAGACTGTCTTCTTTCATCCAAATAAACCGACCCTTTTATAGGACTACCCGAATGAGGATCGGTGGGGATAAATCTTCCAGAAAATATATTTAAGCCATAAAATCCTTTCAACTAAAAATTAAGGTCGGCCCAAACATCTGGGCTATTGTCCAAACAGAAAGGTTTACCCAAACATGTGTACTATTGTCTAAAAAACATAAATTTGTTGCAATGGATTACCGCCACTAAAGAACTTAACTATAATAATACAGTTTTATTGCCCCGGCATGAACGGGTCATTACAATTAGGAAACAATAATTTAGAACAGCATCTTTTTAACTAATATTATACAATAAGGTACACAAAAATTCTTACTTAAATAAAACGACTCGCAGATGTTTTATGGTTAAACATCTGCAGTCATATTTTAAAATGAAATGCGTGTTTAAATAATGTTCAAATTACAACTAATAAGCGTGTTATTTTAAAAGCTAAATATAAGTTGGCGTATTGCAACCGCTTTAAAAGCTATATCTAAGTTGGCGTATTGCAACCGCCACAGCACCCCCCTACCAGTGAATGACAGTTCACGAAAATCCACTTTGGAAATAGTCCGGGAAGCGGACGCGCCTTCCGGACCTTGTTCGCTGGTGTGCATCTGTTTCGCGATGTACATCTTCAGTGTCTTGAGTTGTACGTTGCCTTGGTGCTTGATGTTCTACGTCACCTGAAGTGTTTTCAGGGTCAGCTAACACATAGGCTGGTTTAAGACGGTCAATGGAAATTGTAACGTCATGACCGCGGACGTTAACAACAAACGTCTTCTCCCCGCGCATGACAACCTTGAAAGGGCCCTCGTAAGGACTCTGCAGGAGCGCTTTTGGACCCTCGCGGCGCACGAAGACTTGGTCAGTGGTGCTGAGGTCTTTAAAAATGAACATTCTTTTCTCGCCATGCCGAGATACTGAAATCGGTCGTAGCTCTTGGAAGTATTGCCGTAGCTATTTCACAAAGTCCGTTGCACTGTTACTGTCGGTGATTGTCGTCTGTTGCACCAAAAACTCTCCTGGAATCCGCAGTGGCTGACCATATACCATCTCGGCGACCGTAGCCTCTAAATCTTCCTTCCAAGCAGCTCGGATGCCCAGCAGCACGGTAGGGAGAATTTCAGTCCACCGTGTATCCTGATGACATTTTATAGCCGCCTTCAGCTGACGATGAAAACGCTCTACCATACCGTTGGACGCCGGATGATAAGCCGTAGTCTTGAAATGCGTCGTGCCTGCCAGTTGATTGAGGTGCTTGAATAGGTGCGACTCAAACTGTCTACCACGGTCGGATGTGATCCTTAATGGTGTGCCAAAGCGTGGGATCCAATGGTTGTAGAACGCTTTAGCCACCGTTGTTGCTTCCTGCTCTTGGAGTGGTATTGCTTCTGGCCAACGAGTAAAACGATCTATCATTGTGAGACAGTACCTGTAACCTTCAGATATAGACATTACGATTATGTCTATATGGATATGCTCAAATCTGGATGTCGGTGGAGAAAATGATCCAACAGGGGCAGATACATGTCTTGAGATCTTCGCACGTTGACAATCGATGCAGCTGCGAGCCCATTTTCTGCAATCGGAGTTTATTGACGGCCAAATATAACGCTGGGTCATAAGTTTGACCGTAGCATTGATTCCGGGAATGCGAAAGTCGATGGACGGTGTTAAATGCAATTCTCCTAAACGGCGTGGTGATGAATGGTCGAACAGCTTGTGTAGATACGTCACAGGTTACGGGGATATCCGTGCCTGGAATCAGTATACGTTTCAATTGCAAAGACGTATTTTCTTTTAGCAATTTTCGAAGTTCTTCGTCGTCCGCCTGCGAGTCAGCGAGTGCCTTGAAGTACTAGAGTTGTTTCAAGCTCTTCTACGCGAGACAATGCATCAGCGACAGGGTTATCTTTTCCAGCAATGTGACGAATATCCGATGAAAACTGGCTGATGAAATCTAAGTGTCGAAATTGGCGTGGTGAGCATTGGTCTGATTTCTTCCGAAATGCGAAGGTAATGGGCTTATGATCAGTATAAATAGTGAACTTTTTCGCTTCTATCATGTGTCTGAAGTGTTTAACAGCAAGATATATAGCTAGGAGTTCGCGGTCATAAGCTGCATATTTCTGCTCGGTGGGGCTCAATTTCTTCGAGAAGAAGCCCAGCGGTTGCCAATGATTATCCACAAACTGCTGCAGCACTGCGCCGACGGCGTAGTCCGATGCATCACACATTAATGCTAACTGTGCGTCGGGTTTAGGATGAGCAAGCAAGGTAGCCTCCGCGAGACTCTCCTTGCACGCCTCGAAGGCCTTTGTAGTAGCTGGTGTCCAGGGCACAGGAGCATTTCCTTTAAGGTTACCCTGGAGTAAGTCGCTAAGCGGTGCTTGAGTTGCGGCTGCACCTGGTATGAACCTGCGGTAGAAATTAATCATACCGAGAAATCCACGTAGCTTTTTGACTGTGTCTGGTAATTTAAACCGTTGTATATTGACAACTCTGTCTGGAAATGGTCGAGTACCAGTTGCAGTTACCATATATCCCAGGAAACGAACTTCTTTCTGACCAAAAATACACTTGCTGGGGTTGATGACGACGCCATATTTCTTAAGACGATTAAAAACAATTTTCAAATGCTTGAGGTGCTCTTCATGTGATGATGATGCAATTAAAATATCATCAATGTACACGTAACAAAAGTCCAATCCCAGTAGCACTTCGTCCATGAAGCGCTGGAAGGTTTGGGCTGCGTTACGTAATCCAAAAGTCATGTACATAAACTCGAAGAGTCCGAATGGAGTAATGATGGCTGTCTTAGGTATGTCTTCCTCTGCGACTGGTATTTGATGGAATGCTCTTACTAAGTCAAGAGTGGAGAAAATGTTCTTCCCGTGCAGTCCTTGTGCAAAGTCCTGGATGTGACGTACTGGGTATTTATCGGGTTCTGTCCGACTATTGAGTGCCCGATAGTCTCCACATGGTCTCCACTCATCTCCTTTCTTGGGAACCATGTGTAGTGGAGAAGCCCATGAACTTTTTGATGGCCGACACAATCCTAAGTCGTAACATCGCCTCGAATTCTCTTTTAGCGGCAGCCAACTTGTCTGGAGCAAGACGACGGGGTTTGTGCGCAACTGGTGGGCCTGGAGTCGTAATGATGTGGTGTTTTGTGCTGTGGCTTACTGTTTTAGGTGCGCCATCCGGACGAATAATATCTGGGAACTCCTGCAGAAGCTCATGGTATGGTGATGAGCCATTAATGACATTGATGCTTGGTTCCTGACACTCTGTTATCTCCGCTTTGTAGGTAAGCAGGGTGGAGGAGTCTATCAAACGTCTATGTTGCAGATCTGGTAGGAGTCCATAATATGCCAAAAAATCAGCACCTAAGATTGGCTTGGAGACATCGGCTATTATGAACCTCCAAGTAAAATCTCGTCTTAGGCCAAGGTCCAACGTTAAATTAGCAATTCCATATGTAGCGATCACTGTCCCGTTGGCTGCAGAAAGCTCGTAGTTTGACTTTTTATGCGGGCCTTGGATACGATGACGAGGAAACACGCAGATGTCAGCTCCGGTGTCCACGAGGAATTGGATTTTGCTGGCTCGGTCACAGACGAATAAACCGGCGTGATTTCTTAGGGCAGGAGTCGTTAGCCGTCATTAACGACTGCCCGGAGCGTTTCCCGTAGCCTTGCTGCATGGTGGAACACATTTTGTTGCCTTCGTATCAAACCGCCAGTGATACCAACACAAATCACGTGGACGTGGACCGCGGCTTCTGGAACGTGAGCGAGATCGTGATCTGTTTCTATCTCGCACTCGCGCACGTGAAGTGGGATCATTGATTTCTCGACGTAGCAAAGCAATCTCGTCCTTTAAACTGACGTACATCTTTTTCATGTCTTCCGATACCGATTCCTCTTGTTTGGTGGAAGTAGGACGAATTCCGGCCTCTGCAATAGCTGGACGCATTGGCAAGTATTCTAAAGCTGCATCTGCAACTTCCGCAGCTTTCTCCAACGGTTGGTCCTTAACAGTTGCTAGGATGGACTGTAAGACCGTTGGCAATCGTCCTTGCCAAAGTGTACGGACAGTAGATTCCGACATATTCTCACCAGCTAGGTTTTGTAGACGTCGAAGAAACTGTGACGACTTATCATCTCCCAGGTCCTCGCGTTCCAGCAGCTGACGTGTTCGCTGACTCTCCGATGTACCACAACGCTTTGTCAAAATCGTCTTGAACTTTGTATACGGAGCGTCTTCGGGCGGGCTTAAAATGACATCACGCATTGTGTCTATGATTTTAGTTGGTATCTTCTGTATTATCATTGCGTATTTTGATTTCTCCGAGTTGATGCGGGCGGCAGCAAACGCAGCTTCTGCTATGGCGAACCAAACTTCTAAGTCATTCGATTTGCACTCTGGTATAAATGGAGAACACGACGCAACCTCTGGAGCAGATTGTTCGCTAACGCTTCCAGTGTTCATTATACTGCTCACTTTTTCTGATGTGTTATTCAAAAACAATGTCTCTTCCACGGAAAAGTCGCGTACTACAATTTAACTTTAATACACTACACTCAAATCACTCTTTTTGATTCGGGGTCACCACTTTGGTGGTTATAAGTGTAGGTATTAGAATAAGCACTCACTTCCAGGAACTAACTATTGTATATTTTGTAAATTAACACTTAATACATTCACAGACAGAGTAAAATTATAATTATGCGACTCGGAGCGAGATGTGCTCGTGACGGGAGATGGCAGACTGTCTTCTTTCATCCAAATAAACCGACCCTTTTATAGGACTACCCGAATCAGGATCGGTGGGGATAAACCTTCCAGAAAATATATTTAAGCCATAAAATAGGGTCTATCCTTTCAACTAAAAATTAAGGTCGGCCCAAATATCTGGGCTATTGTCCAAACAGAAAGGTTTACCCAAACATGTGTACTATTGTCTAAAAAACATAAATTTGTTGCAAAGGATTACCGCCACTAAAGAACTTAACTATAATAATACAGTTTTATTGCCCCGGCATGAACGGGTCATTACAATTAGGAAACAATAATTTAGAACAGCATCTTTTTAACTAATATTATACAATAAGGTACACAAAAATTCTTACTTAAATAAAACGACTCGCAGATGTTTTATGGTTAAACATCTGCAGTCATATTTTAAAATGAAATGCGTGTTTAAATAATGTTCAAATTACAACTAATAAGCGTGTTATTTTAAAAGCTTAATATAAGTTGGCGTATTGCAACCGCTTTAAAAGCTATATCTAAGTTGGCGTATTGCAACCGCCACAGTTGAACAATTATTATAACACTTCATTTGTGTAATTTATGAATAAAGAACCTGTTTCAATCTCTGCCAAGAGGCTGTCAATTTATAATAGTAAAACATGAACATATTCGATATTATTATAAAATATGCGATACTTCTATGCACAGTATCATCGTCCAAACCTTGAAGCAACATTATTCATTTATCATAACATTAGGTATAGGTTTAAAATCTATAATTCTCATAGGAAAAACATTAGTTTAGGTGACGTGATCGAGAAAAGCTACATAGTTTATTAAACTTTCTCTTTCTTCAGCCACAGGAATGCGATTAATGAACATAGGCCTTCCACAAGAATGTCTACATCAGTTTGTTGTAAGCTGCCTGCATCCAACGACTTCCTACAAGTTCCTCCGTACACCTCCAACGCGGCCTAGCAGGCGTCCAACACTAATTCCCAATGTGTTACAAGTCAATTAATTGACTTAAATAAGCATATTTTTTTAACTCTAGTATACATATAGTAAAAATGTGTTTCTTAGACTTGCGCGAATGTTACTCATTGAAAAAAACTAATAATCACGGATTTTGTTGCAGACTGAGTCCACCCTGTGACTACGAAAGCTGTAAAGTAATCGAAACTTCACGACGGGAAATTAAAAATGAAAAAAATAAACCAAAAACGCTAAAACTTTGTAAATTATAGTCTTATTTTATAAAAGTGTTTTTTGTTCTCATTTTAATTAGGTGTATGTACTATGTATACATCACAATGAAAAAAATAATTTTATTCAGGTGAACATAAAGACCCATACAAAACATCTCAAACAAAATGTTTTCAAATAATATGACAATTTATCTTTATTTATTTGTGTGTGATTATCAATCTGTATTGAAATAAACACATCAATAAGTTTCTGTTAATATATAATAAAATGTCGCATATATCCATAACATTTTATTTCACAACTACAGGCCGACAGCTATATCGATATCGATATGATAGTATCGAAAGTGCATGGTACACCACTATATGTCAAGCACACGTGTAAACTTCACGCACACAATCGTAAAACAGTTTTGGTCGCGCTCAAAATGACACATTGCCGATCTATGTTCTATACTACATCTATGTAAAAAATCATAAAAAAAATTGTCGCGTTTTTTTGCGAAAATTTTAGTTGCATTGTGTTTGCACTCACTAAAACTACCACCCGGCTTCGTTTTCGGTAGCAGTCTTGATATACCCAGTATTATATCACGTTACATGACAATAAATTATTCCTATAAGTGTCGTTAAACATTCATGCTTGTAATCAAAAATTAACATGGCTGTACATACACCATGTACCAGACATATCCCGATATTATGTCCCTATTCAAATGTTATAAGTTTTAGGATAAAATGAAATGACCAAACGCTGAAACTCTTAAAATGTCTATAAATTATAAGAAATAAATACGCAACCCCAAGGACCCCAAGGACCAAGGACCATATCGCAATAAAACAAAACACTCGAGACGCAACAGACCTTTATTCCCCAAATCTTCAATTATAAATTATTTCATACAATTTTGTGCACATTGAGGCTCGTGTGCTGACCAAGAAGGATCAGTAACACAATGTGTCCGCCGCTATTGGCCCTTAGACACTATGATCACTGCAGATGGCACCAAACCTGCGAAACGTACAAACATTAACTCACGCCTTTTTCCCAGAAGGGGTGTGCAAAGGTGCAAACCCAAGTCATATATAACGCAGAACCTCGTAAAAAATTATTCGTTAAATGTGAGCGTTTCGATAAATATTTGAAGACTGAATAAAGCCGCTACATTGCATTTTAAATATCAATGGAGCGTTGGTAACAATACTTACTATGTTATGCTGGTATATAAAAATATAAAAGAACATTAAAAGTATGCATACCTAAAGATTCCAATGGCTTATCATAATCCTCAATCGTGAATATTTTCTTGGGGAATGTGGTCATTAGTTTGAAACCGTCTTGCTGCGCGTACTCTTGCGCATTCATTTGCAGGTACAATCTAAAACATATTTTTATACATGTATTTATAGAAAGGAAGAAAGAAAATTGATTTATTAGTTACAGACGCAGGATAAAAGCATGTAACAAGCGAGTTATATTGGAAAACAACTCAAATATGTACACCCAATAGTCACAAACATAGTCCGAACTCCACACTAAATGGAGTTTTATGTCGTGGGTATCAAGAACTACGAGAGATTTTTCCGTTTCACAAACATCCAGACCCAAAACAAATACCTGTAGATCACACAAATATTTGTTTTGCAACAGGGATCGAACCCGCGGCCTCGTGTGCCGGTACCCAACTGAGCCACAGGGGATGTCTATTATATTATCTGTATATTTTCGCACATTAGTTCTCGATACATAAAGACAATATAAGAGTTGTAGGGTACTTGACAGGGCGTTGAGAACAACTTGAGGGAGGTCTACATACAGAATGGAATTTTCTATGGCTGTATATGACGATGAAAAAATGTTTGCGTGGTGCAAAACCAAGAATGTAATTGAAAATTGCTCAACATTTACGGCCGATGCCAATAATCAATCGAAAAAAATAGATTGAAGTCAATCTGGATTGTTTTCTACTTTTCGATTAGTCTCTTGTCATGTTGCCATAGTTTTTTCACTACTGAGATTGATTATTGGCAATACAGTATCAGAAAAAAGATTGAGCTGTCAATCTAAAACGGCAAATTTTGGATTGGGATTGTTTATTGGCAGCGGCTGTTAATCAATATTAAAATATTTTTCACTAATTTAATTAATATAGATGCATATTTTTGACTTTAATATTTTGTTTCAAAACAGTTATGCAATAAAATAAAGTCTACACCCAAAAATAAAATTTCGTAGGCAATACAAAAAAAATATCAGAAATGTTATCGAACCCGCATCGTCACGCGCATAAGGCCTATTTCTGTATCAGCCCATATAAGTCCCACTGCAGGGCACGGGCCTCCTCTACAATCGAGAATAGGATTGAGAGTGGTTAGGCCATGTAGTCCACCACGCTAGCCTAGTGCAGGTTGGCTATTATACCGGGTAATATCATGACTGCTACCGGAAACGAAGCCGGGTGGTAGTTAAAGTGACTACAAACACAATGTAACTAAAAATAACAAGAAATCGCAAAGAAACGCGACAATTTTTTAATACTTTTTAAACATCGTCGAGTTTGGGTGGTAAATCCATAGTTTTTGCTAAAATAATAATTTAAAGCCTTTCGTACTATAGCGTGTTAACAAATAAAAGGGTGTACACTATTATTTAAGAAAAAACTATGTATTTACAACCCTAATACGAGGATAAGAAAAAAATACCGTCGTTATTTTTTGCACAAAATTTAGTTGCATTGTATCTGAAGTCACTAAAACTACCATCCAGCTTCGTTTTCGGAAGCAGTCTTGGGGCCCTACTATATTAATCAGAAACAAAGTTCGAAACTTCGGACGATCGAAGTTTATATACGATACGAATGTACCGATACGAATGTACGAACTTTTACAGAGTAGGTACTTTGTTTCAGATTAATATAGTAGGGCCCTTGATATACCCTGTATTTTGGCCTATTTACCACGTGTTTATACCTTTAAAACGAATAAGTAACATTTACCTGACGGCAGCGAGTTGTTCCTTGGCGCCGAACGTGTGTGCGAGTGCCTTGCCGTCGGGCAGGCGGATCTGTATGCGCGCCTGCTCGTACGCCACCTTGTGTGTGGGGGCAGCGGGGGCGGGGGCGGGGACCACCACCGCCTCTGCTGGCTGACCTGATGCCGCTAGTCTGGAAGTATTACGAATACTTACTTTAGGAATGGTGGAAGAAAGTGACAATATGATCCAAGGGAAGGCAAAAGGAAGACGATCACAAAGAAGATGGGATAATGATGAAAAGTAGCAGGAGTGATGTGAAACAGAGATCAGAATGGAAACGGTTGGAGGGCGTTTGCCGATGGGCAAACAGATTAAAAAATTTTTTTTATAGATATAATATATTACCGTAATTAAATTTTGTTCTAGAAAAATATTATCTGAATAAAGGCTACTTATATTATTATTATTTGTGGAAATAAGACGACTTGCGAGCATCTACCAGTATTCGTTTCTTAAGAATATTACATTCAGATTTTTTTGGAAATTAAATAGCAAAAAATTGGCCAGCAGAGTATAATTTCAGTTTCAAAAATTTCAGTGTTTCAAAAATTATATCAAATATTATTCAAAATTGTATAAACAAGTATGCTATAAAGCTAAGGCATTATATTTAAAGGACAAAATAAAAAACTCTAGGAATAAAATTAAAATGACATGGAGTGTAATTAATAAGGAAACTGGGAAAGCTAAACCTCGTGACACCGAGTTTAGCTTAAATATTAATAATAATATCATTAACTCTAATATAGAAGTAGACTTTTGAAAACTTCTTCACAGATATACCAGTTTCCATAACAAAAAACTTAAATTCATCTCCTTCTCTAGCCCATATGTTATTGCAGGAAAGTGTGACTGGATGTGGTGATTCATTTAAATTCCAATGCGTTGACAGTGTTGACATTATAAAAACGTTTAAACTTATAAACATTAAGAATACTTGTGACCTCTGGGGAATCTCTACAAAGATCCTCAACTATGTAATACCTATATTAGCTCCCCAGCTAGCTATAGTTTTTAACACATGTATTAATAATGGCATATTTCCTGATAAAATGAAACTCAGCAAGATTATACCTCTTTTTAAATCTGGTAGTACAGATGACCCCTCAAATTTTAGACCTATATCAGTACTGTCATCATTAAGCAAAATTTTTGAAAAACTGATGCTTATACAATTGCAAAGATTCTTTAAAAATAATAATTTACTTCATAGTAAACAATTTGATTTTACTCAGGGTCGCTCCACCACTGATGCTGGTGTGAAGCTCATGGATAACATATTTGATGCTTGGGAGGATTCTCAGGATGCTTTAGGTGTATACTGTGACCTATCCAAGGCATTTGATTGTGTTTACCATGATATTCTTATCAGTAAATTGTGCCACTATGGAATAAATGGTCATGCACTTGAATTATGTATAAATCTTATTTACACAATAGGGTTCAGAGGGTTGATGTCAACAGACAAAGATCTCCTGGATCTGTTTTTACGATGGGGGTTCCGCAGGGCTCGATTCTTGGACCCTTTCTCTTTGTAATATATATTAATGACTTGCCTTATTTTATAAGGGATAAATGTGAGGTAGTGTTGTTTGCTGATGATACTTCATTAATATTTAAAATTAAATGACATCAATCAATTCTTGACGAAGTAAACCACACTCTCTCAAAAATAGTACATTGGTTTGGCATTAACAATTTACTGTTGAATAGTCAAAAAACTAAATGTATTCGGTTTGTAACACCTAATGTCAAAAAAGTTAATGCCGACATTTTTATGAATGGGGATGTGTTGAGCCTTGTGGAGACTACTAAGTTCTTGGGAATCACATTGGATCCTAAGCTTCAATAGGGTCCCCACATAACTGCGCTAGCTAAAAAACTGAGTGCTGCAGTTTTTGCAGTGGGCAAGATTCGCCAATTGACTGACATTGATACGGCTCGATTGGTCTATTTTGCTTACTTTCATAGCCTAATGAATTACGGAATTATGCTGTGGGGTGATGCTGCTGACATTAATACCATCTTTGTTCTTCAAAAGCGAGCCATAAGATCTATTTATTCGTTAGGCTCCAGGCAATCGCTGAGAGAAAAATTCAAGGAAATAAATATAATGACAGTAGCATCACAAGTTATATTTGCTAATCTAATGTATGTCCACAAGAATATAGAACAATTTCAAAAGGTTAGCGATATTCATGACAGAAATACTAGAAATAGAAATAATCTAGTCAGTCATAAGACAAAGCTCCACAAAATTAGCAAATCTTTTAAGGGTTACTGTATCCATTTCTATAATACAGTTCCCACTCACATAAAAGCCTTGACTATTAATAAATTTAAATCTATTATAAAACGATAGTTGTGTAATAAGGCATACTATACAATTTCAGAATACTTAGAAGATAGTAAGGCTTGGGAATGAAACATAACACTCAGCCGTACAGTAAAGTTATCAATTATTTATTATTATAAATTATTTATGAACTGCTCTGAATTGCAAATCCTGTATAATCACTGTATTGTAAACTTATTTTGTCTTATCAAAATAAGTATAGCAATGCTAGAGTTTCTTGCCCGTTCTTCTCTGGGGAAAACAGCCTTGTGAACCGGGTGGTAGTGAAAAAAAGTGGCTGAATCTAAACAATGTATGACATTTTATGGATTCAATAAATATTTTCATTTCAGTAAGTGCCAGAGTGTATTGATTCAGCCCCCTATACTCCATCATTGATTATTTCATGAAATTGTTATAATACACTTAATTCATATACATACTTCCTAGCCTGCTTGTCAGCTTCAATTTGTGCCCGTACTCTCTCCCTGGCTTTCTGATCTTCAATTTTTTCCCGTCGCCGCTGCTCAACCAGTTTTTGCATTTCTTGTTCTTGTAACCTTTGGCGGGCATCCTGTAGCTCTTTGCCTGACTTAATTCGAATTCTTTCACGTTCCAATGCTTCTTCCTGGAATTACGTTGAAATTAAATAAATATACTATGTTCTTTTATGTCAATTCAAGAAATCAGATAAGTCAAGCGGCATAGTGGTCAAGGGACGTCAGGATGATACTACAGTATTCCCTGCCTTTTGTAAGAGATAATTACTAAGAGGGGTCATTAGTATGCTAATCACAGCATGGGCACACTGTGCCCTTGTATTAGAAGCTACTCCGAGATGGACAGCAGATCATGTGGCTTCATGACAGTCAGGGACACTAATCTCACTATAGTCATCTGAAAAAGGACAAGAGGATTTAAGCTTATCTGTACCCTCAGGTTTTATAATAAGTGACATTTTGGCAGCGCACCAGACTATTGATGTTACTTGCTTGCAAGTTTTAGTTGGTATGCATAGAATAACTACAACACAATCTATCTTATAAAATTGCTGATGATAAAAATAATTACGTCATTACCAATGTACATGCTGTTTGTAGTGATAAAATTATCACATGATGACTTGATAAATTTGATACAGACATTGTCAGTAACTTAAAAGAACACAATTTATAAGACTTCAGTACAATCCTTATTTACTCTAATACATATTTAATGCATGGGTCATCTTCTGGCACTGATCCTTATGCTTTTTGCCAAGATTGACCTAATTATTTTATAACCAGCTAATTATACATTTGTGACAAAGAATAGGACAAGAACAAGAATTGAAGCAGAAAAACACATTCGAAACAGAATTGAAAAACATTTCCTGAACCTTGCTGAAAAGATTTATGCACACTTTTAATAATTTCTTGTTAATAGTTATAGGAAATTACACAGCCCTGTACCAATACAGGACGAGAACAATGTAATGATAGAAAACATATATTTAGTGCACATTATATCACCAATTCCACAATATTGAAATGTTAAGACGACAACTTCTGTCAATATGAAATGACTGCTATAGTAGCGATAAACAGTTTATTTGTAATTACCTTTTCTCTTTGCTCTCTCTCCTTCCTTTTCTGTTTCATCCTCTCTTCCAACAGTGCGAGTTGCGCCTTTTTCTCTTCCTCAGTCAATGGTTTTTTTTCCTCAGTCGACTCTGAGAAGCTGCTGTGGTTAGTCTTAGCTGCATGGTACTCCAACTCGTCCTGATCCTTGAGTATTTTGCCGCATTCGTCGCATTTGAATGACTTGGCTTCAGCAGGCTCTTCTGATGGCCCCGGCGCCGGCGCTGGCGGAGAGTCAGCACTAGAACTACCGCCAACTGCCTGCCCACCCGCCGGCTCGAACATCCCCGGGTCATCAGCATGAGCCAGCAACCACTCCATCGCCGGCTCAACACCCTTATAGTTCGTAACGGCCAAAGCTTTTTCACTAAAATTAAAAATCATCATTATAACCTAACAAAACCTCCAAATTGATTTTATTGTAAGGAATACTCACGCTCGCTCTTTGGAGAAGCCCATTTCAATCAGCGTCTGTATCTCTGCCATCCTTTGTTGCTATAAAAATGATAAAATCAAATAGAATTACTTCAATATTTTTCTCTCATTACATATCAGCTGTTATGAAGTTTGTAGTTTTTTTTTTAATTTTCGGCCAATAAATACAGATTATTAATGTCGCGTTCAGATACAATGATAATAGTTTAGAATTATAGCAAAGTTAATCATCTCCTCTCCTGTATGAAATATGAATATATTCATATTTTATTGAAATAATAAGGAACGAATTGTAGTAGAACTTTAAAAAGACACAAGTTATAGAATTAAGCACAATTTTATCAATGTGAGCCAGATGAAACATTGACAATGTCAATTGCGTCAATTGTGGCAAAACTAATACCGGAGAATTTATTGTGCAAGTCATACAGTGCACATCTAGTTTTAGAAATATTTACAACTAATTAATTAACCGGATTATGGCTTCGCAAAGAAAACACAGGAGGAAAAGTGTGCAGCACAGTGATCCAGGGAAAATATTAGATTTGGTTATGAGCCTAACAGATGACAATTGTTATCAGTTGCAAATCAAATTAAATAAATATGTACGTAAAGAAATTATTAAGTTAAATTTTTTGCTTCATTTTGCAATACAAATGATCACATTCGCATTACATAATGAACATGCATGAATTAATCATATTTCAATTAAAATAATTGTGAACGCATTATGTTTTTAAAACTATCTTCTAATAAATCATAAAGTGGCAACAATTACATATTTCTTGCGTGGAAGAACCGTTTTGCAGGAACCGCTTCCCATGATTCATGATTCATTTTATCCGTTCTATGCGGATGTATCATGCAGGTACTTTATTAAAAAAGCTCATTTCGTTTTTTTCTGATCTAGGGTACCATTGTAATGGTACCCTAGATCTGAGACTGCTGTAGCAGTAGTAGCACTACCTACGAATCGATTGTTCAAAGGCTTTAGCCTAGACTAGGACCATAAGGAATGTACACTGTGGGACTGCCAATACTCGTATAATAAATAAGTAACAGCTTACTTACTTCTCTCTAGCTTACTACTTAGGACTTCAAAAACGTAGATAAAGATGGTGGTGCCGGGTCACCTTTTGTCTGCTGCCATAATGGCTGATATATGACAGGTTGTCCAACTTGCACAAATTACTTGGAAAATAAAAATAAATACCTAGGGCTATTTCATTCCACTCAAACTAGTTATAAAAGCATACTTAATAGCTAAATATACTTTCGGTGTGTGGCTAGGACCATGGCCGGTAGGGCGATGCACGTAGTTAAATAAGTTCAGTTGCGGCGCAGTTGCAGTTACGTTTCGATCAAAACAGCCCTTCTCGTATTCTTGTAATACGCTCGCGTCAAGTTCGCGTCACGCGAGCGCTTTAGTGTATTTTAATGCTGCGCGTCTTAGATTATACACTCGTCTAGATGACACATCACACCTCACCGCGCGGCTCAAATAAAGTCTACCAAATTTGGTAGACTCGCTTCTCACGTACGTCTGTGTCATTTGAACTACATATGGATAACGTGCTCCCGAAAAATAATTAATTATGCCGGTTTGTGCTGTCGAATTGTATAGCAATTGTGTGGGAAAACTGTATAATAATACCAATTTCACTTTCTATCGGTAACATTATTGTTAAACCACTATTATTTGAAGAAAACATGAACTTTTAATTTATTATTTTGAAGATGAGTTTCATTGGCCAGTGTTGTCAATTTATTACTAGGAAGATTTGTTGAAACTATGGGAGAAACTATAAAACACAAATATCATTACATAATATTTCGTTCAGAATAACAACAAGAAGAATGGCATTATTTATTTAATGAGTAAATAATACTTACCTACACGATAGTTATGAAACCCACGACGACATGCACTTCATAGTAATTTTATTAATTCTTTGCCTTGCATGTGTATTACCATACAAAATTTCACAAACGGGGTACTGCTATTGTCATCTTTGAAGAAACAGCGAGAACTTATTCAAGGTCCTAATAATATTTTTAGACTTCCTACGGATTCCGTACTAGCAAATTGCTGGAGATACATTACACAGCGGAAACGAAAAGAAGACCATTCGTAGCCTCACATAACTTCAGTTGTGTGTTCCGAACATTTTACTTATAATTATTTATATTTTACATAAATACAGAAATCAGATAACAGCCCAAGCAATAAATCCAAAGAGTTAATTCTAGTCGGAAACAAACACTAGGAGATGGGTTTATATCTTTATTGTTTTTACTAAAATGCGTTATAAATATAATTAATAGTATGATTTCTTTAAATAAAGAAAAAATATTTTATTTAACCTATTTTGTATATCAAATAATGGGGAAAAGTTAAGTGAATAATCTGGAGTAAGCATCCCTAAACACACACACCTTGACAGTTGGATTACAATAATTACACGACCCGTACTCACACATATCAACGAAAGTGAGGACACTTTTAGCGCATCGTTTGTTGATATTGCTCAATCTAGACGAGTATATAATCTAAGGCTGCGCGTATATGAATGCGTCAAAAAAATTTCATACGTCTGACGTACAGTTGACGCGCAGCTAAACATTTACAAGAATACCATTTTGTACCAAAATGTAAACTTAATTGTAACCGCACCGCAACTTGATCGGCGCGTCAAGAAATTACGTGAATCGCCCTACGGGTTTACCTAAGGGCTTTTCGGGCAACAGCCAAGGGCCCTGTGGATAAAAAAGGCCCCAGGTTTAACTTTTTTAATATTTTCATTTTAACGACATTATTAAAACAGCGCTAAATGATTAGGAATACCTTCCCATCCTTTACAGTAAATCTAGATCACTTTCCAAAACAGTTTTGTGATGCAATAATAATTAGTTGAATAATTATTGTACCTCTGAGTCGTATTAGGCCAGGGCCCCACAATTTATATAACTATATAGTTATCATAACATTTGCAGCTTTGTGAAGAATGTGAAGCTGAACTAGTGCTGCTGATAGTAGTCAACGGCGAACGAATGGAAGCGTCTATAGAGGCTGTGGGCTCTGCGACATTGCCAAGGAAACTCAAAATTGAAGTATGATGTGGTCTATTCTTTGAGTATGATTATTTCGACACCTTCAGTCGTAGGACGTTTGGATGTTGTAATTTTCAAAAGATTAGCAGCGGCGTTAGGCAATGCAGTTAGACTACCTTTTAAGTAGTTTGAAATGAAAGGTTGCTACAGCTCATATTTATTAGTATAGATTTTTGAATGGGTTTAGACGTCAGTTAGGTATACTATATTTATACAAATAAATAGAATGGGGCAACGATGAAATCTCGCTCCCTGGTGGTCTATTCGTTGTCTCGCCCGGAACGCCAAGAGTACTAAAACCAATAGTGATTTTATAACTAGAGTGTAGTTCCGTTGTAATCTAGGTAGGTATCTGCGGAGTGCGGACTACTATACCGGGTATCTCAAGACTGCTACCGAAAACGAAGCCGGGTGGTAGTTTTAGTGGCTACAAACACAATGCAATTAAAAATTTCACCTAGAAACGCGACAATTTTTTTTTATGATTTTTTAAATATCGTCATTTTTGGGTGGTAAATCCATAGTTTTTGCTAAAATAATAATTTAAACTCTTTTATACCTTAGAGTATTTATAAATAAAAGGGTATATACTATTATTTTAGGAAAAAAACGTATTTACCACCCAAATATGGCCATAGGAAAAAAAAAACAAAAAAAAAATTGACGCTTTTTTTTGCAAATTTTTCTGTTGCATTGTGTCTGAAGTCGCTTAAACTACCACCCGGCTTCGTTTTCGGTAGCAGTCTTGATATACCCTGTATATTCGGAATACTTATTTCTTTGTTAATAATATTTTTATCCTTTTTATTGCCTAAATATTTGCAGATGTCCCCTAAACTATGTGAAACGTTGAAATCGTCGGTGGAGCAAACGGATCTACTTACGAATATGGACGCAGACTTTCAAGCCATTGTGACGCCTGTAAGAATGATTAATAGCCTTTGTAGCAAACATAAAATAAGTTAAGCATATAACCATTTTGATTACATACAGACGTAGTTACACACGATTTTGCCGCTTCAAGTTTTAATTTAGTCCTTGTTGCTCGTGACTTGGTTTTGAAACATGGTTGAAATAATTTTATATAAAGCGTCATCATCATCATCTGTCATCTATTATTTTCCATGTAAGTATATCACTTTTGAGCGTATCCCTTCACAATACTATAGGACCTTTTACTTTTGGATACATACTTTATTTTCTGAAATATTTTGCGTTTATTTCAGTTCGTGGTAAAAGATGGCGGTAAGAAGCGCCTCATATTATTCCCGGTAGTAGACAAACCATTTGCTGTCATTGTTTGTGTGGTCGCGCCGAAGATTCTAGAAGAACACGTTCCGGTCCTCATACACGAGTGTTTTCTGTACGTATACAATCCCCGTGAATTGTAAATCCTTCGACAATACAAACATAATATAGAAATTAAAGACCAAAAATTGTGCGCCTGCCTCTGTGGCCAGCGTTATTAATGGAGGAGAATGGAGCCTTTGGTGTAATAGAATAGTCAGAGTACTTAAAATATTATTTTATTACAAAAGCACGATTGTTGTGAAACAATCTCATTTTTTATATTGTCCGTAATATTGGAATTTATAAAATAATCACATACCTACCTAACTAATATTGTTATTTTTTATAGATTCGCATGGCCCATATTGAAAAAATCTATAGCGTTAGAGTACGAATGCACTTTGAAACAGAAATGCCAGCAACTTTTGCGTGTTGCTAGAAGATTGTTCACGCAGGTAGCAAAATCATCATTAGTAACATAAATAGCCTTAAATCCCAAACTAATTTATAATACTTGTACAATGAGTATTAGGTCTGTGGTATTAGGTAGAGACCACGTGAGAATTTCGGTTATACAATATCAAAATTCGGAATAAATGTTTGTGGATCTCATAAACATACTCGTCTTGGTGCGGGAATCGAAACCACGCTCTTTTGTTTTGCAGTCGACAAAGTGATTACCTAGTAGTAGCGTAACCCAAGACAGATTTTTTATATATTTGCACTGCATCGCATGGTTAGTGAAAACGACACATTTGTGTCAACTGCAATTTTTGAAGTATATCTTGTATAAATTTTATTCTGTTCGCTATTTATTTTGATACGAAAATCCTATAGACAGATTGTTACAATCATGACAATACGAAATGTAGAAAAAGGTCGGTGGTCGCACCGTCTCTCCAAGGCACTAATAAAATGTGGCCTTAGGTAGCATCCCTGGAAACTCTTCTTCAAATCGCAATGGAGCAGGCGAAACTGTTGACCAAAGCAGAGTACTGTTCAGTCATGCTCGTTGATGTTGAGAGGATGGAGCTGGTTGATTCATATTCAGCGTGGAAGGTAAGTTCGCGTCGTTTCTTTCTTTAAATGTATTTTTTTTAATTGCCTAGGTCCAGCAAACGAGCCAACAGGCTCCTGATAGTGAGTGATAGCTGCCGCCCATTAACATCCTTAACGCTTGGATCATGGATGTGTTGTCGGCCCATTAAATCGGGTGGGGAGCGGAAGGAAAAAGGATGGGAAGAGGCAAGGAGTATTGGGCATCCGGCAATCTCAGTCACTGAACGAAACTTGAGAGCAAATACCCACTAACACCCAGGCCCGAGATAAACACTTTTGACCCTTACAAACGTTTGTCTCGGTGCGGGGATCGCGGCCTCCCGTTTCACGACTGGCGTCTATCCGACTGCGCCACGGAGGCTATCACAGGTAATTTGGAAAAGTCGAAGATGTGTCTTTTGGAAACAAAACGATCGGTCTGTCATTTAAGAAGAGCTGTACAGACGGATGTAGTGAATAGTTCATTATAATTTAAGATTTATATTATAATTTAAGATTAATACCAAAGAATAAACGAGATTTCTTCAAAAGAAATAGTTATTATTTTTCAGGAAGACAAAGATACTGAGCGTCGTTTCTCGCTGACCATGGGTATAGCCGGCCAGGTGATCAAAACCGGTTCGCTCATCAACGCCAAGCACGCCAAAGACCACCCGCACTTCAATCCAGACGTCGATGGCTTGCCAGGAGTCGAGTCTAAGTTCGTTTCAAATATGTTTGAAGTGAAATTACAAATTAGCTTCGTTTTAGAGTAATTTCTGAATCTATAAGTGAATATATAGAAATGGTGGACGGCTGTAGAAAATCTGTGATTGTTTTGTTATCCACTCTTAGAACCGTAAAGAATTATTTTAATTGAATTTTCTCATCGAGTTAACAATGGCTTAAATCTATAAAAAAATCATTTTGTCGTAGTTTCAAAAATTAAATTCGTCTATTGCATGATGAGCGAAGAGATGGTGTTACTACATATCTATCTAGTTCGTTAACAACTGAATTAATTTAATTGTGTAGGTCTACCTTACTATCGGTATAGATTCGCAGATAATTATAAAAGAACATTTTCTGTTCCTCAGAGCTCTCCTCTGCTTTCCAATACGCGAACAGACTGGTATCATAGGGGTGGGACAACTGATCAACAAGGTAGGGGATCCTTATTTTGATGGCATGGACGAGGAAATGGCTCTAGCGTTCAGCATCTACTGTGGAGTCTGTATCATACACTCTGTCGTGTACCAGAAGATACAGGAGGCGCATATTAGGAACACACTGGCTAATGAACTGGTCATGTACCATATGAAGGTGAGTGTTGAGATTTAAATTCTTCTTTCTGTCTGTCTTTATCTCACACGTACACGTAAAATACCAAGTTTAAGAGTAATAAGTAAATATCCAACGCAATGAATGGTACGTCAGTTGCCCCAGGTCATCCTACACCGTTAAAGTGAACGAAATTTCTTACAATTACATATGAAATTTCGAAATTCTCAGGAACGTGTATAGCATGCTACGCGGCACTTTTGTTTTCACTATCCTGCGTTTGTTTTCACTAAACTATATTCGTATATACTAATATATAATTGTATTTGATTAAAAGTACTTTATTTATCCCTAAACCAGGTGGGAGACGCAGAAGTGGTGCGATTGTTGGAATGCACCGGGTTCCACAATCATCCACACATAACCAGCTTGCATTTCAATCCGAGAGCATTGCCACTTCGCGAGTTGCCGTGCTATGTTCTCAAGATGTTTCGCGATCTGGGCTTTGATACAAAGTAAGCTAATTTCTTTGAAATTAGAATGGTGGATCAGTTTAGGTTATTGGCACGATCTACCTCCCTATTAAACTTTTAAATTACACCGCCCATTTTCCTATACGACGATCGCAAAATATAAACTTGTCATTTTGCACTTCTATTAATTGGAACCTTCAAATATATGGAAAATTCTCGGATCTTAATAATTATAGCCTATTATCGTGTAAGTTTTAAGATCAACGATGCATTAAATTCAGATTGTACAAAAATAAAACGGTAGTTTATACCGGGTATATCAAGACTGCTACCGAAAACGAAGCCGGTTGGTAGTTTTAGTGACTACAAACACAATGCAATTAAAAATTTCGCAAAGAAACGCGACATTAATTTTTAATGATTTTTTAAACATCGTCATTTTTGGGTGGTAAATCCATAGTTTTTGCTAAAATAATAATTTAAACTGTTTTATACCTTAGAGTATTTATAAATAAAAGGGTATACAGTATTATTTTAGGAAAAAAAAAATTATTTACCACCCAAATATGTCCATAGGAAAAACATACAAAAAAAATTGTCGCTTTTTTTTTGCAACATTTTCTATTGCATTGTGTCTGAAGTCGCTTAAACAACCTCCCGGCTTCGTTTTCGGTAGCAGTCTTGATATACCCTGTAATGTTTTCTGTAATTTCCCTCAGATTTAAGATAAAATCCAACAAGCTAGCCCGCTTCATCTTGTACGTGAAGAAGGGCTACCGCGACGTGCCATACCACAGCTGGCTGCACGCCTTCAACGTGGGGCAGTGGGCTTTCGCCGCCCTCACCAACTACAAGCTCATTCAACAGGGATATTTCAAGTCAGTATTTTAATAAATCTAAGCTGGTTTTAGCAAATTTTAGCAAAATCAAAATATTCTTTATTTAAATAGTCTTACAAGACCTTTTGAATCGTTAATTTTTGCTACCACCGCTTCGGGACGTGTTGTAGCTTTGAAGAAGAAACGGCTCTCAGCAACAGGAACTGTCTTCTTTTTTTCTGTTTTTTATATAGCTATTTAAAATTACAAGCTGCTGCTATATAGTACCTAAATATGCCCTGAACGAGATTTATCAATGTGAAATACTTACAATAAAACTGGAAGGCTCTCGATTTCGTGTGCTGTGCAATGGAAATTAAGTTGTCCATTGCTGTGTCAGCCCATAAATATTCCATTGCGGGGCACGAGTCTCCTCTACAATCGAGAATACGATTGTGACGGGTTAGGTTGCATAAAGTCCACCACGCTGGCAAGTTGTTCATTACAGAGACAAAATTATAATTATAGACTTGGTGTATTGATTTATTTGGGATTTCCGTATGCATTAAAACCTTAACATTATTAAAATGATTTTTTTAGTAAAATGATTTTTTGACAGTGACTTGCAAGGTTTCATGTTTTTGGTGGCCGGGCTGATGCATGACCTAGACCATCGAGGCACCACCAACAGTTTCCAAATTCAAGGACGTGAGTTCTTTTACATCAATATATTCATTCTTTTCATTTTTTCTTTGACATGAACTGAACAGATGTCACCACAATGCGACGGATGAATAAACGTGAAATGCAATGAAGTCTACATACATAAATTATTACTGATCTCTTGTCCATCGAGCTAATTTTGTCAACTTGTCCGCAATCTTTGAATGGCGTTATATTTTGCATGAACAAAATTGCATGGATCACGATGGCTGACTTCTCGCTACGATGTAGATAAATCCGGATTATATCATTCGGCGAGAAATAACTGTACCTCGAAATTATGACAATTCATTTCAATAACTCCTTATCAATGTAAATTGATAAATACACCCAACAGTCACTTACACAATCTTGAATCCACACTAAAATCTAGTCTTGTGTCGTGGGAATCAGGAACTACGAGTACAAGAGACTTTTCAGCCTCACAAATACTTAGACCCGAGACAAATACTCGTGCGCCACATAAATATTTGTCTCGGTGCAGGGATCGAACCCGCAGTCTCTCGTTTCACAGTCGGCATTTAACCAACTACCCCACGGAGGCTGTCAAATGAATTTATATTTTAGAAACAACACTAGCCGCCTTGTATTCAAGTGAGGGTAGCGTGATGGAGCGTCACCACCTAGCTCAAGCGATGTGCATCCTCAACACTGAAGGTTGCGATATCCTGGAGTCACTGCCGCGTCGGGACTACGACAGAGCTATCATGTTGCTCAGGGATTACATACTAGCTTCGGATTTGGCTAATTATTTCAAGTGAGTTTTCGCTTATCTTTAAAAAAATGTTTCTCTTTCTTTCTTTCTTCCTTTATTACAGATATTATACTCTCTTTATCTCTTCATAATAGGTTTAATACTGAAAAAATAGTCGAGTAAGAATATCGACAGTTACCTGTAACTGCTTTGATTCACTTGCAGATTTTTTTTATTGCTTAGGTTCAAGAAATAAGCAAACGGGTTGTATAAGTTTACATGATTACCTCTGCCTAGCGTTATGACTGTAGGATCGTTGATGCCCGAGTTTTTAAAAATAGGAGGATAAAAGAAAGAAAAACGAACAATATCTCTCACCAAACCAAACTCGATTATAAAGTCGTTTTACAATCGTTTTCTGCGATATCAAATCTGACTATAGGTAATCCAAAGTGGTCGGACTAAAGCTTTTATAAATCTATTCAGGCAACTTCCTACATCCTTACTACGGAAATGTTTGAATATATACTCATTTGACCACTGTAAAAACCCCATTTAAAATAAATAAAATAAATAATAAATAACATCCAACAGTCACATACATAATCCTGACCCCACATTAAGATCGAGTCTTGTGTCGTGGGTATTAGGAACTACGAGAGACTTTTCGGTCTCACAAACACCCAGACCCGAGAGAAATATTTGTGGACCGCACAAACATTTCTCTCGGTGCGGGGATCGAACCCGCGGCCTCTC
Organism: Hyles vespertilio; assembly: GCA_009982885.2. Classification (NCBI taxonomy): domain Eukaryota; kingdom Metazoa; phylum Arthropoda; class Insecta; order Lepidoptera; family Sphingidae; genus Hyles; species Hyles vespertilio. Next base: position 4,152,530 of record CM042815.1, read on the forward strand.
GTTTCACAGGCGGTGTCTAACCGCCTGCGCCACGGAGGCTGTCAAAAGGGGAGATTTTCTCACTGAAGGATACAAATATAGTACGAATATCAAAAAATTGCATCGTATAAACATTTGCCTTATAGCGCGCCATCTTACGGCTCCCGCGGGCCCCATATCGCTCCCATCCGCACCACCGGCTCCCGTACCATACCGTGCCTACGGGTTGCGCCCGCGCTCACACCCCGTCGCCCTTCGTGAGTAGCAATGTGCAATTCGTTCAAATTTTAAGACCCGGATCAATACTGATCCAACTATAAAATAAACCGGTTCAAATGACTCGATCAATCGAACGATTAGTTCCGTTTAAGTCATTGATATAAATGAATAGGCCCTTAGTAGAAGTATAGGTAGGTAAACACGTTTAAAGTTCATATTACCTATTATTTTACACACAAATATCACTTTTAAAACTGAAAAACGCGAAAAACAATTTTACAACAAACGTAATAGGCAAAATCTTAGGACAATGGGATACTAATTACGAAAAACGAACAAAAAGGAGTTATTACTTGATGACAATATTTTTTTTTTTTCAAACGCAATTCGCAAGCAATCATAAATCAAGACGTACCTAACTAACTTCAACTCACTCAAAAAGTCAAAACCATAAAATTGTAACGCAAAATAAACTTTAAAGCCTACCACTGAAAGCATATATCAACCTTGTCATTTACATTCGACCTATTTAGTGTCTGTATTCGTCTCTAAAACCGACGATATCCGAACGTTTGTTTGGCTTGATTCGGCTCGACTCGGGTCGGGTCGCACACACAGGACGTTAACGGCTCGCGGACCGCTGTTCGCGCTTATGGTTCTCGGATCTCGGCTCTCGGCTCTCAGCTCTCGGTTCTCGGTTCTCGATTCGCTTGAACCGACGCGATTCTTCTATCGCGATCGATTGAATGAACGAATTTTATTGTACGTAAAGATCGAATCGATCGCGTGGTTCTTGTGAGCCGGTTTATTTGACCCGTTCAATCGCGAACGACCCATATCTATTCGTGAGTGTCGAGTCGGTTGTTGTCCGGGATAGACGCGTGCACGGGCGTGGCCCGTGTGCTCTTTCGCGGTTGTCGATGTAGTAGTGTGTTACTTAGTTTCCGACAATATAGTTTATTCGCGAAGATGGTCTTTTAATCCATTTAGTTCCTATCCTGTGACCGGCACTCCTCAGCAAAAATAGGTATTACGTATCCCGATAGCCTAAACATTATAAATGAGAAAAGGTAATCTTAAAAAGATTATCGTTCCGATAATTAAAACGATTCTCGTCCTGAAACAGACAAAAAAATGTCTCCGTGTTAATAGGCTATAATGATAGAAATATACTACGACTTGTGTTACAGGAACATCAGCGAGTACAAGATAATATCGCAAGAGTTCCAGAAGGGTAACCGCGTGCACTGCACTTGCCTGCAAGCTCTCCTCATGAACGCGGCGGATCTCAGCGACCAGCTCAAAGACTGGGGCAGCGTCAAGAAGACTGCTGTTAGTATTAAGCCTTATCGCGATATGATAAATGGGAAAAAAGGATATAACTTTTTTATAACCTTATGATAATTGTATCTTCGAGGCAAGTACCTCTTCCCGTGTAAATGGGGCTTTAGCTTTGAGTATAATCAAGTTTGTAGATTTTAATATCATTGACTTGAGATTGAAAATATGTTTAAGTAACCGAGTTAATTTAATCTCTTAAGTGCTGGGTGACTTTCTAAAGAATAAAATCGCTATCATCTGTGAGTCCTGGTAATTACTATTTATGTGACAAAATTATGCCCGAATGTCCTTCTAAAAGTACAAAATTGATGTGTATTTACGTAAAACGATAATGTTCTAGTGATAGAACGTTCGGTCATAGTACTAACTGTAAGTTCAATATGGTCAGGTCTAAACAATGGCTGTCAATTTGTCCTACAGGAAGCCATTTCGATTTTTATATGAAAACATATTTCAAAATCCCAGGCCTTAGGAGGTTAAAAAGTATCTGTGGGGTATTTCTGACGACAGTTATTAATTTTGAACGGAGACCCAAATTACAAAACAATTGTAACTAAAATCATAACAAAGAATTGGAATTTCGAGTTAAATCGCATAAAAATATACATGTATAAACTTTGCCATCAGGTATTCTCTATCAGATTGGAGATATAATCATGTGTGTATCACGTAGGTAAATACTCTGTACATATCAGCCCCCTTAGCCAAGTTACAAGCGCTTCCCATCTTCTACAATAGTTAGAAACGTTATCGCTTACGTCATGGCATTAACGATTGTAGAAAGAGAATAGATATAACTTGGCTAAGGGGGCAGGTCGTTGAGGTATTATACTAGAGCGGACATCGGGAACAAAATCTCTGCGTATGGTGCGTGCGCAAGGGTACACAGTGAAGCGAGAGGGAAGATAATGTTACTTCGTTGGCGTGACAGAGACAGAAATAGAATGTACCTTTCATTTTGTAACAAACATTTTGTTTGCAGTGTCCCCTCTAGTATTATTTCAATGGGGCAGGTATAGAAATTAGTAATAAAACACCTCATGTCCTAGTGCAGTTTCTACGGAACCCAATAGGTAGCTATTTTTTGTCATAATTTCATAGCTTTAAGAATTCAACCGGGAGACTGATTGATTTTTCAAGGCTGTTTCTCAAAGAAAGTCTTCATCACCCTATCAGAAGTTTTTAACTAACTAATTATGTGGTATCCCATCGCAGGCGTCAGTACTGACCGAGTTTTTCAAGCAAGGCGACGTGGAAAAGAGTCGTGGGGACCTGCCGCCTCTTATGATGGACCGTGACAAATGCTTCATTCCTGAACTCGAGATACAGTTCTTGCAGATGACCTGTATTCCACTGTTTGAGTAAGGATATATAATTCATAGACAAAATATTTTAAAATTGCTATTGGGAAAATTTTAAAATTCGGCCCAAAGCCAAATTTACAAAATTCTGCTTACTTCTTTTCTAATTTATTGCTACGGGTTGAAGGCTACCTATTATCTCAACGGGTGGAATATACGTGCTTGCTATGACTTCTTTACGTGCTTCTGTCAAGCAATATTAAGTTCTTTTAATAGTTACTTCAAAAAGTCCATTGCGTGTGATCGTTAGCTATCCAAAGATGTCTGATTATGATAATGATGGTGTCTTTTCTCACCTAATTACGAATCACTTGTTGGAGGAATCAGCGAGTTAATTATTATTTGATCCTCGGGAAATATTGTATTTTAGGGTTCTAGGTAGAATCATACCGAAAGCGACCCCGTGTGTGAAAATCATCGAGAACCACATTGAAAGATGGGACGCGGCTAAACCAATATTTGCAGAGGTAAGTTAAATAATAAATAACACCCAACAGTCACATACATAGTTTTGACCCCACACTAAGATCGAGTCTTGTGTTGTGGAATTATGAGAGTCTTTTCTATATTACAAACACCCATACCCGAAAGAAATCCTTTGTTTTTAAAGTCCATTTTTTTACATGATTTTGTTGCTTAATTTTACATCTTCCTTCAGGTTTCTACTGGTTCAATGTTGGCCCAATTGAATCAGTGCATCTTTGGTTTACTCTTTTAATTAAAATATATACATGAAATCTTGATAGGTGCCAGCTCCGGCCGGTTTAGCAGTTCTACTGAGTCCAGAGTTGGATAATCTCATAGAACTCAATCTTAAAGAGAAGGAACGACAGCGGTTAGAAGAGGAGGCCGCTGAAGAAACGTAAAGAAAAACAAACAAATTGTAATTTGCTATGTCCATTATTATTCAGAGCTGTAAAATATGTTTTTATTAGAACCAGCAATGTATTTGAAATTATTTCAAAAACTATGTACATTGCGTGTTTGGTATGTTTTAGAAATTGCTGTGTAATGTTGCTATTCAATAAAAAGAAAAACGATTTGTTCGTAATTTTTATTTCCCATACAAACTGTAAAAGGAATACATATACAAGACCTCTTTGGACCGTACGATCGTCACATAAAATTGGCCTATCACAGAACCAACTGATGCATATATCTTTGGTAAAAATAACAATCAATTCCAAAATGTTGAAATATCCATTTAGAAACATCAATTAGAAAACTATTTTTTATATAATTGCTTGTCAACGCATCTATCCAAGCGTTTGGGATATCTATGGGTTAGTATATATGTATATATGTTACTTAGTATTAAGTAGGTAAAAGTTAAAACTTCATAGAAAAGGTGCGTTAAGATACGCATTAGTGATATTGGATTTTTCTATTCAGCATCAGCTCGAAATCAATAATTTGTGCCCAATACTGCGATAGGCTGGACCCTATCACATCGTGACGAAACATAAAATGCGTAGGTGTCCTTTTAGCACCTCTGCCTACCTGGGAAAAAGGCGTGAGTTTATGGAATATGGATGTATATATTTACATAACACTGTAATTAAGTAAATGCACCAAATAGCACATTTTGCAATAGCGATGTCTATATTAAACACGTAAAAAAATTAAAATAGAAGTACTCATTGTTAACAAACATAGAACAATATATTTTAACGGTATGTTAGTCTTTAAATATTAAGCAAGTATATAAGTAACAAGTCAAATTACATTTTCTAATGAGACATAATAATTATTAAGTAGCATTTGTTTTAATTTTTTGCAAAACCAAACAACACTTTGAATTACAAAGCAATGCTTGGCATAATGGTTTCTTAGATTTGGTCACGGGGCGGACCACGAAAGCTGTAAAGTGATCGAAACGTCGGGAATTCAAAAAATGTAAAAACTAAACTAAATCCGCGATAAAATCCGTAAATAATAGTCTTATTTCAATGCTTGGCATTTCACTGCGTGATGATCGTGAGGCATAAGATGTTAAGAAATAATTTGTGAAATATTTAACAATCTTAATTTTAGGTTCACAACCAAACATTAAGATGCAAATTATATAAATGGGATTAAGTAATGACTACTGAACAATGAACATCGTTTATAAGCTTATTATTGGAATCCATCCATTTTTATTGGTTTAACCAATTACGTTTTCAAGCCACAAGAAGAGAGAGCTAATCTATATTTATCTACACATTCAGAATAATAAGTAATGTTTATACATTGTTATTAACAAATATATTAATGTCGATAAAATGTTAATTAATATATATGGAATTTGAAACAACAACGTAAGAAAATTAATTTATCCTAGTAAACCGTTTTCCTTGGGTTGGAGAAGTTCTTCGACGAATTCTTTCACCATTTCTTTGAGTTTCTCTTTCATCTGTGTTTGTTGTCTGCGAAAAAGATAAATACGATCGGATTATTTTTTAAATATTCAGTATGATTTGCTTTTTCCTGCTAATATATCCATCCCATGGTTGTCTGGCAGAATTAGTCTTAGAGCGATAACACCGCCATTTGTATATTTTTATTTATTTATAAGCGACAAAAAACGGTTTGTTGCAATAAAAGAGAAATACACACGCCGGCAGAATTAAAGGAACACGCGTTAAATATTGAATTTCTTAGAAAATATTATAATAACTGAATGTTTTTATTTTTCAATATTCAAAATGAGGCAAAATTTATAACAAATTACTAAAATTGAGTAAAAAATACTTTAATTAATGACGCAAATGCAATTAAACGGAAATACAGTAAAATGAAATTTTTGTATTGTCAAATGTTATCGTGTATTTTAAAAACTTACAGAAATAATTTAAGAAAATTAATAATGCGTATTGCTACCACGGGCTCTGATAAGAATCGGATATGATCCTTCATGCTTTTAATGACGTCATCAATCATTTTTTGCGACAAATTCTCCCACTCTTGCACTAACGTGAATTTTAATCCTTGGACGATCTTAGGGGCTTGGTTTCTTCCATTTATCTTTCTTCCGATAACGTCCCATTCGTTCTCTATGGGATTCATGTCTGGTGATCTTGCTGGGCAATCCATTTGCGCGATTTGGGCCTGATTTAAGTAGTCTCGAACCATTTGCGCTGTGTGGGGCCGCGCATTATCATGCATAAATAAAAAATATTCGCCTATGGATGGTGCAAAAGACAATACATGGGATTCTAAGATCTCTGCGACGTATCTTTGTGCAGCTAAAGACCCATTTTCTATAAGTATTAACTCCGCGCGTGTATGTACAACAACAACTTTTGAATTTCTTAAAAAAAGTCTTAAATTATAATCAACTTCAGGTAACAATAAACCTTATTCCTTTAAATTAAGATATGTTTTTTGACGATACTAAAATCAAATAAGACCACACACTTATTTATACACTTATTTCTCTTGCCGTTTTTAGGCCGTTATTTATAATCTAGTGTATATTTGATTGAAGTATTCAATATAACAAATAGACGGCGGAGTGGTGCATGTACCCTCGGCATTATTTCAACATGATTTGTTGTTTTGTATTGTCCCTACAAATTTAATATTCTTCTTTTCTACCGTATACAATAAATAATTAAATAACATGTTATTGATTCTTTTAAAGGAGAATGCCCATTCATAGTATCAGCAAAAATTTAGTTGATCCCGATACCAATACTACTTAAAAATAATAGCATTTTTATGGCTTGTATTTAAACGTTTTCCTGTTTTATTCCAGGTGACAGAATTTTATAAAATGAAGTAATCATCATCACTTTTTAATTTTTTTCACAGAGCGCTGACAAATAAATATTTTTTGTTGAACTTCAAGTTCCAAGAACTCTGGTCTAGGTCGTAATTATGTTTATATTTATTAAAAATATTTTTTTTCCTACAAAAAACTAGGTTTCATTGAGGTACAAAATTCTCCATACCGATAGTACGTTTCATAGTAAAATGGGCTTTCTACTTTTCATCCAGGCAAATTGTTTTGTAATACAATATAAATAACACTTACTCGACGGTGTCAGCCTTGCAGATGAGTTCGCTGTAATACTTGAGTTTGGGTTCGGTTCCACTAGTACGTACGGTGACGCCCAGCCCGCCTGCAGTACGCATCTGTACCATCTCACCGCTGCTGTACTCCTGGTCTAGACCCGTGCCTAGGACCCCTGCGAAATATCGACGCAATATGAATAAAATGAATTTCTAAATTAATAATAGAAAAATACATACATCACCTGTAAAAAGAAAATTCTCAAATAAAAAGTAGCTCAAAAAGACAATTATATAACAAATGAAATTTATTTAAAGGCAATTAATAGTAAATGTAACTATACGACCGTACATGACATCACTATTAAATAGAATTACGTCGACTATAAAGAGTAATTGAATAAATAAAATATGAACTTACGTAAATGCACGTCTCCGTCGCCTTTTTCCGGTATTTTGACTCCCGCCGTAAAATCATTGATAAACTCGATCTCGTGAGAACCCACTTTCTTGGGATACTGAAACAAAAATAATCTATTATTGTATTCATTTCAAATAATTTAAATGAGTACAATAAATATAGCCATGATATTCATTTATCAATTATGTAATAACCACTTTGATAATTTCATTTATTATTCAATATTGTGTCAATAAAAACTGATTTAAAAATATTTTTTCTTTGACATAAGCAAATGTCATGTATGGCAACATCTATCTTCAATCTTCACTGTATTTTGGATTTCAAACTCTAAATAGTGAATATAAGGTTTAATTCACCTTGTAGCCTTCATGGCTTTCATTACAGTCATCAAGATAATCTTTTTGCCACATCATATCTAAATATATTTTAAAGTTTTTTTAATAAATCAATTTGTAAGTTGTATATACCTGTCCCGGTCCATGATAGTTTCTAATCCTTCTAAATATCTTCTGTATGATGGCTTGGTCGTGGCAGATGTAGTAAGAGTTGTGCGACACGTGGTATCCATACTCGGCGTACAAGGCTTGTAGTTGATCCTGTAGCGATGAACCTTTCGAGTACAGGTTCGATGCTAGGGAGGCCACCTAGAAAATAATAAGAATAAATACATCCAACAATCACATACATAGTCCTGAACCCATAAATATTCTAAGATCGAGTCATGTGTCGTGGGTATTAGAAGCTACGAGAGACTTTTCGGTCTCATAAACACCCAGATCCGAAACCTGTTCACATAAATATTTATTTTGGTGCGGGGATCGATCCCGCGGCCTCCCGTTTCTCAGCTGGGGTCTAACCAACTACGCAACGGAGATGTCGATAAATGCATAGTCAATCTTTTGTTCTACGAAGATGACCCGAATTAAGTCATATAAAAATTAAAAATAAGCTATGAAAAAACAACAATCAAATACATAACCTCCTCTGTTTAAGTTGGTTAAGAAATAAGCGTATTTACATGCACGGCAGCGGAGACCCCGTCCTTGTCGGGTAGTTTGTGATGGCACATGTAGCCGATGGCTTCCTCGAACGCGAACACTGCTATTTTATTCTGCTGTGACAGGAGCAAAGTCGTGTTACCTGCAAAAATAAAATAAATAAATAATAATAATAAATACACCCAACAGTCACATACATAGTCCTGAACACACACTAAGTTCGAGTCTTGTGTCGTGGGTATCAGGAACTACGAGAGACCTTTCGGGCTCACAAACACCCAGGTCTGAAACAAATACTTGTGGTTCACTCAAACATTTGTCTCGGTGCGGGGATCGAACCCGCGGCCTCTCGTTTCACAGCCGGCGTCCAACCAACTGCGCCACGGAGGCTGTCAAATATACACATTATATTCTAACTAAAAAAATATCTTCTTATGACAGCCTCCGTGGCGAGGTTGGTTAGACGCTGGCTGTAAGACGAGAGACCGTGAGTTCGATCCTCGCGCCGAAACAATTATTTCTGTGAACCACAGGTATTTATTTCGGGTCTGGGTGATAGTGAAACTGAAGTCTCTCGTAGTTTCTGATACCCACGACACAAGACTAGATCTTAGTGTGGGGTCAGGACTATGTATGTGACTGTGGGGTGTATTTATTATTATTGTATTTATCTTGACATTTAATTCCATTATTAAAATAAGTATGAAACTCACCCATCCACTTAAATCCAGTCAGGGTTTCGACAAACTGTCCCCTTCCTTCTACGATTGCTCGCAGCATCTTGGAGCTGACTATACTGGCGATCACGTATATCTGGTCGGGGTCAGTGTTGGGATACCGTTTGTAGTGTTGCTGTATTAACCACCAGCCTAGCAAGGCACCCATCTCGTTGCCGCTGAATATCTTCCACGATTTTGTTCTGTAAAGGTATCAATAATAAATGCAATATTTATAAAAATCCTAGCAGCCCGTCCCAGATTCGCCTGGGTGCTGATATTTTATGATTCCACTCCACATTATGATATTTTCGTATAAAATCTAGTATACCTAAACTCGACGTAGCTATCCTATCATCCCTTTCTTCCCACTGCCCTTCTCGATCCCGTCCCGTCGCGTCAGCCCTGTCACTTTCTACTCTGTCCCATCCTTTCTCTCCCGTCTCATCCTGAGCGTTAATCTTCCGTCATATCTCATCAAATCAATTGTGTCAGCTATCCCAGTCCTATCCCATCCCTCAATCTAACTATATTCAATCCAGTATCTCTCAACACCTTTATAGTTAGCTTTATGCCACGAACAAACATACTCTTTAGCTTTGTATATTAGTATACATAGGTTATGTTTTCAATAATATAATATTTTATTGTGATTTTCTTCTACGATTGTTCAATAACCGTAACTATCTGGGAAACTATTAGTCCATTGAAATGTTACATGAGCTTTGCATTTTTTTATAGGACGCAATTTTATTTTTGGTTTATGTGTGGGCGGTCAATAGAAGCTTAACCTCAAGTTTGTGGGGTCGCCACCCTTGTCCCCCGGCCGCCATCTTGGAAAAAGGGGTGAAAACACTTCTTTCGCGTTATCTCGGAAACTATACGTCTTACGAAAAATTTGTAAAAACATAATTTGTAGCTAATTGTATTGCCTACAAATATATTTATATAACTTTTTGCCCTAAATTAAAAATTAAAGAAGTTATAAGCAAAAAACTGAGTAAATATTTCTAAAATATTGACGATATATATAACGAACGGACATACAGGCGCACTATATTAAAATATTTTATATAGTTAGCCGCGGCGCGCTCGGCCGACCGCCCGAGCGGTGGCCGAGGCGGCCCCGCCGAGCCGAACGGTTACCGCGCTGCGCACACGCAGTCGCCCGGCCGCCAGTCTGCTCCCGACCGCTTTGACGCCAGACGCATGACGCTCGATTCTTTCCGCTTTGCTATCAGCTGTTCGATTGTCTTATTAGTTTACGTGTTGTTTATTTTTACTGATTTTCTGTGCTTACTACTGTCGCCTTTACTCCTTCTTTCTTTCTGTGTGTTGTATAAAATAAACTGTTTCTTGTGTTCGTGTGTTTGGACTGATTTATTTTTATGACGACTTGGCGACCCTAACGGACACTTGATTTAAACCTACACGCATTACACTACAAATGATGTTCTGACAAATTTTTTGTAAGACGCATAGTTTCTGAGTTATCGCGAAAAAAGTGTTTTCACCCCTTTTTCCAAGATATCGGCCGGGGGACAAGGGTGGCGACCCCACAAACTTGAGGTTAAGCTTCTATTGACCCCCCAAACATGTCCCAAAAATAAAATTACGTCCTCTAAGAAATGCAATATTCGGTCCTTAAATTGTAACATTTCAATGGAATATATGCAAACACAGCACTAATAATATTTGCGTTCCGTTTTTGCCAACCATACTTCGATATTATGTATAAAATATAGTTTTCCATATTAAATAAAGTTTAATACAATAATTTTAATATATAATTTTAGTGAAATAGTGGCGTTGTATAAATAAATAAAAAAATAGGTTAATTATGAATGCTTTTTACGTGGAATAAAATTGTCGAAAACGCCACAGCTCATAAGATAGCAACTGAAATATAAGTTGTACAAGACAATATATTTTACTTAAACAGTACAATACTCTTGTCTCATTTAGAAAGTACATACGCAATTGTACTTTATATAGAATGTCCTAACATGACATTTGTTAGTTCTGCATTAAACGTGGTACGTAACGGCCAAGGTGTTTTATTGTGTAATATTATAATATACTGCCTCGGTGGCGTAGTTGTACTAAGGTACGGTTACAAAGCTGAGGTCTCGGGTTCGTTCCAATCCTGGGTTGGGCAAAGTGATATTGGATTTTTCTATTAATTATCAGCCCAGAGTCAGGAATTTGTGTCCGATATGGCGATAGGCTCGCCACCTATCACACTGTGGGACGGAACATACAAGGCGAAATGTGGGTGTTCTGGCACCTCTGCCTACCCGTTCTGGGATATAGGCGTGAGTTTATGTATGTATGTATGTATTATAAGATAGTCTACGGTATTTCTTCGTCGGAAATACTACAGCAATATCACTTACTCAGTATTATACTCGGCGACAGCAAGTCTGTCGGCATCGGGGTCGTTGACGAGCACGAGGCGCACCCCGCGCTGCAGCGCCAGCTGCTGGCTGAGCTGCAAACACTCCGACTCCTCAGGGTTGGGGAACACCACGGTAGGGAAGTCGGGGTCGGGGTCCTGTTGCTCTTTCACGCTTATTGGTTCCTGTGGGATAAATTATTCGCATCTTTAGACTTCATCATATCAGCCACAGGAAGTCCACTGCTGAACATAGGCCTCCCTCAAGGATCTCCACAACGACCTGTTGGAAGCGGCCTGCATCCAGCGACTTCCTGCAACCTTAGCCAGATCGTCCGTCCACCTTGTAGGCGGGCGTCCGACATTTCGCTTGCCTGTACGTGGCCTGGCCTCCAATCAAGAACCTTTCAGCCCCAACGGCCATAGATTCTACGAGCTATGTGCCCGGCCCACTGCCACTTCAACTTGCCAATCCTAAGGGCCTTTAAAATTATGGAAACCCAACTAAAAATCTAATTTTTTGGGAAATGTTTATTAATAATAAGTAATAACGGGTCGATAGGTCACTTTGAGCCAAAATATGATTATAAGCCAAAATCCATTTTTTTTTGCATTAGGTCACTTTAAAGGTGCGACGTGTATTTATATTTTAGTTGTTGGTCTCGTAGTAGGTTAAGGTATTTTTGCAATCAATGGCAAGACAAGCATACCATTCGTGTGATGGTGAACCATACAACCATTCATGACCAGAAGCAAAACCAAACACCATAAAATACAAAACAATGATTGGCATTCAATTCGCCATCCTGAGACATAAGATGTTACGTCTCAGTATGTCCAGTAGTTAAGTTAAAAATTCCGATTATGGCGACAAGTTTGCCTTGTATAAACTATTGGGACGAAAATAAGGTTGACATTGTGGTTGGCACTAGTCACACCTGTCTTACCCTTCGGAGATGTAAGCCACAACACATACACACACTAGACTGAACTTTTCTGGACATTATATGTCACTTACCAATTCACTTATCAATTTACGAGCTGTTTTCTCATTCCCATATCTGTGTCATCGCATATAAGTCCCTATATAGGGCACGGGCGTCTTCTACTCGCATAGTCCACCATGCTGGTCTAGTGATGGTTGGCGGACTTAACACACCACAGAAATTCTTACAAATCGCTATGGTATTCAGGTTTCCTGACTTTTCGTTTACCTTTATAGTACGTATCTATTTATCGACTATCAATAAAGACATAACTCCGAAAAATCTATCATTACATTTATGCAATACAAATACAAACACCAATATTCTTACCTTCAAGTTAGCCGCTTCGAAAGCCTTCACAACAAACTCGTATCCAACGCCGTGCATCGCGCTATACACGGTGTCTATGGCGGCTTTCTTGTTATTCTCTATGACGTCATCGTGAAGCGTTTCGCGAATGTACTCCACGTACTTGGACAGAACTTCATCGTAACAGTCTTTCACTAGCTCGTGGGAGCGGATCTCTTCTATGTTCCAGTGCTCGTCTGGTATGCTGGTGAAAATTCAATTATTTCAATACAATAAATAAATCTGTATAAGCCCATTTACGTCCCACTGCAGGGCACGGGCCTCCTCTACAATCGAGAGTACGATTGAAAGTGATTAGGCCATATAGTCCACCACGCTGACCTAGTGCGGGTTGGCGGACTTACATACGTACCATAGAAATTCTTATAAATCGCTATGGTGTGCAGGTTTCCTCACGATGTTTTCCTTCGCCGTTTTAATGCGTGGTGATTGACTATCAATGCACACATGACTCCGAAAAGTCAGAGGCGAGTGCTGGGATTTGAACTCACGACCACCGTAAACATGTTGGCAATCGCGTCTAGTTCGTTTACCAACAGGCCACCACGCACTTTGCTGATACAGAATAAATAAATAACATCCAAAAGTCAGGTACATAGTCCTGACCCCACATTAATCCCATCTTATATATGTGGATTTATGTATAGGTAAATGAATGTTAAAAAGAATAAAATATATATTTTAAAAATAAACTAACAGGTAGCTCGTAAGTTAAATATTGTACTACTAATCAAATGGACTGTAATTGTCTGAGTGAATAAAGATTTATTATTATTATTAATTATACAACCATTTGGTTTTCTCAGGCTAGCCTGGTTTTTTTGTGTTATAGGAACGGGCATATTGCCTAGGAACCTACTTCACATTAATAAAATTATTGTTGTATATTGGATTGTATTGTATTTTTCGGTTGGCTGAAACTCATAGTATTATTAAGGAATCGCCGTACTATTGCACATGTGTCTAAGATTATTGATTTTTGGGGGGAAATATAGCTAAGTTTATGTAGGCCTAATTCGGATAAACTATTATGCAGTGATTTCGGGACAACTCCTATTGAGGATATTATAATAGGGATTATTCTAACTCTATTTTGGTGCCACATCTGCTGTATTTCTTCAGCTAATGGTAGGTACTTCTGGATTTTATCTATATGTTTTTGGCGTAAATTTTCGGTATTAGGAACGGAGATATCAATTAAATATGTGATCTTGTCGTCTTTCTTTATCAATGTTATGTCGGGTCTGTTGTTATTAGTGGTCCTATCTGTAATTATTTCTCTATCCCAGTATAATTTAGCTTGATGATTCTCTAAAACACTTTTTAGTTTATATTTATAATAGGGTTCTATGTTATCTTTTAGGTTGTATTTCTTTGCTAGCAATGCATGTATCTGTTTGGCAACGTTATTATGTCTGTCTGTGTATTGTTTGGTGGCTAGTAGTGAACACCCCGCAGTTATGTGTTCTATAGTTTCCGGTTGTCTATTGCACAGTCTACAGCTATCGGATACTACTTGTGGGTTTTTGATTATGTATTTCTCATAGTTTTTGGTTTTAATGATTCTATCCTGAATTGCTATCATAAATCCTTCGGTTTCTGCAAATATGTTACCTTTCGTTAACCACATATTTGATGCTTCGGGGTCCACATGGTTTTGTTTAAGTTGATTAGGGTATTTCCCGTGTAATGATTTGGCATTCCATCGATCTATTTTAGAATCATCTTTGTCAATTTTACTTTCGGGGTTAAAATCAGGATTATTTAAATAAAGTGGTGATGCAGAGGTTGTTAAACTACAGATGGCTTTGTGGATGGCGCTACTGTTACTTCTGTCAAGAAAATAGGTTCGTAGGTAATCTAATTGTCTAATAAGATCGTGTGAGTCGTGGGTATCAGGAACTACGAGAGACTTTTCGGTCTCACAAACACCCAGGATCGAAAGAAATATTTGTGGGACGCATAAACATTTTTCTATGTGCGGGGATCGAACCCGCGACCTGGCGCCACGGAGGCTGTCAAATATTGTTGTACATTTGGCAAACTTTAATACTCTTTAAAGATTTAACAGGATTAACATGTCTGTTTTCCATAATTTGAATTTAATGAAGTCAAGTTAGACTTGGTCAAAAGTGAAGTCGCACTGCAGGGCACGATCCTCCTCGACCATCGAGTATGATTGAGAGTGGTTAGGCCATATAATACACCACGCTGGCCTAGTGCGAATCGGTACTTGGACTTATGTACGTACTTATATTTTAAAAGTACTCACTCCAAACACTGTTTAATTTCTTCCAGAATATTGTCATCGTGGGGAGATATGATTTGGGACCCATTTCCCCAGTACACTTTATACCCGTTGTCTTCCCTAGGGTTGTGGGAGGCGGTGACCATCACTCCAGCAGCCGCGTCGTAAAGGATGGTCCCGAAGGATACGAGGGGAGTAGGGCATACAGCGGAAAATAGGTGCACTGGGATTGATGAGGATATGAATACCTTTGCTGTTAGCTCTGCGAATCTGGAATGGAAATAATTAGATTTAATAAATAAATAAAATAAATAACGTCCAACAGTCACACACATAGCCCTGACCCCACAATAAGAACGAAGTCTTGTGTCTTGGGTATCAGAAACTACGGAAGACTTTTCGGTCTCACAAACACCCAGATCCGAAAGAAATATTTGTGAGCCGCACAAACGTTTCTCTCGGTGCGGGGATCGAACCCGCGGCCTCTAACTGCCTGCGCCACGGACGCTGTCAATTAAAAGATTAGTTGTAGATAGTCGTTTATATGAATGATTATACTCGTAGTTATAAGCCTAATTACTTTACTGACAGAGTAGTTATAGACGACGCAAGACAACACTAGTAAAGATGACATACCATTCTCACCCCATCTCTAAAAACTTTCAGAAAATATAGTATTAAAAGCTTTTAGCTTGTAAAAACAAAACAAATTAAAGAGTCTCCCACTGTTGCGCACGAGCATTCAATACGATTGAGAGAGTATAATCTAAGTCTACCATGCTAGACTAGGTAATAACGTCTGGTAACCCCGTAGGTGATACAGCACAGAAATTGAGTAGTTTTGTAAATATTTGATAGCATGGGAACATACATCTTTTTTGTTTTCATCTTATTATTTAACTCCTTGGGTATGTCCCATTGCATCCTTTAAAGTAATGGGTGCACGTTATTATTTTTGCAAAAACTATGGATTTACCACATGATGATAGGTAAAAAATACAAAAGGCAATACTCACTTTTTTCCAAATTTTTATTTGCTTTCTGTTTGACGGCACTAAAACTATCATCTGGCTTCGTTTGGGTCGCAGTCTAGATACACCCAGTAGAATGCATTAATAGATCGGAACCATTAAAGCCAATTGTCTCGTAATATGGATAACGCAGTTAATTGATACAAATCATATACTCGATTGTGCCTTGTGCGAACTAGATGTTTCAGGAGCGGCCAGTATGCACTGCAGCCTATTGTTTTATAGGTTAATTTTTTTTATTGAGAAATGAGTTTCTCTTGAAGCTATTTGAAGATACAACCAAATCATAACAAAGTATGGCTGGCATATGCGGATGTTAAATAGTAAAGATTATAATTTTAAAAGCAACTGTCCTATACATGAACGACCATATAAAAATAAAGTTTATGAACCTATTTTAGTTATGGAATGTTTTGTTCCTATCGAACTAATTTTTTCAGTTTGAGCGACGAAGACAAAAAAATATTTATTTATTATTTTATTCGATCACAAAATAGGTTTATAAACTGTCTATGGGTAATAAAGTTGATAGAATTTTAACTGTACATGTATTCGAATATGAAAATACATTGCATAACTATGACTAAAACGTTTTAGCAAAAACTGTAAATTAACCACGCAAACATTATACTATTTGTTGCTGATGAGTCTGTAGTCATTAAAACTACCTCTTGGCTTCGTTTTCTTTGTAACATTACATAATCATGAATATAACTTCTAGTTTCTACGTGCATCTTAGTCGTACGTGTTGTACCATTTGATACGTGACGAAATGCCCCGTCACATACATATATGATATAACACAAATGTCTATATTCTATTAAAAAAGCTGCTTTCAAAATTTATTTATTTTAGTATATTTGTTGCACCAACAGCACAGTATACATAATATTCTTAAATTTAACAATTGGTCTAATACAGGTACTACACGTGCCAGTGACAGGCGAATACAACATTTGTTTAGATATTTATAAATTCCAACTTAGTTTTGTCATGAAAATAAGGGGATATACCAAAGTAATGTTTTGTTTTGTTTCCTTAAGTCATTATAGCACGTCATTGCTTCATCGAAATGAGTCACGCAGAAAACGCATGCTAGCGTCTAAACACCAACATTTATATTTCCGTAAATAATTTGCTAACATAACAATATGCTAATTCAATAACGTCGAATGTGTCTCAATTTGCAAATGAGCACAAACGTTTCGTTGGAATTCTCGGAATTCGTAAATCTGTTTCTAAGCCAAAATAGTGTTATTTCCTCTAGTTTGGTTCATTGAGCCAACAAATACCTAACATATATTTTTGTATCTCTAATTAAACTGGTTTGACAAAACAAATCTTGTCCGTTACCTTGTCTGGGGGATTACTCAATGATCCGAAACGAAATTAGAGTTTTCGAACGCTCAACGTGCGACGTAAGCTATAAGTTTTCTCAGCTCTAAATATCAATACTATTTCTCCATGTTACTTATTTTTTTCTCCGAACTTAGTCTGTGGTTACAACCGACGATAGAGGATTCGAGCATTTTGTGGTGTACTTAGGCAAATTCGTACAGTTTTACGGACAACGTTCAAACATTTGAACGTATCAGATCATAGGGCCCGGGCATAATAACCAAGATCATAAATTAATTAAAGGACTCCCTCGGTGGCGTATTTATACTTCGGTACGGTTACAAAGCTGAGGTTTCAGGTTCGAATCCCGGGTCGGGCAAAGCGATATTGGATTCTATTCATAATCAGCCCGGAGTCAGAAATTTGTGGCCGATATGGCGATAGGCTCTTCCACTGCTACCTCGTGGGAAGGAACATACAAGGCGAAATTTGGGTACTCTGGCAGCACCTCTGCCTACCCCTTCAGGAAAAGGTGAGTTAATGTATGTACAAAAGAAGGAAAGACTTTTCTCAGAAAAAAGTATGAATAATCAGGATAATTCAACGATTAGAGATAACCAGCAATTGTTAGCTCTGTAGTAAGTTTTATCACAAATCAAACACACGTGACAATCGTCAACTGTGCGCGATCTATTAGTTACAAGCATATACCATGTTTCCATAGGCAATCAGTGTTTGCCTCGTATGCAAATTGGTTTGCTTTACATGCCACGTATATGTATGTGTAATGGCAATCGGCTGGTTTGCATCTTATGTATTGTGTTAGTATTATTGTGGAAAAAATAGGTATTTATTGCTAATTTAATAGGGATAGCTACATCGTTAATATTTAGCAATTTCTGGTTATTAACTGGGCTGCACAATTATAGCTGTAAGACTATAATCACAGGTTTTTCAAAACATAGTATCGGCAATTTCTTCTTCACCCAAAGGTCATAACAGCGTCACAAAAGCACATTCCAATATCTGGCTTTAAAAAATATAGTCTTAAAAATTATATATATCTTTTTAACTCAGATATCTTTATATTATATCATTTACTTTACTAAGCACAGCAAACCTTGTAAGATTTGAACTTGATATTGTTATCTAATCCTGAAGGCCTTAAATTTATTTTCAATGATTCTTAATCTATAATTTGTAATCTATACAGGGTATATCAAGACTGCTACCGAAAACGAAGCCGGGTGGTAGTTTAAGCGACTTCAGACACAATGCAACAGAAAAAGTTGCAAAAATAAGCGACAATATTTTTTTTGAATTTTTTTTCCTATTGCCATATTTTGGTGGTAAATAATTTTTTTCCTATAATAATAGTGTATACCCTTTAATTTATAAATACTCTAAGATATAAGAGAGTTTAAATTATTATTTTAGCAAAAACTATGGATTTACCACCCAAAAATGACGATATTTAAAAAATCATAAAAAATAATTGTCGCGTTTCTATGCGAAAATTTTTGTTGCATTGTGTTTGTAGCCACTAAAACTACCACCCGGCTTCGTTTTCGGTAGCAGTCTTGAGATACCCGGTATATATAAAAATGAATGTTTATTTGTATGTCATCGATGAACTCAAAAACTACTGGACCGATTTGGCTTATTTTGGTCTTGAAATATTCGTAAAAGTCCTGGGAAGGTTTCAGGAGTGAGAAAAGTTGAAAAATTTCTAAGGAAGATACTAAAAACCTTTTTTTGGGTATCGTTCAAGCGTGATGCGTCCAGCCAATATAGGATGATCTTTATTTATTTGACGGGAGACGTAAAAGACGGTCCAGCTTCAACTACCATCCAACGTAAAATGATCTATGTTTCCATTGTCTTTCATTGACGGCTGACTAAATAGAACAAAATTCAAAAAATGTGTACATCGTGTATATAATATTATCTAGATACGGCGTCTTGCGCGTAATTTTGTTAAATGTAAAATAAAACGATGTCCATATCTACCAAAATAGCCCATTGATTTTTTGAGATTATTGCAACAGTTTTAAACAAGGTATACTCTATCGAAGCGTTTTGCCGGAGTACACCAAAATATATCTAATTATAATTTTTCGTTTTCATAATGGACATTGTGTTTTGAATTGATACTTTTAGATGCGCTGGGGGACAAATTTAAATTCCGCATTAGTATTGTTTCCAGACTCAAGAATTAAAAAAAATATTGCTACGTTGATGCCGTATCTAGACATTATAATGAAACGATATGCAGTTTTATATTTTTAAATATTTGTTTTATTACTTACGTCACCTGGTAAGGCAGTATGAAGGTTTTATTAATTTGTATATGGTAACGTATTTAGAAAAACAGCATTTTGGTGCTGAAATAAGGGAAGGAATATTGGATAGCCGCTAAAGTTATTAATGTCAAAATTTCATAAGGCAATCTTTATATGTGCATGTGTATATGGAGAGACGGGATATAATAGAGTGGAAGGTACTGGAGAGGGCTGGGATAGCTGACAGATTTGATAGGATGAAATGTAAATGCACGTTATAAGACGGGATGGGTAATAAAGAGAAAGGACGGAACGGATCGGGAAGAGACTGAACAGACGGATGAGCCGGGATTGAGCCGAACAGCAGGACAGCTACGTCAAGTTTAGGTATACAAGAGTTTATACGAAAAATAACATGTATTTGGTGTGGAGTGGAATCAAAAAATATATGCACCCAGGCGAAACTGGGCCGAGCCGCTAGTTAAAAATATATTTTTGTTAAGCGTTTATTTATGACTGACGACGTAGCAAACAAAATGTGTGACATCTCAACGGAATTAGCAACAGCAAACTGCATTATGGCAATCTTTATCTTACATCACTTCGTACGAATTTTATCTTCGTGACGCGAATGACCCCCGACAAAATATAGATAAGAGTTAAATATCAATACTACAGCGTGTTATTATTATGTACCGAATATGATGTATTATTGTGTTTATTTTACGTAATAATACTGCGATTTGAGATATATGCCCCTTCTAAACATTTATCTGTTGTAGGTCTTGACCTACTTGTGGCAGGATACATGGCCAGACGAAATTAGGACTAACGAGGTAACAGAATGTTGGCCCATAGAAGCCAAGAGAAAAGTAGGTAGACCACCTGCTAACCTGGAACGACTGACGATATCATTAAGCGTCAGGCCAATGGGTGTGATTGGCGCCGTAATTAGCAAAATGGTGTGACAAAGGAGAGGCTGATGTTTAGCGGTGGATAATGATGGGGGATTGGTCAGGGATGCTCCTATTTGGTCAGGGATGCTCCTATCTAGTGGTCATGGCCTGCCCTAGTATAGGTGCTACGAGTACGCGACCTCGGCCCCCGAGCTACTGCAGTCACCTTAACTTCCCGTCCGTGACTGCAGTATCCACTCCCTCAGGCCATACTCTCCTTTCCTATAACATCCTTTACCCACAAATCCTATTTCCTTTCCCCGGTTAATGGCGGGCAGCAGCGTCATTAACGCCAGTCCCCTACTGCGCTCGCCAACCCGCCTGCCAAGCGTGGCGAGTATTGGCAAATACCCCCTTAATGGCGACACTTATAGAGACCAGGCCCCCAGTCCCCGGCAGCCCCACTATTCCTGGCTATGGTAGCAGTCATGGTTACGGTGGGGCAGGGGGTGCTAAGAATCCCCGGGTTGGCCCCGGCTACCACCCCCGACGACGACTGGCCCTGGTAACACACAACATTCGCACATTGAGGACAGACGAGAAGATTGTCGAACTGGAAGAAGAATTGAGCAGGTTACACTGGGATATTCTGGGGTTATCGGAAGTCCGAAGAATCGGGGAGGATACGATAACCCTGAAGTCTGGTAACCTGCTCTTCTACCGGGGGGACGACCAACAGTCCCGAGGAGGTGTCGGATTTCTCGTCCACAGGTCTCTCATCAACAACATCGTATCCATCGAAAGTGTGTCGAACAGGGTAGTATACCTTATACTCAGAATATCCAAAAGATATTCGTTGAAGGTCATACAGGTATACGCGCCGACCTCGACACACCCAGATGAAGAAGTAGAGGAGATGTATGAGGACATAAGTCGGGCCATACATACTTCCAAAACCTACTTCAATGTTGTTATGGGGGACTTCAACGCAAAGTTGGGCAAGAGAAGCGATGCAGAGTTGAAAGTGGGGCAATTTGGACATGGGCAACGGAACCCCAGGGGTCAGAGGCTGGCCGACTTCCTGGAGAAAGAGGGACTCTTTGCGATGAACTCTTTCTTCCAGAAGCCGCCTCACAGGAAATGGACCTGGCTGAGTCCTGACGGTTCTACGAGAAACGAGATAGATTTCATCTTGACGACGAATAGACGGATATTCAGAGATGTCTCTGTGATCAACAGGGTGAAAACCGGCAGTGATCACCGAATGGTTAGGGGCACCCTGAATATCAATGTCCAATCGGAAAGGCGTCGCTTGATGAAATCTACGCTCCGACCTACTCGCGCCCATATCCAAAACCCCGAGAGCTTTCAACTCGAGCTGACAAATCGCTTTGATTGTCTAGGAGAAAACCTTGCAGTGGACGAGCTAAACAGCAGTTTGGTAGAAGCTGTCCATACGGTGGGATCTAAGTATTTTAGACCTCGCCGTAGAGATAGACCACAAAAACTCTCGATCCACACTCTTGACCTCATGGCCGAACGTCGATCTTTAGCGCTGCAGTCTTCCGTTGACGCCGAAGCATATTGGCGGCTCAATAGACAGATCTGGAAGTCCTTGCGACACGATGTCCGTGCTCACAATACTGTGAGCATTAAGGAGACAATTGAGCGGAACGGAGGCTCCAAAGTGTTTGCAAGAGACTTGTCTATTGGGCAAAGCCAGTTGTCTAGGCTGAAGACGGAAGACGGCCGCGTAGTATCGACGAGGGCAGAGGTATTAAGGGAGATCGAGAGGTTCTACGGACAGCTTTATACCTCGGTTGCCAAACCTGCTGTTAGCTCGGCCGAAGACCCGAGAGCCGAGTTGATCCGACACTTTAGCGATGATATCCCGGACATCAGCCTGTGTGAGATTGAGATGGCCCTGAAGCAACTTAAAAACAACAAGGCGCCGGGCGAGGACGGAATAACTTCAGAGCTTCTGAAAGCGGGCGGAACGCCGATACTGAAAGTCCTTCAGAGGCACTTCAATTCCGTTCTCCTCGAGGGCTCAACGCCAGAGGCATGGAGCAGGAGCGTGGTGGTACTGTTCTTCAAAAAAGGTGATAACACTTTGCTGAAGAATTACAGGCCCATCTCGCTCCTGAGCCATGTCTATAAGTTGTTTTCGAGGGTCATCACAAATCGTCTCGAACGCAGGTTTGATGACTTCCAGCCTCCCGAACAAGCCGGTTTCCGAAAAGGCTTTAGTACCATAGACCACATCCATACGCTTCGGCAAGTTATACAAAAAACCGAGGAATATAACTTGCCGCTTTGTTTAGCGTTTGTGGACTATGAGAAAGCCTTTGATTCGATCGAGACTTGGGCTGTGCTACAGTCTCTCCAGCGGTGCCATATCGACTATCGGTACATCGAAGTGTTGAAGTGTATATACAACAACGCCACCATGTCGGTCCGAGTACAAGATCAGAGTACGAAGGCTATTCCACTACAGAGAGGCGTGAGACAGGGAGATGTCATATCTCCGAAACTGTTCACTGCCGCGCTGGAAAATGCCTTCAAGCTCTTGCAGTGGAAAGGATTCGGCATCAACATCAACGGCGAGTATATCACTCACCTTCGGTTTGCCGACGATATTGTAGTCTTGGCTGAATCGCTGGAAGACCTTAGCACTATGCTCGAAGACCTCAATCGAGTCTCCCAACAGGTGGGTCTTAAAATGAACATGGACAAAACGAAGATCATGTCGAATGTCCATGTTGTGCCCACCCCCATCGGTGTTGGGGGCTCGACTCTTGAAGTTGTTGACGAATATGTCTATTTAGGACAAGTGGTCCGGTTAGGCAGGTCCAACTTCGAGAGAGAGGTCAATCGTCGAATCCAACTCGGTTGGGCAGCGTTCGGGAAACTTCGCGACGTCTTCTCGTCCAAAATACCTCAGTGCCTTAAATCGAAAGTCTTCGATAGTTGTGTGTTGCCAGTGATGACTTACGGCACCGAGACGTGGCCTCTCACTATGGGCCTTATTAGGAAGCTCAAAGTCACTCAACGAGCTATGGAGAGGGCTATGCTCGGGGTTTCCCTACGAGATCGAATCAGAAATGAGGAGATCCGTAGGAGAACTAAAATAACCGACATAGCCCACCGGATTAGCAAGTTGAAGTGGCAATGGGCCGGGCACATAGCGCGGAGATCTGATGACCGATGGGGTCGGAAAGTACTCGAATGGAGGCCGCGTAGCGGAAAGCGCAGCGTAGGACGTCCACCAACAAGATGGTCCGACGACCTGGTAAAGGTCGCGGGACGTCGCTGGACACAGGCTGCCTCCAACAGGTCTCTGTGGAAATCATTGGGGGAGGCCTATGTTCAGCAGTGGACTTCCTTTGGCTGATGGATGGATGGAATGATGGGGGATGAAATGACGAATGTAATGATTATTTGTCTTTTACTAAATATTTTTAGAACTGAACTCGGTTCTACCGTAGAATATCTTTAGCCGTGACTCTTGAATCTTGGCTACAGCATGAATGAACCAGACGTCACTCTTGCGTCACAGGAAACAGACATAAATCGTGACGTTTATCTCACTATGTAGATACATCAAGATAAATGCATGATTAATTACTTTGCATGCAAAGTCAGTGTTGATTACAATAAACCTTTCTGTTTTATAACATGCTTTTCTACTGTATTCATCAAACAATTTACTTTGAATTTAAATGTAATCAAACGCAATACGAAATTGTAAGTTAAACCATGGAAAAAAACCCTTAGGTCATTGTATAACCTTGTTACTGAATGTCGAAAGAATAGAAAAAATGTTTTGGTTGTTTATTTAGACTGATTTCACTTTTCGTTTATAGACAATGAGTTATATCTTGTATAATATTTATAGAAGAACAATAGTTTATATCAAACTAGCGGCCCGGCCCAGCTTGTACGTATTATACATATAAACCTTCCTCTTGAATCACTCTATCTATTAAAAAAAACCGCATCAAAATCCGTTGCGTAGTTTTAAAGATTTAAGCATACAAAGGGACATAGCATAGACATACATGGCATGGGACTGCCGTCCGATGCCAATGGGTACTCTGCCTGGGCGGCATTGGCACTTACCATCAGGTGCATTGCCGCCACTATGCCAGGCCACCATAAAAAAAAAAGAAATCATAGGGACAGAGAAAGCGACTTTGTTTTATACTATGTAGTGAAGTCCAAACATAATTGAAAATGTATTTTTAACTTTAAACTTTGTACTAGGATATTATTGTAGTGTTCTATGCCTATGTACTAGGAGTGTACCATCCATGAGCTAAAACTTACCTTTTGCTGTGATGTCTTCCATCATAACCAATCACAACACCATTATGCAGTGGAGTTTGACTGCACACCTTCTGAATGTATGAGCAAAGACCCTGAAATACATCTTGCATTGATGAGACAGTTCTTGAATACTTATTCCAAACAAGTTTAGCACCATCAGCCAAGGGAATTCACTGATCAAAGGATTTCTTACTTCAGTGTACCTTGACCTTACACTGAAGTAAGCACTTGCACGTAAAACTTTACATTAGAAATTATCAATTTCTGTTTAATTTTTCTGTGGTCCAGGATACTTTAGTCTAAGTAATATTTGAAACCATTGTAAATTGCAATATTTAATTTCAGAATACAAGTTTATTATGTGTATATTTGAAACCAAAATATAATTTAAAGTCCAAGTAAAAATATTGAAATTATGTTATTGGCAACTTTATGACTTAAATATTGATGGTATTAACTATTAACACATAAGACAATAGTGTAGACACATAGTACTTTTTTGGGCATAGTATGTAAGTGGCTGTCACATGTTAGGTGAGTTATTTACACAGAAAACCTGACCCATGCAAGTGCTTATTTCATTATTTTGGCACTGTAGTCAATGTGTTAAAAATATATCTCTTTTGACAGCATTTGGCTATATCAGTCCATTCAGTTTTATTACCATACCTGAGCAGTCTGTAAAACAACTACATCATTCATACACTTGTATCCAGCACCCATGCGGCCCCGGAGACCAGCCGTGCCAAACTTCTGCCGGTGCAACATTGTCTTCTTTAACTTCTCCCATCTTGAATTGGCTATGTCATCTAACACCTCTTGTCGGGTTGTTGGATTCTGTTTGTTAAATAATTATGAAATTAAATTCTGCTTGAGTTTTTTTTAATAGGAAGCATGTAGTACAGTACATATATGGAAATATTATTTTGAAAATCGAATTATCTAAAAATATTGTGTGTATATTTCAAAATTGAAAGTTGACAAATATAAAGTAATACATTTTAAATGAAACTATGATAATAAGAAATAGAGCACATTTTATAAAAGGCAATAATAGGATATATGGAATTATCAATAAGTTATGCTCAATGTAGTGGTAACTTCCAGTCACAGATCACTCCCAATAGATACCTAATGCAAGGCAGCGGTTGCGCCCAACACATATAAGATATCAGATAGATATAAATCGATGCCAAATGTCGCGTCATCAGTGTCGTCCAAGTAGTGGATCCGCACATGGCGTCGCACGTTAGCGAAAATTACATTTTGGGAACTAAATATTACAGTTAATAATGATTTGTTCAATAAAATGGTGTGCAAAAGACTCAAAAAAATAAAGTATCTAAAAAAACGCAATAAGTTTTCATCGATAACTAATATTCTTTAAATTAATTTGGTCCCAAGCCAGCTCAATTTATACTGGTTATTGTATCAATGTTAAACAGTCGAGTTCGGATGGAGAATCAGCCGTCTCTTTTCCGCATAGCAATAACCGTAATAAGCCATCTTTTTTTGGCGAAATCACGCGTTCTTCTAGTGTTTGACGCATGTTTATAATATAATTCCCAGAAATATCGATATTGTAAAACAATAATGTGTATTTTGTTAAATGACAATGTCACAAAATATATATTGATTTAAATAAAAATTGCAAATTACCATAATTACGTTATTTTATGTAATTTGAAATAGTTAAATTTGTTAACAAGGTACTTTTACAATCTTTTTTTATTTATCTTTGGTGTAATTAAATTTCCTTTTTTCCCTCTAGTTGTATACGTTTTCAAATATAATGGGAGGGTATTTATCATAAGTTTTAGTATACTAAGTTTATTGAGAATCAGTAGCACAGTACTAATTTTAACATACGTTGTATATATTGTCTCAAAAACATTCATAGTTCGTCAAGTGGGTTTCATCGTCACTTGTCGATATTACATTTACTACAGCCACCGTCAGAATTCAAGAATCGGAATAAGTTATTGTAGCCCTTTAGGGCGTGAGGTTTAGTTATTCAACTATTTCATATTTTTATCTGTTCTTTTATATCAACACTTAATTTGGGTATTTCGCCATTATGGTATACAAAAATACACGGTGAATAACAGAAATAAAACCGTTACATACTAAAGTATAATTCTTAATCCTATTTTATTCGTAGTTAGCGGTTGCCGGTTGGTATAATTTATCAGATCAGGCCGGTGAAAAAATATTATCAAACATTTAACAAGTTGGTAATTAAGTTATAGAAGCGATCATAACACATGAATTTACTGGCAAATCGAACTATCGATACATTTTTTTATTTATCGACTTATGCCTCATCTCTCCAGTGAAGTCCACGTGACCGCGCTGCAACCCGCCCACCCCCCGCGCAGTTCCCTTCGTTGGTGTTTTCGGTTCAAAACAAAACTATCGTAATCCGGTATCTATTGGAAGTGATCTGTGCTTCCAGTGCATAGACAAGTAGGCATTAAATTAATTTGACACAACCCACACATCTGCTGAGTGATATGACCTCTGTAAGATATTTACAGTACAAACACATTACCTGAACATAAAACTCATGATTGGCTCCTTTTATTGTAGACCGACTTTAAATCACTACAGACATACCTCTCATTTCTTCAACTTTCATTAGGATTATTAAGCAAACTCTGTTATATAGCTTTATAATAAATTAAGTATATGTATAGCATATTTTTATATTTCTCCCATAAATTTATTGTTTCATTGAAATGCAGTTGAATGCACGAAAAGGCCGGCTTTTATCTGCCAATGTCAAGGTCAGGATAGGTATTTCTTAAAGACGGAATTTATGGGAAATTACTAAAAGAATTCACACATACCTTGTCAAGTTTTAGCCAACTGTTCACTGCAGCATCCACATTCAAATCTCCACTATTATACTCAGACATTTTAGCGAAAATCCACTATATTTCCTCAAAGTTTACTGACAATATTTTAAATGTAGTAAATTCACTAAATGTTTAATATTATCGGCGTAAATTCTGTTTATGATTTCCTAAGTATTACAATTATTTTACGACCTCAAGAAATCTACTTTCTGATAAAACTGATGGTTTTCGTCACCTAAATAGCGCATGAGCGCAACTAAAAATTGACGAAACGAATGTTTAAACTTCACTTCAATAGTTATTGGCAATTTGGGCATGTTCTTGGAACGTTCAAAAATATACTTTATTGCACTCGGAATAAACTTCTTCTGATTGCATTATTTTTTCTTTTAATAGCATTGACACTTGACCAAACACTTGACAGTGAAACTATGATCAGATACACATACTACAATTATGAATAATTTGCGTTTAATGTCAAAGACATAATATAAATATCAAATTAAAACCATTGAGCCTAAATTAAATTCACGGATCTATAAAACATAAACAGAATAATAATTACTAGATTGATTGAGTGTTTATCGTTACCAGTTACTAGTTAGCAACACTGCAACTTTGAAATATTTTATATATTTATAGCTTATTCAGCTATTTTTATTTATTGTTTCGCTCCTCAATTAATAAAGTGAAGTACTTATAACAAATAATTGTTATATAATATACATTTTGTTATAATTCCAGACAAACTTAAAGTAATTTTATTTGCTTAAAAATTTATGATAATTTTCATAGGTACTCTTTACGTTTAGCTACTATCTTAGCTATTATATGACTCCTGTTAATTTATAATAGCAATACCTTCAGAGTTCAGTGTTTAAAGTAATGTAAGTTCAGGCGCATAATTACAGCGGATTAATAAATACTTATATAACTATTATAAAAGCTGCACACCTAACTAAGAAACAAATCATCCAAACATTTTAGTAACTATCCCTCCTTTCCCTGCCTTCGAGTCTAAAAATATTTAAGGCGTCATAGAATAAAAAAACACCATACGGATATTTTCTTACAGGCAATACAACAAATCGATTAGAATATTATCCATCGATTGATTTACCTGTTGGTTGAAATAATAAATATTTAACCCACATTCGCGATGACGACACTGGGCGGTTGATTAGGAAACTGTGCAATCAGTGGTCAATCATCTAATTGTAATTGTTATGTCGGCGGAACCGTCCACTCCGAGCCCCCGGCCCTGGCTCTTGGAGGGGGCAGCTTCCTTCTTCACTGATCATTGCTGTTTTATTTCAATGTGTTTTAGAACCCTAATATTAAAATTAATTAAAGTTGGAATTTAATTTAAAAAAATATACTTCGGCGCATCAAAAATGCTTTGATGATGTTGATTTTGATCCAATGCGCAATACTAAATGAGTAAGTAATGAATTAAAAATCGCTTGTGAATTTCTTGTTAACATTTTGGTGTTAAATATGCGAATGAATTGTTCGGTCTTTTATCGCAGATAGGTATTCTGTGCTGTAGCTTCTTTCAAGTATTTGTCTCGTATAAAAGGTAACCATAGCTAGATTCTCAATGCAAAGAACGTGATCAATATGGGCACATACAAGACAATAGTTTTACAATCTGTATTAAGATCCCACTGTTAGCATTCGGTTATGTGCTGCCAGCCAGCCTTCGATTTCATTGGACTTTATTTTTACACAGCAATATATTTTTATTATTCTGAAATGTATAATAGCTTTATAACATAAACATAGAACTAATTTTTAAGCAGCAAAGCAACGCTGTTTATTTATTTTTCATGAAGCAACTCTGTAGCTAGGAGTATTATGTGAATGGATTGGTGTATAATGAAATGAAAATAATTTATTGAATCCATTAAAATGTTCAACATCATTTAGATTCAGTCATTTTTTCATCTACCACCCGGTTCGGAAAGCGGTTTTCACTAGAGAAGAACGGGCAAGAAACTCTAGTGTTGCTCTTTTCAAAACCAGTTTACAATGTAGTGAATTATTACAAATGAGATTTTACCTTTTTACCACCTAGTCACCTAGATCGTCCACTGCTGGACATAAGTCTCATCGGTCTGTGTTGGGACTTAAACCGATCTTGAGCCGCCCGCGTACAAACGCTTCCCGTGCAGGATACCAAGTCTTCGGTCTACCTACCGTCTACCTTTGCTACGCAACATCGGTAGACACTCTACAAGTACTCCAGTACCTGTGCACCACTCCAGAAGCTTTTTGTCCCAACGGCGATTTACAATTATACAAATATTTAAACGTAAAAAAGGTAATTTTTGAAAAAAATATATTATAAAATGGTTATTTTAATTGTAACTTTCGAGGGTCTTCACCAAAACGATTTATGACGTCTACCGTAAAAGAATCACCCATAGCGTTAACTAATTTTTTATGTACACTCAGCATGCAAAGCCCATTTCACCTATCTTCAATCATAGTTGATCTTAAATTCTTAGCCACGTTTTGACACGTCTGAGAGTGCTGAATGATCTTTCATTTGTAGCAGTGGAATAAGGCATGGCCAGTAAAATTTCAACAGCAGTCTTCACCTTTAGATAAAAAGACTCTGATACTTGTATTAACTCCGTTATTCCAATACTTTCAAAGTCTTGCTGCTGTTTACTTATCCAAAAAGCGCGTCATAGTTTAGCTTCAGATCATCCCCATCCATTTTACAAATTTTTGAACTGCAATTTTAATTATCTGAGCGGGGTGCAATAATGACAAAGTAAACGCTGGTGAATGGTTTTTGCCGAACCTCGCTTCTAATGAAGACAATAGCGAATCCAAATAGGGGACGCATAAAGAGCGACGAAAATACTCGTTGATTTGCCCTATGGTGTTGGCGGCTTGCTGTTCTAGGTAAGTGCAGCTCAAGGTTCAAGGCCATGACAATTTGACCGCACCGCCCGCCCGGCCCGCTGGCAGCAGAGCGCGACATTTTTGCTTGCAGCGCTGCTAGCGAGTTAAAGTAGAAGGGCGCGCAAATTATTCTTTTCTTAAGTTTTATCGACAAAAGTAGATAGTTAGTAAGTGCGTATACAAAGTCCAGGGCAGCTGCCCTCCCCTGCGGAATAATTAACCGGCACCCATCCACTTTCCTGTAATCTAGGGTTCTTTAAGCTAACCGTAGAGCCATTGAGAAAACCGGTATAATTTTGACCGAAAACAAGAAGATACACTGGCCATGGTTCATTCAAGAGAGCCTCCGTGGCGGAGGCGGTTAGGTGCCGCCTGTAAAACGAGAGCCCGCGGGTTTGATCCCCGCACCGAGAGAAATGTGTTTGTGAGATCGAAAAGTCTCTCGCAGCTTCTAATACCCACGACACAAGACTCGATCTTAATGTGGGGTCAGAGCGATGTTTGTGACTGTTGGGTGTTTTGTATTCTCTGCCCCAACTAAGTGTAAAGTGGGTTTGGACTTAGGTTACACTTAGGACTTAGGCCACCGCGCACTTTAATCAATAATTAATTTTAAAAAGATACGTGCGGTTGTCGAGTAGTGTCTTATTTAGGCCTATAAGTCGCTTCATTCGTAGCATGGCCGTATGTAAAGGCTGTAAACCGCGAGATCATATTTTTTAGCTTGAAAACTCTCATCTGAGATGTTTGTAACTTGAATTTAATATCCTGTACCTGTTGTAGCAATAGCGTAGCCTCGTATCACATCTTATGTGGCGGAATATAGTACGCTATAAAGCGAGCATTCGTCATGGCAGTTCTTGGAAACGAGCATAAAATATGCGTTACTCCTGCACGAATGCTCGCTTAGTAAGATTTTACATTACGCCTCGTAATATCTCATCCATCTGTAGAAGTTGGGAAGGAAATAAACTTTGGGTTAACTGTTGCTATCTCTACCTACAAACAAATGTGAATTGATGTAGATAGTAAAATACGATCTTATAATAACCGAAGGAACAGTAATAAATATCGATTCCACGTCCGTTTTATTTACGATCATCTCAGAGTCTAAATAGATGGATATAATCTGTATCTAACATCGGATAAGTAGGGCGGGCGGAGCGCATCTTTGCCAGTTTGGCTACTTTAATCTTACCAAAAAGTTCCGTAGTGCGAATATTTGGAGTGCAGTGATGGGTGTCGAAGATCCTAATGTTTTGGCTATGGTAGAGTTCGAAGTCTTTGGACATGTCCAAGGTTAGTTTTAAAGGTATTTTTGATTGGAATTTATACCTGAAATAATGCCTAATAATGTTTCAATGCTTAATACCTCACCTATTATTTATAAAAGGTTTTGAAAGTATGTTTGCTTTGCAAAAAGGCTTAGTTGATATTTATCTATTTAATCATGTAATATTTTGTGAACGAAAATATTTTATTTTTACATTTTTTATATTTATAATTGCCACATAATAATTTATTATTTTAAAAATGTTTATTTGTATATAAATTATGTTAGGTAATTAAATATTAACACATTTAATATTAAGAGATTTATTTTGCAAACAAGCGATTTCATTAATAAATAATTATGTTATGCACTTTTAAAAGAAATATTATCTTTTCTTACCCCAAAGTCGTGGAAATATATGGTTTTTGCTTTAACTTAACTTTAGTTAAAGTTGGTCTTTGCTACAATCATTAACGAAAAACATAATTAAATGTCAGCAAATTAATTTCTCATAAGTAATCAAATTTCATGCCTCTTTAAAAAATAAGGTTTAACTTTATTTTTAAACATAATTTAGATGATAAGTGAGGAAAAAATTACTTTTGTAGTTTTAACCAAAATAATAAAGAAATATTGAACATTGATGGGCACTGAAAGTCTGAAACTTAAATAAATAAACATAGGGATGCTTAAGCAACATATTTCTTCCTATAAATCAAAGGCATTAAACCAAACCAAATTATTACCCTAAAAGCGATTATCACCATATTTACGAGTATTTTGATTTGCAAGTCAATTTATGTGTGCAAACTGCAGTTTGACAGTTTGTTATGACTCGTTTCGCATCCAAAAGCATATTGACATCGACCTAAATGCAGCGGGCCGGCTATTTATAACAGGCATGAGTGATTAGTTTGGATTAGCCGTCGATTCGATCTATCGATTTAATTCTGCAACGGTTTGTCTTTTCACTGCGTTGTTTCGAACTTTATCATCAATCCCAAGATGTTTACTGTAGGATAGTATATCAACCAAAAATATAATTTCGGCAGTGATCTATAGAGCCTTGCATCCAGCGTTTTCGTGTGACTAGAATAATTAATGGTATAGGTTTTGCACGCAGAATGCGGAAATCGAAAATGGGATCTTATGCTATACCTTAATAATTCGATATTAAATTTATCCTAATGTTAGTTAATAGGTACCTTGTATCGTCATCAGCCATAGAAAATATACCTACGACTTATTTCATAGAAAATTTTAAAACCTATTTTAGTTATCGAATGTTTTGTCCCTTTTGAAAGACTTATTTCTATTTGGGGTCGACTCTCCTAATCGTGCTGAAGCACCCAGAACCGTGATCTATGGTGAACCATAGATCACGGTTCTGGGTTGTCACTGAATCGATATTTTCTCTTGCGAGAGATTTAGTGATACTTAATATCCATGTCAACTACCATAAGCTAACCACTAACCACCGCTTCTTAGTCCTGAATCAAGGTTCGGTACTTTTTTGTCATGTGGTCATCAGGCTTTCGCATAATATGACCGCACATACATAGATGCGCCTCTGTGATCTTTTCTGGTATTGGTTTTACTGGACACGCTCGAACGCCGATTGGACCAGAGTACCACCACTGTCGTTAAACCAAAGCTTACCTTAATGTTCCTGATTTAATTCTTTATCCGTCCTTTCTCCACCCCTTTCATCTTTCATTTCGTTTAACCAGTAACGATTCAAGTGTTCAGTATTCTATTGCCATCAAATAAGCACTTTCCCTAATACGGACTTAGGATGCAACAGTAAAAACTAAAAGAAAATAAGGATTGACACAGGAAAACTCGATTATGGTATTAACGCAAAGCTATAAAAACAAATTAAGTGTTAATGTCTAGTCACATAACATAAGACAAATAATGATAAATACCATAAACATAATTAATTTAATCCACTGCCTCGGTGGCGTAGTTGTACTATGGTACGTTTACAAAGCTGAGGTCTTGGGTTCGAATCCCGGGTTGGGCAAAGATATTGGATTTTCTATTCATTATCAGCCCAGAGTCAGGAATTTGTGCCCGATATGGCGATAGGCTCGCCACCTATCACATCGTGGGACGGAACATACAAGGCGAAATGTGGGTGCCCTGGTACCTCTGCTTACCCTTTCTGGGAAAAAGGCGTGAGTTTATGTATGTATGTAATTTAATCCACGTATCAACAAGATTATTTTAATTGTATACATATATTTTTTAACTTACCAACCACGTGTATTTAAAGTATCATATTTCTAATACTTATGATATAATACATTATGTACAGGAAAATGTTGTTTTTATACTTCACTTTCCTGTTGTTGTGCGTATTTTTTATTAAATTAATGTTTGTCAACTGTTACATAAGGATTAGAGGTTGGTTGGAAACACTAGATATATTTGTATTGTTATGCGGGAAATATGTAGCACGTGTTCATCTAGAATAGGATCACTGACACCAGTATGGGCTTATAGAATATGCATCTTACTCTGCCTTTCATTGTAAGTCGAGTGATGAATGTATATAGATAGATATTGTTAGTATCTAGCTTTTGATCTTAGTGACCTAATGAGGTGCTTCGAAATTAACGTGTAATTCACATTTACACGTTAATCGAATATATTGTCATTTAACCAAAATATCCATAGTAATACTGGCTCAGACACTATACTGGGTATCTCAAGACTGCTACCGAAAACGAAGCCGGGTGGTAGTTTTAGTGGCTACAAACACAATGCAACTAAAAATTTCGCATAGAAACGCGATAATTATTTTTTATGATTTTTTAAATATCGTCATTTTTGGGTGGTAAATCCGTAGTTTTTGCTAAAACAATTATTTAAACTCTTTTATACCTTAGAGTATTTATAAATAAAAAGGTATACACTATTATTTTAGGAAAAAAAATATTTACCACCCAAATATGGCCATAAGAAAAAAATAACACAAAAAAAGTTGTCGCTTTTTTTTTGCAACTTTTTCTGTTGCATTGTGTCTGAAGTCGCTTAAAGTACCACCCGGCTTCGTTTTCGGTAGCAGTCTTGATATACCCTGTATAAAAACTCAAAATATTTTTGAGTCTTCGAAGAGAATATTTTAAAATATATTCCGTCACCACACTCGGCGGATAATATTTTAAAAGATAAAGCTAAGTAAATTTTGGTAATCAAGTTTGGTATTAATAGTCTATTATAACGACCTTTAATGCTTAAAGAAAAAAGCGTGCATAGGTAGTACCTCTGAGATTTTCAATAATTTATAATTACTTACGGTTTGTGAAGGCCTACCTACAAGATGGACGGACGATCTACTTCTACTACGACTTCCAACAGGTCGATGTGGAGATCCTTGAGGGAGGCCTATGTTTAGCAATAGACTTCCTCTGGTTGTAAAGAGAGAGAGAGAAGTCCGCCAATCCGCCGTTGACCAGAATCGTGTACTTTGGCTAATTCCCTCTCAATTGAACTCTTGATTCTAGAGGAGAATCGTGACCTGCGGTGGGACGTCCATGAGCTAAATTATTATACTTAACAGTAACTAAAGCGTCTAATCAATAAAAGTACCAAACGGCTAACTTGCGTGTAAAAAATTGCCCACATAAATTCCCATTAGACTACTGCTACTATGAACTACCTTTCTACCTCTCAGATACTTGTTTGTTTTTGTATCAGCCCATATACGTCCCATCGTAGGGCCAGCGCCTTCGCTACAATCGGGAGTACGATTGACGTTAGTGACGCGGTGTGGCGAGATTTGCGTACCATAGAAATTCTTACAAATCGCTATGGAATGCTGGTTTCCTCAAGATATTGACATTCACTATTATATTGCGTACTATTTTACTATCAATAAACACATCTAAAAATTTAGATGTTCCCTGGGATTTGCATCTGCGACCACCGTAAACAAGTTGATAATCGCGTCTGGGGTTGCTTTGTGATTTGAATCGAAGTTTTAATGTTCGAACATTCGACGTCCGAAGTTTAAATTTATTTAAGTTATAAATTCGCCACTTTTAAAAATCTTTTCTATTCTTTTCTATTTTCTATTATCATTCGCTCCGAACTTAACTTATGATAGAGGATTCGAGCATTTTGTGGGGTAACTATTCATATTCGTACAGTTTTACGTACGACTTTCGAACATTTGAACTTGTTTAAGGATTATAGAGTAACCCCTCGAGTTGTTAACAACAGTCTACCGCGCATTTAATTCACTTATTTGTTTGTTCAGGTTTATTCTTCACGAAGTACTGCAAGGAGATGGCTGAGCAGCTCGGCATTTGCGGATGGGTGAAGAACTCGAAAAAAGGCACCATCGTTGGAAAGATTCAGGGGTTCAAAGCACAGTTGGATCCAATGTTAGTATTTTTTCTCATCTCGAATAAGGGTTAACCTGTCAATCTTACTCCCGATTGTAGAGGAGGCTCGTGCCGTGCAGTGGGTCTCCTTTACATGGGCTGATACAGAAACTGTCAGTTATTTATTCAGATTTTTTAATATTAAGATTGCACTATTATCATTCAGATTTTTGTAATGTCTTCATTCGTAATTTTTTTAACCCTATCATTTGGAAAGTAAAAGTTTATTCCTTTATCCATGTAAAGATGGTTCATACTCGAATACCTATACTTTGTAGCGCTATGTGACCTACCAATTTCAAGAAATGTTAAATTATATCTTTATCTATAATATAAATAGGTTCAACAAAATGTCGTAATGTTCAGGAAGGGTGTACTATTTATTTATGGACGCAGATAATATTGAGCTGCCATGTTATTCCTAAGCCTATTACATGAATATTGGCAATGATATTCTTATACAAATTATCAGGTGACTGATGTCGTCTCATCGCGTATTAATTATAAAAATTCGGAACTGTGTCTCCAAGTCATCAATAAGTTGGATCCTATCCAAATTCCGCAACACCCATTTATCATATTCTTATGCCAAAAACGATATATATATATTCCAACAATAGCTGTGCCCGCGACTTCGTCCGCGTGGAATTTAACAAAAAAGTGAATTACTTTATTTAGTTTTTTTTTCGGTTTTCGCATTTTTATTTTAATTATCAACCTTTGTAACGAAACCATCAGCCCATATACGTCCCACTGCAGGGCACGGGCCTCCTCTACAATCGAGAGTACGATTGAGAGTGGTTAGGCCATATAGTCCACCACGCTGGCCTAGTGCGGGTTGGCGGACTTACATACCATAGATTTTTTTTTTTATAAAAACGAACGAAACCATACCGCGATCTAATTCTTCGGTGGCGCCATCTCTTAGCGAACGGCGGTAAACTCCCGTTGCACATTTATTTTCAGTTTTTTGTATTAGCTTTATTAAAAAAATTCTTTATATACAATATTTTGTAAATGTGATATTGATTCGTTGGTGGGAGAAGTGGTGGGAGGCGCCTGACGTGACGGCCCAGTGGTGACATGCGCGTGAGCTGCGCGCGGTATTGGACAGTACTACTTTATTTTTCTAAAATAAAATATTTTTTCTAAAATAAATGTACCCTAAGTTACTCCTTGTTATATCAGCTACCTGACAAAAGAAGTCCCGTCAAAATCGGTCCAGCCATTTCAGAGATTAGCCGGAACAAACAGACCGACAGACAGACAGACAAAAAAAATTTAAATATCATTTTCGGCACAGGTATCGTGTATATAACGATATTATGTAGTATGACATTTTTTTTATTTTCACTCTTAAAACAGACACTTCAATTTTATTTATATGTGTATAGATTATGTGCACAGTGCATAGTCTTTGGTCTCGGAAAACAGATAGATTTTGAAATTTGATTTATGAAAACTGTAGAAATGATTCATAATCCCTCGCTTCTTTGTCGTTTGCGTAAGGTAGACAGATATCATACAATAATAACCACCACCACAGAAATATATATTTTATATATTTATTTCTGTGCGTTTACTTCTGTATGCTGTGAGTACCACGACACAAACAATTTTTTTAACGTCATTAAGTCAGTGCTATTGGTTACGAGTGCTCTTTATTTGGCCCTTTATTAATATATCCTCAATTTGACGTTTGTTGTTATGCCTGGGTTGTCCTCGACCCATACGACTCAAGTTCGCATCATATTTTGCTTTGTTATTTAATAAGTTGCGTTTATCATGTAGAGATTATAGCGGTAGAGCCACATAGCAATTTCCTTGAAATTTAGTAAGACTGTTATTTATTCCTTAGACTGCCCTCTCATTCTCTTATTATTACATTCATCTCAAGGTTGCCTGGAAGATATTGCCCAGTGTGATAAGGCCGCCTTTTGTATTTTTTTATTGTGTTTTTTCTTTAATGTAACTAGTTCTATGTATGGTGCAAAAAAGTATAAATAAATAACTAAATAGTTAAACTCAACAGTCACAAACATTGATGAAAGTGGATGAAGCGAAAGTAGTATGTCAGGATCGAGCAAAGTGGCGGTCTATAGTCTCTGCCTACCCCTATGGGATACAGGCGTGACGATTATGTATGTATGTATGTAGATCAGCCCATATACATTCTAGTGCAGGGCACGGGCCTCCTCTACAATCGAAAATACAATTGATAGTGGTTAGGCCATATAGTCCACCATGCTGGCCTAGTGCGGGTTGTTGAACTTTAGATATCATAGCTTTTTTTACAAATTGCTATGCCATGCAGGTTTCCTCAAGATGTTTTCATTCACTGTTGTAGTGCGTGGTGATTGACTATCAATACACACATGACTCCGAGAAGTCAGAGGGGTGCCCTGGGATTCGAACTCGCGACAACCGTTAACATATTAGCAGCTTCGTCGGTCCGTTTACCAAATAGTCCATTGAAATGTTACATGAGCTTTGCATTTTTTAGAGGACGTAATTTTATTTTTGGGGTATGTGTGGGCGGTCAATAGAAGCTTAACCTCAAGTCTGTGGGGTCGCCACCCTTGTCCCCCAGCCGCCATCTTGTAAAAAGGGATGAAAACACTTTTTTCGCGCTATCTCGGAAACTATGCGTCTCACGAAAAATTTGTATAAACATAATTTGTAGCTAATTGTTTTGCCTACAAATATGTTTATATAACATTTTGACCTAAATTAAAAATTTAAGAAGTTAGTTTCCCCCTCTCTCTTCTTATTTTAAATCCATCCCATGGTCATTTGGAAGACAAGATTGTTATAGCGATAAGACCCCCATTATTATATGTACCATGTACATTTTTACGTATTGTTTCTGTATATTAGTTTAATTTTGTGTACAATAAAGATAAAAAAAATAACTTTTGCATATTTCAGGATTGAGTGGTTAAGTAAAACGGGTTCGCCAGGATGTCAGATTGAGAAGTGTGACCTCAACAACTGGGAGTATCTCGCGAAGAAAGCGTATACGGACTTCGAAGTGCGTTTTTAAATTATAAGTATCTAATGTCAGTTCTATTTATATATTTAAAATAAAATGATTTATTTTTATGTTTCTTTGCATTTCTATGTTTTACTAGGAATATTTTTAAGATTGATGGATACAGAGATTGGTTTCATACTGGTTAGTATATCTATTTTTAATCAATAAAATTTTGATAAATAGTGAATCTAAGCCGCAGTATTTCTTGTTTAGCAAAGTTTGCAATTGTTACTCAGCATATTTAATAATAAAATGTTATTGAATCTTAGTTTATATTACTGTGTTATTAAATGTTATGCAATTTTGGTCAATATTTAGTAATAATCGATAACATTGACATACATCTATAATTTGTTATATTTTGGTATTATTGGTGGTATGGATGCGATTAAAATATTCAACAAATAATAAAAAGGTAGCAACAAAGGTTATTATAGATTGTTGCTGAAAGTTATATTGTTAGAACTTTCACTCAATAAAAATAACAGCTTTGGATGTACCATGAATAGATCTTAGTCAAGTATACGATAAAATCTAAAACTACAATTACATATCTTTGGCTCTATATATAACAACCTAGAAAGCGATGTCTTCCATAATAACCAGGATAATAGTGAATTATGACAAGAAATGCGTAATTCAATGATAATACTATCTCCGCCAGTGCATTTCAATGAATTTACAATGATATCCTTAATTTGTCGCTGCATTTCACACTATAATCACCAGTAATAAAGTTTAATTTATATTGTGTTAAATGTGCTCTATTCTTAGGGCAAGGACCTTTAGTTTTCTTCCACTTACTCCCAATGTTTATTTATATTCAATTAACTGATTGTTATATGGAAATAGTGGAATATTTGTCTATCTCGTTCATTATAATGTTTGTTTATACCGTCTGCTAGTGCATGAGTTTTATGTCTTTGGTATGAATTCGTGTTGAAGACAATGCAACCCATTAGATATACATATCATTAGATATATCATTAGTTCATTGATAAATTAATGTTACAATTACGTCGATCCTGATCCATGCTATATTAATAGGCAGTGGTTTTATGAAAGAATGAAAGAATATTTATCTGTAATAATTTTTGAATGTAATTTTTTGCTTAGCATTGCCACTTATTCTCTTGAATTAGGCCAGGGCTGTAGCTAGAGTCGAATTTGAGGTAGGGCAGCATTAGTTACAGGTAGGGCGGAAGTAAAAATTTTATCATAAAAGCACGGGCTCTTAAATCAATCACCATGTTTATCACTGACCTCTAGGTCAGTACGATAAACAAACAATTCAATTATAATAATTTATCTTAGTTTTTGGTATTTTTAAGGTAGGGCATTGGGATTTCAAGGTAGGGCATTGCTCCACAATGCCCCCCCTAGCTACGGCCGTGAATTAGGCTCCTCCACTTGAAGCACAGCTTCGCTTTGGAACATACTCTTTTCATCATAGTCATTTTCTTCTCAGCCATAGAGTACGTACGTAAGCCTTTTGAGATTTCTAAAGAAACCAGCATCTAGAGACTTCTTGTAACTTATTTCAGATTATAATTACCCATACCTTTTACTACGTAAGCTCATTCATATATAAAATCACGCCTTTTTCTCAGAAGGTGTAGGCAGAGGTGCCAGGACACCCACATTTCGCCTTGTATGTTCCGTTCCAAGATGTGATAGGTGGCGATTGTATCGTCGCACAAATTCCTGACAATCCAATAACACTTTGCCCGACCCGGATTCGAACTCAAGACCTCAGCCTTATAACCGCACCGTAGTACACCTAGTTCCTTTTTACTAGTGCTCATATAAAATATTTCTAAGATAATCCCGAAAACCGGTGCTGGATGATAAAAAGTGAGGATTGTTATCAGCTGGACTGATTGGAATATTACCGGTAACATTGTTTATTTAAAAAGTGTACACACTGTATTAGCTTATGGACACAGAATACTAACAGAAGTCAAGCTTGTGTATGTACTTCACTTTTGTTGCCACACTCACACTAAGCTCGGCGTTCGCGCAAGGGTTGTTAACTCTGGCTTGTGCGAAAACACGTATCGTGTTAATAGCACTCGTATCGTTTGATTGAAGTTTTAAAATAAAATATATAAAACACAATAATACAATAAATGAATTTTAATTTTATTTATGAACTCGCTGAGAATGTGTATGTCATTATTCTTAGTTTTTTTTATTGTTTTTGTATAATATATGCTTTTTTTAATGAAATTTATATTCAATTATTATATTATTATAATCTGGTGTTGTTTATACAAGTGTAATAACTTTAATTCATTTGCTCCATCTTTGCACAAAACATCTCACTATTTGCGTGCGCGAAGCGGGTGACACGCGCTCGCACTGGTCTCGACTGGTTTGAAATATCGTGTCGGTGAACGCTGTCAATGTGTGCGTTGATTTAGCGCGCTTTGTATGGAGCTTGACTTCTGTTAGTTTATAGTTCAGTCAATATGTAAGGAATAATTAATTACCCTCCGAAAAAGACCTACCCTTATTTAACATAATGAATCGTTAGGGGGACATGTCAAGAGGTCACCGAAAAATTAAAAAGGTTGCGCTGTTTGCTGATTTTGAGAAATTCAAAAATGAATTTAAAAAAATTGAAATGCTTTTTTATTGGAAACTATTGGTTTTAGGAAAAAGTTTTTTAAATAAAAAATGTAGAGGCATTGCGAACTACATGTTTTGTCATTGGAGTGACGTCATCCGACTTGAAATAATGTGATGCAAAACATAGATAAATTCACCTAAGTTCAAATTTTTTGATTAAAAAATCAGAAATCAATTACTGCTATTTCATTTGATTTAAAAAAAGATAAAAACTGAATGGCATGAGTAATGTGCAACAGCACGATACATAATGTACAAATAATGTAAATTTGTACACTTCGACAAGTTCCAGCTCGGAAACGGTAAGTTTTATAAAAATTTTGTTTAAATAAAAATTGTAGCTAATTTTGTGACGAACAGCTTTCTAATTTACATTATTGTAAAACAAATCATTTTTTCCTACCAAAAATAGCGTTGGAACACTTTTTTGATCAATTAGCGCCCTCTACTTTTTGTATTTCAAGTCGGATGACGTCACTCCACTGACAAAAAATGTAGTTCGCAATGCCTTCTACATTTTTTATAAAAAATACTTTTTCCTAAAACCAATAGTTTCCAAGAAAAAAGCGTTTTTAAATATTTTTTTATTAATTTTTTGAATTTCTCAAAATCAGCAAACAGCGCGACCTTTTTAAATTTTCTGTGACCTCTTGACATGCTCTCCTAACGATTCATTATGTTTAATAACGGTAGGTCTTTATTCGGAGGGCAATTTACATATTGACTGAACTATTAGTATTCTGTATTATGGATAAGCATGGACTATTTACGGGTCAAGTCTTGACTAGAACCATAAATTGTACCATATCATACCCGGCCATGTTATTGTAAGAAAGGCGGTCATTCAACACATGACAGTTTAATTCAATAAGTTATTAATAAAACAATTAATAAGTTAGCAATAAATCCGTTTATTATGTACCGCCCGCGGAACGGCGCGGCGGCAACTTAACCGCTCTCCGACTTATTTGCTATTGATAACACTTATTTACATCTATGTAGGTCGACACTACAATAGTTACCCAGTTGACCTCCCTAAGAAAAAGGCGGTAATGTTACTGCAATATCTTTTTTTTGAGGAAGTGTGGAGAAGAGCAGAACAATCATCTCAATGTGAGATCTCAATGTAAGACACAGGAAACG
The DNA here is from genome assembly GCA_009982885.2 of Hyles vespertilio. Taxonomy (NCBI): domain Eukaryota; kingdom Metazoa; phylum Arthropoda; class Insecta; order Lepidoptera; family Sphingidae; genus Hyles; species Hyles vespertilio. The sequence continues at coordinate 4,195,687 of CM042815.1, forward strand.
CCTGCCCATAAACAAGAGCAATTAATACTCAGAACTTTGCGCTTGTCAATTTGAGATATTAAGACAGTATTAAGTTTTGTAAAGAATTAATCACTTGAGTAATTCAAGTTCTCTATACACGTTTCTAAAGATTCTGATAGTAAAAAGTTTTCAAAAGAAATGTTGTGATTTTATTTGAAGAACATGAATTTTCTGAATATGCGTGTTTTCTTGGACGGGCCGAATATTTTACACTAGATTAAAATTGTAGCGTTTTCCTACCTAATTTCTACTCTTCTGGACAAGCCACACTTGCGCGGGGAAACTTACAGCAATGCCGATCATTGGGAGACATTGATGTAAGGCGAATATCGACATCGGAAATTATCTTTTTTTTATTTTTTTATTTCTGTGTATGGCGAGACGAGCATGCCGTTCGCCTGCTGGTAAGCGATGCGACCGCTCATGAACAGTAGCAAAACCAAACATCTTGAACTATAAAGCAATGTTTGGCATTCCACTGCGCTCGCCATCCTGAGACATAAGATGTTAAGTCTCAATATGTCCAGTAGTTACTCTGGCTACAATGTCCTTCAATCCGAAACACAACAGTGCATTTAAACTGCTGTTTAACGGGAGAAATAGACATTGCGGTGGTACCCACCCAGGCAGCCTCTCACATATGAGAGACCTACCACCAGTGTCCTATCTAGTGTCTGAATAGATATTTGATTCCAGGTTATACTTCCAGGGGTCCGACTTTTAGTGTGGCATGTCCCTAATGTTCGATTAAATTGACACTTACAAGGTACTTTACAGATCAACAATTAAGGCTTTCTGCAGACTAGCAACATTAGCAAACAATACTTAATTATGTTGTATATTATATTTATACTAGCAAAGAATATAGATAAACATTTGTGCTTAATATAATTCGGAAAACATTAAGATAAGAATATACATAAAAAGTGCCTGAATATTTACTAATAAGATGACACTGACAACATGATAAACGTAAGGAAAGGTAGTTATGACATTTTTTACCAAAACACTTACTCTTAGATCCAGCATCATACTGTGCATTATACAATCCATGCTTTGCCTTGTTCATACAAACAGAAAATATACGGAAACAAACAGGAATGAAAGCGATTTAAAAATACTGGGTTCCAATGAACAGTACTTAAACGCACCATTTTATACAACCATAATGTGTCAATCGTGTAACTCCAGTCAATATAGCACTTATAGCCACTCTACGCTGCCATCTGCTTGCAGCGCTTTATTGTAGCTACACCTTCTCTTCAGGAATCTGTAGGGGTAAGCTGGCGTCTTCAGGTTTCCTCGAAGCGGCTGCAGCGGCTTGCAGCGCTCGTCTGTGCCGCTTTTTAGTTCGTTCTTTGTGGAAGAATAGCCTGAGGTAGTGGCAGGGGAAGACAACGCACTCTCCCGCAGGTTCTTCAGCGTCGATGTACACTCCTCGCACCAGGACTGAGTTGGAGCAGTTCAAGAGGATGAGCAGGGCGAGGCTTACCACGTGGGAGCACCAGTTGCTGAGCTTCGGGGTTTCTGCGAACAATTAAACGTTTAGCTGTTTTGACGTGACAACGTCTTAAATTAGGTTGCGGCTGGGAGTCACTTATGAAAAAGTGTAACGCCCGGTAACGTAACGGTGCGCGCGCAGCACTAGAGAATTATTTTTCAGTTTCACCCACTTTTTCCAAAATTGTCCCATAGCCCCCCCCCTGCCTTCCCCCACCCTTATTCCGAAATAGTGCCTATTAGCCTCCCCACGAAACCTAACCCCCCCCCTCCCCTACCCCCACCCCGAAAATTTACCTCACCCCCCCCCCCCAATCCTATCTCGGCCAACATAGGTCGTAGACCCACCGAGTTTGGTATCCTCGGAACCGTCTTGGTGAGGGCTACAAATTGACCCCGCCAGAAATCCCAAATTACGCAAAAAATTACCCCCCCAAAAAAAAATATTTTACCTCCAAAACAATTAATTTAAGTTAGCCTCCCCACGAAACCTTCCTCCCCCCCCCCCTCCCTTACCCCCACCCCGAAAATTTACCTCACCCCCCCCAATCCTATTTCGGCCAATATAGATCGTAGACCCACCGAGTTTGGTATCCTCGGAACCGTCTTGGTGAGGGCTACAAATTGACCCCGCCAGAAATCCCAAATTACGCAAAAAATTACCCCCCCAAAAAAAAATATTTTACCTCCAAAAAATTTATTGACGTGACAACGTCTTAAATTAGGTTGCGGCTGGGAGTCACTTATGAAAAAGTGTAACGCCCGGTAACGTAACGGTGCGCGCGCAGCACTAGAGAATTAGGCGCATTGAATCGGCGCATGCTTGTGTCTCTGTCTTTGTCTTTCTCGAACGTTCTTGGCGTTGGAAAAACAAGAAAGCGTCACAATACAAGTTCACACGTGTGGTTAAAGTATCGTCAGCTGTGTCTGTAGTGAAAATATGGAGTGCTTAGATTCGTCATTACATGTACAATGTTTTAGTAAACAAAATATATTTCTATAGTTAAAATTTGTGCAATTCTTATTTTCATTCAATTCCTTGTTCCTATTGTGCAATTTAATTATATTCATATCAATAAATATTCTACCGAGAAAAAGACGTTGTCACGTAAAATCTTCGCCCGTAAAACCGACTTTACAGGCAACCATTTTTTTTTTAGCTAACCAATAAGCAAAGGTTGCACATAAAGATAAGCGATCAAATGAAATTGATAAATTTGTTACAGCTGGCCAGTAAGCAAAGGGCTTAATTAGAGATAATGATCACATCAAAATTGAACGTTTATAAAAGAGGGGCGTGATTAGACATTACTGGATACTCGAGAATATTATTGATTTAATTAAACTTTCCGCAAACTCTTCGTCAGTTTTCTCTGTGATCGTTGAATACATGGTGTCGAAACGAATAATGTTAAGCTAAAACTCCCAGCAATAAGATTAACCCGTTAGACTGATTTCTAATCTGATTTGTGATTTGACCATAGGTGGTGTTGGGCATCTAGATACCCATCTAGATAGGACTATTCCTAGTCTACTGTAGAAACAGGGTATCATTCCGTTGAAATAAATAAATTGAATGAAATGCCGTAATCAAGTAAACAGAGTAAATCCCTGCTCTAATTAAATATTTAATTTAATTCTATTATATGCATACGGAATAGTAGGCCTACATTTAAAATTGCATCAAGAGTCACTAGTTATAATTCGTCCGCGCATCATATACTTTGGGAGTGTAGTCTTTGGCAGAATGAGCGTAGACCCATGCTAGATAGTATGCAAATACCATCTGGAGCTGTATACTACATGGACCTTGTAGAGACTAGAAAGAACTTCCGTGCTTCCCGGCGTTTTTGCCATACCTATTACTGGAATGAAGTACATAATAGGTCCCATTTAAATGTAATAATGTAAAAGTCTTTTTGCGAGATTATTTACCTCTTCAGTTCAATGTTTTGTCACCCGCTATGCACGGAGAGAAATGGACCATAATTTATTTCCAACTCCTCCTATTAATTTAACTTTCTGATTGATTTCGTTGCGGGTTAAAGACAAGTTAGACATTCCCGGAGACTCGCCGAGCTTCAGTACTCGGTGTCATTACATTGCGTGCTACTGTTGATCCTGGCTTACAGGAGTTACAGTGGTGGGTGTGAGGGCGGGACAGTCTCCTTAGTTATAGTTCTAACCTGCAGTAGTGGTTTTGCTAACCAAGCTTGACTACCAGACTCATCGACTTACTCTGTGTGTGTATTACTAACTATGCGAAGATGCCCATAATTGTATAAAACTCACCAGGAAAGAAGAATATGTCAAGCAGACCCCACACGCCTCTCCACACATTGACAGTGGCGATGAAGGAGATGAGGTGGTACACGTCAGCGAGTAGGAGTCGAGGCGCCCCGTGGAGCCGCGCAGCCGCCCAGCGAACTGGCGCCTGTAGGGCAAATGTCGCCACTACTAAGGCGTAGCCTACAACCTGAGGACAATGGCAATGACTATAATTATAACATACAGGGTACTGAAAGAAAACTATTATTTACGGATTTTATCGCGGATTTGGTTTCATTTTTACATTTTTTAACGTCTTGACGTTTCGATTACTGTCCAGCTTTCGTGGTCACGGGGTGGACTGGATACAGGGTATCAAGACTATTACCGAAAACGAAGCCGGGTGGTAGTTTTACTGGCTTCAGAGACAATGCAAATAAAACTTTTGCAAAAGAATGGGACGTTTTTTTTTGAATAATTTTCGGATGTACGTTCGTTCACCCAAATGGTGATAAATATGTAGTTTTCCTTAAAATATTAATACAAAGCCTTTTATTTTTAAAGATGCTACGGTACGCAACATTTTTTTGTTGTTGCAAAATTTTTTGTTACATTGGAATGTATTGCAGTTCGAATATACCCTATACCGGGTATCTCAAGACTGCTACCGAAAACGAAGCCGGGTGGTAGTTTTAGTGACTACAAACACAATGCAACAAGAAATTTCGCAAAGAAACACGACAATTATTATTTTTGATTTTTTGAATATTGTCACTTTTGGGTGGTAAATCCATAATTCTTGCTAAAATAATAATTTAAACTCTTTTATACCTTAGATTATTTATAAATAAAAGGGTATACACTATTATTTTAGGAAATAGTGTATTTACCACCCAAATATGGTAAAAGGAAAAAAATTAAAAAAAAAATTGTGTCTTTTTTTGCAACTTTTTCTGTTGCATTGTGTCTGAAGTCGCTTAAACTACCACCCGGCTTCGTTTTCGGTAGCAGTCTTGATATACCCTGTATAGGTGTGTTTATGAGTATTCAGCTAATTGTAAGTAATACTGTAGTAATCTATCAAGGAACCATTGAACGGTAAACAAAATATTACAGATTTTTTACAATGGCATGGGAAAGGGAAGAAAAAAAGAGTGGGAAGAGGAAACGGAAACCTTTCGGAAAATATTATTTATCAAATGTAATAATACAGTAAAGCATTTCACGTCAGTTTTCTGTTTGATAGTGATACTATTTTAGTCCTGCCGGTTCAATCCGATATTTTAATAGTAAACCAAGTTTGGATATTACTTGAACCAAAGTAACTTTTCAGATGAAATAATTTTGTAATAATCCTAAAATTATGAGTCTGCAATGATGCCGACACATGTTATATGACGATTGAGTGTATCTAGAAGGCATTTAATAATTTAATCGGAGTTAATGTTGTTGCTATTCTCATAATTTGGGAGCCTCCGTGGCGCAGTTGGTAAAACGCTGGATGTGAAAGGTAAGGCCATGGGTTCGATCCCCGCACCGAAACAAGTGTTTATGTAATCCTAAGGTATTTCTTTCGGGTCTGGATGTTTGTGCGGCCGAAAAGTCTACATTAGAATAAGGTCAGTAGTATGTATGTGACTTTTGGGTGTATTTATTTAAATTGATAGAACAATTGATAGACATCATATAACCGACGGCGCCTATACTGATCCACGACAAACAAACGACATACCTAACAAACAATTAATCTTATCGGAGCCTGCGTTTAGGGCGGAACAATAAACCCTCAATAAAAGGCTTACCACCTTTGTTTGTAAACACTATTTTATACATCAACTCGTGTTTTGTGTGGAAACTGCCGCCGGTACTGTGTCAATAGATAAATTATTATTAATGTAATGTGTTAATCATAATACATCTTTACTTATATTATGATTGTGAAAGATTGTATGTATGGATGTATTCATGAGTTTTTGTTACTCTTTAACGCAAAAACGGGTTGACCGATTTTGACAAAATTTGGTATAGTGGTAGTTGACACATTAACACGTTGGCTATTTCTTATCCCTAAAAATATTCACAGTAGTCACAAGCACAGTCGTAATCCCACATTAAGATCAATTAAGTCTCTCATGGGAATCAGAAACTACAAGGGAGTTTTCGGTCTCACACATACCCAGAACCAGGGCAAATATTTGTGGGCCTCACAAACATTTGATTCATCGCGGGGATCCAACCTGCAGCATCTTGTTCCTCATCCGCCATCTATTCTACAGCGCCACGGAGTTTGTCAAATGTATCGCACTTCTGATACAACCTGTGTGTGTTTAGGCCGGTCTATCTATAGTTAGTGGGAACTGTATACAGGGTATATCAAGACTGCTACCGAAAACGAAGCCGGGTGGTAGTTTAAGCGACTTCAGACACAATGCAAGAGAAAAAGTTGCAAAAAAAAGCGACAATTTTTTTTTGTAATTTTTTTTTCCTATGGATATATTTGGGTGGTAAATACATTTTTTCCTAAAATAATAGTGTATGCCCTTTTATTTATAAATACTCTAAGGTATAAAAGAGTTTAAATTATTATTTTAGCAAAAACTATGGATTTACCACCCAAAAACGACGATATTTAAAAAATCATAAAAAATAATTGTCGCGTTTCTATACGAAATTTTTAATTGCATTGTGTTTGTAGCCACTAAAACTACCACCCGGCTTCGTTTTCGGTAGCAGTCTTGATATACCCGGTATGAATGGAGCTTCATTTATCATCAGCTCCATTGTAATTTGGCATGCCACTATAAAAATAAAGCAGTAATATATTTTCATGTGACTTCGATATTGTTAAAGGATGCTTATGAGTTTGACACTGCCCACATGACAGTAGCCATTGTACACATGGCTTTACTTCCGGCCGCCAACCTTTAGATGAAAATTATACGTTATCAGTTTACAAGCACTTCATAGAGGTAATTTTGTAATCAGGGATTGAATTGACCTAGGTCAACCGGAGAAGTATTGTACATTTTTTTATTGCAATGAATGGCGAGACGAGTATGCCGTTCGCCTGATGGTTAGCGATACGAACGCTCATGAACAGTACACACCCTGAATTAAAAAGAAATGCTTGGGATTCCACTGCGCATCCTGAGACATAAGATGTTAAGTTTCAATATATCCAGTATTTACTCTGGCTACACTGCCCTTCAAACCGATACACAACGGTGCATTTATACTGTTGTTTGGCGGGAGAAATAGACATTGCGGTGGTACCCAGGAGGCCTCTCACATACCGGGTATCTCAAGACTGCTACCGAAAACGAAGCCGGGTGGTAGTTTTAGTGACTACAAACACAATGCAACCAAAAATTTCGCAAAGAAACGCGGCAATTATTTTTTATGATTTTTTAAATATCGTCATTTTTGGGTGGTAAATCCATAGTTTTTGCTAAAATAATAATTTAAACATTTTTATACCTTAGATTATTTATAAATAAAAGGGTATACACTATTATTTTAGGAAAAAATGTATTTACCACCCAAATATGTTCATAGGAAAAAAATCACAAAAAAAAAATTTCGCTTTTTTTTGCAACTTTTTCTGTTGCTTTGTGTCTGAAGTCGCTTAAACTACCACCCGGCTTCGTTTTCGGTAGCAGTCTTGATATACCCTGTATGAGAGACCTACCACCAAACGTAATTGGAAATTGAAATTAAATAATTTAGAAATATTAATAAAGAATGGTGCTCATTGAATCAAAAGAATGTTTTACATACTTTTCCTCCTATATGTTACCATCTTTTGAATTACCAACCCAATCCAATCCAATTAGCAATTATTGTGCGAATTAAGTATGTCGACTGACGGTAAACATTTTGATACTTCAAAAAGCTATAAGCTATATTTTATTAGACTATATATATATATATATATATATATATATTTATAGTTATGAGGGGAATAATTATTACATAATTAGTGGCAAACGATACCCAGACCCAAAATACATCTCATAAAATATATTGTTTTATGAAAGCTTCTCAAAGAAGACAAATATGTCAAGTCTTATATTTATTATCACATAATAAGGACAATGCAAAAATAAGGCATCTGATTCACCCCTCAAAATAACTACCTAAACGAATCCAAACCATTTCTAAGGAAAAATGAAGTCATCCATTAGGCGTAACAAGATTTGGTCCTCAAAGAAAACGATCATCCGCAAATAGCAACAGAATTATCCAATTTGCACAACGGGTAGGGTTTCAGGAACCGACCTGATGAGGTAAACGCGCGCCGTTCCGCTAGTTACTGCTGGTATTTCTGTCTGTGCGTCCCACGTGCAAAATTACCTCAATGTCGCCTTGCTATTGAACGTGAGACTCAGGGTTTCTTGTTTCTATGAATGGATTGTGTATTTTAATGGATCGTTGTAGTTCGTTGAGTATATCGAGGATTAGAAAGGCGGGATTTGTTGTAAATTATTTTTGTTTTTTCTTATGGGATTGAAAGCCTTCGTAGCATATTTGGTTAGACGCTGGTTGTGGAACGTGAGGCCACGGGTTCGAATCCCGCACCAAGGCCAATATTTGTGTAATCCACAGGTCTGGATGTTTGTGACACCAAAAACGATTCTTGTAGTTCGTGATACTTACGACTCAAGACTGTCTCTTAGTGTGGGGTCAGGACTTTGTATGTGACTGTCGGATGTACTTGAATTTAGAATTTTATTTAAGATTTCACTAATTAAGATAGTAATTACTGTTGTAATTTAATCAGGAGTTTAACAACCAATGATAAAAGTAATAATTTTTTTTATGATTACAGTAAAATATGGTTTGAAAATGAATTATATTTCTCTATTGGAGTGTCCAAGGTTTTATCTTGGAAACCCCATAAAGTTAGACAAAAAATAACTTATTTTATGTCATGTATTGTTATGTCGTAGTTCATAATTATTTCTAACGATCTATTGTTAACTGCGTCAAGGTTTAAGTTTCGTTATTTAATATGATATAACTTTACTTAAGTATACTTTATACAGAAACAAAAGGAAAATAACGAGTTCAGTAAAACATTATTTAGTTCAGGACCTTACTAAAACTATTACACCCAGTCTATACCTACATGACCATTGACTAATAACTACGGAACAAGCGGCCGATTTCCCACGCCCTAAAAATCCATAAAAAATCTCTCTGGAATTTAAGTTTCCTTATGATAATATGATAAATCTTTCACTATAATAAATAGTTTGGTTTAAGTGAGAAAAAGATATGTTCTGATGTCTGAATGGTTTATTTAGTAATAATTTTATATATGAAATAAAATGTATTTATTGGTCATGTAGGCAATTAAAGAGCTCTTATGAAAAGTCAATACTTAGCACTTAACCTCTATATACAAAATATTTTCTATACTTAAAATTATTTATATTAATTTACCATTACCTCTCCATTACCCCTCTTGAAATAAAAACTCCACTAACAACTAAAGAGCTGTTAATACAAAACCACATTAGAGATCAGCTGATCGTACGTGTGTTCTAATTCCACGCGTTCAAATCGAATATATCGTAGTACAATATCATGTGTGCTGGGGGACGCAAGACGGACGCGAAAGGAAGAGGCAATTGCGCTCCATAAGTGGTCACTGACTCAACGGCGCGATATATATACTCGTATGCGGAAAAATAAAATATTATTTCACAATTTTTCTATGATTCGGTCTAACTAGACATAGAGCACGGAATGTAACAAAACTATCCCGTCTTTAAAGATGGATATGAATAGAAAATATATGCCTATATGACTCATATATGTGAGAGGCTGCCTGGGTAGGTACCACGCCAAACAGCAGTGTAAATGCACTATTGTGTTCAAGTGTAAAGGATATTGTAGCTAGAATAAAAATACTGGACATATTGAGACTTGACATCTTATGTCTCAGGATGGCGAGCGCGGTGTAAAGTATTGCTTTGTAATTCGTGGTGTTTTTTAGTTTTGCTACTGTCCATGAGCGATCGTATCGCTTACCATAAGGCGAATGATATGCTCCATTACCATTTACGGCAATAAAAATGATATATGATTAGAAAATACAGCCGGTGTTTTTCATCTCCCTAGTACTTTCATGTCAGTAATTGTTTTATCGGTAGACAGAATTTATCAGTTTTTTTACTGATATCTTTATATACAATGTCTATCTATATATATGTATCTATAATATTATATACGAAAATGTTTTATGCATGCAGTTTTAAATATATGACTCGATTGATTAAAAATACTTTGTATCCAAATTGATCCCCTTTTTTATCATTGAATATGCTTTCCAATGCACATCTCTCATTTTCCAGAGAGTATAATTCGCCTTAATAAGTTCCTATGTTGATAATAGCCATCAAAATAAACAAGATTCGATTAAAATAGATTGGATACGGAGCACTTGATAACATTAAATACATTTACAATGGAAAAGGAAAGCAGATAGTATATTTAATATAACATTAACATAAACCTCACGCACACAACGCAGTCACTATTGACAAGAACTTTGAATATGTTTTGTTATCTTATAATTATATTAATATCATTTATTCATGTATTTTTAGACATGCTTGTTGATATTATTAAGACGGAAGAATCAATGCAGTAGGAACTTGAGAATATAAACAAAATATATATATATATATATGTATATATATATATATATATATATATATATATATATACCTAGCCAGGTCATAAATTCTGTCACATGTTTAATATAAAATAATTGAAACAAGATTATTCATTATGTAACCATTTATATACCAAAATGAATTTAACAAAACATAGATTCTTATGACACTAAAGTTTATTCAAAATGACCTCCGTGATTTTGAATACAGGCCTTCAATCTGCGCGGCCAATTGTCTATCGCAGCACGAACGAGGTCCATGTCAATATCGGCGGCTGCCTTAATCAAGGATTTCTTGAGTGACTCCAAATTGGGATGAGGCTTTGAGCACGCCTTTTCCTCCAAGTGTTGCCATATCTTGTAATCTAACAGATTCAAATCTGGACTGGAGGAGGCCCAGTCTTCGTGCCGGATGAAGTCGATTTCACGCGCCGCCAGCCAGTCTTGTGTGCTCTTAGCTCTATGAGCTGGCATCGAATCTTGTTGGAATACCCAGTGCCTGTTATTGAACATGGTATGAGAAACAGGTTCCACAAGGTTCGTCAGGACTTTATATTGATACACAACTGCATTCGTTTTTACACCTTTCTCACAAAAATGTACCTCTGTTAAGCCCCAATAGAAACTCCCAACCATACCATGAGCGAGGATGGAAAATGACTTCGTTGGACACGCGGAATACGTTTGCTCGCTTCTTCACTACTGTGTGCGTACACCTTATTATTTTGTTTGTTGTAGCTCTCTTCTACGGTAAAAGTTTTTTCATCTGACAAAAGAATTTCCCGATATTTATTTCCCGCGTACCGCTTCAACAAAGCGCGGCATCTCTTCAGTCTCAGGTCCATTAGACGAGCATTCAAACGATGTCCTGTTTTTCTTCGATATGCCTGAAGCCCTAAGTCTTCATTTAAAACCCTTTTCACCGTGGTTCTTCTTAATCCCATCTGAAGGGCCAACAGTTTCTGCTTACGTTCAAACTTTTAACAGGTGAATTTATCTATGTTTTGCATCACATTATTTCAAGTCGGATGACGTCACTCCAATGACAAAAAATGTAGTTCGCAATGCCCTCTACATTTTTTATGGAAAAAACTTTTTCCTAAAACCAATAGTTTCCAAGAAAAAAGCGTTTTTAAATATTTTTTTATTCATTTTTTGGATTTCTCAAAATCAGCAAACAGCGCGACCTTTTTAAATTTTCTGTGACCTCTTGACATGCTCTCCTAACGATTCATTATGTTAAATAACGGTAGGTCTTTATACGGAGGGCAATTTACATATTGACTGAACTAACTCCATATTTAAAAATGAGTAAAATTCTAAAAAGTATACATTTTTATTTTCATGAACAATTCGAGATTCAAATTCAATAAACTTTTTTGTGGCCAGCATTCTAAAAGAAAAGTTTTTACTGTGTGACAATACTTATGACCTGACTGTGTTATATACGTATATATATGACTATATTATTGTCATAACCTTCGATCGTCCGAAGATTCGAACTTCGTTTTGGAGTTACAGAGTAGGGCTTCTGGGCCCTAGCATGGAGCCTTGTCCCTGGGCGTAGCATGAAGACAGGCATCTTTGCAGGCCTACATAATTAGATCGAACGGCCCGGGACCGCACCTGTATACACCGACGGCATTTACGCTTACCATGATGTGCAATGCAGTCACTACACCGAATCAGATTAAAAAAACACTATGTAGGTGGAATATTGAAAAGTTAAAATTGGATCCAGCGCGTCGCATTGATAGTTTCACTAGGTTATACAAGATTTGTCAGGAAGTAACATATTTTTAAATGACAACTAGCGGCCCGGCCCGGCTTCGCCTGGGTGCAGATACTTTTTTATTTTACTCCACACCAAATACGTGTTATTTTTCGTATAAGCTCTTGTATACCTAAACATGAATTAGCTATCCTACTGTCCTGCTCAATTCCGTCCCATCCCGTCTGTTCATTCACTTCCCGATACGTCGCGTCCTTTCTCTTAATTAACCATCCCGTCTTATACCGTGCATTTACATTTCGTCCTATTAAATTTGTCAGCTATCCCAGTCTTCTCCCCTACCTCCCACTCTATTATATCCAGTTTCTCTCTACTTTCTAAACACTTTATCGATTTTGATTATCCATGCAATATCCCATCCCTTATTTCACCCCCACTATGCTGTTTTTCCAAAAATATTACGCCATTACTCTTGTTAGTAATAAAGAGATGAAATATTAATTTTCGTAGAAATGCACTCACACACACACAATTAACGTAGAAACAATTATATTTAACTGGTTTTTCAAGACACAGGCAACGCCTAATTTGAGAATCCCTGCAATATTCTCCATAATTATATAAAATTTTTATTTTATTCAGTTCAGTTCAGTTTTTATTTTTATGTGTTATTTTATTAAAGATTTTTCATTTTCAAGTGAAATTCTATCTTGAAAAGAAGTAAAACTTAATACATGTGAATATTATTTATTTAATTGTCCTATATTTATGTAGCATCATAATATACTCTTTAGTTTACAATAAATTCCTGAACGTATGCATAAATATTTGACAATCAATTTAAATGTCAACCACTTTTCATTACTGTCATTAATTTACATCTTTAAAATCTAAAATACGCCATAAATCGAATATTGTGGCTATGTGTTGTCGATTCGAAACCTTTATTTAAATACTTTATTTAATTTTAGGGAAGAGTTTACCGTATCGACGCTATGAACATTAAATCTTTGACAGTTACAAACCCATGAACATTTTGTGTTTTTTCCTTTTTTTTATACTTTCGTCAATTCAATCGAGATAAAAATTATCCCACCTTTAAGTTGGAACAAATAACACATATCTACAAAATTTCATTATAATCAGTTGAGTGGTTAACGAGCTATGGAGAGGGCTATGCTCGGGGTTTCCCTACGAGATCGAATCAGAAATGAGGAGATCCGTAGGAGAACTAAAATAACCGACATAGCCCACCGGATTAGCAAGTTGAAGTGGCAATGGGCCGGGCACATAGCGCGGAGATCTGATGACCGATGGGGTCGGAAAGTACTCGAATGGAGGCCGCGTAGCGGAAAGCGCAGCGTAGGACGTCCACCAACAAGATGGTCCGACGACCTGGTAAAGGTCGCGGGACGTCGCTGGACACAGGCTGCCTCCTACAGGTCTCTGTGGAAATCATTGGGGGAGGCCTATGTTCAGCAGTGGACTTCCTTTGGCTGATGGATGGATGGATGGATAGTTGAGTGGTTTAGGAGTCCATCGCGGACAAACAACGTGACACGTGAATTATATATATTAAGATATAGATTACTTGCATCAGTGTTCTCCAATCTTTCGGAATACACGACCTCTTATCAGATCGAAAACTTCAGGCGATATAGACAGATAAAAATAGAAATGTTCCCCATTTTGGTACCTATAATTATTAATAAAAAATATCCTCTGTCAGCCTATGCCTATTACTGGAATCAAGTATAACAGCTCACATAATAGGTCCCATTTAAATGTAATAATGATTTGATCCGTGGTGCTTTACAGCTGGCTTTTCCGGCTGTAAAAGTCTTTTTGCGATGTTATTTACCTCTTTAGTTCATTGTTTTGTCACACGCTTGCATGGAGGGAAGTGGATAATAATTGATTTCCAATTCCTCCTATTAATTTAACTTTCTGATTGATTTAATTGCGGGTTAAAGACAAGTTAGACATTTCCGGAGATTCGCCGAGCTTCAATGCTCGGTGTCATTACATTGCGTGCTACTGTTGATCCTGGCTTATAGGAGTTACAGTGGTGGGTGTGAGGGCGGGACAGTCTCCATCCTCTGTAAGCGTGATGACCCCTTGAGTGAGGATAAGGCTTTGCGACCCTCCTGGGGGTCGTGCCCCATAGATTGACAAACACTGCCATACAATATAGTCTATGCCCAAAAAATAGGTTGTTGTTGAGTGGACGGTTGAAAAAGTAAAGCTATGTAATATAGAGTCGACCCCGTCACAATACGAAACTAAAGGAGAAGAATGTTCTCTAGCTTTTTTTATTGCAAAGAATGGCGAGATGAGCATAACATTCGTCTGATAGTAAGTAGTAAGCGATACGACCGCTCATGGACAGTAGCAAAATCAGATAACACCATAAATTAAAAAGTAATGCTTGGCATTCCACTGCACTCGTCTTCCTTAGACACAAGATGCAAGTCTCAATATTTCCAATGCCAGAGTAACTGGCTAAAATCTTCCTTAGATAATAATTAATCAAAATACTTTCCTGTAATATTCCAAGAGCAATTAATATTATATAGCGGCGCCAGAATTATTTGAATAGGCTTGGAAATATTTGTATGTTTGTTGTTCCTACGGTTAATAAACATTTGTTTAAGCATTACCTAAATGTTTAGGCAAACTCAGGGAAGCCTTTTATATATTTACTAGCTTTTCCCCGCGACTTCGTCTGCGTGTTTATGTTATCATAATACGGACGTTAAAGCAATACATTATATGAAAATTTCATCCCTTATTTCACCCCCTTAGTGCTATTTTTCTAAAAGTAGTTCACGCCATTATTTTTCGTTTAAAATAAGTCGTGAAATACGAAATTTGATATCAATAACTTCAGTGTTTCGATTTTGCATTCAACACTTCAACCCCTATTTTAACTCATTTAGGGTTAATTACAGGAAAAAAAATGCAGTTACTCTTGTTCCTAGATGAATAACCTAAGTGTCAAATTTAATATTTGCAATTTCAACGGTTACAATTTTCCATACAACAGTTTTTAACCCTTTTCACTCCCTTAGGGGTTGAATTTCCAAAAAATCTTACTTAGTGCTACTCTACATCATAATAGGAATCCTTATGCAAAATTTCACCTTTTTAACTCCAGTAGTTCCGGCTGTGCGTTGATCCGATAGTTCGGTTCTACAAAAATTCAACCCTTATTTATACCCATGTAAGGTTAAATTTAGAATAATTAAGTATGCAGTTATATTTTTTTTGATAGGCTAACTAACTTGCAAAGTTTGAAAATTCTAGCTTTAACGGTTTAGATTTTCCATACAACCGTTTTTTACCCTTTTCACCCCCTTAGGGGTTGAATATCCAAAAATCCTTCCTTAGTGCTACCCCACGTAATAATAGGAACTCCTGTGTAAAATTTCACATTTGTAGCTCCAGTAGTTTCGGCTGTGCGTTGATTAGATAATCATAAAATCACCCTACTCTCTCAACACTTCAATCCTTATTTTAACACCTTAAAGGCTCATTTTGGATAAATAAAGTATTTAGTTAGTTTTCGTTTTAAATGACTAATCAAAGTGCCAAGCTTGACGTTTGTAACTTTAACGGTTTCGATTTTCCATACAACAGTTTTTAACCCTTTTCACCCCCTTAGGGGTTGAATTTCCAAAAATCCCGTCTTAGTGCTACACTACATCCCAATACAAAACCCTGTGTAAAATTTCAGGTTCCTGGCTCCAGTAGTTTCGGCTGTGCGTTGATACGTCAGTCAGTCAGTCAGGTTTCTCTTTTATATATAGATGATCTAGTGACCTAAATTGTTAATTCTGTATTGTTTGTATAGATTAATATTTGTTAGATGTATTAATTTATTTACCTAAACTGATGTATGAACATTTCCATCCGCAATTAAAACAACAAACGCAGCAAACGTAAATTCATACACACAACACTACAATTTTCACACCTATAAAACGTAACTCATAAATAAATATAATAAGAGATGAAGAAGTATCTACTCAAAACCGAAGCGAATGACCCGACTGATGAAAGTAAATTAAAATGGTATACCAGAATGTAGATATTTATTTATTTATCCTTATGGAATACAGTGGTGTCATTATATGTATATTATTATAAAGTCTGTTTCTATATACTGAGCATTTCAGTCCCTCCAAAAGCTTTATTGCCTTGAATGGCTAGACGAACATGCCGTTCGCCTGATGGTAAGCGATACGACCGCTCATGAACAGTAGCAAAACCAAACAACACCTTGAAATACAAAGCAATGCTTGTCATTCCATTACCCTCGCCATCCTGAGACATAAGATGTTGTCTCAATATGTCCAGTAGTTATTCTTGCTACAATGTCCTTCAGTCCGAAACACAATAGTGTATTTAAATTGATGTTTGGCTGGCACCCTCTCACATACGAGAGACCTACCGCCAGGAAACTATTTCCAGGGATACAGCGGTGTCATAATGTATATGTCATAAACTCTGTTTCTATATACTGAGCATCCAGTACATCCAAAGGTTCTTTTAATGGCATATTCCTGTAATTAATATTAAGGTCTATTCCTATCAATTTGATGGTGTATAATAGATCAAAGAGCACTCACCAGCGAAGTCCAGCAGGACTTGACCTGGTCGTCAGGGAAGAGGAAGATGTCGAGTAGCGCCCAGGAGCCTCGCCAGACGAACACCACCAGTGAGCCCACCACAGCCACAGAGAACACGCAGTCCAGCACGTACAGCGCCGTCTCTCTGCTGTTCTGTAAGATAACCGGACCGTGTTACTCATAAAAATACGTAGAATTATATTATAATGGATTGTAATTTTTATCTTTATTCTTTATCAACCTATATGTCCACTGCAGGGTTCGGGCCTTCTCTATAATCGAGAGATTGAGAGTGGTTAGGTCATATAGTCCACCACGTTGGTCTGGCTAGCTTGATGTGATAAAGCAATGCTTGGGATTCCACTGCGCTGGCTACCTGAGACGTAAAATGTTGAGTCTCAATATATCCAGTACTTACTCTGGCTACAATGTCCTCCAAACCGAAACACAACACTGCATTTATACTGCTGTTTGGCGGCAGAAATAGACTTTGCGGTGGTACCTACCCAAGCGGCCTCTCACAAATGAGGGACTTACCACCAGTAAATACTGTATATATTGTTCTATACTGTTTCCTTCATAGCCACCCACTAGGCACGGGCTTCCTCTAAAATCAAGATTGCTATTGAGAGGAGTTAGGCCACATAGTCCATCACAGGTTGTCAGACTTCATATACGATAGAAATAAATCGCTATGGTATGCAGGTTTCGTCACCATATTTTCTATCAATGTTATAGAGCGTGGTATAGACTAGACAAGACACACATGACTCCGAAAAGTCAGATACACATAGAATATTACACCTATTCTTACTGAAAAAAAATCCGAAAGTTTGTTTGTTTACTCATCAAATTATCGTATTTTTTGCATATAAATTTACAGGGCCATTAAAAGATATAGCGTTCTCTTTGTGGCGGATGCAATACGCCAACTTAGATTTAGCTTTTAAATTTACACGCTTATTATTCGTAATTTTCACTTTATTTAAACATGTATTGCATTTTAAGATAACCAGTCGAGACCACTGCGAGCGCGAGTTTCACCCACTTCGGGCACGCACATAGTGATATTTTTTGTGCAAAGATGGAACTAATGAATAAAAGTTATTACATTTGAATAAAAAATACCAGATTATAATAATACAATATAAACTTTAAACTAATACATATATTATACAAAAACAATAAAAAGAACTTAGAATAATGACATACACATTCTAAAAGACTTCATAAATACAATTAAAAATTATTTATTTTATTATTGTGTTTTATACAGGGTATATCAAGACTGCTACCGAAAACGAAGCCGGGTGGTAGTCTAAGCGACTTCAGACACAATGCAACAGAAAAAGTTGCAAAAAAAAGCGAACATTTTTTTTTTGTTATTTATTTCCTATGGCCATATTTGGGTGGTAAATACATTTTTTCCTAAAATAATAGTGTATACCCTTTTATTTATAAATACTCTAAGGTATAAAAGAGTTTAAATTATTATTTTAGCAAAAACTATGGATTTACCACCCAAAAATGACGATATTTAAAAAATCATAAAAAATAATTGTCGCGTTTCTATACGAAATTTTTAATTGCATTGTGTTTGTAGTCACTAAAACTACCACCCGGCTTCGTTTTCGGTAGCAGTCTTGAGATACCCGGTATATGTTATTGTAAATATTGATCAAACGATACGAGTGCTATTAACACGAGACTTGTTTTCGCATAAGCCAGAGTTAACAACCCTAGTGCGAACGCCGAGCGTAGTGTGAGTGTGGCAACAAAAGTGAAGTACATATACAAGCTTGACTTCTGTTAGTATTCTGTGGTTTGGACAATAGCCCAGATGTTTGGGCAGACTTTAATTTTTTTATTGAATGGATAGACCCTATTTAATGGTTTAAATATATTTTCTTTAAGATTTATCCCCACCGATCCTTATTCAGGTAGTCCTATAAAAGGGTCGGTTTATTTGGATGAGAAGGACAGTCTGCCATCTCTCATCACGAGCACATCTCGCTCCGAGTCGCATAGTTATAATTTTACTCTTTCTCTGTATGTATTAAGTGTTAATTTACAAAATATACAGTAGTTGGTTCCTGGAAGTTAGTGCTCATTCTAATACCTACACTTAAAACCACCAAATCTTAATTCAGGAAACAAGGACGGAATGACGGATCAAAGGATCTGTGGTATTTTGAACGAAAATATTATACAGATAACTTTGTTCCTGGGCATCTATAATAAGCTGCGGGTAAAATCGAGGAAATAATAAATAAATACACCTAACAGTCATAAACATTGTCCTAACTCTACAAGATACAAAGTCTTGTGTTAGAAGGTATCAGAAACTATGTAAGTGGGTCATTAAGTCCCTAGACTAACCCAGATATACGACCGTCGAATCAGGCAGTTTTATTTTTCAATAGTACCAACATTCAGAAGATATGGAAGATCAAGTGAGGCTAAATTTGCGTTTGTTTGCACGATGGGTATAAATGAGTTTCTTCTTGCGAATGCGACAGGGGCGTGTGGAAAAGAGATGAAGCTATATTTGGAAACTCCTTCATTGATCTCAACGACTACGTTTGATTTCAAATATTCAATTTGTGTTTACTAGTTAGTTTTGTTAATTAACCGAACGAAGAAACATATTTTATTTGGTACAGGAGGTTGTCCGCGACTTCGTCTACGTTTATCTATACATACAGGGTATATCAAGACTGCTACCGAAAACGAAGCCGGGTGGTAGTTTAAGCGACTTCAAACACAATGCAACAGAAAAAGTTCCAAAAAATAGCGACAATTTTTTTTTGTTATATTTTTCCTATGACCATTTTTGGGTGGTAAATACATTTTTTCCTAAAATAATAGTGTATACTCCTTTATTTATAAATAATCTACGATATAAAAGTGTTTAAATTATTATTTTTGCAAAAACTATGAATTTACCACCCAAAAATGACGATATTTAAAAATCATTAAAAAAATTGTCGCGTTTCTTTGCGAAATTTTTAGTTGCATTGTATTTGTAGTCACTAAAACTACCACCCGGCTTCGTTTTCGGTAGCAGTCTTGAGATCCATCCATCCATCCATCAGCCAAAGGAAGTCCACTGCTGAACATAGGCCTCCCCCAATGATTTCCACAGAGACCTGTTGGAGGCAGCCTGCATCCAGCGACGTCCCGCGACCTTTATCAGGTCGTCGGACCATCTTGTGGGTGGACGTCCTACGCTGCGCTTTCCTATACGCGGCCTCCATTCGAGCACTTTCCGACCCCATCGGTCATCAGATCTCCGCGCTATGTGCCCTGCCCATTGCCACTTCAACTTGCTAATCCGGTGGGCTATGTCGGTTATTTTAGTTCTCCTACGGATCTCCTCATTTCTGATTCGATCTCGTAGGGAAACCCCGAGCATAGCCCTCTCCATAGCTCGTTGAGTGACTTTGAGCTTCCTAATAAGGCCCATAGTGAGAGGCCACGTCTCGGTGCCGTAAGTCATCACTGGCAACACACAACTATCGAAGACTTTCGATTTAAGGCACTGAGGTATTTTGGACGAGAAGACGTCGCGTAGTTTCCCGAACGCTGCCCAACCGAGTTGGATTCGACGATTGACCTCTCTCTCGAAGTTGGACCTGCCTAACCGGACCACTTGTCCTAAATAGACATATTCGTCAACAACTTCAAGAGTCGAGCCCCCAACACCGATGGGGGTGGGCACAACATGGACATTCGACATGATCTTCGTTTTGTCCATGTTCATTTTAAGACCCACCTGTTGGGAGACTCGATTGAGGTCTTCGAGCATAGTGCTAAGGTCTTCCAACGATTCTGCCAAGACTACAATATCGTCGGCAAACCGAAGGTGAGTAATATACTCGCCGTTGATGTTGATACCGAATCCTTTCCACTGTAAGAGCTTGAAGGCATTTTCCAGCGCGGCAGTGAACAGTTTCGGAGATATGACATCTCCCTGTCTCACGCCTCTCTGTAGTGGAATAGCCTTCGTACTCTGATCTTGTACTCGGACCGACATGGTGGCGTTGTTGTATATACACTTCAACACTTCGATGTACCGATAGTCGATATGGCACCGCTGGAGAGACTGTAGCACAGCCCAAGTCTCGATCGAATCAAAGGCTTTCTCATAGTCCACAAACGCTAAACAAAGCGGCAAGTTATACTCCTCGGTTTTCTGTATAACTTGCCGAAGCGTATGGATGTGGTCTATGGTACTAAAGCCTTTTCGGAAACCGGCTTGTTCGGGAGGCTGGAAGTCATCAAACCTGCGTTCGAGACGATTTGTGATGACCCTCGAAAACAACTTATAGACATGGCTCAGGAGCGAGATGGGCCTGTAATTCTTCAGCAAAGTGTTATCACCTTTTTTGAAGAACAGTACCACCACGCTCCTGCTCCATGCCTCTGGCGTTGAGCCCTCGAGGAGAACGGAATTGAAGAGCCTCTGAAGGACTTTCAGTATCGGCGTTCCGCCCGCTTTCAGAAGCTCTGAAGTTATTCCGTCCTCGCCCGGCGCCTTGTTGTTTTTAAGTTGCTTCAGGGCCATCTCAATCTCACACAGGCTGATGTCCGGGATATCATCGCTAAAGTGTCGGATCAACTCGGCTCTCGGGTCTTCGGCCGAGCTATTAGCAGGTTTGGCAACCGAGGTGTGAGTCTTGAGATATCCGGTATAAATAAAATTGAAGAGTCTGTTTTAAAAGTGAAAATAAAAAAAATGTCATACTACATATCGTTATATACACGATACCTGTGCCGAAAATGATATTTTAAAAAATTTTGTCTGTCTGTCTGTTTGTTCCGGCTAATCTCTGAAATTGCTGGACCGATTTTGACGGGACTTTTTTTGGCAGGTTGCTGATATAATAAGGAGTAACTTAGGCTACATTTATTTTAGAAAAATATTTTATTTTAGAAAAATACAGTATTACTGTCCAGTACCGCGCGCAGTTCACGCGCATGCCACCACTGGGCCGTCACGTCAGGCGCCTCCCACCAGTTCTCCCACCAACGAATCAGTATCACATTTACAAAATATTGAATATAAAGAAATTTTTCAATAAAGTTAATACAAAAAACTGAAAATAAATGAGTAAGGGGAGTTTACCGCCGCTCGCTAAGAGCTGGCGCCACCGTAGAATTAGATAGCGGTATGGTTTCGTTACAAAGGTAGATAATTAAAATAACAATGCAAAAACATAAAAAAAAATGCTAAATAAACTAATTAACTTTATTGTTAAATTCCACGCAGACGAAGTCGCGGGCACAGCTAGTATTATGATAATATGGTTGTAAAAGTAAACCAACGTTATACCGCTACAACTATATTACATTGTAAACTCTCCGAAAGCTTTTTACAAAAATCGACATAAAACATTCTCTTGGGTCCTTACCATCTTCTATTCAGCTATGAAATTATCCTTTATTTCAACCCCTTATAGCTAATATTCAAATACAAAGCCGATGCACCCGGTTCAGGACTCCAAGTTTGCGTGCTGTGGCAGATATTACGCCCTCGACGTGATTCCTTGGATTGAGATGGATATACGCAGCGTATATCCACACCAAGGATATTCAGGTCATTCTACATTGCGAGGGGAGCACAATGAAAATTTGGGAAGGGAGAGAACGGGTATTTTTGCACGTGAACGCACACACCTGGGTTTTTCTTGGCATTGTACTTAACCATATTCCTGGAAACCCATGTGAGCTCAATGACAAGATCTTCGCGTCCTCTCACAGTGTCGACCCGGCAACCCGGAGGCCCATAGCGGTATCGCCCAAGAACGGGGCTGTCATCTGCATAGCAATGAGTGTTGCTTAGAGACAACATATAATTGATATGGAGAATAAACAAAGTGGGCGGCAGCACCGAGCCCTGAGGAACTCCGGCATTTACCGACATGAGCGCCGAAGTGTGTCCGTCGACGACGACACGTATTCTACGCCCATGGAGAAAGCCCGAAATCCACGAACACAGGTTGTCGGACAGACCATATGTCGGAACTTTGGAAAGAAGACCACGGTGCCAGACCCTATCAAAAGCCTTGGCTATGTCAAGGCTCATAGCATGAGCCTCGCCAAGCCAGTCAACGCCTCACCCCAGCGGTACAGGACAAACGCAAGAAGTTTCACCTGTTGGTCAATTTTGACGGAATCCGCGATGTCTGTCACTGATCAACAAGTGAACCAAGTGATCAACGAGAGTTTATGATCCACTCCATGACCTTACACATCACTGAGGTGATAGCGATAGGGCGATAGTTGGTAGGGTTTGACCGATCACCCTTTTTGGGGATCGATTGCACATTGTCCTCCTTCCAAGATTTAGGCACAACTCCTGCGCTGTAGGACGCTCGGTAGAGGCAAGTATTCCATCCGGCCACTGGCGTTTCGCACATCGAAAGACCATAGCTCATGCCGCACATCACACTGCCTAATGCGGACATCCGCCATTGAGAAACCGCAATCAGAAAGTGTATGCAGCGTCTGGGAACCACGGTCCTCGAGGCGGGAAGGAGCCGCAAAGATATTTGCCAGTAAGGCTGCCTTACGGCTTGTGAGCCAGCGACCATTCCGGATATCTCAGCGGTGGCAACGCTGGACGGCAGAAGTTAGATTGAACGGCCCTGGCCAAACTACAATAAGTACGACTGCTAGTTGTGTGATTGGCCAACGCACGCCCAATCTTGCTCACGCGCTGGGCATCCGCTCTAACGTAGACCTTCTAGCAGGCCTTTATGTCTCGGTTGTAGGCTTCTTTGAGGGAACTAACAACTCCAAGGGATAGATGAGAAATAAACTTACGCACCATTCCAATCTACCGACGAGTAATGCCAGACCCTCCGCTCAACCTGCACGGCACGTGGAGGTGAAGCGAACGATACTGAAGACCCAAAAAGATTGATCGAAAGTGCCCAGAGGCCAGAGGAACCAACATAATCAGCCTTGGAGACTACCAAGACGTCCAAGACCCCCAAGAAGACCCCTATTTCGGCCGGCGGGAACTGCACCCGCGCGTCATCAGCCGCCTGGCTAAGATACCTGAACAGCCGAGTCGTCTCATTTTCCCCGTTGTGAGACCTGTAAAGGCACACGTAGATTCGGCTCAGGGAACCTAGATCCACGTGCACCCACAGAGCGGAAAAAGAAGGGTCCTCCATGCAGCGCAAACGGCAACAGCAGATATCCGACTGTACATACAAGCATACCCCGGCTTTCGGCTTAAGTTTTCTTTAAGCGAATAACCGGGGTACAGCGGGTAATAATTTTTGGCCGGACGAAAAACAAACGAATCGGCGTCTCCGACAAGAAGAGCAAAGCAGGCCGGGTCGTCTCGAGATCATGGTGGACGGCATTGAGGTTCGTATGTTGTGTGGAGTGACGTCACGGACGTTGAGTCGGCCCTGAAGAAGAACGTTCTATTCGCGGATGTTGGTGAATTCGAAAGTGAATGCGTTGGTGGGGTTATGCACCGTTGAAGGACCTGGTCTGTTTAATTGCACTGTAATGAGGTTGAGGAGGTGGGTTTGATGAAGAGGCATCGAGGAGCCTAAGTCCGGACATTAAGAAGGCCGAATAGTGCCAGGTGGCGAATTGATCCGCCGGATGGAAAGGCCCCCGTATCCTCCCACGATGAGCTGCCGGGACGCCACATCCGGTCACCAATCAGCACGATGCCGACGGAGCCACCCAAGATTATGCATGGCATGGTGAGGCAGCGTCTCGTGGTGATTAGCCACGATTGGGCCCCTGTACTGTACCGCGGGCGACCAGCGGGCAACCGTTTCTACGGGTCTCCCTGACCGGGGGGCAACACTTTTCCCTTCGACAGGGACCAAAAATAACCGCACGGTACAACCTCATGCCCGGAGTCAAGCCCCTTGAAATACCGGAATAACACGGGCTGATCCCGGAAACCGGTCCCTTACGGGGATCACTATGGCGGTCCTTACGCCCCGTGGACGGTGGTCGCTACCCGGTTGGACATTTAAGTCCTACCACCACGAGCTCTGTCATTCATCTGGCACTACCCAGGGGTCCCGTGTAGTGAAACTAGAGTTAAAGCACAGAATACTGAAGTTAAAGCCTACGGAAGCGAGTGACGTTAACCCTCAAAAGTGAAGCTACATACAAATGAACCTTATATAAAGCTTGTAAAAAATGCTTAACCAGGTGGTAAAATGGCGTTCTTTACCGAAAGCCTGTGACCTGTGTCATATGGTGGCTAAATATGATGATTATGATTAAGATAAAAATATAGGCAGGTGGGGGCGGCATTTTTCAGTTTTTGCCCCGCCTCGGAAAAATACCTAGATCCGGCGCTGGTTAAATGTTCAAAGGAGAATGACCATTTTCTATAAAACTTAGTATCGGTGCAAAGACTTTGGACCGATACTAAGATTCTGTGCCTCGATGAAACCTTATTTTTTGTGTAGGGAAAAATATATATTCTCAATAAATATAAACAATTGCGACCCAGGCCCGGAGTTCTGAGAGAAATGAACTTAAATTCCAATAAAAATATTTTTTGTCTTCGTATCTGCGAACAAAATGTAAAATGTGACGATAATTACTTTATTTTATAAAAATTTTGCGCCCGGTCTAAATAGGAAAACGTTTAAGGACAAGCCATGAAAAACGCTATAATGAATCTTAACCATCATCGTATCGGGAGCAACGATATTTCTACCGGTACTATGAATGGGCATTCTCCTGTATGGATAAAAATTTTGCCATTAAAATAAAGTTCAAATGTTCCGCGTATTCTAACAGTGAAACAAAAATAACAACGAATTAATGATTCGGAGTGCTGTTCGGTCTAGCTTAAGCGTA
This sequence comes from Hyles vespertilio, assembly GCA_009982885.2. Lineage (NCBI taxonomy): Eukaryota > Metazoa > Arthropoda > Insecta > Lepidoptera > Sphingidae > Hyles > Hyles vespertilio. The sequence continues at coordinate 4,221,377 of CM042815.1, forward strand.
ATAAAAAAGTTGAGAGGTGTCAAGGGACACCCGAATGGAACGAAGTTTCTTTTCCAATAATTAGTGAAGGAATTGTAATAAAATTTTAGTTCTTTTTAGTTATAAAAATAATACCTTTCATTATTAACAAATATAATGTTATATAAACTTAATCAGTAAGCTAAATTTTAGTAATAATTGGCAAAGATACATAGTCAAATGGAGGGTTGATGTATGACAGCAGGATAACAAACTAAAATTGTAAATAATAATAAATTTATTAAGGAGGATCGAAAATAAATGTATTACGGTTTTATTATGTAATTTTATTTATATGTCACCATCAAAAGAATCATTTGGGTATCACCATCATTATTTTTTTTTCACATATTTATACAATTTATGTTTCTTTTGTACCAATTTGATTTATGACATTTGATGAAAATTAGAAATTGTCGTAACGTTTCCAACTTAATTTTAGGCTTCAGCGTATTCTTAGTTTTTATTTATTTATTTACACACTTTATTGCACAAAAAAAAATACAAATAAAATGAAAATCACAATCATAAAAGTACAATTGGCGGTCTTATCGCTCAAAGGCAATATCTTACAGACAACCATGGGATGGATTTGATAAAAGGATAATTAGAGGGCAGTTTAAAGTGTAAAGAATAGGAGTTAAGACGGAAAAAATAAGAAATACAAATAATTACTAAATAATAATAAAAAATATATATACATACATCAATACAAACATATATATAACTAATATATATACATAAATAAAATAAGAGTATCAGTACATACATACAAACAGGAAAGTTATCCACATCAATGTGTAAATGTAGGAGACAGGTAGTGGTCTTTGACCATTTTTTTTAAACGATGATAGTGATCGCGCCCGTCTTACCACAACTGGTAGGGCGTTCCACAATCCGACAGCTTTGACGGTGAACGACCCGTCCATAAAATTAGTGAAGTGCACAGGCATGCTTAATTCCAGTCTCTCTGACGACCTTAGGGATCTTGAATGGGAGTCATCGAGAAATACAAAACGATCTTTGAGATAAGATGGGGTGACAGGATTAAACAATATATTGTAAAGAATAGAAAGAATATGAGCATTCCGACGAAGCCGTATAGGCAACCACTTGAGCTTAGTACGAAACTCAGAAACATGATCATATTTGCGTAATCCAAATATGAATTTTACTATAGCCTTTAACATATTAATATGTATTTGGATATTTTATTGCCTCTATTAGAGTTAAATAAAATGTATGACTCAATTTTCAAATAAAGAAATAAAAAACGATTGTCAAATGTTTTAAAGTGTCGTGCCAACTTTTCGTGAGAATTTTTTCCCTCTAGCCCCCTTTCACAACGCGCGATAAAGAACTTCGTTCCAAAACTTCGTTCCAAAAATATTTTTGCATCAAAACATAACACTGAATGAATTCTAGATTCAGCAGTATACACTGGCGACAAAAACAACGTGAGAAAATGAGGATGGATGCTGACCAATGAGTGTTTCTCATGGATATTCTTTCGAAGGACTGACCATGCGATCACTAGCGACTAAGGGATTGCGTTGGTGGTCGATTGAATAAAACAATCAAGCAGTAAAGACCGCACACGGCAAAGAAACATCACTGTTTCACAAGTCAACAGAAACAATTAATAAAAACGATTTATAATTGTTATTACTTCCGCAGTAACCATATCATCATAATTATTAAAAAAATGTATTGAAATTGAAAATACTTTAATCTGCTGAAGCTGATTTTAAGCACAAATATGAATTGAATTATGAAAGGCATCGATTACGATAACATTTAAAAGGATATATCGCCATGGAACTTGACTTTCTTAAATAATTAAATATCATTTTAGATTTTGATTCTGTAGCTGTAACGAGGTACGGCAAAGCTCTACGACTTAAATTTTATAGAATTAATAAAAATATATTGCAAAGGCATGCAGTCTACAGTAATTCAATACCTCCAGTTTTTTATATATGACGTGCTACATAGGAAAAGTAGAGTTTTCTAATCTAAGCATTTCTATTCCTGCAGTAGGTAAATTTCGGGTCTTTCTAAAATGTTTGGACGGTCCATACCATTCATATATTCCTTACTATATTGATAGTAAGCTTTCATGACTCAATACATAAGTTGTTTAATATGCAGTAGGCAAAACAAATGTTAATGAGCCTTTCTAGTATCATTTGTACCGTCTCAATTGAATGACTGAAGACAACTTCACTGAAATTATATGGTGTAAAAAATGCATACATACAAATGTATGCATTTTTTACACCATATAATTTTCAGGTACCTATTATTAAATTTGATTATAGTAAAATTTAATAGTAAATGCGCGGTGGCCTTTTAGTAAACGGACCTGACGCGGCTGCCAACATGTAGACGGCGGTCGCGAGTTCGAATCCCAGGGCACACCTCTGACTTTTCGGAGTCATGTGTGTATAGATAATCTATCACCATGCACTAAAACGGTGAAGGATAACATCGTGAGGAAACCTGCATACCGTAGCGATTCATAAGAATTTCTATGGTAGGTAGGTAAGTCCACCAAGCTGCATTAGTCCAGCGTGGTGGACTATATGACCTAACAACTCTCAATCGTATTCTCGATTGTAGAGGAGGCCCGTGCCCTGCAGTGGGACGTATATGGGCTGATAAAGAAGAAGATAAAGAATTAATTACAAGTGTTATATTTGTAACACTGGACGAATCACTTGATAAACATAAAGCAAGAATTCGTGCTGGATTGTAGGGTATAAAAAATGTTCTTTCGCATTACCAAAAGCATTCGCGAAAGTTACTGGCTGACATTAAATGTTGATATTTTGTCACCATTGTTTCCTCCTAAGTCTTTTTATATGGGCACAAAAAACGAAATGTGTCTGGAGGTAAGTGCAGTACAATAAAACAGATTATACAGGGGAAGGATGGTTGTCTCTCACCGATCGACATGATTGTTTCACTGGTTGAAAATACAATAATACATAGCATAGGGATATAAAGATGAGTTAAAAAGTTCTTACAGGTTCGGCAACGAGCGAGTGACAACTCTGGTGTTACCCACGTCTTTGGATTTCGGAAACTGCTCACCATCAGGCGGGCCGCATGCTTGTTTTCATTTTATTTTACTGGATGGTGAAATGAGCATGCCGTTCTCCTAATGGTAAGCGTTACGACTGCTCATGAACAGTAGCAGAACCAAAGAATTGAATTACTAAGCAATGCTTCGCATTCAATTGCGCTAGCCATCCTGAGACATAAGATTTTAAGTAGTAACTTTGGCTACAATGTCCTTTAAACCGAAACACAACAGTGCATCCACACTGCCGTTTGGTGGGAAAAATAGACATTGCGGTGGTACCCACCCAGGCCGCCTCTTACGTATTATGAGAGACTTAGCACCAGTTCTTTGCGTACTTAGTTGTATAATATAATAGCGTAAGTTATTATAACAACCAAATGGTTTTGTTTTCCGAGATTTAATTATATCTCACTTAGTCCACTACGTTAAGACCCCAAAAAACATACCTAATACTTGCGAGAATTGGAAGCTGTTGACTAATAACTAATAAGGTACTAAAAAATTATCTCTAATCTCATTAGATTTTTGTATTAAGTGATTTCTTGTTTCACAAGAATCGGTGACTAAGCAGAAAAGCGAACCCAGGCACTAGCCGGGATAAAGCCATGTAAAAAAAACAAACGCGTACAAACATCCTGCCCATTAAATCGCATAAGCGACCTGTTTACCATCTGTAACATCAGAATACGTCAATGACCAATTATTTAATTATGCCTATTGGAAAATACATAAAGAATACGCCGAGTAATAGCCCAATAATAATAAGTAACTTATTATTTTACAAGAAAGAGACGACCACTGAAGGACAATTTTTGTCTTATTTTTATAGAGTAGGTTCGTCAAACTATCAAATGGGTCATCTGCAGGTATAGTCCCACAAACTTATCTGACCCGGTGAGAGAGTCGCTGTAATCGATTTGGTGTTGTCATTAAAAATAGATATTGTAATAAAGTGGGTAAAGTAAGATTTTTAAATCCGATCAATAACGTCGAGAAAATGACCAGTTTCATCTCCATGTTATTTCTAACAAGTCGCTCCCCGAAACCCTTAAACAAGTTTATATGTATCCTCCTCTACAATAGAGAGTACGATTGAGGATGGTTAGGCCATATAGTCCACCACGCTGGCCTGATGCGGGTTGGTGGACTTACATATACGTTTCCTCGCGATGTTTTCCTTCACCGTTATAGTGCGTATTTATTGACTATCAATACACGCATGACTGAAAAGTCTGAAGTGTGCCCTGAGATTCAAACCCGCGACCACCGTGAACATGTTGGTAGCCGCGTCTGGTACATTTACCAACAGGCCACCACGCACGTAACGATAAATTTTAGTTTATGATATGTACTTATATCTAATGTACTAGTACGTACAAAATTCTGTATTTGTGGAATTTATTTTGTAAAGCTGACAACACAAGCCTTTGGCGGCAGCTACGCGTTGATACAATTTTTCGAAGGGTATTATTGGTGTCTGAAGACGCTTTTCTTCCTACGTAAAATATAATACCTGAAGTCTAACGTTCCTAGCGTCACTTTTTAAAGATTTCGGCATTTTTCACTAGTTTTAAATAATGCAGGAAAAATAAATACATTGAGTAAACAACCAATGGCGGATATGTCTGCGACTGGCAGGTAGATTGACAATTCCAAATGACGTCTTTGTTTCCACTTTTGGCCACCGGGCCAGATAAGTTTGTGGCTCTATGAGTGATTACTGTCACAAATGAACATCTACACCAAACATACATAAACTCATTCCTTTTTCCCAGAAAGGGTAGGCAGAGGTGCTACCAGGAGACCCACGTTTTGACTTGTTTGTTCCGTTCCAAGATATACCGTTCTGTGATAGCAGGCCGAGTCTACCGCTTTTTCGACAGTAATAAAACCAATTTTAGCTATCGAATATTTCGTACTTTAGGAAAGACTTTTGAATTTAGTTTAAGCGAAGAAGAAATGTAAATGTATAAGAAATGTATGTAAATGAATAAAGCCGAAATCGATGAACAAAAAACTCATTCAGAATTATATTCTGAGTCGCCTTTCCGACCTTCACAGTTCAACACATTCATACTACTACATGAAATACACACCTCAGCCTCATAAACTTGGATCAGATTTAGGTTTTGTTAGATAAGAAATAATTACTATTGATCGTAACAAACAGTAAAAGAAAGTATTGTCACAACCCTTGCATCCATGAGGGTTCTCCGTAAGCAATTTAAAATGATATAAGTCTTAGGTCTCTCAAACAAAATTTAGGCTAGATTCTACAAAACCTCTATATCTACTCGGGGCTTAATCAATCGTAAGAAATAATCGTCCATCGCGATTGAATAAAAAATCTGACCTTACAGAAGTCGTTTCAGCAATAATAATTAAAATATTCGGTAACATTTTTGAATGTCTTAGCCAACACAGGTGCGTCTGTCAAGGACCAAAAGCTCCTGAATCCAAAATTTAGAAACTTTTATTTATGATATAAATACGGATAAGCTCATTCCTCTATTTCTGAAAGATTGGCAAAGAAGAGATCACCAGTTTTTAAGGTTGAAAGAAAACATCGTGAGCAAACCTGCACATTAAAGCGATTTTTAAGATTTTTATTATTTATAACACGAACCCAGTATGGTGGACAATGTTGCCTGAATCAACTCAATCGTATTCCAGATTCTAGAGGAGACCGTGCTCTGCAGTGGGACATAATTATGTGCATAGTCTGATACAGACACAGAACTCCAGAGCAACACACTGTTTGCGCATCTTATTTTCAACACTTAATTAATACGAGATTTTTCATATTGTCTCATAGCCGATGAACGCTGCCAATGAAATCATGAGGGAAACAGGTTTGCGCAATACAAATAAAAATTTACGCAGAATTTTGTTTTTAAAAAGAGCAAAATTTAACTAAAGTCTTAGGTTGAGTGGAACCCTTTCTGCATCACTTACTTAGGCACATACACAGATTCACGCCTCGATTCGAACACGAGATCGCAGCGTTGTAATCACACAGTAATACAACTACGCCACAAAGACAGTCCTACTTAGGATTGGGCGGAAAGAGGAAAGCCCTTAGGGAAAACCAAGAACGAGAAAACCATTAATATTTTTAAAATATTGAATATGGAATTTTAAAAAAATTATAATCTTATGGTAAATGGAAAACTATGGAAACCTGAGGAAGGTCACGAATGTTCATGAATGTATAATATTTAAAAGGCATGTGGGGTCAAATATAATGAAATAAAAAATACCTTTTTTAAGATGGTTTCATTTAAGTATTTCGTATTGCTTTACTATGTCGTCTCGAAATATATATTTTTTTAAATCCAAGTCTACTCCGTATATTCATGGCAAAAAAAGGCTTTTCGACATTGTTGGAACTTGGAAATAAAAAAAAAATTCACAGTCATCTGATTACGACATTGAATTCTGTTCAGCGCTAAATAGGTACATTTACAAGTCTTCTGAACAAACCATTTCCTATTTTTGAGTGACTGCTTACTTATTATATTATTATTATAGAATTCATTACTGTGAAGTGTAAGCTTTTCCGTAAATAAACAAGAGCTCCAAAAATGTATATATAATGCTACTATTCTGAACCTGAGATATCTAGCTAGAATACAAATCTAGCGCAAAGCAACAAATTCAAGCATCAGCCTAATAACATGAGATTTTCTTACTTACAAATATACATAAAATTATTTGATTTAAGAGGAGAATCATTACCTCCCGGCTTTCAATCAATATTTCGTTCTACAAACAATTCTGCTGCATTTACTTTTATTAATTTCATTACTTCATGTATTATAGACAGTAATTCAGGGTACTTTTTACCTGACTCTTGTCTAGGGCGTCACTTATTTGGCTAGTTTGGATGTAATTGATGCCTAGCAACTCTTCCGTTCACACCCGGCTCCTGCATCTTTAATACATCAAACGAGTACACAGTTTACGTGATGGTGAGTGCTTACCGCCTTCCATTAATATTTGCAACATCCTAGGGCATCGAGATGCGTTGTCAGCATCTATGGTGGGAATACCCTCTTGTATGTGTCCTTTTATCAATACCCGCTGCATCATAAGATCATCTTAACATTGCTTTGACCACGCTAATCCGCATTCTGACATATAAGCTCACATCTCACACACCCGTAGAGGGTCTCTTCTCCACTGTCCAGATTCCATTTTAAAGCGCCTTCTAGAATACCAATTTTTTTTTGTTTCTGTATGTTGTATTTTTTTTATGTGTACAATAAAGATTTAAAATAAATAAATATTCTTCGCGCTAACACTTCTCAATGGACAGCAGTCAGCCAGTCGGCTTTTTGGAGAATTTTCGATTGTCTCTTTTTTTGAATTTCTCACAAATGTGCATAACGCAAAATTCAATGTATTCCCTGCATACACTCATCTTTCGATTTCATGTGTATGCTTTAATACTACTTATATGGATAAAATCCTTATGTCACAATATTATTATGAGGATATTCAATACATATTATATGGCGGTGCTGTATTATTTTCCGATCATCGATCAATCTGCCTGACGTCAACAAAGACGAAATTAATCCGCTACCGGCAACATTATGTTTACAAATTGCGAAATACCATAGAAATATTATGTGGGAAAGGAGGATTAATCCTGCCCAGAATTACTACCAAACAAGTAATCATGACTTATTTTGTGTAAGAGATATTTGTAATCTATTATTTATTTATGTCAGTCAATATAACATGTTTGTGAATTTATTACCTCTGTATTCTATTGCATTTGCACATTCGATTCTTAGAACTTAGAAATATGCTAATAATGCGCATTACACGTGTCGCATAGAACCTGCCATAAGGTAATTATAGCTGGTAGCGCGGTAAGGTTTCTCGATATATCATGAGAAAACCTTTGCATCGCATCGAGACAGTGAGCAACGAATAAGCGATTTGAACCATTTCGAAGTGACAAACAATTTAATGTAGCGTTCCAAATGACACTGAACTTGGATGTAGCGAAAAGTGAGGTTAGCCGTAATAGAATGTTTTATCGCTTCGGGCCACAACATTACAGCACATTTTGCTACCAGTTTTCGACCAGATGCGATCGAGCTGAACAACGGTCTTGGGACTTGAGTGTTTTGGAAAGAGGATTAGCGATGGGAAGCGCCCGATGACCTACATGTCGCAGTACTAACCGTACGGAACATGGTGGGCACATCGAAATAGTCCTGGGGAGTGTCGACGGCGACAGCGAAGGGCGCCGCGCAGATGTTCCGCAGCGCGCGCAGCGCCGCCAGCGACAGCGTGGCCGCCGCCGTGGTGGAGAGCAGCGTGCGCGCGCTGTCGCCCGTGCACTCGTTAAGCAGGTTCCACACGCCGCGCCACGCGCCCACGCACGCCACCCCCGCCACGCACGTGTACAGCCGCGACAGCACGTAGTACGTGAGCCGCCCGCGGTCGGGGCTCAGGTGCTTGCTCAACTGAGTTTGGAACACGCAAAACAACAAGTCACAGCACAGTCCGAAGGCGGCGCACGCGGCGGCGCTGCTCACTTGTCGCTCGGGCAGCACGTACAGGTCCATGAGGGTCCAGGTGGACTTCCAGTAGGTGACGACGGCGGGCGCCACGAGCGCGCTCGCGAACAGGGCGTCGGCCGCCTCGAGCAGCGCGGCGTGCGCGCGCGAGCCGCTCGCCAGCGTGTCGGCCAGCCCCGCCGTGCTTCCGCGCATGGTGCCGCGCACGCGCACACTCGCACTCGCCCGGCCCGGCTCCACCGCGCACACACTACCGCTCCCGCGCGCTCCCACAGCGCAACTCCACTACAACACTACAGATTACCTCTAGTAATTGCATTATCATCGCGTCCCGCACACACACTTGTGACGTCGCCCGCGTTTTGTTTGTCGGGATTATTGTAGGATTCTGATTATTATAGATAGGTCCGCGTTTGAGATGCTTTATGGATTGACGATATCAGAAGGTGTGTTTTTACCTAACAGATTAGGCATGTTCTCGTGTCTTCAATTCCTGTCGAGCAGCCATAAACAAGTGTTTCCTACTTAATTAGATTTGAATTACAGCTTCCACCTTACTCAATCTTTGGCCCTGACCAGACAAGATAATATCATAAAAACAAAACAGACTCAAACTGAGTTGATTTAAAAATCCTGTTGGCCCTATACACAGATTTAATACGACGTAAATATGACCCTGGAACTAATAAGGATAGCGGTCAACAAATCACGACTGTAGTAGGGACCGACAAATGGCCACTAGCTGGCTGCTGGCCATTTGAATCGGCATAATCGACGTTGAGCCCATACGTTTAGTAATGTTAGCAAGTGCCGAGACGGAAGTCGCAGATTCGAGCTGAGCTGATAACATTGAATTAAGCAATGAGCTAGTCACACATAGGTCAGTATTTTAATGACAAATAATATTGGTAACAATGTAGTTGAGCTACGCTGCAGCCAGGGCTGCAATATATAAGTCGGCGCGGCCAGGGTGCTACCATAGTCTCACAGAAAACCGACGTAAATCAATGTTTTGCTTTTTGGTTGATGAGTGAGTTTACCAGATGCTAAGTTTGCTGGTGGTAGTCTAACACAGGAACACAGGACTAACGTAAGTGCGTGGTGGCCTGTTGGTAATCGGACCAGACGCGACTGCCAACATGTTCACGGTGGTCGCGGGTTCGAATCCCAGGGCACACCTCTGATTTTTCGGGGTCATGTGTGTATTGATAGTCAATCACCACGCACTAAAACGGTGAAGGAAAACATCGTGAGGAAACCTGCATACCATAGCGATTTATGCGAATTTCTATGGTATGTAAGTCCGCCAACCCGCATTAGGCCAGCGTGGTGGACTATATGGCCTAATCACTCTCATTCGCACTTCTCGATTGTAGAGTAGGCCCGTGCCCTGCAGTGGGACGTATATAGGCTGACACAGAACAGGACTAACGCGTGCTGCAATGTCCGGCGAAAATGTGTCGCGTTCCGGGATCAACCTTTGTATATCCAGTCTCGAATAGGATGGCATAATGTTAATATATAAAAATTACATGTTACGTTGTTTGAGTTCGATAATCTTCTAAACTACAGAATGGATTCCAATGAAATTTAGCACACTATGTGCCGTTTGATCCAACTTGCGAGATAGGATTGCTTAAATTTCTTATAAAATGCAGGGCGGAAGCGTGAAAGGTGTCAAAGCGATTGCTTCGCTGGGCTCGTAAAAAATATAGACCAGCGGTGTGGATTCTACAATGGAGAGTGCGATGGAGAGGATTTAGGATGGCCAAGAGACCGTGCTTATCAGTCGGCGATTATAGACAAATACAATCTAGTAATGAAGACCAAAACTTGATCAAGTTTTAATGGTAGGTCTTTCATATGTGAAAGGTCGCCTGGGTAGGTACCACCACAATGTCTATTTCTCCCGCCAAACAGTAGTGTAAATGCACTGTTCTGTTTCGGATTAAAGGACATTGTAGCCAGAGTCACATCTAAACATATTGAAACTTAACATCCTAAGTCTCAGGATGGCGATCGCAGTCGAATGCTAAGCATTGCTTTGTAATTCAAGGTGTTGTTTGGATTTTGCTACTGTCTATGAGCGGTCGTATGGCTCACCATCAGGCGAACGGCATGCTCGTCTTACCACACCTTGCAAAAAAACAGTAAAGTTTTCTGTGTTTATTCTTGGCGGAGGCCGGAGGCCTATGTTCAAGATGACTTAGAGTGGCTGAAAAATGTAAAGGAAAAGAAAAACTTCACTCACCGACTTTTTGAACCTGGTGGTGAAGATATACGTGGGCTCCTTTCCATCGGTGACTACAAAGTAAGGAGGGGCGAGCAGGTTTCGCGCAGACCTCAGCAGGACGATGGATATGTATAGAGCTATCGTCAATGCTGCTATTAACACGGGCCTGGCAACAAACATTAACTTATGTTTAATGGTTTCATAGATTTAAGCGAATGTTGCACATTGAAGTAAACTGTTTTTAGCGGCTGTGTAATACCTCAGTCCGCCCCGTGACCACGAAAGCTGTATAATAATCAAAACGTTGGAAAGTGAAAACACGTAAAAATTAAACCAAGCCCGCAATAAAATTCGTAAATAATAGTTTTATTTCAATAAACTTATGAAATGTAGATGAAATGAAATGTATTTAATGTATTTATTGGTCATGTAGGCACCAATAAATCAATGTTCTTACCGATGCGGGTTTTCAGCGTTAGGTACAATAGTAGCGACGAGCATGTCCAGTAATCCCCAACCTCCCCGCCAGTGCATGATACACGCCAGCGTAAATATATACGTGTACAGCTTAGACAATATCCTCTCTCGAATCCACCGGCCTAACCCACCATGTGGACCACTCCATGCGCCTTCTGAACGCGATAGTAGTTGGGATCTGACGAGAAACATCGTTATTAGATTTAATTGAATCAACTACCCATTTCTAAAGGTAGGCAATGCGTAAGATAAATTTGCGATTAATTTTGAAGTCGTTTTTGGGTGGCGGTGACAACTCTTCATGAGATGAGCAGTTTTTTCATACTGACAGGTCAAAATGACTGCAAGACACAATCCAATATCAATTCAAAAACGGGTATTTTGAATTGATATTGGAATTAACCACAAAAAAAAATACTAGAATTAATTTACTGGTGGTAGGTCTCTCATATGTAAAAGAACATGTGGGTAGATAGCACCGTAATGTCAATTTCTTCTACCAAACAGCAATGTAAATGCACAGATGTGTTTCAGTTTGAATGACATTGAAGCCATAATAACTACAGAACATATTGAGACTTAACATCTTATGTCACGGGCTAGCGAGGGCAGTAGAATACCAAGTATTATTTTGTAATTCAATGTTTTGTTTGGGTTTGTTACTGTCCATGAGCTGTCGTATCGTTTAAACTATCAGGCGAACGACATGCTCATCTTGCTATTCATTGCAATAAAAAAAAATATAACTTACCTCAACAAAGCGAAGCAGACGTGTATGATGATGCCTAGGAAATATATCTGCACATACGGAAACAGTGCGCTGTGTATTTCCATAATTCCCCATGTTCCTCTCCAGACAGCCACTACCAGAGGCGCTACTATGAATGCGGCAAATACTGCGTCACCTGGAAAATTACATTACGTAATGTCACACCATGTTCTTAGGTAGCTAGTGCTACTCAGTACAAAAAAAATAGTAACGATAAATACAGAAATCTATTTTATTTTATTATTTATTTATTTAATTTAAAAAATATATTTTTGGTCTCAAATTAGTCTATAAATCACATAAAAATGTAACTGATCCCTCTCTGTACGTGGAAGATATATGCGAATAATACTTATTACCGTAATAGACCCAAAACCATGATTTTTAGATTTTTGTCTGTTTTCTGTGCCTATATACTCGCTCATATCAGAAACGGATTTCGATTTTCGGTATGAAGTAGTCGAAACCCAGAATCAACATATAGGCTACTTTTTTTCTAGGCGGGAACCAGAATAAAGAACGATAGTCATAATTATTAAAGTAACACATTATATTAAGTTTTTGGCACTTTCGATATTTGAAAACTAGAGGAAATACCAAAAGAGGTGGCATTAAGAGGTATACTAAAAGGAAAGACTGAAAAGTAGTGTAAAGAAGTGTCAAAAGAAGTGTCATAAATGAGTAATTTAATTTACACAGGTTTGTTTCTTTATCTATGTAATCCTTTATTGCACTACAGATAGAAACAATTACAGCCCAGAAATGACATTATAATAGTAGGTACAAGATGCGGCCTTTCCACATTAGGTAATTAGCACTAGGCAATCTCTGGATAGATTAAAAAAAAGGAAATATGATAGGGCAGTCTAAGGTGAATAAGATGTGAGATAGTAATCTAAAATAATATTTTTTTTAAGTTAATAAGTTCATATTCTTTGTAATTCAACACCGATAGTTATGAAAAAAAAAAACCTACTTGATTTAGAAATATGTATCCTATAAGGCAATAAAATATACCTATACCGTAGCTAGATTCATCGCAGGAGCATTTTTCTTCCAATTCATCAGCAACTGATTCCAAAGACACCGCTTTTTCCAAGATCTTAGGTGATTTGGGTAGTAGGTCTTCGTTAGCGTTCGGAGGCATCTATAAAAGTGTACAATATTTCAATAAAAATATGTCTCCGTGTCTCATTAAAAAAAATATTTAGCCTTTATTTACTACTTAACTTACAAGAAAACTTATTCTAGGTTTTAATTACTTTCCACGTTTTTTTTTAAATAAAACAATTGTTAGTAAATATAAAAGTATAGTTATTAATAGAATTATGTGTTAGTGGTCGCTTCTGAGGCGTAGGCCTCTCCTAAATCCTTCCATACATCTCTTTTCGCGTGTTTTTTGCATCCAATGCGATCTCAGTATTAGAATAGTTGAATTAAGATCACAACATATTAGTCATAGTCATAGTATAGTCATAGACATAATCTTTGTTGTTACTGTAATTGTTGCTGGGCTAGATTAGCTCCTGTACGTCGCGTCACCCTAGGTTACATCTGAAAACCAGCGCTGTGTGGTCGCTTCTGTTATAACACAGCACCATGCTGAGATGTCGACCTGTTGTCGCGAGTGAGCCGCGCAACATACCTTACTTACCTTACTGTTATTTCCTTCTTTTTTTTTAATATATATTGTTTGCATTGTTATAATTATACTGTGTTGTATGCGGCTGATTTCCGCGATAATAAAAGCATTTTCTTTTTCTTTCTTCTTTAATTAACTAACCTTTATAACTTTTAACTTTGACAAAGAAAATGCCATTTAGCATCTCAAATGTACAGTGTTCATGCGGTTAAAATATTTTTTATTGTATTTATTAAAGCTTTATTGTACACCTTTAATTTAAGCTCATGGTCAGTCTTTTTTAAAGCCAGTTTCCTTTTTTTTATAGCAATGAAAAGCAAGTGCGTGGTCGCCTGTTGGTAAACGGACTAGACGCGACTGTCAACATGTTCATGGTGGTCACGGGTTCGAATCCCAGGGCACATCTCTGACTTTTCGGACCCATGTGTGTATTGATAGTCAATCACCAAAACAGCGAAGGAAAATATTGAGAGGAAACCTGCATACCATAGCGATTTATGAAAAATTCTATGGTATGTAAGTCAACCCGCACTAGGCCAGCGTGGTGGACTATATGGCCTAACCACTCTCAATCGTACTCCCGATTGTAGAGGAGGCCCGTGCCCTGCAGTGGGACGTATATGGGCTGATACAGTGAAAGGCAAGACGAGCATGCCGTTTCCCTGATGGAAGCGATACCACGGCTCATGGACAGTAGTAAAACTAAACATCATAAATGTTTGGCATTCCCCTGAGCTCGCCATTCTGAGATATAAGATGCTAAGTCTCATGTCCAGTAGTTACTCTGACTACAATATCCTTCAATTCAAAACACAACAGTGCATTTACACTGTTGTTAGGCGGGAGAAATAGATATTGTGATGGTACCTACCCACGCGGCCACTGACATTTGAGGTACTGGAGGTACCAGTATCAATTCTGCAACTAGGCTTTAAATATTTTTTTCCTTGCTTTCATAATTATCAAAATGTTATAATATCCCAATAGTATTCTTAATTCTGGACCGTAAATAAGTAACCCTGCACTTCAATAATATGTAACAATGTCTATAATTTTTAAGTTTTGAAGAGAACACAGAAGAATTTCAAAGTTATTTAGTTTTATTAAAAGCGAAACGGGTGGAACAACTTTCTTTGTTTGTGAATTTCAATTTTATAAATGGTTTTTGGAGTTTTATTTATGCATGCTTTTATTATGAGTTTTGTCATTAACAATAACAATTCTCTTATCTCCATCCAAAGATTACTTGTAAGAGATTGCCTTCTGCAATAAGGCCCCCTTTTGTAGTTATTTTAAATTTAGTTATATTTTCTTCTATATTTTTCCTGGTGTACAATATTAATATAATTATATTATTATACAATATTAATAAATAAATTACAAACATTCTAGAAACAGAAACAACACAGTAATATACACGTATTTCTGCCCGTGCTTCTGTATCAATAGCTGTCCGATTTTCCAATACCCACACTCGAAATTAATATAAGTTATTCAGTACATAAACATTCAGGAACCTATCCTCTCTACACTTGACAGATCGAATCCGAAAGCTCGCTGTGGAAATCATATCCTGAAGATTCCCTGAAGAAGATGAGATCCTGAAGTGATTTAGGGGATTTCTTGTAGCAAATAGATGATACGTACATACATACATAAAATAAAGCCTATTTACCAGAAGCGGTAGGCAGATGTTCTCCTGAAATAACCAGGACACCCATGTTTTGCCCTATGCGATCCGTCCTAAGATGTGACACGGGATGAGCTAATCGCCAACTCTATGTATGGACTGGCGAGACGGGCATACCGTTCGCCTAATGGTAAGCGATACGACCGCTCATAAACAGTAGCAGAACCAAACACCTTGAATTACAAAGCAATTCTTGTCAATTGTCATTCTACTGTCCTCGCCATCCTGAGACATATTAAATCTCAATATGTCCAGTATTTACTCTGGGCACCATGTCCTTCAATCCGAAAGACAACAGTGAATTTACACTGCTGTTTGACGGGAGAAATAGACAATGCGGTACCACCAGTAAACAGTTAACAACAACAGTAAGTAGTAGTAAGTTAAACAGGAAGTTGTTGACGTCTATAATTTTGGTGTACAATAATACATATACCTAGTCAGGTTATAAATTCTGTCACATGTTTAATATAAAATAATTGAAACAAGTTTATTCGTTATGTAACCATTTATATACCAAAATGAACTTAACAAAACATACATTCTTATGACACTAAAGTTTATTCAAAATGACCTCCGTGATTTTGAATACAGGCCTTCAATCTGCGCGGCCAGTTGTCTATCGCAGCACAAACGAGGGCCATGTCAATATCGGCGGCTGTCCTTAATCAAGGATGTCTTGAGTGACTCCAAATTGCAACACGGTCTTCGTTAAGCGTCCACTCCATATTTAAAAATGAGTAAAATTCTAAACGTATACATTTTTATTTTCATGAACAATTCCAGATTCGAATTCAATAAACTTTTTTTGTGGCCAGCATTCTAAAAGAAAAGTTTTTACTGTGTGACAATACTTATGACCTGACTGTGTACTATACATAAATAAAAAAGTAAAAATAAATTAGCTGAAGATAGAATATTTTATGATCCGAAAACTTTATATTTCCTATTAAATATGATACCACATTCGTACATAGACACCGTTGATAACGAAGTTTGGAGACTTTTTTATATGAGTAATCGTTTGAAAAAGGCAAATGAACAATACGCCTTCATTATTGTAGTATATTAACATCGATAACATTGCTTACAGAATTTTTTCAGGCGTTTATGTTGTTTAATTTTATAAAGTTTACATAATCTTCAGAATGGTTTCCATAGAATATTTTACGTTACATATTAACAAAGGGCTATAGGTCTTTTGGTCAATTAATCAATTTTAATAATAAAAATACGCACCTCGGGATCGATTCCGAGATCGGACTAAGCGATATTGAATTTTTCTATTGATTATCAGTCTGGACTCTGGAGTCAGAGATTTGTGCGATATTTTGAGCTCGACCCCTATCAAATCGTGGGATAGAAAATAAGCTGGAATGTGGGTGTGCCGGTTGCACATCTGCCTATCCCTTCTATGATAAAGGCGTGAGTTTATGTATGTATGTATCTATTACATATATCTATCGATCAAATATATACTCGATACAGGGTCCCGAACAAAATCATACGCCAAAAGTGGCCGAGGTTGGTTATACCTATACATTTGAATTTCAAACTACGAAATGTATAATGTAAAAAATGTGTGTAGCAAAAAGTCTTAAATTATAATCAACTTCAGGTAACAATAAACCTTATTCCTTTAATTTAAGATTTATTATGTACCATACATAAATCAAATAAGACTACAAGTTTATTAGTGCTTTTATTTCTCTTGCCGTTTTTCAGGCCGTTACTTATAATCTAGTCACTAGTGTATATTTGATTGTAGCTCTATACCAATAATATTGTAGATTTCATATCACTTACCACCAGAAGCATTGTAGTCACTATGTCTTATTATTGTTTACTAGTCCGTAAACCAGTTGAAACACACACAGACTGTATCAAGCAAACAAATATTATGTCTATTTGAACTCTTACAAGTTGATAGAAAAAAATTTATAGGTATTCATAACTTGGTGTTGTTAGGCGAACTAAACAATTTTAATTTTATCGCATTGTTATAAGGATGCAGGCTGCCTCCAACAGGTCTCTGTGGAAATCATTGGGGGAGGCCTATGTTCAGCAGTGGACTTCCTTTGGCTGATGGATGGATGGATTGTTATAAGAACTGCAAAGTAGGTATACAATGTTAAAATATGTAAGGATAATATTTTCGCATATATTATCGCACATTTGTCTTACATATTTTCATGATACCCCATATTCAACAATTCCATCGTCATGATGGAATCACAGGGTCGGAATCATTACGTTGCATTAGAAGGTATTTTTATTGCATAGGTACGGCAAACGAGCAAACAGGTCACTTGAGGTTAGTGATCACTGCCGACCATGAATATCTATAACGCTTGGATCATATTATGAGTTTTATAATGGTTTCTTAGACTTACGCGAAGGTTACACATTGAAATAAAACTATAATTATTATTCTTGGTCCAAAAGATCAACTGCCAGATCTCAAGACACAGTGAGCTCCTTCTGCGTAGATCGGAACGCGAATACAGATTAGTTATTTAAATATATTTTTTTAATTTAATAATTCAAAATTAAGTGTAGTTAAATTGTAACAGTCACTGAGCGGATGACTAATACCTCAGTCCGCCCCGTGACCACGAAAGCTGTAAACACAGAGTACATTTTACATAGCTGTAAAGTTATCGAAACGTCGGGAACTCAAAAAATGTAAAAAATTAGACCAAATATGCGATAAAATCCGTAAATAATAGTTTTATTTCAATTATGAATTTTGCCAACCCATCAAATCTGAAGGAGAGCGGCAATAATAAGGAATGGGAAGAGGAAAGGTGTATTAGAAATCCGGCAATCTTATTCACCGAACAAAATGCGACGACAAAATTTTCGCTTCACGTCTATTTTTTGTGAGTGGTACCACCTCGGACGAGCCTGCCATTTTACTGAGTCATGAATGACAACAGCGTGGCTCCATCACTTCTAAGGTTGCCGCAACGCGATTTAGTTATCAACTATTCGTATCTTCATATGCTTCATGTAGACATTAAATAACCGAAGTCCCAAATTATTGAGGACATAGAGTTCCAATTTTTCCGCTCCTTGTATAAGGAGTATCCGGTATCTGCCGTGGTATCCTCCTCCCATCGTAGGAGTCACCTAAAAGGGGTCATTAGTCACTGTGTGTACTGCGGAGTGCGGAGGCGTTGCACTTTTACTAGCTGCGATTCCGAGACGGACGACAGAGCGCGTGGCATTGCACGATTTTCCGATTTCGGGACCCACTAACATATTATACTTTGTTATAGATATGAAAAAAGTAAATACAAAAACCTTCCTAGGAAAAAATCCGCAATTCAGATATTTAAATTACATCAACACGGCTTAGATCAACATTTTGATATTTTTCATTCTGTAGAAATACAGGGTATATCAAGACTGCTACCGAAACCTAAGCCGGGTGTTAATTGTAATTCTAAAGACTGCAAACACAACCCAACGTCGCGTTATGTATAGAAACGCGACAATTCACTGGTGGTAGGTCTCTCATATGTGAGAGGCCGCTTGGGTGGGTACCACCGCAATGTCTATTTCTCCCGTCAAACACCAGTGTATACCTATATGTGTAATAGTGCCTCTATTGTGTTTCGGATTGAAGGACATTGTAGCCAGAGTAACTACTGGACATATTGAGACTTAACATCTTATGAATGCCAAGCATTGCTTTGTGATTCGAGGTGTTGTTTGGTTCTGCTACTGTTTATGAGCTTTTGTATCGCTTACCATCAGGTGAACGGAACGCTCGTCTCGCTATTCCATTGCCACAAAGACATCTAATTCAGATGCTGCCATAAACTAAATTGGCGAAAACAGGTTTTCAACCCGTGACCGCTAGGCTACACAGTTCTAATGCTCTGTCAAATGAGATACCTGTATTTTGGCCAAACCAGTGTTTTAGAAATTATCATTCGGTTACCGACCGGGCAATGACTGGGCAATAACAATATCTCTCACATCAAATTGCCCCATGTCAGAGAAATTTATTTAGCCATATTTGATTGATTTATTTATACTTACTTGTATTACAGCAAATAAATAAAAATCTATATTAGCACTACTGTTCTTCTGATATCTAAATCTACAATGACAAAATAGAACTCAAACGTTGTTTAGTAATAAGAATTTATTTGAACATTTAGATAAAAAATATAAGACATTTCCTACTTATCAAATAGTTTATCAGCAATTTCCTTTGTTTCTAGACTAATCTTTCCAGTTAACACTACAGATTTATGACCTATTCATTATGAGCTATGTTAAATGTTTGTCCCTCCGTTTCGACCGCAGAAGGAAAATCTAATATTATTAAACTATTAATTAAATTGTGTATTTACAGAATCGTAATATAAAATAATTAATAGCGAATATACAAAATTGGAATAGTATTCAGCATTAAAAAGTCAAAAAATGATAGTTTAGCATTACATACCTTTGCTAATTAGTCACTTATAAAATCCATGACAGATTAAAAATCATTGAACAATAAATAAAAAAAAAATTGACAGCTCAAGAATATTTCCCGCCAAAAACCAAACACGGCACTGCACTAGGGTTGTGACTATCACACTCGATGCCACGATGAAGGACACTGACCAATAACACCAGACCGCGACGAATTTAAACGACGCCATTCCTGAAAACTAATTGATCAGTAATCGATTGATAGTGAGATGATTTAGCACACCCCGTTTCCATTGACACGTTACGAAATTCAATTTAGATATTGTTTGACGATCCGTCAGTTCATGAATAATTAAAACCTTAATGGGATTATAACGAAACCTTTCTAAAATTGCATAAGAGACAATAACAATACATAAATCATTGAAATAAATTTAAATATTTATCTCTTAAAATTAATCTTAACTCAGTTGCAATCGTTAGGTAATAGATTGGTGCGAGGATTGTTAATGATGTATGTAGTATTATAGTCTTGAAGATCGTTGAAGCTATAGCACTAATGGGTTCGTTCGGTAATCGGTGAGATGGTACCACTGTCTAAACAAAAAATCGACGTAAAGTATCAAGTAACAGCTTAGTTGTTGCGTTTCATTCGGTGGGCTAGATTGCTGTAGATGTTTTTTTTACAGTCAGATACAAAGTCCTAACTTTCATTAAGATCAACTAAGTCTTGTGTCGTTGGTATCAGATACTACGAGAGACTTATCAGACTAACAAAATTTGTCTCGGTGCAGAGATCGAACCCACGTCCTCTCGATTCACTGGCGGCATCTAACCAACTGCGCCACGGAGGATGTCATATGTATTTCATTTCTGATACAATCTGTTTGTACTTTGGCCAGTTTAACTTTAGATCGTGGTAGCTCTATATGAATCGCACTACATCATTAGCTCCATTTTAATTTGTCACTCTTTACAGATATGAACCAGCTTGCATCAATTTAATAGAAAAAGAAATGGGGTATTTTGATGTTTCTAGTTTTGTTTCATTTAGCTACTGTTTTTTTGTATTGCATTGAATCAGCCCATATACATCCCACTGCAAGTCACAGGCCTCCTGTACTATTGAGGGTACGGTTGAGAGGGTAGTGTCCACGCTGACCTGTCGTATAAACTCCTGTAAATCGCTATGGTATGCCGATTACCTCAAGATGATTACCTCCAACGTCATAGTGTGTGATGATTGACTATCAATGAATAATTTTTAGATGTAAAATATTTTTAAAACATTTTTTAATTCAAACAAAATGATGAGTGAAACCAAAAATTATTAAATTAGTGAAAATATTTTAACTTCAGTCACAAGAAGCCAACTGCTGAACATAAGCCTCATATAAAAGTTTAAACAGGGAACTGCTAGAAACGGCCTACATTTAGCGCCTTCTCAAAATCTATATGACTGTCTACCCTGGTGGATGAACATCTGACATTTTAATAATTTAACCAACGGAGGCTGTCCTATGTCATCATCATCATCATCAGCCTATTCGCGTCCACTGCTGGACATAGGCCTCTCCAATGGCACGCCATTGGGCTCGATCTTCAGCCCAACCTCTCCAACCGCTACCAGCCATCTTTCGGATATCATCACTCCACCTCGTTGGAGGGCGTCCTACACTACGCTTGCCGACGCGCGGTCTCCACTCGAGAACACGTCTACCCCAACGGTTATCGGTTCTCCGACAAATGTGACCAGCCCACTGCCACTTCAACTTGCTGATCCGCTTGGCTACGTTGGTCACCTTGGTTCTCTATCGGATAACCTCATTCCTGATTCTATCCTTCAGGGAAACACCGAGCAAAGCCCGCTCCATTGCTCTTTGAGCGACTTTGAATTGGTGAACCAGTCCCACCGTCAGTGTCCACGTCTCGGCACCGTATGTCATTACGGATAGGACGCACTCAATGAAGACTTTCGTCTTCAGGCTTTGTGGTATTGGCGACGAGAAGACCCGACGAAGTTTCCCAAATGCTGCCCAGCCCAGCTGGATTCTTCTTTGAGCTTCACTCTCAAAGCTGTTACTACCTAATTGCAGTTTCTGCCCGAAGTAGATATATGCTGAAACAACTTCAAGAGAAGCTCCGTGCACAACGATCGGTTCTGGATCAATATATTTATTAAACATTATTTTGGTTTTATCCAAATTCATCCGGAGACCGATGAGTGCTGAAGAATCAGGTAAGCTGTTCAATATATGATGCAAATCCTGCACGGTTTCAGTCATTATGACGATATCGTTCGCAAATCTCAAGTGTGAAATATATGTTTAGGATCTTGAACATATCTTCCAATGCATTTGAGAACAATTTGGGGGAAATTACGTCCCCTTGTCTCACGCCTCGATGCAGAGGGATATGTTCAGACTGCTTATTCTGTACTTGGACTAATGTCCTGTATAATTATTGAAAAAGACGTGTCGCACTCGGAGACTGCCGCGGTAAAGCTATTGCATAGCATTTTTTATCAACTTATGTAATTATAATTATTTATTTATTTATTTTGTTTATGCAGTTTTTTTTGCTTTGTTTTTCTTTGATATTAATTGTACAGATATTCACTGTTGTACATGCGAGCTTCGTAGAGTCGTACCATGAAGTAAATACAAAGAGGAGGTGCCCTAACGCCGAAACTCTATGCAGGCATGAGTCACCAGATTACGGGGCGAAGAGGGGGATTACGCATGCGCAGTAACGCCAATACAACCAATGCCACCTAGAGACGAGTTGCTGAACTAAAGAGACAAGCGTGATATTTCAAAAAGTCATTAAAAGTTCTGCTATTCATCGATAGATGGCAAAACTAAATATCGAAAGAGGTTAGATTACAATTAACCACGCAATAGTTTTGCAATTGGCATTTAAAAGTACTGGCACATTGTATTGTATTGTATCAGCCCATATACGTCCCACTGCAGGGCACGGGCCTACTCTACAATCGAAAGTACGATTGAGAGTGGTTAGGCCATATAGTCCACCACGCTGGCCTAGTGCGGGTTGGCAACTGGCAACCCGCACTACTACGCACTACTGGCACATATTTGAATCAAAATATTAAATTTAAATTTCGGTCGGACTTAGGTTATTTTCGTTACGGAATTTCTGGATTTGATCTCCACGCTCAAGGTCCGCGATAGAAGCTATGCTTCTAGGCTATGCTTAAAAACTCAACAATCCTATGCCGCAGGATTTCCATAAATTTTCTCTCTCAATTTGAGTGGCCGGCACGTACGATCGAAATGTTTATAAGTCCATAACCCGTAGCAATCACTTACCGTGTACAGGTATGCCGATTTCTTCTTTGCCAGGTCTATTCAATAAAAAAGCGCAAAACCGTGTCTTTTGTCTCATCAATCATACATACATAAACTCACACCTTTTTCCCAGATGAGGTAGGCAGAAATGCCAAGACACCCACATTTCGCCTTGTATGTTCCGTCTCACGATGTGATAGGGGGCGAGTATATAGCTTTTTGGTCAAATCATTGACGATGATATTTTCTATAAGATTACGTAAATTGGAAACAGTTCAACTTCAGTTTGTTGAGTCAAGATACTTTTAATGTATGTTAAGTGATAGACAAACATAACTAGTATCTAATCTGTTACATATTTTGTATCTGAACGTTACATCAAACCAAAGGTTATTATTGCGCAGATAAAATAAAGTGTAATAATACCTCGTTTATTGGGATAACTTATCCTTAACAGCCATAATAAACATAATGTTATTGACATGTTTCATGCTTCAGTTAGAATTTTCCTGTTTTTATATAGAAGCACTATTACGAATAGGAAAAGCTCGGTTAAAGGGAAACCATTTTTGGTCGGCATAATTGCCAAGCAGCTAGATTTTCTTTGCCACTGATAGAAAGTAAAAATCACAGGATCTTGGAGTGGTGGAGGGTTCCGCTTATTTATTTAAATAGTATATTTAGATAGACGGGTATCCAATGAGGTGTCGCTCATGAGCAAAAAGAAAAGAAAAAAGGTATGCGTATTATAGGTTGTCACTTCAGTAAACCAAAACTCTTTAGAACATAAGTATAACGGTTGTGATTAACTCCTCGTGCTCAATTTTTGTTGGCGACCTGTTGCCGGCCCGACATTATATGCATATATTTATGCCGCCTGTATGTCGGTGGGCAACACGCTCGGACGCTACTTACCAACATAATTATTTTCTTATAGGCCGCCGGGTTATAAAGGTGGGCAATGTCGCCGGGCCGGCGGCTTTGTTTTGCAGTGCACTTAACATGCTAAGGTAAATCTCTCTGCAACGAGCATTTTTTTATTGCAATGAATGGCGAGACGAGCATGCGGTTCGCCTGATGGTAAGCGATACAACCGCTCATGAACAGTAGCAAAACCAACATCACCTTGAATTACAAAGCAATGTGGAATGCCAACCACTGCACTCGCCATCCTGAGACATAAGATGTAAAGTCTATATGTCCAATAGTTACTCTGGTTACAATGTCTTTCAATCCGAAACACAACAGTACATTTAAACTGCTGTTTGGCGGGAGTAATAGACATTGCGGTGGTATTCACCCAGGTGGCCTCTCATATATATGAGACCTACCACCAGTAAAGAGCATCAAACAAGTCTTTTGCCCACCAAACATTACCATTCCTGGAGGATTACTCAATACTCCGACACGACGACTATGCCTAAATAGTAAGAACGTTAAAAAATGTTCGAATGCTCTATCGTATCGTATGGAGTGAATAATAAGTTTCATAGAGATCGGTATTGATTTTTAGGAGTGGGAATCTATCTTATACGTGTAAGTCGAACGTTCGAGCATTCGAACTTCGTGTCGGATAATAGAGTAAACCCCCTGGCATAGTATAAAGATACCTGCAAGGAATGTTGCTATAAATAAAAGGTAAAAGTAAAACACAAATACAGCCATTACATTGTACTTTATTAAATTATCTATACAACGCTAGTTGGCTCAACAAATGGAACATTAACATCAGCTATACCGCATCTCTAACATACAACTCGTGACATATCTCTATTTGTTAACAGGTATGAGTACATATGTTCTTATAACTAGAACATCTGCACCTTTGTGGTTTATTAAGGCTAAAATATAACTTGGCAAAAAAGAGTACGATGCGGTAACGATTGGTATTAAAGAAAAACAAGTATGGCAACACTATTAAAAATGTCATTGCGTTCGTTGAATAATTTTATACGTAGGTATTTCTGTACATTTTCGTATTTCTTGTTTGTTTTGTGATTTGAAATAAACAAAGAGAATATTAACAACTGTAGGTATATAAAATCACAAGTGTCTAAACATTTTCCGTCGTAGTGTATCGGGTTGCCATATTAATACCAAATTCGATCTCAGCGCCCTCATTCAAAACAAACTCTTTTTTGCCAAGCTATATCTACTGAATCTGCAACTTTATTTTTTAGAATTATGATGAATTGAAAAAAATACGTAGTACAAATTATGATAGGTACCTCTTTATTGCAATGAATGACGAGACGAGCATGTCGTTCACCTGATGGTAAGCGATACGACCGCTTATGAGCAGTAGCAAAACCAAACAACACCTCCAACTATAAAGCAATGCCTGGCATTCTACAGCGTTCGCCATGCAGAGACATAAGATGTTAAGTCTCAATATATCCAATAGTTACTCTGGCTGCAATGTCCATCACACGGAAACACAACGGTGCATTTACACTGCAGTTTGGCGGGAGAAATATACATTGTGGTGATACCTTCACAGGCGGCCTCTCACATATGAGAGACCTACCACCAGTAAACATACCAGTACCTAGGTCAGGATCGAGTAAAGTGGTCATCCTACCTATCCCTCTGAGGTATAGTAAAAGTGGTCTGAGGCATAGAGTAAGTTTGGACATTTTTATTCTACATAACAAACAGAGTTTTCAATACAAAACCATTTTCCATTATAATTTTTTGCCTCCATTCATTAAACATTTCGTCACAGTCGAATCTATTGATGGTGGAAATTAAAATTTACTTTACCGGTTCTATTTAGCTTAATGGTCGATGTTAACACTTGATACATTACAGATTATAAATAAGAACTAAATCCAAAATTACATATGTTTAGACCAAGTACCACATAGTAATATGTTAGAAAAGGTAAATTATTTCAAAATTAAAACAACTTATTATTTAGATAAGTATAGCATTTTTATAATTATTATAAAAATGGACACATATGTACTCATGCCTGGAGAAAGTGCGAAAAAATATTCTATTTACATTGCATTGTACAATTATGTCTTAAAAACATGATATTATGTATTTGAAAAGTTTTTTCTTATTATCCAGTTAATAATGCAGATGAAAGTAGAAATGAAGAATAACTGAAGCTGTTTGTTCTTGTACGGATATAGATAAAGTAGGTATTATATAGTTTCTTATTGTATTTTGTACTATTACTTAAATTAAATAAATATTTATTGCGTAGAAATGAAAATAAATAACCAACATTGATAAATTATCCCCGTATATGTATTAGCCAACTTTCAATATATTGTTTTATAAGCTGATTAAATATCCATAGAATAAAATATACAAAAGACCGGTTACAGCGGTAAATAACTAAGCGTAGTAATAATTGCGTACAGACCTTATTATTAAATAGTACTCTTAAAGTTTTGATAAAATGACTACATAAAATTGAGCACATAAATACTTTATAGACATGTGATCAAGATTTTAATAGGGAAATTATTATATTGAATACGAAATTTCAAAGATATAACGCAGGTTATATTAGAATCCGAGTGCAAGTCATAGCTATATCGATTTGACTAGTTATATCGACCACTAGCCGATTTATACGATTTAATTTGAAATTGGAACTGAAATCCGCGACTTAGATGAAATAGATCAATGAGGTACATATTTTAAAAGAGCGGACGTCTGGAACAAAATCTCTGCGCATTGTTTACGCACACAGGGACCCATTTAAGCGTAAGCGAAGATGTTAATGCGAAGGCGTACCGTTTATTTTTGTTATAAACATTTTGTTTGCATTGTCCCCTCTTGTAAAATATATCAATGAAATAGATCAAAATAACTGTATTGTTAATTTAGCCATATCTGATATTGACTGAGTGATTCTAAAGAATACAAAACATAATTTGACTCTGTATTGTAGAGTAATTTATAATATGCGTAATTAGGAAAACATTTTTATAAAAAAATTATTTAAATTATGTCAAGAATCCTTATGATTTGATGTGAACGCTCGGCTTATAACGTAGATTATAACTTGTATTCAAATCTTAAATTATAACGTAATCCAAATATCACTAAATAAAGTAAAGATTATGTAGACATTAAGTAGAATACAGATAAAGAGTAAAGGCACACACTATAAACGTATTCGAGATTTAATGGAAAATGTATAAGCTACATTTTGGGACACAGGATATACAAATGTAATAAAAAGCAAAGAACTGACAGCAAAAGCATTCATTAGGTATTTGGCAGACTTAGGTAGTTTTTGAAATCAGTTATTTTTAATCTGTGAGAATCAAAATGCCTTGCGACCATCATAGATTTTTTAAGTAAATTTTAAACCTGAAAATCCTCTCCTGCTGTCATTACCTCGAAATATTTGTTAGCCACTCAGGTAACGCTTTAACTCTCTCTCAAAATTACGGACTAAATATGCTACACCAGGGGCCCTACTCTGTAAATCCGAAACGAAGTTCGAAATTTCGGACGATCGAAGTTTATATACGATACGATACATTTATATACGGATTTATAGAGTAGGGCCCCTTGTATAAGAATACTAAATAGACTAGATTTTGCAGATTTGACGTAAACAGATTATAAAACATTCTTTACCAGCTTTTTAAATAATGTCTTGCACGTAGACACCACGATCAAACAGCCTTGAACTTGGCGACAAAAAATCCCGCCTATCACAGGACAAAAACAATCTTTTTTTTTGCACAAAATCTTTTCATGTAAGGCGGAATTCGCTCGAATGGTCTGAAAAAATCTATTGTTATGTTGGAACTACGTGCTTTTCGCGTTTTGGTGTAAGTGATTACTTTTTTGCTTATCATTGTTTGATAATTTTTGTTTGTGAATAATCTGGATTATAAATGGCGTATTTTGACGGTCGCAAGGCATTTTGAATTGTAACTAAAGTGAAAGGCAGTGTATAAAGAGAGTGAATGATTCTATACAAAACTTTACACGCTATTTTATTTTTAGTAATCTATTACAAAGCCGGATATGTTACAAATACAATAATATTAAAAATTAAGCTAAAGCAGATATCTTAAAAGAAAAATAATTCTTAAAATATTTATACCGTTGCAGCTAAACGAGCGCTTCTTCTTTATGTTTTTGGAAACTTAAATTTATATAGAGGGATAGTGACATATGGTATTGAATTTCATTCAATATGTTCCTTATCCAATAGCACCCCAGGTATCATTGTACCAAGTTTGAATAAAACCTGTCAGGTACGTTTTTGCAAAAAAATTGGATTTTAGCTTTCAGAGCCTTTTTATCACTCAAGTAAGTTCCCGAACAGAACTAAAGTTTAGCTGAGCGGTAAAAATACTCGCATCGTAATCGTGATGACAAAATATTACCTTATTTTTTTACATTTTACCCAAAGTCGTGATAAGAAACATATAGGTAAAGTTACATGTCAATACCACCATATATATTAAAGTATAATTATTTATGACATTTGATTACCTTTACTTTGGGCAGATGAAATAGAAAAAAAAGTATTTTTTCATGGGCGAAATTTCGAACCCCAAGCATAAAAAATAGAAGACACCAGAAAATCAAACCTGGGACCACAGATTCACAGTTTCACGAGCTACCGCTAGCTAGACCAACAAAGATTTCTTCTTTCCCTGTATTTCTTCATAATAAAATAAATCCCTCATGAATGTAAAGTAAAAAAAAATATTTAAATACGGATTGGATTTTTACATGCTTATATAATACCAAAATCTTCAGGCAGGTAATCATCCGGAAAGTCTTAAATTAGATATTTGTAATTGTAAAATACGCGACTATTTTTTAATCATACAAATTTTTTCATAACCAAAAATAACTATTCACTACAATTTATGAAATTGTCGGAAGACTTGCTGTGCGCTCGACTTTTATTTTATAAATATTATTTCGTATTTAGAGTAGGAGTCATTTTAATAAATATATGCAACAGTCATAAATAGAGACAGAGAGACTTTTTGGTCTCTCAACATCCAGACTCAAATAGAATACTTATGGATCTGGCAAACACTTATCATGATGAACCAAACTTCACAGCCAGATTTTTATCAGATCGTAACACGCCATTTTTGCCATAGTTACTTTGATTTCTTTTTAAATAACTTGCTTATTCATATAAGATTTAAGATTGACTCCATTCAAAAATGAATTCATAGTACTTTTCAAAGTAATACCCACTTTCCCCTAAACTTTTCACAAGTGCATTGGAGGAAATATTTAAACATCTAACGCTACCTTGGTCATCGATGGGTATCGATATCGTCGGCAAGAAACTTACCAACTTGCGCTTCGCCGATGACATTGTACTGTTCGCATCATCATCGCATGACCTCCAACTAATGTTTGAAAAGCTCAACACGATAAGACTTGGGGTTGATCTAATGATGAATCGGTCAAAGACTAAAGTCATGACAAATAGAACAAGAGTCAACATTCAAGTAGATGGAGAGGTCATACAATATGTCGATGAGTACATTTATCTCGGCCAGTTAGTCTGTTTCCAAGGCCGGCAAGATCTAGAAATCAATCGCCGGATTGAAAATGCCTGAAAGAGCTACTGGTCCATGAAACCATATATGAAGGGCAACCTTCCAATATCCTTAAAACGGAAACTCATCGACATGTGTATCTTGCCTATTCTAACTTACAGAGCTCAGACGTGGTCTTTGACCGAATCACAGAAGTCCCGACTCAAGGTTTGTCAAAGAGCTATCTTTAGAGCGTGAATTGTGGAGAGACATGGGGGAGACCTTTGCAAGTAAAAAAAAAGTACTTTTCAAAATTCGATGAACAGTTCAGAGTTCATAATATCTTTAATAAAAGCTTAACTGAAGATTAAATTTCAAATTTATTTTTGCTTCGAACTCTGTCTTCAATGATAACGAACCAGCGAGCAAACACCAATACCGAATACAATGCACCATTTAATCTAGCAACGCTGCAAGAAGTAAAGAAAATAATAGCCACTTGCAACACACCGCATCGTTTAGAATAAATCTAGACTTTACGTTTTTTAACTCTGTTTATTAAAGTTACGTTATTACATTTTAACTTTTTAACGAAAAATGTTCATGTCTAAAAACAAATTCTGATCCGAACAAATATCTATAGAGACTCAGTAGGTACCCAAATAAATGTTTAACCCGCCGTCTCAGGTTAGCTTTTCAGTTAGTGTGTCCGATGCTACTAATGCTAATGAATTCGTCGCCAGCCTAGATTTACTCTAGACCTAGGGTTAGTTCACGCAAGAGGCACTAAGCTACAATAACATCAGCTACGCCAACAACTTACAGTAATCTATACAACACTTACAGAACGACGCATTAATGATCTCTCTCTTAAATGAAACTACATTTCTACGTATAAATTATATTTGAATAAACAATTGATTGCACATACTGCAAAGTAAACACAATATTACAATTTGCACGAAGTAGCTAGTCACCTCCTGAAACGCGAGGGTTACAACAGTCATAGTACACTATTACCTTGCGTCATAATGTTGAATATTTTGTACTTTGGTATAACAAAGTGTCTTTAATGACCTAATGTCAAATGTAATCTAACAATGTGAAATAAATTACATCCGGTGAAAGATGTTCGCCGGTGTACACAATTGCATATCCAGGTAGAATCCGACCCGCTTCTCACAATTTTGAGATTTTTTTAAGATTTTCTACAAACCTTTATGAAGTGCGATATCTCTGAGGATACGAATACTGTAATACTTACAAAGTCATAGTTGTTATTTCTGCTACATTAGTTTTACCTTCTACCGACCCTTTCAAGAGGTAACTAGCACTTACGCATCATAACAGCTATCTTTGTACTATATTTGTAACATTTAAACTGTTATAATCAACGAACTAAATGTTAAATATATAAACTATTTGCTAATTTAACGTACAATTTACTTTTGTTAAGCAATAACATCAATACATTTCTGTAACACGCAAGATAAGCTAAAATATTAGTACAAAACCTCGTATCAAGTAGTCACAACTTTCGATAGTCCTCATCCGTTACATTCAGGGCCCAATTAAGATCCGGATGGGTGAATAGTGGATTAACTTTAGCCCAAGCCTTTAGAATTAACTCAATTATTTTGTTCACTTTTTTTTAAATCAGATTGCCATAGCACAATTACCACGTTACGCCGAAGTACATCAGTGTTTATTAATAAAGTCATGAATATCGAGCTAGTCAAAATAATCTAGTTAATTCTAAAACTTTGGACGAAAGTTAATCTCTCGCTCATCCAAGTTTATTAATAAGGCCTTAATGAACTAAAAAAATCCAACAATATTTGGCGACATTTTTAGAATGGCAATGTTGTCATTGTTTACTGACAATCCTTTTATTTACCTCTCCTTTCTTCTTCTTATAAAGATGATGATACGATGATCGCCACCATGATTTTCAACATTAAGGAAACGATGAATCGCTTACTGTTTTTAGGAAAAATAAACTAAAGAAGTATTTTTATTTTATTAACCTTCTCAATTAATAATTATCCTTTAACTATTGACACAATTCTCTTTAAAATATCTGAGAACAATTTCTCAGTAGTCACTTATGAAACGCGCCTTCTAAGTATAGACAATCACTATACACGATTTTATTGATTTTTGTTTGTTTGGCATTACAATTATTTTTTGCTTCAAAATCAAGAGATAAAATTCTATACATCTTTCTTATATTACGTAGATGATGTATATCGTGCTGCCATTAATCCAATAATATCCATACTCACAACACATTTAAGCTCAATCCTCACTTCGTCTGCTGAGACTGAATCTCCTGTGAAATTTGAAGGTCTTCTTCTTCTCTGGCCGTTCTTCTGGTTTCCCATCCATCAGATTATCAGCACTCTTGGCAACTTGCACGCTTTTCCTCCTATTCTTCATAGATTTAACCAGTCTGTAGAATTTACCTTTCTTTTTCACATCCATTGTGGGATCAGGGATATCTTCTTCGACTTCAACACTGAATTCGGATGATATGTCGCCTAGGTCTTCGACGCTGTGACTCTCAGTCTCCCTCGGTAGTGGCACTTCAAGTTTTGTTTTGGATGTGTCTGGTTTGGGATCTTCGGGTGGAGGCGGTGCGTCTGGGTCTATGCACTGTAATTTAAGAAATCAAAGAATTTAATGCCCCGTTTTTTATTCATATCATACATAATAGTCACGCCTGTATCCCATAGAGGTAGACAGAGACTATAGACCGCCACTCTGCTCAATCCTGACATATTACTTTTACTTCATTCACTTTCATCAATCTATTCAAGCATTCTCGTCGGTTCAGGGTACTGTTGAGCATCTAGGTCATCTTTTAAAGAAAGTTGAATTAACAACTATATGGGAACAATGTACTGGGAACGGGTTGGTGCGTTTTAATAATAGTCGGCTGTGTGTGTGTTAATGACTTTATTTCATTTAAAATTCATGTGGCTGATGTTAAATGTTTATACGCATGACGGATGTAATATGTTTATTCAATTCAATAATGATCTATTGTAAAATTATTTATATTCGATTAAATTCAATAAATGTACTTTATCAATACAGATTGTTTTCGCACCCGCATTGCCTATGGCGGGGAACATTAAATTATTTTGTGCAAGCAATGGAAGTTGGAAGAAAGAACCAAACAAAACATGAATCATCTTTCATACCGCAAATATTTTTTTCTAAAACATAAAATTATTTCACTTCGACGAATCAACAAATAACATTGATTTGGCAAATCAAACTGGGTCGAAACTCTTGTACGTATTGTGCGGCTGACACAAAAACTTTATTCAGAACTTGTTTTTACAGTCTTCAAAGGAAACCTTATTTGGGTTTTTATAATGAGATTGTGGTATTGTGTTTCAAGATACAGAGAAAATGT
The DNA here is from genome assembly GCA_009982885.2 of Hyles vespertilio. Classification (NCBI taxonomy): domain Eukaryota; kingdom Metazoa; phylum Arthropoda; class Insecta; order Lepidoptera; family Sphingidae; genus Hyles; species Hyles vespertilio. The sequence continues at coordinate 4,254,494 of CM042815.1, forward strand.
TTTTGTACTAAAAATGTTAGTAATGATGATTCTATGCCCATAATCAGATGTCTATCGTTATTCTGGCATAGAGGAAATGTACAGTAGGTATCCTATATTATTTTCACTATTGAGTACCTAAAAGCAAATCCTAAGATATTTACTACAGTCCAAAAGACAATTTTAGACTTGCAGACACTATTTGAACTTTCAAAACATTCATAATTTCTTTGTCACAATATGATCTCTACAACACGACTAGGATTAAAATTATTACCACCATACGCATTTATCCCTCATCTTGGATTCAAATTACCTTCTGCCTATTGTGCTACCCGGTTCAACAAATGAAGAACATTTACCATTTGTGGCAAATATAATATACTTATATAGGTGCTATATGGACTATATGGCCTAACCACTCTCAATCGTATTCTCGATTATAGAGGAGGCCCATGCCCTGTTTGACGTATATGGGCTAAAACACCCAGATATAGGTACTTATAAGAGTGTCCATGTCATGTCTACTCACATCAGCCAAAGAGATCCTGTACGGAGGGACCTGCTCCGGATGTCTCCAGGGCTTGTGGTATGGCAGGTCGGTGAGCGCCTTCCAGCCAGGGTATCTTCGAGCCGCTGCGTGCAGCTGGTGCACCAGACGCGGCGCCAACTGGGCTGTCACTCTGCGGAGATGTTGAAAAGACTTTGGTTTATATGAAGGATTAACAATCCCTACCATTGTAGACACTAGCTTTTGTATTTACATCCCGTACGGATCTTTACATATCAAAAAGAACAATGATTTTTTTACGTTCTATCTGTTTTTCGGGAGACTGTTTTAAAAGTTAGATTTCATTTTCATTTTGATGAAATGTTTTAATGTTGTGTGTTACTTTACTACAAACCGTAATTCATAATAACTTCGTGTAAAAGCTCAGGAATATATATACAGGGTATATCAAGACTGCTACCGAAAACGAAGCCGGGTGGTAGTTTTAATGACTACTAACACAAAACGACTAAAATTTTCGCAAAGAAACGCGACAATAATTTTTTATGATTTTTTAAGTATCGTCATTTTTGGGTGGTAAATCCATAGTTTTTGCTAAAATAATAATTTAAACTCTTTTATACCGTAGATTATTTATAAATAAAAGGGTATACACTATTATTTTAGGGAAAAATGTATTTACCACCCAAATATGGTCATAGGAAAAAAATAACAAAAAAAAATTGTCGCTTTTTTTTGCAACTTTTTCTGTTGCATTGTGTCTGAAGTCGTTTAAACTACCACCCGGCTTCGTTTTCGGTAGCAGTCTTGAGATACCCTGTATATATACAGCCGGGAAGCCGGGTGGTAGTTTTAGTGGCTACAAACACAATGCAATTAAAAATCTCGCATAGAAACGCGACAATTATTTTTTATGATTTTTTAAATATCGTCAATTTTGGGTGGTAAATCCATAGTTTTTGCTAAAATAATAATTTAAACTCTTTTATACCTTAAAGTATTTATAAATAAAAGGATATACACTATTATTTTAGGAAAATATGTATTTACCACCCAAATATGGCCATAGAAAAAAAAATAACAAAAAAAAATTGTCGCTTTTTTTTGCAACTTTTTCTGTTGCATTGTGTCTGAAGTCGCTTAAACTACCACCCGGCTTCGTTTTCGGTAGCTGCTTTTGTAGTGGCTACAAACACAATGCAATTAAAAATTTCGCCTAGAAACGCGACAATTTTTTTTTATGATTTTTTAAATATCGTCATTTTTGGGTGGTAAATCCATAGTTTTTGCTAAAATAATAATTTAAACTCTTTTATACCTTAGAGTATTTATAAATACAAGGGTATATACTATTATTTTAGGAAAAATATTATTTACCACCCAAATATGGCCATAGGAAAAAAATAACAAAAAAAAAATTGTCCCTTTTTTTTGCAACTTTTTCTGTTGCATTGTGTCTGAAGTCGCTTAAACTACCACCCGGCTTCGTTTTCGGTAGCAGTCTTGATATACCCTGTATATATATATATAACTATCAAACATTTTTGTAATGATGTCGATGTTCTATTGGATGAGCGGTATATCAAGAGGAATGATAGTTTCTTAACATTCCATTTACTATACTTACTCCTATACTTCTTACCAGACGAGAACCGCTTTTGTATTTGTTGTGCTTAAATTACAAATATCACCACTTTTTATAAAACCTTGCAGCATAAGGCAAACATGAAACACAAGTAGAAAGATTATTTAGACATTCTAGTAGTGTTTTCTTACCATTGAACGTCTGAACTAAGCGAACTCTTTCGTGTGTGATAGGTATAAGACACACAATTGCGTACTATAATATCACTTTCTACTACTCTTAAGGGATATTTTAAAGCTGCAAATACCTTACCTATTAACCAACCAGGCCGGCAACGCGCCTCTAGGATCAGACCGGGATACGTAGCCGAGCCAGCTCCCAGCCCCCGCCCGGGTTCGAACCACGAAGCCAGTCAGAAGGGACAATGCTCTGAAAAAACATGTACTAGCGTTTATTCACAGTTCCACTAATGACACGAATATTCACTGTACACAAGTATAGTGCAAGCGTGTAATGCGTCTAAACGTGTATTTATTTATCATCAGTTTCATATAATATTTTAAATTAGCTATACACAGGAAATATTTTCCAATGGTTGGGGATGGCCAAACCCGAAACTATGAGAAATAGCGAAAAATTCTGAAAGGAGTCCCGAGCCCGATTTTGGTGAAAACCAAATCTGCATATTTGTACATCATACATGATCTGCATATTTGTATTTTTGAAAAAAAATATATTTAGGCAAGACTGGAGGCTACGTATTAAGGTAATGGAAGAAAAGTGAGATACTTTGCAAAACGTCCATAGTAGCAGCATTCCCAAAGACAAAATTCTGAAACGCGAATCATCCTTTACGGCGGGATTAAGCTATGAACACCTGGGTCGCTATTTAGGCGAGTCGAAGTACTACAACGCATGCATAAATGCACAGTATGTCAGGGTTTTGCCTGTGTTGTAGGGAACAATAGACAAACGTAGCACAAAATGTGGAAGGTAGGATTCGTCCTATACTTATCTACCCTTAAAAAACCCATTATAATAATTTTAATTGATTTGTCATAAGGGACTTGGAATAGGTAACTATTAATGATAGTACTTCATATGTACATACATAAGCGGCGCCTGGGTACCACCGCAGTGTCTATTTCTCCTGCCAAAAGCAGTATGAATGCAGTTTGGTTACGATTTGAAGAATATTGTAGTCAGAATAACTACTGAACATAATGAGACTTAATATCTTGTAACTCAGGATGGCGAGCCCAGTAAAATGACTAGCATTGCTTTGTAATTCATATTGTTATTTGGTTTTACTACTGTCCATGAGTGGTTGTTGCGCTTACCAACAGGCTAATTATATGCTCGTCCCGCCATTCATTGCTGTAAAATAAAACTTGGGCTTTAATTAATAGTCAATAGTTTGAGAACATTTTTAACACATTTTTAATGTTGGGGAGAAATAAAATACAACGACGCCATTTCGTGTTGCTAAAGGAATTTCTTGCTTGACATTCTGATGCAATGATAGTGTTAACAAATCAAATTTTCTTTTAACATACTATTTCATTATAGAACTCTTTATTTTATTTATGTACATTGACTAAAAAAATGCTATTTGTATATAGATAATTTTGTTCGGACTATCGCTATGCCGTTTACCCTATCGCGTATGCCGTATCGCAGAAATCTGCATTGCGGCCGACATCGTAAAATACAGAAAACGTTTTAAACATTTGAATTTCTGAAACAAAAGCCGGGTTCAACCGGGAATCAGAATTCAAATTAATACGAAATTAAACACTATTTTTAATTTGCGCGAAATTTTTTGGACTATTTTTGATGTTTATGAGATCGTGAGATAAAATCGTTTTTTTACTGGCAAGGCAAAGTGACGATGAGTGTAGTACCATGCAATTAGATATCCACCAGCAAAAAGTGTTTGTTTCTCTTTGGGCGACAGAATTATGATGGCTGCTCGAAACTGGACATAGCCTGAAACATGTGAAACACGAAATACACATTTGTGTTGGTCCCTTAAGTTGTTCTAAATAAACTCTAATATCGCTTTTGATATAAAAACACTAGCGGCAGCATTGAGTTAAAGCCTCGACATTGCCGAGAATAAAATTATACAGTTAATTGAATTTACATCTACAATGTAATTGTTCCGTGATTAGCGCCTTTTAACCGCTTCTCACTGGAGCGTTTGTAAATTCAAATTCAAACTAGTAGTATAAAACTAGTTTACTAGTAGTAGTATTACTAGTAGGTTACTAGTAGTAGTATTACTAGTAGGTTACTAGTAGTAGTATTACTAGTAGGTTACTAGTAGTAGTATTACTAGTAGGTTACTAGTAGTAGTATTACTAGTAGGTTACTAGTAGTAGTATTACTAGTAGGTTACTAGTAGTAGTATTACTAGTAGGTTACTAGTAGTAGTATTACTAGTAGGTTACTAGTAGTAGTATTACTAGTAGGTTACTAGTAGTAGTATTACTAGTAGGTTACTAGTAGTAGTATTACTAGTAGGTTACTAGTAGTAGTATTACTAGTAGGTTACTAGTAGTAGTATTACTAGTAGGTTACTAGTAGTAGTATTAAACTAGTTTACAAACTATGTGAGCGTTAAACATCACGCCTGTTTAGGAGAAATTACATTTTGATTGATAAAAAGACTCATGACTAAACGGATTTTATACAGCCTTTTATGAATCAATCACGAAGGTTTTTTGTGTCCCCACCTGTAATATCCTTTATAATATTAACGGAATATGTATTTTTATTAAATACCTACTTTGTATTGTGCTCTTTGATTAGCATATTTTGATGTTAGGTTTTTATTCCATTTAACTATTTGTGTAAAAATATATAATATAAATGAAAACTAGCATTATCTTTTTTTATTGCGATGAATGACGAGACAAGCGTACCATTCCCCTGATGGTAAGTGAAAAGACCGCTCATGGACAGTATCAAACCCAAACAACACCATGAATTACAAAGCAATGCTTAGCATTCCATTGATCTTCGCCCACATCTCATCTGGCATGCGACATACATGTGTTTTTTTACCAACGTCGTTTAGCGTATTTCATTATTCCTAAATTAATACTGTCCACGCGATAAAACTAATCGATTAGCAAACACTTACTACAATTAGTCCTTATTAATTCCATCACCCCTAGAGTGGTAATTAAGCGTTATCTTACGTGTTTCGTGTAGAAACAATTTCCCTGCGGGGTACGATCGACGATATCCGTCTTCAACAAATTGCTTAATTACTTTCAATATTGTTGTTGGTGTTTGTACAAATTAGTTGTTAAATGACTGTTAGGTTGTTTGGGTTCGACCATAGACACTTCAAGTACACTTGAAACTTTGGAGATACGTGTGTATGAATGGTTGATTATTGCCAGGTTATGGAAAACTTATCGAGGAAACCTTTGTAACCTTTGAAAAGTGTTTTTTTTTTGTAATGAATGGCGTGGCGGCGAATTGTAGCAAAACCAAACAACTCTTTGAATAATAAAGCAATGTTTGGCATACCATTGCGCTCGCCATCCTGATACATAACATGTTAGGTCTCAATATATGCAATAGTTACTCTGGCTACAATATTCTTCAATCCGAAACACAACAGTACATTTACAAAGCTGTTTGGCGGAAGAATTTGACATTGCGGTGGCACCTACCCAGGCGGCCTCTCACATATGAGAGACCTAGACTAGAATAGGATACGTGTAGGAGACTTTTGAACTATCTAAGCAATGCAGTCAACAATAGGAATGTATTTTACTATAGGAATGTATTTTACTATATATTCGTCTATTTTAATAACTTAAGAAGACGCTGCCAGTATAATATCGGTTGACAGCACTTAAGTGTGCAAACTCTCACAGACTACACAAATGCTTCAATATCACCTTAAATTCTGTAATGATTTTAGGATAAGCATCCAATTGACTCGTATACCTGTTTGTTCAAATATTATTATTATTAAACATCTGATACCAAGATATTCCCATCGAAACCACAATTACCAACCCTAACCACTTTTCTGAAGCACTAACATAAGGGCCTGGCGTCTAGATCGCATCGCTTCCTTTCCCCGCATAAACCGGAATAATTTTGAGTAAAATTGGTCGGCCATCTTGATTTTGTCTAATACCCCCGTAATAACAAAGAGGAAAATCATTACACAAATTGTTTAACAAGAAATAAGGATCTTATAGGATTTCACTTAATTAAAATCGGATTGGGCATCTTAAAATCAATAGTTAGTGTGTTTTGGTGGAAAATGTCTATTTTGTATAGAATATTTTATCAAGCATCAATGGAGGTCGTATACGTGAATACTGTTGACAGGTGGTTGGGAAATGTAAGGAAAAAATACGGTCCTTAAACTTTAAAACTTAAACTTAAACTTTTGTTGCTAAGCGAACGATTTCACAGTACAAAACACAAGTATACGTAGGGAAAATAATAATTTATAAAATTATAATAATACACCCATCAGTCACATACATAGTCCTAACTCCACACTGAGATCGAGTCTTGTGTCGTGGGTATCAGGTACTACGAGAGACTTATCGGTCTAAGTCTAACACACACCTAGACACGAAACAAATACCTGTGGTCCACACAAATATTTGTTTCGGTGCGGGTATCGAATCCACGGCCTGTCGTTTCAGAGTCGGCGTCTAACCAACTGCGTCACGGAGGCTGTCAAAAATATTTTAGAGTTACAAATCGAGTGTACATAATATTACTTTTATAGGTTTCAATTCCTTCCTCTCTTTCTATCCTTTTTCATGGCACTTTTCTTGCTTCCGTTCCTAAGAATCTCTGGAGGCGTAGGCGTTTATAGACAATTATGATTGACGGCAAAGTTTATGAATACTTTTCACAAGTGTCATATACGGTAGATATAGACAAAATTTTAATAAAAAAAACACTATTCAAAGAAAATTTCACGCCTCCAAAGCTATACTTTCTCATAACAAAAAGTATGTCCACATTTTCGCAAACAAAATGTGATAAAAAACTCGACTAGAACTTACTCTCCCCACGGCACACATTTCTCAACTCGTAAAGATTTTCTTTATATTATTTGTGAGAAGGCGTGACTGGAATTTTGTTCAAGAAATCTTGTATTATTTTTGGCACGAGCGTATAAAAATTGATTGTGCCGCGTGGCGTACAAATTAAATTTAAAATAGTTTAAAATATTTTGGAGAATTTTCTGCAGAGTTATATGGTGTAAAGTTTGCACGGGTCGGGATCGTAAAATTTATTCGTGTTTGCTTTCGCGCTAACACTGACACAAACAACGTTACGTGGATGTTACGCACCCCGGCTTGCGTTCACACCAATACAATTGTCCGTAGGGACAGTATTTGTATACGAAATATAATTAGGTCCAAGTACCATGCGGGCAGGGCCATACCTAAAAACATACTTTATGTAATTTTTAAGCAAAACAAATAAGAAAAGAAAAATATTAAAGTTAAGGAATCAAATTCATATTTTTGGCCTAACCGATTGACGGAGTATTATAGGAGTTATTAACCAATTCATATTAATCTATTAATAAATTTTGGTAAGGCAAGGAACATAACTTAACATTTCGCATGCTTGATTTCAACAATACCATTTCAAGGGATACCATTCTCACAATAAAAATTCAGGTAATGACCTTTTTTTTTAAATTCTTAAAACCACCTTAGGATATTGCGAACTCAAGATTTACTTACTACCTACATAAAATCTGTACACAGTTATCTTTTAAAGCCTATAGCACTTTTCGTAGATACATTATTTTAACAGTATCAGCAAATCTATGTACAAACCATAATTTATTATCTGTGGCTGACACAGCTTTTCGCGGTATAGGCAAAGGTCGCGCGAACGTTCGGCCCGTCACGGATTGACGCGCCATTTGCTATCTAATCTGTGGAGTGGTGGCGCAAATTGTGTAAATAAACTAATGAGACGATTCCACTCGAATCGCCTACGTCCCGATATGTTAAATAAAACTGTGTAAAACACATATTACTTCAAGGTGAATATTATTTTTAGTAATTTGATTTTAGTAATTTGTCATTAATTATATTGTGATTCAGAAATTATACACCAACTATAATATGGAAAGTAGGTAATCACAAGATTGTACAACGTTCATTATTAAAAATTTATCAGAGATATATAGAATTATAGACATATCTTTAGTAGAGGAAAGTTATATCTCTACCTTAATTTTAGTTTGTATGTACACCTAGTTTCAACAGCCAGCATAACTGTCACGATCAACGAGAGACAATAGTGTCAGGTATTTCCTTAGAACAATGACTTTAGTCATTGTTCTGAGGGTATCTCTTAAACGACCCTATTCGTTTAAAAATCTATCAAAATCTATATGCACTACAATGCAATCGCCATCAAATTCATAAAAAAACATTCAGCTCTTTAACCTTTCGAGGCAACATTAGTTCAAAGCTATTTTAATTATTTTAAACCAATAAAACTCCAAATACAAACAGCAATTAGTAAAAATTTGCGCATCCGTGCTCAATGCGGTGTTTATCACAGTTTGTTTCCAAGCGTTCCGCACAAAGTTATTCAAAGCTTATACGGCACCCGAGCGCCTTGCCGTCCGCAAACACGATGAAAAGCAAACGCCGGCTTTCCAGCTTATTTATCTCGAAAAACTGTTTGCGAAGTTGCCTTTGTTTATATTTTTAGGTCGGGATATTGAAGATAAAGCAGACTATATACGGCCTTATGACAGTTTATAGATCTCTTTTGGCTGTCTATTGCCAGTGCGTATATTTTTTGATAATTTTAATCGAATGGATAACCATCTACCTACTATTTAAAATTAAATGGACTGCTATAAACGGTTAAAAATTAAAAGGATTATCCCCTAAGATGTATAATTGAATGGATTTTCTGTTGGTTTAAAGTACGTGTTGGTCTGTTAGTAATATGATGACTCTACTGGTGGTAGGTCTCTAATATGTGAGAGGCCGCCTGGGTTAGTACCACCGCAATGTCTATTTCTCCTGCCAAACAGTAGTGTAAACGCATTGTTGTATTTCGGTTTGAAGGACATTGTAACTACTGTACTTATTGAGACGTAACTTCTAATGTCTCAAGATGGCGAGTGCAATGGAATGCCAAGCATTGCTACCTACTGTCTATGAGCGGTCTTATCGTGCTCATGCTCGTCACGCTATTTACATAGCAATAAATAAAATGTTTTGTATTCTTTGCTCAAACTGAATTCAAAAGTTGCTCGAAAGAGACAAAACATGCTATAACTAGAAAAGGTTAGTTAACGTTAGTGTTTTATTAAAAACTAGCGGTCCAACCTGGCTTCGCCCGGGTGCAGATAATTTTTGAGTCCACTTTAAAAACATAGGAACTATTTCGCGTAATAATTAATTAACATATTCAAACTCTGCCCAACCGTTACTTTAAGTTTGAAAGAGTATCGAATATATTAGACTTCTTTTGAATTCTTTGCTTTCATTCCACGGGGACACTACATTTTGTCAGTATAAAAAGTAGTCTATGTGTTAATCCAGGGTGTCAGCCAGCTTGATGCCAAATTTCATCAAAACTGGTCCAAATGTTTGATTGTGAAGAGGTAACAAACACACACACTTTCGCATTTATAGTATTAGTAGGATAAAATGTTATAAGGAATCTTTTCTAGTTCTAGTATCATATTGCAAGTAAAAATGTTGATATGAAAGTTGTAATAAAGAGTTATAAAACTTGAAAAACTATGACCCATGCCACTCTAACATATATATATATTATAATAATAACGGCGGTGATTCCTATGGTATTTTCAGCAACACACATAATAAGGATTTTTCTGTCCCACAACACTCAAAACTAACACAAATGTATATTTGAAATCCTCCTCTACAAACATTGGCGCATATACCGGGTATCTCAAGACTGCTACCGAAAACGAAGCCGGGTGGTAGTTTTAGTGACTACAAACACAATGCAACTAAAAATTTCGCATAGAAACGCGACAATTATTTTTTATGATTTTTTAAACATCGTCATTTTTGGGTGGTAAATCCATAGTTTTTGCTAAAGTTATAATTTAAACACTTTTATACCTTAGATTAGTTATAAATAAAAGGGCATACACTATTATTTTAGGAAAAAATGTATTTACCACCCAAATATGGCCATAGGAAAAAAATAACAAAAAAAAAATTGTCGCTTTTTTTTGCCACTTTTTCTATTGCATTGTGTCTGAAGTAGCTTAAACTACCACCCGGCTTCGTTTTCGGTAGCAGTCTTGATATACCCTGTATGTACATGTATATTGTCTTATGTGTCCCACACAAATATTTGTCATTCTGTGACAAAGATTTGTATGTTTAGTGTAAAATCCAGTCTCATTTCAAAACAAACGCAAACAGAGTACTAGCTTTAAACACTATTAAGTATTCTCGAGTCGCGCGACAATGCTTTAAGTAGTACAAATTATTCAACATTAGTACACCGTAAGTAGAATGCAAAGCATAGAAACCTAAAGAGAAATGACTGAAATATAATTCATACTGGTGGTAGGTCTCTCATATTATGTAAGGGGCCGCCTTGGTAAGTACTACCGCAGTGTCTATTTCTCCTGCCAAACAACAGTGGATATGCACTACTGTGTTTCCGATTGAAGGATATTGTAGCCAGAGTATCTACTTGACACAGAGGGTACTTAATTCTTATGTCTCAGGATGGCGAGCGCAATGGAATGTCATGGATTGCTTTTTAATTCAAAGTTTTGCTAATGTTTATGAGCTGTCGTATAACTAACACTCATGCTCGTCTTGCTATTCAATGCAATTAATAACCCATTGACTTGGCGATTAGCTTGTCCCCTGTCATATCGTGGGGCGGATTACAGAGGGCGAAACATGGGTGTACTAGTTGCTGTCAGGAGAACCTCTACCTAACACTTCTGGTAAATGGGCGTGATTTTGTTTATGATACGTACATATCGTCTATTTGCTACAAGAAATCCCCTATAGGAAATGGATCTTCAGGATTTCATCTTCTTCAGGGGATCTTTAGGATATGATTTCCACAGCGAGCTTTCGGATTCGATCTGTCAAGTGTAGAGAGGATAGGCTCCTGAATGTTTATGTACTTGGGAACTTATATTAATTTCGAGTGTGGGTATTGGAAAATTGGACAGTTTTTGATAAAGAAGCACGGGACAGAAACACGTGTATATATTCTTGTGTGTATACATAAAAATATAAAAATAAATAAAACTAAATTTAAAATAACTATAATCAGCGGCCTTATTGCAGAAGGCAATCTCTTACGAGTAATCTTTGGATGGAGATAAGAGAATCGTTATTGTTAATGACAAAACTCACAATAAAAGCATGCAATAATTATACTCCAAAAACCATTTTAAAAATGGAATTCACAAACAAAGAAACTTATTCCACCCGTTTTGCTTTTAGTAAAACTAAATAACTTTGAAACACTTCTGTGAGCTTATTAAGCTCATAAAGCGAGGCGCGGAGGCGAAAGCTCGGTCTCCAGGGGGCTTTTCGACGTTTCTCGCCGCAATTAAATTGATATTCCGAGTGTATCAATCTAGTCGAAAATTCTTCGACCTAATTGTGCCACGTAATTCTACGGTCTCGGAGAAAATTACGAATTAGAAACGTTTCCAAAGTGTCAGAACATTTAATTGGGCCGTCAAATGGCTTAAAGGTTTCCGACGTTGCGAAACCTTTGCTCCTTTATGATTTTTAAGAAAAAAAATTATGAAAATTTTTATGAAATGTTTTTTTGTTATTCATATCTAACAAAGAACGTACCTAAGTTATGCTGAAAAGAATATTGTAATTTAGATAAAGAAAACAACAACCAATAATGCGAAAAAAAGCAATAGTCAATCAAACGGTAAATCAATGACAAAGATTTAGTTTTAGACAAAAAATTTACATGAAAATATCTTTGGATAATTCATTAGTAAATAAGTAACTAATCCTACCACATACGAAAGAACAAATAATTAATGACAAGGAAACGTTTACAATAACCCAACCTTTTCACATATAACCTCTTCACATTAATCTTACCCACACACAATCCCTTCGTTTTATTCTTTCGTCGAACCTTTCTTCACAATACTTGCCCGGAAGAGGCTGCTTATAGCGATAAGACAGGCTATTGTAGCACATATATTTGTGTTTATGTACTTATCTTTTGTGTATGTACAATGGACGATGATCTATCTTCTTGACTTAATAATACAGGGCTTAATGAAGGACAGTCTCGGATATAACAATGAAACAGCAGCTATATATTAATGGAATAGTATTTATATTTTATCAAAGTACCTATACTTTTAGGTACTTTTATTATCTCGATTCCTTTGTTTAATACAACTTTATTCAAAATTTATAACTTTTTTTTTTTTTATAAATACCCCTCGACTGTCACGGCGGCCATATTGCGGCTTTTTTTTAAATATACCCTATTTCAATTACATTAGGCTGTTTTATTGCTTGAAAGCCGTAAAGCCGTAATACGGCCTCCTTTCCAGTCGAGGGGTGTATATTTTAAAAAATAATTAATAAACAATCATATTTCCATGAAAACAACATATAAAGTCTGTGTTGTGGTTAAATAACTTGCCTACATATGTTGTTTGAATTAAGCATAACATAAGTGTCGTTATACAAAAAATTAACGTTAAAAAGCAAAACGTTCCCGTTGGTAAGAACTAGGAAAAATGAAAACAGAATAACAATAAGTATTTTATTTCATAAGGCCTAGGGGGGTCAACACCCCCATCATTATTCCAAACACACACCTGTCTCTGAACACGATTACGCACACCCAAAAAGCCGGTTGACAGATTTATCGATCGCCGCGTCGCGTCGCGTGCTTACATCGGCTGTCATTGTGACACCAGGCCGCTTTTCCAGGAACGTATTCCCCGGGGAAATAACAAGGGCCATTTAATAGCTCGCCACGTACTATTGTTTTATTTTAATTATTTTTTTAATTTTATATAACGGTGGTATGGTGACATGCTATATAATTACGATGATCGTGATCAAAAGATAATTTTTAACAACGCGACAAAATATTATGTTTTATCTTTATTAATCTAAATTAGTTATGAAGATCATTAGAACTTACTCTATGATCCTTTTAAATAAACATGGACTCGCCCATTAGCAAAGATTTCAAGCATTATTTGCGTCATCGAATTTTCATCGGAGGGACAGCAATTCAATTTGTTTATTAACTATTTCAATATGATTTAGAATTTAATGCGGCCACCACAATTGCGGTTTCCTTCAAAATGGATTCCCTAAAACGTTGTAGTTATAATGGACGTTTCAAATGCATATAAAATAATGTCGGGGTAAGAGTATACGCTTGCCCGACCCAAGCGGTTTGTAAACTTTTATTACGATTGTGAAAAACACAAAACTCTCAATGTAAATATCATCTATTTCTCCTACCAAACACCAGTGTAAATGCACAGTGTTCCAGTTTGAAGGGAATTGTAGTCAGAGTAACCACTCAACATATTGAGAGTTATCATCTTATGTCTCAGTATGGCGAGCGCAGTGGAATGCAAAGTGTTGCCTCGTAATTAATTTTGTTTGGTTTTGCTACTGTCCGTGAGCGATCGTATCATTTTACGAATGGCATGGGGAATGGCAATTGAAAAAATAATGTAAAAGCAGAAATTTGATAATACAACATACATATGTGTAATAAAAAAATATTGTATCGGTTCTAATGTTGCACATACTAGTTTTAACAATGTCGACGAGACTCACGAGTGAATTGTGGGAGCTAAAGAGATTCGATTCAAAGGTATGCCAGTGCTACTAATCCGCTGAATGCTGGTAAGGCTAAACCGTAAACAAGCCAAGAATGGGATAGTATAAACATAATAAGATGAATACCGTAGGAACGCTTTGTTGACTGTAAAACCCCCGTGAATAAAATATTTATTCATTATATATTTTATGCATGAAGAATTTAATGAAAGTGAATAACGGGAAAGTAATATATCAGGATCGAGCAAAGTGGCGGTCTCTGCCTACCCTTACGGGATACAGAAGTGACGATTATGTATGCATGTATATATTTTATTGACTTGAGCCGTATACTCGTTTATACCCTATGGCCTATAATGTACAAAAAAGCTTAGCAAAAATTACCACAGAACTTGCTCGCTTAATCAAGGCCCGGACCAGCTCCACCCGGAGGGAGATACGCTTTTTTAGAAATATTCTTTCGGATATGTTCATCAAGAATAACGGAGTATTCTAATGGCGGAAGAATTCATCTAATCGGTCCACAATTTGCGGGGTGTATTCAATACAAACAAACAATCAAATCTTTCCTCTTTATAATATTAGTTTAGGTTCCATCTTTGATGTTAACAGTTATTGCGCCTTTTGTTGTCAATTTCACGTAATTTTAACATTAAACTTAACAACAATTTCTAAGCCATATAGGTACTGTCAACCAATAAACCTTGTCAATTGAAATATTATAGAGTAGTCTTACGGCCTTTGATGAGGCGTATAAGGCTGGTAAGGACGAATATGAAGTTTGTCAACTCGCATTTAGCCAGCATAGCGGACTATGGACTATGCCCTGATATTTGAACCAGAACCACCGTGAACACGTCTGGTCCGCGTCTTGTCCACTAATGTTCGATTATAAGCTGATACAGTACCTTACAAATCCCTTCCTAGGCGGGTAGTCCTTGTGAAAGACGGAGTGGTTGAGGATCATCTTCTCGTCTCCGGTGTCCAGCCACGAGCGCTGCAGCACAAAGTCGCGGTTCTTGAGAGGCGCCGGACATGACACTGCAAACAATACACACATGTTCAAACGCCCGAGTACTCAAACGCCACTTAAATATTATACAGTTTACATCCAGACTGCGACTGAAAACGAAGCCAGATTATAGTTTTGATGACTTAAAACAAAATGTGGTAGCTTTTAATTGGCATCTAGATATATAAGATATTTAAAATGTAAAATTAGCCGTAAGCTTCCTAAATAACATAAAATAATAAAATGTCATTCACACAATCATTAATTTCAGGTAATCAGACCCATACAAAGTTACTTAAGCAGAATATATATAAAACAAAATAAAATAAGAAATATAAATGACAAAAACACAGTAAATTAAAAGCAAGAAAATTTATAGGTATTAAAAAAACAATGCAACTAAACAATTCGTATTTGTGTGGTAAATACGTATTTTTTTCCTAAAATAAAAATGACTACTCATTAACTTAAAAGACGCAACGGTAGGCAAGGATTTAAACTATTACATAAGCAAATATATATATATATATATATATATATATATATATATATACCGGGTATCTCAAGACTGCTACCGAAAACGAAGCTGGGTGGTAGTTTTAGTGGCTACAAACACAATGCAACTAAAATTTTCGCATAGAAACGCGACAATTATTTTTTATGATTTTTAAATATCGTCATTTTTGGGTGGTAAATCCATAGTTTTTGCTAAAATAATTATTTAAACTCTCTTATATCTTAGAGTATTTATAAATTAAAGGGTATACACTATTATTTTAGGAAAAAAAATATTTACCCCCAAAATATGGCAATAGGAAAAAAATATCAAAAAAAAAATTGTCGCTTATTTTTGCAACTTTTTCTGTTGCATTGTGTCTGAAGTCGCTTAAACTACCACCCGGCTTCGTTTTCGGTAGCAGTCTTGATATACCCTGTATATATATGTATTTAGCACGCAAATACGATGATATTTAAAAATCGTATAAAAAATAATCATCGCATTTTTACTAAATTATTAGTTGCATTGTATCTGAAGTGACTAAAACTTCCACCTGGCTCCGTTCAAATATACCGTTTAAATGTACTGATTAAGTGGGAAATGAAGAAGAAAAATATTTTTGTGAGGCCGGATCAATTATTAGCAAAACCAAAGAGCGCCTTGAAATGCAAAGCAATGCTTGGTAATCCACTGCGCTCGCCATCATGAGATGTAAGATGTTAAATCTCAATATGTCCACTAGTGGCTCTGGCTACAATATCCATAAATCCGAGACACAGCAGAACAGTGCGTTTACACTGCTATTTGGCGGAAGAAATAGACACTGCGGTGGCCAGCATGGTGAACTATTCGGCCTAACTATTATCAACCGTAGTCTCGATTGTAAAAGAAACCCGTGCCCTGTAGTGGGACGGTATTATATATGCCATTTACGCCCGAATACTGGAACGCAACTTAAATATAACTTGCACTTAACTACGTTAATCCCGCTTAAATGTACTGACTAAGTGGGCCGTGGGCTGTTAAGAGCAACTTATTATTTGAATGGCGTTCCAGTATTCGGGCAATAAAGACGTACACAAGATCTGGCATTAGATATAACAACAACGTGTAGATCCAGCGAAAAAAAGAGGAATATTTTATTATAATTTACACCACAAAATATAAAAGGCTTAAACACCTAATCGACCTTATTATTCTTTAGAGGCTTAAGATATTAATTTTTATCTTTCCTCCTACAATTATTATAAGAGGTTTTAAAACAACAAAATCAGATTCTCTCTTATTTTTTCACCCAAAAACACTATTAATCGGAAACCACTAACAATGATAGAAATTTCCAACATTTATCCGTCCTGCGATCAAGACCTGAGCATCCCTGCCCATTACCCGGGCCATAATATTGATGGGATTCGTTTTGCTTCGTGCCAAAGCGAATCAACGGCTCTCTAATACGGTTGGATTGGAGCCAACGTTGGCCCAACGTACTGACTTAAAACATAATCAAAACTTTAGGCAAATCTGATCTAGAACTGATCTAATAGGATGAACAGGGCCAACTTCGTGACTTGATTAACTTTACTGAAATTGCGTCAAGTCCTAAAGAGTGGGTCGGTAGTTACTAGCCTAGTTTTCATACACAGTATTGAAGATGATAAATCGGTAGATTAGCTTAATATTCTGCTTTGTACGTACACTGATACAATATATTAGTACCATTTTTAGGGTTCCGAACCTAAAAGGTAAAAACGGGAGCCTATTACTAAGCCTCCGCTGTCTGTTTGTCTCTCTATCTGTAACCAGGCAGTATCTCATAAACCGTAATAGCCAGAAAAGCTGTATTTTTTGCTTCGTAGACACTTCTAATTTTCACAGAATATTTAGTTGTATATTACCTTTCAAAATAAATAATTAAATAAAAATAAAGTATATATTAAATGGGGCTCCCATCAGCAAACGTAATTTTTAAGCAATTTTTAACTCGGTCTTAATAAACAGAAACAAACGTGGTTTTTACGGTTTCTTTTATAGATGTTCATACGGAACTCCACGTACGCTAGTCAGAATCGCACATGGCCGGTTTTTTAGTTACATGACGTCCACTGTTACTTATTGATGAAATAATTTATTTGATAAGGATTAATAGCACGAGTAAAATAAACGCGTTTAAATGTAGTCCAAAAAAACGAAATTCAAGATTTTTAAATAAAAATGTGGTTGTTGTGCCTCACTCGACATAGATAGGTATAGTGTGTCGCGGACTTTTTTGTGGATATTTATAAGATCTACAATTAATTATAACATTTTATGGTTCTATCTTTTGTAGTTTAGGCAACGTACGCAAAATAAGTAACTTCTTTGGTTGATTTTTTTCAGTTTGTGTCCGAAATATCCAAATATCTTACGGAACCCTATTTTTTTTCCAAAATAAAATATAGTCTATGTTACTCGTGGATAATGTAGCTTTCGAATGGTGAAAGAATTTTTAAAATCGGTCCAGTAGTTTTTACTTTATTTGTTTGTTTTTTTTTTGTTTAACAAACAAACAAAGTTTTCCTCTTTATAATATTAGTGTAGACATAGTTGAATGTCAAACAGAAAAGTTTTGTTTGACGAATACTACGTGAAATACTGAGCGCTTATACAAATTGTGTAGCAGTGAGATACATTTAAATGTATACGGACTATCATTATATGCATAAAGAAAGTTCTGTAGCAGCAATCTGCAATAACAACATTCAGGTACAAAAAAAATATAATTTGCTATTGCTGGTTCAAAGCAATTATTGTAGTTTTCGATTTCAGTAATTGCATATACTTCAGGATAAATAAGTGATTTTGAGAGATATTTACATTTAAATGTGCACGAATTATCAGAATAATAACATCATCATACAGGCAAAAACTTTTTCTCTTCTTGATTTGGTCGAATTTCGACCCCTGGGCGACCACTAGTTCATATTATTTTATAATAAACGCGTTTGTCTAGTAAGTTTTAAAAATTTAATTAAAACTACTACTCACGTAGTAATAGGATAAAATTTGCTTTAAATTTTTGTTTTACTATGTAAACTATTAAAACATTCGTTATATTCCCGGGAGAGTAGGCAGAGATGCTGCTAATACATAGTTTGCTGAACTTATTTCTGAATAAGGATATAAAAAGAGGCGAGCCTAAATATAACTAAATTTGTAAAAGAATTGCCTCGGTAACGCAGTTGTACTACAGTACAATTACAAAGCTAAGGTCTCTGGTTCGAATCCCATGTGAGGCAAATGGAAAATGGACTTTTTTATTTATCAGCCCTGAGTCAGGAATTTGTGCTCTGTATGTTGATAGTCTCAACCCCTATCACATTAGTGGACGGAACAAACAAGGCAAAACGTGAGTGTCCTGGTAACAGCTCTGCTTACCCCTTCTGAAAAATGGCCTGAATATATGCAGGTATTTTAAAATTAAAAGACAACATTAATCATATAATTGAGATAAAGCAGCACTGCAGATGGTACAAAACTAAATTAAAGCGGTAAAAATACTTTAGCAAACTCACACGCTCACACAATCATTTCTTACCCCTTATAAATGTAAATGGCAATAGTTTGACGATCCGTCTACAATTGCCGTTCATAAATCGGACCAGATTCAATTCCTTGCGGAGTCGTTAGAGCAAATCGGCCTTGATTTATCAATGTTCCAAATGTAGGAGATACGTTTAAATAGCTACTGCTGAACTTTTTTATACAAACTGTTGAACTACACTATCACTACGCTATTTTTTTATTTTTTGCTGTGAATGATTAGTGGACTTTCCATTCGCCTGATGGTTCACGATACAACCGTTCATGGACAGTAGCAATACCAAACAAGACCATGCATTAAAAAACAAGCCATCCTGAGACATAGTGTTAAATCTCAATATGTCCAGTAGTTCCTCTGGCTACAATACACTTCAAAATGGAACCCAACAATTTATTTACTCTGCTGTTTGGCGGGAGAAATAAACATTGCGGTGGCCATTACCCAGGTGGCCTTTCACATATGAGAGACCAACCACCAGTTAAGTATATTTCTCTACTATCACCAAGATCACACAAAATGATGGCAGAAAGATTATTGATGCTACAAACGAAAATAATAATTTATCGGCCATATAAACAAGACTTTTGTAATCCATCACACATGTTCCCTTCTCCCTATAGTACGTGTTTCTTCCACCATAGTCTGAAGAGGCATCTTAGCGGGCCGGCATGATTGTATCGATTGTCACGGGACAGCCGTCTGACTCCATTTTATATTCTGTATGGACGGCATTTGCACTTGCACCAATTTGCACCAAGTGCAATGCATTCACGGCATGTGCCAGAATACAAAAAAAAAACTGTTCTAATATACACTGACACTGCTTACATACATCATCATCATCATCATCATCCTCACTAAAAGAACGTCCATTGATTAAAAATAACTACCTCAACCATTACCAAAACAATCTATTGGAAGCGACCTAAATCCAGCGACTTCCTGCAACCTACATAAGATGCTAAATATATAAATCTAACAAAAAACATTACATTGATACTATCATAAACTAATCATATTTCATTAGGTAACTTGTCCCAGTGGTTTCGAAGACCACTCTATACAAAATAATCTGAACATCACAGAAATGTCCCAGTATGCGAAATTACGTAAACATACCTTTATAATCACATCAGAAATTCATTGAAATTTCTTTGACGGCAGTGCCTGAGGGCTCAAGGAAATAACTTCACACGATGCCATTCCAAGTGATCTCATTTGACGATAATTTATTCCTCATACACGCTTAGCAATAACCAACCGCAATGAATATATATGAATTATTTTAGTTATTGCCGCTCTTCAGATATGTTCGCGTGATATGAGGTTATTAATATTATGAATGTAGCCGCAGTTATTGTCCAGACGACATCTATTTCACTCCTGGGAGCATTATACATTGACGTGCAGCTATTTTCAATAGTATGGATAAAAATAATTAACAATTTTGTCCCTTGGAGTAAGCAGATATTTTATATGCTGGTTCAATAAAGAAACTATAATGCAGATAATAAATTAATACACCTAACAGTCACACAAATAATTACCTCACATTAAGATAATGACGAACGCACATTCCATATACAGATAATATTTACTGGTGAGATAGTTATGTCTTACCAGATGATATAACTTTACGGGCCTGGTTGAAATCAGGTATTAATAGACTTATTCCGAAACCCAACACCCTTGCCTGAGTCATTATATTTAGATAACTGGATTCAAATATACAACCAGATAAAATATAAAAATTTAAGGACACAAAGAAAAGTTGGCATTGTATAGAACGTATCAACAGTCAGTATTGTGTCTCTAAAGAATGCAAGCGCCTGGTAGACAAACCACGAGTTTTCGAAAATTCCGAAACATGTTCTACACGTCGCATGCCTAAAACCAGTCTCTACCCTGCAATTTCAGAACGTCGTTGGTTACGGAACATTCCAGAACATTCTCGAATTCTCTCGTTGCTTGTAGTGACATGGCACCGGCGCGGCGTTGTGAATGCACGTTTTGCGAAGACACGGGACTTCCATTTTGAATGACAAGCTTCACGCGAAAGTGCAATTGCAGACATTGTTTTGCCAAAAAAATATATATTTATTAATAATTAATAAATTGATAAAATGTAATAATTCTTCTAAAAATAACTTAATGTCATCATAGTTTCATAACTCTAACAATAATTACAGTTTTTATCCTGTGATTTTCAAAATACGTCTGACAATTACCGGGCGTATTCGTTAGTATACTGAGAATGATTTGGTAGTGACCCAGTACAGACGCAATATCCACAAGTTGGTTAGATTAGAAAGCCAGTGACACCGATGTATTCCTTTCCTCTGCCAAGGTACTGAACAGAAATCTTTAAATATTTTCAAAACAAACAAAGATTTTTTTAAGTAGGATACTCAAAATACCAAGTGCGTGGTGGCCTGTTGCACCAAGTGCGTGGTGGCCTGTTGGCAAACGGACTAGACGCGGCTGCCAACATGTTCACGGTGGTCGCGGGTTCGAAACCCAGGGCACACCTCTGACTTTTCGGAGTCATGTGTGTATTGATAGTCAATCACCACGCACTAAAACGGTGAAGGAAAACATCGTGAGGAAACCTGCATACCGTAGCGATTTATAAGAATTTCTACGGTATGTAAGTCCGCCAACCCGCATTAGGCCAGCGTGGCGGACTATATGGCCTAACCACTCTCAATCGTACTCTCGATTGTAGAGTAGGCCCGTGCCCTGCAGTGGGACGTATATGGGCTGATACAGATACAGATACTCAAAATATAGTGCTTATAGAATGTGATGAAACCCCAGTATTTAAATCCAATAAACAATACTTCAACGACAATTCTATAAATATAAATAGAAACATCTTAAATCGGGCGACATTTTGTCTCGTCTACACTATTTTGCTGTACCCATTCCAAACTATAAATTTTCAACATTACGCTAGTTACATATTTTAACACACATTACGGTCCTTGTCGTGTCATTAATGAAATTGAACAATACATTACCATGAACATACCTTTAACAAGCACTAAGCCTTTATTAGACATGGAAACTTATTATAATTTAAAATAAGTGACTCCGTCGAAATTAGTGAGGGAATAATAAACTTATATACGAATGAGGTTGAATACATTTTTTATGATATTAAATATGAATATTTACTAAGTTTGTGAAGGGTAAATGCAAATGAATGTTTCAAGATAAAACAGAAACGTCTAGAGATGAAAAGATATATTAAAATTACTCGCTTTAAAATATAACCTATACAAAAATGTAAATAAATATATTATGTCTTCGTAAAGTAGCAACAACTAGACATGAATTGCCGAGTCAATGTCTGAAATTTAAATCAAAAAGCACATACTTCAGAATTTTAGAAGTCATGTCTTTATCCCATCAAAAACATCCTGTAAAAAAAATCCAAGTCTCGCAGCTCAGGTTTTCTACCGCAAAAAGTTGTGAGATGCATGTAATACCAAGTCGATTAATTTTTTTAGTCCTTAAGGGACCTTCTATATAAAGTTATTACGTTAGTTATTACCATATCAATATTAAAAATTCTTTACGATTTAAATAAATTGATCGACTTGGCCATCGCATGAAAACATAATGTATCGTACAATTTATACATAATGCTGCTGGCCAAGTCGATATATCTCCCCTCCTGTTATGCCTCATTTATATAGATATCTATCTACAACTACAACTATTATGCCATTATATACGGGTACAATGATTCATTACCTGCAAATGTAACTTTGTAATCCTATACATTTATATGGGATTACAAAGTTATTTACGCAGTTGGTCTATCTAGAAAACTAGACATAAATTATGAAATGTTTGAATTTTCCCTTACTTTAGACACTAAACACTAATTATATTCTAAATTTGAAGGTTCTATGTCTGCTAGAAGTGCCTTAGACTTTTGATGATCGGTCAGTCAGTGAGTGACAAAATTAAGAAAGTTTGACTAGTTACAATTCTTAAACTACTGGTTCAAATTGAATGAAATTTTAAATATACCGTGTTTACACAATGCCTGCTTAGTAACTGAAAATTCAGGCTTCATGCTTTAGCCACAACGAAGTTATAGGGGGTTGAAAATGGTCTGAATTGCTTCGAGAAAAGGATGTTACGGCCTATAGCTCGACTTGGAGGGGGCTCGGCCGCGCCCCCAGACAAGAATATAGTCGACTGTGACCTAAGTCTTTTTAATTAAGTTTTTTTGTTTATTAGGTCCGGAAAACGAGCAAATAAGGCACCTGATGGTAAGTGATCACGGCCGCTCATGAATATTTACAACGTTTGGATCATATAGATATGTGTTGCCAGCCCGTCACATCGGTCGGGAAGAAGTAGGAAAAAAGACAGGAAGAAAAAAGGGAGTTTGAGCATTCGGCAATCTCACTCACCAAACGTAACGCGACAGCAAGGCTGTCACTTCACGTCGATCTCCTGTGAGAGAGAGGTACCACCCGTGACCAGTTTGTCCATTTATTAACCATGACTCATAACAGCGTAGCTCTACCACTTCCAAAATCTAGATAGCGTCTCATATCTGTCAAATATCCCGTTAAATATTAAACAATTCATCCCAATTAACAAATACAAAATTGCAACAACAAATAATACCTATGCTATTTTACTTCATAAAGTATGCCTCATAAAGTTACACAAACGACTTTTAAAGCCTGCGACGGTAACTGGGTGCCAAGTATCGATTAAACGTCAAGTCAAAACTTTTGTAATCCATCGACATTCGTTCGGGAACAATGTAACACTTGAAATTCCGGGGAACGTCGCTCTTGTTAACTTCGGCTTTTTAACCTGGGTATAATACTTCCACATTTTTGTTTTGCGGAGATGTTTATTAATGGTTTTTGCTTTTATTCGATTATTTTAATAAATAATTTTATTTTTTCAGTAATTTCTATACTAACTAGCGGCCCGGCCCGGCTTCGCCTGGGTGCAGATACTTTTTTATTTTACTCCACACCAAATACGTGTTATTTTTCGTATAAGCTCTTGTATACCTAAACATGAATTAGCTATCCTACTGTCCTGCTCAATTCCGTCCCATCCCGTCTGTTCATTCACTTCCCGATACGTCGCGTCCTTTCTCTTAATTAACCATCCCGTCTTATACCGTGCATTTACATTTCGTCCTATTAAATCTGTCAGCTATCCCAGTCTTCTCCCCTACCTCCCACTCTATTATATCCAGTTTCTCTCTACTTTCTAAACACTTTATAGATTTTGATTATCCATGCAATATCCCATCCCTTATTTCACCCCCACTATGCTGTTTTTTCCAAAAATATTACGCCATTACTCTTGTTAGTAATAAAGAGATGAAATATTAATTTTCGTAGAAATGCACTCACACACACACAATTAACGTAGAAACAATTATATTTAACTGGTTTTTCAAGACACAGGCAACGCCTAATTTGAGAATCCCTGCAATATTCTCCATAATTATATAAAATTTTTATTTTATTCAGTTCAGTTCAGTTTTTATTTTTATGTGTTATTTTATTAAAGATTTTTCATTTTCAAGTGAAATTCTATCTTGAAAAGAAGTAAAACTTAATACATGTGAATATTATTTATTTAATTGTCCTATATTTATGTAGCATCATAATATACTCTTTAGTTTACAATAAATTCCTGAACGTATGCATAAATATTTGACAATCAATTTAAATGTCAACCACTTTTCATTACTGTCATTAATTTACATCTTTAAAATCTAAAATACGCCATAAATCGAATATTGTGGCTATGTGTTGTCGATTCGAAACCTTTATTTAAATACGTTATTTAATTTTAGGGAAGAGTTTACCGTATCGACGCTATGAACATTAAATCTTTGACAGTTACAAACCCATGAACATTTTGTATGGCAAAATGTTTTTTCCTTTTTTTTATACTTTCGTCAATTCAATCGAGATAAAAATTATCCCACCTTTAAGTTGGAACAAATAACACATATCTACAAAATTTCATTATAATCAGTTGAGTGGTTTAGGAGTCCATCGCGGACAAACAACGTGACACGTGAATTATACCGGGTATCTCAAGACTGCTACCGAAAACGAAGCCGGGTGGTAGTTTTAGTGGCTACAAACACAATGCAATTAAAAATTTCGCCTAGAAACGCGACAATATTTTTTTATGATTTTTTAAATATCGTCATTTTTGGGTGGTAAAACCATAGTTTTTGCTAAAATAATAATTTAAACTCTTTTATACCTTAGAGTATTTATAAATAAAAGGGTATATACTATTATTTTAGGAAAAAATGTATTTACCACCCAAATATGGCCATAGGAAAAAAATAACAAAAAAAAATTGTCGCTTTTTTTTGCAACTTTTTCTGTTGCATTGTGTCTGAAGTCGCTTAAACTACCACCCGGCTTCGTTTTCGGTAGCAGTCTTGATATACCCTGTATATATTAAGATATTATAAAGAGGAATTATGATTGTTTGCATTGAATAGGTTCTAAAACTACTGGATCGATTTATAAAATTCTTTCACTATTAAAATGCTACATTATACTTGATGAACTTACGCGTTAGAATATTTTTAAACAAGTGTATCTGCACCCGTCTGTTTGCTGCTCTTGCCTAGGTATCCTTTAAATTGTTATTACATCATCCTACAAACGAAAAACAAAAACGGATTGAATAAAATACATAAATGTTTTTAAATATGTTACTTACAAATATTTTTCTTTTTATTTCTTAACTATTTTTTTAAATTAATGATTCTACAAAATAGATTAAAGAGATTCCTCTCTATCGTTCCAATTTTCAACAATTCCCACAAAATAAGTTAAAATTATTGGCTAGACTCCAACAAAGGTCGTGAACCTGTATTCAGTTGTGTTCTACATAATGTGAACATCTTGGCAATTCTCTTTACAGTCTAAATGTTAGCCCATCTGGCGTATAATACCATGAAGTGAAATGAAAACTAACAGCCAAGTAAAACGCACTTAAAATTCATACTATGCGAAACGGGTAAAGTTTATATTGACAGCCTCTGTGGCGCAGTTGCTTGGCGTAGGCTGTGAAAGGCCTATGGTTCCGTGGACTAATACAATTTTGTTATGATCAATTATTTATAACCCACCAACATTTTCATTTTTTTATTGTGATGAATGGCGAAATTTTAATGCCATTCGCCTGATGGTAAGTAATACGACCGATCCTCGTCAGCGGCAAAACCAAACAACAACATAAAAAATAAAACAGTGCTTGGCATTCTACTGCGTTCGCCGTCCTGAGACACAAGATTTGAATATGTCCAGTAATTACTACAGCTACAATATCAATGTTCTTCAAGTGGAAATACAACAGTTATATAATCAAAATTATCTCGTAGTGTCTAACTAGACTTTTTTGACTGATGGGTGTACTTTTTCATGATTTGTATATTGAAGTATTGTATTATTCTATGTATTATCAGATTCCCGCCTACAAAGTGAACGGGCGACCTCGTTAAAGTTGCAAGAAGTTATTGAATGCAGGCCGTTTTACACAGGTCGATGTGAAGATCCCTCGAGGAGGCCTATCCGGCATTGGACTACATATGGCTGAAGAAGAGAGGGAGACAACAAAAATATAATACGCAAACAGTCCATATCTCTATCTTTAGGATATTATAACTGAAACCAACTGCTTTTGGTATCAGATCCGCTGTACTCACTATTCTAATCAGTATAAAAAGTATAATGTCCATACACCATTAAGTATATCTATATGTATTTTTATGTACATTATGTATGTATATTGTTTGCTGAATTTATTATATAAATAACCCTCTAAATATATATCTATTTAGGTATTGATAATGTAAGTTTATTTTTTAAACAAAAAGCACCTTTTACCTATTCCAATGGTTACCTGGAAGAGATCTCTTTTAGCGATAAGGCCGCCTATTGTTTCAAATGACAATAGGCTCACCACCTATCATATCGTGGGACGGGACATACACGGCGAAATGTGGGTGTCCTGGAACCTCTGCCTACCCCTTCTGGGAAAAAGTCGTGAGTGAACAGAATTTGTACGGGTGGCTTTTCAATGCCCATTAATCAGTTAAGCATTAGCTAAACACCGATTAGTTAATGTTGCTCGCGTGTTTGTCTGCGGTTTGTCGACGAGTGTACTATGTACGTAAATAGTGCCGGCGGTACACCAAACAACGAAAGTCCAATTACCATGCATCGTTGACACGTAATATCAAAAACTTTGTGTTTTAATTTAGGGAACGTAAGTGGCTAAACTATGCGTAATTTTAAAATAATTGACAATTTCATTCTCGTACTCTATACATACCTAAATAGAGTTTAAGACGATACGACTAACTTTTCAAGTTTGACGAATGATGACGAAGAGCCGGTCGTCATATAAAATGTATAGAATTTGGTGCTGTAATTCGTATTTGTAAATTGGTTAATTTATTACAAGTTTGCATTTCAATATAAAAAGTTTTTTTTTCAAAACAAAAGATTTGTGTATTGAATGTTGATTGAATTTATGTTGGGACGCAATGCAACGCACTTTTGGTAAAGATTTTTAAAATGAAAAGTAAATAAGTAAACCAATTCTTACACACTATTGAGATTACAAATTAATCACGAGTAATATCAAAATGCTGTTTTGTGTTATAATGATTTCAAATATAAAAAAATCTAACGGCCAATCGCCCCTGTCACCCTTGCCTTACTCCGCTCCTGTGTCCGCATGTTCAACAATAATATTTAATTGTGTGGGCACCGCGGCGGCTGCGGCCGGCTCCGGACTTTATGTCGAATTCCGAAAATGTGTTCAATATTAAACGGATAATTATGGCCGAAAATCGCTGAATAGTTTAAGTTGCCTGTTTGTATGTTGCAGTAAAATTATATTAAAGAGAGTTGTACTATTTTCGGATACTGTATGGGGTCAACTACGTTTAAGTATTTGAAAAGTAAAAAAACCCTAGTGGTCTCTTTATAAGAGTTACTTTGAGACGTCAGAATGAATACATTCCCCATCGACAGGTCGTACAACAATCCAATTATATTCTGCGGAATAAATTGTTTTCTCATCTAGTTTATTCTGAGCTCACAATTTTGAACTCTTATAACTCATCCAATTTTAAAATTTTAAAGTATTTTTGGAAAGTACTGTATTTTAATATCATCTCTTCGGTTCTATATTCTGTATCAGCCCATATACGTCCCACTGCAGGGCACGGGCCTCCTCTACAATCGACAGTACGATTTGACTGACTTGATTTGATTGACTCCGAAAAGTCAGAGGTGTGCTCTAGGATTCGAACCCGCGACCACCATGAATTCGGTTCTATATACATAATTAAAAACGAAACACTTTATATTCGTCGATTTGTTAATATAATTTGTTAATATCTTTCTTTACGAGAATTTCTCTTAGGTCGTGTGTTAAGAGCGTTTATACCCTTTGCGCGCTTTTTGGCTAAAAAACAGGACTTTTTAAATGAGTTAATAGCCATCAATAAACAATTTCAAGGAAAAATAATTAGTATTAATTTTAGAAAAGGTTGTCATCTAGGGATTTTGGTGGAAAACATTATAGATTGATGGATAATTTGTAAGTACTATAAGGATTACGGGCCATACATACTTCCAAAACCTACTTCAATGTTGTTATGGGGGACTTCAACGCAAAGTTGGGCAAGAGAAGCGATGCAGAGTTGAAAGTGGGGCAATTTGTACATGGGCAACGGAACCTCAGGGGTCAGAGGCTGGCCGACTTTCTGGAAAAAGAGGGACTCTTCGCGATGAACTCTTTTTTCCAGAAGCCGCCTCACAGGAAATAGACCTGGCTGAGTCCTGACGGCTCTACGAGAAATGAGATAGATTTCATCTTGACGACGAATAGACGGATGTTCAGTGATGTCTCTGAAAACCGGCAGTGATCACCGAATGGTTAGGGGCACATTGAATATCAACGTCCAATTAGAAAGGCGTCGCTTGAAGTCTAGCTCCGACCTACTCGCGCCCATATCCAAAACCCCGAGAGCTTTCAACTCGAGTTGACAAATCGCTTTGATTGTCTAAAAGAAAAACTTGCAGTGGACGAGTTAAACAGCGGTCTGGTAGAAGAAGCTGTCCATACGGTGGGATCTAAGTATTTTAGACCTCGCCGTAGAGATAGACCACAAAAACTCTCGATCCACACTCTTGACCTCATGGCCGACCGTCGATCTTTGACGCTGCAGTCTTCCGTTGACGCCGAAGCATATCGGCGGCTCAATAGACGGATCTGGAAGTCCTTGCGACACGATGTCCGTGCTCACAATACTGTGAGCATTAAGGAGACAATTGAGCGGAACGGAGGCTTGTCTATTGGGCAAAGACAGTTGTCTAGGCTGAAGACGGAAGACGGCCGCGTGGTATCGACGAGGGCAGAGGTATTAAGGGAGATCGAGAGGTTCTACGGACAGCTTTACACCTCGGTTGCCGAACCTACTGTTAGCTCGGCCGAAGACCCGAGAGCCGAGTTAATCCGACACTTTAGCGATGATATCCCGGACATCAGCCTGTTTGAGATTGAGATGGCCCTCAAACAACTTAAAAACAACAAGGCGCCGGGTGAGGACGGAATCACTTCAGAGCTTCTAAAAGCAGGCGGAACGCCGGTACTGAAAGTCCTTCAGAGGCTCTTCAATTCCGTTCTCCTCGAGGGCTCAACGCCGGAGGCATGGAGCAGGAGCGTGGTGGTACTGTTCTTCAAAAAAGGTGATAACACTCTGCTGAAGAACTACAGGCCCATCTCGCTCCTGAGCCATGTCTATAAGTTGTTTTCAAGAGTCATCACAAATCGTCTCTAAGGCAGGTTTGATGACTTCCAGCCTCCCGAACAAGCCGGTTTCCGAAAAGGCTTTAGTACCATAGACCATATTCATACGCTACGGCAGGTTATACAAAAAACCGAGGAGTATAACTTGCCGCTTTGTTTAGCGTTTGTGGACTATGAGAAAGCCTTTGATTCGATCGAGACCTGGGCTGTGCTACAGTCTCTTCAGCGGTGCCACATAGACTATCGGTACATCGAAGTGTTGAGGTGTATATACAACAACGCCACCATGTCGGTCCGAGTACAGGATCAGAGCACGAAGGCTATTCCACTATAGAGAGGCGTGAGACAGGGAGATGTCATATCTCCGAAACTGTTCACTGCCGCGCTGGAAAATGCCTTCAAGCTCTTGCAGTGGAAAGGATTCGGCATCAACATCAACGGCGAGTATATTACTCACCTTCGATTTGCCGACGATATTGTAGTCTTGGCAGAATCGCTGGAAGACCTTAGCACTATGCTCGAAGACCTTAATCGAGTTTCCCAACAGGTGGGTCTTAAAATGAACATGGATAAAACGAAGATCATGTCGAATATCCATGTTGTGCCCACCCCCATTGGAGTTGGGGGCTCGACTCTCGAAGTTGTAGACGAATATGTCTATTTAGGACAAGTGGTCCGGTTAGGCAGGTCCAACTTCGAGAGAGAGGTCAATCGGCGAATCCAACTCGGTTGGATAGCGTTCGGGAAACTTCGCCACGTCTTCTCGTCCAAAATACCGTAGTGCCTAAAATCGAAAGTCTTCGATAGTTGTGTGTTACCAGTGATAACATACGGCTCCGAGACGTGGCCTCTCACTGTGGGCCTCATTAAAAGGCTCAAAGTCACTCAACGAGCCATGGAGTGGGCTATGCTCGGTGTTTCCCTACGAGATCGAATCAGAAATGAGGAGATCCGTAGGAGAACCAAGGTTACCGACATAGCCCATAGGATTGGCAAGTTGAAGTGGCAGTGAGCCGGGCACATAGCTCGTAGAACCGATGGCCGTTGGGGCCGAAAGGTTCTCGAGTGGAGGCCACGTACAGGCAAGCGAAATGTCGGACGCCCGCCTACAAGGTGGACGGACGATCTGTCTAAGGTCGCAGGAAGTCGCTGGATGCAGGCCGCTTCCAACAGGTCATTGTGGGGATCATTGGGGGAGGCCTATGTTCAGCAGTGGACTTCCTGTGGCTGATATGATGATGATGATGATGATGACTATAAGGATTACTGAACACTAGTTTCGTTATTTAGGCTTTAAGTGGCAATTTAGAAGCTTAAGATATCCGAAATCACTAAATATAAGATGAAAATAAAAATATTATCCGACTAATAAGACCCTTATGGAGGGATTTTGCTGAGAAAAATATTATTTTTATGTTTGGTTCCTGAACAATAAAAATTTAAACAATGCGAAATTATTCAGAAACTCTCGTCAAGAACATATTTTTTTTCACCAACTTATCGTACATAATTTTTTATAGCAATTGCATACTATAATAGAAGAACATCTTATCAATAAATTGCCATTTTTATATTTCAATAAAATTAGTTTTCATGTTTTCTACATATATTTAAAAAACCTCTATAAAACACGCTGTCCGTCGTGCATCAAATCAGACCACCGCAAGGCCTTCTAGAGGGAGGACGTATCGCTCGTCGCTCCGGCCTGGCTGCAGTCGATTTTTGCCGTGCGTCGTAAAAATAGCCACGCGTGGACTGCGATTGCCACATCTTAGGACTTTGGTAGTAAAACATATTTTTTTCTTTTTATTACCTACAATGATTTTTTAGTGAGTATAAATTATGTTTCAGATAATATAATGGGATGTAATTCCGAGGCTAAATTATGTTATGTATTGTAATATAAAATTAAATACATTACGTAATTGTAAGGGGTTGTAGGGCCCTAAATCTTTTCATGTGTTCGAACACGAAATGATTAATAAAGTCCGTAGTGTCTACTGATTAAACACTGATTTGAATGCAACTTAACAATGTAATAATAACGAAAATATGATTAATTCTAAGTTTGTATTGTTCATTGCTTGCACAGTAATATTTGTCTACTTATAATGCAAATAAAATATTTTTATGATATAATATTACCAATATATAAATCATAAGTTACATTTCAATTCAATATTAGAATTTTGAAGCGCACGGATCAAAGTTGGTTGCGCTGACTGTATAGCGAGCCGACGCGGCAGCTCTACGCACACAGCTTTGGTCGCTTATGTGTGCGTGAAATTAACGAAGAAATACCTATAGTTGACTTTGCGCGCAAAGTGTAAACGCTCTTAAGAAAACTGCGAAAGTATGTCACTATTTGCCGGAGGTACGGCTCTAAGAGTGGCCTGGAAAACGCTAGCCGACGTCTCAAAGAAGATATGAAAACTAATGGGTTTGCAAACGGGAATGTTTAAGTGTAAGCACTTAAACCACTCATGACAGTCTATTTCGGGGTCGATACTTAGACGGCGATTGCGTGTGTTTATATATTTTTATCATTAGATGACAAGCATCGCCTTTGATTAAAATGTGCAGTAATGTTTGCAATTGCATTGTGTTTGTAGTCCCTAAGTTTGGATTCGTTTTCGGTTGCAGTTTTGATACACGCTGCATAAAAACCATGGAATTATTTTATCAAAAGACTTCAATCAACGCCTTACTATGTATCACTTTTCTACTACTGTCATTTTCTTTCCCTAGTCCTTTCTTCCTTTTATACTTCTATTTTAAAAAGCCGCCAGCGCATCTTTCGTCTAATTAGACATTCATGGCAATACCTCGCCATGTGAGCCATTGAAATGAAAATAGCATCTAACTACTACTAATTTCATCATCATCATCATCATCTCGGCCACAGGAAGTCCACTGCTGAACATAGGCCTCCCCCAAGGATCTCCACATCGACCTGTTGGAAGCGGACTGCATCCAGCGACTTCCTGCAACTTTAACAACATTACATCGCAACATCACAAATATATTTTTACTACTAATTTATTATAAAATAAAACCAAAATAAATTTTCAGTATCTGACTAGCTTTCGTAACAACAGCGCGATAGTTTCGAGCGTTCAATAGCGTAGGGTGCGAAGTTTCAGAAAATTGACGCCACAGAATACAGGGATGTCCGCGACGTGTGGCCGTAAAAGCATCCGCTGTGAACCCGACGTGAACACAAAGGGTCGTAACTGGCACGCACTAGGGTTGACGATCACTAATCCTAGCCGTGAAACTGCTATAGATTTGTGTTCATAAAATATATTTACTAAATACACCCAACAGTCACATACATAGTCCTGACCACTAAGATCGAGTCTTGTGTCGCAGGTATCCGGAACTATACCGGGTATCTCAAGACTGCTACCGAAAACGAAGCCAGGTGGTAGTTTTAGTGGCTACAAACACAATGCAATTAAAAATTTCGCATAGAAACGCGACAATTATTTTTTATGATTTTTTAAATATCGTCATTTTTGGGTGATAAATCCTTAGTTTTTGCTAAAATAATAATTTAAGCTCTTTTATACCTTATAGTATTAATAAATAAAAGGGTATACACTATTATTTTAGGAAAAAACGTATTTACCACCCAAATATGGCCATAGAAAAAAAATAACAAAAAAAAATTGTCGCTTTTTATTGCAACTTTTTCTGTTGCATTGTGTCTGAAGTCGCTTAAACTACCACCCGGCTTCGTTTTCGGTAGCAGTCTTGATATACCCTGTATATGTGTGTAACCGAAAAGTCTCTCACTTTTCGGTTACACCAACACCCAAGCTAGCTTTTTGAAGTGGAATACCAAGCATTGTTTTGTAATTCAAGGTGTTGTTTGGTTTTGCTACTGTATCGGTTACCATCAGATGAATGGCACAATCGTCTTGACATTTATTGCAATTTAAAAAAAAACTAATTATATGACCCCATATTGTATAAGCGTTAATTTGAATAATTTAATAAATAATTTGTTATTTTCATTTTCAGCCTGTGTCTAAACACCCACGCTACGGAGGCTAAATTAACATTATTAAAATAATACAATAAATATGATTGTGTATATGGTATGTAGGTATGATATGAACAAATGGGCGGCGGTTGTTGTGGTCGGGATATTCGGCGAGCATTCCGCGCATACATCATCGATTAGCTTGACCGTAGTGACTACCATACAGCCTCCTGTTAGGAGTTTGAAACGAGATAATACTTTAACACGTTTTTCATTATTGCTCTCACAGAGAATAAAAATAGTACACATATTATCAAAGATTATCTTATCACAATGGCGGGTCTTTTAAGGTCCAGATTAAGAATACATGGGTCATATGGTGACTAGTAATTAAACTCGCCCATCAACATCTACATTATTTTTATTGTAGGTGCAACGCCGTCTTTAAATGGGAGAAAAACTGGAAAAAATAAGACTGGAGGAACAAAGTTTTCAACAGTCTCATTTTCTGAGAGCTAAGCCGTCAGAGATGTTTTAAAAATGTTACTCTAACGGCCACACTCAGAGACGTATATTGTTCCTTAATATAAATTCTCATCGTAAAATCTACACTAGATTGTAATTTAATTGACATGAAACGTCTTAGTGCGGCCGTAAGACTTACAATGACATTTATTTTTTTATCTTAAATAAACTGTACTTGCTCAGGCTTCCGCTCAGAAAATATAAGATATAATAACATCGACTAAATCCTTCCTAACGATACCAGCCCAAATTGTAGAGTTAGGGAAGACTCAACTCCTGTTTCAAAACTTTCATTTCTTTCTGCATGAGATTCATACTTAAAGTACGATACCCTACTTTGTAGTTTTGTCTCTGTAGCATATCTTTACTTATATATAAAACTGAAGCTTTTGTTTGTTTGAGCGCACTAATCTCAGGAACTACTGGTTCGAATGGAAAAATATTTTAGTGTTGAATAATCCACTAATCTCATGAAGTACTAGTTCGAATGGAAAAATATTTTAGTATTGAATAAACAATTTATCGAGCAGTGTTAAAAAGGAGTTTATTATTCTATAAAAATGTATGGCGAGTCTGTTATCCCGGAAATACATGTGGGAATAGTTCTGTATCGGGTCAAATGAAATAAAGATCGTCTTGGTAATCTTCAATATATTTCATGTTAAATAAAACTCGTCTTCACTTCATACGTCTTCCGTCTTTTACGTCTTCCAGACTGTTCTCTTCTATTCCGTCCTTGCATACTTCAACATCTATGTCATTCATCCTCTTACTCTTTCCATCTTAAATAATTTCATTAGTCATCTCTTTCACACAAACCACGTTCCATATCAGTCATTCGTCTAACGTTTCATTCTACTCATCTTTCTTCTTAACATTCAAATCCTACATACATATTCGCACAATTTTATAGAAACACAACTTATGAACCGAATGAAGCGTAAATTCCACCACGGCACACCCCTGCTCGCGGCGAACTGGTTCAACCACTTATAAATTGAATTAGACTTGAGAAATATGCGCTTTATTTAACGCTGGTCATTCCTACTGGCCTGCGGTGTTTTATAGGCCTGGTAGAAGATTTTAAAGTTGTAAGTGTAGTTATTTTTGCATAGATTCAAGTACAGATTATGGTTCATCATTTTTCTAGTTGCAACGCTTTACAATATACAGAAATAAAGCTGTAAATTTTATTTGTTGAGTAATGTTACCTATAAATCTATCATTTGAATTGGGTATATACCTGTAATGAATGTAATGAATGTTGAATAAATTCATAAATAAAAATGATAAACATACTATTTCTTTCAAACAGTTAGAGCAGGGTTTCTTAAACTATTTGCAGTCACGGACCACTAACAAAATTTAAAATAGTTCACGGACCTCCTCAGAAATATTTTAGGAGGTTATTGATAGTTTACAATAGTAGAGGGTCTATGCCTTACA
This sequence comes from Hyles vespertilio, assembly GCA_009982885.2. Lineage (NCBI taxonomy): Eukaryota > Metazoa > Arthropoda > Insecta > Lepidoptera > Sphingidae > Hyles > Hyles vespertilio. The sequence goes on from CM042815.1 coordinate 4,290,316, forward strand.
TTAATTAAATTAAATTTCTACATCTTTGGTATTTTGCGAACCGCCTTCATTATGGATTTGTTGGCTAATCAAGTCAATAAGCAATTTAATCAACATGTACAATGAAATAAATATTACTTTTTGCTTTTCAGTGGAATTATATTATTATAATTTTTTACTTTATAGTGGTTTTAGCTTTAAAGTTTTTATTTTTTCTAAAATTTATTTTAGTTATTTGTTTCTTTTTAATATTGATAGACATTTAAATGATATTTTTCTGATAAATATATATTAAAAGTTTACTGTACTGTACTGTACGGACCCCTAAGGGGTCTGTGGACCCACTTTAAGAAACCCTGAGTTAGAGGTTATTTGTCCAGTTTTAAACAAATAGTAGAATATAACGAATTTACACGGAGCATTGTTACTAGGTAAGTATAGTGTAGTATAATATATACTGACTGGCGTAGTATCCCACGTCGTTGTTGACGTTGATGTGTCCCGCGTCCTCGGCGGCGAGCATGTGCGTATCCCACACGGAGCGGTATTCGGGGTCATGCAGCACGTCGTACAAGGCGTCGGGCTCCACGTCCTCAAACTCGGCCACCACCTGCAACAACATTCTACGTCAATAAGGTACAAACACCGAATCCCACACTCGCCAAAATGTAATTATTGATGTTTTGGCAAGCGTGGGATACGAAAACTAACAGCACGGATGTTTAATAGCAACTTTATTTGAAATATATTTTGTAAAAATTAAACAATCTTCTTTTATGTTAGTACAAAAAGGAATAATCAAAGAGCTCAGAAAAATACCTACAGCCTTAATACGAATAAAGGTAAAAAATAAACACTATTTTCCTTTTACGCTCAGGAAAAAATAATAACGAATCTCGAAAAATACCGTATCTTAATTTCGAGCGAAATAAAGATTGCAAAATATACGAAGTCCGATTCAACCAATATTAACTTTGACAAGTCATGCGCTACGAAAATCTACGCCGATTAATGCTACGCGGGCCCCTTGATCCGTAAAACTCTACTTATAGCTACGAGATTTCCGCTACGCTAAGTGCTACGCAACTTCGCATACTGTATGGAATTTATTAGAGGTCAGAAGGATACATTTTAAAAGTTATTTCATTAAGTTGCGTTTGTTTACACATAGTTCGTGTTTTAGAACAAAGATATTCACGGACGATTAGTTTTAAAAGTGGATGGGATACGAGAAATGTGTTTTGGAACTGTTTCATATTTGAAAGAGATACTTTACAGGGTATATCTAGACTGCTACCGGAAATGAAGCCGGGATGAAGTTCTAGTGACTGCAAACCCAATACAAATAAAAATTTCGCAAAAAAGAACTCGACCATTTTTTAGGGTTTTTTGTTTATGTGGTAAATCCATAGTTTTAGCTATAATAATAATTTAGTCCATTGCGTACCATAGAGTCTTTAAAAATTTAAGGTTTTACATTATTATTTTAGAAAAAACTATATATTTACCACCCAAATACGAATATAGGAAAAATATACCAAAAAAAATCGTCGCTTCTTTTTGCAAAATGTTTAGTTGCATTGAAGTCTGAAACTAAAACTACCACCTCGCTTCGTTTTCGGTCGCAGTCGTGATATACCCTGTATAATACTAGCGCTTAACTGCGTCTCTATTGTAAAATCTACGCCCAAGTTATCTAAAAAAAAATTCTGCACATATATGTATATCCCTAGGTATTTGAATACAAATGTCGCCATCTGGCGGCATAACCTATATCACGATTATAAATCAAAAGTGCCAGAAGTCTGGCACGGCTGCCGACCTGGCGAGTTCACAGCAAATGAATGTTATTATATAGGGTGCTTTATAAGAACTAAACATTACCTATCCACGAAAAAAAAGTTTATTTCCATTAAAACTAGACAAACATTAAATTGCGTTTTTTCGTTTTTTTCGGTGAAGGAAAACATCGTCAGAAAATCTACATACCATAGAGATTAATAAGAATTTCTATGGTATGTAAGTCTGCCAACCAGCACTAGGCCAGCATGGTGGACTATATGGCCTAACCAGTCTAAATAGTATTCTCAATTGTAATGGAGGCCCGTGCCCTGCAGTGGACGTATATAGGCTGACAGTATACATTAGACAAACATAGAAAACATAAAGGGCAGCCATTTATATGGCAGTCAAGATAATTTCAGCCTAAATTAATTACATGTTTCTCAATGAAACAGTGAACTACTCATACATATGCTACGAAAAGCTGTGTTATGTGGTATCAGTGAAACCTCCGAAACATTTTTGTTTAGTCTTTAATTAATGTTGAGTTTGACTTTTATACAATAATATGAAATTCATATAAATGAATGTCAAATCAAAAATTCCATTGTGTACCATAGTGTCTTGAAAAATAAGGTGTAAATAATTATTACGGTTATTTGCCATCTAAATACGACGATAGGAAACACTCATATTTTTTGCAAAATTTTTAGTCCCATTGTGTCTGAAGTCACTAAAACTACCACTTGTCTTCGTTTTCCGTACTAGTCTGGATATATCCTGTATTTTCAGAATACAAAAAGAACTACATATTAATCATAGTCTCACAATGCAAAATAAATTACATACTAAGTTTGCAAAACATTTTCTATGTACATACACACTCATACATTAAAAGCTCAGTGGAATTAAAATAAAAGGTATGCTAATTCAGTTCACGTGTAGATGCACTCAACTGATAAAACTACCCCCGCGTTAAAACCACCGGGGAACCTGTTACGTCACAAAACAATATATTATACAATGGAAAAACCCAAAATACAAATTTATAATTAATTTTTTCCACTATTTGCCAAGCAGTGTGACGTCGATTGGGCTGATATGAGATAATATAAAAAAATAACGCGTAATTTATGCAAAAAGATGTTGAATCATACAGTTTTTATAAATATGTATAATGTAAACATATGTTTCTTTTTATTTATTTGCTTAATCCTTTTTATGCACTATATGGAAACAATAACAGTAAATATAACTTAATAATAATAATAATAGAAAAGGCGACCTTTTTATTCTATTTTATTGCTGTGCATGGTGAGACGAGCATGCCGTTCGCCTGATGGTAAGCAATACGAACATTTATCAACATTAGCAAAACCAAACAACGCCTCGAATTACGAATCAATGCTTGGCATTCCACTACGCTCGCCATTATTTATACACTTTATTGCACAAAAAAAATACAAATAAAATGAAAATTACAATCATAAAAGTACAATTGGCGGTCTTATCGCTCAAAGGCAATGTCTTACAGACAACCATGGGATGGATTTGATAAAAGGATAATTAGAGGGCAGTCGTAAAGTGTAAAGAATAGGAGTTAAGACGGAAAAAAATAATATAAGAACAACAAATAATTACTAAATAATAATAATATATATAGATATATATATATATATATAAATACATCAATACATACATATATATATAACTAATACTACATACATATATAAATACATATTTATATAAGAGTATCATATATAAATATGTATTTATTTATGTATATAATGTGTGAATGTAGGAGACAGGTAGTGATCTTTGACCATTTTGAGACGTAAGATGTTAAATCTCAATATGTCCAGTAGTTACTCTGGCTACAATGTCTTTCAATCCGAAACACAACCGTACATTTACACTGCTGTTTGGAGGAAGAAACAGACATTGCAGTGGTACCTACCCAGGCGGCCATACACATATGAGAGACCTACCACCAGCTATTCCTTATTATACTAGGCAATACCTTCCACGCAACCTTTGGATGGATATACCTAGTCAGGTCATAAATTCTGTCACATGTTTAATATAAAATAGTTGAAACAAGTTTATTCATTATGTAACCATTTATATACCAAAATAAACTTAACAAAACATAGATTCTTATGACACTAAAGTTTATTCAAAATGACCTCCGTGATTTTGAATACAGGCCTTCAATCTGCGCGGCCAGTTGTCTATCGCAGCACGAACGAGGTCCATGTCAATATCGGCGGCTGCCTTAATCAAGGATGTCTTGAGTGACTCCAAATTGGGATGAGGCTTTGAGCACGCCTTTTCCTCCAAGTGTTGCCATATCTTGAAATCTAATGGATTCAAATCTGGATTGGAGGAGGGCCAGTCTTCGAGCCGGATGAAGTCGATTTCACGCGCCGCCAGCCAGTCTTGTGTGCTCTTCGCTCTATGAGCTGGCGCCGAATCTTGTTGGAATACCCAGTGCCTGTTATTGAACATGGTATGAGAAACAGGTTCCACAAGGTTCGTCAGGACTGTATTTTGATACACAACTGCATTCGTTTTTACACCTTTCTCACAATAATGTACCTCTGTTAAGCCCCAATAAGAAACTCCCAACCATACCATGAGCGAGGATGGAAAATGACCTCGTTGGACACGCGGAATACGGTTGCTTACTTCTTCACTACTGTGTGCGTACACCTTATCATTTTGTTTATTGTAGATCTCATCTACGGTAAAAAAAAATCATCTGAAAAAAGAATTTCCCGATATTTTTTTCCCGCGTACCGCTTCAACAAAGCGCGGCATCCGGCGTCTCAGGTCCATTAGACGAGCATTCAAACGATGTCCTGTTTTTCTTCGATATGCCCGTGGTTCTGCTTAACCCCATCTGAAGGGCCAACAGTTTCTGCTTACACACACACACACACACCTTCACAGTTTTTCTCATTGCTGGAGTCCTAACAGACCGAGGGCGACCACTTCTTGACCTGTCATCTACACTAGAGTCTTCATTGTATCGTTTGATGGTACGATAAACGAATCTTTTGGTTATATTCAAATTTTTCAGTATCTCAAACAACGCAATAACTGCAACACGGTCTTCTTTAAGCGTCCACTCCATATTTAAAAATGAGTAAAATTTTAAAAAGTATATATTTTTATTTTCATGAACAATTCGAAATTCGAATTCAATAAACTTTTTTGTAGCCAGCATTCTAAAAGAAAAGTTTTTACTGTGTGACAATACTTATGACCTGACTGTGTATAAGTAGGAAAATGAGAGAGATAATGTGATACTTATATTTAGTAAAATATTACTATGATGGGGGTCGATCATACTATTTTTAAACGACTTCAAAAAGAGGAGAAGTTTGTTGGCGGTCTTCATTTAATATGTTATGCATATATTTTGATTTTTTGGCTAGTCAAGTCAATAAGCAAATTAATCAACATGTACAAGTACAATTATATAAATATTGTTTTGGTTTACAGTGGTATTGTTATTATTATTGTTTGCTTTACAGTGGTTTCTTTTTTTTCCTGAAATGTATGCGGCAAATGTAAAGCTACGTTGTTATGTAGAGATCATTCGCTTAATACGACGCAACTTTCTATCCAATCAAAGGGTACTTACTTGTTCGGGTCCGTTTGAATGTTCTAGAAAAGTTTTCTACCACCTTGAAAAACTTGTAATTACGTTACGTAAACTCAGAGGCTCAGTTACGTTTACTGTAGTTTTAGATTCGCCCTTTTCAAGTGATAGTCGATTATTTAAACGACTTCTGTATTCTTCAAACGGTTTTTCTGTGTAGACTTTATTTACTAACGTCGAAAGGAAAGGTAGGGTTGCTAGGTGTGTTTAACATGGTACTTTATAATTTACGTGGAGCAAGGTCTGTGCCTTACAATGTAACAGATACTTTTATAGATGTTATTAAATATAATGAATTTTATATGACGTATCTCTTTGCTCTACGGTGTCGCAGATGATCATGGGGGGCGGTGATCGCTTATCAACAGGTAATTCGTTTTTCCGCTATTTAATCGGCATATAACGCTTGAGGTCTTTTAAATTTAAATATACCTCTGCATATAAAAATATCACTCACACAGACATTGTAACTTATAAGTTGGCTAGCCGCCGGTTCTGAAACGAGACGCTGCAGGTCCGATCCCCTCACCGAGATAAATATTAATGTGATCCACAGGTAATTGTTTCGGGTCTGGGTGCTATGAGACTGAACAGTCTAACGAATATTCTGATACCCACGGCACAAGACTCGATCATAGTGTGAAGTCAGGACTATGTATACGAATGTTGGGTGCATTTATTTACATAGTACCTACACAGCATGTTATGTTATAATATTCAAAACGTCATTCCACAAATCAAGTCACAACAGTGAGCTATCCATTAACCGAGCTGTCTCGTAGTCTCACGTCGCCCGGGACGCAATCTCACGCTGTTAACATATTCGCATAGCCGAAATCTCATTTCCACGACATGAAGTAAAGGTGTCGCTACACAGCGGGTGAGACGGGACGACAACGCGACTTTGATGGATCGAAAGGAGTTTTAATGTATGGAACATATCAGGCAGAGCTGTCCCGCCGAGCTCGATGGATGGCGGCGCGACGGTGATGTGTAATGCCTCCTCTATACGTCAATTAATGCATCTGCAGACGTCGTCTTCGGATAGGTGTTGAGATCGTCAAGTGGAACGCACGGTTTGTGTCATTTAATAGATTTGAATATGATTTGAATGAAAGCGGAAACATACTTCTGGGGCCCTACTATATAAATCCGAAACGAAGTTGGAAATTCGAATCTTCGGATCGAAGAATGAATTATTCCAATATATCGGCAATACGAACATTTACAGAGTAGGTACATTCGTATCGTCACAAACTTCGTTTGTCCGAAGTTTCGAACTTCGTTTCGGATGAATATAGTAGGGCCCCTGAAACTACGAACACGCGATTCTACGTTGCGTGGCGTGTTCATAGTATGGTTCTGGTCATAGAACATACTATAATTTGATTTGATTCAACACGTGTCGCGTCGGGCCGGGTGGCGTTTCAGTAATATGTTTCCGACTTTATTATTTTATTTAAACAATGCGTTCCACTTGACGATCGCTACAGTTATCCGAAGACGACGTCTGGAAAAAGCGTCTTGCCCACCTGCTGTTTGGCGACACCTAAACGAGCGCTTAATTACTGACGCGTGGTTTTTGACCGCACCTTCAGGAAAAAGTGTCTACATTATACACCTTTCCTTCAATGTCGTCGTGAGTTGGTTGCAAAGATTGAGTATTTTTGTTTTTTTTTATCAATCTTAGACAGCAGTTTATTTTTTCTTATTTTATTTACTTCTCATGGTTATTAGTATTGTGTAGAATTACTATACCGCCATATTCACGTTTACGTACTCTAAATATATATTTAACTTATGTATTTTATTGATTGGACAATAATTTAGTATACATACATAATTACTCTAATAAAAATGCAATAATATATCCACAAATCAAGTAAAAAATATAACCTATCCATTAAACCGGCTGTCTCGCAGTCGCGGTCACGCCGCGCCGCTCGGGGCGTAATCTTACGCTGTTAACATATTCGCATAGCCACAATCTCATTTCCACGACGCGACATGTAGTAACGAGTTTCATCACTAACTCGTGACTTGTGGCCACGCTTTGCGGAAATAGCCTCCACAAAATATTTTTTAATATCTACGGGAGTCAGTTTTTATTAAGATTTTTAAGAATTAGGTATTTTTACGAATGTTATTGAATTTGTTCTTATCTTTTTATTTACTTTGGACTGCTCTCTCTCTCTCTCTTTCTCTCTCTCTTTCATGAGGTTCTGAGAGCAGCAGCAGCTCAGAACCTCATTTTCATGACGTGAGCTAACGAGCTTCATCACTTAAGCGTGGCTTGTGGCCGCCTCTTCTGGAACTAGCCTCAATATTATTTTGTGTGTAATTCTTTAGTACTTGTCCTCAATTATTTGGATAACGCATTATATTAAAAAAATGGCCTGTTGGTAAACGGATCAGACGCGGCTGCCCACATGTTCACGGTGGTCGCGGGTTCGAATCCCAGGGCACACTTCTGACTTTTCGGAGTCATGCGTGTATTGATAGTCAATCACCACGCACTAAAACGGTGAAGGAAGACATCGTGAGGAAACCTGCATGCCATAGCGATTTATAAGAATTTCTATGGTATGTAAGTCTGCCAACCCGCACTAAGCCAACGTGATGGACTGTATGGCCTAACCACTTCAATCAAGTCAATTTATATAAAAATAAATCATTTATCCGATTTAAATACAGGGTATATCAAGACTGCTACCGAAAACGAAGCCGGGTGGTAGTTTAAGCGGCTTCAGACACAATGCAACAGAAAAAGTTGCAAAAAAAAGCGACAATTTTTTTTTTTGTTTTTTTTTCCTATGGCCATATTTGGGTGGTAAATACATTTTTTCCTAAAATAATAGTATATACCCTTTTATTTATAAATACTCTAAGGTATAAAAGAGTTTAAATTATTATTTTGGCAAAAACTATGGATTTACCACCCAAAAATGACGATATTTAAAAAATCATAAAAAAAAATTGTCGCGTTTCTAGGCGAAATTTTTAATTGCATTGTGTTTGTAGCCACTAAAACTACCACCCGGCTTCGTTTTCGGTAGCAGTCTTGAGATACCCGGTATAATATTTAATACATACTTTAAAGCAAAATACCGAACATCTGCGCCCGCTAATGTAATTTATTGTTGCGATGTAAGAGACTTTAATAATTTAAAACGCATTAAAATTATTTATGGTAATCAGAAAAAAGCGAGGGAAATCTCCTTCATAGAATATAATGAAACAACCGCTTGCAGTAAACGATGAGAATTGTCCAAACGATATTAAAAATGGAAAATATTCACCACTTTTTCAATAGAGTAATGTAATATTTTTATGAACCAGTAGATATAAGCTTGTATGCCAATCTCTCTCTCTCTCTCTCTCTCTCTCTCTCTCTCTCTCTCTCTCTTCCAAGCTATTTATCCCACATAGTGGTGGGGTCAGCTTTCTTCGTTTTTCTTCTCCACTTCGCTCTGTCCCCGATGTCGTCTTCGGAAACCTGGCATTCTCCCATGTCCCTCCGCACTACATCCTTTCACCTCGTCTTCGGCCTGCCTTTGGTCCTTCACTGGCCGATGGTTAACTGCAGTGCCAAGTTACCTACGTAGTCCGGCGGCTGTGTTTTACGTGGCCATACCATCGCATGAGCTTGTATGCCAATAAATATGTAATATTAATTATTGTTGATGAATGAAATGAAATGAAATGAAATGAAAATAATTTATTGAATCCATTAAAATGTTCAACATCGTTTAAATTCAGTCATATTTTTTTTATCTACCACCCGGTTCGGAAAGCGGTTTTCACTAGAGAAGAACGGGCAAGAAACTCTAGTGTTGCTCTTTTCAAAACCAGTTTACAATGTAGTGAATTATTACAAAATTTACAAGTTGGTTTAAATCAGAGCAGTTTAATAATAATATCGACGCTTGAAAGGCAAACGTAACTAAGCGACATTGTGATAACTTTACAGGAGAGTCCTTCAAAGTTAAAATATTTAGAAAAAAAATAATTTTATCGAAACCAACCGTCGGATTTAAATAATTTTAACAGACGAAGAAATAGTTATTTTTTGCCTATCAAAGTTATTTAAAATGATTACCTATCACTTTTATATGAAGCAGTTTATGTCGCTTCGATAAAATTTACTTCATTTGATATACTGGTAAAATTATCTGAGCTGTGGCGGTTGCAATACGCCAACTTAGATTTAGCTTTTAAAATAACACGCTTATTATTTGTAATTTGAACATTATTTAAACACGCATTTCATTTTAAAATATGACTGCAGATGTTTAACCATAAAACATCTGCGAGTCGTTTTATTAAAATAAGAATTTTTGTGTACCCTATTGTATAATATTAGTTAAAAAGATGCTGTTCTAAATTATTGTTTCCTAATTGTAATGGCCCGTTCATGCCGGGGCAATAAAACTGTATTATTATAGTTAAGTTCTTTAGTGGCGGCAATCCTTTGCAACAAATTTATGTTTTTTAGACAATAGTACACATGTTTGGGTAAAACCTTTCGGTTTGGACAATAGCCCAGATGTTTGGGCAGACCTTAATTTTTAGTTGAAAGGATAGACCCTATTTTATGGCTTAAATATATTTTCTGTAAGATTTATCCCCACCGATCCTCATTCGGGTAGTCCTATAAAAGGGTCGGTTTATTTGGATGAAAAGACAGTCTGCCATCTCTCGTCACGAGCACATCTCGCTCCGAATCGCATAGTTATAATTTTACTCTGTCTGTGAATGTATTAAGTGTTAATTTATAAAATATACGATAGTTAATTCCTGAAAGTTAGTGCTCATTCTAATACCTACACTTATAACCACCAAAGAGCTATGACTGAAAGTTTTTCAGTTACATGTAAAATTATCTAAACTATCTCTAAAACAGTTTCAGCAACAGGTGAAATTATCTAAGCTATCACTTAATGATTTGGAGTAGCTTGTAAAATTGTCTAGGCCATCACCGAAAGGTTTGAAGTAACATGTAAAATTAGACAAATTCACAGAGTTTACACTTTAGATACGAGTATATTTGTCTAATGCTATCTATTGAATCATAGCAATCAAGTGAGTTCATCTAAATATTGTTCCATTATTTTCGTTGTCGTGTAAATTGCTTGAAAATTAAAACAAATTAAAGAAAAATAAATGAAAATCTTTATTGAAAATAAAGATGTCCTTGCGACATTCATAATAAACAGAAGTAACAATCAAAACCAGATCAATACGCATATTTTGTAACAAAATCATCAGCATTATAATTTGTTCACAATGGCAGGAAAGTAAACAATTAAGTAAGTATTTACTACCTATTTCTTTCGAATTAACAAATATAACTATCGTAATCTAGTCACTACTTATCAGTCGTTCAACTCTATAGAAAATAATAAAACCTTGTAGTCCATGAAAAATCTATAGTAAAGTTTCCTGCTACTGAACATAAACAAATCTTAAATAAAATAACATTAACAGCAAGTGAAACTTGCTGTGCACATAACACTTACAATAATTATTACGTTTACGATATAATCAGTCTTCAAACACAATCAAAAAATCCTTTCATATAAAAAATCTTATAATAGTACAATATCATAAAATAAATCTTTAGTAAGACTTGCAACATGAGATCTTGTTATTCAATCATAGTCTTCAATGTCAGATTCCGGTAAACAACCTTTGACATTCGCTGCACGTGGAATGTTCAGAAATTCATGTCTAAAACAATTAGGAATGATTTTGTCTGTGCAAAGTTTGAGCAAATCGTCATATTTGGCTTTTACTATGGGTAACTGAGATCTAAAACAAGGTAGAAGAGATACTTTGTTTTTAAATTGAACTTCGACATCAAAAATATCCGCAGATGCCCTCATAGATGTTTTATATTTGACGCTTTGCTTATCTTTTTTGAACGTCATAATACGGATCTTGCTTATTTTTCCTGTTAGGTTGCCTTTAAAATACTTGTTACTTATGCTGTCCCATCTATAAAAATCTTCATAACTCAGACTTTCCACTTTAAAAGGCGATGGATGTTGCCTAGCAGTTGAAAATACTGTAAACCATTGCGACGGTGCGTAAACAGTGGTATTTTTTAATCGGTTCTCAATAATAGCATGCACAGTATCGACAGGCATGTAAGTGTGTCCCGTCAACAGAAAGTTAATTTAAATTTTTTCAATGTTTTTGCACTCCTGTAACGATGAATGCAACATTGTCAATACAGTTCTATTCCGGTTTTGGCCTGGACAACAGTCGCAATACAAAAGTAATCGAGCGACGTTTCCTCGTGCGTCCACTGTGTGAATACATTTTCGATACTCTGCAATGCCGCCTCTATGCCAGGCCATTATAGAAAAAAAAATGCAATATAGTTGCAATTTCTTTAGCGCCACGCTTACCATTACTCTCGGTCTAATAATAACAAAATACATTATGTGTGCCATTTTCATAGACACAAAAATTATAAACCGCTAGTTTTCTGCTATAATATAAAAGTATTGATTGTGCAAAAGGTGTGTGATCTAAAAAAAATAATTCTGGCCTAGAATATACTACTAAAGAAGGTGTTTGTGTGTTTGTTTGTGACCAACCAATCACGGCTACGTACTTTGTCAAGTTTCCAAAAGAATTCAAATAAGCTCTGCCTTCTTTCTTCAGGCACAGATCCAGTCATTGCCACATTTCTTGCCAAAGCAAGGATAAGCCTGTATAGTTTTGGCTTGTACAAACACCTTTTTTAGTAGTATATTCTAGGCCAGAATTATTTTTTTTACCTTTTGCACAATCAATGCTTTTATATTATAGCAGAAAACTAGCGGTTTATAATTTTTGTGCCTATGAAAATGGCACACATAATGTATTTTGTTATTATTAGTACCGATAGTAATGGTAAGCGTGGCGCTAAAGAAATTGCAACTATATTGCATAAATATATTCAGACAGTGGACGCACGAGGAAACGTCGCTCGATTACTTTGGATTGCGACTGTTGTCCAGGCCGAAACCGGAACAGAACTGTGTTGACAATGTGGCATTCATCGTTACAGGAGTGCAAAAACATTGAAAAAAATTAAATTAACTTTCTGTTGACGGGGCACACTTACATGCCTGTCGATACTGTGCATGCTATTATGGAGAACCGATTAAAAAATACCACTGTTTACGCACCGTCGCTATGGTTTACACTATTTTCAACTGCTAGGCAACATCCATCGCCTTTTAAAGTGGAAAGTCTGAGTTATGAAGATTTTTATAGATGGGACAGCATAAGTAACAAGTATTTTAAAGGCAACCTAACAGGAAAAATAAGCAAGATCCGTATTATGACGTTCAAAAAAGATAAGCAAAGCGTCAAATATAAAACATCTATGAGGGCATCTGCGGATATTTTTGATGTCGAAGTTCAATTTAAAAACAAAGTATCTCTTCTACCTTGTTTTAGATCTCAGTTACCCATAGTAAAAGCCAAATATGACGATTTGCTCAAACTTTGCACAGACAAAATCATTCCTAATTATTTTAGACATGAATTTCTGAACATTCCACGTGCAGCGAATGTCAAAGGTTGTTTTTTGGCTATTTACCGGAATCTGACATTGAAGACTATGATTGAATAACAAGATCTCATGTTGCAAGTCTTACTAAAGATTTATTTTATGATATTGTACTATTATAAGATTTTTTATATGAAAGGATTTTTTGATTGTGTTTGAAGACTGATTATATCGTAAACATAATAATTATTGTAAGTGTTATGTGCACAGCAAGTTGCACCAAGCGCCCGAATGTCACCTGTTGTCAAGCCGTCGACACGTACGGCGCGATACGCTGCGCATGCCCATGCGACGTATTTTAAACTCGCACAGTTCCTTAGCGATTACAAATTATGTTTTGTGACCGTGTAAAATATCTAAGCTCCAAACTTAACCGTTCGAATGAATCGAGTAAAACTATCTAAGTGACATAATTAATAGAAAAAAAAAGCAAGTCAAAATATCTAGGGATAAAAACGAGTATTATATTAAACAAGTAAAACGATCTAAGTTTCAATGTTATTAAATTTTATTTCAGATTAAAATTTATAAATGATATGGTTACAAAATATGTTGTCAAGTCAAAATCTATAACTTTACAAATTACAGTTACTTTTTATGGGTATAATGAACTAAGTGGCTCCAAAGATACATTCCAAAACAAGTAAAACTATCTAAATGCAAGCAAATGAAAAAGTAAATTCATGGAAAACTGACTAAGTAAAACATGCAATTACTAAAATTTCCTAACTTCCGATTGTCCTTGAAACACCCTTTTTTGTCGGTTAGTGAGAAAAAACTTCGCGTTTATACGGAAATCACACAATATCTAAGCGACATTAAACTTATCGTAGAACACTGAAACGTAAACTAAACGACGCAGAAAAATCTGACGATTCCAATGATAGTTAAAACTCATTTTTCATATTTTTGTCGCTTAGTTATGTTTGCCTTTCAAGCGTCGATATGTTGTAAATTTGCAATAAATATTTTTGATATGAATATTATTATATCTATTCCCAAGCCTTGTTATCGTCTAAATATTCCGAAATTTTATAATATGCCTTATTGCATAATTTTTGCTAGATAGTAGCTTTGAATTTTGTAATAGATAAGGCTTTAATATGACTAGGAACTTTGTTATAAAAGTGTATACAGTAACCCTTAAAAGATTTGCTGATCTTGTGGAGTCTGGTCTTAAGAGTAGCTAGATTATTCTTATTCCTAGTATTTTTGTTGTGAATATCGCTAATCTTAAGAAAACTTTCTTTATTTCTATGGACATAAATTAAATTTTCAAAAATGTACTGTGATGCTACTGTCATTATATTTATCTCTTTAAACTTTTCTCTAAGAGAATATCTGGACCCAAGCGAATAAATTGACCTTATAGCTCGCTTTTGGAGAACAAAGATGGTGTTAATGTCAGCAGCACCACCCCACAGTAAAATTCCATAACTCATCAGACTATGAAAGTAGGCAAAATATACCAATCGAGCTGTATCAACATCAGTCAATTGGCGAATCTTACCCACCGCAAAGACTGCGGCGCTCAGCTTTTTAGCTAGAGCGACTATGTGAGAACCCCATTGAAGTTTGGGATCTAATGTAATTCCTAAAAACTTTGTTGTATCCACAAGGCTCAACTCATCCCCATTCAAATTAATGTTGGCATTAACTTTTTTGACATTAGGTGTCACAAACCTTATACATTTCGTTTTTTGGCTATTTAATAACAAATTGTTAATGCTAAACCAATGTACTATTTTTGAGAGGGTGTTGTTTACGTCGTCAATATCAGGATTACGTCGATTTACTTTAAATATTAATGAAGTATCGTCAGCAAACAACACTACCTCACAGTTTCACTGGTGGTAGGTCTCTCATATGTGAGAGGCTGCCTGGGTGGGTACCACCGCAATGTCTATTTCTCCCGTCAAACAGCAGTTTAAATGCACTGTTGTGTTTCGGATTGAAGGACATTGTAGCCAGAGTAACTACTAGACATATTGAGACTTAACATCTTATGTCTCAGGATGACGAGCGCAGTGGAATGCCAAGCATTGCTTTACAGTTCAAGATGTTGTTTGGTTTTGCTACTGTTCATGAGCGGTCGCATCGCTTACCATCAGGCGAACGGCATGCTCGTCTCGCCATACACAGCAATAAAAAAAAAAAAGTTGTCCCTTATAAAAAAAGGTAAGTCATTAATATAAATGGTAAGTCATTATATTAATGACTTACCTTTTTTAAATAAGTTTAACATAAAATTCATTCTCGTTTACAGTCCAAATACACAAAACCAATTTACGCAAATTAACATAATAAATTAAATTTGTTCAATTACTAAAAACCCTTTGTGTCTGAATTGTACACGTGCTAACATAAAACAATTTTTACGAAATGCTATCTATCCCATGGTACCCGTTTAAGATATAATTATGAATCCACAAAAACACACATACAGCCTTATATCCATAGGGTAGGCAGAGATGCTATTAATGGCACCATGGTTTCACGGAGCTTATTTCTGTAACAAGGTGTGATATGCAAGTCTATCGCCATCATGTTCTTAGCCACAGGAAGTCCACTTCTGAACTTAGGTCTCCCCCAAGGAACTCCACATCAAACTATCTTATAGGGTTTCTTAAAAAAATGCTCTAATTAGAATGCTCAACCTGGTATTTGAAACCAGAACCTCAATGGCTTACAATTCGAGCACCTAGTATGCTAATCAGGCCTAAAAGATATAGGTAGCGAATATTGTATTTGGAAACACCTACGAAGAAAGGAAAATGTCCATTTGTGGTATCAGTAAAATATCATAAATCCCGATAACGATATTGCTTAAAATTCATTAAGTATGGCATTTTTTATGGATTATCCTTAAACGTTTTGCAGTTTTGTCCCGTGTGACAGATTTTTATGAATGATAGTTATGATCATTACATTTTACGTTTTGTTCACAGAGCCGAAGAAAATAAAATATTTTTATTGGACTTCAAGTTCATTTCTCCAAGAACTCCGGGCCTGGCTTTGCACTAATACTAATTTACATAGTAAAATGGGCTTTCTCCTTTACCCGTTACTCGAAGACCTCACAAATCTACAAAACCAAAAAGGATTGTAAAAAAATTAAAAATATGTTTTAACAATAGTAAATTATAAGCTTAATACTCAGTACAATCAGCAACACAAGTCGCTGAACACTTCACATTTTTTGATAACCTTTTTATGAATTAAAAGTTGTACGTACTACTCTGTAGTCGTAAAATATAACCAAGTAAAGTCATCTATGCCGAGAAGTGCCATGCGATATTGAAAATAATTATTATTTTGGATGATAAGACAATTCCAAATCTCGTGAATATGTAGCGACTTATGTTGCTGACTGTACCTACTTACTTTACAAAGGCAAAATATACTGTACTGTAGATAGCACGGTCCCGATCAGTAATCTTCCAAAGGGTTCCATATTGCGAGCGGATTTATCGGCCCACTTCACGGGATTTATTATTATTATCTGCCACTGCCCAGATCCCCGCCAGATGGCGTTTCATACTATAAACTCACAGCTTGTACGATAATAAGAATTGAGAATTATAATATTTTCACTTCAATTCTTTATTATTGAAATAAACGATCGGAAAATGAATCCAGATTTCCCTTTTTATTGCTGACATCTAGTAGGTAAATGAGCAAGGTCCACACACAAGTCACGTAATGTGTTGGTCTTTTAAAACAATTGAAAACAAAGAGCATAAAGTTATTTATTTTTTAAATTACCGATACATAGCATTAACATTACTGTTTCATATTGGTTTCCAGTAAGACGGTACCACCTTTCAAGCATACTGTACCCCAAACATACAGATAAAAAATTCCATCCACAACATTCCAATTCTAATAAATCAAACCAAATCTGATTCTATACTGTCAGAAAGTTCAACCTCTCTGTGTATAGTATGGGTATTTAATACACCCGGTTCAATTTCTCATCGCGATGTCATAACCTCGTTTATTACGTCGTGATTGCCTTGACGGCGTATTTATTTTTATTCACGCCTGGCTGGCTTTATCTTATCAGCGGTGGGGTGGAAATTGAGTTAAAGTAACATGTATCGGCTTTGATGAATGTAGGGTTAGGAGTGAATAAATATGTTTTTACATGAGTGATGAATGCTGAGATGATTTTCGGAATTTCAGTGAATGTAGATAAAATAAAAAGGACAAAATTTCTATAGCAACGACATTCGGACCGAAGGATTTAACGGGTTTTAAATCTACAAAAAAAAATCTCATAGGTAACGATGGCTAGTAGAAGTTTTTTATTATTATTTACAAAAAATATGAAGATGTCAGAGGTGTGCCCTGGGATTCGAACCCGCGACATGTTGACAGTCGCGTCTAGTCCGTTTACCAAAAGGCCACCACGCACTTGTGTGTATTGATAGTCAATCACCACGCACTAAAACGGTGAAGGAAAACATCGTGAGGAAACCTGCATACCATAGCGATTTATACAATTTCTATGGTATGTAAGTCCGCCAACCCGCACTAGGCCAGCGTGGTGGCTCTCAATCGTTCTCTCGATTGTAGAGGAGGCCAGTGCCCTGCAGTGGGACGTATATGGGCTGATACAGTGTATGAAAAAGTACAAAAATTAAGTTGAAATTGATTTGTTCAAAACACTAATTACGATATTCATGCTACCTTTATTAAATCTTATTTCTCATATACAAACAATATTCCGTCCATTGTCATGTCATGCTACCATGATGGAAATTTCATCAAACATAATTTAATACCCGTACAGTCTATAAAGTTATTATTAAAACGTTCTTAAGCAGGAAATTGATTTTGTTATAAATTCTATGAGAGAATTACACTTTATACGTAATTTTCTACTAGCAAACAATGCCTCAGGTTTGATGTTGCTTCATATCAGAAATCTTGCCGAAAATAAATCTCTACATCCCTCTTTGTTAATACCCCTTTTTAAGTTAGTGACGCATAATCTCTCAGGCACATATGACTACTGTAAACAATATCTAATGTAATTGTAAGTTAGTAAAATAGTAGTAATTATAACTAGACATAGATATGGGTGAGATCAAAATATATGAGAAATAAACATCTTATCAACTTAGCTACCTATTAAGAAAATGGTAATGTACACCAAAAACATAATATCAACGCACTAGGCTTAAATCGTCTAGCGATTATCAAGGTTGGTGGGTTACACTTTGAAACAATACGAACTTGGAATGTTCTGACGCTGTACGTAAACCTCCGCTAAATACTCTAGATACTCCACAAAATGTTGGAATCCTCTATCGTACGTCATCTATACATCTATACAAATAAATAAAATTGAAGTGTCTGTTTTAAAAGTCTTAATAAAAAAAATGACCAACTGCATATCGTTATATACACGATATCTGTGCCGAAAATATTTTAAAAAAATTGTCTGTCTGTTTGTCTGTCTGTCCGTCTGTCTGTCTGTTTGTTCCGGCTAATCTCTGAAATGGCTGGACTGATTTTGACGGGACTTCTTTTGTCCGGTAGCTGAAATAATAAGGAGTAACTTAGGCTACATTTATTTAAAAAAAAAATCTTTTAGTATTTTAGAAAAAAAAAAGGTTTTGTTAAATTCCACGCGGACGAAGTCGCGGGCACAGCTAGTGTCCAATATAACCATAGGCTAAGTTCGGAGAAAATAATAAGTATAATAGAAAATAGTCTTGATCTTTAAAAATGGAAAACTTATACAGGGTTTATCAAGACTGCTACCGAAAACGAAGCCGGGTGATAGTCTAAGCGACTTCAGACACAATGCAACTAAAAATTTCGCAAAGAAACGCGACAATTACTTTTTATGATTTTTTAAATATCGCCATTTTTGGGTGGTAAATCCATAGTTTTTGCTAAAATTATAATTTAAACTCTTTTATACCTTAGAGTATTTATTAATAAAAGGGTATAAACTATTATTTTAGGAAGATATGTATTTACTTATATATATTTATTTATTGTTGAATTGTGTCTGAAGTCGCTTAAACTACCACCCGGCTTCGTTTTAGGTAGCAGTCTTGAGATACCCAGTATATTGCTTCGGACGCCGAACATCCGAACATTCGAAATTCGTATCGTTTCATTGAGTAATCCGCTAGTGACCACGGTGTTTTAGATAGTCTGCACAAACTATATTGACATTCATAAAATCTATCTACCAAAGGACATTGTTCAATTTTGGCCTAAGAACCGAAGTGAATATAAATTATACTATAATTTTCATTTATTTTTATATTGTTTGAAACATATTTTAGTATTCCACGGACACTTCAAATAAATAAATTCCAAATAAAAAGTTGGGTCACAATTATTGATGCCGTTTAAAATGTTTTCCGTCAGCCAGTGCTGCCAGTTTCGGAAGCTTTCGCGATTTCGGTAAATACGGATCGAATTGAGAACCTCCTCCTTTTTGAAGTCGGTTGTTAAAATTAGTTGATAACACTTTATTCATTTAAATACCTAAATTGACTAGCTAGAAAAAAACTAGTATTCTATATTTTTTTGAGCGAAATCGCGAATTTCTAGCTTGGCATTCGAGTATTATAGTTTTCGTAATTGGCAACACTGGTGTACTTCATACCATTCAATTTTTGATTGCTTTGCGACTACCGTTTCTTTTGTGATTTTCTATGCGTTTCATGGTTTTATTCTAACAACTTTGGCTTGATTACGAACTCCGATTAGATTGCGTACTTAGTAGACTCGGCTGTGTGTAAAGGACTGGATTTTCCTGGCATTTTCGGATATTGCTCTGTCTGTGATCGAATTTAGTTGTATCTATTAACTCTATCTATTAACAAAAATCGCACCCAAATCCGTTGCGTAGTTTTAAAGATCTAACCATTCATAGGGACAGACAGAAAATGCAACTTTGTAAAATGATAATTGTCAAAGAATTATCTTAAACTTGACTAGGTACTACCTCTTTTCCTAGTATCTAGTAGAGTAGTCCTTTCCTAGTTCTAGAAGAGAACATATATAGCTGTACATAGTATTGTTAATATTACTTTGATATTACTACTCTAATATTTCACGCAAGCTTGGTTATTTTTTATTTATAACCTCAAAATATTAACTTTTTTCGTAATTATTTTAGTTTCCTGAAGTGTCCGTTCGTGAAAACTTATTTCATAGGATTCCATATAATTTTAAGAGTTTATATTAGTCACTTTCGATTCGAACGATTCTTAGGCAGAACATGTATGGAGCCGGAACAATGTCCTTTATTATTCAAACTTCCAGAAAATTGATTTTTGCTGCAAATCTGGTCCAGTTTTGGGTTGAATCGCGGCAACCCTAAACATTAAGCTGGGTCGGTTGTACCCGCCCCGATAATTTTGGAAAATCACGTACTGCGAGGTGACACTTCCAACGGGGCCGTATATCTTGCGATGTCGGGTACAATTACATTTCGGGGTCTTTGTTACCATTCTGTGTGCTTGAAGGGTTAATATTAGAAATATGATTATTAAGATTAAAGGGGTTAATTAAAAATTACAATATTTCGACTGCCTCGGTGGCGCAGTTATATTACGGTATGATTGCAAAGCTGTGGTCTCGAGTTCGAATCCCGAGTCGGGCAAAGCTATATTGGATTTTACTATTCATTATCAGCCCGAAGTCAGAAGTGCTTTATATGGCGATAGGCTCGTAGTTCGAAATTCAAATGTATAATTAGTTATGCAACCTCGACGACTTTTGGCATGTGATTTTGTTCCGAACACTGTATCTAGTATACGTCTTCGTCTATGGTAGTTCAGACGTAAAGCGTAGTGAAATTTAAACCGGCTAAGAGCTATCATCTCCGGCCGATCAATACAATAATATAGGCTTACTCGAAACCGTATCTACACAGGCTGAACCCACAACGCAACACGCATGATTCAGCACGTCTTTACTTCCTAATAATATAGTATGTTTTTTTAAAGAACGTTGTTATACTTTAAAAAAACATACTACTTACTGTTAACCTTACTGTTTTGTCACACCTACAACATACAGGGTATATCCACACAACGATAATTTATTGAAATTTTAATTTACCATCGTTTTTGGGTTGTAAGATAAAAATATATCGAAATTTGTAGTTGCATTGCGTTAAAAAGTCACAAGTACTACCACCTGGCTTTGTTTGCGATAACAGTCTGGATATACGCTTAAAACAACAAAATCAAAATCGTTTTGTTGCATCGATTTATCTTGTAGCCGTCATAAATGCAATAACAACTGTTTCGCATCAATTAAAACCAAAGCGAAATAGCAATCACGGCTCAACTTCCGATTTCAGAGCGACGTGAAAAAATCGCATCCATTCCGTACCTGCTTGTAATTCTGTTTGATGAGAGGATGAAAAAACACAAATAAAACAAGTTTTTAATCTGCTTAATCTCTCATTGGGCTGTAGCTTCTGTTTATACTACATCTCGAAATCTATGACCGAGCCATAACATACCTATACCGTTTCAATACGTTACAGTGGTAACAAAACTTTACGAGAATCCTTGTCTTTGAAATTATTTTGTAACCTTACCTCAAAACATTTGTTGTCAAAACAAACTTGCTTCTTCAACTTTCCCAGCGCTGCGGGAAGTGCAGCCTCTGCGCCATTGCGTAACAAAGGATAGCCACCGAGGCTCACCTCTGCGCCTCCGGCTTTTAAATACACTCTAGTCACTAGTGGTAGGAACCAAAAGACTTCTTGAAGTCGGGGTGCCTCAAGTCGGTTTTGGGACAGATTTGACCTAATTTAACCATGAATGGGTACACTAACTTCGTTCCGAACATTTCTAGGTCGTTACAAAAATTATAAAACAAAACATTAACACTTCAACTCCATTTTTCAAATGTATGTATGTGTTGCAGAAGCGGTCCAAAAATATAAGATACCGGCCTCAAGTATAATAGTTAATTGAAATTAAAGATTTAGAGCTACCTATTTTTTTATATTTAAAAATCAACATTTACCTGACCAACCTTAGCACATTTTGTTCTAAATTCTGATGGTATAAGGCCGAACAAATGATCCCATTTTCATAAATCCTTACATTTATCAACTCACGTCGGTTAATCTTGTGACTTTAATCGTAAATCTTAGAATTCACCGTACTTCAAGCTTTTACAGCAACATATACATAAATTTTGTTATACTAGGCTAGTAATTACTTCAATAGACTTAACCAAGGTATCTCCATTAAACATACTGATAGTTTATTTGCATAACAAATTTTCAAATCAAAACCCAGTATTGGAGTCAGTCTTAAGTGGGTAGTCAATTTGTGTGAAAGAACAATGGCGAATTTTTGATTGATCTTAATTTGAGTGTCTTAAAGTGGCATATATACAAAACAATTTCCAATATTTTTTTACATTTTTTCAAATAATCTACATAGAATATAAGTTTTTTTTTTTAAATAAGTCTATGTTATTACATTTTAAGGTTCAGCCCAAGAGTAACAGCTAATAAAAAGTATATTTAAACTCTATTAATGCCCGTAATTTATACTTTAATATGCACGTCATTAAAATTACAACTCGTAATTATGAACGAGTGTTACGTTCATTTTTACGAGAAACCTTTGTATCTGAACGTTATTAAACGAAAGGATCTCGCCCTTAATGGCGGCAGTAATTCTACAACGTTAAAATTAACTACAGAAAACGCAAACAGTAATGTAACGTAATTTCAAGCAGACACTTTTATAATCTTTGTATTTTATACGTCATAAATTGTCTCGGGAAATTTAAGTCGAAATATAATATAATACAACATTTTATCTTGAAACATTAAATTTATAATTACTATATGTACGTACATATAAAAAGAAAAACGCTACGGCTTTATTCATACAAATTCTTAAAACCTATGAATTAGTAGTGGAAATTATACTATTTCAAATTAACATCACCTTGTTATTTTTGAAGCCTTAGCGTGCTATATTTGCCCCCCTCAGAACTTGTAAACAAAAAACTAACCATAACCATTTTCAAATCTAAAATTACACACACAGAATTGACTGTTCAGTTTCTTCTTTAAATGGGTTCGTAAAAAATAAATCCTTAATGGAATAAATAGTAGCGAATGGACTTTATGAATCACAATCGCAAATCGCAAAAATTAGCTTATTTATGTAACTTGTGGTTATTCCAGCACTACTATGAAAGTTGTGTCCCTTTCGTACGTTTTTATTTTTGAAACAATCCTCCCGATAACTATAATAGGTTTTAAAATTGTTTATGACTAACGCCGTATTTACGGCGTAAATGTTATGAAAATTTGGTATTTTTAGGGTGAGTCTTAATTTATAATATCATAATATTATATCTCATTGGCTATGGAGCAAAATATATACGTAAGTTTCCAATTTCCACTATTATCTTTTGGTAAAGGGACTCGCCTAACTTGGTTGCTCGGTGAAAAGAAAAGTAATGGTATCGAATTTTAAACCGAGTATCTAATCTCGAAAATCTAAGCTCTGTCAGAGCTTAACAATAAATAACTCGGACTGTAATTAGACAAACAATAACGTCAAAATAATTCTTTGAAAGTAAATAACTAAGCCCAATTAAGCAGAATTAATGAAGCGAACTAAATCATGATTATACGTAGATAATTACGAAATATATCAGAACAAAATTTAACCTTTAAAAAAAAACCATTGGCATCGGTTCAGCATTACGTTTACAACGCCGCAGCACTCTCATAATCCCTTGAGAGGGAAGTGATAGCTATACAAAACAATCAATCAAAAATGTACTCACAATAATATTGGATGATGTTGAATGGAAAAATATATTTAACATTTTGTTGACTTACAACACAGTTTTCGAGATATTTAAATACATAAACTCGCTGTCCGACCCTATCTTCACCCAGGTACTGTTACTGACGTAAGGTTTTCATAATATGTAAAAGGCCGCTTAGGTATGTACCAACGTAAATGCACTGTTGTATTCCGGGTTGAAGGACATGACAGAAATGCCAAGCATTGCTTTGTAATTCAAGGTGTTGTTTGGTTTTACTACTATTCATGAGAGGTTGTATCGCTTAGCATCAGGCCATCTTCATGCTCGTCTCGTCATTCAGAGCAATAAAAAAGTATGTAATAATTAAGAGTTAAAGAGAGAAAATTCATATCGAGTTGAAGGTTAAGAAGTAAATGTAATATGTAATATATCAATACAAACTATTCAAACACCCGTTGTATTTGGGTCTACTACCATTCCATGCTAACCATTTCAATCTATTCTAACCCTTGTCTACCCTTCCATTTCCTTACCCGTCGATCCCGTGAAAATATAAATGAAAAAATAAGATAAAACACCACCTAACCACCAATAGCCACTTTCTCATACTGTCCAAACAAAGGTTGTCTGGAAGAAATCACTTTAAGTAATAAGACCGCTGGTAATACCAGAAGTTATTATTATTTTATTTGTCTGTTTTTTTTTATTGTTCTTTGGTTTACAATAAAGAATATTGTATAAAAAAACGAATAGAAACAAAATGAAAAAGCAAAAAAGATTTGTGTAGTTGATTTCGGAAAGAATATTCTTATAAATATTGGCGCGAAAAAGTAATTATGATTTTCGCTATCAGCGTTGGTTTATCGAAGAGATACAAAAATCCTACTACCGACTTAAAATCTTTGAAGAGTCTTAATATCTTGAAAATGTAGACTGACCTTATTTTCATGTATCTATTTCTGCACCCATTATTCGATATTGGAATCTGCATAAATCTTCATTCTCAAAGGCGTTTTCTCGATACACACATTGAATGGATCTGCATGCACCATCAGTCATTTCCTAAAGCCGTATTGCTGAAGCTATAAGGTATGACGTCATAATATATGACTATCTACCGTCCATAATGCATTTACCTTTAATGGCTGTAAAACATAATCTATGAGAGGGTATATTTAGGTCAATGCTTAGCATAACACTAATTAACTAGATAGCCTTCGCAATAATGTGTACAGATTTTATATGGACAGAAAATTATATTTTTATGTCGGTGGACAATATATATACAAATATGTTGTATTTTATCATATCTTCACCACGTTGTGTAAGAATTAGGGCGAAGTAAATATTTTACTAAATTCGTAAAAAATATTCATTGCTTAGATTTTATTTAGACATGCTTTTTTACAATATGGCGATATAATCAAACTGAGAAATCTCAAATTAGTTTTAGTCAAAGCAATTCATTATAATCTTTAATTTATCTTCTGTATCAACATTTATGTTGCATATTCATTAATGTTGTTTTTTTGTTTCAACAGCGACTTTTGTGTACGATCTTCTTAATTGTCTAAATTCCATCACATATTTGCTCAACTCAAACTTTTCATCGACATCATCATCAATCAACATTTCAATAACGAAGGTACGAAAGGTTTTGTCAATTTTGTGTTTGAGCCTGCGAAGACGAACATAAGCGGTAAATTACCAGGGAATCGGCAAATTATTCATAATGCAAAGTTCGCGAACTCTGATAAAAGGCTGGCCTAGTTAGCATAAAATTTGCATAGCGTCGACTTGTCAAGTTGCCACCTCGCGGGAATTTTTATATAATGGCTGTTAGGAGAGTGGAGGGTTAAACAAACACATCAATTTCTCCTTATTGACTTACCTAACATTGGGCTAAAAATTCACAAAGTCAATATTGAATTTTACATGTTTCCCCCTATCTCTGATAAGAAAAATATATTCCATCAATCACTCTGACATAGTACGGGTTCGTGTATTTCATATACCAAAGATTTTCGTGTAAATCTCTTGTTATGTTAACGATTTTCTCGTCACCATTAAAGTGTGAGATATATAAATTAGCCTTGTACTGTGGATCTCAACAGTTTTGGCAACCACACTAACAAATCAACACGCACTTCAAACAAACAGACAATCCATTCAATTATAAATCGTCGGTGATAATCCTTTCAATTTTGAATCGTGGGTAGTAATCCATTTAATTTAAAATCGTCAAGAAATATACGCACAGGTCTGCAGTCGATCGAGTCAATTCACACACAGAATAATTGATGGAATTTTGTAAAAACGATGCGACGCTACAGACATGCAAATGGTCGGCAGTTAGCTTAATGGGCAGCATTCACGAATCACGTGACAATTTCAGTTGGAAGGGAACTGTATGGACCTAGAAGCGTTTTTTTAAATTCAATAATAAATCGGTATAAATAAATAAATAGACCCGACAATCACATACATGGTTCTGACTCCACATTAAGATCAATTAAGTCTTGTGTCATGGGTATCAGAAACTACGAGAGACTTTGCGGTCTCACAAACTGCCAGACCAGACACTAATATTTGTGGCCCTCACAATGATTTCTGTGGGTGCGGGAATCGAGACCGCAGCCTCTCGTTTCACAGTCGGCGTCTAACCAACCGCGCCAGGGATGGTGTTGAAATGTTCAATAGGTCCGCCAAACGAGCAAACAATTTACCTGATGGTAAATACTCATCATACCACATATGTTTACCACCTATCAGATCTTGAGGGGAGTGGGAAGGAAAAAGGGATGCGTAGAAGAAATGTGTATTGGGCATCCGGAAATCTTACTCACCGAACGAAACACAACAAGCTGTCACTTCACGTCGATCTCCTGTGAGACAGTGTTACCGCCCCGGACAAGCCTGCCCATTCATGCTAAGTCATGAATGACAACTGCGTGGCTCTACCACAATGACAAGCCTACTTTTGTGTCAACAAGCTATTCCTCGTGTTCTAGTTATGGTTCTAGTATGAAGTCTTATATAATCTATTTGACGTCTGCCAGTCTTCAAGAGAAATGAATGGGCTTATAAACTGGCATGATAAAGAGACTAAAGTCTATGCTACGATGCATCTAATAGTAAACACAGTTCAGTCTGGATAGCATGTCCGCCGATTTGAGATCTCTTGCTGATCGACTCATTTGTGCCAACTTCCACGTATACACATAAAGCGTACATTTTCTTATTTTCTTACATTCATCAAGGTTGCCTGTGAGATAGCATATAGCGATAAGTCGCCTGTCGAGGTTTAATTTTATTAAATGTTTATTTTCGGCTATGTAAAATAAAGAGTAGATCATTATTTTTATTTCAGTGAATGACGAGAATGCCATTCACCTGATGGTAAGGGATACGATAGCTCATGGACAGTAGCAAAATCAAGCACCAGTAATAACAAAGCAATGCTTGGCATTCCACTGCGCTCGCCATCATTAGACATAAGATGTTAAGTCTCATTATGTCCTTCTGGTCCTTCCGGTTTGAAGGACATTGTGGCTACAATGGAACACAACAGTGCATTAACACTGTATGCCTTTAGAAATAGACATTGCGGAATGCGGTGGTATTCAGACGGCCTTTCACATATGAGAGACCTACCACCAGTTACTCATGATGGGGTGTTAACCACGGCGTACGATGATCGATATCTGAGCTTGTTTCTAGCTAGCTAGGTAATTTATAGTTTATATACCATACCATTATTTATTTGACAAAGCACTATCTGCATTGTAAACACCCGACTCCATTTTTTTGTTTAAATACAGAAAACAAAATACATAAAAATATACTGCAAAGCAACGCAATGAGGTCAGTCTGCTACAAAAAACAATCCATATACTGTTCAATGTACAGCCCAGCTTTACGAACTAAACGATGAAAAGATTGCTTGGTTGAATGAAATTGTTCAGGAGGGTAGTTCTTCATTCGCGAATACCTTATCTTATTTTATTTATAAGTTCGCAATATGAGTGAAGGAAAGTTCAACATATTATGCACCTATAGCCTTTAGCATTCCTTGATAAATGATCTACCAACACAAAAATACTTTTTCAATTCTAACTAGTAGTTCTTGAGATTAGAGGTAACAAACAAACTCTTCAGCTTTATATATGAGTCAATTACTGCATAGAAAGGATTCCACACTATACTGAAGAATTCCAACTGCCTACACACTTAAGCATTGTAAAGTATTATTTGTTTCGTGTCGTTTGAAAGCCCGTGTCTGCCGTTAGATGATAATAAAACTCATATCGTTAAATATAACTCATATCCAATGAATTCTTATTCACTCATCCACATACGCAATATCGTTTTAATGTCACGAGTACCAAAGCTGGTGACATAGGTTTAAATATTGATTATATGTGTATATAGCAGACCTTTCAAGATCAAAGTGCCTGTGATCACCGAACCATGCTCGCTAAACAGATAAAAGGAAACGAAGGAAAACCTTTAAAAATACTGTGGGTTTTATTAAATCCTTTCAGTACAGACACGTGAACTTATCCTATTACGAGATATTTGAATCACATGTTGATAGGTTGGAATGATTTACCGGAACCCATTTGTCAAATATATAGTATTGTGAACTGCCTAGTAGTTTAGTGATAAAGAACAGGACGCAATTTTCTAAAGCTCTAGATTGTTCTAGATTTAATTTGAATATATATCAGTCCATACACGTCCCACTGCAGGGAAGGGGCCGCCTCTACAATCGAAAGTACGAGAGGAGTTAGAGGAGGCCATATAGACCGACACGCTAGCCTAGTGCGGGTTGGCGGAGTTTACATACCAATTTTGTGGTGTGGTTAATCTTCACAAATTTTAACAACGAAGGAAAACATTATGAGGAAACCTGCAGGTTTGCAGGTGGTATCTATACTTTAAACAATAGATATATTAGAATTTCCATTGTCTATACTCTATAATACGAAGAAGAAGTGAAGACAGCTAACCGAGATTAGACAACCGGGGCGGGCTTTAACCCAATAGATATATAAGAACTTATTTTGTCTCTAGTATGAAGAAGAAGTGAAGTCCACCAACCAGGATAAGATAACCGTGGTGGACTCTGATCTGACCTCTCAAATGAACTCCGGTTAAAAATTAGATCCTTTCTGAATAGTAGCTTATACAGCGCAATATGATACTGAATTTTCTACAGCATAGTAGCATAGTACACACGGCTAAATAAACACCAGACTCGAATTTTCATAATCACCAACTATTCATATAAATGTTCTATACTTGCAGCATGACTTGTAAATATACCTGAGCACAACCAAGCACTCTCTAGCGTCCGAATTTATTTAAATATTACATTTGAACGAGACAGAAAACTAATTAGAAATTAGTGCAAACTGGCGGGCGTTAACGGGCTTTGCATAATAATTTGGATGCAGAGAGGGGCGCCATCCATTACGTTTCGGAACAAACAATGCCACGGAAATGGCTTTAGAATACTTATTCAACACCTTTGTAACTTCCGGATGATAATTGAACATTTATTTATTTATTTATTTAAATCTTTATTGTACACAAACTTAACAATAACATAGCTTAACAGAAATAATAATAACAAAGAGTACAAATGGCGGTCTTATCGCTCAACAGCAATATCTTACAGACAACCATGGGATGGATTTAAATGAAGGAGAGGGAGAGAGGGCAGTGTAACAAATAAAGAATTACTTCAAGCTAAATAATAATACTACTTAAACATAATTACTAATATACATATACATATCCATATATATACATACATAAATATATATACATACATACATAAAAATAAATAATACAAAATCATACATAAATTATAATATACTACAATTTCCAAATGATTTAATGAAAAAGAAGTAATAGTGAAGTCTGCTTTAAAGGGAAAGGTAGTGCTCTTTAATCAGTTTTTTAAATGACGACAGCGTTTGCGCCTGCCTCACCACAACAGGAAGCGCGTTCCACAACCGAACTGCTTTGACAGTAAAAGAAAGAACATTATTCACTTTGTATATTTAAATGCATAAAATATATCCTAGTCCTAATGGACAACCATTGTCTAAAAACTACAAGTTTTTAAGAATATAAGCAACAATGAATCTAGAAAACCTTTTAAGCGTTTTCTCCTCAGTCTATTAAAACGAAAATGTTTAAACCATACATTCATTTTCTCATCCAAAACCATAGCTACAAAATAAGTAAAGAGAGAATTTGTTAAACGACGTTAAAAGACGACGTTCCGTCGACGTAATTGCTACAAATCTGATTTTCGGTAGAGTCAAGGTTTTTTCTTTACGCCTTCGCATTGACGGTCAAATTTCAAAAGAAATCTGACTTCGTATTTTTTGGTTCTTACTGAATTACTTGTTGCTAAGAGACATCATATTATGATTTAAGATAGGAAATGAGCCTGTCGCTATGCCAGCACCAAATTCTTATCCTCGGCTATGTATGTACATGTTTATTTGCCTTACCAAAGAACTCAGAAGTCAATTAGAACTTTATAGCTTATACAAGGTTGCTATTTAGGTGGATTTTGATTTTTAATGTTTTTTTTTTATTTATTGAGTATTGCAATGACGAGACGAGTATGCCGTTCGCCTGTTGGTAAGCGATACGACGGCACATAAACAGTAGCAAAACCAAACAACACCTTGAGTTATAAAATAAATGCTTGGCATTCCACTGCGCTCGCCATACTGAGACATAAGATATGTCTCAATATATCCAGTAGTTACTGGCTACAATGTCCATCAAACCGAAACAACAGTGCATTTACACTGCTGTTTGGCGGGACAAATAGACATTGCGGTGTTATCTACCCAGGCGGCCTTTCACATACGAGAGACCACCAGTATTTTATTACTAACATATTATGTACATACTTAGAACTTATCTCTTTAATTCATTAAACAACTAGCGGCCCGGCCCAGCTTCGCCCGGGTACAAATAGATTTCTGTACAATAATATGTACGCATCATACATATAAACCTTCCTCTTGAATCGCTCTATCTATTAAAAAAAACCGCATCAAAATCCGTTGCGTAGTTTTAAAGATTTAAGGATACAAAGGGACATAGGGACATACGGACAGAGAAAGCGACTTTGTTTTATACTATGTAGTGTTAA
Source organism: Hyles vespertilio (assembly GCA_009982885.2). NCBI lineage: Eukaryota > Metazoa > Arthropoda > Insecta > Lepidoptera > Sphingidae > Hyles > Hyles vespertilio. Next base: position 4,321,294 of record CM042815.1, read on the forward strand.
AAACCTAGTCCAATATTAATATCAGCGCTCTTCTTAGCTAGAGCGTTCCATAAGAACCATAAAACTGGTAATGTGCACAATACAATTTAATAAATAACTAGTCAAATTTAATTATAACGCTAGTAGTATGTTCATAAGCACCAAACTTAATGAAGGAACGTAATACCACTTGGAGTATTTCGTAGAGCTCAAGAACGCAATTTAAATCAAACTTTGTAGTAAAGCGTTTTATGAAATTCAACATTTTCGTACTTAGTAAGGAAGACTAAGTGATCTGTGATATTAAGTAATATTTTTTAGACAGTGTTAGTTAAACAGACCCGTTTCTGTGGCGTACGTTGGGAAAGGCTTATGACCAGTAGTGGACTGCAACGGGCTGATGCTAAAGATGATGGGATGAGCAGATCACTCATCATAAGTTTCACGTCTACCTATAAACTAGATCCAGACAGAACTTAGTATCGCAATGCGTGCCTACACCTGAGGCATTAGGTATTAAGTCTCAATAATATCAATGGCTACTAGAATAGTCTATATTCGACCAACGCTGAACACAACTTCCATGTACAATAATTTAGGGCCCTACTATATAAATCCGAAACGAAGTTCGAAACTTCGTGACGTTTTTCGTTTCGAAACCTACTCTGTAACACGAAGTTCGAATCTTCGGATCGAAGAATGAATTATTCCAATATATCGGCAATACGAACATTTGCAGAGTAGGTACATACGTATCGTCACAAACTTCGTTCGTCCGAAGTTTCGAACTTCGTTTCGGATGAATATAGCAAATAAAAATGTAAATGTTCGGATTTCCGATATATTCGAATCATTCATTCTTCGATCCGAAGTTTCGAATTTCGTGTTACAGAGTAGGTTTCGAAACGAAAAACGTCACGAAGTTTCGAACTTCGTTTCGGATTTATATAGTAGGGCCCTTAATTCAAAGGGCTTAGGCTTTTATGATTTCCCCGCTTGGAGTTGCAAATCATCCAGAGTAAATACTGGACATATTGAGACTTAACATCTTATGTCTCAGGATAGCGAGCGCAGTGGAATGTCAAACATTGCTTGGTAATTCAAGGTGTTGTTTAGTTTTGCTACTGTTCATGAGCGGTCGTAGCGCTTACCATTAGGCGATAAGTATACTCGTCTCGAAATTAATTACAAAAAACAATTCTCGCCAATAGCAGAAACTACACTCACTGAAAAAATAATAATACAAGAGTGCCGAGAAAATGCTATCAGCAACAGCTATGAGGTAGTTACCAAGACGACCCCATTATTATTTTCGTGAATCATCTTAGGTGCATAGCTGACTATTCAAAATTGGTTAATCACTGTAAAATAATACGCACTGTATTTATGTTACAATTAACAGAAGTAGGAATTGTTTCTTTTTTGTGTTTTATCCCAAATCTATTAAAAATCGGCTAAATTCAGATTATTTTTAACAATACGGCTTGTCTATTATAGCACCTAAATACTAACTTTTCGTGAAACTATCTATACCAGACGGCGGACACATCATTTCGTTTCCATAGAAACATCAGTCAAAATTTAAAAGGACTTACACAGCCACTTTATAGTGTCAAGCCACAAGAATTTGCAAAATAGAATATAAATTCATGTCTTAAAAATATATTACTGAGCAATTTAACATAAATATATAAAATACACGCCAGACGGAATTATTACCGTTTCATTTTGAGTATAAACAATTACGCTACTTGTGGACCAATTTGTTTCGACTGACCTTAATAAAATTGTATTAAGCCACACGTAATGGGCGAAATGGCACTACCATTCAACTTTACTATGCCATGACTTCGCCGCGTTTATTCGCTACTTTTTTTATTTCATTGGGCTATAAAAGTCAGGAATAGAGACTGTTATAATAGTGTAAAAATTCAATAATAAAATAATTACGATTTCATTGCGCAATATTAAGCAAGAAAAGGTGATTACTTATGGTTAATTGTATGTCAACTTAATATATTATTCAACCCTGAATTAATTATCTCTCGCAGCAGTCACAAATATTACATTTTTAAAATGCATTGTACTCACTGCAATAAAAAAACATTCCAAGCCGTTTATCCTTCAAAAAGTAAGAGGATTAACCAGAAAATGTCTTTATCATACCGGCATAACAAACATTCAAAGCTACACTTTTCACGACTGTAAAAACGTAAGCAGATTACCAGGCAACCTCAATTGGCACTTATTAAACACTGGTGCAAATTACAGCAGACACCTCGCCAGTTGAGGCTCCGATTAGCCGGTTATCCGACGCCGGAGCTCCGCCACGCTCCCGCATTTAATGACCATTGCCTTCATAACATTCTAATGGTTTGTCGGTTCCATTTTCATTCGAGTTTTAGTTTGCTATAAAGGTAGGATAGATTAAACTGCGGATACAGTTGTTACTTCACGGTCTACGTAGGTTATTTGTGTGAATATAAATATAGGGATGTATAGGAAGTATGTTAAATAATCAAATTCACCAAACAATCAAATCCATAATCGTGGCCCCACACATCAAATCTTGTGTTAGGAGGGGTTACTCTATCCTCCGGTTCGAATATTCGAACTTCGATGCCATCATGATGTATCAAAGTTATCATTCACTCTGAGTATAGTCTAAGGTTATGACTTACGAGAGAGGACTCAAAAATTTTAAGAAGTGTTTAAGCATAATTATTTGTACAATTTATGTTCTAAGTTCGAACATTCATTATCGTGTCGGAGTATAAAGTAACCATGGGCGTATAAACAACCAGAAACTAAAAAGCATGTTTCAGAGTCACACTCCGTATTAGTATTTAGTATCAACCCTAACGCGTCCCACTACAAGGCACGGGCGTCCTATACATTAAAAAATCGAGAGTACGATTGTCAGGAGTTAGGCCATATAATCAGACAACAAATATTATAGTTAAAAGACAGTAAATTGATATACTTTTACCACATTGTTATCTTACAAAAAACCGTTTTAGCCCCAACGATACGCAGCATAAAGGACTTAATGTATTCCCATCTCCGCTGGACAGCCGTCCAGAAATGCAGTTTGTATTCAAACATGTCCATTATAATAATGTTAAGTTACTGAATACAGATTCTACTCTAATTCATAACTTCACTTAGGAATCAGTCTACTAGTCAAAAGGTATTTAACGATATCGAGCGCTATTCTACATTTTTAAGTCTTTACAATGATTCAGAATTGAGTTATTACACGTCAGTCTTCAGTCTTTGGTATAGTCTTTATTCCTTAAAGATCCTCCTTTTCTATATTACTTGTGAGTACCCCTTGTATAATAAATATTTTTTTATCTTTATCGGTTGTTTATAAAATTAATTATTACCGTATATTTCTAAGATACATGTGCTGTTCTACATGTACATATTTTAGCATTATGAACACGGATTTAAATTATCATTAAGTGAATTTGTATTTCTTTTGAGAAATAAACTCAAATATAAAAAAAACATCTCATACCATAAAGCCAATTGTTTTTTGCCAATTGCCACTTTACATGATTAGAAAATCTTTTCCGAGATTCTCCAAACCCGCTCCCCGTGATAGTTTTCCTTTGCTGTCGAATTAACGAATAAAATTACAAATATAACTGACAATTTAAAGGTGGTCGGAACGCTTAAATTGCTGTTTGTTCGTACCTCCAACCATTTTTGTTCTGTTCGGTCTGTAACCAACTAGGCTATCACGTATTTACACACATAGAATATTCAAAAATGTAAAAATAACGCTAAAACCAACGTTGAACAAACTCACCTACAAAGCTGCTACCTAAAAAAGTAAACCAACATTTCCACTGAATAGTGCACGCCAGAATAATATGAAAGCGAGCGTCGACAATGCTCACTTGTCGCTGAGCTCTGAAATTTATTATTAAAAGTGGTGTTGTTGACATAATATACTTTTAACTGGCTTTTCATTCTGTCGCTACCCTTACTGATTTAATAAAGAGGATGAGAAGGTCAACTAACGCCAGAGGGGTTGGCCAACCGTCCCTGTGGTACGAACAAGAACTGCTTAGTATCCTTTGTAATAAAAATCAATATTTGTTACCTGTTGTACCGGGATCTTGATTAACTTTGAGAAAAAGGAATGATGTTTGTGTTTGTAGCAACATACGTTATTGTGGGACCAGTCCAATAGCAATGTATATATTTATTCTGTTTCGTGACAACATTGTGTTACTTATACACCACAATGTTTACAATTATATCCTTGGAAAAAAAGAGTAAGATGCGGTGACAATCGGCATTCAAGAAAAATAATTATGACAACATTATTAAAAATTAACTGTGTTTGTTGAATAATTTTATAACGTACGGATTTTGTTAATTTAAAATAAACAAAGAACCAAATTAGCAACAAAAAATGAAATAAAACGTATCTAAACATTTTCCGTCGTAGTATATTAGGTTCCCATATGAATATTAAATTCGATCTAAGCGCCCTCATTAAAAATATATTCTTTTGCGACGTACAACTGGCTTTTTGTCTAAACAGAGCACAACACAAACATATTTCATATAGGTAGTTTATAATTAGTGATCGTTGATCTCACCTTGATTATCATTAAGCCTGACTTTTGCATTCAAATAAAATTGATTCCATCAAAAAATATAAATATTTCATAGCTGCAGACAAAAAATAACCCAACATATTCCTTCAAAAATAAAACCGACTTCATTTACTCGAAATAACCAGTTCATACTACATTATGTATGGAACATGCCAAGTCTGGGATTCTTGAAATATTAGTATCTGCAACTCTCTTAGAAAATATATCGTGATAAACATTTTATGGTAAATGGAATGAATATTGTGAGAGCAGCATTTGCTCCAATCGATTACCACTCGTTCATAACTGAGCGGTTTCAATCAACTTGTATTGTACTCTTATTTACTGCATTTCGCGCTCATAGTTACCTTAATCATTCATTATTGAACAGTTGAAAAGATAAATGAAAAAGGTACATAAATAGCTGTAGAAAATTTGGAAGTTTTGAGCTGATATGCATTGTTCTATTTAATGTAACTGGAGTTAAGTCAGATATCGTATCGACAGTAAAATGAAAATAATTTATAGAATCCATTAAAATGTTCAATAACAGTAAGATTCAGACATTTTTTGATCTACCTTCTTTCATTTTTTGATCTTGAGAAGAACTGGCAAGAAACTCTAATGTTGCTCTTTTCAAAATCCGTTTATGTAACAAGTATGAGATTATCATCAAAGCTGATCCAGGAATGCTATACACTATATGAGTTGGTATGGCTTTACAGTTTATTTACGGAAACAATCTGAGCTCATATGAATATATGTGAGTGTAGCTAGGTTTTAAATATTGATCAATTCAAAGTTTCTGATCAAAATAACAATTAGGGATGCTATTTCATATATTCGTATGATAATATAACTGAGGAATTTAATCCAATGTTGAAAATTACTGTCAAGCCGTACTGTTTCATGATATGATCTCTTACATATAACTGAAGATTCCTAAGTTTTATTTTATTGGTATTGCAAAAATTAATGTTACCAAGGCTTGTAAATTGACAATCTTGACCGATATAGGTTTATTTGACCCACAAATTCGTGCCCGAGACAAAGAGAATCATTAGTCAAACGCCCTGACACCACAAATAAACTGAAACTTATGTCATTCTATGTATAAACTAATGAATTCATATCAAAACATATGTAATTTTCATCCTGTGTAATGTTTTAGGAGGATTAAGTATTCATTTCTATCAAACACTTTTTATCTAAAAAGTGATTTAGCATTTTAATGGCGACATCGTCTTTCTTCATAATGGCGCTTAATGTAATGATTTGAATAAATTATTACGGGCGCTAGATAACCGTAATGGTGTAATACGGCGAAATTTAACTCATCTGCCATTTGTACCTTACCTGTTGATATACTGTTGAAGATCATAGTAATTTAGAAATGTTTTCATCACGATTCTCCTAAGAGTAACGAGAGAAAAATGAACAATTTAGAATAATAATTATTCTATCCATTTATGTATCTGATGGCCGTTGAGGCCGAAAGGTTCTAGAGTAGAGGCCACGTACAGGCAAGCGAAATGTCGAATAAGGATCTGAATAAGGTTGCAGAAAGTCGCTGGATGCAGGCCGCTTCCAACAGATCGATATGAAGTTCCTTGGGGGAAGCCAATATTCAGCAGTGGACTTCCTGTGGCTGAGATGATGATGATCATGATGATGTATCTTAAACTTACCCGGATAAAAACTTTGATGACGTACATCGATTTCAATATAGGGAAGGAAATAAGTGAAGTGAGAAAAGTTGTCGAATGGAGGCCACGTTCCGAAAAACGTAGCATCGTACATCCACCCACAAGCTAGAAAGACAAACTAAAAGGTTGTAGAATATCTATGTCTGTCTATTGAATAAAGCCACCTTCCACAGGTTGCTGCGGAAAACCTTGGGAGAGTCCTATATTCAATAATGGAATCCCTGTGGATAAGCATGGTGATGATGCTATGCAAAGCAGAATAAAATGAAATTCTATCATAATGAGGATCATAAATTACCAAAAAGCTTATCTAATTAAAAATTACTACCGTGTACTATATATAAATCACCTATAAATTCTAAGAAATAATATTTTGTGCGATGTAGGTCCTTATTAACGCAGAATAGAAAAGAACTGTGGACGAGAGTTATTGGAGTTTGGCAGGGACCTTTGTCACGTATGAGATCTATGGTACCTAACTAGCGCTGCCCGTTCGCAATATTAATATAACTTACATTTTAAAAACCCTGAAAACTGTAACTGTATCTTGTTTTTTGTTTCAATGTCGTATTAAAATTACTTAGTCACATATATGAAACTTTATAATCAGAATGTTAACGCTAAAAGCTCGGATATCACGTCAAGTGTAACACCGATAAACAATCTGTACCAGATTTAGCACAAAGCGTAGGTGTGCGCGGTTTAAAAAATATCATTGCGACAATAACCAATTTCGCAAAGTTTTCATAAAGTTATTCCACTACCTTTTCAGCTACAATACATTCAAAATTAAATAGAATATTATGCTAAATAGCTGGATGATTATAAAAGGAGCTATTTTTTGCAAAAAGTAACCATACGTGTGTTCCCACAGTCATATTTATTATTTAAAACGTGTCATCAAAACATGAAATACCTTGACGGTCCGCAGAGCGCCGTGCGCGGCGTCCTCGGTCCAGACTTTGACGCCATCCTTCTCATACTCCAGGGTCCAGCCTTCTTCGGAAGCTAGGAGACTTTTTAATGTTTCGAAGTCAGAGTCGTCGGCGACACGCGCTTCGCCGCGCGCCCATCCCGCGCCGCCCATGTGACCGCGGCATCACAGAGCGACTGTGACGCGAGACTGCCGCTCGTGCCGTCAGGACCAGTCGTCAGTCGATGACACGCGCGTGCGCGGACATAAGACGCCATCTTTGTAAGGGCCCTTCCAGATGCTTGGGTTAACGAATAGGAAGGAACGTCGGTGAATGGAAGGGTTTTTGTTGGTGTGACAAATTAATATGCATTTAATGGTAAGTGCTATTCAAACGCAATATCCACTGGCAACAAGAAGTTAACTGTCACCGGTCTACCCTCACTTACATTACTATTACAGGAACTACTTCATCGTTTGGCTGCTATACGAGTGTATAACCGTATGGAAATACTCTATCACCGTATTCCATAGATTCGGCACAGGCTCTTCGAATGAAACAAGACAAGCAAAACCCCACTTCACATCAGCTTTTCCTGAGATAGTAGTACAACGCCAGTCAAATCGGTATACCTAAATAACAACTAGCAACAGTGTGGCTCTACCATTTTTATAAAGATGGTATATATTATAGTCGAGAACAACTTTGATTGGTTCTTGAAAGCCTGCGTATCAACGGATAGCAGACGAAAATCACCAAAATATGTTGACGAACTTTTACGATTACAGAATATAATTATGCTAAGTTTATGTTCGCCTGTATTCTCAAAAGACGTGTGAATATTTGGAAGACCCTTAACACTAACGCGAAGTTCATGTTTGCCTTTTAGTTGATCCACAGACAAAATGTAATTAAATCTGTATTTGTATTTCCAGTTACTTTGGCTTAGTAATGAAAGCCACGTTTAGAGACAATTTATCCTCAGTTCATATGGAAGGGTTCGCCGCAAATATCAGGGTGGAAGTAAAACGACCCCCAAAGCACTAATTAGTCCTCAACCACGCGTTTAGAAAATTGCAGCAAAAGGATATTATCACTATGATTAAAGAGACACAAGACCACCTTCACTGGAACTTGCTTGCGACGCAGTAGTTACAACTACAAACCAACCGAAAAGCAATTGACTTTAATTTTTAGACATTTTTGGACTAACTGTTTTAATCATTGTTCTTGGGGGCCGTCCCCTTGTGATATATCGTGATTTTTGTCCAACCCCCCCCCCCCCCCCCCCCATTCAAGCCTCACGTGATTAATGGACGGCCCCTTGATAAATATATGTTATGTACGAACATTATTAAATTCGTAGAAAATTATTCAATAATCAATATTACAATTTATCAATAGCTAAATAGCAAAAAAAATGGCGGTCAGTCACGCAACAGCTGCTCTGTGTACTTTAATTTCTTAAAAATAGTTAAATTCGTTTTTATTGTGCTATGAAAGTGAAAGTGATGATGGGACTAAGTAAATGAAACTGAGGTAGAATCAAGAAGAATTTGACCGATTAAATAAATTGTCGCTATATTTTAAAAAAATAAAATGAACCTTCATCAATTCCAGTAGTGACAAGCAAGACCATAGCCCTTAAAAATGGGTAAAACATTTCACTTATTATTATTTTTTTGAGTTCTGATATTTATGCCTGTTCAGATAGTTGTAGAGATCTGGGGGCACGGCCGTGCCTCCTCCAAGTCGAGCTAAAAAGCGGCACGGCCGTACCATCCTTTTCTCGAAGCAATTCAGACCATTTTCTGCCCTCTTTAACTTCGTTGTGGTTAAAGCAAGAAGCCTCAATTTTCAGTTATTAAGTAGGCATTGTGTAAACACGGTATATTTAAAATTTCATTCAATTTGAACCAGTACTTTAAGAATTGTAAGTTGTCAAACTTTCTTAATTTTGTCATCATCAAAAGTCTAAGGCACTTAGCAGCAGCATCATGTATAAATTGTACCATACATTATGTTTTCATGCGATGACCAAGTTGATCTATTTATTTAAAACGTAAAGGATCTTTAATATTGCTATGATAATAACGTAATAACTTTATATAGAAGGTCCCTTAAGCAAGGAGTGAATAAATTAACCGACTTGGTATTACAAGGATCTCACAACTTTTTGCGGTAGAAAAACTGAGCTGCGAGTCTTGGTATTTTTTACAGGATGTTTTTGATGGGATAAAATCTACATATACCGGGTATATCAAGAGTGCTACCGAAAACGAAGCCGGGTGGTAGTTTTAGTGACTACAAACACAATGCAATTAAAAATTTCGGTAAGAAACGCGACATTTTTTTTTTTTATTAATTTTTAAATATCGTCGAGTTTGGGTGATAAATCCATAGTTTTTGCTAAAATAATTATTTAAAGCCTTGCATACCATAGCGTTTTTAGAAATAAAAGGGTGTACACTATTATTTAAGAAAAAAACTATGTATTAACCATCCTAATACGACGAGGGAAAAAAAAATAGCAAAAAAAATTCGTCACAATTTTTTGCACAAAATTTAGTTGCATGGTGTCTGAAGTCACTAAAACTACCACCCAGCTTCGTTTTCGGTAGCAGTCTTCATATACCCTGTATGTACGTAGTTTTAAACCAGATTCATTCGGATTCAATTGAAAATTACTGAATTTGTTATAAAGCATACTAAGGTACAGTGGCGTAACTATACCGTCTGGGGCCCGTGGCAAAATCATCGGATGGGGCCCCCCTTTATCGAGAGAAAATTGTTAAGCTTATTTTCCGATAGAAATATATCAGTGTCACTGGCCTCCCATACCAGCACATTGCGGCCGACGGTTCCTAACAAAAACCTGCGCTAGCATACCGAATAAAACCCTGTTTTCTGCATTCCGGACAGTACTGGATATAATCTCAGGATGAGAAGCACCCCGATTCCTACTCAGTGATCGCCCGGCGCAAAACCAGGACGCACTCACTGGCCTGGACTGGTCTCTCTCATTGGGTAAAAAAGTTGCTCTTCGCTTACGTCGAGATCTGGACGCCCTTTTGAAATGTTGTGGGCGTCCACGACAAACGCGAAGCCACGCGCTCTGTCGCCCATCTCGGAATCACAGTTAGTAAGAATGCGCCGCACCGCAGTGTTGTCAATAACTCCGGCGACCCCTTGAAATAGCCTCTTAAGACTTGCATGAGACCATGGTGGAATTTTTACGCTCTCTAACTATAAGATAGAGGCGCCCTTTAAGCAGATCATGACCTGACGTTTTCTTCTTTGGAGGCGGCGGTGAGCGGGATAGTTCCGCTTGCAATCGCGATCATTAACGACATACCGTTGTCGCAAAACCAGGGACTCTTGGCGATGGAAAAAATCACGGCCAAGACTCACAGTTCGCGCATAAACCGTGTTTCCTATTAAAACAACCCTGGCCTGGCTTTATGGAATTTCGTTCATGTTCATCCAATTCCCAAGAAGGGGGACCGTTCGGATCCTTCGAATCACAGACTGATTGCTGTCACATGCTTACTCTCCAAGGTCTTGCAGCGAGTTATAAATACGCAGCTCTTGAGGTATCTTGAGGATCGTCAACTGATTAGTGACCGTCAGTACGGTTTCAGTCAGGGTCGTTAGGCTGGTGATCTTTTCGTTTATCTCACCCAACAGCAAGCGGAGGCATTGGATAGTGGGTGTGAGGTGATTACGGTAGGCCTTGAAATTTTGATCGAGTGTGGTAAGGCACCGTTCTGGCGCAGCTACCTGCGTGGTATTTCAACCCCGGGAACTCTGAAAGTAGATCGCTTTTGCTTCGAGACCAAGACCATTAATTCTAGTGTTCCACAAGGCTCGGTGCTATCGGCGACACTGTTTATCCTGCATAGCAATGACATGTTGTCTATCACCGGCTTGTATTGCTATGCAGTTTCTAGTACAAGTGACGCAAGATACATCGGACTACAGAATTTCCATCGGGGATCCGTTGAGGGAAGATCGTCTCAACTTTTGTCGGGAGTCGAGACCTCTCCGGGGCGGGCCTCCCAATGGGGTAAATTGCACATATCTCAATTTAACCCGACGAAGACACAAGTTTGCTCGTTCCCAACCAAGAAAACCCCTTCTGTCATAGAGCCTGTATTCCTGGAATCAAAATATTGAGCAAAGTGTAGTTTAGGTGTCATTTAGAAGAAAAGGCCAAATTGGCCCGCATAAATTTAGGGATTCTCAACAGAGCGGTACTTCTCGTTGGGTCATCGGTTATTGCTCTATAAATGCGGAGATATGGCACCACGTAGAAAACTGCTCTCACGGCTCATCTCTGGGTAGAAGCCCGAAAATGCCAAATGGGTCGATCTGGCTCGACTTGACTCCTTACAGCGCGGAGCTTTTCGAAGCGTCGATAATCCCGATCTCGCACAGAATGTGGAGCCGTTAGGACTGCGGGGAGACTTCGGGTCTCTGTGTGTGGTTCATCAACTGTTACACGAGGAGGGCTCTAAGGAAGATGGCGCCACTGTTGCTATTCTCCCATCGCACAACCCGTCACCGCAGTAAGGTTCATTCCTACCACCCGTAAACTATCCGTTCCCGGAAAGTACGTTTCCAGCGTTCTTTTTATACCTACCGCGCACGTGCAAGCTCTGGAATGAACTCCCTTTTTTTTATTGCAGTGAATGGCGGGACGAGCATGCCGTTCGCCTGATGGTAAGCGATGCGACCGCTCATGAACAGTAGCAAAACCAAACAACACCTTGAATTACAAAGCAATGCTTAGGAATTTCCTAAGCGCTATAACCTATCCTTCTTTAAGCGAGGCTTTAAGAGAGTGCTCTCCTTACGGTAGGAAGCGACTTCATTTTGTCGGATCCCTGGGCCTGCGAAGGTCCATGAGCGTCGATGACCGCTGACCACCAGGCGGACTGTATGCGCATGCTTACGAAGGCCATAAAAAAAACCACAACGAGACCAATTTGTCGTCGTAATATTAATATTATTATCTTTACTACGTGGCTGGAGATCAAACGCAGCAATGGTGATGGGGCCCTTTTCTGTTAAAAAGCGTAATATTGAAGTTTTTTTTTTTACACCAAATCCGCGGTATATTCTGTACATAATAGTTTGATAAACCTTGGTATCTTTAGTAAAAATAAGTAAATCGTTTTTGAGTATCAATTTTGTTGGTAAATAATTAGTTAGGTTCTTTCTCTGCTTGCGGCCTCTCGGGCCGAGGCCGGGGGCCCCTCAGGCCGGGGGCCCGTGGCATTTTGCGCACTATGCCACCCTATTGTTTATCGTAACAATAGGTCCCACTGCTAAGGTAAATTCAAAAATTTAAAAATAAGCAAAATAAGGTTAAATATATTTTTATTCCGTAAAATCAATACAAAATAACCGTTTTGGGAATAAAGATGATTACTAAATACTCCTTTTTAATATGGCATATGTGAAGATTAAATACAATGCGAGATAGTCCATATTACACATTCTTTGGAAAATAGGCATAGAACTGCGAAATAGCATCAGGAAAAAAACATGCGTAAAGTTCTAAATTTAAATTTATAATGACGTTTATCTAAACCAGGTTCGTCAATCACAATTCGTAACAGTGACATCTAGTGGTCATTCTTCGCACTTTTAGTGACAGACCATTAAGATAAGACAATGACAATAATCGAAAGTGACATCTAGTAGTGGTTCATGACAGTTTGAGTTATTCGCAGTCTATATCTATTTTATTTGCAGATTCTAACAGGAGCTGATGTCGGGGAGCGTGCCCTGGCAGTGGTTGCGCCATCCGTACCAGGCCTGGAACTTGTGGCGTTTGTAGATCTTCTTGGCGCAAGTCGAGGCTTTGGTGATGTCGTCAGTCAGCAATTCTGATAGGAGAATAATTTTGTAAATTATCTTGAACCATAAACTCTAAACTGTACTTTATCGGTGTGTGTATTAAATATACGAATAGAACATTGAGAATATTCTATGTATTAAATGTCTATATTAATTGAATCTTCACAAAGCGCGTCACCAAATGTTACTATTAGTATAAGGGTTTCTAGTTCTTGTTTTTTTATTTGTCCCCTAAACGATAATTAGGTACGTGGGGTAGGCGTAATATGACAACATTTACAATTTCAAGACCGTCTATATACTTGACATATTAATAAAGAAAACGTGAGTATTTTCATGTTTGAATTGACAAAAACTATTTATGTTCTGACCATGCTATGACTCGGCCAACGGGGATTTTTTATTTATATATTTAAGAATTTTATCAGTCCATTATCTAACATACTTAAAGGATTATACGGGCGGACATTTGCACGAATCCATTTTTATTGAGGCAATCATACAACGTGCCAATTTGCAAACACTGATATTGGATAATCAACGCTTGCATTGACAATTATTATTGTGTTTGAGTGCGCCCGCTAAATAGAAACAGTAATGTACCTATCGGGTTTGCCGTTCGTGTGTTTTGTCATGCATGGCCCCGAGCGATAACGCAGCGAACACACACATGCAGCGAACGAAAGTTTACTTAATTTCAGTAATAATTAAGAAAATCTGCTGAACTAATCATATGGTAATTTTTAGCGTAACTCAGAGAAATTGCACATTTATTTTCAGATATGTAGGGGTGTGAGTTATTCGCGTTTTATTATGTGTTAATTAATTTTATAATCGCGCTATTTTTTAAAGGCCAAGGTTTCATAATACTTTCATAAACCCTTTTCTTTTCTATCCCTCACCCTCAGAACCAGCCTATGATCCTCCGGGTTTTAAAAACATTCCAAATCAATCTGCATGTCCTATATAATTAAATAAATAAATACACCCACCAGTTACGTACATAGTCCTAACTCGACATAAAGATCGAGTCTTGTGTCATGGCTATCAGTAACTATGAGAGACTTTTCGGCTTCGCAAACACCCAGACACGAAACTAATAACTAGGTTTCACAAAAAAAATCGGTGCAGGGATCGATCCCACGGCCTCTCGTTTCACAGCCGGCGTCTAACCAACTGCGCCACGAAGGCTATCAAAAATTATTAAAAAAATATATAACAATAGTCCAGACTGTCCTTAATAACTGTATCAGCCCACAGTTGTGGATAAGACTCAACAATTAGGAGTGTTACCATCGGCTGAATGTTAGCAATGAACAAAGAAATGAACACGCACCATTGCAAGTGACGTTGCATTCTTTCCCAGGGGTGCTTGTGTTGCTGCACCAGTACTTGTCGTTGATCTGGAACAGCCCGTAGTCCCGGGAACCGTTCTTGTTCACCCTGCCCACTTTGTCAGTGAACCCGCTGCTCTCATTCTCGACGAGGCATACCCCTGGAATTAAAATAGAAGTGGTTATGTAGAGGTTATATATGGTTCTATTCGTGGAATAAATAAATTATAAATAAAGTATCCAGATGTTTATAAAGGGAGAAATTACAAATAATTTAAAAATTATAACAATTCAAATTAATGGTTTACGTTAATGTTTCACGTGTCCATAAAATAATAAATTGTTTGCCTTTGCCTCCATTTGATATCTTAAACGCGATATTAATAATAACTTTTCTAATGTGATGCAAAAAATATATTATAATATCAAGATCTATAGCAAAATTATATCGATCGTAAATATATTGATTAACAAATAAACTGCACAGCAGCAGTGGAATTAATTTAAGACAAATTAATTTAATTGTTAAGTTTAAAACAAAAATTCGATAAATTCAAATACCAATAAATAATTACATTAATCACCAATAGATGGCGGTAGTTCCAAGGAGGTTGTCAACCTAGCTTATTAAATAATAAAAAAAATACTTACAATCCCTCATTAAGTTCTCGGGGAAGCCTTGTCTCCTCAGCTCATATACTAATTCACATCTGCTAAAATGTTTAGCTTCGCTAATAGAAGCGAAGGCCAAAAGAGCCACAAAGACCACAAACTTAAACATGTTGGTAGTTCTAGTTGAGTCGCTTGCAGTGCGTCTGTGAATGGTATGAGTAATTGAACGGAATGGATCGTTTTTATATGCGTCCACTGATAGATATTGACCTCATATTGCGGCTGAGTATGTTTTGTATAAAGGGATTCCTTCTTATCTTTGTTTACGTTATATTGTACACTGTTTATATTGAAATACAAACATTTTATAGATGTGGTCTTTCGATTGAAAATTAAACAGTGATAGCTAATGATGATGATGGCAATGATAAGCACAAAATAGGTTTTTTTGCGTTAATATTTATTTAATATCATTTTTTTCCTGATAAAGAATAATAAACCTTTACATTATTCGCTCTCGGAGTAAATTAAAAATGTACTTAATAATATTTTACACTTTAGTAAAAACTATTACCATTGAGCTTACCTACTGTAAAAAATACGATTCCTACAAACAGCTTACAACAGCTGACACCAAAAGCTTACCAAATTATATAGTAAAAAACAAAATTCATCTTCTCCTTCTTCTTCTTCTTCCTGGCTCTGTCCCGGCCGGTGCCAGGGTCCGCCTACCGGCTAATTCTCCCCATTTCGTCCTATCTTCAGCATCTTCAATAGTAAGATCTTTGACCCTCATATCTTCCTTGACGACATCTAGCCAGCACTTCTTTGGTTTACCTCTTGATCGACGTCCGAGAATATTGAGACTCAGGCACACATTGCCGAAGTACTCCTGTGGTTTAAAACATGACCATACCATCTCAAGCTACTTAAAAAAATGATATTGCATTAAAATATGAAATGAGATTAAAACTAAGATCTCAAAGTTAATACCCTTTCCCGTTAGAGATCGGACGTTATTAATTTTTCCTGTTAGTAATTAAACAAAACGAACAAACAGCCTAGAACAAGGTTCATGTTTACTTCACTAAAAGGAATTTTAAGTCCATGTTTATAGTACCGTAAGGAGAAAATACCTAGTTCTTTAGTTAATTACCTCATGATTTCTTATCGTATTGTAAAACATGCAATAAAATTATTTTTATTAATCGTTATTTTCTTTGATAATACAACTTACAAGCAAAAGATATACCTACCTACAGTCTCTCGATATTCAGTCACATAAAATCGCCTGCTGAAAATAGGCCTCCCTCAAAGATTCAACATCGAAGTAATATAATGTAACCTTTAACTACACGAATGATTACAAAAATCCATAGAGTATACGCTGTTAAGATCCGATTTGCCCGGATACACTGGTACCACCACAAAGTCTATTTCTCCCACGAAACGTTAGTGTAAATGTACTGTTGAGTTTCGGTTTGAAGGATATTGTAGCCAGAGTAACTACTGGAAATAGTGAGACTTAACATTTTATGTCTCAGGATGGCGAGTGCATCGGAATGGCAAACATTGCTTTGTATTTCAAGGTGTTATTTGGTTTTGCCACTGTTCGTGAGCAGTCGTATCGATTACCATCAGGCGAACGGCAAGCTCGTCTCACCATTCATTGCAATAAAAAAAAGTCAACGAAAGCGACTAATATGGATTTACTCTGGGTTTATTCGCTTTCGACCAAGCCGACATAATTTTGTAAGCCAACATAAATTAATTCATTCTCGGTGAGTAATAATAATTCAGCTCATATACGTCCCACTCCAGAGCATGGGCTTCCTTTACAACACAGAGATTCATAGAGAGGACTTACGCCATAGCCCATAGTATAACACGCTCGCCTAGTCAGGGTTGGTGGACTTCACATGACTACGTGGAATTAAGATTGTCTCACGATTTACTTTACCAGTAAAGTGCATGTAAATCGATATTACTGTTGACTATCAATACACACATGACAATGAAAATTAAGAGGTGTGCCTTAGGTTTCGAACCCATAACACCAGTCCCAGCACTTAAAATCCAGTGAAAAACAAGATTTCTATGAAACCAACTTTTAATAGAGAACACACGTTACATGAGAAGGAATACAGAAGACAAGACAAACAAAACAAAACAACAACTGGAAGGAAACTATTCTTTTTTAAATATATATTACTTTTAAATTCTACAACCAGTATTCAAAATTTATTTCAATACCAGCCGCGTCCTGCCACGCAGTCAGTGGATATTCTGAAGCAAAGAGTACAGTACTAAACTCGGAAATGCACTGTATCTACCATTTAGGTGCATTTTACCCATTTTGTCGTATAAAATATTAGGAAAGATTTGATTGTTTGTTTGCATTTTGGACTCCGTAGCTACTGGACCGATTTGAAAATTCTTCCAATATTAAAATCCTACATTATTTGATAAACATATAGAATATAAAAAGGGTACCTATTGGCACCCCGGCTGGAGCCGGGCCGGGCCGCTAGTACTCGCATAATATTAAAATCTCGTGACCAATACTGACTTTTTTTCCGACAAGAATGTTCATTAATTACCGCTTGTAGCGGTGATTGCTACAGCAAGTCTGTAGCTTTACACCTCATAAAATAATTGAACTCGCTCCTTTAGAAAACCTTCCGATCAACTACCCACTTTTACCATACTTAATCCTAATCCAAAATTCTGGGTTTTTCTTTTAATTAATCCTAAGTTATAGACCGCTTAGCCAGAGTCTATGACCTCAGTGTGTGTTATAATACAATGTATTTAATATGTAAATCCCATAGTGGTTATAAAAGTCCTTACATTAAACCAGCTATTCAATTTTTTGTTGTTATTGGTTGCGGTTTATAATTATCGCTTCACTAAATTTTTCCTTGCATTCGGTAGTAAACAAAAAGAAGCACAAAAAGGATAGTTAAAAATGCATTCACTAATTATATTTTAAACATTATGGTTAAGTATAATTGGTTAAAACTTCATCTGGAGACGAGAGCCCGCTGGTTTGATCCCGGGACTGAAATAAATGTTCGTGTCATATTGTTTATTAGTTTTGCGCCTAACAAGTCTAATATACAGGCTATTATGGTATATCTAAGCCACTAACACCCATTTCGATTATTTTCAATCACAACTTCTGTATAGATTCGTTTTGCGCATCCTCACATTTTTCTAAAATTAGGTTACGTTTGCTATCTCTTTCGCCTAATTTGATAATGATCTATGTTTTAAAGCTTATTTAACCACTAGATAACCAATAAGATATTGATCAATTATCCTTGTCTTTTATTTTTATCAGACACATGTAGTAAATTACTGAATTAGACCACGCTAAAAGCTATTCCGCGATTTCCTGTTCAATTGTCATTGGGTCTGTCCTTAAAAATGTTCAATTAAAATAATAGAAAGCTAAATAAAAACGCAGATATTATGGTACTAGTGCCATCAATCGCCTGAGCTCATCTCAGTCTAGTGAAGTGGTAGGCACCGAGCCATTGTTAGATAGCCATAAATATGGGTATCGGGCCTGACTTCTTTTAGAACGAAGCCTCATACCTAGCCCTAACTAAAAACTACTCTAATAAAATGCTAACTCCTTCTAGTCACCTTACTGTATAATCGCTTTCATTACGGGTTAAAGATCAGTCAAATCTTCCCGAAGACTTGATAGGCTTCAATTTTGGATCTCATAAAATGGTTAGTAGGTAGTTACTGTCAATCTTGGCTTGCAAAAGTTGCATTGGCGGGTGTAATGGAGGGAAAGTCCCCCTTACTTCATTAAGTACCTATTCTTCCACAATTTCTAATGTAAGCAAAAATGACAAAGGTTTATCTATGTTAGTCATGAATAAAACACAAACACAATATATCCCTACGACAAGGAGACTTTATAATAAACAGGAAAGTGCCGATTGTTTATTTTGGTGGTTAATTTCGCGGTCACAACTCACAATTGGAAGTCGCATTGCATCGTCATGCCAAGCACATATTACTTGTTTTTACTCGGTATTTTAAACAAAGAAATTGCTATAAGGAATTCTGTGTGGATAAATATAGCCGCTTTATTTATTCCTTCAACCAATTCTCACTTTTTAAAAGGATTTATGTAGCCTTCTCTGATTATGTCTTAAGACTTAATATGAGGTCATGGTGGTCAGACGACCTGGTAAACGTCGCGGGACGTCGCTGGATGCAGACTGCCTCCACTGGTCACTGTGGAAATCTTTGGCAGAGTCCTATGTTCAGCAGTGCACTTCCTTTGGCTGATGGATGGATGGATGAAGTCAAAGCTAATAATTGAAATTTAACCTCCGTCCTATTCATCTGAATTTTGGTGGATGCATTCAGTTGAGTAGTAAAGCTGGACAAGACTTAGGACCATAGCACAGACCATAGGTTGTCTATAATCCATAACGAAATTAACCAGGAGGAAAAAAATGAGATGATTTTATTTGGGAAGAAATTGTTTTATTTTGTTCCACTTTTTTCAAGTTAGACACGATAACTACCTATTGTATGGTATTATAATTGAAAATGCCAAAGATCATAAGTGCGAAAGAAATTTAGCAGAAAGACCGACCTTGACACTGGTCGGGATAAGAAAAAAACACAAATTATCTTGCAGTGTAATTTTTTTTTAATTAACAACTCCGATAACACACCATAAAACGTATAAACAAAAGTTGATTGATAATATAAAACCATGGTAATTGGATAAATATTGCGTTGAACATAATAAATTGCAATACTTGCATTATAAGATTGTAATGCAATTTTGTAATATTCAGTAAAAATAGTCCAAGTATGCACATTGTTGACTGATAGCTAGTGCAAATGGATGTGTACAAATCGATTTCCCAATCACAAACATCAGGTAAAAATATTTACTTATCGTTATCGGTTATTATAAACATTATAACACTTATAGAGTTCAGTATACTTAGGAAATCTGTAGGGTGATTCACGTAATTAAATAAGTTAAGTTGCGGTGCAGTTGCAGTTACGTTTCGATCAAAACAGCTCTTTTCGTATTCTCGTAATACGCTCGCGTCAAGTTCGCGTCACGCGAGCGCTTTAGCGTATTCTACTGCTGCGCGTTATATGCGCGGGATTCAGATCAGAACTTGATCGATAGGGATTCACCTATTCATTTGACGACTCAAATGACAATTTAGTCCGATTAAGAACGTGCAGCACATGTGCAGTTTCGATTTTCATAGTAAGGAGCCATCCTATATATCGTATCCGTATATTGATGTAATACGTACGTACGTATAACATACGTTGGACGTACAGTTGTCGCGCAGCTAAACATTTACAAGAATATCATTTTGCACCAAAACGTAAACTTAATTGCAACCGCACCGCAACTTGATCGGCGCGTCAAGAAATTACGTGAATCGCCCTACTGTACGGATGTTGTCCACTTACCTCTATGCGCAGTTATTATATATTCCTAATTATTGGTCCCTATAACTTATAATTGTACCTTATCAAATATCGAAATCATCGATTTATTGTAAAAAAAAAATAAGACACTCGTGACGCAGTTGCTTAGACGTCGGCTGGCAAAACGTGAGGCCGCGAGTTCGATGCTCGCATGAGACAATTTTTTGCGTGATCTAGGTGTACTTGTTTGGGGTCTGGGTGTAAGTGAAACTGATATGGCTATACAGAAAACCAACGGCTATATGGAAGACCAGCGCTGATATTAGGTAAATCATCACACGCTGAGTATAGCCGTTTTTGTGACAAATACCGGGTATCTCAAGACTGCTACCGAAAACGAAGCCGGGTGGTAGTTTTAGTGACTACAAACATAATGCAACTAAAAATTTCGCCAAGAAACGCGACAATTATTTTTTATGATTTTTTAAATATCGTCATTTTTGGGTGGTAAATCCAGTTTTTGCTAAAATAATAATTTAAACTCTTTTATACCTTAGAGTATTTATAAATAAAAGGGTATACACTATTATTTTAGGAAAAAAATGTATTTACCACCCAAATATGGCTATGGGAAAAAAAACAAAAAAAAATTGTCGCTTTTCTTGCAACTTTTTCTGTTGCATTGTGTCTGAAGTCACTTAAACTACCACTCGGCTTCGTTTTCGGTAGCAGTCTTGATATACCCTGTATATTATTTTACAATTATTGTTTTTTTTAAATATCCTTCATACAACACTGCTAGTCATAAAAAAGCTTTCACTGCTACCTAAAACTACCACCCAGCTTCGTTTTCGGTAGCAGTCTTGATATACCCTGTATATGACTGTTGGTTCATGGGTGTATTAATTTATTTATAACTCTGAGCTTAGGTACAAATTATAGTACATCCGCACAGCTATTCGTAAAAAGTCACCAAGAAAGCATAATTAATCTCGATATTACAATTCATTTAGAGCTTAAGACCTATTAAAGGAGGTCATTGCTCCAAAAAATGACTATAATAAGACATAAACCATAAATAATCCTAGACAATAACATAAACGGGAAAAATGATATTGGATTTTTGTATTAATTATCCAGCCGTAATGGCGTCTCGCCCCCTATAACATCGTGGGACGGAACATACAGGGTATATCAAGACTGCTACCGAAAACGAAGCCGGGTGGTAGTTTAAGCAACTTCAGACACAATGCAACAGAAAAAATTGCAAAAAAAAGCGACAATTTTTTTTTTGTTATTTTTTTCCTATGACCATATTTGGGTGGTAAATACATTTTTTCCTAAAATAATAGTGTATACCCTTTTATTTATAAACAATCTAAGGTATAAAAGTGTTTAAATTATTATTTTAGCAAAAACTATGAATTTACCACCCAAAAAAGACGATATTTAAAAAATCATAAAAAATAATTGTCGCGTTTCTTTGCGAAATTTTTAGTTGCAATGTGTTTGTAGTCACTAAAACTATCACCCGTCTTCGTTTTCGGTAGCAGTCTTGAGATACCCGGTATAAGGCGAAATGTGGGGTGACCTTGCCTCTACGTACCCATCGCTAGGAATTTTCTTTCAAAAGTGACATTCAACCAGTGACTTCCAAAACTCTAACTAAAATTAACCTTATAGTCTAATTTTTTGTCTGCCTTTAGTCTTTACTTAGCTATAAAATATTTCAGAATCCACGTTTGCTTCAGATAACATAGTCAATAATTCATGTTTATGCCATTGAGTGAACTGTGATATCATTAATAACGCGTGGGTCAGCCGTATCAATTCACTTGGGAACAGTATTTCCCCGTTTTTTATTAGTAAATTTTTTTATTAGTAATTATTTGTACGATTGTATAACATGTGTATTAAATCACTTGAACATTTTAAAAATATACCGCGAGTGCAGGAAAATGGAGCACTTGCTAAGTTGGATGCAAAGGCATAATAATACATACATACATACATAAACTCACGCCTATATCCCAGAAGGGGTAGGCAGAGGTGCCAGGACACCCACATTTCGCCTTTTTTTTTATTGCTGTTAATGACGAGACGAGCATGCCGTTCGCCTGATGGTAAGCGATGCGACCGCTCATGAACAGTAGCAAAACCAAACAACACCTTGAGTTACAAAGCAATGCTTGGCATTCCACTGCGCTCGCCATCCTGAGACATGTAGATGTTTAGTCTCAATATGTCCAGTAGTTACTCTGGCTACAATGTCCTTCAATCCGAAACACAACAGTGCATTTAAACTGCTGTTTGACGGGAGAAATAGACATTGCGGTGGTACCCACCCAGGCAGCCTCTCACATATGAGAGACCTACCACCAGTATGTTCCGCCCCACAATGTGATAGGTGGCGAGCCTATCGCCATATCGGGCACAAATTCCTGACTCTGGGCTGATAATGAATTGAAAAATCCAATATCACTTTGCCCAACCCGGGATTCGATCCCGAGACCTCAGCTTTGTAACCGTACCTTAGTACAACTACGCCACCAAGGCAGGCATAATAATAAGATAATAAAGAAATAATGTTTGCGAAGTATCAATCCGTTTTGCAGTTAGGACCATTTAAAGTTTTAAGTATTATCACCACTTTTTCGCATAAAACAAATTGGAATGTGTGAATAACAAAACTTTAACATATACGTATTTTTCGTTTCGTCGTTAATTAAATGGTTATCGGAATATACCATGAAAACCTTTTTAGCAGCAACAACAGTTTCATGGACTTCGCCTTAACCTTCCGTGTACTAGGTGACTAACGCCCGAATACTGGAAAGCAACTTAAATATAAATTTCGCTTAAATACGTTAACCCCGATTAAATGTACTGGCTAAGTGGGCCGTGCGCTGTTAAGAGCAACGTATTGTTTAAATGGCGTTCCAGTATTTGGGCGTAAAGCTCCCGTCCCTTACAAGGTGGGGTATGACATACCCCAAAATAAATTTGGCTTAATTCAAAGAATAACGCCCATATAAAATACTTTTATAGAAATCATGTCATTATAACTTTCAATAAATAGATTAATTGATAAAATATATATTTGGAATAATAATAATAAGTTTGTGTGGGAAAAAACTAAACCTAACTTATTCAATGTAAAAAAACGTTGAGCCCCACGAAACGTCAAAAAACTAATTAAACATGACAAAATTTCAGTCCATTCGACTTATAAGACTACAATCGGTATATCTGCTAATCAAAACATGAGAAAATAATGTAACGAGAGAGAAAATTGGTGTCAAAGTAGCTGCAATTCTGACAGTAAATAATTTGTGTACTCGAAACATAACGGCGTCTAACATTTTGTATAGCTATGCTTAGTCTTCATTTCTATTCTAGAATATACGTCTGTATATCTTTTTAGATTTTACTGATAATGTAGTAGGTTTTCAGAAAGTTTTTCCTGTTATTTTCCTGTTATATTTGGTAAATTCCGCAATGGTACAATTAATAACTTTATTAATCATATGATCAACAGATATTACTGTAAAGCACTAAAAAGAGACTTTTTTGTTTGTATACGTTCATATAATAAATTAGATTGCATAATAACATCAAAATTTACATAATAATAAAAAAAGTATTAACCCCATCTTTACGTAAATAAACTCTTTCCTGCAAAATTTTTACAGTGGTATATTGATACTGTCCTTATATTATGATAGTATTAAAGCATTTTCTATACTGCTGGAGATCGTTTGTGAACGGTTTATTATAATTATAGTCATATTAGATATAGGTCTACCAGAATCTCATGGCATAAAATTAAAAAAAAAACATAATGATTTTTATGTGGCAATACCATCGGTCAACAGCTAATTCAAAATTTGAGTTATGTCATTCGATGTGATTATTTTAAGATTTCTATCCTTTCTTAGCGAATATGTTCAAATTATTTCTACAATCATAAGTGCGACACATTGTTTACAAGGTTTATCGCCAAATCCGTGAATAATTTGGTCAAATTTAAACAAAATCGTCGATTTTAAAATCGACGTCGTTTTAACAAGTAAGTCGGAGTGAATAGTTTTGATACTTCATTTTTTTTGGTTAGTGTTAGATATGTGCATGTGTTTTATCGTATATACTTTGATATCATTTTTTGAAATTAAACAGTAATGCATTAAATACCTATTTACAGGAGTTTCCAGAGATTTTAGATAAGGAACGGTTTATTATAATTCCTTTATCTTCATCGTCTTCATCAGAAGATGTACAGGAAGATTATTTAGAAATAAGCTTTGACTAAAGTGTTAATGAAATAAAGAACACTGAAAATAAAATTATACGTTTTTTATTTTACAATGTTGCATCTTTCATATAACATTTTTGGAATCGAATAATTATTTAAATAAAACCGACTCATAATCAAACTACTCACAATTTGGAAATTGAAAGTTGTTTGATTAAGTGAAAACTAATAATAAGAGAGAATTAAAACGAAACTGGTAGCTCGGTACCACCATTTTATCTACGTTTTTAAAGTACCAGCGCTCCCTTATATTATAAATACTCAGTAAGGCACGTATGTATATTATGATTTAAAACTGAAAAATCTTATTTGCCTATTTTAATTGGCTAAAAATCTAAAAGTACAATTTTGAAGTAATCTCTATGTTTAAATAACCAATATATTTTCACTTAAAACATTATGTACTTTATTTACAAAGTTGTTCTAAAAATAATAATGGCAATTTGAAATAATAATTAATTACAATTATTGAAAGTATCAAAATATATTCATCCAATTACCCCAGTGTTGCAATGCGTAAATTCAAATTTCCCAAAATGCCATGAGATTCTGGTAGACCTATATATACTTTACATACATACCATATTCACAAACATATTCGTCCCATTTCTTCCAAAAATTGTGGTAAAATGTCGGATTTCATTGCCTAAGGCATGTTTGTATGAAATTATTGCATGGAAATAAATATTTTAACAATAGAGACATCAATCAATAAAGAACTAATAAAAAAAAAGGAAACTTTGCTTTTTAACTACGTGCCGTACAAGGTGGGGTATGAGATACCCCAGTGCAGTTTATTCGCATATAACTCACATAAAAACAGTATTTCATCGGAATTAATAGCATAAATTGGTTCATAATAGAACTATTTGCAGCTACTGAGACAATGAGCTACGGTGTTTTTATGATTTACACATTATTTGCGCTAATTCACGCGCTGGGGTATCAGATACCTCACCTGGTACACGGAGGGTTAACAGTTTTTACAAATAAGTCTACTTTCCCACGGCATCTAGTTCTGCGAGAACGGTTTTTTTTACGGAACCTGCAAAAACCACTGCTGTTTTCACACACAATAGTTTGCATCCTGTTTTTTGCGGTAGGGCAACGAGCGGTATAGGTGTACTCTCCACTCAGCCCGTCCAGTAAAAAACAGTATGCAGGAAGCTGGTGGGAACACTCCCATTAAACTGTACGTGTAATTAAACTGGATCCTGCATTTTACTGGACATTGTCATCCAGTTTGTAGTGGCAAAACCGAATGTCAAATTCGGAAGGATCGGTTTTTTGCTGAATACTGTAAACAGGATAATCGTGTGAATGTTAGTATTGCAGCACGTACACTACTAAACGGGATCCCGCAAAAAACGGTATGTTGCCGTGTGAAAGTAGCGTAAGCGGTGCCATGTCACTCTTACAACTTTGGTGTAATTTGTTAAGGGGAAGCATGTATAATGTTAATTCTTGATTTCTCAGCATCTTTATCATCATCAGAGTAAGCTACGAAAATTCATCCTAATCTAGAAGCAATCACACTTCACTAAAAAGTATATCAGCAGGTGTGCCATTTCTTTGAACGCCCTGTATACTTGTTATTCGATAGGTGTATTCTGTCATGATTGGATTAGATTCTCAGGTTGGGGAATCTATTGAGAACCTGTTTTTCGAACTTTATTTAATTGAGAAACCATACATTAGAATTGTATGTTTCTATGGAGGTAAGTTGGTGCATAACATTAAACCTATCGAGGGTGCTAACGATCAGACAATGAAAAAACTATGCAGGAAAGACATTGGCAATAGCGAGGATAAGAATGCATAAATAAGTGAACTCAATACAGGATAATTAAAATACATTTATTTTAATTAAATTACAAGCTATACAATATTGGAAGCTTCAACCGTGACGATTACGCAACTTATCAGCAATTTTTTTCTCAATTTCCATGGCTTTCTTTAACAGTATGTCGTCCGCCGATTTGAGCTGGAAAATAATACAATATTAACTACATTATAACTAAATGAGCCACCAATCTCAAACATATAATTAATATTCGCATTATTATCAATATTTATACACACAAAAATTACTAACGTCGGCACTTTAGTTAAAAACGTACGTAACAGACAATGAAATATAGATCTTAATGCATAATATTTAGAGCGATGCTCCCTGCGTAAACTATCGCAACTAAAAAGTGTGATTTTTGTTCTATTGCACCAATTGCAAGCAGATAAAAAAATCGTAATTCTTTACAATCAAATATGAAATACACATTCAACTGTTTTTCCATCGAATAAAATTGAAAGTGCATAACATGAACATAGTAAAATATTTAATTTGTCACATACAATGTTATTGGTGTAAAGTAGAGAATTAACAGTTTCGATAGTTTACGTAGGGACCGCCGAATATGTGAAGTCATTCAACAACGGACAGATTAGTACTATTTCGATAGCAAGTATCCACTTAAAAGATTCATCGTCATAATTATCTTAGCCTAAAAAAGATCTACTGCTGCAGATAGGTCTCCAAGAAACCTATTATCCCTCCACTACGCCGGCGGCCCGGCCGGCGGGTAAGCCCTTACAAGCGACCTAAATATGCTTTTTATTTAGTTACTTAAATAAAGGAAACAAACAGTGCAATGCCCAAACAATAAAAAATAATGAAAAATTTTTATTAATATTAAAGTAATAAATTACTTCTATAAACGATTTAGACAAAGCTATATAGCGCAAAATGTAACCGGAAAATCCAATGCTTCGCACAAACTGCCTCTGTATGGGGGGAATAAACATTTCCTTGTATCAAATTTGGCCGCGCTCGGTACAGGGGACATCCCGGCCTAACAATGTTACTAATTCATAATAGCTCTGAAACGTATGCCGTCATGCATCTTGCATCGCTACAATAATTATTATCGCTTCATCTCACCAAAATAACTATAAAACATAAGGAAAATGCTGGACTATTAAATGTTATTTACTAAACAAACACGTTATAGCGTGCGAATAAAGTGTCTTAAGGTTTTTATATTTCGTAATTGTTTCACACCTTTAATTGGTTGTTATTTTAACCGACTCATTCTCGCATGCATTAATTGCTCTGAGGCAAAAGGTAGGCAAATATTATCGCCTATAATTTACTAATTTCTTCCATTACTTTCACTCCGCTTTCGATTTCATTTTCCTTTCTCGTCGTTCCCTGTACCTTCTCATAATTCTCTGTCTTATCTTCCCTTTAGTGTGTAAAAGATAAAGGACATAAAAGACAGAGATTGACAGAACCAAGTTAACGAGTGAGATAAATAAAAAACACTTTTTTCTACACTCGTAAAGACGGAAATAATTTTATAGTATGAAATAGTTTTAATTATTACCTCAGCACAAAAACTGTTCTTGATGGAAGCGAGCTCTTCCATGCCTTTTGATTTTTCCTCTTCATATTTGCTTATTAATTCTTTGAGTTCTTCAGTGCGCTGCAACTCTTTCTTGGAACGTTCGCGACATTTTTTGTCTTTCTCTTCCGCTTCTCGTAAAGCGCTGAAAAATATATTAAGTTCTGTAGGTATATATTTATTCGAGATATTTTTCATAGCGAATGGAGAGACGAAGATTCTAATCGCCTGATGGTAAGCAATACGACCGCTCATAGACAGTAGGTGAATCAAACATCACCATGAATTACAAAGCAATGCTTGACATTCCACTGCGCTCGCCAGAGATATAAGATGCTAAGTCTCAATATGTGCAGTAGTTATTATGGCTATGAGATATGAGAGAGAAGCTAATTGAATAAATTAAATTAAAAGTTAATGTTTGAGTCATTGTATTAAATAAATAAAACATCATGTGTTTCTTGCAATGCTTACACATTTGGCTATCATTACACAAAACCTGAAGTTGTATTAAGTTCTCTATTTTAAGTTGTTCATTTTTATTTTTTCTTTGATTCATACCTTATTTTTTAAATACAGAATATTTCACTCAATATTTACACATACAACTACTGGTGGTAGGTCTCTCATATATTATGACAGGTGTATATGGTTTTGGGTTATTCTGTAGTCTACACTAATATTATAAAGAGGAAAACTTTGTTTGTTTGTTTGGTTGTAATGAATAGGCTCAAAAACTACTGGACCGATTTTAAAAATTCTTTCACCATTCGAAAGCTACATTATCCACGAGTAACATAGACTATATTTTATTTTGGAAAAAAATAGGATTCCGTAAGATATTTGGATTTTTCGGACACAAACTGAAAAAAATCAACCAAAGAAGTTACTTATTTTGCGTACGCTGCCTAAACTACAAAAGATAGAACCATAAAATGTTATAATTAATTGTAGATCTTATAAATATCTACAAAAAAGTCCGCGACACACTATACCTATCTATGTCGAGTGAGGCACAACAACCACATTTTTATTTAAAAATCTTGAATTTTTTTTGGACTACATTTAAACATGTTTATTTTACTCATGCTATTAATCCTTATCAAAATAAATTATTTCATCAATAAGTACAGTTTATGTTGATAATATTTGGTCTTTGAATGATTAAAATTGGACGTTTGGTTTTGAAGTTGTGGTGAAATTAAAATATTACGATTTCTGCTGCACAAAAATTTCATAAGGC
The DNA here is from genome assembly GCA_009982885.2 of Hyles vespertilio. Lineage (NCBI taxonomy): Eukaryota > Metazoa > Arthropoda > Insecta > Lepidoptera > Sphingidae > Hyles > Hyles vespertilio. The sequence goes on from CM042815.1 coordinate 4,350,709, forward strand.
AATCTTTATATGTACATGTATATGGAGAGACGGGATATAATAGAGTGGAAGGTACGGGAGAAGGCTGGGATAGCTGACATATTTGATAGGACGAAATATAAATGCAAGTTATAAGACGGGATGGATAATAAAGAGAAAGGGCGGGATGGATTGGGAAGAGACTGAACAGACGGATGAGACGGGATTGAGCCGGACAGTAGGACAGCTACGTCAGTTTAGGTATACAAGATTTTATACGAAAAATAACATGTATTTGGTGTGGAGTGGAATCAAAAAATATATGCACCCAGACGAAGCTGGGCCGGGCCGCTAGTAATAAATATACGACTTCACAATGACTATTTATTTATCACTTATAGTAGTAATACTTATTATATGACAAGACATGTTGACGCCATGACACGACCGGAAGAAGAAGGGCCGGTGTGGCCAGTAGTGCTGTAGCAAACCGTATGTATTCGTTACTGAGTAACGAGTACTCCCGTTTGACATACAGTACCGAATCGTTACTCACAAATACAGTAAAAGCCATTGACGTAAAATATATGGACGGGGCGGAGAGCGGGAAAAGTGTTATCACGAAAGTGGTCTGCACTCTGCAGCACCAGTGCAGCGGTTGTGACGTCACAGCGCACCGGTCTGTAAGTCGTCGTAAAAATGCCCAATTGCATCGTGCGTGGGTGCAACAAACATGATCGAAAATTCACAAAAAATAAAGATAACATTTCTTATCACCGATAAGTAAAAATTATATTACTTTAAGTCAATATAACATTTATTTTAGTATTATTGAAAAACAATTTCATGGCCGCCATCAAATCATTCGGCGTATGTATTCTGCACGACATAACTTTGTACTTTGTAGCGGCGCATATTTAGGAATGCGTAGACCTAAGCTGTGGTCGAACTGATGCGGTGTAATTATTTGACATATTTACCACTTGATTTACATATTTTTAATCCGTAGCAAATTACACTACTATAACTACCTATAATGCAAATTAAAATGTGTTCCATTTAATAAAATAGGCTTACTAAGACGTTACAAATTTTCAGATTTATTATTTTTTATTCTTTTTATTTTCTTTCTTCACTGTGATGTTTTTTCTGTTATTAATTTGCACACTATATTTCACATATTACTTTATACATAACTAATATACAACATATTTAATGTTAAAAAATCATTTTTCCTGATTTATGGATATGCACAGAAATCAAATCAATTTTTTATAATTTAACGATTAAATAACTACGACGTAACAAAGTTACGTCGACGGTCGGATCCTATAGCACACTACGTAGTTACATGAAAATCTAACAGTTGGCGCAATTTTTACAGGCGTCTTTTTGACGTACCCAATGTAATGTAATGTATGTATCCTTAGTTTTTAAATCAATGGTAAAAGCTCTTTATTCGCGGGGTATAGGTTCCGTTAATATGCCGCGAATACAGAAACCGTGTATATGGAATGGTATTTTGTATGGGATTATAGGGGATTCGTTCCTTGGTGATAAAATAAAAAAAATACAACATAAAAAAAAAAACAATTTAATTGAAGTTTTTGACCATACTTATTGATTATTATCTTCAGGCTTTGGCAACGGTTTACAGAATTTTGTATTTTTTTCTTGCTTGGCAGTTTTTAAAAGCTCTTTCAGTTCAAACTGATATTCAGCTGTGGCATTAACAATTTGCCTCTTAAAATAAGACCTTGTTCCATAGACGGATCAATTTTCATAAAGAAATCTCAAAGCTCATTTGCCATTATTAAACCTTCACTAAGATTTTTCAGATTAAATGTCACATTTCCAGTGTTTGTTGAAGCCTCTTCTTCTGTGGGCTGTGCATTTAACATTTCCTCCAAGTCGATTTCAGTCAAATCTTCATCTTGCGATTCAAGCAATTCTTGAATGTCACTTGATTCTATCTGTTCGAACCCATCTCCTCCTATCCCATTCGCAATTTCAGCTATTTTAGCAGTCAAAGTTTGAATTTCCATAGATTTTTCGTCATTTTCCGCAGTAAGAGCAGGCCACAGTTTTTTCCAGCATGATTTCAATGTGTATGGCTTCAGTTCTTTCAATGTCACAATTTTATGTTTACGATGCATTTTGCTATGTCAAACTTCTTCCAGCATTCCATACGTAGACAGAAAATATTATGGAATGCTGGAAGAAGTTTGACATAGCAAAATGCATCGTAAACATTCTACGATTCCATAACATTCATATCAGGATCACATTCCATGTTATACAAAATTATTTTGAATGTTCGTCTAATGTAATAGAGCTTAAAGGCCTGGATTATTCCTTGGTCCATAGGTTGAAGCAAAGCGGTCGTGTTGGGAAGTAAAAATGTCACTTTTATATTTGGATGCATAGTTTCAAGTTCGCGAGGATGACCTGGTGCATTGTCTAAAACTAGAACCGCTTTAAAGTCTAAATTCTTTATTTTAAATAGATTTCTACTTGATTTCATTCTCAAAAACACCGACCGCGGCGAAGGCGGTTTATGTCAAAGGCCGATCCAATGCAGCGGCGATATCATTTAATAACATACTTATTACATTGTTGTAATAAGAGGTCTATTTTACTTTTTTATTAATCCATTTATCGGCCCGTTTACAAAGGATTTTTGGTTGGATACATATTTGAATTATTTTTACTAATATGCATGTACTATGTACCGATTAGATCCGCGAATAAAGAAATTCCTAGCCGCGAATATAGGAATTGGGTCACAATTTTTTAATCCGCGAATAGTGAAAACGCGAATGAAGGAAGCGCGAATAAGGAGCTTTTACTGCTGTAAGATGTTACACGTACCACCAAGTACGACTGTTTCGGTTCGCAAAAGGATCTTTGATACGTAAATTGAAACGGTTGGTTGTCCGAGTAGGTAAATACCGGTACTTTTTATGATAAACATGCGTGTAGTTATCCGGTGATTTTAAAAACCCGTTTTGAAACGAATTACTTTTGCTGCATAAAATGTTAAATACCATTATGTAATTCCTAGTTACTTAACTAGTATCAACTAGGACCCTCGTTAATACATCAAATGTTTAAGCTATGCATTCTCCATAAGATCCTTAAGTTGCGGGATACTTGTTTCTGATTGACCTATGAAATGATAAACACGACTGGGACAAAATAAGAAAAAATAAAAATAAATATGTAACTTCCGCAACTAGGTAACGTAAAAGTAGGTATGCTGTATGACGCGACGCGACGTTAACTTCATTCCGTACGCAATACGACTCAATGCGATCCTCTATTATAAGATGTAATACGATCTAAAGTAACGAGTAAAGTAACGATACGATAGTAACGAGTACTGATTCCTAAAGTAACGAATACATACGGGTGCCTTATTTCTCGTTACTTTTACAGCACTGGTGGCCAGTGTTAAGTTATTTAAATGTTGCCATAGACTATACATATAACAGGCCGCCTGGGTAGGTACGTCTATTAGTTCTCCCGCCAAACAGCAGTGTAAATGCACTGTTGTGTTTCGGATTGAAGGACATTGCAGCCAGTAACTGCTGCACATATTGATACTTAACATCTTATGGCTCAGGATGGCTAGCGCAGTGTAATGTCAAGCATTGCTTTGAAATTCAAGATGTTTGGTTTTGTAACTGTTCATGCTCATGAACAGATAAAAAACCAAACATCTTGGACCATACGACCGCTCGGTCGTATCGCTAACCATCAGGCGAATTCATCTCGCCATTCATTGCAATAAAAAAAAGCAATGTATGTACATATGTATCACAGCCGATATACATCCTTTTGCAAGGCATAGGCCTCTTCAATCGAGAGTATGATTGAGAGTGGTTACATTTTAAATAAAATTAATTAATATCTACGTTCTTTTCTCGTCATTCAGTATAATAAAAAAAACAAATCCTTTCTATAACCTTGTATCGCTTACCATCAGGCGAACGGTATGCTCATCCTGCCATACGGGGCAACAACAAAAAAAGAAAAAGGGAAACAAAGCACTTCAATAACCTCACCTCATAGCAAAACTGTTCTCCTGGTGCCGTGTGGCCTGCGCGTGCTGCCTGTCGTGCTGCGCGTCGCGCCGCGCCGCCTGCAGCTCGTTGTGCTGCGCGCGCAGCTCCGCCAGCTCCGTGCCCAGCACCTCCAGCTCGCCCTCCTTGCTGTCCGTGTCCAGGTCGCCCGTCTCCAGGTCTCTGCAAATGGAAGTAGCTTGAGTGGCAGGTGTAGGTCGACGGTTTCCAAATCTCTGGAAATGTATACGGAATTATTAGGCTGAAATGGCAGTCGGAGGGCTGAATTAATTGTAGAACAGTGAAATATTGGAGTAAAGGTGTTTTGGAGGGGAAAAAGTGCTTGGAAAAACCTAGAAATTGCATTTGATGGGCTAAATATATAAGCAGTGGAACGGTGAAATATTGGAGTAAAGGTTTTTGAGATGAAGACTTCGAAAAACCAAGTATAGGATGCCTTCGGATAACGTGAAGTAACAATATTTATTTATTTATTTATTTATTTACACTTTATTGCACAAAAGGAAAACAAATACAAACAGAAATCACATACATAAAAAGTACAATTGGCGGTCTTATCGCCGAAAGGCAATGTCTTACAGACAACCATGGGATGGATTTAAAAATAGGATAAATAGAGGGCAGTCTAAAGCGTAAAGGATAGAACCTACTTAGAAAGGAAAAGTATTGCAAATAAGTACAAATAATTTAATAAAATTTGTTATATAAACATACCGGGTATATCAAGACTGCTACCGAAAACGAAGCTGGGTGGTAGTTTAAGCGACTTCAGACACAATGCAACAGAAAACGTTGCAAAAAAAAGCGACAATTTTTTTTTTGTTATTTTTTTCCTATGGCCATATTTGGGTGGTAAATACATTTTTTCCTAAAATAATAGTATATACCCTTTTATTTATAAATACTCTAAGGTATAAAAGAGTTTAAATTATTATTTTAGCAAAAACTATGGATTTACCACCCAAAAATGACGATATTTAAAAAATCATAAAAAAAAATTGTCGCGTTTCTAGGCGAAATTTTTAATTGCATTGTGTTTGTAGTCACTAAAACTACCACCCGGCTTCGTTTTCGGTAGCAGTCTTGAGATACCCGGTATATAGAAATATGCATACATAAATAATATAATAACAATACATACATTGGAAGATACATATACATAATATATTAATACATATATATATATATATATATATATATGACGCGGATTCGTCCGGATTAGAAACAGCACTACACTGATTTTCTTCCATTACGAGCGGGTCAGTGCGCACAACCGGCGCAGTCGATGGCTCAGAAACAACTGAACGACATCGCACCACTGACAGGCTTTTATACCCTAAAACTCGTCGGTAAATCACAACTACCTACATTCCTGTGTGGGTACTTTACAACTACCAACAAACTAGCGTAAAAATAAAAATGTATGAATTATATCCTTTCCTTATTCTCCGACACGGACATTCTGACACAGAACGCGCTCTCGCGTGTGTAAAATGTCTGAATAATGAAAGCGTAAAGCAAGTTTGCTTTTAACACAATCTAATAATGATAGAGCGTGAAGCGCCAGTAGCTTCCAACGCAACCGTCATAGCAACTATGCATGAAGCTTAGACGGCTCCCAATGCAATAGTAAGGCACGAAGCGTTACGACTTCCAATGCGAACGCAGGCACAAAGCGTTACGACTTCCAATGCGAACGCAGGCACGAAGCGTTACGGCTTCCAGTGCAAACACATAATATTCAGTCAATACATTTATTGACAAAACCGATTCGCACAGTTGCGTAAAACATGCATAATCAAATTAATTAACAACTAATAACATAAAGTGATACGCGCAAGTTCATCAGTAAATTATATCTCATCTAGACTTTCAGATAGTTCAGGTAGGCTAGATGGATACGTTCTTAATTTCTCGTGACACACGTATTGTTCACGACCACCACTTACTGGTTCTATCCGGTAACGATCGTTGGGGCATACTTCTATTATCTTGCAAGGCCCGTGATATTTTTCATTAAGTTTTTTGATAATACGCGTATTCTTTTGGACCAAAACTATATCCCCCACAGAAAATGGTTTGAGTCTTGCTTTATGGCTGTCATATCTCGTTTTCTCTATAGCGGCCTGTTCGTCCATCCTGAGTTTTGCCTCTTGTCTTATTACCGCGATATCAAGTTGATCGTAATTGTGAATCAGGCCATTTAGACGAGGAGGACACTTATTACAACCTAATAATAATTGAAAAGGACTTTTCCCGGTACTTCTACACACAGTGCAGTTTAAAGCAAGTTGTACCTCTCCTACGACTGTTTTCCAAGATTGTTTTTCACGATTCTCAGCTATTGTGAAACAATTAGTCAGGATTGACATAAATCGTTCTGCTTGGCCATTGGCCCGACTTACTCCACTTGCAATCTCATGCATCTCTATACTCCATTCTTTACAAAGTTCTTGAAACTCTTGACCAGTGAAGGAGGTGCCTTGATCAAAAATAATGCGTTTCGGTGGACCGAAAATGTATACAAAATTGCGAAGGACATTACAAGCAGATTTGGATGTTAAATCCTTCACTGGTGTTATGTGACAAAATTTTGAAAAGGCATCGACAATTAAAATGACGTATTCTTTGACGTGCTTAGCACCAGTCAGTTTACCACTAGTATCAATATGAATGGTGTGGAAAGGTTCGGCAACCTTATTGATTGGATGTAGAACTGATTGTTTCATACCCGAAGGAGTTTTATTGATTTTACAAGTAAGACATCTTTCAACGTAAGTTCGAACGGATCTGGTCATATGCGGGAACCAAAAATGTTCACGTATTTTAGTTAAAGTTTTATCCCATCCAAGATGTTTTAACTCTTCATGGAAACGCTGAATAATTTGCCAACGAAAATTCTTTGGAATAACTGCGCGACTATAAGTCCTGCCATTGATCTTGAAGATTTTATGGAGTAAATTATTTTTTATTTCATACGACTGCAAAAGATTGGGTTCTAGTGAGTCGTTCTTGATACTATTTAAAATATTATGGATATCGGGATCAAGTTGCTGTTCTGTTAACAGCCAAGTGTTATCGATAAAGGACACATTAACATGTTTAATAACGGGATTTCGGCTAAAGAAATCAACATGGGGAATTCGGTCTCCTTTTCGATACTCAATTTCGAAAGTAAAAGCTTGCATGTATGCCCACCATCTATGTACTCGAGGAAGCAAATCTTTCTTGAGACGTGAAGCCTTAAGGGCATTGCAATCTGTAATGACTACAAAATTTCGGCCAAAGAGGTAGTGGCGGAAGTGTTTTAGTGCTTTAAAAACGGCAAGAGTTTCTAATTCGTAGCTATGATATCTACTTTCTGCATCAGATGTTCTTTGACTAAAATATTCTACAACTTCTAACTGATTGTCCCATTTTTGAAAGAGCACTGCTCCATAGCCAATGGAACTTGCATCTGTATGCAATTCTATTGGTTTTGCATCATCAAACAAAGTCAATAAGGGTTCCGAAGTTAGATTACCGATAATTGTTTTGTGAGCCTTAGTATGTTCTTGAGTCCACTCCCATTTGGAGTCTTTTTTAGTTAAAGCGTACAGAGGTGACATAATAGAGGAAAAGTTTGGAACAAACTTACGGAAATATCCCGCTAGTCCGTTAAACTGTCTCAACTCTCTCACGTTTGTGGGAAGGGGAACATTAACGAGAGCTTCTACCTTTCTAGGGTTTGGACGAATAGAACCGTTACAGACTATGTAACCAAGGTATTCGGCAGAGGTTTTTAGAAAGGAACATTTCTTCCAATTTAAGGTAAACCCTGCTTGTGTAAGGGCTGTTAAGACCTGTTCTAGATGATTAAAGGCTTCTTCCTTCGTTTTAGAAAAGACAAGAACATCATCCATGTATACCAATGCTACTTCATCTTTTAAGCCCTTAAGAGCTTTATTAATTGCCCGTTGGTAAACTGATGCAGCATTGCATAGTCCGAAAGGCATCTTTAAATATTCCCATACACCATCAGTAGTAATAAAGGTAGTCTTTTCGATAGAGTTTATTGCCATAGGGATTTGATGGAATCCCGAGGCCATGTCAAGGCATGAAAAATAGCAAGACTGCCCCAACTTATCAATTTGTTCCGAGATTAGTGGCAAAGGGTAACTATCGCGAATTGTGTTTGAGTTAAGTTCCCGAAAATCAATGCAAAGGCGATCTGTCCCGTCTTTTTTCTTGACGAGTAATGCAGGGGTTGAAAATGGTGACAAACTTTCGCGTATGATATTTTTGGATTCTAAATCAGCTATAATTTCGCGTAATGCGGTTCGTTCTTTGGGTGCTAGTCTATAAGGGTGGCGCTGAACAATTTTGTCTGGGTTTTTAAGTCTAATATCCATCATGCCTGTACTGACAGTGGATTGAGAATTGCCTTGTGCAAAGTTTGATTTAAATTTATCTAATATTGATATTAAACGTGTTTTATCCTCTGCTAATATTAGATCAGTGTTCAAAATATCATTACAATTAACTATGTTTGTATTTACACAAACATCACGATTGATTTGAACACCGTGAGAATTCATAAAAAGGGATAAACCAAGTATTTTAAAAATTTCTCTACCTATAATTACATCATGTGGCAAGAATTCTGACTCCACAATTACAAATGTAATTTCTATGTGTACCTTATCTAGTTCAACGTTAGTAGTCACTTTACCAAGTGAAAAACAAGGTTTAGATCCGATACCGACTAGGCGGGTAAACGTAAATATTTTCTTTTGCGGCAAAGAATCTGCAATATTTTTGCGAATAAGTGAGCACTCAGATCCGCTATCTATGAGCGCATCTAAATTATAATCGTTAATTCGAATTTTCAATAAAGCGGAATTAGCCGGTGAACAAACATTTATAGACTTAGTAGAATTAGATTCATTTGAGGACTTGGCCATATCAGCCTTTTGTTTCAAAAAGCATGTATGGTCGGTATGTCCTTTCTTGTGACAATATGTACACTGCATGTGTGGTTTATCGGGGACAAAACCTCTACTGGTAGAAGGCTGATTCCGATTAAATTTTGTTTTATTTAATTGGTAGCAGTTACGCATCAAATGTCCTGTTTTCCCACAATTATGGCATGTTATTAAACGATTTTCATTAAACCTGGGACGTTTGGCGGTGGGAGCAGCCTTCATCTGATTATCTTCGGATGCACGCTTTAAATTCATAGACTTCGTGTATAGACTTAAATGCCTTTCTAGTGCTATAAAATCAGTAGGTGTTGATTTCAATAATTCAATACGTACTTGAGAGTCAGTGATGCCGGTGATGACGACTTCAATTTTGTCTGCTTCCGTCCATCCAGTATTCAGTCGGTCTATCAATGCCAACTTGGTTGAAGAATATTCTACGTAGCAGGAAGCTTGATCACTTGTGTATTTCACCATATGCGAAAACAGATCGTAAAATCTTCTGGTCGTCGCGAACTGCCTTGTCATCTTTTCTTTTAAATCTCTCCATGTCTTGCATTGCGGGTAAATATGTGATGCCCATATCTTTGCTCTTCCTAACATGCGGGTGAAGGCCACGTTTATTGTTGCGTAGTCTGACCAGTTGTTCATCTTCCTGTGATGGTCAATTTCTTCACACCATTGTGCGGCTGTGAGCCGACTTTCATCGGGGTCATAAGAAGGTAGGTATATCTCACTGGGTTTCAGCCTAGAATCTAGTTGATGTCCGGTTGGATGGCCGCTTTCCTTCTCTTTAAAGGAGTCTGTAAGACCTCGAAAAAAGGAGGCCCACGAATCGGATGACATCGCTGGTGGTTGTGACGAACGAGTATCACGTGTACTCCGGGCATCATAATCAGCGGTAAAATATTCATGTGTACTCACGGTAGGCGGATTCGTCCGGATTAGAAACAGCACTACACTGATTTTCTTCCATTACGAGCGGGTCAGTGCGCACAACCGGCGCAGTCGATGGCTCAGAAACAACTGAACGACATCGCACCACTGACAGGCTTTTATACCCTAAAACTCGTCGGTAAATCACAACTACCTACATTCCTGTGTGGGTACTTTACAACTACCAACAAACTAGCGTAAAATTAAAAATGTATGAATTATCCTTTCCTTATTCTCCGACATATATATATATAATAAAATTCCAGTACATACAAAATAGGTAAATTATCCACAGAAATTAGTCAGTTCAGTGAGAAAGATAGTAATCTTTGACAAGTTTTTTGAATGATGATAGTGATCGTGCCTGTCTTACCACAACTGGTAATGCGTTCCACAAACGAATAGCCTGGACAGTAAACGATTTATCCAAGAATGTGGTGGAGTGTACGGGCATTCTCAACTTCAAGTTCTCAGACGACCGCAGGGATCTAGTATACAGGGTATATCAAGACTGCTACCGAAAACGAAGCCGGGTGGTAGTTAAAGCGACTTCAGTCATAATGCAATAGAAAAAGTTGCAAAAAAAAAGCGACAATTTTTTTTAATTATTTTTTTCCTTTGACCATATTTGGGTGGTAAATACATTTTTTCCTAAAATAATAGTGTATACCCTTTTATTTATAAATAATCTAAGATATAAAAGTGTTTAAATTATTATTTTAGCAAAAACAATGGATTTACCACCCAAAAATGACGATATTTAAAAAATCATAAAAAATCATTGTCGCGTTTCTTTGCGAAATTTTTAGTTGCATTGTGTTTGTAGTTACTAAAACTACCACCCGGCTTCGTTTTCGGTAGCAGTCTTGAGATACCCGGTATGAGTCGTGGAGAAATACAAACCGATCTTTGAGATAAGAGGGGGTAAGAGGATTAAACAATATGTTGTACAGAAGAGAAAGAATATGAGCATTCCGACGAAGCCGTATGGGCAACCACTTGAGCTTAACACGGAACTCTGAAACATGATCATATTTGCGTAAACCAAATATGAATCTAATACAAAAGTTTTGAAGGCGCTCAAGTTTATTAAGTTGGTCCTCGGTGAGATCAGGATAGCTGACATCGGCATAATCAAGGATAGGGAGAAGGAGAGTTTGCGCTAATGAAATCTTCGTAGCAACAGGTAGAAGGTTGTGTAATCTTCGCAAGGACCTTGCCGAGGCGAACAATTTTCGACTAAGTTCCTGAAGCTGTGGACCCCAGGTGAAGGATTTTTCCAGAACTACTCCAAGGTTCCTAACTTTGTCACTGTAAGGGACGGTAGTACCGTCACAAATTACAAGTGGTAGCTGGTCCCTATTAAGTTTAGAAGTCATTCTAGGGCTACCGATAATAATCGCCTGAGTTTTGGATGGGCTAATTCTTAAGCCATGAGTCTTACTCCATACACAGATGTGCTGGATGTCTCTGTTAATGTTATCAATCGCCTCAATAACCTTATCAAAAGGTGCCTGAGTATAAATTTGCAAATCATCTACGTAGAGGTGGTAGGAGGAGCGAAGATGATTAGATATAGAATTGATAAAAACAACAAAGAGTAGAAGAGATAGCACGCCGCCCTGTGGAACGCCAGCAGATAAGGAGCACCACGAGGAGTAACTATCCTCAACACAGATGCGTTGCCGGCGCCCATACACGTAACTACGAAACCAGTCAACTGCTGTTGGAGATATGTTGAGAGAACGCAGCATACTGAGCAATACATCAAAATCAATGGTATTGAAGGCGTTACTGAAGTCCAGAAATGCTAAGACTGTCAGCTTGCCTTCCTCCATACCGGATCTTATGCCATCCGTAATATGAGTCAAGGTGCTGGTTGTGCTGTGCCCAGGACGAAACCCCGACTGGAGCGGGTTTAGATCATTTTTGGATAGAAAATCGTTCAATTGAGTGTGGATCAGGCGCTCAAGAACTTTGGAAAGGAAAGGGAGAATGGAAATGGGTCGGAATTCCGAAAGTGTAGAGGCGTTGGATTTTTTAGGAATGGGGATAATGTGGGCTTCTTTCCAAGCACTTTGCTTCACAGCCTTCATGTAACCAACTGTACTAATTAAGACTATTTAATATTATATTTACTAATTACTAATACTTACTTCAATGTATCAGACAGCTTCATAATATCATGCAGAAGATTATTAGCAATATCCAGATTAGGTTTTATTGTTTGCAAGTTCTTCAAACTGTTCTCTTTCTGCATCAACGTCTCTCTGAGGGTATTCAATTTCTCCTCAGCCTCTTGAACATTTTGTTGAACTTGTTCTACCTGTGCTCGAATATCTTCTGCATCATACACTCTTAGAGCTTTATTACGAGATATTTCAGCCAGTAATGCATCTTTGTGCCCTTTCTTCTGCTCTATCAACATGTCCACCTGTCTCTTTTCTTTCAATAGTGATTCTAGTTCTTGTTTTTCTTCATCGTGGAGTTCTTTCTCTTGTTTAAGCTCGTCTTCAAATTGCTTTATTTCTTGTTCTAGCTAGAAATGAAAGAATAATGCCGGGATAAAATATGCTTCTTTGTTATTTTCTAACACATCCAACAAGATGCTTGCATGCAAATAGTTTGTCTATAATTTCTCCACCAGTGTTGTTTTATTCTATATTGAATTAATGCAAGGTAAACAGCCCACACAAAACTGATGCTGGTAAAAAAAAACACGAGAATAAAATATGTCATTATTTTATTTTCATTGTGCCTACAAGAATCTATTAGCAAACATTTTTATAGTTGATTTGGAATTATTAATATAAATAGAGGTTCCACAATACCCCTAAAACACGAAAATTATTTTTCATTTACTAATTAATTAAATAATAAATGAAATTCATTACCGCTTCCAATCTCTCGGCGCGTTTCCCCTTTTCCTCAGCTCTTTCATTTAGTAACTCTAATAATTTGTTCTTTTTGTCTTCCAATGCTTTCACCTAAAATGTAATAACATGTATCACCAAACTCCTCTACAATTGAGTGTGGTTAGGCAGTATAGTCCACCATGCTGGCCTTATGTGGGTTGGGGAATTTCACATAACATAAAAAATTTTAAAAATTGAAATGATATGCAGGTTTTATCATGATGTTTTCCTTAACAGTTATAGTGCATCTTGATTAGGGAAAAGGCGTGCCCTGGGATTTGAACCCACAACCACTGTCAGCATGGGCAGATACATCTTGTCCATTTTTACTAACAGGCCACCACGCATGGTTAAGTTCAGTTGCTTATAATTTATATTATACATTTAAATATGAGCATATATACCTGATTAGTCTTCTCAAATAACTCCTCTTCATGTGGTGCAATATCACGTAACTTTTCCTCATTAAACACCATCAGATTAAATAGTAAGAACAGTATTGGATGAGACGTTGCAGCGGTGGGTTGAAGTAAATGGGAGATGTTGGCTGAAAACACTTGAGGCATGACCGAAACCAGGTGGTTGATGACCCGAGTCATGTTGATTACCGGGAGAAGGTCCCAGTAGTATATGGTGTTGTCATTGCACAGCTCTTCTGGTGGTGGCTTGAATGTGAAATGAACATTATGTTAATGATGTGGGATCTAAATGTCTTACTGAACAATAAAGGTGAAATCATACTATAGTATTCCATCTTACACATTGAGTAAAGAAGCGGCTTACTGAACAATCAGGACAATGGAACATACAAGGCCACATCATAAGCATACGACGGATAATGTGCACACAACAAAAGAATCCATTGTGCAGATCGTTCTAAGATGCGTTTCTCTAGTATTTATGGCCGCTTCTTTACTCTATGCGTAAGATGGAATACTATAGTATAATTTCACCTTAATAAATTTATTTTATGGAGACTATTTCAGCTATCAAAACAAAAATACTTCTTTAAAACTTACAGTACTGAAATGGCAAGTTATGTATTTAAAGAAATTTAATTTGTTGAAGTCAATAATTGAAGGCGTAAGATGAAAATAAGATTAATTGTAAAAATTATGGTAAAACTTTCTACCATTTTATCCTAAAGTACTCTAAAAATATGTCATGTTTATAATTAACTACACATGAAGTTCTATACAAGTAACAGAATACTCACTGCAAGCAAAGCATCAACATCAATACCAAGCCTATAAAAAATTTTGAGCAGGGCGCCCATCACATCTTGCGGTTTCTTCAAGTCGGCAGCAGTTAACTGATAGTCAGGGAAGTTTCCGTTCCAACCCTCTATAAAGTTATCCACGGTAAATGCTTGTGCTGAAACTTAATTAAACTGTCGTTATTAAGTAATCATACGAATTACCTACACAAAATACGCATTTAATAGGATGACTTACTTTTTTCCATATTGACGCAACGTAATTCTTGCACCTGTACCGCAATTTATATTTAATAAAGTATCTTAATGCAGTAAAATAATCACAGAAACGGCGTATTCAATAAATTCATACAAGAACTACAAAGTACAAAAATTCAAATTCGAAACAAACGGAACTCTTTCCGTCAATTGTCAAATAACAAATTTCACGACCATAGAGTAACTTAAATATGTCGTTCCACTTGCTCATGAGTGTTGCTTTCGCAAATGTAAGTGGAACCACAGACATAAAATCTCCAATCTGGTTTTCGTCCAGCAGTGCGATTCACGTAACTTTTTGACGCGCCGATCAAGTTGCGGTGCGGTTACAATTAAGTTTACGCTTTGGTACAAAATGGTATTCTTGTAAGTGTTTAGCTGCGCGTGAACTGCGCGTGAGCTGCGCGTCAACTGTACGTCAGATGTATGAAATTTGTTTGAAATTGACATATACGCGCAGCAGTAGAATACGCTAAAACGTTTGCGTGACGCGAACTTCACGCGAGCGTATTTGACAGCGGTTGTCAAAATTACGAGAATACGAAAAGGGCTGTTTTGATCGAAACTTAACCACAACTGCACTGCAGCTGAACTTATTAAAATACGTGAATCGCACTACAGGGCATAGTACGACCACCACTTTGACCCATATCACAGATGACATAAGATCCGGCATGGAGGACGGCAAGCTGACAGTCTTAGCTTTGCTACACTTCAGTAATGCCTTTAATACCGTGGACTATGACGTATTACTTTCCATGTTACGTTCTCTTAACATATCTCCAATGGCTGTTGATTGGTTTCGTAGTTACCTGTATGGACGCCGGCGATAGATTTTCCTCTTGGTGCCCCGTAGCTGCTGGCGTTCCTCAGGGCGACGTGCTATCTCCTCTTCTCTTCGCTGTATTTATTAACTCAATAACCAACTTTTTACGCTCCTCCTACCACCTCTACGCAGATGATCTCCAAATATATACTCAGGCACCCGTGGACAATATGACCGATGCAATTGCTTTTATTAATACAGACATCCAACACATCTGTGATTGGAGTAGAGCTCATGGTTTGAAGATCAATCCCTTGAAAACACAAGTCATTGTAGTCGGTAGCCCTAGGATGATCTCGAAGCTGGATTGGAATCAACTCGCCAGTGTTTATTGTAATGGGATAGCCATCCCTTACAGTGACACCGTCCGCAATTTGGGCTTACATATTGATAAGTCATTTACTTGGGGTCCTCAGCTTCGTGAAATAAGCCGTAAGCTGTTTGTTTCAGCTAAGTCCCTGCGAAGGTTACGCAACTTTCTACCCGTTACCACGAAGATTTCACTTGCGCAAACCCTCCTTCTCCCCATCCTTGATTATGCCGATGTCAGCTATCTAGATCTCACCGAAGACCAACTAAATAAACTTGAGCGTCTTCATCGTCGGCTTCGTCGGAATACTCACATTCTCTCTCTTCTTTACAGTATTTTGTTTAACCCTCTCACTCCATCTTATCTTAAAGAACGCTTTATTTTTCTTCATGACTCACATTTGAGGTCCTTGAGGTCGTCCGAGAATCTTAAGCTGAGAATGCCTGTGCACACCACGACATTTATGGACAAGTCTTTTACTGTCAAAGCAGTTCGATTGTGGAACGCGCTTCCTGTTGTGGTGAGACAGGCGCAATCGCTGTCTTCGTTCAAGAGGCAAGTTAAGGAGCATTACCTTTCTCTTTAAATAACCAGATTTTAGTGGATAATGTTATTTCCTACTTCTAAATCATTTAAAATTTGTATTTAATATATATGTATATATATGTATGTAGTATTATATATGTATGTATTTATGCTTTTTATTATGTATGTTATCTTGGTGTATTTTTATGTTTAGATTGTTTGAGTATTATCTAGTTTCCTCACTTTTATTTATTTATTTTATACTGCCCTCTCTTTCTCCTTTTAAATCCATCCCATGGTTGTCTGTAAGACATTGCTTTAAGCGATAAGATCGCTATTTTTTTTTTCTCTATATCAGCAATCAGTCGCAAGACTATAAGCGGATGTGTTGTGTGCTGTTTGACTTGAAGGCAAAGGGACCAGTGCCTCGTCTGCCTATTTCACAATATGTCCTTCCTCTTTAGTCGTTTCGCAGTTACTGGAGGATTTAGGAGTTGAGTTGCTAGGGTATTAGGATGACCTGATAAGCGTTCACCATACTTTTTCTTTAGTCTTTCTATTTCAGATTGTACTGTTGGCATATTGAGGTGCTCATGGATTTCACTGTTTCTGGAGAACCATGGTGCATTTGTTATGGTACGCAGGATGTTGTTTTGGACTCGTTGTAACCACATTATGTTGCTCTTGCTGGCGGAACCCCACAACGGAATACCGTATGTCCAAATAGGTTTCAGTACTGTGTTGTATATTAACAGTTTGTTATCAACTGACATTATTGAGTTTCTACCCATAAGCCATTTTAAGCTCCTGAATTTGAAATTAATTTCGTCTCTTTTTTTGCGGATATGGTGGGTCCAAGTAAGCCTTCTATCTAGATTAAAACCTAAGTATTTCACGTACTCTGTATGAGGCAGTAGATCTGCGCCTAGTTTTACTTGTGGACAATTGCCCCTTCGTAAAGTGAATGTAATATGGTTTGATTTTTGAGCACTTGCCCGGATTCGCCATTTTGTGAGCCACGCTTGAGTCTCGTCTAATAATTGTTGTAGCCTATTGCTAGCCTCACTTGGGTCTTTATCACTCGCTAGGTACGCAATATCGTCGGCATATGTAGCAGCAATCACGTCTTTAGATGTTGGTAGGTCTGAGGTAAAAATATTGTATAACACAGGGCCAAGTACTGATCCCTGAGGTACACCAGCTTCGATTGTGCGTAAACTAGATCTTGCGTCTCTCTGTTTCACAAGAAAGAATCTATTTTCGAGATAGGATTTGATAATAGGGTAAAGAGAGTGAGGAAGTTTATCTTTTACTTTACATAATAGACCTACATGCCAAACTCTGTCGAATGCTTGTTGCACGTCCAAAAAAGCCGCTGAGCAATACAGTTTTCTTTCAAAACAACGTGTTATTTCGTGATGGATTCTGTGCATTTGCTCTACAGTGGAGTGTAGTTTCCTAAATCCGAACTGGTGCTTAGGAATAACGTCATAGTACTCCATGTTGTCTTTTAGACGAGCCAAGAAGATTTTTTCCCACAACTTCGACAGAACAGGCGTGAAGCTGATGGGTCGATAAGATGAAGCCTCGTGAGTAGGTTTTCCCTGTTTATGGATCATTATGATTTCAGAGAATTTCCAGAGCTTAGGAAAGTATGCTATACGTAGAGTTGCATTAAAGAATGCAGCAAGAAAAGCTATGCATTTTCTGGGTAATTTTTTCAATACAGTAGGAGTAATTAAGTCAAAACCAGGAGCCTTCTTTGGATCCAGTCGAGTAATTTCGGCTGCTATTTCTTTTGGGGATGTGGGTTTGATTGGTAAGCACATCTGAAGATCCTGTTTGAGAATGGTATCAACGTTGAATGCTTCACCATTAACTTCATTTGGTTTGAAAACCTTCTCCAGGTGATCTGCAAATAGTTCAGCCTTTTCAGCGTCTGTTCTCGCCCACGAAAATGAGGATTTAAGTGGACACAGATGTTGTTGGGGTTTCCCAGTGGATCTTATTGCCTTCCAAAGTGAGGTTTCACTCTTACCCTGAGGCGACATGTTTTCCAGGATATTCCGGAGCCTAGAGTTTGCTGACACCTGCAGTAATGTCTTTAATTGTTTAGCAGCTCGATTATATGCCGTCTTGTCTGCTCGATGATGAGATTGATGCCAGATGCGTATTAGCCGTCGTTTTTCCATTAGCTTCTCTTTAATATCACTTGATTGTGGCGGAATCGCAGATGAGTGCAATACGTCAGGTGAGTTCTTCCAGGCGGATACCTGAATCAAGTTGGTTATGTACTCGCATGCATTGTCAACGTCTTCTCGAGATTTTAAGGGAATGTTTAACTGGATATTGTCGTCAAGGTAACTTTGAAAGCCTCGCCAGTCCGTTTTTCGATTAGTTAAGGACTCTGCTGGCTCCGTAGTTATAACTGTAGTGCTTAAAGTATGAATTACCGGTGTATGGTCCGAAGATCCATCAAAGTTTGACTCAACAGAGCAGTATAGGTGACTAATGCCTTTGATTACAAAAAAGTCCAGCAAGTCCGGTAGTTTTTTTTTATCAGTTGGCCAGCTTGTAGGTTCGCCAGACGATATTGGCAACAGGTGTTGGGCGTCTAAGCAGTCTTTTAATGAGCGTCCTCGTGGTAGCGTAACTCTAGAACCCCAGTACGCGTGTTTTGCGTTCCAGTCTCCCCCTGATATAAATTTGTTGCCCAGATGGGCAAAGTAGTGTTCAAACATCTGCTGGGTAATTTTGTGTTTGGGCGGACAGTAGATTGCGGATAGCGTGATCGGTCCTGCGTAGTCATCAATTGTAACTGTCGTAGCTTGAAGGTGCTGAGTAGCATAGTTTTCTAGCACGGTATGTTTAATGTTGGATTTAATCACTATTGCATTGCCCGCGTGAGCTTTACCATCAACAGGATGAGGAGTATGATAGATATTGAATCCTTTCATTCGGTAAGAGCTATTTTTAGTGGCATGAGATTCAGAGATTAGGACTACATCCAGTTTGTTGGCTTTTACTACCTCTTCAAGTTCTAGTAAGTTAGATGATAATCCATTGATGTTCCAAGTCGCTATTCGCAAATTAATTAGGAATGTAATTTAGTAACAACGGTCGTCAAGAGGTTCAAAAGGATACCAATTTGTTGTATAAGCTGGTCGATTTTTTCTGATTGTTTACTGATAATCTGTTCTATGTAGGAACTTTGTTGTGAGTTATATTTAGGATCAGGGCAGTCATTTGGGTTTGGTCTATTAGCAGCGGCTTCAGAATATCTTTTCTTTTCTTTTTGTTGGGAGATCAGCGGTTCTGGAGTAGTTTTTTCAGAAGGATCTTGTGGTTGTAGCGGATTAGTTTGGAGTTTTCCATTGGTAGGGGATCTAAAGTGGTTTGATTTGGTCTGTTTATTTTTTCTGCTTATAATTTCCTTATAGACCTGGCAACCCTTGTAGTTAGCTGGATGGTCGCAAGAGCAAAGAGCACACTTGGCAGGAGTATTTCGGTCTTTTTTTAAGCAGTCTGCGGTTTTATGTCCTTCTCCGCATTTCACACATCTGTACGGTCTCATGCAGTTGTTTTTAGAATGACCATATTGCTGGCAGTGTTGGCATTGGACAATAGTTTTTGATTTGCGTGGATCTTCTATTATGATTTTCTGGTGAAAAATAGTCTTTATGTCTTTGACAGCTTTATTGTTTTCATTTGGTTTGAGATTAACAAAAAATGTAAATGTTGGAGTTTTGTTTGGACCATATCGAGCGTTGATGATTTCACCACGTACTTTGTTTCCAGTAGCTTCTATTGCCTCTTTTATTTCGCAATGAGGTGTTGTATAGTGGAGTTTCCTTATCACTATGCGATATGGTTTCTTCTCTCTGTGTAAATGTATGGCCAATAAGACCTTTCTCCCTTATTTTTGTTATGACCTTTTTATAAGTTTCTGGGCAGTCAACTAGAATGCGTAGCAAGTTTTTGTTTACTATTTTTATTTTAAAGAGGTTAGGAATACATACTGACTCTATTAGCTTAGAAAGTTCATTGACGTCTTCAATGCCGTATAGGACAATTGGAGGTGGTTTACTTATTTTGGGGTCATTCCTTGATTCTTCGGTTTGATCTAGAGGCAAAGAGTTAAATCTGTTTGATACCGCTATTGTAGCTGTATTCGGGGGGGATTCACTGGTTCGTTTTCGCTTGTTAGTATTAGGTATGCGTTGCCAGGGTGGTGGTACTTGTTGGTTCGAAGACTTATCCGTGTCGTCCATCTTATCGCTTGATTTATTTCCTTGCTGGTCAGGTTTAGTTGAATCGTCGACGACAGTTGAGCGTGATTTGTGGAATAGTCCTGGGTGAAACACTTGTTGAGTGAGAGTTTTTTGATTTGGTTTGGTAGGGTTATTTTGATAGAATTCATTCATAATTATTCCCACGAGATGGGTCGGGATAAATGGTCGCTTACAGGGTGACGCCCATTCCTGCAAGAGGGCGCAATCCGACGATGTTAGCCTGTCACATCGAAGTTGGTGCTAGAAGCTGGAATCCCTCCAGCCATTCGTCCTTTCGGCGCAGTCCTCACCTTAGGATTAGGGTAATTTTTTATTGAGATTTTCTTTCTCGTAGTCCGGACAATGAAGCCAAGACCCCCAGCTTCATGAGACATGACCAAAAAGACCGGGCTGTTGTAAGACCGCCATTTGTACTTTTTTTTTTAGTTTCTGTATGTTGTATTTTTTTTTTTTTATGTGTACAATAAAGATTTAAATAAATAAATAAATATAATGTGAGGATAAAGGATATGTCTATGAGTGGAACGAAATGATGGGGCATTTTGAGCGTTGTGGAATGATGACTTGGTGAGTGAGATCCATCATCGAAGAACAAAAGCTTTAAAGATTTTAGGATAAACTTAATAGAGTTTAAAAAATTATTTTATAATGATGGGTTAAAATAATTTACAATGAAAATTGATATACAGGATATATCAAGACTGCTACCGAAAACGAAGCCGGGTGGTAGTTTAAGCGACTTCAGACACAATGCAACAGAAAAAGTTGCAAAAAAATAGCGACAATTTTTTTTTTTGTAATTTTTTCCTATGACCATATTTGGGTGGTAAATACATTTTTTCCTAAAATAATAGTGTATACCCTTATATTATAATAATATAATATATACCCTTTTATATATAAATAATCTAAGGTATAAAAAGTGTTTAAATTATTATTTTAGCAAAACTATGGATTTACCACCCAAAAATGAAGATATTTAAAAAATCATATAAAATAATTGTCGCGTTTCTATTCCAAATTTTTGGTTGCATTGTGTTTGTAGTCACTAAAACTACCACCCGGCTTCGTTTTCGGTAGCAGTCTTGAGATACCCGGTATAGTAAACAGTTTTATATTCCATTTTATTGGAATATTTAATTAATATAGCGCCATAAATGAGCGCGGTGGACGCTTAGTGGAACGTGGCCAAAATACCATAGACTAACCTTTTAGTTTAAAGAGAGCACAATCCACAGACGACTAAAAATGCACAATCTATTTTTAATTCCTTGTGATATGAAATCTCATAATTCATAAATAATATTTGATATAAAATTAAAATGAAAAATATATGTTTATGAAACATAATTACATTAATGTTATAAAATACTCATAATTACAATTTCTAATCATGTGGTAACTATTGGCAAGTAAAAGAAAAACCAAGAGAAAAACGGAATGTAACGAATGTTGACGTTGTCATAAATATGTCATTTGTGACTTATTGCCTGCCGATTGTCGACGATAGCTTTGAGCTTTCATTTAAATTATTTGAAAGTAGTTTTGTTATGTGCAGACTGTGAAAATATTGAAAATGAGGATCACAAACGTAAGACGCGGTAGGATAATCCGCATGGCAGCGGCTTGCTCGGTACTGTTGCTTTTAGTATACGCTCTTCACAAGTGGTCAAGTGATCATCTAGGAACTGGTGTTGGAGAAATAAGACTTTCGGATTCCGATGTTGGTCATTTCAAGTCCCACCGTGATGTTTATCCCACATTAAAGACAGGTAAATAAGTGAAAATAGTTTATTTTATATATAAAACAGTGTTATTGTGTGATAGAACAAGTACAGTTATGTAGTAGGTCGCCCGGCGTGTGTACTAAATTCTCGTTGTTTTTGTCACGTCAATAAAACATGTTGCGAACTATACCGCCGTCTATACATTTGCATGTGTTTATGTTTTTGATGCTATAAAATGTTAAAAACATTTTTTTTTAAGTTGAAATTTCTTTTATAGTATCTTAAAATAGCAAGTGTTAATTGAACTACGATTAATTTTACGACTAATTGAAGAAATAGCAACATATAATTAAACCATTGCCATTTAATGGTGTCTACTTTTACTACATTATGTAGCTATTTTATCATTTATGGTATATAATTATTTTTTTCACATCAAAAAGCATAGATAATCTATACATATAAATAAAATTGAAGTGTCTGTTTGTAAATTGAAAATAAAAAAAATTGTCCAACTACATATTGTTACATACACGATACCTATAACGAAAATGACCTTAATTTTTTTTTTTTGTCTTTCTGTCTGTCTGTTTGTTCCGGCTAATCTCTGAAATGGCTGGACCGATTTTGACGAGACTTTTATTTGTCAGGTAGCTGATATAATAAGGAGTAACTTAGGCTACATTTATTTTAGAAAAATAAAGTAATGTTACAATGCCCAAGTACTATCCAGTACCGCGCGTAGCTCACGCGCATGCTACCACTGGGCCGTCACGTCGGGCAGTCTCCCACTAACGAAACAATATCACAATTACACTACACTCGGACGAAGTCGCGGGTACAGCTAGTTACTAATAAGTCTACTATTTATTTTATCATTTAAAGTCACCAAATCTTTTATTTTTCAGAGCTTGGTAACTTTGAGCCTAGAGACAAAAAAATAGTGAGAGGTCCTGGTGAGGAGGGAAAGCCCTACCATATGCCTCAAGACAGGGCAAATGACATAGCCGAGTCAGAGAGTGAATATGGCATGAATATTGCAGCATCTGATGATATTGCCATGAACAGGTAATTATAATTTGGAGAATTATTATTTTAACCTATGCTTAGTTAAATGCTAATGAGTGCCCCAAATAAACTGTTTTCCATTATGGATTGCAGTATTATTTATTATAAATCTGAAACTTACTAAGAAAGTTTGGTTAAATAGTAGCTCTACAAAACTCAATGCTAAAGTTTGACTAGTATCAAAAAGTTATTAGATCTTTTTTGTAAGTATATTTTTCATAAATCAGTATAGAATTATTTTTTATCCCAAACAACAAATAAACCATTTACATGTTTACTAGCACTGGAGGCACTTTAGTGATCATTTTGAGGTCCCAAAGTGCCTCCAAAATGCAGATGGAGATATGAGATTTTTTAGCCAGTAGGAATACAGCATGCACAGTCAATCTAGATTCTGGATAGTCACGCACAAAAACAAATAAGGTAGTATTTATATGCTCTATTGGTAAAAAAATTAACACATTTTGGATAGTGATTAAATGAGGTGGACTAAACTCCACATATATCACTAAACAGAATGTTAATAAGCACTGTAACCTCCATTTGTGACCTTTAACATTTAGTAAGAATATATTAGGTATATGTCAAAGAATCAAAGTTGTGTCACAACTCAAAATGCACTTAACATTGGATTTATGTCTGTTCTTGTTTTCAATGCATTATTGTATTTGTTATAATACAAGGACCCCTTTAAAAGAGGTTCATTTTTGGAAAACGCATTCTATAGAAATAAATAAAAATATATTTACTAAAAACATATTGTCATTTGAGCCTTTGCCTTTTTGAGGTCAAATATTAGGCATTGATCTGATCAGCATAATTTTGTTGCCTAGTGGAAGAAAATACATGGTTTTCTTAAAATAAAAGTTTATTTTATGTGACTGTTAAACACTTACAGCCAAGAGCAGATCCAGCTTTCACACCAGGGGGGGATCATATTATAGTTCATGTCAGATTTTACGCCAGGGGGGGTTCATGTCAGAACACTGGGCCCAATTTCAATACTCCAATTCGTAATAATGACTTTTTAAAGTTTGTTATAGCCGTGATTTGTGAACACACACACTTTTTTAATTTAATTTGCGACATACAAAGAATTAATTGTGCTTATAAATTTTATCAACAAGATAATTAATAAATTTTGTCAATCTGGAGCCAGTCCAGGGGGGGTAATGACCCCCATGACCTCCCCCCTGGATCCGCCCTTGCTTACAGCTCAGTGCATTTTACTCAGTTTAATGTCACATTGTAAAAAAATACAAGTATTGTGACTAAAAATCTCAACTACATACATACTAACTTAACATAATTAATCATTTCAAACATACATACATACATAAACTCACGCTTTTTTCCCAGAAGGGGTAGGCAGAGGTGCCAAGACACCCACATTTCGCCATGTATGTACCGTCCCACGATATGATAAGTGGCGAGTCTATCGCCATATCGGGCACAAATTCCTGACTCTGGGCTGATAATGAATAGAAAAATCCAATATCACTTTTCCCAACCCGGGATTCGAACCCGAGACCTCAGCTTTGTAACCATACCTTAGTACAACTACGCCACCGAGGCAGTCAGTAATCATTTCAAACTTTGATGGAGTTTAAAGTAATGTATTTAACTGTTTATGATTTCGTAATTAAAATACAAGCATCATCAGTATTTCTATTTAATTAACTACCTATATAATATATCCACAACTGGTTTGTATTTACTCAAATGTTTCTTTCAATTAGCATACTTGTAATGTTGTAATGATAAATAACATTTGCCTACTACAAGTATTAAATGTTTTTATTTATAATGTAACCACTTTCAATCGTACTCTCGGTCGAAGAGTAGGTCTATGCCCCACAGAAGGATTTATATTTTCTGTGATACATACATTCATTTTTTATTTATTTATTGCAATGAATGGCGAGACGACATGTCGTTCGCCTAATGGTAAGCGATACGACCGCTCATGAACAGTAGCAAAACCAAACAACACCTTGAATTACAAAGCAATGCTTGGCATTCCACTGCACTCGCCATCCCGAGACATAAGATGTAAAGTCTCAATATATCCAGTAGTAACTCTGGCTACAATGTCCTTCAATCCGAAACACAACAGTGCATTAAAGCTGCTTTTTGGAATACCTGTATTTTACTTACAGCTTTCAACATATATTTTTATATAAATACTAGCTGTGCCCGCGACTTTGTCTGCGTGGAATTTAACAAAAAAGTTAATTAGTTTATTTAGTATTTTTTTGGTTTTTGCATTTTTATTTTAATTATCAACCTTTGTAACGCAACCATACCGCGATCTAATTCTACGGTGGCGCCATCTCTTAGCGAGTGGCGGTAAACTCCCGTTACACATTTATTTTCAGTTTTTTGTATTAACTTTATTGAAAAATTTCTTTATATACAATATTTTGTAAATGAGACATTGATTCGTTGGTGGGAGAACTGGTGGGAGGCGCCTGACGTGACGGCCCAGTGGTGGCATGCGTGTGAGGTGCGCGCAGGCATTGCAACATTAAAATAAAAGATTTTTTCTAAAATAAATGTAGCCTAAGTTACTCCTTGTTATATCAGCTACCTGACAAAAAAAGTCCCGTCAAAATCGGTCCAGCCATTTCCGAGATTAGCCGGAACAAACAGACAGACAGACAAAAAATTTAAAATATCATTTTCGGCACAGGTATCGTGTATATAACGATATGTAGTTGAACATTTTTTTTATTTTCACTTTTAAAACAGACACTTCAATTTTATTTATATGTAGGTATAGATTTTCAATGTTTTAAAAAATATACCGGGTATCTCAAGACTGCTACCGAAAACGAAGCCGGGTGGTAGTTTTAGTGGCTACAAACACAATGCAATAAAAAAAATCGCATAGAAACGCGACAATTATTTTTTATGGTTTTTTAAATATCGTCATTTTTGGGTAGTAAATCCATAGTTTTTGCTAAAATAATAATTTAAACTCTTTTATACCTTAGAGTATTAATAAATAATAGGGCATACACTATTATTTTAGGATAAAATGTATTTACCACCCAAATATGGTCATAGGAAAAAAATAACGAAAAAAAAATTATTGCCGTTTTTTGCAACTTTTTCTGTTGCATTGTGTCTGAAGTCGCTTAAACTACCACCTGGCTTCGTTTTCGGTAGCAGTCTTGATATACCCTGTATACAATTGCAAGTAAGGGCCTCAAATTGTTTATCTTCAGATTGAAAACATATTATTCTAATGTTATGGTATATAAATAATACTTGCTGTTTACTTCCAATACACAATAATGCTAAATTACAATATGTGGGGCATCTCAACATCATTATCGTCACGATTTACATTCTCAATCGATCAATACATGATTTCAAGTGTAACTTCAGCCAAGGTCATCCATAAAAAATACTGTTCCCGAGGGATAGTGAAAAACTTTTTGTGTTTACATTCCTGTTTTGAATATCCACCGATAACCAGAATTGAAGAACAAAATCCACAATAACTTTTCAACGTTTTGATTTATTTTGATTTTTGAAGTATGAAGTTGCGAAGTTGAGATAGCGAAATGAAATTGGTTTATTGATTATATTATTTAGACAATTAAATAGCTCTTATGACAAGTCAATACATAGTACTTATTCAATAATTACAATTTATTAATATTATATTTTTGGTAGTCGTCTTATTTATTATTTACTTATAGTAACAAAACCTAGTTTAAAATATATGTTCTGTACAACAGATCGATCCCAGACACTCGTCTAGATGAGTGCAAATACTGGCACTATCCCGAGGACCTGCCCAAGACGTCGGTGATCATCGTGTTTCACAACGAAGGGTTCACCGTCCTTATGAGAACTGTCCATACGGTTATCGATAGGTCCCCGCCGAACGCTCTGCATGAAGTTGTGTTGGTAAGTACATACTGAATACACCCAACAGTCCTGACCCCACATTAAGGTCAATTAAGTCTTGTGTCATGGGCATCAGATTTAAGAGAGACTTTCCGTCTCACAAACACACAGACCCGAAACAAATTCTTGTGGGCCTCACAAACATTTGTCTTGGTCCGGGGATCGAACCCGCGGTATCTCGTTTCACAGTCGGCATCTAACCAACTGCGCCACGGATGTTGTCGATACTTAACATATTATGTCTCAGGATGGCGAACGCAGCGGAATGACAAGCATTGCTTTGTAATTCATGGTGTTTGGTTTTGCTACTATCCATAAGCGTTCGTATCGCTATCATACCATCACTACCATACCATTATCATACCATTCGTACAATCAGGCAAATGGCACGCAAGACGAAGACGAAGTTATGGCGGTTATGGGCTCTTGGTCTATTAGGGATCACACAAATATTCTTAATTCTTAATGTCTTGGCACGGATCGAACAGCCACCTCTCGTTTCATATCCGGTGATGGTTGACGACAACGACATCAGCGAAGTATTTTCAGATATCAATGCTTCAATCTCATTCCTTGAAACGCACAGTTATAGATAAATAGTACATAAAGTCATCGATAAAATGTGAACATGGAAATTGCTTTGATTAAAAAAAAATTGTACATGGATAATTTTAATTTGCTGATCTATGATAAGAATATCTATTAAGAATCAGTTTATAATCTTTTGACATTGAGGCATTTTGAATAGAAACGAAATTAAAGTCTATAGTCTGTTTTCAACGACTGTCGACTTGTAGTATACTGTTTATTTTTTTGCATGAAACCATTATTCATCATCTCATAAATATTTATTCCTTAACTTGGAGATTAAAATGTATCTCATATCTCATGATACCCTGGACACAGAACTTGAAATCTTGCTGAATGGTCAGAACTATAGCTGTGAATGTTAGTTCTATCTGTTAAACTACCTATTACTTCATCCTACAAAAGGATAAATTGGCAAAAAAGAGACTGTTTTTAACGAGGGCGCTAAGATCGAATTTAGTATTAACATGGCAACCCAATATAGTTAATAGTCTCTTTGTATAATTTAATTCACAAAACAAACAGAACCGTACGAAAATGTATAGAAATACCTGCGCATAAAATTATTCAACGAACACAATTACATTTTTAATAGTGTTGCCATAATCTTAATTTTAATGCCAATTGTCACCGCATGTTACACTTTTTTGCCAAGTTATACTATGAACCATTGCAAGAAAGTTATCGCACACAGCTCCCGCAATCTGGCATCGTTATCAAACCGGAAAATCCATTAAAAGCAATGTATTGTTTTACAAACAGCAATTATATTTCCTATTAAACGTATACCGATCGGGGTCGCATTCATTCCCACGGTTTGGTTTACATTCGATGCTCTTGATCGATGCACTCCACTTTCCCATAGTACGTACAAGACGTACGTGGAGCCAGTACTACATGTTTCTAATAATAGATTTTAGCTTATCAGCCTACGATTCGTCCCATTCCATTAAGAGCCATTTACACGGTGAGTTTCTAGCGGCGAGAATCGTATGCCAGTATCGCGTGACATAACCGCCATAGATTATAGTGTCCTGACAAATATTTACACGATGCAACTTTTTTATATCCTTACGATAATCGTATCT
Source organism: Hyles vespertilio (assembly GCA_009982885.2). Taxonomy (NCBI): domain Eukaryota; kingdom Metazoa; phylum Arthropoda; class Insecta; order Lepidoptera; family Sphingidae; genus Hyles; species Hyles vespertilio. The sequence goes on from CM042815.1 coordinate 4,379,383, forward strand.
TCTAGGGGAGTAACTTACCCCGTCTAAATTAGGCTTTATTCAATTTCAAAGAATTTAAAATGTTGATACCCAAAAGAAATCCTCGTTTACTAATCTCTCTAAAAATAAAAGTTAGTTTATCCTAAATATTTCTTGATTATTTTGGAGCTGGAGTCTAAACCATTCAGACACCGCTACTTCGTTTGAACTTTAGTATACCTGATGAAAATTAATTTCTTGCAACGCAATCATTCACGGATAAGATAAATATACCTTGTTGAAAAAAAATATCATAATATTGCGATTATTTATTAATGATACTATTATAATATGTCAAAACAATATGCCCAAGAATGTGGGTGGATCACAACACAGCTAAAATGAAAACAAAATAAATGTAGAATGTTTATATTAACTTTAAGGATGGGTTTTTTTTATACACCTGCATTCCTACTTGAACATCTAACTAAATTATTCAACATATAGCGTATCATGACTGAATCTCTTCATATCACCAAAAAATAATAATGCATTGTAATCATTAACAAAATAAAGACATTATTTATTATCCCAACAGGTTGACGACTTTTCAGACAAGGATAACTTGAAAGAGAACTTAGAAAACTACATAAAACGCTGGAAAGGTAAAGTCCGTCTCATAAGAAATACTGAAAGAGAAGGACTTATACGAACTAGATCCCGAGGGGCACAGGAAGCCACGGGAGAAGTCATAGTGTTTCTTGACGCTCATTGCGAGGTCAACGTCAATTGGCTGCCACCCTTACTAGCCCCAATCTACAGAGACTATAGAATCATGACAGTCCCAGTTATAGATGGTATCGACCACAGAACATTCGAATACAGACCTGTATACCAACACGGGACAAACTACAGAGGCATATTCGAATGGGGCATGCTTTACAAAGAGAACGAAGTGCCGGACAGAGAAGCAAACCTTCACAAACACAAATCAGAGCCATATAAGAGTCCAACACACGCTGGCGGTCTTTTCGCGATAAATAGACGATATTTCCTGGAGATAGGAGCGTACGATCCAGGTCTTTTAGTGTGGGGTGGTGAGAACTTCGAGCTAAGTTTCAAGATTTGGCAGTGTGGTGGTAGTATTGAATGGGTGCCTTGTTCTAGAGTGGGTCATGTGTATAGAGCGTTTATGCCTTACTCATTTGGTAACTTGGCTAAGAACAGAAAAGGTTCTCTAATCACGATCAATTACAAGCGGGTTATAGAGACGTGGTTTGATGAGGAGCATAAAGAGTACTTTTACACTCGGGAGCCAATGGCAAGATTCTTGGACATGGGAGACATCAGTGAACAGGTGGCTTTGAAAGAGCGTTTGCAGTGCAAGAGTTTCAGCTGGTTTATGGAGAATGTTGCTTATGACGTGTATGACAAGTTCCCTAAACTACCGAAGAATGTTCACTGGGGCATGGTGAAGAATAAAGCGACTGGAGTGTGCCTGGACACTATGGGGAAAGCTGCTCCTGCTTATATAGGTATGTTTATTTTATTAAAATCAAATGAACAGCGCAGATTTAGTATTAAAGTAAAAGCATCCAAAAAATCTTGACAAGATGTAAAATACGGCATATAATAATCAAAAGCAAAGAGCATAAGTACTGCCACTAAATACATCCTTTATTTGATTTGCATGTTAGAAACAACAAAAGATTTACACTGTCTCAACTAATAGGCCCTCCGTTTAAAAGTAATAATCTTTCATTTCATTGATTGACTTTAAATTTACAATTAAAGATTGATAAACATTGAAAACCATTTAGCATACTTCCTTTGACTATGCTTATTTTATTATTCAAATCAAAATATAAATATCCGTAAATGTTTCATGAAATCTTCATAATAATAAACAATGCATACAGACATTTTTAAATGTTTACACAATTAACATCGTGTTTGTGCTTCTTCATTAATTTGTTTTATGTAGTAACGCCAATATAAAATGTTATTGTGGAAACGCTCATATCAAATTACAATAATACAGACAAATTGCTAGCATGTTAATAGGCAATCACGACATCTATTAGACAATTGAATTTAAAAGTATCATCAAAACTTTCTAATCAATCAAATTATAGTGAAACAACAAACAATCTTTGATCAACTTTTACTAGCGTTATTATAGATGCACAGTAAATCATTTGTTTTTTAATTTAAAAATCTATTTGATTGTTTGTTTGCATTGAATAAGCTCCGAAACTACTAAAGCAATTTGAAAACTCTCACCATTAGTCAATTAGGTACACCATTATCAGGGATAATGTAATCTCTAATGAACATAGGCAATAGAAAATGTTCGAAAAAGTGTATCTGTACCCGGGTGGAGCCCGGCCAGGCCGCTAGTAATAAATCAATACCACCACCATTGACTCGAATAGCGAAAGGGAAATTAATAATTTTGCAAGTGATGTCGTGATGTCTTTGTCATTAATGACTGAGCATGAATGGGCAGGCTCATCCGGGGCGTTACCACTGTCTTACAGAAAATCGACGTGAAGCGACAGCTTACGCTACTTTCACACGGCAGCATTCCGTTTTTTGCAGGATCCCGTTTAGTAGTGTACGTGCTGCAATACTAGCATTCACACGATTATCCTGTTTACAGTATCCAGCAAAAAACCGGTAAAATGCAGGATCCAGTTTAATTACACGTATAGTTTAATGGGAATATAACTTCCTGCATACTGTTTTTTTACTGGACGGGCTGAGTGGAGAGTACACCTATACCGCTCGTTGCCCTACCGCAAAAAAAAAACAGGATGCAAACTACTGTGTGTGAACACAGCAGTCGTTTTTGCAGAATTCCGTAAAAAAAAACCGTTCCCGCAGAACTGGATGCCGTGGGAAAGTAGCCTTACCTGTCGCGTTTCGTACTGGAAGTGCGATTGCCGGATGCCCATTACTCAATTCCTGTTCCCATTCTATTTCCTTCCCGCTCTACTCCTGATTTGATGGGCCGATAAGTGTCATCTTTGATCCAAGCGTTATGGTTGTTCATTGGCGGAATTTATTTCCTGTGTATAGTGATATGACCTAAGCTCTTTATAAAGTCGAAGTATTACAGTAAGACCTGTAGAACTATATAAAAATAATGGTATTTCTATGACGTATTATTTTTATTATAAAAAAATATGTTAAATTTTGAAGGTACATCCACATGCCACGGCGCGGGCAACAGCCAACTGTTCCGATTAAACGAAGCGGGACAGTTGGGAGTCGGCGAGAGGTGCGTTGAGGCCGACACGGATAATGTGAAGCAAGCTATTTGCAGGCTCGGGACTGTCGACGGGCCTTGGAGGTGAGTGAGAAAAAAATAGAAGCTTTGTGTAATCTAGATCAGGGTAACTTTGTCCCATTGAGGAATACGTTGACATAATCTTGTCATGTTTTATGAGTTGCAGGGAGACTCTAGTAACTATATTCCATTGATGGACACAATGATAGATCTTGTCCAAAATTTTGAGGAAAATGTAAGCTAGATTTCATACCATTGCGCGGCTGAATGAATATAATTTGATAGCCAGACCGATTTTATTGAACTAAATTACTCGGTGACAGTCTTGTTAATGGTAAGGCAACACAATTCCGTATTAGCCATATCATGTTTGAGTCTCTTTCTTAGTACTTTAAATTTTAATTATGACGGACAAGCATAACTTTCATAGTCTCAATATTAATGAACAAGATTTCTCAAAATACATTTCCAAAAAAATCACCTTTCTCCACCAGTTACGAAGAAGATCATCATCAACTAGTCCACCGTTTGCACGGGCACTGCCTCACCCTCCAGCCACACTCGCGACAACTCGGCCTGGCGCCCTGCGACCCCAACAACACGTACCAACAGTGGACCATCTCACACAAGAAACCCAACTGGTGAGCACTCACCACGCGCTCTGTGACTTAAACATTATCGTACGACGACTTTAAATCAATCAATATTGTGTTTATATAAATCTGTATCTACATATATCAGCCATTAAACAGCCCATTTTTACAATTAAAAGTTCGATTGACAGGTTAGGCTGTATAGTCCACCACGCAGACCTTTTTTTTTCTAGTGCGAATTAGAAAGTCTAATTCGCACACATATCATAGAAATTCTTGAATATGGTGTGCATGTTTCCTCACGATATTTTCCTCTTGCAGTTCGTGGTGATTGAATATCATCAATAAATAATATTAATAAATACAACCAACAACCCCACACATAGGTCTGACTTAACACTGAGAACGAACCTTATGGGTACCAAAAACTACGAGATCTTTTCTGTCTCACAAACATTCTCGGTGCGGGGATCGAACTGGCTTGTCATTCACAACCAAAAGTCGGGAGGCGATCAATCAAACGATTTTTTGTCAACTGATTTTAAATTTATTTGGGTTTAAAGTCATCGTACGCACTCGCTCATAGTGCAACTAGTTATAAAATTATTTTTGCCATTACCTTGTCATAATAATTCAAAGTTCACATTTGAAGATATTTAACTGAAATTGTTCAAGTGTGGACGAGCCTTAATTTATGGCATGACATGTACTTAAAACATTCCTATATATTTTTGTAACGAAATTTTTATATCAGTTCTAATTTAAAATAATAAATATATTATAAATATAAGTGAATCTCATTAAATCATTCTTTTAAAAAATTATAACAATATAAAGCCGGTGTTTAAAATATTCATTTGCCTTTATAACATGCAAATTATTTCAGTACGATTAACAAGGACATTAAAATACTACGTTTAGTGCCTTTTATACAATTTGACTATAAAACCGTAGTATGTATAATCCCAGGCGCGTAAGTTGAACAAAGATGGCGGACGTCTGCGCAGGTACAATAGTAGTGAGAAGTGTTACCTTGCTGTTGCACGCAAAATATAAAAATAAATGCAACTTCTTAATCGATTGGTAATTTTGCGTTTTTTTGGGAAACAAATAATTTATACAAACATTCAAAACGAGTAGTTTTGTTTTTATTTTAAAAATATACAAAGTAAAAACTAATCTGAGGTTTATTTAGTTTAGTTACAATTAAAACCACCTTAACTAACATAGTTTACTTTTTTAAAGACATCGTAGACCATCCTTGTCTCTTGTCTTCTTAAAGTTGGCTGCCGAGCCATGTTATTCTCAGAAAAACAAATTTGTGTGAGAACTTCCGTACGCGACAGTACTCTCGGGCGAAAGGGACGCGTGCGCGGGTGTAGGAGTAGACATGTGTAACTCAGGAGTGATTTACTAAAAAGATATATATCCGACGTACGGAGCGATTATATCTTTATATCCCTTGCACTCAAACTAACTCATTATATCCATACGCGTAAAGATCATTATTGGTTCAATTTCACTGCAAAGATTAGAAAGAAACAGATATAGACTTTTATATTTGTGTGAGCGGAAAAGAGAATATTTTTTTTTATTTCTCCCCTATCTAAATGTAAATAAAACCTGCTGTACTCCATTTCTGCTTCACCCAAAGGTAGACTGTTAGAGAATGCCCCTGGCATTAAGTCCGCCTGTATACTGTTTGGTATATAAAGTTAATAAAATAAAAAATAAATAAGAATATTTATGTTCACAATGTAATACATGCGCCATGCGTACGATCGTGGAATACGATCACAGTAGTAAATGGAGTTTAAGCGAAAACAAAGCTATTTACAATGAATTAAGGCCTAATTTCGCTAGCATGTTTTCAAATTAGCAAAGATACATTGTATTCATTTTTTTATCGGATTTGTATTTTGTTTCCGTGAAATATCTTGTACCAGTGGTGACCATAGCACAAACGTTTTAATTACAAAACTATCCAGTTTATACAATGTTTAAATGTTCATTAATTTTTACATATTTCACTACTCCTTATTTATATTTCTAAACACAATTTATTTCTGTTGATAGATATCAGCAGAAAATAATTAATCTCTTTATCTCACTGTAACAATACTATATCTAAACCACAAAGCAATTTTTACTCGAATATAGCCTCTTGAACGTCCACTCAAATGTTAATTTTAGATATAGATATTGTGGAAGACTCATAACTAAATTTCTAATCAACTAATTTAAACTCATCTTTTAGCTCATGAATCATTAAGAGATAGAGATATAAAGATATAGTCCACCAAAATGTCAATCTTAGATATAGATATAAAGACTCATTTTTTTTTTCTCGCGTGGAAATTCCCTTTACGGACCATCCCACCCCCGAAGGGGCTAGGGTGTGTCGGACTCACCGGCGCCTTCCGAGCCCAGCGATATGTGCCGCCCGTGGATGTGGACGGGCGGCCGCTGGGTCGGGTCCCTACCGCAATACGCGCCGAAATACCGACTAAAAACCCCGCGTCGGCCACCATCGGTGCACTTGAGAGACGGCCCCGGGATACCGATGAACGGACGCGCCAAGACCGCCTCTTTGTGCACCGCCGCTTAGCGACGCGGCAAATGACGCGTGTTGCGTCACGTCTCGGGGGCCGCCAATGCTCGCCACGAACTCCGGCTGCCGACCATGGCGGCGAAAGAAAGACTCATAACTCAATTTTAATCAACTCATTCTTTAGCTCATTGATCATTGTGAGATAGAGATATAAAGATATAAAAGAATGATATATATCTTTTGACTCAAAAGATATATATCTCTCTTTTCTTTACAGTGATTCATTTTGCGCATGACTATGTAGGAGTACGAAAAGAGCCTAATGCGCATGCGCGCCGGTGTTTGAGCCGCATTCCCCGCGTCGCACCTCATACCGCACTTCAGTTGGGACCCGAAAATTAGTCACTGCGCATAGTTCAACTTATGCGCCTGGGACTCTACTTGATACGATAACGAGTTTATGATAGAAGGTATTAAACTACTATAATGTGAAAAATATGGTCATGGCCCATCTTGTATAGATAATTATTTCAAACCGGCCATTAAATAAAAATCTGTTTACTTTTGTCGAGCAGTAAAATTTTGAAAGAATAAAATCAAAAACAAAACAAATTTCTATATATCATTTCCAATATACATATTTTGTGGAATTTCGGGTAGTAGTAGACGAACGAATTCAAGTCACCATCTAGACTTAACAAAACTAGCCTTTGTGTTTAGCCAAAACACAACAATTAGAAATTACACCGTAGTTTTATATTTATTTTCTTGCAGCAAATAATTTCAAATCAAATTACACATTTCTTGTTCTACATATAAAGGAAAAAAATTACAGTGACAAGAAATTTAAAATCAATTAACTATCAAGACAACATGACATTGAAATTATATACGTATATTTGTTATCTTCATTGGGGCAATCAGATAAAACACAAATCGAACAGTCACATTAAAGGAAGTAGGATAACATATGATATTACTTTAATTTAATAGAAAATCTTTGCCAATCAATTTAATATGAAACATTTCACTGCCATAAATCAAATCAAAAGATTTCAGCTCAACGTTTGAAGTGGAGTCGATTTTAATTTTAATGTTCATTTTTGTAATTATTACAACTTATTCGCACGGGCCCTATTTCAACGCGTTAAAAAACCGTTGCAATTAAACAAATTTAAATTTATTTTTTCATTAGTTTGTTCCTCAGAACAATGAGTAACATAGAAGTAGCGCTATTGACATTTCAACGTACTCTCATTTTGACAACAAGAAATAATTGTGCTGTGATCTCTTCTGATAGTTTTAGATGTCGATAGATGAACTTTATTTATAGCAAATTCGTAGACACAGTGTAGATATTGAAAGAAAAATAAAGAATATAATATGCAGTCTATTCGATTGGTAAAACTATATGGCCTACTTTTATGCTTATTTGGGATATAATTATCTCTCTTTCATTCTCTCTCTTCAATTTTAAGCAAATACGGTGTTGTTTTTTCCATTAGAAATTTGTACGTGCAATAGCATGAATCTAATTTTGCCTAATGTCGTCATCTGCAGAGAAAATGCCTTCATTGTAGAGAATCTGCAATGAAGGCATTTTAATATGAAACAGAAGTTTATATCATATGGCATCCTAGACCACAGCCCTCGCGCAGTGGCCGAGTGCTTTTTACCACTACACTACCGGGTAGGTATTTTAAAGTACAAGCCAATTTATGCAACATGGCTAGTAAACTAAAATATACATTATTTATAATATCGATAAAATATGCAGCAAATCACTATTGAATAGGTCGTAACTAAATTGTGTCGGCACTTTTGCCGTTTGTAACATTTGACATAATTGCACTTTTTAATTCGGTCGCGTAATCATACCCAACATAGCAATTTGACGTTTCATCAGTGAACATGAGCCGTCCTTAGCATATATTATTTGTCTCATTCTCTCCCATATATTGGCCCATTGGAAAAAACAGGATAAGTATATGAGTATGTTTCACGCTCATTCTATGTTATTCATTGTTCTGAGGTTTGTTCACACGAAGGCGATTTTAAAAGCGACACTTTATCAAGCCCTGTCGTATTTTCGACGTTGAGCGTAGGACGACTTACATTTCATATAAACATAAATATTAGGAAGGGCAAATAACCGTCCAACTCGACGCTTTTTAAGCGTCCGTGTGAATGGGGCCTTCGGATCCTTTTTTCTCGTGCAAACTTCCTTCCATTGGGCAAAGAAGCAATTGAGCAGGCTTGTGTCAAGTAATTACGCATGTTAGTCGTTACTTTATTCTAAAAGGCACGGCCTTTACAATTAGTGCAATTGTTTTTCGTGTGAGTAAAAATGAAATGAGTGTAAAATTTCTGATGTATGTCTTTCATTGACTTTCCGGTCTCTTATCTTCTTTCAGTTTTCCTTAATTTAAATTTTAAGGATCCTTATCGCTCTAAAACATTTATATTACTTTTATCTTAATTGCCTTACTCTGACTTCGCTGCATTTAGATTGCAATCAAATTGTGATAAATCCACAATATTTGAAATTGTTTTCAATTTACTACAAACATACATCAACTGTATTTCAATGGGGTAGGCAGAAACTATATAGAACCCCAAGGCCTTATATCAAAAATAAAAATTTTCATGTCCTAATACAGGGTATCTCAAGACTGCTACCGAAAACGAAGCCGGGTGGTAGTTTTAGTGGCTACAAACACAATGCAATTAAAAATTTCGCATAGAAACGCGACAATTATTTTTTATGATTTTTTAAATATCGTCAATTTTGGGTGGTAAATCCATAGTTTTTGCTAAAATAATAATTTAAACTCTTTTATACCTTAGAGTATTTATAAATAAAAGGATATACACTATTATTTTAGGAAAAAATGTATTTACCACCCAAATATGGCCATAGGAAAAAAATAACAAAAAAAAAATTGTCGCTTTTTTTTGCAACTTTTTCTGTTGCATTGTGTCTGAAGTCGCTTAAACTATCACCCGGCTTCGTTTTCGGTAGCAGTCTTGATATACCCGGTATATAGGCTTTAATATAAAGATTGCGAGAACGACTGAATTCGTTTTTTTTTTCAGATAAGCTATTGTGTATTTTGAGTCTATTTTAAATATATTTCTTACAGAAGCCAGTTATGATTTCTATTAGCTGACACATAAAAAAATATTCTTACGAAATCATAGTAAGTACCATCGTAAGCGTCGATTCTTTTAATAAGTTAAGCTGATTTGTACTATAGAAAATAATTCCTAAATTTTAATTGTTCAAAATGTGGCTTTTCTTTCCCGTGGCTAGATTTTTTTAAGAATATAATATTACACCCTTGTTTGTAAATGAAGAAGCCCGAAACTACAGTCTGCAACTAATAGTAATAATAATAGTCGTGTCCGCCAATTATTTGTTATACATATCGTCGTCGACAAACTAATTTTATTTATTTACTTGTATTTATACATAAATAATGATGCACCGTAAGAGACTTTATTTCGCTGTTAAATGCAGATGTTATTGTAATTTGTATTTTATTTATAATTATATAATATATTATATTATTAAAAGTGCCTAACGTCACGAAAGTAACAGATGTTTTTGTCAGTTAGACACTTATAAAAAAGGCTTATAAGATTTGTTTCCTTTTTACTATTTAATTCTTTTTATGAAATTCTTATGGTCTAAAGTACGTGAAGCTATAAACTAATTGTTTTATTTTTGCAGATGTTTTTACAAATTATTTTTTTCTTCAGTTATTTACATTTATGCAACTTGTTGTGAACTTGTACATTATCATTTGTGTTTTTATTGTTTTATATAAAATATGTTTCATTATTTTCGATAAAAATGATTATTTTATAAAAACCAATTTGAATGTCAATGTGTGTTTAATATTGTGGATTACAAGAATATTGTAAAATTGGTGAAGCTGCATTTATATTGACGACTGAAAATTATGTATATATTTCTAAAATACTAGTAGCATATTATTCTAAATTTATTAAGTAAGATTTATAGTATTTGTAATTGAGTAATATATTGTACCTACTGCAAAATATTTAGCTGAAAAATTGAGCACAACAACTAGGGAACACAGTATTTTAATTTTTTTCAAAATTATACATTGTAATGTTGAGTCCTAAATTTTTTTTTTTTTGAATATGCTAGATTATTTTCCTTGTTTTTTTTGGTATACTTTAAATACTAAAAAGTACCGCTCTGCATTATTACAGGTATTAAATATCTAGAATGATTTCAATTTATTATTTTCTAAACATCCAGACTTTAAGGGATTGTTTTGAATACTTACATCTATACGCATGTAAAATATTTTTATTCTGAGTTAAGGTTTTAGTTGTATCTGTATATTTAATTTGAATTTGTAAAGCATTAAGTATCGAAATTTCAGACACGATTTACCAAGAAATACTTTAATATAAATAATGCAACAAAATTGTAAAACCATGACCGTCTATCAAACATAATTTGTAAAGTTATTGAGATGTTTCCGATACAAAATGTCAGTAACTAATAAGTCGCAATTTTATATAATTTCAATGTAGTAATAAAATTTAATATTTATTGTTAAATCTGTTTTTATTGAATGTGTCCTATACCTCAAGAACTCCGGAATGTAAAGGAAATATTCATTGAACTGGTGACGCGCAAACTGCTAATCTGGGCACATGCAAACAATGAAAATTTAATGAAATTCTAAACTTACTATTTCAGGAAAGTAAATAATATTTTATTTTATTTTATTGTGACTCTAACAACTGATTTATATTTTTCTTGGTCTCCCTTTTATTTAAGATACTAGATATTTTATATGGAGAAAAATAATCATTATGATCGAGCCTCTTGATTAGTATCTTAAAATGATGGTTATTATTTTTTCACCACATGGCGGGTTCGATTCCCGCTTCAGACATGAAATGAAAATATTTATTGAATCCATAAAATGTCATACACTATTTAGATTCAGTCATTTTTTTTCCACTACCACCCAGTTCACAAGGCTGTTTTCGCCAGAGAAGAACGGGCAAGAAACTCTAGCGTTGCTCTTTTCAAAAATAAGTTTACAATACAGTGATCATACAGGAGTTGAAATTCAGAGCAGTTCATAAATTATTCATAATAATGATTATATTGTACGGCTGAGTTAAGTGTGGTCGCCCTGACCGCGGAACCGGTATACACTATTCAGCAAGAGCAATGAAAGGCAATAAAAAAAAATATATTAAAAAAAAGAAAAAAAAAAGAAAAAAACAAAGTAATTAATATTATCATTATAAGCAAATCGAGCAGACCAGTCTACACAAGCAGCACCCGTTCACGAGTATGACGCATGTGCCAGCCATCGGTCTCCTCAACCGTTTTATAGGGAAGTGACCGACCCGGCACACGACGCCGCCGCAAGCACAGACATTTAAGCGAGCATGACGTACTCAAATTGCCTACAACTATGGTGACACAAGTGGGATAATTATTTTAATTATATTTAACAGAGTACACACACATCCGGTTCGGGGACTTATATTATGTTTTATACCCACGCCTTACTATCTTCTAAGTATTCTGAAATTTTATAATATGCTTTATTACACAACTGTCGTTTAATATTAGATTTAAATTTATTTATAGTTAAGGCTTTTATGTGATTGGGAACTTTATTATAGAAATGTATACAGTAACCCTTAAAAGATTTGCTAATTTTCTGGAGCCTGGTCTTATGACTGACTAGATTATTTCTATTTCTAGTATTTCTGTCATGAATATCGCTAACCTTTTGAAATTGTTCTAATATTCTTATGGACATACATTAAATTAGCGAATATAAATTCTGATGCTACTGTCATTATATTTATTTCTTTAAATTTTTCTCTCAGAGATTGTCTGGAGCCCAACGAATAAATAGATCTTATGGCTCATTTTTGAAGAAGAAAGATGGTATTAATGTCAGCAGCACCACCCCACAACAAAATTCCGTAACTCATTAGGCTATGAAAGTAAGCAAAATAGACCAATCGAGCTGTATCAATGTCAGTCAATTGGCGAATCTTGCCCACTGCAAAAAGTGCAGCACTCAGCTTTTTAGCTAACGCTGTTATGTGGGGACCCCATTGAAGTTTAGGATCCAATGTGATTCCCAAAAACTTAGTAGTCTCGACAAGGCTCAACAGATCCCCGTTCATAAAAATGTTGGCATTCACTTTTTTTACGTTAGGTGTTATAAACCGAATGCATTTAGTTTTTTGGCTGTTTAACAGTAAATTGTTAACGCCAAACCAATGTACTATTCTTGAGAGAGTGTGGTTTACTTCGTCAAAAATTGATTGATGTCGTTTAATTTTAAATATCAGTGAAGTGTCATCAGCAAACAACACTACCTCACATTTATCCCTTATAAAATAAGGCAAGTCAAAAAGAGAATATAAATCAAAAAGAGAAAGGGTCCAAGAATTGAGCCCTGCGGAACCCCCATAGTAACAACAGATCAATGTGATTTTTGTCCGTTGACATCAACCCTTTGAACCCTATTGTTTAAATATGATTTACATGCGATTAATCCAATATTTATTTATACAGGCTATATCAAGACTGCTTCCGAAAAAGAAGCAGGGTGGTAGTTTTAGCGACTTCAGACACATTGCAATTAAAAAAATTGCAATAAAAAGCAACAAATTTTTGTTGTAATTTTTTCCTATCGTCGCGTCCTATTTGGGTGGTAAATTATAACTGAATATATTTTCTTCTTAAAGAGTACCTAGTGTACATCATCATCATCATATCAGCCACAGGAAGTCCACTGCTGAACATAGGCCTCCCCCAATGATCTCTACAATGACCTGTTGGAAGCGGCCTGCATCCAGCGACTTCCTGCGACCTTAGTCAGATCGTCCGTCCACCTTGTAGGCGGGCGTCCAACACTTCGCTTGCCTGTACGTGGCCTCCACTCGAGAACCTTTCGGCCCCAACGGCCATCGGTTCTACGAGCTATGTGCCCGGCCCACTGCCACTTCAACTTGCCAATCCTATGGGCTATGTCGGTAACCTTGGTTCTCCTACGGATCTCCTCATTTCTGATTCGATCTCGTAGGGAAACGTAAACACCGAGCATAGCCCGCTCCATGGCTCGTTGAGTGACTTTGAGCCTTTTAATGAGGCCTTTTAATTTTAATTTTTTTAATTTAGTGTACATACATCCCTATAATTTTAAAGACGCTATCGCACGGTAGGGTTTACATTATGATTTTAGCAAAAATTATGGTTGTACCACCTAAACACGATGATATTTAATAAGTTACAAAAAAAATGTCGTTTTGTAGCAATAATTTTAGATGCATTGTGTTTGCAATCACTAAAACTACCACCCGGCTTGGTTTTCAGTAGCAATCTTGATATACCCTGTGTAGGCGTGCGGAGGTCTAGAACCCGGAGATGGGCACCAACGTTCCGCCGCGACTTCACTGGGCGAGAATCCGAGTCGTTAACTCGGGCGCCGGAGCCCAGCGTATGCGGGGTGCATACGGGCTCTGGTGCGTGTTCGGGCACTCTATTTGACGTCTAGTCCCTAGGAATGTCGCTCCGAACGGTACGGTTTGTATAGGACGGGCAACGCAATGAAACGCACGATATCTATACATACATATAAATAAAATAGAAGTGTCTGTTTGTAAAGTGAAAATCCAAAAAAATTACCAACTATATATCGTTATATAAACGATACCTATAGCGAAAATGACATTAGATTTTTTTGTCTGTCTGTCTGGCTGTCTGTCTGTCTGTCTGTTTGTTCCGGCTAATCTCTGAAATGGCTGGACCGATTTTGACGGGACTTTTTGTCAGGTAGCTGATATAACAAGGAGTAACTTAGGCTACATGTATTTTAGAAATAATCTTTTATTTTAGAAAAATAACGTTTTTGTTAAATTCCACGCGGACGAAGTCGCGGGTACAGCAAGTATAAAATATACGCAGAATCGACCACGCCCCGTCCTATGGTACCCCTGGAGTACGCGATCGTCGAAATGCCGGCAAGCAACGTTGAAATCTTGATCGGTTCGTACTTCGGGCTTCTTCGGGTTTTTCCAGGCTTCTTCAGGTTTGTAGCTTCGGGTTTCTTCGTTTCTTCCTCGAAGAACTCTTCTGGATCCAGTGATTAGATATGGGTCGTTCGCGATTGAACGGGTCAAATAAACCAGCTCGCAAGAACCACGCGATCCATTCGATCTTTATGTACAATAAAACTCGTTCATTCGATCGATCGCGATAGGAGAATCGCGTCGGTTCAAACGAACCGAGAACCGAAAACCGAGAGCCGAGAGCCGAGAACCAAAACCCGTGAACAACGGTTCGCGAGCCGTTAACGTCCTGTGAAGTGCGACCCGACCTGAGTCGAGCCGAATCAAGCCAAACAAACGTTCGGATATCATCGGTTTTAGAGACGAATACAGACACTAAATCGTTAGAATGTAAATGACAAGGTTAATATATGCTTTGAGTGGTAGGCTTTAAAGTTTATTTTGCGTTACAATTTTATAGTGTTGTCTTTTTGAGTGAGTTGAAGTTAGTTACGTCTTGATTTATGATTACTTGCGAATTGCGTTTGAAAATATTGTCATCAAGTAATAACTCCTTTTTGTTCGTTTTTCGTAATTAGTATCCCATTGTCCTAATATTTTGCCTATTACGTTTGTTGTAAAATTGTTTTTCACGTGTTTCAGTTGTAAAAGTGATATTTTTGTGTAAAATAATAGGTAATATGAACTTTAAAACGTGTTTACCTACCTATACTTCTACTAAGGACCTATTCATTTATATCAATGACTTAAACGGAACCAATCGTTCGATTGATCGAGTCATTTAAACCGGTTCATTTCATAGTTTGATCAGTATTGATCCGGGTCTTAAAAATTGAACGAATTGCACATTGCTACCAGTGATTTCCTGAATTTGCTTGCCAGCTTAAGTATTCCGAGGCGTTACTATAGGGAGACCCCCGTGAAACGTTCCTATTTTTGGGTCCATTTTCACTTCGGGGCGCGGTCATTTTCCCCCTTTATTTCAATAAATACCCTATGCACAGTTATTTGTTATACATCGTTAGATAGGTCTCGTCACGCCCTTTAAAATGACATATGAATCATTAATGTGCGAGCGGTGGGTGCGAAGCTATTCAAAAAAATGTTACAAAAAACCGTAAAAATGCACCCAATCCGCCCACACATACTACGATCGTGGCATGACGAGACCTTACATAAGTTTCTTATTTACTACGCGGATGATGTGCGCGTGCGTCGTCAACACCCTGTATTGTTTTCAAAATTAAAATTAAGTCTTTCAGTAAATTTCTCTATCTATAATATTTACGATACTTCTATGTCGCATCGCCGTAGGACACCAGGTATACGCTGTCATAATACCTCGTCTACGTAATAAAAATATCTTCCAGAAATTGTGTATGTATATTAGGTAGGACAAACTAAAACAGCTTACATCTGGCACCTCTTGTACAGCATGCCATTTAAATGGAAATGAGACACATTGAGGATGACTGCTTTGTTAATAGAATATGTTATCCTTTGTTCGAATAGGCTATGTCGAATCGACTGTTTATATAGTAAAACTTCTACGTGCCTGACAGATACCTTAATGTAGAATTAGTGTCAAAATAGGTAACCGGCAGAATAAAATATGTAATAAGATTTTAGTATATATAAACTCACATCTTTTTCCAGAACGGGTTGGCAGAAGTACAACCAGAACACATACGTTTCGCCTTTTGTGTTCCGTCCCACGGTGTGGAGCCTATAGCCATATCGGGCACAAATTCCTAACTCCGGGCTGATAATGAATAGAAAAATCCTTACTAATATTATAAAGGTGAAAGTTTGTATGTATGTATGGATGTTTGTTACTCTTTCATGAAAAAACGGCTCAACAGATTTTGATGAAATTTGGTATAGTGATAGCTGACACCCTGGATTAACACATAGGCTACTTTTTATCCCGAAAAATGTAGTGTTCCCGTGGGATGAGTCAGGAAACCAAATATACATATTTTCTACTCTTTCAAATTCAAATTGTTGGCACGGGATGTCCTCTCCTACGGAAGGGAAATATAGTCGACGGCACGCGGGAAATATAGTTAGTAGACACGCGAAATAATATGTTCTTGATGTGGATTGGACTCAAAAACTATCTGCACCCGGGCGAAGCCGGGCCCGACAGCTAGTATAATATACAATATCACTTTGCCCGACTCGGGGTTCCAACCCGAGACCTTAGCTTTGCAATCATACCGTAGTACAACTGTGCCATCGAGGCATATTTTAGTACACCATGTTTTTAATCTAAAAAATGTACGAGGAGGAAAAGGATGAAATGCAAATATTTATTAAACATTCAAATAAAATTATAATTTACGGATTTTATCGCGGATTTGGTTTTATTTTTACATTTTTTTAACTTCCCGACGTTTTAATTAATTTATAGCTTTCGTCAGTCTGCTCCCTCGCCACGAATCCGTAAATAATAGTTTTATTTCAATAATGAAACACTTCAAATAGGTCCACAACTTGACTACAGTCTAGATGAGGCAATAAATAAAGTCATGCTGCGCCGTCCACATATTCTAAATCTGTGTTCGACCGTAAAACAAACTGCATCAATTTACGAAGAATTCTTGGCGGTTGTGTACATATACTATATCTGTAAGGAGGCTTCGCATTTTTATAATAAAAAAATAACACAATAGTCACATCTATAGTACTGGCCCCACAATAAATCGAGTCTTGTTCGTTGGGTGTTAGAAATTACGAGATTTTTCAATTACACAAACACCCAGACCCGACACGAATACTTGTGGTTCACACAAACACTTGTCGTGGTGCGGGAACCGAACCCGTGGCGTCTCGTTGCACAGCCGGCGTGTAACCAACAGCACCACGGAAACTGTCAATTATCATAAGGTTTCTCCTTAGAGGGCTGCTGTTAAACATTATGAGAGGTAATTAAATTAAGAAGTAATGACAATTTTAAAGTAGGACGATCCTTCAGTTAACCTGGGTCTTTTCATATACATAATTTTTACGACTTCATATTTTGTTAGATGAGCATGCCGTTTGCCTTATGATAAGCGATACGACCTCTCATGAACAGTACCAAACCAAACAACACCTTGAATTACAAAACAATGCTTGGCATTCCACTGCGCTCGCCATCCTGAGACATAAGATATTTAGTCTCAATATATCCAGTAGTTACTCTGGTTATAATGTCCTTCAATCCGAAACACAACAGTGCATTTACACTGGTGTTTGACGGGAGAAATAGACAATGCGGTGGTACCTACCCGGGCGACTTCTCACATATGAGACCTACCACTAGTTAATTTGATGAGAAAGAACTGAAATAAAACTACACATGACATTGCATTATTTATTTCCGTTATAAATAATATTATCCAAATCAATAAATGCTACGATAACGTATTAACTAAGCATTTGAGTCTTTAACTAATAAACACATTATGGCTCATTTTAACAAACTTACAAGCATTTTAATTTCTGCATTTTCTAACAATTTCGACAAGTGCTAACAGATAAATGTTATTTTACTTTCTTAAATGCTTTTATTACAGACTATACTTCAATTTATTGTAAAAAAGTAATGAATCCAAATGATGATATTTATTTTCACATTATGTACTGCCAAAAAAAAACAAGGCTTGAAAAAAGGAATAAAATATTGCATAAATTGATCTTAGCATTTAAAATGGAAGTTAGACTTTAATTTGCGTGCGCACTTGTGGAAAACGCTAGATGACCTAGGAACAGAGATGCTGAATGTTAACATATGATTTTAGTTACAGTTAGTTGATATGAAAGCATAAGAAATACAAGGTCACTTCAGATTTACGTAGGGCAGGAAGCAACTTACAAAAATTTTGAAATCTTCATATTTTGAGTTATACGGTATACCATTTATTTATGAACACCAATAGTGGCTCGTATTACCCATCAAAGCTTTTGTACCATTCTCAATTTACATATAATTATAACTCGCCAGATAGATACTACCTTAAAAATATTTATTGGTGATAAAATGGTTAAAATAAGACAAGAGTCTGCATATATTTGAATCTTATACAGTGGCATCACTCAAAACACGAAGTAAACTCCAGAATAATGATACTAACTAAATTGATGAATACAATTGCATTCATAATTGTTACACATTCAGTAGGAAAGATTCATGTAGTCTGTAGATTATGTAATTATTATTAAAATGTCTTTATAATGAAGGTACCTTGGACCACCAATCGCTCCAATTGTTGACCCTTTGCGAAACATCAAGCACAGACCAATTAGGAGATGGTACGTCTGGTGCCAACCAATTAAAATCATCTAGACGGTCCCAATGGTTCAAACTTTTGTCTAGTGATGACATGTTAAAATGCTTTTCCAAATCTTCATAATGTAAATTGTATGGGGCGGTCCGAATGTCTGAACAGTCTTCTACTATGCCTTTACTTGTCACATGCAGGTATATATCGCATTTGTTTGAAGTATGCATCCTAAGCTGTTGGCAAGCTGTTATTATTTTACAGTTACTGCATTTTTCTATGAACACTGATGATGTTACTGGCCCCGAGAGTACCACACAGTTTTCTAAGTTGGTCAAGTGCAAAGTGCCCATAACACCTTTAAGGCCTATGGTACAATTTTTAAGGTTACGGAGAGCTACATCGCGTTGGAACAAATCTTCGTTTTCGAGTAACAAAACATTGTTTTCTTTTGAATCGAATCCAAACAATTTCTCGTCCCATTTATTGCTGTCCTTTTTCGCCGCACCGTCGCTCTCATCTATGGAGTTCTGCTTTTGGTCATGTAATTTCGGTAACTTCTTCTTTGAAAAACCAAATTTTTTGCGGGGCACATATCTATCTTCCAATTCGTAGCACTTAGTTTGCAAATTCTGCACTATTCCTAAATATTTGCGCATATTGAATTCTTTTAAGAAAAATGCTGATGTCACTACATGTTTCTGTAATTCGTTGACTTCTCGTTTGATGTTGTCGAAATGTGATGGCAGCGTGTTAGTTTCTAACGTGGGTACTTGAGCCAAAAGGTCTTCTATGTATTCTGATTTGATTTTGAAAGCCCCAGAGAAATAATCCTCATTTTCATTGCAAGCATCTACTTCTTCCCTAGCCTTATGAGCCTTCTGAAGTTTTTCTAAGCGTTGTGCATCTCGCCTACTAAGTTTTTCTAAAACACTATTTTTGTCACTCATTTTCCCTTTAGCAAATTGTCAATCTTCTTGTTCAATTCAGGATCTCTGTTTGCGGCTTCCTTTAATACATCTATAGTTTGTTTCGTTAGTCTCCTTGCATCGGTATGTTTTGATCCTTCGTCAAACTGAAACAGTATGCAATATTTATGTAAGTCTAAATATTTGACTGAATTTATAATATTATTTAATTTGATACATGTCAAAATGGATCAAACTTGATGAATAATTCTACAATTGGTAAAATCTACATGAATGAAATGTGGGATGGACTTGGACACTGATATAAGTTAAATTTATATTATAATATATAGTTTACATCCAAAGTAATTAAGTTTTCCTAAATTTTGCAACTGTAAACACAAGATATTTTGTTAATTAAACACCAATCCCATAGCCAGATATACAATACACCCATTATGCTTATTAAATTTAAAAGCAAACCACAGTTTTGTTAGAAAAAGACACAAATAGTTCTCAATAACAAATGAGAAATATAAACACCATTTTACAAAACACTTGATTAACACAAACATGCACAGAGTCCCAATCTGATACCCTCTAATGGTAAGTAATAAGAGACCAGAACAAACAATACGGTATTAATTATATAATGACCTTTTTGAGGAGTTCATCATCAGGTTTGACCAACTTGAACAATGCTAAACCGATGGTTCCAAAAGTAACCACCCAGAATGTGGCTCGTATTGCAACATTCATCTCACCAAGTTTATATCTTCCTGTTTACAATTTGCCTTCACTGGACCACACTTTGTGATCAAATTCACGCGTCTTTTGATCAGCGATCTTTTCACCGAGTCCGTAGTATCCCTCCAGTACCCAGTTGTGATTTTTAAACATGTAATAACGGAATTCTGAAAATAACATATGATTTATGTTACATTTACTCTGAGATGCCAACCTATAACAAATTTACCTAGTTATTTTTTTTTACTGATTAAACAAATTGACTTAATTATGGCATACCTCATTGTAACAAAATGTACAAAGAATGAATCCAAAACTCAACATAATTGGAAGTGTCGCTTTGGCAGGTTTTGCACCATTTCTTACACTAGATTATATCTGGGTTGATACAAATAATGTACCAATAGCTTATTGTGCCAGCTCACTCAGTGAATAAAATACAACAGTTAAGCTACATCATAAAAGTTAATCTCGAAAAAGAACATTATTTTGTATCATTCATGTCCAATAAATGGAATTGAGTGAAATTACCTTATTTTATGCATTTGCCCAAACATCTATTTGTTTTAAGGTTAGAAACTTTATTGCCAGGATGCAATATTGGAAGAATGTGTGCAAGATTAAACTGAATGTTATGTCCAACTAATTAAATTCTCATAACCTGTAGTCATTATGAACTTAGAGATTTACTAAGATATATAAGTTCATATTGCCTATGATGTATGATATTTTCCAGAAAGAAAAATATAAAATATTGCCCCTCCGGTTCCCCCCAGAAAATGATGCAAACAAAGGCAATTTCAATTCATCCTTCATTTGTCTAAGACATCCCATATGTAAAATATATATTGAGCCATAATCAATAAAAGGAAATCATAATTGATCTTATGCATTCCTATTAAGTTGTTGAATCACATTTTTATATAAAAATAATGATAAAAAGTGAGAGTTCTTCTTTGTATGAAAATGTATCCTTCTATCCTACTCATTTCAAAAACGATTTTGTTCTACTAACTATATGACTAACACAACGAATTAGTTGTTGCTCATTTGACGTAAAATCACTCATAGATAACTCATAGGTACTCACATTACGTTCTTAATATGCAAATAATAATGAACCACGACTTGTTCCTTTAATATTACGGTTCACATGAAAAGTGAAGTGTAAAATTGCCATCTTTGTTCTTATTTTAACACTAAATAAGGGAATAAAAATAACATACCCCGGTCTGTGTTCAACTTGTGCCAGACACCGTAACTAACAGCAAATGCGAGTGCTTCGGCGATAAATACAGTCTTCAGCGTATATCCAATAAACCGTTTGTACGCCGGCTTAGGAGTTTTTGTTAACATAATAAATAATAAAATGAACGTAGAATTTTTGTATTTTTTCTTGTAATTCCAATCACATTCCAATACTAAATTTATTAGCATGAATGTCTCGCACGGTGACGTAAGGGGAAAGGAGGATTGCGTTCGGAAATGTTTAAGTATTTTTTGTTTAAAAACTATATTTCATTTTTTAGGTGTTTTTAAATAAACTCATTTGCAAAAAAAACGGGCACCTAAGCAATGAACCATTTCAAATGTTACTATTGGTTTGTTTGATAATTATAGGTAGTTTTACTTTCACAATTTTGTAACTTAATAAGCAAATAACCGTTTTCGTCAGTATTACCATAAAACTTTGATAAAATTTATGGGTTTTAATGCTAAAGTTCACTAGTAGTGTATGCTCGCTAGTAGTACATATGCTCGTGAAGTAAAAGTTAACAAAGATTTTTGTTTGTTTTTTCTTTAATAAAGTAAAAGCAGATAAATGTTTAGTATCGAGTGTGACCCCCTCTAGCTGAAATCATAGCTTGAATTCGTCTGGGTATGCTAGCGAGGATATCCCGGATACTTGCTTGCGGAATACGTTCCCACTCCGCGGTAATCACATTCTTCAGCTCTCTGATGGTCTGCGGAGCCGGTTGTACTGATCTCACGCGTCGTTTCAGAACGTCCCAGACATGTTCTATAGGATTGAGCCTGGTTCTGGAAGAAAACCATGTACCCAACCACGGGATGATCGTTTTCTTGTGAGTCGCGCATTGAGAAATCGCAAGTCTTCGTATGTGGACCTTAAGAACAACCTCGAAGAAGTAAGAAATGTGCATATTAGTCTATGGACGGTCAGGAGGAGGCTTCTCGCGGCCAATATACGCAGTCATCGCCCGGCCCGCGGCCCTAAGTTACTCCGTGAGCACAGAGTTGCCAGGCTTAGGTTTGCTCGAAATTGTGAGTCATGGACTCAAGAAGACTAGAATAGGATATTGTTCTCCGATGAAGCCAGGATATTTCTGTTCGGTGAAGATCGACGTCGGCGAGTGCTACGAAGACGAGGAGAACACTTTGCAGAGGCTTGTTTTGAAGAAATCACACCTTATGGTGGGGGCTCTGTTATGTTTTGGGCAGGAATAAATTCAATGGATCGTACAGAGTTAGTCTTCATTGAAAACGGCTCACTGACTGGATATCGATACATAACGGAAGTTCTAATTCCTCATGCACAACCCACATTGGCCGCTTTAGGCGAAGACTCAATTTTTATGGACGACAACGCTAGCGCCCACCGGTCTGGCGATGTGGAAGCGTATGTGCAAGAGGTCGGCATTCGTCCTTTGGATTGGCCAGCTCGAAGTCCCGACCTCAATCCTATAGAGCATGTCTGGGACGTTCTGAAACGACGCGTGAGATCAGTACAACCGGCTCCGCAGACCATCAGAGAGCTGAAGAATGTGATTACCGCGGAGTGGGAACGTATTCCGCAAGCAAGTATCCGGGATATCCTCGCTAGCATACCCAGACGAATTCAAGCTGTGATTTCAGCTAGAGGGGGTCACACTCGATACTAAACATTTATCTGCTTTTACTTTATTAAAGAAAAAACAAACAAAAATCTTTGTTAACTTTTACTTCACGATCATATGCACTACTAG
The DNA here is from genome assembly GCA_009982885.2 of Hyles vespertilio. NCBI lineage: Eukaryota > Metazoa > Arthropoda > Insecta > Lepidoptera > Sphingidae > Hyles > Hyles vespertilio. The sequence goes on from CM042815.1 coordinate 4,402,775, forward strand.
CGAGCATACACTACTAGTGAACTTTAGCATTAAAACCCATAAATTTTATCAAAATTTTATGATAATACTGACGAAAACGGTTATTTGCTTATTAATTTACAAAATTGTGAAAGTAAAACTACCTATAATTATCAAACAAACCAATAGTAACATTTGAAATGGTTCATTGCTTAGGTGCCCGTTTTTTTTGCAAATGAGTTTATAAACAACTTTATACACAAATTATTTAATGCATATATTATAGCGTTGCTTGTTTGTGGGACTGCCGATTGCGATAATAGTTTTGTGTTAGTAATATTTACGGTAATTTAATATGTTTTCGAACGCACGGCGACTTTGTAGTAATAAGCACGTTTCATTTTACTCTTCATTATTCAATATTAAACATATTTAGCTTCTGCCAATAAATAATAAATACATTATTTCATGTGCCTGGTCTGCTTGCATATAGCTTCTGAACTAATAGATTTCAAATTGATTAGGTATTGATTTATTGATTATACAGTAAACTGTTGCAAGTCGCTGTGCAATGCGTGTATGCTGTGTTATGTCAGGTGCAGTTAGGTGTTCCTTTATTTTTTACTGTTCAGATCCTTTCGCGCTGGGTGTACAGTGGAAATGTAGCCAGAGTAACTATTGGATTTATATTGCGACATAATATTTTATGCTGCATCCTCAGGATGGTGAGCGCAATAATAATTGAATATATAGGTACATAATTTACTCAAAAATGTTATACCTACTTTAAGAACAACAGAAGCGGAAAACACGAATCAATTAATAAATGCCTTTATTTGTATATAAGAACCTTCCCATGTAATCTGTACGTAAAGCAGCGTACATGGATGCTACAATGATGCCATTTATGTCTGCGCGTAATTTGTTGTAGCTGTAATTCTTACTATTTTCGGTGCTTAGGAAAACCAGGGCCGAGCATTACAATGACCTACCGGCCTTTTAGCCTAATCCAACACTGCTTGAAATGAGAATAAGTGACATCATAGTGATAGAAGAACTTCAAGTTATAGGGTTAATTGCAGACTTTGCAAATGTATTTCCATAACATAATAGCTTGCTAGTCGCAACTCAGTAGGTACTTAGTTATACATTCTGTATTAGCCCATGTACGTCCTACTGCAGGACACAGGCCTCCTCTACAATCGACAATACGACTGAGAGTGGTTAGGATATATAGTCCACCACGCTGGCCTAGTGCGGGTTGGCGGACTTACATACCATAGATTTTTTTATAAATCGCTATGGTATGCAGGTTTCCTCACGATGTTTTCCTTCACCGTTTTAGTGCGTGGTGATTGGCTATCAATACCATAGATGATCAAAACACACATGACTCCGAAAAATCAGAGGTGTGCCCTGGTATTCGAACCCGCGACCACAATTGACATGTTGGCAGTTGCGTTTAGTACGTTTACCAACAGGCCACCACGCACTTTTACTTAGTTGTACATACCTATTATTATTTATAGAGGTGCAATGCGCCATGTGCCATAGAGAAGGTCGAACAGCTACGAACTAGTAAAATCAATGAAATTTCCATGACCGTGTGCATATCTACATAATATCTAGGTACATCACTCACGTAAGTTACGTTTTTTTAATATTATTGATATCGAGATATCAGCCCGTGGGCCCTACTATATTAATCCGAAACGAAATTCGAAACTTCGTGACGTTTTTCGTTTCGAAACCTACTCTGTAACACGAAATTCGAATCTTCGGATCGAAGAATGAATGATTCCAATTTATCGGCAATACGAACATTTACAGAGTAGGTACATTCAGGGGCCCTACTATATAAATCCGAAGGTCGAATCTTCGTGACGTTTTTCGTTTCGAAACCTACTCTGTAATACGAAATTCGAATCTTCGGATCGAAGAATGAATGATTCCTATATATCGGCAATACGAACATTTACAGAGTAGGTACATTCGTATCGTCACAAACTTCGTTCGTCCGAAGTTTCAAACTTGGTTTCGGATGAATATAGTAAATAAAAATGTAAATGTTCGGATTGCCGATATATTCGAATCATTCATTCTTCGATCCGAAGATTCGAATTTCGTGTTACAGAGTAGGTTTCGAAACGAAAAACGTCACGAAGATTCGAATTTCGGATTTATATAGTAGGGCCCCGTGTACGTCCCAAGGCATGGTACGAGCCTTCTCTACAATCTAAAGTACGATTGAGAGGGGTTTTTAGTTAAGCTTTAATCATAAATTTGATTTAAAGTTATTTACGATAAAATATAATGAAAATTAATGTAATTAAAACGATATTTTAAACAAAATATTTATTTTGTTTAATACATAAAACTTAAAGCATAATGCATTTTTTTGTCTCTACCATGATACAATTCATATTATAACATATTAATTGTTAAACATTTTGATATTATTCTGACCAGTCCGGCGCTTCGGTATTTTCTGAAACAAACATTTAATTTTTATGACCTAAAAACGACAAACTTTTTTTTAGATGACCCATTGCTATAAGACTGGTAAGCGAACTAAGGGTCCGTGGTACGAGTCTAGACAAAAATGTCAGTGAGACTTTCCGAGAATATGTGTTTTCATAAGTATTTACTAGTGGTTGATATAAGTGAGGGACCGTCTGGTTAGGCACCACACCAATATCGATTTCTCCTGCCAATAAAAAGTGTAAATGGATTCTTATATTCCGGTTTGAAGGACATTGTATTCAGGGTTACTACTGGACATAATGAGACTTAAAATCGTATGCCTCAGAATGGCGAGCGCATCAGAATGACAAGCATTGATTTGTAATTCATGGTGTTGTTTGGTGTCACTACTGTCTATGAGCGGTAGTACCACTTACCATCAAGCAAGGAAGGAAGGAAGGGCAAGCTCGTCACGCCATTTGCATAAGCCATAAGGGGTCAGAATGTAAACTCATATAAATTATAGGAGCTTACGTTCTTACCCCTTCCATCCGTGTACTACGGTGATACAACGTACAGTGCAATTTAGTTTAGCTGTTTGATGCTTCTTCAACCAAGTTAAGCAATTAATATCAGTGAAGTCTATGAACCGTGTTGCTTTATGATGGCAACCAATAACCATCAGGTGAACTGAAGGAATGAATAAATTGCTAACCCTCTTCATCTTCGTCGCAACTCTCTTCACATTCTTCTGATTCGGTCACCGGGAAATTTTCCTTACAGAAAGCTGGAACTTCATCGTCATCACTGTTCGAATCCTGGACAAAATAAAAATATCAGCTGAGCATTATATGTAAATATTGTATATACAAAAGTAACATACATAGTCATGACCCCACACAAAATATGGACCTATATATGACTTCTAAGGCCTGCTTCGTGGGAATTAGAAACTACGGGAGAACTTTCGGCATTACAAACACCACACCCGAAACAAATCATTGTAGAGAAGATAAACATAATTATTGTTCTTATTCGTTCTTAAAGCATATCGTATGTTTTGTCCCTTCCGAACGAATTTAGAATTAAGTTTGAGCAAAGAAGACAAAACACTCCGAAAATTGGTTTTAAAACTGTGTATGAAAAAGGCCGAATATGTACGAGTATAGGAGCGGGGATCGACACTGCGGCCTTTCGTTTTACAGCTCGCATCAAACCAGTTGCATGTAATGTAGGTGAAACACAGAAGGTGAAATTAAAATACATATATTTTTTAAAGATATCGTCATATTTATCGCTTCTCCTTTTGTGTCAATGGCTCAAATGATGTAGATACACTGTTATTTAAGTTTTTACTATATCCCAGGCCAGTAGGTCGCTACGTCAATAGTAGGGTCTGTAGCCTCGATGATGTCATTTCTTGCGCAGTTGTTAGGGCACAGTGGACACATGAGCAAGTGCGATATACTTTGTTCTGGGTCATCGCTTAGCATCAGGCAAACGGCATGTGTGTCTCACCATTCATAGCAATAAAAAAACTGGCCAAGTGCGAGTCGGACTCGCGAAGGGTTCCATACCATCATCCATAAAAGAAACAATAAAAATCACGTTCAACATTAACTGCTAACACCGCTTCGGAAGGTTTTGTAGCTGTGAAGAAGAAAGGGCAAGAAACTCAGCAATACGGTAGCCGGTAGGTACTCAGTCGGTTTGTATAAATATGGAATAAATCGTAACTTATATAATGTGGCATAAATCATAACTTACATCATTCGTATATTTCGCCACAGCGACGCCGTTGAGCATATGGAAGCGGAACCTACTGTGGTATCCTGTTCGGACTCCATCAACACAGTCACCCTCGCATGGTAACCAATCCTCCCATTTCGACATCGGACATTCCAACGTCGACTCCGGATCTACCACAGGCACGGGGCTGGACAAAATAAATAAATACACCTGATTGTCACATACATAGTCATAACCCCACACCATTCTTAGATTCAATGATATCATTTTCGGTGTAATAGACATTCAGACCCGAAAGAAATATATATAGACTACACAAACATTCGTGATGATTTGCCTCTATGAGTCTATGCTAAGATCGAACCTGTAGCCTCTCGTTTCGCAACCAGCGTCTAACCAACTGCGCCACGTAGGCTGTTCAATAATAAATAATCACTGCATGTTTATTTATAAACAGCACAATGGCCAACCGTTTCAAAGGCTACCAGAGACAAAGTTTAATTCCTGATAATTTAGTTAGGATTATTAAAATCATGTTTCTATCTGATAGGAAAACGAACACCGACATCGGTGAAAATTGCCGTGATAACCCACGATTTGCTTGTGTTTGACCTCAGGTTTAATGATGTTTGACTCGTTCACAGGAGTTAATTTTAACACTTTAGTTTAGTACTATTAAATGACGATCAAGTAACATAGAGCAATGTCAGACGCTACTGTAGCGTAAGTTAGTGCCAAATTTTAATCTCAAATTTCTAGTAAAATCGCGTGTCTGCGGCCTACCCTTGATGTCCTAATATCAAGACGGATTAATTGTTTAAACTGGCGAGATATGATTGGCGAAAAAAACTACAAATTAATATTAAATCCGGGTCTTTTAAAAATAGATATGTATAGGTACCTTGGGGTAGTTGTTGTAGCAGTCACAGGTATTTCTATACCAGTATTGTCGCCACCACCGCCATTTCCATCACCTGTACTTCCGTCACCATCGTCTGTCACTGAAATCACAGATTTTTTTTTTTTTTAATTAAGGCAGTGTTACAAGATATCGTGCTGGTGGTAGGACTTTCATATGTTAGAGGCCGCCTGGGTAGGTACCACCGCAATGTCTCTTTCTCCCGTCAAACATCACTATAAATGCACTGTTGTGTTTCGGATTGAAGGACATTGTAGCCAGAATAACTACTGGATATTTTGAGACTTAACATCATATGTCTCAGGATAGCGAGCGAAGTGGAATGCCAAGAATTGCTTTGTAATTCAAGGTGTTTGGTTCTCCTACTGTGTATTAACGGTCGTATCGCTTACCATCAAGCAAACGGCATGCTCGTCCCGCCATTCATAGCAATAAAAAAAATGTCAAGACAGTATAAAATGATACAAAACAAGGACAACAAATCACCCGAATGTACTGGCCAAGCATTTAATGACTCAAAGCTGACACGGAGACTTAAACGAATAATTCCACGAGATCTACTAAGATAGATTTGATGAATGGTAACGGACGTATCACTGGATGATGATAAAAACTTTGATTGAACACAACTTGCTAAATGCTGCTTAAACAAAAAAAAGTTAAAAGTATATATATTTATTTATACTTCATTGCATACCAAAAAAAATAACTAAGAATTAAACATAAAAATAAGTGCAACAATGTGCGGTGTTTTCGTAAAACGGCGATTACTTCCAGGCAACCTTAAGATGTACTAGAGTAACTAGAGTGACTTTAAACAGATTATGAAACTTTGTTACAGATAAACGAAAATGTTCAAATGCTCATTTGATAGTAATAAATACATCCACCAGGAACATACATTTCCAACCACACATTAAAATCAATGGGGTCTGGTGTGATAGGTGTAGAAACTACGAAAGGCTTTTCGATCTCACGAACACCCAGACACGAAGCAAGTATTTGTGAGCCGCACAAAGATGTGCTTCGGTACTGTTTGAACCGCGTCCATTAGTTTCATAGCCAGTGACATAGAGCATTTCAAAAACCTTAATAATGATAATCGCAATCTAAATGACGTAACTTTAATTTAATTTTCAAACTTACGGCATCCTGGACGAAAATTATTAGAAATCACTGCCTTGTAATTCTTATTTTCTTCCGTTATGTTCTCGTCGGTTGATGGGTCTCATTCATTGCTTAATTCTATTATTAAACCCTCATGATCTATTATTACATTTAATACTGGATATCGCTTATTTGTATTCCAGATACGAGTTACTTTACAAATCACTTATGTTACTAAATCGATGTAAAAAAAAACGAAGTTCCTTTCGATTAATTAGTGAAGGAATTGTAATAAAATTTTATTTCTTAAGTTATAAAAATAATATTTTTTTTATTATTAACAAATATAATGTAAACTTAATCAGTAGGCTCAATTTTAATAATAATTGGCAAATATATATAGTCAAATCTAGGGTTGATGATTGACAGCAGGGTAACAAACTAAAATTGTAAATAATAATACATTTATTAAGGAGGATCAGTTCTATCCTATATCGGTATATGTTCTATCTTATATCGGTACGGTTTTATTATGTAATTTTAATTAAATGTCATCATCAAAAGAATCATTTGGATACCACCATCATTATGTTTATTTTTATTCACATATTTAGGCATTTTATGTTTCTTTTGTACCAATTTGATTTATGATATTTGATGAAAATTCGAAAATGTCGCAACGTTTCCCACTTAATTTTAGGCTACAGCGTGTTCTTAGTTCTTACTATTATATAGCCTTTAACATATTAATATGTATTTGGATATTTTATTGCCTTTATGAGAGTTATAATCCCACAAACTTATCTGACCCGGTGAGAGAGTCGCTGTTGTCGAATTTGGTGTTGCCATTAAAAATAGATATTGCAATAAAGTGGGTGAAGTAAGATTTTTCAATTCGACCAATAGTGTCAGGAAAATGAGTGGACCAGTTTCATTTGCATGTTATTTTTCCTTCCCAAGATTTCAAACAAATCGCTCCCCATACCCTTAAAAAAGTGTATCTGTATCAGCCCATATACTATATGTCCCACTGTTGGGAACTGCCCTATTCTACAATCGAGAGTGCTATTGAGGGTGGTTAAGCCATATCATATAGTCTACCATGCTAGCCTGATGCGGGTTGGTGGACTTATATACCATATATATTCTTATAAATCGCTATGGTATGCAGGTATCCTCACTATGTATTCCTCCACCGTTTTAGTGCGTGTTTATTGACTATCAATACACACATGACTCCGAAAAGCCAGATTTGTGACCTGGGATTCGAGCCCACGACCATCGTGAACATGTTGGCAGCGTCAGGCCCATTTACCAACAGGCCACCACGCACGTAGCGATACATTTTAGTTTATGATATGTGCTTACATCTATTCTACTAGTACGTACAAAATTCTGTTTACGTGGAATTTATTTTGAAAAGCTGACAACACAAGCCTGTGGTGGCAGCTACGCGTTGATAAAATTTTTCGAAGGTGTAAAATTAAATTATTATATAAATATAATTATAATTTAAATTTTTTTGAAATTGGTGTCTGAAGACGCTTATCTTCCTTCGTAAAGTTGAATACCTGGAGTCTAACGTTCCTAGCGTCACTTTTAAAAGTTTTCGGCATTTTTCACTAATTTTTAATAATGCAGGAAAAATAAATACATTGAGTAAACAACCAATGGCGGTTATGTCAGTGAGTGGCAGGTAAATTGTCAATTCCAAATGACGTCGTTGTTTCCACTTTTGGCCACCGGGCCAGATAAGTTTGTGGCTCTTTAAATAAAATGTATGACATCATTTTCAAATAAAGAAATAAAAACGATAGTCAAATGTTTTAAAGTGTCGTTAAAACTTTTCGTGAGAATTTTATCCGTCTAGCCCCCTTTCACAACGCGCGATAAGGAACTTCGTTCCAAAAAATGATAAACTGACCTGCTGTAGCGGGATTCCCTTCCACCGAGCAGTTGGCAGTGTCGTAAGTTCTAATAAGTTCCAAATGTAGTCTGGCGAAGGGTTTAATTTGTCCTTTGGTTAAATACTCCGTGCTGAACAGAGGCGATATTGGTTGTGGCGGTGACATCTCCTCGTTCGGCGACTGAAAAATATTTTGAATAACTGAAAACGCTATAGTAGAACCACATCAAAGCCTTTGCACATTATCCATCTTCTCATAGTCGTTTTATTTTATTGCAATGAATGGCGATACGAGCATGCCGTTCGCCTGATGGTAAGCGATACGACCGGTCATAAGCAGTAGCAAAACGAACCAACACCTTGAATTACAAAGGAATGCTAGGCATTCCACTGCGCTCGCCATCCTGAGACACGAGACATGTTAAGTCTCAATATGTCCATTAGTTACTCTGGCTACGATGTCGTGACATGACAATAAAGTTATTAAATAAATATTCTTTGTAATACTCTGAAATAACACGCATCCCAGAAACAGTCTTTAACACACAGATAATATAAAAACTCCGAACCTCAAATTTCAATCCTTTATCCGTTCCAGCATCCATAGGGTATAGATTGAAGACGATATTATCAGCCCAGTCGTTGGTATACACAGAGCAAAGCTCCAAGTTAGCCGCTCCTAGGAACCAATCAGGAGAGGGCAGGAGAGCAGTTACCAAGGAAACAAGGTGATGTTCCCTGGTGGCTCGGAAGCTGGTCACTGTCGACATATTTGTGTTCGGCGGCGCGGTCGCCTTGATTACTGTGCGGACCGAGTTGCCTAACTAGAAAGGATAAATTAAGGAAATTTTTTAAATACATACCGGGTATCTCAAGACTGCTACCGAAAACGAAGCCGGGTGGTAGTTTTAGTGGCTACAAACACAATGCAACTAAAATTTTCGCATAGAAACGTGACAATTATTTTTTATGATTTTTTAAATATCATCATTTTTGGGTGGTAAATCCATAGTTTTTGCTAAAATAATAATTTAAACTCTCTTATATCTTAGAGTATTTATAAATTAAAGGGTATACACTATTATTTTAGGAAAAAAATTATTTACCACCAAAATATGGCAATAGGAAAAAAATTTCAAAAAAAAATTGTCGCTTATTTTTGCAACTTTTTCTGTTGCATTGTGTCTGAAGTCGCTTAAACTACCACCCGGCTTCGTTTTCGGTAGCAGTCTTGATATACCCTGTATAATATAACACAGATGTAGATTGTCGTGACTGTAATTTAAAAAAAATATGTTAAGTGCGTGAATTAGGAAATGGAACGTAAAACAATATTTATCGTTTTGTATGAATGCAGGTTTCTTACAATGTTTTCCTTCGCCGTTAAAGTGCGCAATTGATTACCTATCAATACAACAAAGACTGAAAAAACGTAAAGAGAATGCAATTTTTTTCGAAGCCGCGACCGACATATCAGTGGCCAACAGACCATAACAATAATTAATTTTATTTAATTATTTTTTATATGTATTTTGTTTTATATTATACAGGGTATATCAAGACTGCTACCGAAAACGAAGCCGGGTGGTAGTTTAAGCGACTTCAGACACAATGCAACAGAAAAAGTTGCAAAAAAAAAGCGACATTTTTTTTTTGTTATTTTTTTCCTATGGCCATATTTGGGTGGTAAATACATTTTTTCCTAAAATAATAGTGTATACCCTTTTATTTATAAATACTCTAAGGTATAAAAGAGTTTAAATTATTATTAAAGCAAAAACTATGGATTTACCACCCAAAAATTACGATGTTCAAAAAAATCATAAAAAATAATTGTCACGTTTCTATGCGAATTTTTTTTTGCATTGTGTTTGTAGCCACTAAAACCCGGCTTCGTTTTCGGTAGCAGTCTTGAGATACCCAGTATATATAAAAATGTAGAAAAAGAAATTTAAAATAAGGAGAATAATCCTTAATTTTATTTAAAAGCTTTTAAAATAATTATACGTATTTTTAACAATAAAATGATGTAGGTACCTACCACTTAGTCGAAAAAAGGCGAAATACCATCAATATCGCAATAATACTTACTCAGTGTATACTTTATATACTTTGGGAAATGAAAATGGAAAATATAATAATACCTATGCTTTTGTTATGATTATTATTGTTTACATTATCGATGAAACTCTAATTAACCGCGCACATAATTTAGAATATAGAGCATTTAAAAATAGTTTCTTCGTTATTGGCAACTATATTAACTGCTCGTGGACTATTCAAGTATAGTTTTATTTGTAAATCAATTTCCTATACGAGCGAGCCGCATGGACACTAATTATGTCGAGCGCGACCCGAGGTTGCAAAAAAATGCAATTTTAAACTATAATTAATTTATTTAAAATATAAAAATTACAAAATTATAACTAATTAATCTAGATGTCTACTGGTCGATGCGAGACCTAGAAGTGACGGTGGCCTGAGGGGCGAAGGCTTTGGTGTCCGCTTCCGATGACGTCGGTGCGGGGCACGAGGCGCTGAATCGGCGGCTCGTGGTCGATACACGTTCCGCTGCATCGGCGATCCTTCCGTTGCTAACTTGAATATTGGCAAATAGCATAATTGCAAGTCAGCGATATCTACGGGTGGTCAATACGTAACACACTGTCATAGGTTGTGTTGTTGTTGTTGTCACATTCATGAGTTTTATTCCAAGTTGATTTTTAAAATGTTGAAGTTATTTTAGAGAAGTTGAATACGTCATGGCTGAGCAAAAAGTATGCAACATAAACTTTTACTTGTACTTAAGATTATTTTTCGGTTACTACTACGAGTTCACAGCAAAACCTCTGCGTTGGATTGCAAAATGTTATTGCCTCCTTTTCACGTCGTGTATAATAGTATTGTCTACTTATTTGCGACATCTGGGTGTCCTAGAAAATTACCAAATCCTTGAGCTTATAAAATACTTGATATATGTAGTAATTTCATGGAGGAGCAAGAATTGCTACTTGTTGAAGTATTACAAGAAGTTGCCGCTCGTCGACAATCTATCTAACTCCAATACATACATGTGGTTGCGGATTTGTATAATAACAATTATATGTTTAATTAGCACTGCTAAGTTATGGTTCATATGTAATTTATTTCGGAATTTCCCGATGACAACACCGGTGTTAATCAGTTGTCTTTATAGTATAGTGATGTGGCACGCTGAAGTGTTTGAGTGGTTTCATTTGGTGTTTGTGTTCGGTCTGCTGTACTGTCGTGTGAGATGTATGCGGAAAATGTTAGAAAGCAATAACTTCGAAGGCAGATCTCAAGAGCACCATCCACGGAAATACATACACATGTATGAGACGATAATGGACAGCTTGGAGGAAACTGGCCAACCTGTAAAATTAATGGTAATAATCAGACTGAATCTATTTGCCTTCCAAATTCCATGACATTAAGACAATTTTAAGTGTATTCTGTCTTTTTCCAGGCCTTTATTCATATAATACTGCTGGTACCTGATTCGCTGTGTAGAATTCATCTACATTTTATATGTTTGAAAACTCAGGTAAGGGAAAACAGGTGTAGGACGAATAGAAGTCTGAAATAATCCTATAAAACTTGATCAAAGAAGGTCTTTTTATAATTACCTAGTCAGGTCATAAATTCTGTCACATGTTGTTAGAGCATAGAGTTGCTATTAGACTGTATGTAACCTCATGTCAATCTGTAAGACAGGCTGGAAGGTATTTTTGAATGTAGATTCAAAAATGAAATAAGCCTTCGAATGTGTGACAAATATTTGGGACGTCAGTCGTTGTTCAAAGTTGTTATTGTAAACACACAAGTTTACATATGTCATAAACATCAAATATTTTTCACATATATATATTTTTGCTAAGTTCTTATTGTGTTATGATTAAAGTTTATACCTAATGTATGTATAACATTAAACGCTTGCTGTGGCTGAACTCTGCTGAGTATTCATTTCACTAAACATGTGAGAAAGAGTTCTCACAAGAAGGTCAAAGAAGATACCAGATATTTGTGATATAATAGTACTGATATACACAAACCTCCATCACATGTTTAATATAAAATAATTGAAACAAGTTTATTTATTATGTAACCATTTATATACCAAAATGAACTTAACAAAACATAGATTCTTATGACACTAAAGTTTATTGAAAATGACCTCCGTGATTTTGAATATAGGCCTTCAATCTGCGCGGCCAGTTGTCGATCACAGCACGACCGAGGTCCATGTCAATATCGGCGGCTGCCTTAATCAAGGATGTCTTGAGTGACTCCAAATTGGGATGAGGCTTTGAGCACGCCTTTTCCTCCAAGTGTTGCCATATCTTGTAATCTAACGGATTCAAATCTGGATTGGAGGAGGGCCAGTCTTGTGTCGGATGAAGTCGATTTCACGCGCCGCCAGCCAGTCTTGTGTGCTCTTCGCTCTATGAGCTGGCGCCGAATCTTGTTGGAATACTTAGTGCCTGTTATTGAACATGGTATGAGAAACAGGTTCCACAAGGTTCGTCAGGACTGTATTTTGATACACAACTCCATTCGTTTTTACACCTTTCTCACAAAAATGTACCTCTGTTAAGCCCCAATAAGAAACTCCCAACCATACCATGAGCGAGGATGGAAAATGACCTCGTTGGCCACGCGGAATACGGTTGCTCGCTTTTTCACTACTGTGTGCGTACACCTTATCATTTTGTTTGTTGTGGCTCTCTGCTACGGTAAAAAATTTTTCATCAGAAAAAAGAATTTCCCGATATTTTTTTCCCGCGTACCGCTTCAATAAAGCGCGGCATCTCTTAAGTCTCAGGTCCATTAGACGAGCATTCAAACGATGTCCTGTTTTTCTTCAATATGCCCGAAGCCCTAAGTCTTCATTTAACACCCTTTTCACCGTGGTTCTGCTTAAACCCATCTGAAGGGCCAAAAGTTTCCGCTTACGTATGGGATTTCTTTAAATTCGCGCCTTCACAGCTTTTATCACTGCTGGAGTCCTAACAGACCAAGGGCGACCACTTCTTGACCTGTCATCTACACTAGAGTCTTCATTGTATCGTTTGATGGTACGATAAACGAATCTTTTGGTTATATTCAAATTGTTCAGTATGTCAAAAATTTGAATTGGCGCGTACCGCAACGAACGTACGCAACGCAATAACTGCAACACGGTCTTCTTTAAGCGTCCACTCTATATTAAAAATGAGTAAAATTCTAAAAAGTATACATCTTTATTTTTATGAACAATTCGAAACTCGAATTCAATAAACTTTTTTGTAGCCAGCATTCTAAAAGAAAAGTTTTTACTGTATGACAATACTTATGACCTGACTGTGTATAATGTAAGGCACATCAATTGTCAAATGTTAATTATATTTACAATATTAAAACAAAAAAATAAAGCAAACTCAAATTAATGAATTCTCCTACAATAAAATTCCTTTAAACCCCATTAACTCCGAAAGAGGATGGGCCTCGAACTTCGAAGATACGATTATCGTAACGATACAAAACGAGTTGCATCGTGTAAACATTTGCAATCATTTGTTAGAACACGATAATCTATGGCGGTTATGTCATGCGATAATGGCAATTATAATTTTAGCAGCAGAAAATCTCCTCGTGGAAATAACGCTTTAGAATTTAAAAATAAAATCCAAAGAGTAGAATTATTAAAATGCATATTCACCTTAAAGTTCAGAAAATACATATTTTATTTTACTTGTATTCTATTATTTGAATGAAAAGAAAGGTATTGATAATTGATACTGTACATCTAATATATTGCAGATTTTACCCCTGTCACTATTTGCTTCTTTAACAGTGACTGTGATAATGACGTACACACCGTTTGTTTTGTCGGCTATCTTGGCAGATCTGACCACTGAAGAGATTGAGAAAATGTTGGTGACCGTTGTGGAGAGGCGTATCGAGTGTAACAGTGAGTGCCTACAATAACTTTATTAATACTTAAATACAACGAAAAATGAAATACATAGCCCTGACCCTTCAATAAGAAACAAGTCTTGGGTTATCCGAAATTACGAGAATTTTCTGTTGCATAACACTTAGGCTTGGGGCAAATACTTGTGGATAATACAATTATTTTCCCGATGCCGGAATCGAACCCACGGCCTCTCGTTTCAAAGCCGACCTTTACTTGTTTTTTTGATTCTGACAATGCAAAATCCCTGCGTTGTACTTGAAAAGACTGCCGGACTGCCGGACAATTAAATGATCCTCTAAGAGCCCCAAGTTTCCTTCTTAAGGTGGAAAACCAACAATGGTAATTAAATGCAATATTTCTGGTATCAGATGAGCGAGATCTTGCCGAGATCCAGAAGCTGTTCGAGTTTATGAGGAGTCAGCCGTTCAACTACACAATATGGCGCGTGGTGCCGCTCAACTTACGTTGTGTATTGACCTTCTTCTCATACTCTATCACAACTATCATTGCAGTAATACAGGTTTTTGGATGCACATTTTAACACTAATTGTTACGAAAGCAATAGCTTAGTGTCATAAATTTTTATTATTGTTTATATCGAAAGGTTACGTCATGCATAATCATAATCAGTTTTTTTAAATATTCTGTTCTGTTATTAGCAAGTTATAAGTTGGTGATAGGAGTAATAGAAAAGAATTCAACCTCTTTTTTTTCTATGACAATATCTCCACACTTATTCTTTACTGTCTTTTATTAATACTAGTTTGTAATATTTTTATTAGAAAAAAATATGCGTTTTTCATAAATATTCCACTGCTTGTCGAGATCAAGAATCGAGAATACGATTGAGAGCAGCTGAGCCATATAGGCTAAATGCTAAATTCATAGCGTTCCTTATAGAACAAAAGGGACGCAAATAAAAAAAGTTACTGCCGAAGTGAAATACAAGTGCGTTTTTACCTGTCGGTAACCGACCGAACTCAGCTACAGAGGCGGTCGTCGATGATTTGAATATCAGCGCACTGTACGGAGTCACAGGCGAGGACGGAATAACTTCAGAGCTTCTGAAAGCGGGCGGAACGCCGATACTGAAAGTCCTTCAGAGGCTCTTCAATTCCGTTCTCCTCGAGGGCTCAACACCAGAGGCATGGAGCAGGAGCGTGGTCGTACTGTTCTTCAAAAAAGGTGATAACACTTTGCTGAAGAATTACAGGCCCATCTCGCTCCTGAGCCATGTCTATCAGTTGTTTTCGAGGGTCATCACAAATCGTCTCGAAGGCAGGTTTGATGACTTCCAGCCTCCCGAACAAGCCGGTTTCCGAAAAGGCTTTAGTGCCATAGACCACATCCATACGCTTCGGCAAGTTATACAAAAAACCGAGGAATATAACTTGCCGCTTTGTTTAGCGTTTGTGGACTATGAGAAAGCCTTTGATTCGATCGAGACTTGGGTTGTGCTACAGTCTCTCCAGCGGTGCCATATAGACTATCGGTACATCGAAGTGTTGAAGTGTATATACAACAACGCCACCATGTCGGTCCGAGTACAAGATCAGAGTACGAAGGCTATTCCACTACAGAGAGGCGTGAGACAGGGAGATGTCATATCTCCGAAACTGTTCACTGCCGCGCTGGAAAACGCCTTCAAGCTCTTGCGATGGAAAGGATTCGGCATCAACATCAACGGCGAGTATATCACTCACCTTCGGTTTGCCGACGATATTGTAGTCTTGGCAGAATCGCTGGAATCGCCTCAATCGAGTCTCCCAACAGCTGGGTCTTAAAATGAACATGGACAAAACGAAGATCATGTCGAATGTCCATGTTGTGCCCACCCCCATCGGTGTTGGGGGCTCGACTCTTGAAGTTGTTGACGAATATGTCTATTTAGGACAAGTGGTCCGGATAGGCAGGTCCAACTTCGAGAGAGAGGTCAATCGTCGAATCCAACTCGGTTGGGCAGCGTTCGGGAAACTACGCGACGTCTTCTCGTCCAAAATACCTCAGTGCCTTAAATCGAAAGTCTTCGATAGTTGTGTGTTGCCAGTGATGACTTACGGCACCGAGACGTGGCCTCTCACTATGGGCCTTATTAGGAAGCTCAAAGTCGCTCAACGAGCTATGGAGAGGGCTATGCTCGGGGTTTCCCTACGAGATCGAATCAGAAATGAGGAGATCCGTAGGAGAACTAAAATAACCGACATAGCCCACCGGATTAACAAGTTGAAGTGGCAATGGGCATGGCACATAGCGCGGAGATCTGATGACCGATGGGGTCGGAAAGTGCTCGAATGGAGGCCACGTAGCGGAAAGCGCAGCGTAGGACGTCCACCCACACGATGGTCCGACGACCTGGTAAAGGTCGCGGGACGTCGCTGGATGCAGGCTGCCTCCAACAGGTCTCTGTGGAAATCATTGGGGGAGGCCTATGTTCAGCAGTGGACTTCCTTTGGCTGATGGATGGATACGGAGTCATGTGTGTATTAATATAGTCATTTCCACACCTACTGTTAAGGAAAACATTCTGCGGAATCCTGCATACCTGACATTTGTACACAATATTTTCAAGGCACGTATCAGTCCTCCATGGGAATATGTGGGCATATCTTTATAATATTTAAAACATACCTGTTCTTGAATTTCCAGTTCAAGTTTGGTAGTGTTTCCCTGCTCCGCTAACATTTTTAGCCCCAGCGTGGCTTCGGACGTGTATTTGTACAAGCTGAAGGTTTTGCTGTGAGAAGCGCCCACCACGTCACTGAACCGAGCCAGCTCCGTCGTCACCGGGAAGAACTGCATGTGCGTGTTGTATGACCACAGACCTTCGAATGTTAGCTGCGAAGAATGAGAAATATTTTACATCGTCATGATCAGCCCGTTACCTTTCACATATTTTCCATATTTTTATTAACCTCAGTGTCAATGGTCAAGTACATATTTATTTCGGACTAGCGGCCCGACCCAGCTTCGCCTGGGTGCATATATTTTTTGATTCCACTCCACACCAAATACATGTTATTTTTCGTATTAATCTCTTGTATACCTAAACTTGACATAGCTATCCTACTGTCTGGCTCAATTCCGTCTCATCCGTCTGTTCAGTCTCTTCCCGATCCGTCCCGCCCTTTTTCTTTTATTATCCATCCCGTCTTATAACGTGCATTTACATTTCGTCCTATCAAATCTGTCAGCTATCCCAGCCCTCTCCCTGACTCTATTATATCCCGTCTCTCCATATACATGTACATACAGGGTATCTCAAGACTGCTACCGAAAACGAAGCCGGGTGGTAGTTTTAGTGGCTACAAACACAATGCAATTAAAAATTTCGCATAGAAACGCGACAATTATTTTTTATGATTTTTTAAATATCGTCAATTTTGGGTGGTAAATCCATAGTTTTTGCTAAAATAATAATTTAAACTCTTTTATACCTTAGAGTATTTATAAATAAAAGGATATACACTATTATTTTATGAAAAAATGTATTTACCACCCAAATATGGCCATAGAAAAAAAATAGCAAAAAAAAATTGTCGCTTTTTTTTGCAACTTTTTCTGTTGCATTGTGTCTGAAGTCGCTTAAACTATCACCCGGCTTCGTTTTCGGTAGCAGTCTTGATATACCCGGTATAAAGATTGCCTTATGAAATGTTGTTGTCTTTAGCGTTTTTTATTGTCCATCCAATATTCCGTCCCTTATTTCAGCACCAAAATGCTGTTTTTCCTAATAATATTGCACGCCATTACTTTTTGTTAATAATAAAGTAATAATAACAATTTAAAAAAAGAATTGGCCAAATTGGTCCAGGCGTTGTTGAGTTATGCGCTTACCAACACTTTTTGTGATTCATTTTTATATTATAGAAGAAGATATTATAGTCCACCCTGCTTGCTTAGTGCGAGTTGGCGGATTTTATTTCACGTAGAAATTAATCCGAAAAGTCAGAGGTGTGCCCTGGGATTTGAACCCGTGACCATCGTTAACTTGTTGGCAGTCGCGTCTATTACGTTACCATATACAAATTAATAAAACCTTCATACTGCCTTACCAGGTGACGTAAGTAATAGAACAAATATTTAAAAATATAAAACTGCATATCGTTTCGTTATAATGTCTAGATACGGCATCAACGTACCAATATTCTTTTTATTCTTGAGTCTAAAAACAATATTAATGCGAAATTTAAATATGTCCCCCAGCGCATCTAAAAGTATCAATTCAAAAACAATGTCGTTTATGAAAACGAAAAATTATAATTAGATATATTTTGGTGTACTCCGGCAAAACGCTTCGATAGAGTATACCTTGTTTAAAACTGTTGCAATAATCTCAAAAAACAATGGGCGATTTTGGTAGATATGGACATGATTTCAATTTACATTTCACAAAATTATGCGCAAGACGCCGTATCTAGATAATATTATATACACGATATACACGATGTACACATTTTTTGAATTTTGTTCTATTTCGTCAGCCGTCAATGAAAGACAATGGAAAGATAGATCATTTTACGTTGGATGGTAGTTGAAGCTGAACCGTCTTTTACGTCTCCCGTCAAATAAACAAAGATCATCCTATATTGGCTGGACGCATCACGCTTAAACGATACCCAAAAAAAAGGTTTTTAGTATCTTCCTCAGAAATTTTCCTATTTTTCTCACCCCTAAAACCTTCCCAGGACTTCCACGAATATTTCAAGACCAAAATCAGCCAAATTGGTCCAGGCGTTGTTGAATTATGCGGTTACCAACACATTTTGCGATTCATTTTTATATATAAGAAGATTTAATAGACCGCAAAGTTAAAAAATCTGATACTCACGACCCGTTATTAGTATCTTTGTACGAAGTCAGAAATATGCGTGGAAATGTGCGGTCACAAGTAGATATGTTTTTAAAAGTTCAAATACATATTTAGATATAATCCAAAGTGAAGGACACTTTTTGGCCCTCCAACTAGAGAAAACAAAAATTGTTTTGCGCTAGGAGTCATGTCGACAGATATTGGAAAATTTCTCGTATGAGAGTTCCATTTTGATCCATGATTCGTGAAAAACGTGAGATTTTCGCCAGGACGCGCTTGGTAGATTTGTTGCGTTAAATCGCAATTGCTACTAATATCTTACCTGATATCTAGCATCCTCACAAACTCTGCAATTATCATTCTCCATAGGCTGCATGTCATCAGCTTTCCTCATATCCTCACATACGCGTTTGGACAAAGGACCCTCGAAACTGTACCACACGTTGGGTTTTACAGCTACTACCGCGAAAATTGTCACGCATTTGTTGTCTTTGTCTGGTGCTCTCCATAACGCCTGTTATGAATGTATTGGAAATGTTTTCATAAATGCATTTTTTTAGTATCATCACTATTCAGAGACAAGTTACTAAGTGTTCAGGGAAAAGAAGCTGTGCTTCGGAGTATTTGTAGGGAGAACCACTGTCAATCCTAGTCACGAGGTATACTGTGGTGTGTTGCAGAGGATAATATTTCTATGTATAATCACATTATAAAATACGCAGCATGGACTTTGGACTTTTGTAGACAATGTTGCTGGAAGCAGTCATCTACCGATTGCTTGCAATTTTTATAAAAAAAATATTTCAATAAGTTATAGACATTCATTCACCATTCGAAGAAATTACATCCGTGCGTAAAGTTTACACCTCTTCCCCAGAAGTAGTAGGTAGTAACCAAGACCACGTTTCGCTTTGTATGTTCCGTCCAAGATGTCATAGAAGGTGAGCCTCTCTTCATATCGGGCCCAAATTCGTGACTCAGGGCCGATAATGAATAGAAAATTCAATATCACTACCGACCAGGGATTCGAACCTGAGATCTTAGTATTGTGATCGTACCATTGTACAACTGCGCTACCGAGTCAATCAATATCCAATGAAGTAAATACTAAGAAATGTGAAATCACACCAATTCAATGTCACTTACCTCGACAAAATTTTTAGCAGTAATGTCAGACTCTACAACAGTATTGTTGCAAAACAGACTGTATTTAGTAGTTGTCGAGTTGGGCAGTAGTTCCAACCTTCCAGCCTTCAGTAAAATAGGCTTCCGAGGGTTATTTCTATTAGGCGCCGTATCCTCTTGCAAAGATATTGTGAATGCGATAAAATATGTCTTTGGGTCACGCGCTTTTAATCGCACTAAAAT
The DNA here is from genome assembly GCA_009982885.2 of Hyles vespertilio. NCBI lineage: Eukaryota > Metazoa > Arthropoda > Insecta > Lepidoptera > Sphingidae > Hyles > Hyles vespertilio. The sequence continues at coordinate 4,423,032 of CM042815.1, forward strand.
AAAAATTGTACACGTAGATAATAAACAATTTTTGAAATGCGTATTTTATTATTTGACGCTTAAGGTCACGCGAAGTAGAGGAAGTTCTTCAAAAAGGAGCCGTTAAGTGAAACACAACAAACAATTACAACTTAGAAGAATAAACAACTTAAAAGTGGTAGAGCCACGCTGTTGTCAGACATGGCTTAGCATGAATGGGCAGGCTGGTCCGAGGCGGTACTACTGTCTCACGAGAAATCGACGAGCAGCCACAGCTTTGCTGTTGCGTATCGTTCGGTAAATGAGATTGCCGGTTGTCCTATACACATTTTTTCTTCCCGTCCTTTTTCCTTCCTACCCTTCCCAATTTTATGGGTCGGCAAAAAATTATTCCCAGAGTTATGGATATTCATGGGCGGCAGTGATCAGGTGACCAGTTGCCTTGTTTGCCCAACCTATGTAAATAAAAAAATATTCTCGCAAATTTTACGTATCATTACTACCTACTGCACAAAGAAAGCACACACAGTGTACTGTACACTAAGAGGGCTTAAGCCTATCATAATTCAGAGAAGTATATTTAAGATTCTTTACAAAGTATTCATCATACAATTATCTATAATAGCAGCAATTAATTCACTAATTAGTAAAAGAGGTTACAATGTCTCTCGCCGTAAACAATCTATCTATAACTCGGAAATGGAATCCGAGATCAAAAATGTAAACAAAAGTGTTACCACTACAATAAAATAATTTGTCATGGTAGTTTGTTCACAACCGTTAAAAAAACAGGTTGGAATTATTCTCATTCGTTAAATAAGTATAAAACAAAGCCAAATAAAAATTATTTGTTATAATATTTACATAAACTACAATTTCAACTTCTTTTTTAAGTATGTGAAAAAAATGGTACGATAATATTTTATGCTACAGGTATTATGCAGAAATTTGTAACCTTAGGCCACTGAAATAAAACTTTTTTTAAATTTCGTCTCCTTAACTACAAATACGTCGCTTTGACGCCCGCGACACCTCCCTTTAGTTCATTTAGTTGCTTAACTTGATGAATGTGCATCATGTGATAAAGTTAAAACACCGTGAAGCTGGTTTCACATTTTCTGTTAGGTTTTTGTTCTATTTTGTTCCTAACATTTCTGGCGCTCGTGTTCCTAGCCAAACGCACTATGGTCTTCGAAAATCACTGTCAGTTAAACCCATTAGAATTTGTTTGGGCCCAAGTCAAGGGTCACGTCGAAAGGCATAATAAAACATTAAAAATGTTCAAAATTCAAAAATAAATAAAACATAGTACTCGCAACATTTGAATCTATTCATTAATCAAATTATACCCAATATGTTTTTGAGAAAATGTTTCATAACCCTGAAATGTCACTTTTACAATGACATTTGTTTGTTTACATTTTTGATCTCGAATTCGATTTCCGAGTATAATGTGTATGCACTAGTCATGTGTAACCCACGACTGATTTAATCAAAAGATATATCCGACGTAGGGAGTGATTATATCTTTATATTCCTTGCACTCAAACTAACTCATTATATCCGTACGCGTAAAGATCATTATTGGTTCTATTTCACTGCGAAGATTAGAAAGAAACAGATATAGACTTTTTCATTTGAGTAAGTGGAAAAGAGAATATTTATGTTCACAATGTAATGCATGCGCCATGCGTATTGGAATACGATCAAAGTGGCAAATGGAGTGTAAGCGAAAAAGAAGCTATTTACAAGGCTTTAAGCCCTAATTTCGTTAGCATGTTTTCAAATTAGCAAAGATATATTGTATTCTTTTTTTTATCGGATTTGTACTTGTTTCCGTGAAATATCTTGTACCAGTGGTCAAGTGGTGACCATAGCGATGGTAGCAGCCATGGTTACGGCAGGGGGTGCTAAGAATCCCCGGGTTGGTCCCGGCTACCACCCTCGATGACAACTGGCCCTGGTAACACACAACATACGCACTTTGAGGACAGACGAGAAGATTGTTGAACTGGAAGAAGTATTGAGCGGGTTACACTGAGATATTCTGGGGTTATCGGAAGTCCGAAGAATCGGGGAGGATACGATAACCCTGAAGTCTGGTAACCTGCTCTTCTACCGGGGGGACGACCAACAATCCCGAGGAGGTGTCGGATTTCTCGTCCACAGGTCTCTCATCAACAACATCGTATCCATCGAAAGTGTGTCGAGCAGGGTAGTATACCTTATACTCAGAATATCAAAAAGATATTTGTTGAAGGTCATACAGGTATACGCGCCGACCTCGACACACCCAGATGAAGAAGTAGAGGAGATGTATGAGGACATAAGTCGGGCCATACATACTTCCAAAACCTACTTCAATGTTGTTATGGGGGACTTCAACGCAAAGTTGGGCAAGAGAAGCGATGCAGAGTTGAAAGTGGGGCAATTTGGACATGGGCAACGGAACCTCAGGGGTCAGAGGCTGGCCGACTTTCTGGAAAAAGAGGGACTCTTCGCGATGAACTCTTTTTTCCAGAAGACCTGGCTGAGTCCTGACGGCTCTACGAGAAATGAGATAGATTTCATCTTGACGACGAATAGACGGATGTTCAGTGATGTCTCTGAAAACCGGCAGTGATCACCGAATGGTTAGGGGCACATTGAATATCAACGTCCAATTAGAAAGGCGTCGCTTGAAGTCTACGCTCCGACCTACTCGCGCCCATATCCAAAACCCCGAGAGCTTTCAACTCGAGTTGACAAATCGCTTTGATTGTCTAAAAGAAAAACTTGCAGTGGACGAGTTAAACAGCGGTCTGGTAGAAGAAGCTGTCCATACGGTGGGATCTAAGTATTTTAGACCTCGCCGTAGTGATAGACCACAAAAACTCTCGATCCACACTCTTGACCTCATGGCCGAACGTCGATCTTTGACGCTGCAGTCTTCCGTTGACGCCGAAGCATATCGGCGGCTCAATAGACGGATCTGGAAGTCCTTGCGACACGATGTCCGTGCTCACAATACTGTGAGCATTAAGGAGACATGGAGGAGAGGATTGAGCGGAACGGAGGCTCCAAAGTGTTTGCAAGAGACTTGTCTATTGGGCAAAGCCAGTCTAGGCTGAAAACGGACGATGGCCGCGTGGTATCGACGAGGGCAGAGGTATTAAGAGAGATCGAGAGGTTCTACGGACAGCTTTACACCTCGGTTGCCGAACCTACTATTAGCTCGGCCGAAGACCCGAGAGCCGAGTTAATTCGACACTTTAGCGATGATATACCGGACATCAGCCTGTTTGAGATTGAGATGACCCTCAAACAACTTAAAAACAACAAGGCGCCGGGTGAGGATGGAATCACTTCAGAGCTTCTGAAAGCGGGCGGAACGCCGATACTGAAAGTCCTTCAGAGGCTCTTCAATTCCGTTCTCTTCGAGGGCTCAACGCCGGAGGCATGGAGCAGGAGCGTGGTGGTACTGTTCTTCAAAAAAGGTGATAACACTTTGCTGAAGAACTACAGGCCCATCTCGCTCCTGAGCCATGTCTATAAGTTGTTTTCGAGGGTCATCACAAATCGTCTCGAAGGCAGGTTTGATGACTTCCAGCCTCCCGAACAAGCCGGTTTCCGAAAAAGCTTTAGTACCATAGGCCATATTCATACGCTACGGCAGGTTATACAAAAAACCGAGGAGTATAACTTGCCGCTTTGTTTAGCGTTTGTGGACTATGAGAAAACCTTTGATTCTATCGAGACCTGGGCTGTGCTAGAGTCTCTTCAGCGGTGCCACATAGACTATCGGTACATCGAAGTGTTGAGGTGTATATACAACAACGCCACCATATCGGTCCGAGTACAGGATCAGAGCACGTAGGCTATTACGTGCTTGCCGCTACAGAGAGGCGTGAGACAGGGAGATGTCATATCTCCGAAACTGTTCACTGCCGCGCTGGAAAATGCCTTCAAGCTCTTGCAGTGGAAAGGATTCGGCATCAACATCAACGGCGAGTATATTACTCATCCTTCGATTGCCGACGATATTGTAATCTTGGCAGAATCGCTGGAAGACCTTAGCACTATGCTCGAAGACCTTAATCGAGTCTCCCAACAGGTGGGTCTTAAAATGAACATGGAAAAAACATGTCGAATGTCCATGTTGTGCCCACCCCTATTGGAGTTGGGGGCTCAACTCTCGAAGTTGTAGACGAATATGTCTATTTAGGACAAGTGGTCCGGTTAGGCAGGTCCAACTTCAAGAGAGAGGTCAATCGTCGAATCCAACTCGGTTGGGCAGCGTTCGGGAAACTTCGCGACGTCTTCTCGTCCAAAATACCTCAGTGCCTAAAATCGAAAGTCTTCGATAGTTGTGTGTTACCAGTGTTGACATACGGCACCGAGACGTGGCCTCTCACTGTGGGCCTCGTTAAAAGGCTCAAAGTCACTCAACGAGCCATGGAGCGGGCTATGCTCGGTGTTTCCCTACGAGATCGAATCAGAAATGAGGAGATCCGTAGGAGAACCAAGGTTACCGACATAGCCCATAGGATTGGCAAGTTGAAGTGGCAGTGGGCCGGGCACATAGCTCGTAGAACCGATGGCCGTTGGGGCCGAAAGGCTCTCGAGTGGAGGCCACGTACAGGCAAGCGAAATGTCGGACGCCCGCCTACAAGGTGGTCTGACGATCTGATTAAGGTCGCAGGAAGTCGCTGGATGCAGGCCGCTTCCAACAGGTCACTGTGGAGATCCTTGGGGGAGGCCTATGTTCAGCAGTGGACTTCCTGTAGCTGATATGATGATGATGATGATGATGATTATGGAAGACTCATAACTAAATTTCTAATCAACTAATTTAAACTCATCTTTTAGCTCATCAATCATTATGAGATAGAGATATAAAGATATAGTCCACCAAAATGTCAATTTTAGATAAAGATATAAACGAAAACTCATAACTCAAAATTTTAATCAACTCATATTTTAGCTCATCGATCATTGTGAGATAGAGATATAAAGATATAAAAGAGTGATATATATCTTTTGACTTGAAAGATGTATATCTCTCTTTTCTTTACAGTGATACATTTTACGCATGACTAGTAGGCACTTACCATCAAAAATTGTACCATATTTTTTAGTAGTTACAAGCCCGGGATCCTTAAACGGGATAATCCCGCCTAGTAGTGTGCACTGGTAGGCCAATACAGTACAGCAAAATTACTGTAGAGTCTTTACCAAGAATCCGATTGAGGGGCGAAGCCATAGCATAGCACGCTGGCCTAGTGCGGGTTGGCGGACTTTACTACATAACGGTATTTTTCAGTCTTTCTGAATAAGCGATCAGTATTCAGCCTTTGCGGAACAGACCGACAAAAAGTTGGTATCTAAGACAACTATGTTTACGATTTTCTCAATTTTGGTACCTACATACCGGGTATATCAAGACTGCTACCGAAAACGAAGCCGGGTGGTAGTTTAAGTGAGTACAAACACAATGCAACTAAAAATTTCGCAAAGAAACGCGACATTAATTTTTAATTATTTTTTTTAAATATCTGTCGTTTTTGGGTGCTAAATCCATAGTTTTTGCTAAAATAATAATTTAAACTGTTTTAAACCTTAGAGTATTTATAAATAAAAGAGTATACACTATTATTTTAGGAAATAAAACGTATTTACCACCCAAATATAGCCATAGGGAAAAAAACAACAAAAAAAAATGTAGCTTTTTTTGCAAAATTTTCTATTGCTTTGTGTCTGAAGTAGCTTAAACAACCACCAGGCTTTGTTTTCGGTAGCAGTCTTGATATACCCTGTATATTTTCAAGATTTAAAACTTATTATTCTGTAAGAATGACGACCCCCTGATTTAGACTTCCCAAAAGCACAAAGCCCCTCAGGGTTCTCTGTATCAGCCCATATACGTCCCACTGCAGGGCACGGGCCTCCTCTACAATCGAGAGAACGATTGGGAGTGGTTAGACCATATAGTCCACCACGCTGGCCTAGTGCGGCTCTCAGGGTTCGCGACCCTCAAATTGAAAAACACTGCCTTAGAAAATTTTGTTAAGACATCCATGGTATGCAGGTTTCCTTGCGATATTCTTCCATCACCGTAAAAGCGCATCATAACTGTCTACAAAACAATATTCACAAGACGCCGCCAATTCAGGATTTTAAATGAATGTAATGTATATTATGTTATCTTACCAATGTATTCATGTTTAGGTATGTACTGATCGTCCAGTATACCATCTATTTCCACTAGAAACTGGTTATCTGGTGGTAGTGGGTCTATTTTGGTACCCAGTGGTCTTCTGTCAGCAGACTTCGTCAAGGCATAACACATATGGAATGCATAGCAATTGGAGTAAGTGTACGACACCTGGCGATGAATAAAATAATTATTGTTTTTTGCAAGCTTTTAATTAAAAGTAATTTGTAAATCAGAGCTTTTTTTAATATTTTGGATTTGGACTCATCCGGCATCCCCCCATCTAATTAAATAATTTGAGTATAGGTACTCAAATTATTCACCAATACCCACAATCAAGTTTCTGTTATTGTTCTTTTATTAATACGTTTTAATAGGTAATGAGTATTATAATATAAAGTAGTAAAGCCATGAAACCTTTACTACAACACAATCAATACGAGTATGTGTAGTTTATTATATCTAGTAGTTAGAGGTTTTAATTTTATTTCAATATGTTTTTATTTAAGATCTAAGTTGTTAAAATTTACATCATTTCTCTACCAACCGAAATAAAACCTAATTTAGTATTTAAAAAATAATCTCAAAACACTTATTAAATTCCATATGAGAACAAGAAAAACTTACCAAAAAATCTCACTATACACATATTTCACTTAACATGCACACTTAACACCAGTGATACAAAACACACTGCATCGACGAGACCAAAATTATAGTCATAATTACTTAAATTGACCGTATTCATTCCACCTCCCGTTAAACATCCCACCAGTAATTAAACTTAAATAGCGCATATTGCCGCAAATTACTATAAACGGAACATTTGTTTGTGTTCTAGATTCATACATGTATCTAGAAATTACTAGGAATTCGATGCAATAACAACACAATTGAAGTTGATTATTTATTGTTTAATATACTTTAATAATTGCTTACATTTATCGTAAATATGTTTACTATTAATTATTAGTAATACAATATTGATATTATAGTACCTAATACAATCATATTATTACGTGTTTTACAACTCAAATTGGCACTTAATGGATATTGTGTTTAATAAAATTTAGTTACATTTATTTTAATCAATCGTATTTTATTTAATGTAAGAAGTATTTTTCTTTATATATTTCTCTTCTTCTCCAAGAACCACCAGGTGTAATAGGAGGCATGATTCTTCTTTCCACTGTAAATAAAAATGGCATGAATGAGTTAAAAGACTTTTATGAGTTCATCATAGACTAAGAAGTAAAATCCCTATATTTTTTTTGGATCAGAAACAAAACTTGTGGAGCTATTTATCCTTACGAGAATTTAAGTGTGAGGTTATGATTATTATTTTTTGTTGTCTCTAATAAAACAATAACTTGAAATAAAATTAATTCAGAACATCTTCAAGCGGTTATTATCGCAATATATGGTCTATGTTCAGCAGAAGACTTCCTATGGCTTAAGAAAATGAGAAAGAGAGAGGAAAAGTACATTGTATGAAAGGGGTAGTTAGTGAAGGGCAGAAAGAGAGAACAATCGAAGCTATACTAAACCTGTAATTTCCTCTTCTTCCTCGCTTTCTTCTTCATCAGGACAGTTGTCTTCGCATTCTTCCTGCTCGAAGTCATTGTAATGGGTCTTACAGTAATTGGACACTTCCTTGTCTGAAGTGTGCGTGGCCTATGAACATACAGACGAGGCATCAGAGTTTATTTGTCAATGAGGAATTTACTTGTACTGTAGTAAACTGTAAAGTCGACATCGGTCGTCGTTTACGGTAGTAAATCTTCCCCAAAACTTCTCAACTGTGAAAGATTACCTTAATAAAATATATTCCTTATTCATAAAAACAGTTATACCCTTATGAGTCTCGTAGAATATCTCACACAATTAACTATTTCAGTTCCAGTCACCATTGATATTTAAATCTTTGATTTGAGATCGACATTTCTGTCTTAAATAAAACCACTTACCCTCGGATCATACTTCTCAACAGCAACACCATCTACCAGATGGTATCTCTCCCTCCATCGATACCCTTTCAACTTATCCCCTTCACACGGCCCTTCACAGGGACTCCACTCCAGCCACTGAGACATGGGACAGTCCTCCGAAGACTCGGGGTCCGATATTATCGGTATTTCGCTAAATAGAAGTGTTGGTTTTACTGTTATTACAACCGAAATTGATGTTGGTAAAATGAGATTGGTATGAGCTAATAAAGGTTGTTCAAAGGTTGTAATGATAATGGTGTAATGACCATGAAGTGAAATTATCATAATCTTGTTTTCCATGTAGTTAAAGATACAGAAACTAGCTTAAACAATTAAGACGAAAATAGAACAGAAGTGCTTCTGTACTGATCAATATCCTGGTTCTAGATTATTGAGTTTCATTTCTACTTAAATATGCAAATGCTCAATAACATCGACCTTATAATAGAGCATAATATAGAATATCATTCTAATATAACAGCAAGGGCCGATGTCTATCATAATAAATTAACACTACTTATTAATGCATTGGAAATGATATGCACAAAGGCATCATGTAACTGAAGTCCCAATGAGCTAATGCGTATAGATTTACTAGAAATGAGGCCCTGACCAACAATCAACGAACTACCTACTCGATTACAAATAATAAGTAAATGGAACTTGATATTTATTCAGACTTAGATTAACGTTTGCGTGCTTTTTGATTAGTCTAAAAGGGGTTTTGTTTCCGAAGCATAGCTCAGGATGGCCATGAATTTATATTTGAAAATTATTATAATAATTAATTAATTGGTCTGTAGAAGAAACGTACATAAAAATACTTTACACCATTTCAGTTAAAAATATGATTTGGCCAATTTATTTTTAATTTCTGTGAAAAGTGAGACGAGCTTATCGTTCACCTGATGGTAAACTATACCATATACATAAACATACCACCGCTTATAGACAGTAGGTAGTAAAACCAAATAACGCCATTAATTACAAAGTGATGCTTGGTATTCCACTGCGCTCGCCATCCTGAGACTTAAGAATTAAAGTCTCAAAATGTCCAGTAATTCTGGCTACAATGTCCTTCAAACTGGAACTCAATAGTACATTTACACTGTTGTTTGGTGGTAGAAATAAACATTGCGGTGGCACCTAACAAGGCGACCTCTCACATATGAGACACCTACCACCAGTAAAATATAATTTATGAAACAATCCATGCTGCAAATTGCTGTTCAAGAGAGTGAAGATGATAATCAAACAACTAGTCAACTGTCAGAAGCACAGTACAAATACGGTATGAATAATAATAAGGAAATGTAGCTTTTTATTCAACCACTTTACAAAAACATCAAAGTTCAAAGATGTTTTTTGGCAATTAGAGGACCCAAATACTACAAAAAGCCAGCAATTTGCAACCCAATGAAAACATCATATAATGGTAGTGCGTTTATTGAATGAGCTCTACGATTTACATATCTATGACAATATATTTAGTGAGTGAGATGTCAGATGTATAAGTAGGTCGTAGGTCTCACCCCCCGCGCTCGCCGCGACCTATCTGTACGTTTTGGTACCTGGATGGTGGCTCTGGCTCCTCGAGTTTGGTACTCTCTTCTGTCGTCGTTGTTTCTGTTGTGGTTATGTTTTCTGCCTCGGTTGAGGCTTCTGGGTAAAATAATTGTAAAAAATATTGAATCTCTCCTCTCCTTTGATAAAAATAAAATTCTGGCCATAGTCCAGATGGCTAAATTTAGTTTTTCAAGCTTAAGACGCGGTAGTTTTACAGAATGAAATTAAAAAAATAACTGAAGAATATGCAGAAATAAATGACAACCATATTAAATAATCTGGTTGTGGTTATTACATAAATGCACTTTGGACATTTAAAAAAAACTTACCTATTTATTCGTACTCCTAATACCACATTTTAATTTATTATATTAGTTGTTCCTTATTTAAAAGGTACATTAAACAGTATACTGCCTCGGTGGAGTAGTTGTACTAAGGTACGGTTACAAAGCTGAGGTCTCGGGTTCGAATCCCGGGTTGGGCAAAGTGATATTGGATTTTTCTATTCATTATCAGTCCAGAGTCAGGAATTTGTGCCCGATATGGCGATAGGCTCGCCACCTATCACATTGTGGGACGGAACATACAAGGCGAAAGTGTGTCCTGGCACCTCTGCCTACCCCTTCTGGGATATAGGCGTGAGTTTATGTATGTATGTATTAAACAGTATACATGAAATAAAGTTCTCATTTACCTGTGATTTCTGGTGTTTCTGTAGTTTCCACTTCTCCAGTTTCCTCCTCACACTTCCTTGGGTACGTTCGTATCAACTTGATGTGCAATTTTCCGAACGGATGCATGTCTTTTATGTCCATCTCGTAGAATGGAGAATTTCTGTCGTACGAGCTCATTTGTACCCGGGATATTGCGTCTTGAGGGTACGTTTCGATGTTTGGTGACTGCAAAAAATGACGTATACTTACATGTTATAAATAATAAATAAATACCCAACAGTCACATACATAGTCCTGACCCTACTTTAAGATTAATCAAGTCTTGTGTCGTGGGTATCAGGAACGACGAGAGACTTTTCGGTCTCACAAACACTCGGAAACAAATACCTATCTGAGGATCGCACAACTACTACAAAAGACACATCTGATGCCCGGTTTGCTCACATCGTATACGCTGATCTCTGTCCTAGGGAGTATAAATATCTAAGCACACTATCTCGCATCTTTAGAATTCGAGTGACCTAACTAAAAAAATCTATTTTTTTGGGAAACGTTCATTAAAGATTTGTAATATAAGAAATTGTATACTTATGGAAGATACATCTAAAAGACCGATTCTTCATCATCTTTCTTCTTCATCTTTCTGCCTTTCATGCGTTTCAAGGTCCTTCTTTAGTAACGGGTCGATAGGTCATTTTGAGCCAAAATCTATTTTTTTGTATTAGGTCACACTGAATCTAATTCTGAAGTTGCGATATGGAGTTCCGGCTTCCAAGCCATGTTAGTAAGCTATAAATAAATTGTAATATTTACCTCATAAGAAACACCACTGTCAGTCCCAGCATCCCACGGATACAGATTCAATTCTCTCTCCTTCAGCCACGTGTTGTCCTCCTGGCAGAGTTCGAACCTAGTCACCCCGAGGAACCAGTCCGGAGAGGGATGTAGGGCAACCGCCGCGGAGACCAGGTGGTGGTCTTTATCAGTTCGGAAGAACGCGTAAGTGGGGTTACTCATTTTACGATAGCCGTGGCCTTTCCCTTTGATCAAAGTGCGGACGCCGTCGCTGATCTAATTGGAAAAAAGAAAATAAATTTACCAGATAACGCAAGATTTGTTTAATCGAAATCGTCAAGGGATTCCATTTCTTACTTGTCTCACAAAGATTTCCATTTTCCACCGCGATCTGACACTTACGGTGTATGTACACACAGGGAATTATAAAAATCTTTATGATTTCATGTCTCCTTCTAATAGGGTAACAACCAGCTCTTAATAACTACACTTTTGTAAATGAAAGCCAATACTGTCAAAAATTGTACTGAACATTAACAAAATTCTCAAATCTCACCTTCGCACGTATCTCCGCTTCCAGTTTACTAGAGTTAGCATGTTCAGCGAGGCTTCTAAAGCCTTCTGAAGCTAAAGAACCAGGCGCCCATAGAAAATAGTCAGTACTGTGAGAGGCACCGACTAAATCGCTGTAGCGTGGCACCCAGTCGTTCTCTGGGTATAGACGAGGATGCGTGTTCCGAGACCAGACGCCAGTGAAGGATATCTGAAAAAATGTAGAGCAAAACATAATGAACAAAGAAGAAACTTATCATCTATCACAAGCCACAGAAAAGAGATTCAACCAATCGAAGAAAATAGGCACAGTTTTTTTATGCCGAATTTATGGAATATTTGTATCTGAAACCGATCGCGAACCGGTCTTGCAGAAGCGTGAATAGACCCGAATATCTAGCTAAAACATAGTAGGTAGGTTGACAAGGCCAAAAATATCGCTCCTGTGTTATTTCAACTACTTAAGTAAGCGGATGATGTTAATAGTATGTTCCTTTCTTGCTTTAAGGAAATATCCTCTCATATGCAATGTGAGAATTATCGGACAATCCGCGGGGAGATATAACTAGGATCCCAAGGTAATACACACGGCGGCACAATTAGAGGAACACGCACAAAAATTAGTTCTTTTTTTTATTTTGTTTGCTGTTTCTTTAAATGGTTGTTTTTATATTACAGCACCTTGAAAAAATTAAATGATGCAAAAAGATTTTTGGATATTTAGAGTTTTATCGTTAATTATACGCTCTCAAGTGCTTTTAAGAGCGTGTATACCCTTTCCGCGCTTTTTGGCTAAAAAACAGGACTTTTCAAATGAGTTAATAGCCACCAATAAACAATTTCAAGGAAAAATAATTAGTACTAATTTTAGAAAAGGTTGTCATCTAGGGATTTTGGTAGAAAACATTATAGATTGATGGATAATTTGTGAGTACTATAAGGATTACTGAACACTAGTTTCGTTATTTAGGCTTTAAGTGGCAATTTAGAAGCTTAAGATATCCGAAATCACTAAATATAAGATAAAAATAAAAATATTATCCGACTAATAAGACCCTTATGGAGGGATTTTGCTGAGAAAAATAATCTTTTTAAGTTTAGTTCCTGAAAAATAAAAATTTAAACAATGCGAAATTATTCAGAAACTCTCGTCAAGAACATTTTTTTTCACCAACTTATCGTACATAATTTTTTATAGCAATTGCATATTATAATAGAAGAACATCTTATCAATAAATTTCCATTCTTATATTTCAATAAAATTAGTTTTCATGTTTTCTACATATATTTTAAAAACCACTATAAAACAAATATAAAACATGCTGTCCGCGGTCCGCCGTGCATCAAATCCAAATCAAAACAGACCGCCGCGCCGCGTCGGCGCGGCGCGGCGCGCCGCAAGGCCTTCTAGAGGGAGGACGTATCGCTCGTCGCTCCGGCCTGGCTGCAGTCGATTTTGCCGTGCGTCGTAAAAATAGCCACGCGCGGACTGCGATTGCCACATCTTAGTACTTTGGTAGTAAAACATATTTTTTCTTTTTATTACCTACAATGATTTTGTAGTGAGTATAGATTATGTTTCAGATAATATAATAGGATGTAATTCCGAGGCTAAATTATGTTATGTATTGTAATATAAAATAATATTTCGTAATTGTAAGGGGTTGTAAGGCCCCTAACTCTTTTCATGTGTCCGAACACGAAATGATTAATAAACGTCCGTAGTGTCTACTGATTCAACACTGATTTGAATGCAACTTAACAATGTAATAATAACAAAAATATGATTAGTATCTAAATTTGTATTGTTTATTGCTTGCACAGTAATATTTGTCTACTTATAATGCAAATAAAATATTTTTATGATATTATATTACCAATATATAAATCATAAGTTCCATTTCAATTCAATATTAGAATTTTGAAGCGCACGGATCAAAGTTGGTTGCGCTGAGTGTATAGCGAGCCGACGCGGCAGCTCTACGCATACAGCTTTGGTCGCTTATGTGTGCGTGAAATTAACGAAGAAATACCTATAAACGTGTAAATTTCATTTCAACGCTCTTAAGATTTTTTCACTTTCAAGTGGTTTCACAAAATTTTGTTTAATTTCATTTTATGTGACTTAAGATATTTTTATTGTTATTGTTTTTAGAGTACCTGTCTTGTAGGATATAAAATGAGTGGCTTACCTTCCACTGCAGTAGCCAGAGCGGTAACAATGATTGAAAATGGTCAAGGGTAGGATTCAGTAAGTCGCGCATTGGGTGTGTCGGTATCTGTGCCTCAAGCAGGAACATTTGGCTCTATAGTATAGTAATCGTAATAGTAAAATTTATTGTCATTAAAAGCATGAAGGATCATATCCAGACTCTTATCTGAGCCCGTGGTAGCAATACGCATTATTAATTTTCTTAAATTATTTCTGTAAGTTTTTAAAATACACGATTTTAATTTTAAAATATACGATTACATTTGACAATACAGAAATTTCATTTTACTGTATTTCCGTTTAATTGCATTTGCGTCATTAATTAAAATATTTTTTACTCAATTTTAGTAATTTGTTATAAATTTTGCCTCATTTTGAATATTGAAAAATAAAAACATTCAGTTATTATAATATTTTCTAAGAAATTCAATATTTAACGCGTGTTCCTCTAATTCTGCCGGCGTGTGTATTTGGTTCTTTCCATTGGTATTGGTTATGCAACTTCGTCAGTTACAAATACTCTTATTCGGGCCATTTTAATTCAGTCTTCAATTAAGTCCAGACAGCGACGCCATTTGAAATATGGATCTCATTAATCTTTCAGTGTGATTTTAAGATGCACTTTGGAAAACCGGAAACAACTAGAGTATTACAATAATTAGTAACTAGGTAACAATTAGTCTTAATTTGGTCTCTGATTCCTTCGCCAAAAGCACATAATAAATTGTGCTATAAGATACATTTGCAAATCAATAAATTTCAACGTCAACTGCTTTCACCATTTACAAACAAAAAAATGGTTAGGGAATAATTTTGCACCAATTGCTTTATCAGTATAAAAGTACTATCATTTATGTGGTAGAATACAATATTCATTTATTGCGCTATCGTACACAAACATGACAATTTATATTACATTAAAAATTTAACACTTTAAAACTATTACAATTATTTTACATTAAAAGTTTATCTCTCCGAAAAATCAACTTTCATCCATAATTTCAACGACTTTTTCACCATCATCATTACCAGAACTATCATCGCCAATCTCTAAAACTGATACGATAGGTTTATGGTAGCTGAAGTAAGAAACGAACAGTTTTGATTCGAACCTATTTAAATGTCTAATAAAGACCGCATCAATAGTAGTTTTGTATTTCGTTGTGCTAAGATTGCGATCATTCGACATAGTTAAACCAAATTCATTATTTAAAAATTCAATTAATAGTTGATTTTTATCGTCTGCGAAGTTTGTGTTGAAATCTCCACTCAAAATCATTGGCAATTCATCAAAGCTTTATAAACTGACAGCTAACTGACAGCTGTCTACTCCCCATCCGTCTTACGCTTTTCGTCTTACGATCAGGTCACGTGTCCTGACGCGAGTTTAAGATTTTATACCCATTACAGAAAAAGTGCTCAACGCCGCTAAAGAAGTTTTCACTTCAAAAAAACAATACAAATCGATCACTTAAAGAATTTTTGATCTTTTTTATAGCTTTTCTTACACAATGGGTGTTGCAAGAAGACGCTGTATTCAGCGCGCTATAGGAATTCTTGAGAAAGGCCTATGTTTCTTTTTCGTTTTGTCACGGCAAAGATGTTCTACGATAAACACCTTGCTAATAAAAATGATAACTGCAGACTAAGTACACACCTCGTACTTAGCTTCATCACAGATCTGGCACTGATAGTTCATAAGCGGTGCGATGTCATCAGGTTGGCGTAGATCTTCACAAAGCTTCTCTGTCAGCGGAGCGCCGTCTTCAAACCAAGTCTCATCGTTCTCCACCACCATCGCGCGGAGAGTGACGCAGCCATTGCCGGAAGAAGGGGCTTGCCAGAATACCTACAGCAAACAGTTAAAATTTGGGGATTAGTCTATAAAAACGATACCAACTTTGAATTTTCAGGCGCCGTACGTAAAACTTCACTAATGTACCTAAACACTCCATAAAATGTTGGATTCCTCTATGGTACGTCGCAACCATTGACTAAGTTCGGAGAAAATAATAAGTATAAGACGGAATAGTATTGATTTTTAAAAGTGGAAATCTTATATCTTACTCCGGACGTCGAACATTCGAAGTTCGTATCGTTTTTATAGAAAAACCTCCCTGGACTCGAATCGTTCGAATCTATGAGCACACCTCTGACTTTTTAGAAATGTGTGAATTAATAGAAAATGACGATGAAAGAAAACATCGCGAGGAAACCATAGAATTTGACAAGATTTTCTATGGTATGTGACATTCGTCAACTCACATACGGTGGACTATGATTTAACCCCTCTTAATCCAACTCTATTTTGTAAAGAAGTTCCGTGCTTAGTAATGGATGATTATAATCTGAAATATCAGCTGCTGTAATCACGCAATCTATGCTAAAATGCCGAAAGTTTCGCCGATATAATGGCTATTTCCTTTACCTCAACGCTGGACTTGACTGAGCCCACAGCTTGCTCGACTGAGTATAGACACCGGTCGCTGTACCTCGCCGTTTCTGGGCTGCGTGGCCTGATCTCCCCAGGGAATAAAGTGATAGTTCTCCTTGGATTCCTTGGGTCCTGTTTAGTATCCCCTTCTGCTGATATCATGAACGCTGTGAACTGACTCTCACCGTCCGTTTCCGTGATTTGCACTAAAATGATTCATATTTATTATCTTGAAGATGTACCTACGGTGTTAAAGGATTCCACAAAATATATCTATGTTCCAAAAAAATTGTAACCTTTTAAATCTCTCTGGAATTAAAAAGTTCCAATTCCAATAACAAGCTGTGCTCGGTATTATTAATATTTTATTCCAATGAATAAGCCCACGTAAAAGTCCCCTTAAAGTTCCGATGGCGTATTGGGATAAAAGTAATGTGTTGTGGACCTGTTAAAAACTACGAAAAATTGTATTCTCATAGCACCACACCTTCTCATAAAAACAAATATTTTTGCCTCACACAAATATTTATCTCGGTGCGAAAATTTAAAATGCGACCTAAAGTTTCTCAGCCGGCAAAACTTCGCCACAAACGCAGTCTAATTCAATGAGTGCTATTGTTCCGAAATCGAACTCGGGAACCCTGTTTTTACTTTTTAACCAAACTCTACAGTTAAAAGATAGCATTTCTATCTCTAAATTCTTACAAATGTATTCACTTCCCACACAATCGTCAATTTTACTGCAAGTTCCCGTAGAATTAATGAGGAAACATGTCCCAATTCCTTTATAATTTATCTCCATCAAATTCATGACGCCGCGCTGGGATTAAAACTAATAAAAGCAATTTAGCTGCATTCGCAAACGCTCGATGATCATTACTTTAAAACTCAGTACATAACTACACTAAATAAGCTAGTTGAATAATCCAATTTTAATACACAGTCCAGTCCACAGTTCTATCAATACCTTAAAAAACAATTTTCTAAAATCATCCTTATGTTTCCTGCGCCCCGCTGATTTCTCGCACACCTGTTAGCTGCGCGCAGATTTTATTTATGACTAGCTGTGCCCGCGACTTCGTCCGCGTGGAATTTAACAAAAAACTTTATTTTTCTAAAATAAAAGAATTTTTCTAAAATAAATGTAGCCTAAGTTACTCCTTGTTATATCAGCTACCTGACAAAAAAAGTCCCGTCAAAATCGGTCCAGCCATTTCAGAGATTAGCCGGAACAAACAGACAGAAAATAACTTTTCTAAAATAAATGTAGCCGAAGTTACTCCTTGTTATATCAGCTAACTGACAAAAAAAGTCCCGTCAAAATCGGTCCAGCCATTTCAGAGATTAGCCGGAACAAACAGACAGACAGACAGACAAAAATTTTAATATCACTTTCGGCACAGGTATCGTGTATATAACGATATGTAGTAGGACATTTTTTTTATTTTCACTCTTAAAACAGACACTTCAATTTTATTTATATGTATAGACTAGCTGTCGGACCCGGCTTCGCCCGGGTGCAGATAGCTGTTGAGTCCAGTATTGATTTGGCAACAACATATTATTTCGCGTAATAACTATATTTCCCGTCCCGTTCTATCCGGTTTATGTCCCGTCTCATTCAGTCACATGATGAAATTTTAATTATCATTTATTTTCAGTTTTTAGTATTAGCTTTATTGAAAAATTTCTTTATATACAATATTTTGTAAATGTGATATTTATTCGTTGGTGGGAGAAGTGGTGGAAGGCGCCCGACGTGACAGCCCAGTGGTGGCATGCGCGTGAATGCGAGCGGGCATTGCAAGTTGCAACATTACTTTATTTTTCTAAAATAAAAGAATTTTTCTAAAATAAATGTAGCCTAAGTTACTCCTTGTTATATCAGCTACCTGACAAAAAAAGTCCCGTCAAAATCGGTCCAGCCATTTCAAAGATTAGCCGGAACAAACAGACAGAAAATAACTTTTCTAAAATAAATGTAGCCTTAGTTACTCCTTGTTATATCAGCTACCTGACAAAAAAAGTCCCGTCAAACTCGGTCCAGCCATTTCAGAGATTAGCCGGAACAAACAGACAGACAGACAGACAGACAAAAAATTTTAAAAAACCATTTTCTGCACAGGTATCGTGTATATAACGATATGTAGTAGGACATTTTTTTTTTATTTTCACTCTTAAAACAGACACTTCAATTTTATTTATTTGCCTCTCTACAATAATATTTGTATGACAGTACCTATCCCACATATAGTTGACCTCCACATGCATTAACGATGCATAAATCATAGTGCGATTTAGCTTTATAAACTACAGAAACATGAATTTATAAATTAACACAAAATATTTTCTAATGTGTGTAAATTAGGAATTCAAAATTTAAATTATTTCCCTAAAAGCACTAAGTTCGTGTCCAATACCAAAGCTAATGAAATTATTTAGTATCTAACATTAATAAAGTACCTATTTGTGTCTTTTATTCTTCTTTTTTTAACCATTTGTGTCGACACCTCTTTATGTCTCAGCTATCCAATTATATAAATTAGCAGTTATGATTTAATTAAAATTATTCCCAAATCGCAACGTACCTTTTATGTAACGTATTAAGCTATGATGGTGCTGGCAAAGACTCTTTTGTCTAAAAGCCCTAAATAAATTATTTAAAAAGTGTAACCAGGGCGTGATTAAGCAGGCCGGCATAACTGTGTTTTATAGAGAGATCTTTCATCTGCCAATCGGTGCTTTAATCACCATCCGAGACAGAGCATTCACTTTGCTAAGCCAGAATAAAAAATGAATAATTTCCAAATCTTACCTGTATAAACTTCTTCGGGTATGTAGGCATGATTATCTAATCCCAAGACTGTTAACTTGAACCGTCCATCTGACGGCGACGCTTGAGTCGTCGATCCATACGGTCTTCGATCGCAACGAAAACATACCACCTCATCCAACGAATATAGCCACAAAACGGTGATCCATGATACGTAAACTGAAAATATATACTTTTTAAGTTTTTGTTTTTATCTCGTACAACGAAAAGGAGCTAAAAACTTACATGAAGACATTCTGTGTCGGATACTCATAGTGAAATAAGTCTATACGTCCGTTAAGGAGTCTTGGACGCCACAATAAATTTATTAGTCTAGAATTTCAAGAGATCATGTTGCCTTCGCCATTCGTGGTCGAAAGTAAGCAATTAGGTTGTACAACAATTTATGGGACCTAATTGTTTGTTGTTCTACCATTTTATTTATGAAGTCTTAATGATTAGCTGGCTATTTTAATGTTTAAATTACCTATTCCCATCCGAAACATAAAATTACTGATGATGAATAAATAAATGTGAGGTTTTTGAGGTGATCTAGGTCTCACATGATTACGTGAGAGTCTACCTGGGTACCACTGGGTAGGTATATAGATATTTAAATAATGTAGTTTATTCATTCAGATTAAGAGAATTAGAGATTAGATTATTATTATTTCTTTTATGCCCTAGACTGCCCTTTCTTTCTCCTAATTAAATATCCATTAAATGGTTGCTTGTAAGAAATTAGGTACCTAATGTGATAATAAGGCCGCCACTTGTACTATTATTGTTATTATTTTATTTCTTTGTCGTTTCTCTGTGCAAAAAATAAATAAATAAATACCACCACAACATCAATATCAATGTTAATAATTAAGTCAATGCACCACAATATCTATTTTTCACGCAAACCAGCAGTGTAAATGTGTAAATACATGTGTTGTAGCTAGAATAACTACTGAACATATTGAGACTTGACATCTTACGTCTCGGGATGGAGAGTGCAGTAGATTGCTAAGCATTGATTAGAAATTCATGGTGTTTGGTTTTGCTAATGTCCATGAGCGGTCGCATAGTTTACCATCAGGCGAACGATATGCTTGTCTGTCATTCACATAATCGTGCCTTCAGCCACAGAAAGTCGAGTACAGAACCTAAGCATTCTTCAATGTGGGGGTGTTTAGCCAACATTGGCTTCACTCACTGGTGGTAGGTCTCTCATATGTGAGAGGCTGCCTGGGTGGGTACCACCGCAATGTCTATTTCTCCCGTCAAACAGCAGTTTAAATGCACTGTTGTGTTTCGGATTGAAGGACATTGTAGCCAGAGTAACTACTGGACATATTGAGACTTAACATCTTATGTCTCAGGATGGCGAGCGCAGTGGAATGCCAAGCATTGCTTTATAGTTCAAGATGTTGTTTGGTTTTGCTACTGTTCATGAGCGGTCGCATCGCTTACCATCAGGCGAACGGCATGCTCGTCTCGCCATTCACAGGAATAAAAAAAAAAAAAACTCAGCAGGCTGGATGGCGAACCCAGGAGATAGCAACCTGCCTTAACGATGCGGCTGCTCATTATCTCCGTATCAAATTAACATCGACAGCCTACTTGTCATTCTCGCATTACCTTTAGCCTCCTTCCACTCAGTTTACATTCATGAGTTGTTCGTTTCAATTTTATAGCGCTATTGTTTTTTGCCTCTGGACCTGAATACACTTTTCAGGTCAGATGAGCCGTTTACTTGCTCTGTCGTGCCCAGAAAATTAGGTAAGTATATAAATATAAAGTATTTATTATTTATAGGAAAGCAATATATGATTTTCCAATGAGCATGCGGCATTCTACAAAGTATATAACCTTTATTTTGTTGTTCCCGTATTTTTAATTGTAATAATATTTATTTGTATCCAAAAAGTTAATTATGTACAGTATGTCTTATTTCTATTGGTCCCAAACTAGGCGTGCCTGTATCTTGGAAACCAAGCTATATAATATTAACTTCAAGTGAGATAACTAAATAGTTAATTTTGTGTAATATACAATATGTTACTTGTTCCTTTTCCTTGCGATTTTACCACATCAATAAATAATATTTTATCATTAAATTATGATTATTTAAAAAAAAATTATTTAGATGCTTGTTATTTTATTATGAACCCATCGACAAGCCATAGATTCTAGAAAAGCGGCTGTCCACGGCTGTCACTTGCGTAAAAAAAAATAACGAAGTGTCATCAACTTCGAAATAAAATCGTGAAATTCTCGAGGTGTGGTGTGTTGTGGAGTTTGAATCCGTGTCCAATGGTAAATAAATGTCTACTAAACCATTAAAAATGCCGTCGGCAACTAAAGAGAAAGACTCTACGATCCTCAAGATCGCTGTGGAAATGGTAAATGCACCGGACAAGGTGCCTCAGTTAACAGAATTCGACCAAGCGCAGCCTTTATCCAGTATCATTCAGCTTCTATGCACTCCTTGGGGTCTGCCTGACCCAGAAAACTACGCCTTACAGTTCTCAGAGAGCAACAATCAGAATTACATAACAGAAAAGAACAGAAATGAGATAAAAAATGGATCAGTGTTACGATTGGAATTGTCCCCAGCAAAGACTGTGCAGGACATTCTAACTAAAATCAACACTGGTGTTGAGGCAGACCAAATAACCGCCCTGTCCAAGCTCTCGGTTCTCAGCAGCGATTTGACCTTTGCCCTTGAGTTTATAAACAAAAAGGGCGTATCGCTAATTATAAATAATATAGAAAATGGCAAATTCAGAGGTCAACTGTTGAAATATGCATTAGTCACGTTTGTCGAACTGATGGACCATGGTATTATATCTTGGGATATCCTTGAAAATCAGTTTATTAATAAAGTAGCCAGTTTTGTGAGCAATCAGTCACTTACTCAGGATCCTAGAGTGATACAATGTTGTTTGTCAATACTTGAAAATATTGTGCTGAACAGCTCCAAAAATTCTTATGTTGAAAAGGAAATCACTATACCTAGTTTGATCTCTCATATTAAAAACTCACAACAAGATAGTATCATACAACAAAATGCCATTGCTCTCATCAATGCCATATTCTCAAAAGCTGATATGACAAAGAAAAAGACCATTGCAGACACATTGTCCTCTAAAAGAGTCCGAAATGATATTTATGAAAACCTTATTGGAGCCAGTGAGTTCTCAAAAAATACTTCAAAAGAAACAATTGGGACAGAACTTGCTCATCAGCTGTATGTATTGCAGACTTTGATGCTTGGTTTGCTTGAACCCAAAATGAGACTCAGGGCAGATGCACAGGAACACGATTCACAGGAAAAAATAAAAGAACTAAGGAAAATTGCATTTGAAAACGATAACAATCCAACCATGGAGGTGACTATGAGAAGGCCGACAGGCTCTTACTCAAAAGATTTCAAGAAACTAGGATTTAAATGTGAAATAGATCCTATAAAAGACTTTAATGAAGTGCCCCCAGGAGTGCTCGCTTTGGACTGCATGCTGTACTTTGCCAGAAATTATCCAGAAGATTATACAAAAATTGTTCTAGAGAATAGTTGCAGGGCAGACGAGCATGAGTGTCCATTTGGCAAAACTAGTGTGGAATTAGTGAAGCAGCTGTGTGATATATTGCATGTTGGAGATCCTCCCAGTGAACAAGGACAGACATACCATCCACTTTTCTTTACTCATGACCATCCTTTTGAGGAATTGTTCTGTATTTGTATAGTTGTCTTAAACAAGACATGGAAGGAGATGAGGGCCACAACTGAGGACTTTGTTAAGGTATCCAGTGTTGTGAGAGAACAAATAAGCAGAGCTCTTTTAGCATCCCCAAAAGGACTTGATAAATTTAGACAAAAAATCAATCAACTGACATACTCGGAAATCACACAAATATGGCAACAGGAGAGAACAAACAGGGAAGTCTGGGAATCTCACGCAAGGCCTATAGTTGAATTGAAGGAGAAAATAACACCAGAAATAATTGATCTCATCCAACAGCAGAGATTGGGTGTTCTGGTCGGAGGCACAAGGTTCAAGAAATACTCACCCAGAGGTCACCGAATGAAGGACAAGTTCTGGTATGTGCGTTTATCACCAAATCACAAAGTCATACATTATGGTGACTGTGATGAAAAAAGTACTCCAAGTTTAGAAGAACTTGGAAACAAGTTGGCTGTTGCTGATATAAAATGTGTTATTATTGGCAAAGATTGCCCTCATATTAAAGATTTGAGAGGAAGAAAAATAACACCACATTTGGCTTTTTCTCTTATGTCTAAATCTGCTGATATGACTTCCTTAGATTTTGTGGCACCTGATGAGCAAATATTTGACTATTGGACAGATGGTATTAATGCATTATTAAAGGAAAAGATGAGTAGTAAATCTTTTGAAAATGATTTGCAGACATTGTTGTCTATGGACATTAAAGTGAGATTGCTTGATGCAGAGGGCATAGACATTCCACAAGACCCACCACAAATACCGGATGAGCCGGATGATTACGAATTTTATTATGATAACAATTAGGCAAACATTCATGATGTCAGCTTTTGAGTGTACATATTTTCTCAATAAGTTTAAAGATGTTTAAACTTAATGCTATGGCTGAATATGCTATGCATAGCAATGAAGTATTTAGGGATTCATAAAAGTATTTTAAATCAACACTGTTTCTATGTTTTTACTTTTACACAAAAAAAAATTATATTTCAACACTTTTGATAACTTCCTGTATGACAATTGATTATAATTTTTTATATATAGTAATGGTGCAATGTATACCATGTAAGGGGTTCCGATATTAGCACTTCCGCCGTTATTGCGTGTCGCGAGCTATAAATAATTTAATTTGCAACTTTATCGCAAAGGAATAGAGTTTTAATTACAATGGTAATATTTTAACTTGTACGTAGAACATTCCTGGCATAGAAATGATATTGTTCTCCTTAATAGGAAAGTGATGGTTATTCGATTTTGTAATCGAGTGTGTCGATATTTAAAGTTTTTTAAACCAAATCTCGAAAAGTTCTTCCCAGAATGGTTGTAATTTTGACTCATATAAAATTGGACTGTATTGTACCTTTTTTTCTTAATTATAAAAAGTATTTTACAGTTGTGAAACTGTAAACATAACTTATTTTTCGTACAGTTTAAAGTACATCTAGTACAACGCGGCTGCACAAATTCATATCTATCTACCAGTCACGGCCGTATCCAATGAAGGTAAGCTAACCTAAGTGAGGTCTTAAGCTCACCTTAAAAATGATTGATCCAGCAGGTATAATTGGAGTATTTATAATATAGAGGGAGCGCTGGTACTTCAAAAACGTAGATAAAAATAGTGGTGCAGGGCCAACGTTTTCTGCCTTGCTATTGACTGAAATAATTAGTTCAATTTTCACTAATATAGAACCGCTAACAATATTACGAACAAGAAAATATCTACGGTTTTGATGACGCAAATGTATGACTGCGTTCCTTCTGTACTCTATCGTAAAAATACTTTTGAGTGCACATTTATCTGAAACGTGTTCAAATCCCGTTAAGATCAACACTACCTTATTCGAGTTTGGTTTGATATGACACTTTATGGTATTAGGTGGGAAAATTATATTTCTCCATTAATTTTAGCTCAAAGTATTCTATTTATAACTATAAGTGATAATTAATCATCAAGATATATTTTTTTAAATTGTAGCTTGTAATCTGTATTTCCATGTATTCTGTATTGACTGAATTCTGTAACTTCCATTTTATGTATTCAATGTATTGTGGCCATATACCAATATTATATTTTATATACCAAAGATCATGTCTAAAGAACAAAATATATTTAAATGTATATAAAAATAAACTTTTAAAAACAGTGCATTGGTTTTATTCACACATCACCAAAATCAGATTCACAGTCTTTAGACATTTATAAAAGCTTTCGTTTGTATCTCAAAAGGGGTAGGCAGCAATGCCATTCACGCCAATCTCCAAGTTATATGGGACAGCCTCTCGTAGCGCAAATTCCTCTTCTAAGTAACACTCATTAATATACAATTTCTTATGCGCCATTTACATGGGGAGTTTCTCGCGGAAAGAATCGTATGACATAATCGCCATAGATTATGGTGTTTGGCCACTGTTTGGCAAATGTTTACACGATTTTTTTATATTACTACGATAATCGCATCTTCGAGACGACAATCTCGCTATGTAAATTGAGCTTAAATCATACAATCACTCATTCATAACCTTTACGCTTTAGAATGCCAGTATGACAAAGAGCCCACTACTGTTGCATTCCAGGTCAAACCAAACACCAAATCCAGTGCACATTTAATACAGCAAAAATAAAACGACATCACAGTTTAATTGTTTATGAGAGTTTTCTTAAGTAGCTACTGCATCTTGGAGACTTCGAACTTGGTGTTGATGATCTCCTCGTCGGAGTCGAGGAGCGGCAGCGTGCTGGCGGGGATGTTCTCCTCGACCCAGCGCAGGTCCGAGTCCAGCGAGTGTGCGGGCTCGGCGTCCCGCTCGCGCGCCTCGCCCTCACCGGACGCGTTGCCGCGCATCTTCACACCGTACGCGTCGTTCACGAACTGTTCTTCTTCTTCTGCAATTTTATCAGTTTTTACTTATTATGGTTTTATTTATTTTATTTATTTATTTAATCCTTTATTGCACAAAAATAAAAATACAGTGAAGAAACAACACAATAATAATAGTACAAGAGGCGGCCTTATCACTCTAGGTAATTTCTTCCAGGCAACCTTTGGATGGATATTGAGATAGGAAAAATGAGCGGGCAGTCTAACGTATATAAAATAGTAATATACAGGGTATATCAAGACTGCTACCGAAAACGAAGCCGGGTGGTAGTTTAAGCGACTTCAGACACAATGCAACAGAAAAAGTTGCAAAAATAAGCGACAATTTTTTTTTTGTTATTTTTTTCCTATGACCATATTTGGGTGGTAAATACATTTTTTCCTAGAATAATAGTGTATACCCTTTTATTTATAAATAATCTAAGGTTTAAAAGAGTTTAAATTATTATTTTAGCAAAAACTATGGATTTACCACCCAAAAATGACGATATTTAAAAAATCATAAAAAATAATTGTCGCGTTTCTTAGCAAAATTTTTAGTTGCATTGTGTTTGTAGTCACTAAAACTACCACCCGGCTTCGTTTTCGGTAGCAGTCTTGAGATACCCGGTATATATATATATATATATATATATATATATATATATATATATATTTAATCCGCAAACAAATAGGCGTCCCTTGAAGGAAAAAGTGCATTTAAACTGGCGTCCACCTGCTTTGGGCGTCCGTATACCGGACGCCACTTTGGTGGCCGGTGCCTCTTAGGTCCTTTTACTCCTGAGAGGCCGTAGGCAAAAAATCGACAGAAGCCAAAAAATCGCTTAAATGGCTGCAATAATATATTGAAAAGTTCACGGAGAAATCTCAGCGCAGGTTTGGCGCTGCTGTAGCGCGTATATCCACAGCCGTATATCTCAGATATTTTCTGACTACGGATTCGCGTATTTGGCATCCGCAGTTGCGACGTTGTCAGTTCGCTCATTAAATCTGTGACGCTAGATGACATAATATTAAACACAATCAAAATAATATTTATCGTCCTAGATCAGGCACGCGGTGCGTTTGAATCGGCGTCCAATTATCTTAAGCTTTTGGAACTAACTTTTTTTAAATGTATGTATGGTGAAGTTGACAAATTGTCAATTTGGCATACATTCACAAAAGTTTGATTAACAACGGAGCAAACAACTTAACCATTTTTAAATCTGAGATGTTTTAGTAAATAATAAATACACCCAACAGGAATATATATAGTCCTGACCCCACAATACGATCAATTAAATGTTCTTTCGTGGTTATCAGGAAATATGACATACTTTTGAACTCACAAACACCTAAACCCGAAACAAATATCTAGGCATATTAGCGTAGCAATTATAAAATTTGTTGTTGTACTTTGAAGATATACGAACGCCGAATTGCTATATACGGACGCTCAATAGCTATATACGGACGCCCAATAGTATATACGGATGCCTATTATCTGTATACGGACGTTCAATAGCTATCTGGACGCACGATAGTCAACACTAAAGTGATGTCTTCTTTTAGTAAATTAATTATTTATCTTTAAATATTTTACTCTCTAGCTCCGACTGCCTCGATGGCGTAGTTGTACTACGGTACGGTTACAAAGCTGAGGTCTCGGGTTCAAATCCTGGGTTGGGCAAAGTGATATTGAATTTTTCTATTCATTATCAGCCCAGAGTCAGGAATTTGTGCCCGATATGGCGATAGGCTCGCCACCTATCACATTGTGGGACAGAACATACAAAGCGAAATGTGGGTATCCTGGCACCTCTGTCTACCCCTACTGGGATATAGGCGTGAGTTTACGTATGTATGTAAATATTTTATTGTTTTGAAAATTCAAGGCGAAATTATAGGATATTATGTTGTATACGGATGCGTAATAGCTGTATACGGACGTTCAATAGCTATAACTGGACGCACGATAGTCAACACTAAAGTGATGTCTTGTTTCAGCAATTTACATACACTTTCGTCTTTGGGGAAGGACAGCTCATAAACAGTAGCAACATTCCTCTGCGCTCGCCATCCTAAGACATAAGATGTTAAGACTCCATATGTCCAGTAATTACTCTGGCTACAATGTCCTTCAATCCGAAACACAACAGTGCATTTAAGCAGTGTTGTTTCACGGGAGAAATAGACATTGCGGTGGTACCTACCTAGGTGGCTTCACATATGAGAGACCTGCCACCAGTAAAAATCCCTAACTTCGTATCTGAGACACTGTAATTTCTTCTTCGGGAGAAAGCTTTCTTCACCTCTGTGACTCATTACCAACCTAAAGGTTGGATGACCAGAAGTAGTTAAAATTCTTTTCTTTTATCTGATTAACAAAATTTTATTTAAATTCGTCTAATGAGTTTTGCGTGAAAGACGGACAAATATCTACCAATTAATACATTCACCTATGCTTATAACAATTATGGTAGGTATGAGATAGCTAAGTACTAACAAATACATTTTATATCAATATTGGACGTCCGTATATCTATGGAACTCACCAATATTGGAATAAATTAAATGATGAAACTGTGTAATACAAACAAGTGATAGTAAAAGAAAGAGACAAGTGACGAAGCTGGCAACGTCGCATTGTGAGGATGTCAAATAGTCGTTGCCTAGGGTAAATCTGGATCAATATATCCAGGATGCCTTTTATGTTTTACCATGGTTCGGGTTTCAAAAATGTTGCGGCCCGACTGCAAGAAGAATATCGCGAAAAGTAAACTTATAGGAAAATGACGTACCCCACGGAGCTGGAAATCGAAAAACTAAGCACTATTCATTAAGACATGTAAAAAAATGTAAGAGGAACTGGGAGACGTCGTAATGATGCACTACATACTAGAAGCCAAAAACACTTTAGGATGTAAATATATACATATACACATATATATGTATATATATACATACGTATATACGAATACATACCAACAAAATATATTAAAATACACATACATACAATTTACCATATACATAAATATATAAACCTATCCTAACATTTACCAAATAGGCGAATGGACAAGATATTCCTCAGCTATGCTCTAGTTGACAAAGGAAATGGTCTTTAATCCTTTTTTTAAAAGACGACAGTGTTCGTGCCCGTCTTATCTCGACTGGAAGTGAGTTCCACAGTCGGACAGCTTGGACTGCAAAAGATTTGTCCATGAAAACTGTGGAGTGCATGGGCATTTTTAGTTTCAGGTTCTCCGATGACCTCAAGGATCTTGAATGTGAGTCGTGGAGAAAAATGAATCGATTTTTCAGATAACGGGGCGTGAGAGGATTAAACATTATATTGTATAAAAGTGAAAGAATATGAGTATTCCGACGAAACCGGATGGGTAACCACTTGACCTTAGTACGAAATTCAGAAACATGGTCATATTTGCGAAGGCCAAATATGAATCTTATACAAAAATTCTGGAGACGCTCAAGCTTATTAAGTTGATCCTCAGTGAGATCTAGATAGCTGACATCGGCATAATCAAGGATGGGGAGAAGTCTCCTTCTCAGTTCTCCTTTCGCAAACTCTCGTTTGCGCAAGTGGTTTTCTTAGGTTAATATGAGTGTGTTGAAATGTTGTTTATTAATATTATTTCAAATAATGTTTGGTGTATTAATTTTAGACAAAAAAGGGCTTGATTAGTTTTTTTTTATTGCAATGAATGGCGAGACGAGCATGCCGTTCGCCTGATGGTAAGCGATACGACCGCTCATAAATAGTAGAAGAACCTAACAACAAAGCAATGCTTAGCATTGCACTGCGCTCGCCATCCTTCGACATAAGATGTTAAGTCTCAATATGTCCAGTAGTTACTCTGGCTACAATGTCCTTCAATCCAAAACACAACAGTGCATTTCCACTGCTGTCTGACGGGAGAAATAGACAATGCGGTGGTACCTGCCCAGGCGGCCTCTCACATATGTATGAGAGACCTACCACCAGTATTATACAATATGGGTCCGTTTGTTTTACCTTAACGCCCTAATTTTTAAACTCAAATAAATAAAAAACGATAATCACTAGCATAGATAAAAAAATTGCTTTCTCTGTTGTCTCTTTCAATGGCTATTGTTCACATATTTATCATCTGTCCACAGACTAAAAATTAATTTACAAAAATGCTGTGTATTAAGTATACCTTCGTCATCTTCAGCATTGTCGAGTAGAGGAGTGAACGCGTATCTTTGGTTATTGTTGGTTGGCCGCCACAGTATCATGATCACCGTGAGAACGCTCACGAACAAAATGGGCCAGTACGCTTCATCCATCCACACCTCCTTCCATTCCTGGAAATATTGATTTCAAATGATGATATGTTTCTGTTTCATGAGGAATAAGAGACAAGCAAATGTTCATCTGATTTTAAACATTATGCCTGTTCATTTAGATGCAATTCCACTAAGAACAAATTATTGAAAAACATAAGAGCACTCTATTCTATAATGCGCTCGTCACCAAAACCATTACACATTGGGTTTTAAGTCACTGCGAAGTATCAGGAATTAGGTACAGAGTAATTCAAATGGGAATACAAAAAAAAAACATATAAAAGACTAACGACCTTTTTTAAACCAATTTTAATAATCGAATGTTTTGTCCCTTTCGAACACTTTTTGAATTCAGCCTGAGAGAGGAAGACAAAACATTAGATAGCTAAAATAGGTTATAGGAAGACATTCATGACCTCAGCATTTGAGTGTACATATTTTCTCAATAAGTTTAAAGATGCTTAAACTAAATACTATGGCTGAATATGCCATGCATAGCAATTAAGTATTTAGGGATTCATAAAATACCATTTTCGAACGACTTTTGAATTCAGTTTGAAGGAAGAAGACAAAAATTCGATAGCTAAAATGGGTTTTAAAACGGTCTATGAATAAGGTAAGTAAATGGGAGCAATAAATCATAATAAAGATATACTCACAGTGATGCATTGCAGGACCCTGTAGGACTTGATCGAGTACAGCATGAATACCACCGACGATATTACTGCGAATATCAGCGTGTTCGTGAAATGTCTGTACAGCGATAGCTTTATCGTGTTTCTGAAACAATATTACCATTATTCTTCATAATTTTCCAACCAGTATTATAACATCATTTGAAATGACACAAGATTTCCATATTTTGGCGTTAGATAGTTAGAGAAGGTGAATGAATGAAAAACACTCTAATTGAATATATTGAAAAATGAAAATGAAAATCACTTAACTCTATAATTGACTATTGCAGTAAACTGTTAGCTCTTGACTCATATCAACTCCATGAATGATAACATAACATAATTTTAACTTTGGCAAAGTCATACATATACATCGGAGCATTGTTGACTTATTCACTACCTGAATAATTTATTACCTTACTACCTCACTAACTGACTATCAGCCGCTGTCAATAAACAATCCCAATCCAAAATTTGCCGTTTGAGATTGACAGCTCAATCTTTTTTCTGATACTATATTGCCAATAATCAATCTCAGTAGTGAAAAAACTATGGCAACATGGTGAATGACAAATCGAAAAGTAGAAAACAATCCAGATTGACTTCAATCTAATTTATTCGATTGATTATTGGCATCGGCCGTTACTCACTACCTGACCAACTCACTACCTG
Organism: Hyles vespertilio; assembly: GCA_009982885.2. Taxonomy (NCBI): domain Eukaryota; kingdom Metazoa; phylum Arthropoda; class Insecta; order Lepidoptera; family Sphingidae; genus Hyles; species Hyles vespertilio. The sequence goes on from CM042815.1 coordinate 4,454,513, forward strand.
ACTATCTCACTACCTGACTATCTCACTACCTGACCAATTCACTTGCTGACTAACACTACCTGACCAACTCACTACTACCTGACCAACTGAGTATCTGACTGACCTGCGCAGCTGCAGCGTGCGCATGGTGTGCGCGAGGCTCACGAACACCCACCAGCAGATGGCGCTGTCCAGTAGCGACAGCGGCACCTCGGAGAGTAGCAGGTCGCGGTTCGAGTCGTCCGCCTTGTGGTGAAGACGCAGCCACGCGTTGATGGCGCCCAACGCACCCCATAGAGCGCCGCACCCGCAAACACGTTGCAGGGCAGGACCGAGACGGGGTCTGCAACGGAATCGGTTGTTACTGTTTCTCTGCATTGGCTTCGACTGACATATTATGAATTTAGAATTTATTTTATTTTTAGAACTATAAGCCATTCTAGATTTAAACCATTGAGAAATATATTCTTAACTTTAAATGACAAATGCTTTGTGAGATAAGGACCTTATTCAACTTTGGATTAAACTGGCACTGCACCTTCGTTTGGCTGTGAAATTTGAATCGGACTTGCGGTGCCGGCCTATTGAAACTTTAGGGGAGTGAAAAGGAAAGGAGACGAAAAGGAGTATTAGATCGATATACCATATTATGACTCACTTAACGATGCCGAAGCCGAGAGATACGATAATGACGAGCATCCGCGCCAATGCTCGTTTGGCCACCGATATCCACTCGGCGAACATGTACGCCTCCGCGTTGAAGTAACTGTAAATACAACATACATTAATTATGACTACAACACCCACGAAGTACTACTCGCAAGAAAATACCTAGCTAAGTATCTAATTAAATAACATGCGAAAGTACGAAACTATGATTTTTTTACGTTGAAATATAAAATTCCAAATTCAATATGAACAATGGTCAAGGAGTCGGTATTTACAAGTTGATAAATCATTGAATTTACCATTTTTTGGGCTCATACAACAACATATAGCTACTAAAAAACAACAAATAGAAGTGTCATTAAATATCTGACCCTGATCTATTGATGGCGGAGTATACGGCGTAGTAGACGGCGCTTTCCAGCATGCCGAGTAACGCCACGGCGCCGATCCAGTACTGAATCCGCAGCAGGTCGCGCCACTGCAGCGCGCACACGCACAGCCACGCCGCGCACAGCACCGTGTACACGCCGCACAGCACGCCGAAGAACTACGCACATACACACACGCGTCATACTGACACCATCCACCATCCACCATCCACCACGCACTACTCACTAGCCTACACACCACAAGCCCATGTTCATGAAGAACTACTATAATACTTGCATCGCCTCTGCTGAACAATTCGCTTCGTCCGTACAGATTACTGTACTCCCAACACCTATTTTTTTAACATCAGTAGGAAATCTCTTAAGCTCCCATTCTGAAATCTCGTTTTCCTGTGTCACTACTCCAAGCTATGTGAATGTCACTCAAAATACGCGTGCAAAGTACCGACTTATATCAATATCATAAGCTTTTGTTTTGAAGAGTCCATTTAAGGCATCGATATCAATGTTACACTAGATAAGACGTTCTTTGTAAGAAACGTGTCCCACCCAAGTGCGGTGCTTGCACCGCACACGAATCAGTCTGCCGCGTGACAGCTACGCAGTCGAAGAAGTCGAAGTACGCTTCTTTCTTTAAACTTTTATGTAATTTATTTTGATATTTCCCCGTCAAACCGACAGCAAAATTTTCTGAAGTTACAATTTAATAATTAAAGACTACAACGTAAGTGATATAATATTGTAGAATAATGCCGATAATACAGATCTTTTATTTATTATTGGATTAAATATATTTTAGAGCTCGTTAAAATACAAGATGAGCTCCTTAATCGTATGTCTCATTTCTGCGCATAAAAATTGCCCGTCGAGTGAGAGAGACGAACTATATAAGATATATATTATTCAAGGGACATTCATATCAGTCGACCAAATGGGCATAAACTATTCGAATACATTACAAATACAAATATGTAGGAAGAATGTAGTTGCAAATTGATTTCAGTATTTTATTTCATAAATATGTGTGTTGTATGTATGTTTTGAAACAGTGGATAGTATTGAGACCCCATTTCTTAATATGAATTACTTAATGGACTATTTGAACCCATTGACTGTTATTGAAGACTAATATCATTTAAAATTGTTTTATATTCTTACGCGTCGGTTACGAAAAAAGGAGATCTCTATAATATTTGTCCAGAATTATTGGAACGGATATAAGTGACTACCATGAGAACCTATATTTGTTCAATTCATTTTCGACACGAAGATTGCAGATATTCCAAATGCGGTAGTCATTTTTGAAAACTTCTGTTGTACCATTCCTTTTGTCTAGTAGTCTCGAAAAAAGATTATCAGCTTGTTAAAAATTCATAAATGTTATTATAATAAATGTCAGACTGATTGTACACTGATTGACTGATTGTCAGACTTGTATTGTACACTTGTAAGAGTATTAAATTCATTTACATCATTTCCATGAATTATTCACGTAAATAAAAAAAAAACATTACAAAAAATATTATTGCTATGACGGTATTGATACTTAGGCAGTATCTTAGGAAAAGCTATTATTGACATGTACTGTCTTGTCTGTCTAATAATCTTTGATCATAATTTGTAATATTCAAGTAAACGTACTAGGCTAACCCGCACTAGGCCAGCGTGGTGGCTATATGGCCTAACCACTCTCAATCGTACTGTCGATTGTAGAGGACGCCCGTGCCCTGCAGTGGGACGAATATGGGCTGATACAGAAACGTACTAGATGACGCTACTGAGCTTTTGACAAATACGGGACAAATAGTTTCTATGACGCGCCTCTTCTATCGGTAGAATATAAGTCAATGATTTAAGGCCTTTGGTGTACGTAACGTCACCTCGTACGTAAGGGTTAGTTATTTGATATTGCTCGTATATAACAAACACAGCTAAATAGAAAATATAACAAATAACGTTACATTTTCGTGGAAGGAGCTGTGGGGATTTGAAAATGTAACGTTAACATTTAGATTTATCTATTACATGTCCATCGCTCTCTTCATACTTTTTCGTCGGTTCAGAGCTCATAGTTTTTATTGGTGTAGTCAACCTTTACCAAAGTAGAAGGGGCATTCCAGCCTACCGGCCAATAAAAACGAGCGATATGTCATTGGAAAGGTCTTTTCAGATGCTACAACTTCTTCTATGACAACAAAACCCAAATGGCTGTATTTTAAAAATATAGCAATTCTGCACGAAACTCACGCGAAAGGGTCCTCGGCATTGTGAGAAATAACAACAAGCGATGCGTCATTGGAAAGGTCTGCGTGGAAAAAAATATCGCTGCGTACAGGTAGCCCAAGGATGAGAATATGTATATGGACTCATAGCCTGTTAACCAATACGACGAGCGGTATGTCATTCGAAAGCTCTCTTCATTTTCAACAATTTCATTTTCTTTGCCAAGAATTCCCGATTCGCTATATGAAAAGAAGTATATCGACATAAAAGTATCGTGAGGCTCATATGTATGGACTCAAGCCTATCGACCAATAACGACGAGCGATATTTCATTGGAAAGGTCTTTTCGGGTGCTACAACTTCTATAGCAACACAACCCAAATCGCTGTATGTAAATAAATACCCTATAATACCCTTTACCTACTTTTCCACCCAAACTCGCACCTATTTTGTGTGTCTTAATCTTCTCCTTTTCCAATTTCCGTCACTATTTTCTCTTTCACTTCACAAAGTTCCATAACCACAGAATTTAGCACTCTGTCACATAGATTCACACCATAGTTTTAACATTCTCATTACTCCATCAGATATTTTTTACGGTACATATGTAGCTCTTAACATTCTCATCAGATATTTTTTTGTTATAGACACTTACCGGCAACAAGGGCCATATGGCAGCCGACAGATACCCAGACGGCGCCACCATCTCGATCCTCACCACAGCATTGAACTTCATGTTGCTCCTTACCGTCATCTTCAACACGTATATACCTTCCTTCTCAACTGTGAGTAGGGGAGGTAATTTCTGGGAAAAAAGTTATTCCTCTAGTTTCAACTGCTACGACAACTTGACCGTAACACACCGATAGTAAAGCAATGCAGTCTAAACTATACGTCAGCGAAACATGGATATTTGTCGCCCATCTCGTCACAATAGGATATTTGACAAAAGTATTTTTAATTATTTTTCTCAAAAGTTATTCATTTCCCAAATCTAATAAACAAAGAATGTTGTAAATCTTTTCAGAATTAAACAAATTAGAAACGTTTTAAACCTTGCAGTAGGAGTAAAAGAAAAGGGATGCAAAACGAAAACTAGTGACATCACTAGGTTCAATATGCATTACAATATGCGTGTGTGAAAGAGAAGGTAAGATGTCCCCAGTACACTCTCACTTTTTTAATTTAAAATACCTATAATTGCTTCATGTTACAAGCTACTTTAATACTGTTTTGACATAAATATTTTATTTTAATGGTATTCGTGTTTGTGAGCAAAATAATATAAAAAAGGATTTATAGTAAAATACCGTATTGAGCCGGACTTTTCGAAACCAGACAGCTTAAAGCTGATTCCGAAACGCGACATACTTAATAGTTAACAATAGGCGATCACTATAACAAACTCTTCACAACCAAGTCACATGAGCAATTACATCAATGCAATTACACACCGCACTAATTGTGTTGAGAGGCGAGAGATAACATTAATCCGCCAAGTGGCAGTTCTTTTTGGGGGGGGGGCATTACACTTATCATTAGTTGCATTACAGTAACCAAGCCAGGATAAAAACCTAAAATAAGGTATTGATGAACAGTACAGGGATTACTCTATAAAAACTACTTCGAATGTTCGAATGTTCGACGACCAGGAATAAGATAAAATATTTCCACATCTAAAAATCTAAACTGTTCTCTGATATACTTATCATTTCTTAAACTTTAACTTAGTCTATGGTTGCGAGGTACGATAGAGGAATCCAACACTTTGTGGAGTATTTAGGCACATTAATGAAGTTTTACATACGGCGTCTAAACATTCGGAGTTCGTATCGTTTTAATAGAGTAAAGCTGAAATAAAATTATCGTACACTACGTCTTACGCATAGAGCAAAGAAGCGGCCATATATAGATGCGCTTGCTAGATGCGCTTAACTGGCTAATCAGGACAATGGTAATTAAACAAATACAAGGTCACGACTTAATCGTGCGAGTGATAATGTGCACACAACAAAAGAATCCATTGTTCAGATCGGTCTAAGACGCGTTTCTCTAGTATTTATGGCCGCTTCTTTACTCTATGCGTAAGACGGAATACTATAGTTTGATTACAGCTTAACCCCCCAGAATTACTCACCGATTGTGAGATAACCTCAGTGTTGACCTCAGAGGGTTTGCCCTTCCCGCCATCGAATATGAGCGAACTGTTGCTGTGACACGTTCGCGTCTCTGACACGCTCATCACGTGTAAAGAGTTCGTACTGTTGCCATCGCTTATCATCGGAAACTCCATCCTTTTCGAACATACTACCACTTGCTGCAAGAGAAAATGAAAAAAAAAAACATGTATACAGTGTACATCAAGACTGCGACCGAAAACGAGGCCAGGCGGTAGTTTTAGTGATTTCAGACACAAAACAACTTAAAATGTTGCAGTAAAAACTAAAAAGCGATGATTATTTTGTAATTTTTACTTATCGCTGTATTTGGGTGGTAATACATAGATTTTCCTAAAATAATATTGTACGCCATTTAATTATGAAAGACGCTTTGGTACAGAAGCGTTTAAATTATTATTATAGGAAATAGTATGGATTTACCATCCAAACACGATGATATTAAAAACATCACAAAAAATATTGTCGTGTTTTTTTAGTTTGTGTCTGTAGTCACTAAAACTACCACACAGCTTCGTTTTCGTTGGCAGCTGGGATATACCTTATAAATACACGTTCGAGCAATAATTTCAAGTGATATGTTGCAAAACTGAGAACTTAGACTTGTACAAAACAACTAAGGAATAAATACTGGATCATCACGCGCTTTAGCAAGCAAACCAACATTTAGCAGCAGTTTGGATGTGCCCATGGCATTGCCTTAGTCCGTGATTACTGATCGTGCGGAAAAAGAAGAACCTATTTCATCTACCTACTTAATAAACTATGCACAATTTAATAAACTAGGCTTTATATTACTTACTTGTTCGAAGTAATGTAAGTAGTCAGGTGAGCAGTTGGTCGGTGACCATTCGTACGTTATGTTCATTGGCACTGCTGAATCACAATGCACTGGAATAAAAAAAGAAAATATTGGTAGTTCTTAATTTAAAACATATTAGGACTATTTTTGTACTGTCAGATTGAGTAGCTTAAAATAGTAGTAAAGATGTTTTTACTCTCAATCGTACTTTCGATTGTAGAGTAGGCCCGTGCCCTGCAGTGGGACCTATATGGGCTGATACAATACAAAAAAGAAAGATGTTTTTTCGACAGGTATTTTTATTAAGCTGTAAATCATAAACCGTTTCAAACAAATGGCGAAGGATAAATTAAATTTTATTTCGACTTATCCTTTACTTATCAACCAAATAAATGTAAACGAATAATACATTTCAATTATTGTTTTTGTTCTTAAAACAATACACGGATATTTGTAAAAATAAAGCTAACATAAATTAAATTACTCGGCAATTTCAGTTGATAAAATGTGTAAACTGGATATCAACCAGTTTTGCGCCAATAACAAGAATGTCTATCCAAATCGTATCGTGTTTAATTACGACATCTTTATAATGAAAGTGTTAATTACCTGCAGTTTTAGTGAGTGAATAGTTGTCCTATTCGGTTTTACAACGCTTTCGATACGAAAAACTATAATAATGCGATTATCGATATGAATTTAATAAATAAAATTAAATAATAATACAGTAATAAGCCTTTTTGTATTTTTGTTCGCGCGGTGGTTACCGCCACCGCCCCACCTCGGGGGAAAGTGGAGCGATTATGTTGGGTTCACCGATCGGCATACCAATCCAAAACCCCGCGTTGCCCTCTTCGGCAGAATTGGAACGGCCCCGGAAACCCAAAGCAAAAGCGCTCCAGCTTCTACCGGGACAAACAGTAATAAGCCTGGGTAAATCCCTGAACAGTTGGGAAAGATAGTAGGCGTTAGTTCTAAATCTGAGGATCCCAACCTGGCTGCAATATCTGCAATTGTACCGGGCATAAAACCCGTGACAGCAGTTTACTCCTTTTGACCTCATCCATGATATTTTACTCTCATAAACGTGAATATTTGATTTAATAAGGATGATGGAGCAATTTTAATGATAGATAAATTTAATTAAATTCTTGTGATAGAGGTAAGGTGCCGAATTTCAGAATTCAATTGAGTCAAAACTTCCTCAAGAAAAGAATGTATTCCCACACTAAAAACCGCTAACGCATCTCTATGCCCTAGAGTTTCGTAGATGTTCATGGGCGGTGGTGGTCAATAGTCATCAGGTGAACTGTATGCTAGTTTGCCCTGTAAAATAGAAAAAAAAGAGCGGCTATAGTTAAATAGCCTACTGGCGGCCAATTTCTAAATCCGCTACTGTATTTAATTATCTCTTATGTTTTGTTTCTAATGTTCTAAAGTCACAATTAAATTGAAATAGAATTTTTTGGGACGTTATTTTAATTGATAGTAATGTTTTGTTTTGTTTTGAATCAAATATATAAGTATATAATTAAAGTTGTAAATAAAACCCTGGTTTACTCCTAATGTTTTCCTTTGTCGTTATTATAACATAACTTCGAAAAGTCAAAAGGGTGTAGTTACTGTATATATGAACACAATACCTTTATTTCGGAAACCATTTTATCACTAGACTATCGCTACATTATAATTAATGTATGTATATCGTGCACTCATTAATTATTGTAACAAAAACCATGCAAAAACAGGAAAACGTGTTTAATAACTAGGTTAAAATGTTGGGATAGATGTAAGCAAATTCAAGGCAAAAAATATTTATAGTTGCTCTAAAATAGCGGTACACCGTTTATATCGTATATTCTTTTGGTATCTTTCTAACTAGCATTATCCCATTTCTCTTTCGCCATTTCGCGCGATCTTTTGCGTACTTAACTGTAAAATCAGTCGCCTACATATCTTAAATAAATAAATACACCTATTAGACAAACACATAGTCCCGACCCCACACTAAGAACGAGTCTTGTGTCTAGAAAATCCGAAATTGTGATAGATTTTTTCGTCCTCTCAAAACAACATCACACTATCTGTTTTTGGCCTCGAAGAATATATTATGATCTTTTCCACCTAATTTAAACCAATATTTTCTTAGATTTGTTGCAACACCATTTTTTTTAATATTAAAAAAAATACCTCTGGCCCGTTGACATCATTCTAATCCTGTTTCTAGTTAGAGATACGAAATAACCAAACATTCAATTAAATTCTGAGAGAATTACAGTTACAAACAATGATATTGATCTATGGTGTGATAAGATACCCATACCGTACAGCTTATTCAGTGAGATAAGATTATTGAGTGGTAAATGTTAAAAGCTTAACAAGGCCATTTTAACGTTTAACTGTTTTTTTCACACAATGATGAATATCTAAATAAATAAATACACCCAACAATCACATACATAGTCCTGACCCCCACACTAAGGTTCAGTATTAGATATTTTTTTTTATACTTGTAGGAAAACTTACAGCTAGCAATATAATGTGAGCTCAGAAATAGAAGGCCAATTACAAGTTTTCACATATACAGACTAAATTAATGAAGTCAGAATCAGCAGTAGTCTTATTAATTAAAATAAGTTGGGTAGACGTACAAGGGAGACAAAGTTTACGTAAAAAAAGGAAAATAACAAAAAAAAAAAACAAATAGACATTGATTAAGTTAAAGAAAAAAGTTTTTACTTAAATACTTTTTCAATTCACCAGGTTTGGTATTAAATAAATCGTAATCTGAGTCGTTTAAGGTTTATGAGAAATTTTGTGGTTGTACAAACATGTGACGAATATTTATTTTATTTGTGGGTCGAACAAACATTTATCTCGCTACGGGTTTTGAACCCACGACCTCAAGTTCCACATCCGGCTACAACTGCGCCACGGAGGCTGTCATTATTGCACATGTTTCTAACAAAAAATATTGCTTTCAATACCACATTTGGTTTACTTGCATATTGTACATGTGAATCTGATATGTTACTAATTTTTATATTTCTAACCATGTCTTAGATATAAATCGAATTTTAGCATTCCAGATTAACCTAATAAGGTAATCAAATCTAAGACCATAAGGTTATCAGTCTATTTATGTCAGCTATAGGTAAAAAAGAAGAATTAAAACACACATTGACTACATTAAAAATAACAAGAAGAAATACTCACTGGCTATAATTAGTTTTGTGTCCTTGAATAGCGATTTGGCTAACGTGAACATGCAGTCCTCCTGAAAAAAAAAGTTAATTTATATTAGGGGCATTCCACGCGAAGCGGACAGGTAAAAAATCTCGATGTTTCTGATTTCAGAAATATTTGAGTATGTTCTACCTATATATGTCCTTGATTCGTGTATCAAATATTTTTCTAATATAGTGACTGGTTAAAGAATTAAGGACCTTTGAAATTTTGGCCAACTGGTGGGCATACAGTACTTCAAAGCCGATTATCTAGTCATAAAATTATTGATTAAAATAATTAAACCATTGGATTTAAAACTTCATTTAATAAGCTTTTTAATTGCATTTTTGGATACGAAAATAAATTGTTTTTTTCCATATTTTTTTTATTTGAATTTTTTTAACTTCGATTTTCACAAACTTAGACCATTTCGATTTTTTTTATATTTTTTATGAAAGTAGCTAGTATTGTATAGAACATCCTTGCCAAGTTTTATTATGGGTTGGGAAGTGGTTTACGAGCTATACTGGAAATATGCGCCGCACCGCGCCAAACGCCCGTCACTTGCGTGAGCTTGCAGACATTATTTCTTTAGTACTTTGATATAATATTTAAAATAAAACGAATTATTTTTATATGATTAACTACAAATTTATTTACAGGCTTTTACAACTGTTACTTGCCACACTGTTACTTGTGCGTGTTACCATAACACCTTCAGTAGTAGGAATGAAGGCATGATATTTTTTTGTGCCTGGTATTGTCGCTGCCGACTCAAATCTGCTTTTGAAAGACTCTTTTCGAGCATAGAAAATGTGCGTTTGTGGAATTGATTTTCTCGCCCAATGGTAGAAACGCTCAGCTGTGCTATTGCTTCGTTTGACGCCGATTGTAGACTAGCTGTTTTATTTTAAACAGGATTTTGGTAAGAAGCAGAATTTCATTTTCATGCCACTGCTCACGGCAAAGGGAAGTGATGGACTTGGGGGCAACTTAAAACGTCTAGCGACTTAGCTCGAGTCGCTAGTCTACAATCGGCGTCAAACGAATAGGCTTGGGCCTAACCGGTGACTACAGAGTAAAAAGCTCATTAAATGAAGTTTTAAATCCAGTGGTTTAATTATATTAATCAATAATTTTATGACTAGATAATCGGCTTTGAAGTACTGTATGCCCACCAGTTGGCCAAAATTTCAAAGGTCCTTAATTCTTTAACCAGTCACTATATTAGAAAAATATTTGATACACGAATCAAGGACATATATAGGTAGAATATACTCAAATTTTTCTGAAATCAGAAACATCGAGATTTTTTACCTGTCCGCTTCGCGTGGAATGCCCCTATAGACATTCCCATGCAATGTAGCACAGAAACCAATACAGATTTAAAGGTAATAATTGGTATATTTATAAGTGCTGTATCAGCCACTGTACTTTACACTGCAGGGCATGGGCCTCCTCTATAATCGAGACTACGATTTTGATTCAGTTAGGTCATAGTAATCATATATTATTCATCAGTGGCCTAGACGGGTTGGCAGACTTTACATTCCTTAGAATGTTTACTAGTAGCTGCAGTATGCAGGTTTTCTCACTATGTTAACCTTCATTGCATAGTGCATGACAATCAATATACAAATAAATCTTGAAAAGCCAGAGGATTTCCCTGGGACTTAAACCTGCAATCACTATGAACATGTTGGCAGCCACCTCTCGTCTGTTATCTACATCGTACCATGCACATCATTACTTGTAATGCACCAGTAAATTTATACAGGTATATCAAGACTGCTACTGAAAACAAATCCGGGTTGTAGTTTAAGCGACTTCAGACACAATGCAATAGAAAATACTGCAAAAAAAAGCCATTTTTTTTTGTAATTTTTTTCCTACGGTCATTTTTGGGTGGTAAATACATTTTTTGCTAAAATAATAGTGATTTATAAATAATTTAAGGTAGGTATAAAAGAGTTTAAATTATTATTTTAGCAAAAACTACGGATTTACCACCCAAAAATGACGATATTTCAAAAATCATAAAAAATAATTGTCGCGTTTCTTTACGAAATTTTTAGTTGCTATGTGTTTGTAGTCACTAAAACTACCACCTGGCTTTGTTGTTCGGTAGCAGTCTTGAGATACCCAGTATACTTAAGCAACTTAATACCATTTCTGAAATATTCACACCAAAGCAGATTGTTGTGTGTGGTGTATATATCATATGTATACATATTTTAATAATGATGTTTACTTGTAGCATTTCCAGATGTGTATAGATATTGAATTGCTAATTCTCTTGATGGTGTCACTAAAGGGAAACAATAGTTCTCAATTGTAGTTTCTATGTCATGTTTTACTTTATGTATCTGTGTTGCATATAAATATCCAGCTGTGTCAAATTAATGGTAACTGGAGCAGTTATTATATTCTCCGACACGAAGTTTGAATGTTGTATGTAAAACTGTATGAATATGCCTAAATACTTTACAAAATGCTCGAAACCTCTATCTTATGTTATGACATATGATAGAGGTTTCAAGCATTCAGAATAAGTTTTGAATGAATAATAATTTTCATAGAGAACAATATTGATTTTTAGAAGTGAAACACTTTTATCTCGTATGTGGAAGTTGAACATTCGAACATTCAATTGTTGTGTTGGAGAGTAGAGTAACTGCCTGGATTTATTAATGAATGATGCCCAAGTTGTTGAATTATCACAAACATTTGTCTCTTTAAATATTTATTTACACCTGACCTTTTTAGACTTTCTTATCTGGTGTTTTCTTATAAAATGTACAAAATAATATCATGTTATGCTTAACTCTATCATGCATAATATTTAAAATATATTTCCGGACATAAATGAATTTTGTTTCAAATATTTAGTTTTAAGTAATTATAGACATTTTACATGCATGCTTTATTACTGTGTAAATATATCAGCCAGCTGATACTTTAACCCATTGGCACCTGTATTGAATTTAAATATGTTTTAGATGAGTACTCAAGAACTTAAAAAGAAAACAAACCTTTTTTCTCTTAAGCTCACTATGTACCCATCTACATGATATGTATATTTAGATAGAAAGAATAAAAAAAAATTGTATATGATCATCAAGGTATAACTTTTTTTAATGATATTGGTTATAAGTGATATGCTTAAACTTTTATAATGTTAAGTTCGTTTCACACTTCAGTACTCTAGAATTAAATCACCTTGGTTACCCCAAATAACTACATAAGCATGGGTCATCCAAGAAATGTAATTTAGATTTAACAATATATAATTAAATTATTATGCAATGGAGGATTTCTGCAATATTTACAGTTATTGCTAATTCAGTATCAACGTATGGGAAATCGAAAAATATGCGCGGAATAGAGTAATAGGCTAAATTTAGGCACGATGGACATATCCTCTATTCCAGTCTTACTTTAATGAGCGTTATATGATGAAAAGGAGCTATCGTACGCTTTATCGCTTTTCATGGGTATATTAATGAGTCACAGGTACCAAACACTTAGAAACACAATCATGCTCGATGTATAATGTATAGAACATACACTGAGTTTCTCATCTTTCCAGAGGTCGAGTATAGGTGTATACACAGTTGTACTAACGTTGAAATTAAACGATATTTAGTTACAAACATATACTTACCCCGCTGAGCTGTAAATCCCATTTTCCGACATCAGAAAAACTATGTGATAATTTTATGATAGACGCGAATAAAATTACTATTTTAGGTAACATTATATAAGTTTATTTTGTACAAATGTGTTTAATATATTATTTATTTAACACTAGTATGGTGCCAAGTAACATTTTTAATAAATTATCACAATCACTAGTTTTTTTTCGGAACCAAAGACACACATACACATTTCACACTTCAGCCCACACTTCAGCCCACCCTTGACACATGACAATTTCGCATTTTGACACTTGACAGATTACTTTTTTTAGCCCGACAGCAAGGCATAGGTCTAAGCCATACAGCCTAACAATTGAAACTATAGATGACGCAAAACCACACGCGAAACGTAGGTATTTAAAATTCATTTATTCTATTGGAATGTAGCAGAACGAAATCCCATCAAAAACATCCTGTAAAAAAATTCCAAGTCTCGTAGCTCAGGTTTTCTACCGCAAAAAGTTGTGAGATGCATGTAATACCAAGTCGATTAATTTATTTAGTCCTTGCTTCAGGGACCTTCTATATTAAGTTATTACGTAAGTTATTATCATTTGCCTTGTAAATAAATAGATCGACTTGGCCATCGCATGAAAACATAATGTATCATACAATTTATACATAATGCTGCTGGCCAAGACTTGGATTTTTTTTACAGGATGAATTTTATTCTATTTCACTGAAAATTGTAGGTGAGTGTATTCGAACGGTACGTAGCCATAGTTTTTGTTCCAAATACTTACTAATTTTACTTTATCATAAAATATATTTTTGCCTTTTCTAACTCAGGAGTAATGCCATCTACCGTTAATTTATATTATTGGTTACATTAACGTTGCTTTGATTTGTCTATGGAACGTGACGAAGATTTTTGACATTGTGGTAGTCGTGTCAAAATATTTTTGTTTTGTTCTTCGTATTTTTATTAAAAAAATCTCGTATTATGTCATAATTGTAATGTTTTCTATTTATTTTACTATTGTATTATGTAATTTAGTTTTAATAAGTCTTTATAGTCGTAACGCTCTGGTGATACAGTCTCCATAGATTGGTACCGTGGTAGTCATGTCAGATTGCGCGCTGGTGACCAATGTAAGCGAACACGATGCGAGCATGGACGTGGGAAACGACAAGTCCCTGTTTGAGCCTACTGTTGATATGATGGTAAATGACTTCGACGACGAGAGAACACTTGACGAAGAAGAAGCATTAGCTGCCGGAGAGCACCAAGACCCCAAGGCCGAGTTGAACAGCCTTCAGCGGGAGGGTGATATGCCTTTAGAAGAATTACTAGCATTGTACGGTTACGACAGAAACATGGACAAGCCTGCACCAGAGCCAGTGCCCGAGGTTATTCCCGAGGAGCCTGAAAAGACAGAATCAGCACTCACTCAGTTGTACACTGAGACCACGAGCCCCGAGGCCACGCGATGCCTCAGATCAGGCTCGCGGCCTCCTTCTGAGGAGGAAGACGATTATGATTACAGTCCGGATGAGGATGATTGGAAAAAGACAATCATGGTTGGTAGTGACTATCAAGCTGCAATACCTGAAGGGCTATGCAGCTATGATGATGCATTGCCATATGAAAATGAGGATAAATTGTTGTGGAATCCAACAGTGTTGGAAGAAAAAATAACTGAAGATTACATGAGGAAAATTTGTGTAATGAACTCTGCTACAGGGATTGAGGCTGTTCCAAGAGGGAAACAGCTGAGGGACGATGAGGAGGCATTATTTTTATTGCAGCAGTGTGGTCATAATGTTGAAGAAGCATTGAGGCGGAGACGCATATCAGCACAAACACCAGCACATGCAAGTCTGTGGTCAGAGGAAGAGTGTCGTAATTTTGAAAACGGTCTGAAGGCCCATGGAAAAGACTTCCATCTAATAAGACAAAACAAAGTAAGGACTCGGTCTGTTGGAGAACTAGTGCAGTTCTACTACATATGGAAAAAGACAGAATGGCATGATATATTTGCAAATAAAGCAAGATTGGAGAAGAAAAAATATACTTTACACCCTGGCCATACTGATTATATGGACCGTTTCTTGGAGGAGCAAGAGGCAACAGGAGCTGGGGTAGTGAGGCCTGTATCACCATCCCCAATAATGGATTACAATCCATCACCAGTGGCACAACCTGACCCACTAGCGTTGGGTGAAAAAGAAGTGTTCTCACAATTGAACACACACACACCACCCCCGCAAGCACTGTCTATTGAGGACCAGGAACCAGACACTGGTCCATAATACATGTATTACTGGCAATTTATTTGTCAAGTAGAATGCACTGTTTGTAACATACTTAATTATGTTGCTACAATAGTTGTAAGGGAGTGGAGCCACTGCATATGTCTTGCATTTTTAACTGATTGTGAAATATTCCCGTGTGGGATTTATTTACAAATGTTTTTAAGGACAATGTTAAAGAGAGTTGTCACAAATAGTATTTACATTATGAGATAATTTTATACACAAAGTATTATGTGTGAGACACAGCAAGCTGGGATATTGAATGGTGTGTCCCAAAAAAATGGTATAATTTGAGTGATTTTGAATGAGATTAACTTTCATCCAGCCTTTTTAATATAAAGGATGAATGTGTGCAAGTTGTAGTAACTTGTTGGCATATTTGAAACAAATGTTTGATGCCAGCAATTTTTTTGAGGCTTATGCAATGTTACCATTCCCTTCATAGCGGCCGGCCCCACAGTGTTCATAAAACACATTTTTCTCTTTCTAATCAGAAAAGACAGAGACAGAAAAGGTGTGGCCGGAGCTCATTCCCTTATTCACAAACCATATTTTTGTTTCAGTGAATTTATTCACAGTATTTTATTATTGACTGGTGTTTTATACTAATGACTGAATTTTGTAGAGATAATGTTTTATACTTTAGCATTTTTTCACAGTACAATGTACATAATAATGTTTATGTTGAATGTACATTTGTGAATAAGGGAGTCAAGCCAAATGAAATTAATGTATGTCTACCTGTCCATGATATGATGGGCAGTGTATAAATTTATAAGGTACTTGATAAGAATAAACAGTGCAAAATTAATTTAATCATTCATTTACATATCCTCACTTGTAAAAAGTAGGTGTTTGCTGTCAATTTTGTTTGGGCTGACAATATAAAGTAATGATTGAATTGTTATATTGTTATTTCCTCCTTAGAAATATTTGTTTTCAGGACTGAAAAATATTCACAGTATTAACTATACTATACACATTGTTTTATTCTGATAGTTTTCTGATATCTGTGGTTGAACATACATGATAGTTAAATATAAATTGGTTGATTTTAGGAGATAGATAATTTGCTTGAGTAAGTACAGTAAAATAAAAAAGTAAAAAATAAATCCATTTTGAAACAAAGAGAAACACAACATCAGATATGACCCATCAAATGTGGTTAAAACCCAAGGTTAATATAACTTATAGAATTATTATCTGTTTTAATATTTTTTGTGTATTCTATAAAAATTGCCAACAGTCGCTTCTAAGTAACCTTGTCAACAGTGGCGTAACAATAGGGTGGCATAGTGCGCAAAATGCCACGGGCCCCCGGCCTTAGGGGCCCCGGCGGCCCAGCCGGGCCCCTCAGGCCCGAGAGAGCAGAGTGAGAGCCTGACTTTATTACCAACAAAATTGATAATCAAAAACTATTTTCTTAATTGTTATTAAAGATACCAAGGTTTATTTGTGATACACAAAAATAATAATGGTTCTTTAGATTTACGCGAGTTTTACTCATTGAAATAAAACTATTTTGTACAGATTATAGTATAGCGCAGATTTGGTTTAAAAACGAATAAAATTTCAATATTAGGCTTCTGAGGGGCCCCATCACCATTGCTGCGTTTGGGTTTCGGCCACCTAGTACCGAGTACGCCTAGATATTACGATGACTGATAGGTCTCGTTGTGGAGTTTCTTTAATGGCCTGCAGGCATACGAGCATACAGCCTGCCTGACGCCGGGCGATCACTGGAAAGGAATCGGGGCGCTTCTCGCCCTGAGATTATATCCAGTACCGCCCGAAATGACAACAACCGCCCAGAAGACAAGGTCTTATTCGGTATGCTAGCGCAGGTTTTTTAGGGATCCGCCTCGACCGCAATGTGCTGGCAGGCCAGTGACACTGATATATTCTGATATATTCCTTTCGATCTCCTCCGAGGTACCGAAAAATAAACAGTTTTCCTCTCCATAAAAAAGGGGGCCCCATCCGATGATTTTGCCACGGGCCCCAGATGGTGTAGTTACGCCGCTGCTTGTCAAGAACAATCCTCCTCAATGTAAAACCTAAAACATGTACTAATTACTGTCGATCAACAAGACATTTAGATTAAATTAAAATTACGACGGTCATATTACATACACAAACTCATGCCTTTTTCCTAGAAGGAGTAGGCCAAGGTGGTTCCGCCCACGATATGGTAGGGGGCGAAACCATAGATATACTGGTGGTAGGTCTCTCATATGTGAGAGGCTGCCTGGGTGGGTACCACCGCAATGTCTATTTCTCCCGTCAAATAGCAGTTTAAATGCACTGTTGTGTTTCGGATTGAAGGACATTGTAGCCAGAGTAACTACCATCAGACGAACGGCATGCTCGTCTCGCCATTCAATGCAATAAAAAAAAAAGATTATTATAATACTGTTTATAATATGACGAGGCTATCGCTATGTCGGGCAGTGAGCACAAACTTCTGACTCCGGGCTGATAATGAATATAAAATGCAAATCACTACACGACCCGGGATTCGATCCTCAGATCTCAGCGTTCTAGTCGTACCGAATAAAAACTGCGCCACTGAGGCGGTTATATTGTTTCACTCTATAGTTATACCGTGGTTATACTCAGTTAAACTAGATAGTAGATGCTGTGGGTACGTCGGTATTTTTTGAATACCTATACCATTGGGTAGTAGGTACTAAGGGCGGATCCAGCTTTTCCGCCGGGGGGGGGGGGGGGGGTCATATAGTTCATGTCAGAACACTGATTCCGATTTCAATACTCCAATTCGTAATAATGACTTTTTAAAGTTTGTTACAGGCGTGATTTTGTAGTGCGTGGTGGCCTGTTGGTAAACGAACTAGACGCGACTGCCAACATGTTCACGGTGGTCGCGGATTCGAATCCCAGGGCACACCTCTGACTTTTCGGAGTCATGACGTATGTATTGATAGTCAATCAACACGCACTAAAACGGTGAAGGAAAACCGTGAGGAAACCTGCATACCATAGTGATTTATAAAACTTCTATGGTATGTAAGTCCGCCAACACGCACTAGGCCAGCGTGGTGGACTATATGGCCTAACCACTCTCAATCGTACTGTCGGTTGTAGAGGAGGCCCGTGCCCTGCAGTGGGACGTATATGGGCTGATACAGTGATTTGTGAACACATACATTTTTTTTTACTTTATCGACATACAAACAATTAAATGTGCTTAATAACTATATTATCAATTATATTATCAACAACATAATTAATATATTTTGTCAATCTGGGGCCAGCCCAAGGGAGGTCATGACCCTCATGACCTCCCCCCTGGATCCACCTTTGGTAGGTACTTTGTTTTGGTAGACTGAACGCTCATACCACGTAGGTATTTTCTGAATACGCTTTTTATCAATTAAAATAACGTAGGTACACGAAAAACATCATGCAATGTCTACAGGTGTTATGATACTTGCCACTTAAGAAATAACTATGCGATACCTTCGTCTAGAGTTAAGTGTCGGATGAGGCAGTAGGCTATGCCAACAAAATTAGTGAATTATGTATGTGTTAAGAGTAGTCTAAAGTCATTGGAATGCATAAAGTAAAAAATGATTGTTATTATAGAGATTACAGAACATTGCTTATTATATCTGCATTTATAAGGGACCTTTGTCTACCCTCATGGGATAGGACTGTGACTGGTATGTAGATATGGAATTATAATGGAGTTAATGAGTACAACTATATGGGTTTTAAACAGCCGCGTTGTACTAAATATACTTGAACGAAAAATAAGTTATGTTTACAGTTATTGTTGAGTGTGGCATTCAAATAATTGATATAGAAATTAGGGTGTCCCTAAAAAGTAGCACGTTTGTTAGTACTTTAATGTACTAACAGATGTCTTTGTTTACTACAATTATTATTCGTTCAGAAATTCATCAGTTAGCCAATAGACATTTTTATATCGTTATTCGTTATATCAACCACAGATATCAACCAAAGTGATTAGTGCATCTGTCAATAGAAAATGTCAACAATTAAATTATTTTGCTAGAAGCTAAGGAAAAGAGTACCTAATGTGAAGATTTCTACTGAAATACCGTTATTTAACTTATTTCCCCGTATTTACAAAGTAGCGATTTGTTGAACAAGTGTTAGATTGTTTGTTAAAGGACATTGATTTGATAGGAACTTTGGTTAGAAATTGAATAAAAATGACAGACGACATGAGTGCAAAGGAAATATTAAATGATTTTAAAGAAAACTATACTAGAGTACGTAAATTACTCGATGAAGATAGCAAGAATGATCCAGAAAAACGAACCATACCTATCCAAATACAAGGCGAAAAAAATCCTCATTAACATGAGTGATTCTTTGAAAAAAATTAGAGGTTCGCAATCAGTATTAGATGAACACAGGTTAGATGCTATGGTTGGATCCGTTTTACTAAACATTGGAATTATTGATATGGAGACGGAAGAGCTCACATCCAGTGAAAAGATTTTAACAGAGGCTGTTGAACTCCTTGCTCCAAATTCATCAAAACCAGAAATTGTAGTCACACTTATCAATGTTTATAACAATTTAGGCATACTTTGGTCTAACAGAGATGAACCAGAGAAAGCTAAAACTTTTTTGGTGCAAGCTAAAGATTTGTATGAAAATTTTAAATGTACTTTGCAGATGCCTTTGCCTATAGAACACATTATAAATTACACCGGAGATAATGTAGCAGAAGATTTTATGTTTTTAGAAAAAGCTTATACATTAACTATGTATTATTTGGCTCAAGTATTTGGAGCTCTTAAGGAGAACTTGAAATCTGCAATATACTGTCATATTACGTTACGAAGGCAGTTGCAATACAAAGATTATGAACCAATTGATTGGGCATTGAATTCAGCAACATTATCCCAGTTCTTTGCTGAGCAGAATGGATTCTATCAATCTAGGCATCATTTGGCAGCAGCCTCTACAATTTTAGAGCAGTATGAAGAAAAGTTGAATGCCATAGAGAGTAATGAGGAGTCACATTTAGCAAAGCTAGAGACATTTAAGCACAGATCTGCTGATGTGGCAAGGTGTTGGGCTAAATATTGTATACTGCTCATGACAGCTTCAAAAACCAGACTTTTAAATGATGCAGACAGACTGAGTGATGCCATAACAGGTACATTTCTTGTTTTTTGTTAATATAACTGAAATGAAGTATTTGAAAGGATTTTTATGTGATAGATGAAAAACCCAAAGGACTTGTTCTTGTGATCATGATATTATTTAATGTATTCATTTGTATTGGTGATTTTTGAGATTCAATATATTTTTTACAAATTGATATTACAACACTTAGACATATTTATTGTTTGATTTAAAATATTTTTACTGCCACAATTGGCAATCCAAATATTTTGGATGCTGCTGTAAACTGCTTCCAAACATATTTTGCAAATTTGATTTCAATTCTCCTATAAGTTAAAAAGTGTTATAAATGTACCACTTATATAATTTACTTATTTTGTGTAACATTTTATTATATCCCATTTCAGATATGTCCAACATAACCTTAGAAGACAATGAAAACATTTGTGGAGGTGACATTAAAAATCTAATTTTCCTAGACCTGGATGTGTCCAAATATGAAAATAAAATAGGAGATAATTCTTGTTAACATATCAAGATGCTAGGGAAGTTTTTTTAAGCTGCCAAAGTTGGTTGAATAAAGCCAAAGAATATTACAAACTGGAGACTTTAGCTTCTGATTATATAGAACTGATACAAGACAGCTCTCAGTCATACAGCTATTTGGCATTCTTTGAAGAAGATGACGAACGAAGGGCGAAAATGCAGAAACGTCGCATTGATATGCTAGAAGATTTGATAAAAGAAATCAATCCATTGTATTATCTACAGTATTGTAGGCAGATATGGTTCGAACTAGGTGAAGTATACTCAGACATATTGAATATTAAACTGGATAAGTTAACAAAACCAAGGAGAAACCTACACCACATGCATTGAAGAAGATTAATATGCTGTGTGAGAAAAGTATTGAGAATTATGACCATTTCTTAGACTCTGTTAAAGATAAGAATGGTCATATGCCTTCTAAGCTAGACTTTGATCTCATAAGGCCTGTGGTTAGTGCGTATGCTTTCATTGGAAGGAATAGTATGAAGAGGATTGCGTTAGACAAGAGTGTGCAATTAAGTCATGTGCAGAAAAGCTATGATTCCTACCAAGCCGTGGTTGATATATGTAAGAATAGTGAAGATGCTGCCACAATGATGCATGAAGAATATGGACTGTGTGATGAAATGGCAAAAATATTGCCTATAAAAATTAAAAAATTGCAAACTGAAGTTGCGGGATAGGATATGTTGTAATGTTTACTTGCTTGCTTTATAAATGAATTATAGAAATATTTAAAAGTTATATAACTGTTGCATTCTTACGTATTTAAATGTATCAAGCTAGTTACTGTTTTCGGACACCAGAGGGCGATTGAAGTGTGTTATTAGTATTTAAATTGCGCGCGAATTTGTTTGTAGTGTAATGGTACCATTCTTATTGTATAGATGGCGCTGTTAGTAACGATTGTTGTGCATTTGATTTGATCTACATTCTAAAATAACTACCTGTCTATCTTTTCTTTTACTTCATCGAGTAAAATTCCCCTGATCCTCTTTGGGATACATTCACGTGATAGGTACAACATTTCACCAATATAAATATAAAAATCAAGTTGAGGCCTGGTAGTTGACCAGTATCTACACCCTGCAAAAAAAAATAATATTAAAATATACAATTGTTATATATATATCGTAGTGTTTGTCTGCCTGACATCGCTTTTTGCTGCGATGTACACTTGAATGAATTGAATTGATGATTTACACTTGAATACTTATATTTTTTATGTTACAAATAAAAACTAATTATTAAGTAATTTGCTCAAGCTAATGCCTTTTTTATGTTTGAAAATTATAATAAAGCTAAATACCTATACTTTCTTTTTACATATTGGTCATAATAATTAATCTTATCCAAAATAAATCTTGTCCTTTGATTTTCACTTCACGCATTCAGTCATATGCTAGGTCATCCCGGAATTCACTTATTGTGTAGGCAGTTTGACCTGAACTTAGTTTTCAAAAGGCGTGTAAATATTTTGGCTAACTACAGTTTTTACTTTATGTGCTCATAAGGTTGAGTAGTGATTGCAGTAAACCCAAAATATATACATTTTTGAGGCCAGATGTATGGCATCCCCATTTACCACTTAGCCAAATTATGATTCTTCAATTCGATATTGCTAAAAAGCGCACACCATATCAGGAAGTCCCACAAAGAAAGGATTAATAAACATTGAGTATTACTGTTGGAACGAAGTTCCTTATTTTAATAATATTTATGCATTTTTGAACACATTGTGTCATGAGGTCATGGAATAAAAAACAATGTCACCAATCTGAATATTTTTTATTTTAAATTACATTTAACAGTTTAACTACTAAAATAATATAAATCACATGAATGAGAATTGTCTACGGTGGTTATAAATACATATAAAGTCAGTTATGCTTATTAAATTTTAGATCAATTATTTGCCTCTGGATTTTTTTGTACCTATCATTGACGGAAAATCTATCATAGGTTATTTGTGCCTATCATGATTTTAAAATATGTATGTATCTTGAAATAACAACGCCGGAGGCATGGAGCAGGAGCTTGGTGGTACTGTTCTTCAAAAAAGGTGATAACACTTTGCTGAAGAACTACAGGCCCATCTCGCTCCTGAGCCATGTCTATAAGTTGTTTTCAAGGGTCATCACAAATCGTCTCGAAGGCAGGTTTGATGACTTCCAGCCTCCCGAACAAGCCGGTTTCCGAAAAGGCTTTAGTACCATAGACCATATTCATACGCTACGGCAGGTAATACAAAAAACCGAGGAGTATAACTTGCCGCTTTGTTTAGCGTTTGTGGACTATGAGAAAGCCTTTGATTCGATCGAGACCTGGGCTGTGCTACAGTTTCTTCAGTGGTGCCACATAGACTATCGGTACATCGAAGTGTTGAGGTGTATATACAACAACGCCACCATGTCGGTCCGAGTACAGGATCAGAGCACAAAGGCTATTCCACTGCAGAGAGGCGTGAGACAGGGAGATGTCATATCTCCGAAACTGTTCACTGCCGCGCTGGAAAATGCCTTCAAGCTCTTGCAGTGGAAAGGATTTGGCATCAACATCAACGGCGAGTATATTACTCACCTTCGATTTGCCGACGATATTGTAGTCTTGGCAGAATCGCTGGAAGACCTTAGCACTATGCTCGAAGACCTTAATCGAGTTTCCCAACAGGTGGGTCTTAAAATGAACATGAATAAAACGAAGATCATGTCGAATATCCATGTTGTGCCCACCCCCATTGGAGTTGGGGGCTCGACTCTCGAAGTTGTAGACGAATATGTCTATTTAGGACAAGTGGTCCGGTTAGGCAGGTCCAACTTCGAGAGAGAGGTCAATCGGCGAATCCAACTCGGTTGGGCAGCGTTCGGAAAACTTCGCGACGTCTTCTCGTCCAAAATACCTCAGTGCCTAAAATCGAAAGTCTTCGATAGTTGTGTGTTACCAGTGATGACATACGGCACCGAGACGTGGCCTCTCACTGTGGGCCTCATTAAAAGGCTCAAAGTCACTCAACGAGCCATGGAGCGGGCTATGCTCGGTGTTTCCCTACGAGATCGAATTAGAAATGAGGAGATCCGTAGGAGAACCAAGGTTACCGACATAGCCCATAGGATTGGCAAGTTGAAGTGGCAGTGGGCCGGGCACATAGCTCGTAGAACCGATGGCCGTTGGGGCCGAAAGGTTCTCGAGTGGAGGCCACGTACAGGCAAGCGAAGTGTTGGACGCCCGCCTACAAGATGGACGGACGATCTGACTAAGGTCGCAGGAAGTCGCTGGATGCAGGCTGCTTCCAACAGGTCATTGTGGAGATCATTGGGGGAGGCCTATGTTCAGCAGTGGACTTCCTGTGGCTGATATGATGATGATGATGATGATGATGTATCTTGAAATAAAACTATTATTTACGGATTTTATCGCGGATTTGGTTTAATGCTTACATTTTTAACTTCCCGACGTTTCCCAACGTTATTTATGTATCATTAAAAGTAATAAAAGCAGTAAGGACATATGTACTCAAATATTTGAATAACACATTACAGCCAATTAAACACCTCGGCTTATAAATGATTAAGTAGGTATCTAATTATTATCGAACATATTTTTTAAATAAATATTTTTTTTATTAAAATAGAAACTACGTCTTTTTATAACTTGAGGAACAACAAACAATTAAATCTATAAAATATAATATCATAATGCAGGTATATTTTTTGGCTAATTGTGGCCCTCTTGCTTTAATTCCTAGGTATCTGTTAGCAGATTTCATAGTATTGTACCTACTATGTAGAATCCAACATAAACCACTATCACATGCCATTGAAAAATGGTGACCATATTTTAGGGTGTAAAATGTAGGGGGGATAAAGTATCGTTAGGCCTCCAGCAAAGGAGTGCGAGTTATAAATAATAATAAAAATATAAGCTCCATATTATTTCTACATGGTCGCATTTATAAATAACTATCAAGGTCTGGTCTTAAACATTTTACAGCAAGTCACAAACGACACTCTTTTTCTTCAGTTTTACAGCCCAGTAATATACAAAATTAAAAGTCATTCGCAATATTTTTAAGCAATTCGACTTCGTTGAGTAAGCAACATATGGACCAGAGATTTCGTCCGGTTTATTGGTATTCCTTTTATAAATACTATAAATACATTAAATTTGTAATTGGCAGCCAGTAGGTAAGCCTAAGTGTTTACAAGGTATCCGAATTACAACGTAGTGATTACTTTCTCTACGATCAGAATCAATCGCATTTTACTTCTTTTGTACATATTAAAAACCGTAGGATTTGATTATATAAATTTTGTCTAAAGGCTCCAATACACTATGCCGGCGAGTTTGTAGCGCGCGGATATGTCAGCGGTAATACGAGGCCGGTGACATTTGCCCCTATACAGTATACCTAGCACAATGCCGCAGATCTGTAGCCGCAGAGCATCATTTCAGCTGTGACAGCCGTGTATAATGCTACTTGCGATCGTTATATTAATTCAAATTAGGAAAAAAAAATCAAAAGAAGGATGTTTTGGGTTTTACGTAACACGCCGCCGACGTCTCCCCGCGCAACCTGTGGCACATCCCGGGGGGTTACTCTTTACTCTGATACGAACTTCGTATGTTCAGACGTTCCGTACACATACCAGATAAAATTTTCGACTTCTAAAAATCAATACTATTCTCTAGGAAACTTATCATTCATTTCGAAATCTGTCTATAATTACGACGTTCCATAAAGGATTCCAACATTTTGTAAAGTATTTGGACATATTCTTACAGTTTTACGTACGATGTTCGAACATTCTCCTTGGTTCCGAGTATAGAGTAAAACCCCCAGGCGGCCATGTTGGTTCATTTGTACGGCGCGGCATATCCCCTGGTCGGGCCGTCGGCATACAGTGTAGGAGCCATAGCAATACAATTCCCGTTTTTTATCTACGCATACAGCGGGTACTCATACACGCTCATAACACGTGGTCCGACACAAATTGCACAAACAAATTTATAAATAAAGATGTATTGTATCGCCTGGACCACAGCCAATGGCAACAAGTTAGTGTAATTTCTCTTTAGCATTCACACTTCCGCTGACAAACCGTAAAATTAGAACTAACATTATTCTAAGAACTACAATAAGTATAATAATAGCTAAAATTAATGTTGCAGCAACGTCTAGTAATAAATATTGGTATAAAGGCAAGTCTCTGGCGTGTGAATGGAGTTGAGCTTGAGGTCCCCATCTTATGACCCTTTCAGTCCAATACACGGCTGTGTCCAAAGGTTCAGCTTGTCTGTCCTTCCATATCTTCGAAGCTCGCCGTGCGCTTATCCGCATTCTGTAAAAAACATATCATAAAGATTATAGTTTAGCTGTATATTCGGCCCTTAAAATTCAATGTCAATATTATCTTGTATTCAAAAGAAGTTTCATTGTAAATTTTGGTCAAAATAGGTCATTGTCGAGGAAAACAACATTCGAAATAAGTTTAAGTATAAAATTTTAAATTTACATTGCAATGTGCATTGGAAAGAATGTTCATAACATTTGTGTAGGTAGATAATCACGTTAGAACCTACTTTAAATTATCTAATCAAAGGATTTCTTAAGGGTTTTCTGATCTCATTACTTTACTCCCACACATTTGTTAGTTTGTGATTCTCATAGCAGCTGTTATTAGCATGGATTGCCATCCGCTCTAACGCTCGCCATTGCCGTTTCGATCAAGATGCATCATGCAAGTTCAAAAATAGGACCTTTGCATACTTTTTCGCATGTAAAGACGGTTTTGTATTATAAGGATATTGGTTTAGAGAGCAATCGAATTAAAACATATAATTTTAAAAGTGTCGGCCATACTAATTAGTATTTATATATTAAAAGCTCATGATCACATAATAATCAAAATGATAATAATATTTTGAAACCATTTAGATCAGATTCCGTAAAGTAGCTTGGATTTGACGAAAAAATTTACACGACAAATGTATGGCGTCCTGCGTCGAACAATATGACATCGTTCAAGTCAAAAGTTAGGTGATGTATCTGATCTTGATCTGTCCTGTAATAATAGAAAAAACAACCTGAATAGCAGCCTTTGTATCTATGATTTTGATAATATGCCATAATTTGTAGGTAGGTAACCGTTATTTATAAATCCGGACTAGTAAAGTCTCATACGTTTCTAATGAGTTGCAAGTCATAGTGTTCATGACATTGCTATTAATAAATTACAATGAATTACACGGTGCCTTAGAAGACGACAGTATGAGGAAGTAATAGAGGACTGTTGCTATATAGTCGTCGACTCGAGTCAGGGATTTATTGATTGGCCGTATAATATGGCGATGTGCCAATTATGTGGACAGTTTAGAATGCATTGTCGGTTATATCATTTAGCATACATTCTTAAGATAATGTCGTTGAAGACGCTAGTAAACCCAAATTATATTTATACTGTTCCTTACAGTAACCAATTAAAATAAAGACAGCCTCCGTGGCGCAGTTTGTTAGAAGCCGCTAGTGAAACAAGAGGTCGCGGGTTCCCCGTACCGAGACAAATGTTTGCAAGGTGCAAAAGTATTTGTCTCGGGTCTGTTTTTTGTGAGACCTAAAAGTCTCTCGTATTTTCTGATATCCACGACACAAGACTTAATTGATCTTAATGTGGGGTCAGGATTATAGATTTGTGGCGATCCTCCACATTGCACGCATACATAACGTGACCATTTATTTTTTGTGCCAGAGCGGGACATCAGTGGAATTAAATAATAATCATAATAAAGTTTTTAGTACTTCTGCGTAGATCGGATCGCAAATACAGACTAGCTATTTAAATGAATTTTTTAAATTAATAATTGTACAAATAAGGGTAGTTGAATTGTAATGTAGGCCATACACACTACGGTCTACCGGAGAGGTCATCTGTGCAGGTATACCTGCGCAGGTAGACCGAACACTGATACCGTGTATGGGAACGTTACGGTGTACCGGAGCGGTCTTCAGTTCTTTATGCGATGGCATCGAATGAGGACGACTGTTTCCTTGACGTCATTTACACTGCACGTTTATTACATGTACTCAATGCACAATAATCATGGCACAAAACATAGTTTCTGTTCACTACAGTAGCTCGTAGCAACTTCACTACAAGAAAATACAATAAATCTATCGAGGCATTACACAATACTTGTAAACAGAAGTTGTTGTATACAAGCATGGCGGCCGGCGGCGCAGACGCCACCCCAGAGCGATAGGCGACCGCGGGGTGTGTAAGGTTTGCGCGAGGGGTGCTAATGTAATACAATGGTATAAGCATAGATAGCATAAAGGATCGCAAATGTTTAAAGGGACCGGGGACGTTAATCGGCCATGCTAGAAAACAACTGATGCGACGTGCGCAGGCGACCGAAGTACAGGCACACACGCACAGGTACGCCCTACGGTGTCACTCGAAAGAATTGATTTTCGATTCTGCGCCGGTCGCCTGCACAGGCCCAAAAAACTGCACAGGTCTATTCCCACACACATTTCGGTATACCTGCGCAGGCATACCTGCACAGGTGGAACTTTCCGGTCGACCTTAGCATGTATGGCAGCCATAACAGTCACAGAGCGGACGTCTAATACCTCAGTCCGCCCCGTGACCACGAAAGCTGTAACTGAAAGTAATCGAATAGTAATCGAAACGTTGGGAACTCAAAAAATGTAAAAATTAAATCAAATCCGCGATAAAATCCGTAAATAATAGTTTTATTTCAAAGTTTTAGTGTTTTACAAGTTGTTATCATAGAATATTGTATAACATAAAATAATAATCAAAATCGTATTTTGTATTTGTCGGCTGAACAAATTGTTTCAAAACATCGGGTTTCGTTTTTAGATGTGTGAAACTTAGTACTGGATTTATTTATATTTATTTCCGTAATCAAAATAACTTTCATTACTGCGACATACACCTGTGTTTTATCACTTGTCCACATTTTGATCATGTGAGAAAAAACTCTTTCGATAGGTGCGTTACTTTCAGGCAGACACTTAACGTAGGTACTCAATAGTTGTGGAAAAGTTTATTAAGTCTGCGTTGCGTTTTTTGCGAAAATGTTGAAAATACGACCCCACGGTTTTTAGTAGTAGTTCAGTAAAGCATTTCGAGCGAGAAATATGTACATTTAAATTATTGTTTGGTCCGTTTGCAAGAGCGGGACGATGTCGGCCTTGATGGGGACACCGGGACAGACTTCCTGAAAGCGGGACTGTCCCGTCTAAAGCGGGACGTATGGTCACGTTACGCATACACCAACACATTTATATATTGGCTAAATAACGGCACACCAGCTGACCGCCGGCGCTCAGGTAGCTGTGACGTCACTGGACCCGCGCCGGCGCAGCCATTTGCCGTGTCGCAGCGCCAGTCGGCTTTTGCTCGATGCGCGCTTCCTACGGTCCCTACCGCCTTTGCTTCCGCCTTGCGTACTGTGCGCCTTTGCATATTTCCAATATTATTGCTGTTAATAGACTGTCGCTTTCCTCTCCTTCTTAGCTTTTAGTGGACTGTATTAGTGTGAAGTGTAAAGACCTATTTTAGTATTAGTGTAGTGTTTAAGGCTTTAAGATAGTGACTTGTACTTTCTACTTTGTGTGTATATTAAACCTTGTGCACGCATTGTGTGGGACGTTTCATTTCTTGCCGCGTTCCCGCATAGGCTCTGCCTACCACACACGCCAGCATCGACACGCAGTGGTGTGGATCACATACTACCCGCGTATCTGCCACATCGCGATACGCTCACTTACACCTCATCTACATCTCCCACAGATTTATTTATTACTAGCGGCCCGGCCCGGCTTCGCCTGGGTGCAAATACAGATTCCAGTCCATATTTTATTTAAAATCAATATGACAGCCGTTGTTTAAACTGCTTATCCTATTCCAATCCCATCCTGTACCTATTCTTATGTCCCATTTTATCCACCTTATATTCTATTCTATCCCATCTCTCCAGATTCAAATCATTATTTTGCTACGGAGATATTATAACACTGTTACTACTCCGACGACATTCATTGAAATCAATTAAAAGATACCATAGCTGACCCGACCACGCTTCGCTATGGCTTAGTTATTAAATGATTAATATTTTATATTCAATTATTTAGTATAGAAAAAAGCCCGACCCACGTTTGCCTGGATGCAGATATTTTTTTATTTTACTCCACACCAAATACATGTTATTTTTCGTATAAGCTCTTGTATACCTAAACATGAATTAGCTATTCTACTGTCCTGCTCAATTCCGTCCCATCCCGTCTGTTCAGTCACTTCCCGATAAGTCCCGTCCTTTCTCTACATGAACCATCCCGTCTTATATCGTGCATTTACATTTCGTCCTATCAAATCTGTCAGCTATTCCAGTCCTATCCCCTACCTCCTCTATCATATCCCGTTTCTCCATATCCAAATAGTGTGCCTTATACATTTTTGTCATTAAACACTTTAGCGATTTTTAATATGCATGCAATATTCCATCCCTTGTTTCACCCGCACTATGCTGTTTTCCAAAAATATTACGCCATTACTTTTTGTTAGTAATAAAGAGATAAAATATAAATTTTCATAAAAATATACTCACACTCACACACAATTATATTTAACTGGTTTCTCAAGACACAGGCAACGCCTAATTTGAGAATCCCTGCAAAGTCTCCATAATTGTATAAAATTGTTATTTTATTCAGTTCAGTTTTATTTTCATGTGTTATTTTATTAAAGATTTTTCATTTTCAAGTGACTTTCTATCTTGAAAAGAAGTAAAACTTCTTATAGTCCCACAAACTTATCTGAACCGGTGAGAGGGTCGCTGTAATCGAATTTGGTGTTGCCATTAAAAATAGATATTGCAATAAATGGGGTAAAGTAAGATTTTTCAATCCGATCAATAGTGTCGAGAAAATGACCAGTTTCATCTGCATATTATTTTTCCTTCACACGATTTCTAACAAATCGCTCCCCAAAACCCTTAAAAAAGTGTATCTGTATTCTCCTCCACAATCGAGAGTACGATTGCGGGGGTTAGGCCATATCACAGGCCATATAGCCCACCACGCTGGCCTCATGCGGGTTGGTGGACTTACATACCATAGAAATTCTAATAAATCGCTATGGTATGCAGGTTTCCTCATGATGTTTTCCTTCACCGTTATAGTGCGTTTTTATCAATACAAGCATGGCTCCGAAAAGTCAGAAGTGTGACCTGAGATTCCAACCCGCAACCAGCGTGAACAAGTTGGCTGCCGCGTCTGGTCCATTTACCAACAGGCCACCACGCACGTAACGTAAAATGAGACGAGTAAGATACATTTTAGTTTATGATATGTACTTACATATTATATTCTACTAGTACGTACGTAATTTTGTTTTCGTGGAATTTATTTTGTAAAGCTGACAACACAAACCTTTGGTGGCAGCTACGCGTTAATACAATTTTTCGAAAGGTATTATTGATGTCGGAAGACGCTTTTCATCCTACGTAAAATTTAATACCTGAAGTATAACGTTTCTAGCATCACTTTTTAAAGCTTTCGGCATTTTTCACTAGTTTTAAATAATGCAGGGAAAATAAATACATTGAGTAAACAACCAATGGCGGATATGTCAGCGACTGGCAGCTAGATTGACAATTTCAAATGACGTCTTTGTTTCCAGTTTTGGCCACCGGGCCAGATAACTTTGTGGCTCTATACGTGTGAATATTATTCATTTTAGTGTCCTATATTTATATAGCTACATAATATATTCTCTTTAGGTTACACAAAATAAATTTCTGAACGCATGCATAAATATTTGACAACCAATTTAAATGTCAATCTCTTTTCATTACTGTCATTAATTTACATCTTTAAAATCTAAAATACGCCATTAATCGAATATGTGGATATATGTTTTCGATTCGAAACCTTTATTTAAATACGTTATTTAATTTAAGGGAAGAGTTTACCGTATCGACGGTATAAACATTATATGTTTGACAGTTACAAACCCCTGAACATTTTGTAGGGCAAAATGTTTTTTCCTTTTTTTTATACTTTCGTCAATTCAATCGAGACAAAAACTATCCCACGTTTAAGTTGGAACAAATAACACATATCTACAAAATTTCATTATAATCAGTTGAGTGGTTTAGGAGTCCATCGCGGACAAACAACGTGACACGTGAATTATATATATTAAGATTATTATTAAAATCACTTTAACTTACTCTGCGCTAAGCACGCTCTGCAATCCTTCAAGCAAGGACTTCTCCGTAAGCTCCGTATAAGGCACCACTCTTCCAAAGCCAACAGCTGCGGCCGCGGCTCCGTTGTAGGGCTGGTCTCCGAAGAACGGCACCACCAGCATCGGCTTCCCAGCTGATATCGCCTCTGTCATGCCCAAGTTACCGCCGTGGCCCACAAACGCGATGACTTTTGGGTGGCCTGTAGGAAATTACGGAATATTATACATGTATAGATGATGTTTAATAGGATATTTTTTTGTAGCGATTGATAGCACACAACAGTCATAAACGTCATTTTTTAAATTGCCTTTTTTACAAAGCGCGAGTGTGCTTATTTACGCTATCACTATTTTAATGGTATTACCTATTTTAATGGTAAATACATTTTTTTCTAAAATAATAAAATAGTGTATACCCTTTTATTTATAATACTCTAAGGTATAAAACAGTTAAAATTATTATTTTCCCAAAAACTATGGACATACCACCCAAAAATTATGATATTTAAAAAATCATTAAAAATAATTGTACCCTTTTTTTTTTGCGAAATTTGTAATTGCATTATGTTTGTAGTCGCTAAAACTACCACCCGGCTTCGTTTTCGGTAGCAGTCTTGATATACCCGGGGTAGGTTTGATGCATATTGTGATATTATTTCACGATTTAGCAGATTAAGATAATATGAAGGATATAATTTATGACGTCAATAGTTACCACAGGATAAACGATGACGTATATCTCTTCAACAGAAAACTATCTATTTAGAATTGACGTGCAGTAAATTCATTCAAAGCGTGCGTGATTTACGTTCGAGAGTCACGCGGTGCAAGAAACGGTTGTAAATTCCATTATTCCGAATGAAGAAATGAACATAGAATAAGTATACTACTTTATATACTATAAAACTATATTTTCAGACTTTTAAATGTCGATAAAAGTAGATGGTTAAACGGAAGCGCCTTAGCCTTTAGATTCGTATATTTTGTAAAAATATGTGGCATTTCTCCCGTTTAAATCAATTCTTTCAACAAATCGTAGACATGTGTGCCTATAATATACTCAACCGAAGTAATCATGTCTAAGTAATAGGTATTTATAGATTAGTCTGTTATGTTTATGATTCAATTGTTTTCCTTATAATAGGAAAGGTACAGCATCACAAGATTCTATTTTATCGTTACACGTGCATGAGAATCATGGTTCTTTGCAAAGATCCATGAGTGTTTCATGAGTTGAAGTCAATAGGTACTTAGTGATAACTATAAGTATTGACTATTACCTACGGTAATACTTATAGTTACATTATTAGTATTGAACACTGAAAAAGGAAATCTCTCACTTTAGACCAAATTTGCACGAGCGGTTTCCCTTAGTGTTAACGTGGGGTTTTTCAACTGCGACGTCGATGTGGCAAACACAGAAAGTGTAGTTTATAGATTCTTGACATAATATTTCCAATAGTTTAATATGATCCATGTAAAATTTTCTTGTGCTATTTCATTTTAATTTTTAAAATATATTTCCCGCCGACTTGAGATTATAGACGAATATTTTCAGATGTAGGTATATCTAAAATGGAACTAACGTGCATTTTAAACACTGTGTAAAAATAAGGCTAAGTACCAAGAAGCAATGAATGAACAAAAAGTCACGTTCATTCATTGTCACTCTAAACAAAATGATAGCAGGCAACAGCGACTTCATTCAAGGTCAAATTTTTGAGCTTCAGTGTTTTATACAGAATGCAATCTCCAATTGGGTATAAGCTTCTTGCTAAGCACCATACAACTAGACGATTCGGTTTGGATTGAACATTTATTAATATGACTACTGCAAACACTGATTTCCTATCGACAGAGTTGGCAGATGTAACTTCGCGTTATGATCCAAATAGTAGTCGAATTGTGTTCAGGAATTCAGTTATTTTGAATTCAATATCTGGGGCAAGGATTATTATTCAACGAATTATCTATGTGTTGTTTAATATAAATATTTTAAATGTAGTACGTCTTTCTTATATGCATTATGTGGAATTGTTTGCCGTCTCACGTGTTCCCTCCTTCCTACAATCCTGGGTCCTTCCGGCGTGGTGTGAAGAGGCACCTTAGCAGGCCGGCATAATTGTTTCCATTGGCATGGGACTGCCGTCTGATGCCAATGGATACTCTGCCTGGGCGGCATTGGCACTTACCATCAGGTGCAACGCCGCTACTATGCCAGGCTATTATATAAAAAAAAATATTTTTATTTTAAGCACAATTTTATATTTTTACATTATGAAAATTTATTTTACGTTATGAATTGTGACTGCCGCCTGGAAAGCATAATATGTTTCAAATTAATATTATTAATAACATACGGACGAAATTCATGATGCGAAATTATGTTCGTTCATACATTTGCACGATTATCCAGCATTTTTACTAATGTTAATGGCTATGTAAATGTAATACATTAAAGAGATTGTTGCCCGATAAAGAAAATTTTATAAGACTGTAAATAACTTAAATAAAGCCACTAACAATCCAATGAATTGTAAAAATGTTAACAAAACTCATCGCGTAACTTCAGGATTAATGTGATAAATATTAAAACATGATTGCTTTATACCGTTACGTGTAATTGTATGAAATTGAATTCATTGACTATCGTATGTTTCATTCAGATTATCTTATCACATACCTTGACATAATTTGGATGTATACGATTTCGCCAGACATATTATCGCGTTAAAAATGAATTATGATTAACCAAATAGTTCCTTTCAGCAGTCTATCTTTTTATTTGACCATTTTAGTAGGCTTACGGTATCTACACATTTTTACAAAAGTTCAACAGGTGTGCAACCAAAATGTGGATTGTATGGCCTCTGTATGCCCTCTCAATCGTTCTCTCAATTGTAAAAGAGGCTTATGTCCTGCAGTGGGACATTAATGAGCTGATACAACTGTATCAGCTAATTAATGTTACTGTGCAAGCAGGTCACGCAATAGTAAATTGTCACCACATCACAGGCCATAAAAATACTACTAGGAATATAAATCCTAACTCGCCAAAAGATTTTATGTAATTTAAATATTATTTATAACTAGCGGCCCGGCCCAGCTTCGCCTGGGTGCATATATTTTTTTATTCCACTCCACACCAAATACATGTTATTTTTCGTATAAACTCTTGTATACCTAAACTTGACGTAGCTGTCCTACTGTCCGGCTCAATCCCGTCTCATCCGTCTGTTCAGTCTCTTCCCGATCCGTCCCGTCCTTTCTCTTTATTACCCATCCCGTCTTATAACGTGCATTTACATTTCGTCCTATCAAATCTGTCAGCTATCCCAGCCCTCTCCCGTACCTTCCACTCTATTATATCCCGTCTCTCCATATACACATGTACATATAAAGATTGCCTTATGAAATTTTGACATTAAAAACTTTAGCGTCCATCCAATATTCCTTCCCTTATTTCAGCACCAAAATGCTGTTTTTTCCAAATAATATTGCACGCCATTACTTTTTGTTAGTAATAAAGTAAAAAACATTACAGGCGTTGTTAAGTTATGCGCTTACCAACACATTTTGCGATTCATTTTTATATTATAGAAGAAGATATAGTCCACCCCGCTGGCTTAGTGCGGGTTGGCGGATTTTATTTGACGTAGAAATTAATCCGAAAAGTCAGAGGTGTGTCCTGGAATTTGAACCCGTGACCATCGTAAACTTGTTGGCAGTCGCGTCTAGTACGTTACCATATACAAATTAATAAAACCTTCATACTGCCTTACTGGGTGACGTAAGTAATAAAACAAATATTTAAAAATATAAAACTGCATATCGTTTCATTATAATGTCTATACGGCATCAACGTAGTAATATTTTTTTTATTCTTGAGTCTGAAAACAATACTAATGCGGAATTTAAATTTGTCCCCCAGCGCATCTAAAAGTATCAATTCAAAAAACAATGTCCTTTATGAAAACGAAAAATTATAATTAGATATATTTTGGTGTACTCCGGCAAAACGCTTCGATAGAGTATACCTTGTTTAAAACTGTTGCAATAATCTCAAAAAACAATGGGCTATTTTATGGGAAAGATAGATCATTTTACGTTGGATGGTAGTTGAAGCTGGACCGTCTTTACGTCTCCCGTCAAATAAACAAAGATCAGCCTATATTGGCTGGACGCAACACGCTTGAACGATACCCAAAAAAAAGGTTTTTAGTATCTTCCTTTGAAAATTTCCAACTTTTCTCACTCCTGAAATCTTCCCAGGACTTTCACGAATATTTCAAGACCAAAATAAGCCAAATCGGTCCAGTAGTTTTTGAGTTCATCGATGACATACAAATAAACATTCATTTATATATATATAGATATAGGAAGCCCGGAGGTAATATTTATAATATAGGAAGCCCGGAGGTAAGGTAGAGTAATGTCAGTAATTCTCAGAACTATTGGGTGAGGTGGCATAGCAAATAGAATTTGGACTGGAGAAAAAGAAACTGGAGTTAGAGACAATTTGGCTCAGTATTCCAATTGACAAGGATATTTTTAAGATTACCACAATGTCTATTTCTCCCGCCAAACGACATTGTAAATGCACTGTTGTAATTCAGTTTGAAGGATATTGTAGTCTAAGTAACTACTGGACATATTGAGCCTTAACATCTTATGTCTCAGGATGACGAGCGCAGTGGAATACCAAACATAGCATTATAGTTCAAGGTGCTGTTTGGTTTTGCTACTGTTCATGAACAAATGGAATACTCGTCTCGCCATTCCTAGCAATAATAAAAAAATAGAAAAGAGTAAGTGGATTAAAAAGTGCGTGGTGGCCTGTTGGTATACGGACTAGACGTGGCTGCCAACACGTTCACGGTGGTCGCGGGTTCGAATCCCAGGGCACACCTCTGACTTTTCGGAGTGAAATGAAATGAAATGAAATGAAATGAAATGAAATGAAATGAAATGTATTTATTGATCACGTAGGCAATTAAGGAGCTCTTATGACAAGTCAATACACATAGAACTTAATCTCTATTTACAATATATTTCCTATGCTTATTATTACTTATTTTAATTTCTTGCTTTTATCAATTTATTTATTAATTTTATTTATTTTTAAATTAATTTTATTTTTATTTATAATTTATGATTAGTTTTTTTAATTTATTTAGTTTTTATTCATATTTTATTTAAAGTATTAGTTTTTACTTTATAGTAATTTATTTGTCAAAGAAATACATTATTTACGTTAGTCAAATTAAATTATATTATTTGTGGACCATAAATATTACAACGGTGCGTAGCGGTTTATAGTTACCACCGGATCCAACGCGGCCCTTCCTGAGAAGACCCGGCGAAACAAACTCAGTGGGCTTACACTACCACTGGAACTACGCGACGCGACCCAGTCCTGAGTATATCCAGCGACTAAGACTCAGTGGGCTTGTTTTGGGTCCAACTTAAGACAACGACCATAAGTATTTCCGATACGTCCCGTATGTTTAGGCTTACTGCCGGATCCAACGCGGCCCTGACTGAGAAGACCCGGCGAACAAACTCAGCGGGCTTTACTTTACCACTGGATACTACGCGGCGCGACCCATTTCTGAGTAGATCCAGCGAGTCAAACTCAGTGGGCTTGGTTTTGGTCAATTTACTAAAATAAGTATTTGTGACTTGTCTTACAAGGATTTGCCATATTAATTATTATTTTTATATGATTTTTTCGATCGGTCGTCATATAATTTGAGTCATGTGTGTATTGATAATCAATCACCACGCACTAAAACGGTGAAGGAAAACATCGTGAGGAAACCTGCATACCATAACGATTTATAAGAATTTCTATGGTATGTAAGTCCGCCAACCCGCACTAGGCCAGCGTGGTGGACTATATGGCCTAACCACTCTCAATCGTACTCTCGATTGTAGAGTAGGCCCGTGCCCTGCAGTGGGACGTATATGGGCTGATACAGAGAAGTGGTTTAAACCAAAAGGTTTACTCACGTAAGAGGTCGTACTGCGGCAACCACCTCACTTTCAAAATGTTGCCAGTTAGCGTTCCTTCTTCATCGCTTTCCTCGTATTTCCATATAACTCTCTGTTTTATCTTCGACAATGCGCTGATGATCATCTCCTCCTTGTATTTGGTATTGTCGCTGTTTTGATCAACGATCCAAAACTAAGGAGCACTACTCCATGATCCGACTCGTTCAGGAATTTTTCCATGTACTGAAACAAGACAAATGTATTTATTTTATCAACCACTCGAATCAGTCAATTATGTTCTTTAAATCGAAATCAACAAATTGAAATAACATCTCATTTTTATCCCATAAGTCAATGGTAGCGTGGTAACTTGAATAAATAATAATCGAAATGTAAAAACTGTGACGAGGGTCAAGTGCATATAAATGTTGTTTAATTCATCTGAATTGTACTGGCTTGTGGCAAAATTGGGCGAAATATGTTTGTGTATAATGCATTGTTTGAGATATGTTTTCATAATATAAATAACAAGCATAAATAATTATACTTGTAATCTAATATTGAGTAGTATTAGCTAATGTAATAACATGTTCATTAATCAATATAATAAACTAATATCTTGACAACAGCATGTCAACAACGCATTCAGACGCCAAAGATCGAAGAGAAGAAGAGACGATTAATAACTACTAGGGGTCGCCCAGCGGTCGAAATTCGACTGTATCTGTATCAGTCATAAAAGTCCCACTGCTAGGGATAGGTTTCCTCGATCAATTCAATCTAAAATTACTCAATCGAGAGTCCGATTAAAAGGTGTTAGGCCAGGGTTCCCAAACTTGTGCATCATGACGCCCTGGGGCGCCGCAGAATATTTCCAGGGGCGTTGATGCGAGTTGATTAAGCCAAACTGGAGCCTCGTTTTGGGGAGCATATTGTTACAATTATCGGTTAGCCATTCAAAGCCATCAAGCTAGTATTAAGTAACGAGGAGACGGGTGGAGGGCGTCGCTGTAAAATAGCATATTCTCAAGAGTGTCGAAATACAAATAAGTTTGGGAGCACGTGAGGCCATATAATCCACCATGCTGGCCTAGTGCTGTTAGAGGTGTGTCCTGAATTTGAACCCGCGACCACCGTGAACATGTTGGCAGGCTGGCAGCCGTGTCTGATCCGTTACCAACAGGTCACCGCGCAATATAATTATATTATTTATTTATGAAAAGTATCTATATAGAAATAAAAACCTTAAAATAATACCTACATAGGTACTGGCTTTACAATCTGTTAATGAAACACAGATCATTTTACGTTGGTTGATTCTTTAAGCTTGAAGTTCTTTTGTTTCCTTTCAAGTTTCAACTAAAGACAGACCTTCGTATATTGGTTGGGCTCCACATGGATGAACCATATAATTAATTGATTTAATGAATTTGCAGGGCATATTTTAATTAAATATTGGGCAAGGGCGGATCCAGGGGGGAGATCATGGGGGTCATGACCCCACCCTGGGCTGGCCCCAGATTGTC
This sequence comes from Hyles vespertilio, assembly GCA_009982885.2. Classification (NCBI taxonomy): domain Eukaryota; kingdom Metazoa; phylum Arthropoda; class Insecta; order Lepidoptera; family Sphingidae; genus Hyles; species Hyles vespertilio. The sequence goes on from CM042815.1 coordinate 4,494,406, forward strand.
AAAATTTATTAATTATCTTGTTGATAACATTTATAAGCACATTTAATTCTTTATATGTCGATAAATAAAGTAAAATAATTGTGTGTGTTCACAAATCACGCCTGTAACAAACTTTAAAAGTCTTTATTATGGATTGGATTATTTAAATCGGAACCAGTGTTCTGACATAAACTATATGACCCCCCCCCCTGGAGTAAAAACTAGATCCGCCGACCGCCCTTGATATTGGGTTTTTGCACTTCTTCACGTAATTACGAGTATATTATATCGATGGAACGTGGAATTGGCATAAAATCATTTTGATTTTCTTTACGTAAAATATTATTTACGTAATACTACAAATACTTTATGGTCATGGTCATAAATGTTTGTCTTAACATTATTTACTTTGTTGACACAAATACCCTCATTTTAAAACAAAGCCTGATAACAATATGAGTGCTGACAAAAATAATAAGTATAAAATTTGCCCAGTTTTATACATGGTAAACACTGTAATTTGTAAACAAGTTGTAACAAGAGTTCGTTGACCCTAACCTTTGTTGCAGGTATTAATATCTCCCATAAACGGTTTTTTATTCAGAGCACGTTTTAAAATATATCCACATCAATATGTGCAAGTTGGTGGTAGGATATTGGCAGCCGTTCGTATAGTAATCTCCAAACACAAAGGGCGTATATCTTGTTATCGTGACATAAGCAATCGCTTCTCTTATCTGCCTTTGCAGGTATATTCTGCCCGATCAAACTTATGTTTGAGTTTGTACGTCTTTTTTCTTACTGAATTATAAAATATACTTTAAAAAGGGAGATAAAAGAAGATAGTTCGTTATGCTGTTGGAGTTTCTTGAGAAGTTTTTCTACACAGCTATTCGTCCCGATTCGATGGAAGCATCAAAAGATCTTTTAAAAGACTACTTGAACAAACACTATTTTGAATTGATTAGGATTACACTTAAGGCGGGACATGCTTGTCTTGGTTGCACCTCTGGTCCTTCTAGGAAAATGGTGTTTGAAATAAAACATTGGTGCTAGAAGTTGTGTTCCAGTTTGTCAAAAAATATACGAGTACCTACATATTAAAATTGAAATTCGTTTAGTGGTCATGTAGGCAATTAATTTGCTGTTATGACCAGTCAATATATAGTACTTAATCTCTAATTACAAAAACTGCCTCGGTGGCGTAAATGTATTAGGGTGGGTTATTAGGGTTCGAATTCCGGGTTGGACAAAGTGATATAGGATTTTTCTACTCATTATCAGCCTAGAGCCGTGGTTCCTAACCTTTTCAGGTCCGTTACCCCTATGATCTAAGGGTGACTGGTTTTACCCCTCCTTCCTTTCTAGAGCGACTGATTTTACCCCTCCTCCCAAGGATGATCTCAAACAACACGTGTTAATACTTATATGTAGACTTTATTAAACTTAAAACAATTGCACATAACCAATAATGAATAATAACTAAATAATAATGAATAATAACTAAAAATAAAATAACTTAGCAGTGATTTTACAATTATCAGTTAAAAGTTTTAGGCATACATTGGTATGATGAATAATTGTGTTTGGGTGTTATTTATATTGCTTGTATGTATTATTTGTCTATGTATGTTTTTTACAAGTTTGGGAATATTAGGTTTTATTTCACTTAAGACGATAACCAGGTCATTGTTACCCCCGCAAAATACAAGTTTTACCCCTGCGGGGGTAATTACCCCCAGGTTAGGAACTACGGGCCTAGAGTCAGGAATTTGTGCCCGATATGGCGATAGGCTAGTCACCTATCACATCGTGTGACGGAACATACAAGGCGAAATGTGGGTATCCTGGCATCTCTGCCTACCCCTTCTGGGAAAAAGGCGTGAGTTTATGTATGTATAAATATACGCAAGGAACATTCTTACACAGAGTTATCTAACATAACTAGGTTTTGATCTTTGATCTATACAATAAATACTAATGGACGGTATCTATTGAAGCAATAGACTCTTGGTAGTCGGTGCCAGTTTAGCTCACCAATTGGAACGAATTAAATAACAATTGAGTAAAGTTACGGGTTCGACTAAGGTTCTTCAATGGAGGCCACATATCAACAAGCGCGTCAACCTAATGAAGGTTGTATGCAGTCAGTCGCTGGTGGCAATGAAAATCGCGAATAAAGCGTTTACAAGTAAATGCTCCATAAGCTTACCGGAATTACGATTTATATCTCCATTCCGGTATAATACATTTTTTTATTGCAATGAATGGCGAGACGAGCATGCCGTGCATCTGATAGTAAGCGTTACGACTGCTCATGAACAGTAGCAAAACCAAGCAACGTCTTGAATTACAAACCAATGCTTATGCTTGACATTACACTACGCTCGCTACTCTGAGACTCTGATAAGATGTTAAGTCTCAATATGTCTAGTAGTAACTCTGGTTTTGGTCGGTATGCCGGCGTAGCTGATATCAGCGTTAGGGACCCAGCTCGGATTTAGGCATTAACATTCAAGCGCCGGGCTGGATAGTCGGTGACCCCCACACATCCTTCCTGCGACCCTCCCCCAGGGCTTGCGAGAAGAGGACCATAAAAAGTTGTTGCCCTCGTTAAAAAAAGGCACAAATTCCTTACTGCAGGCTGGTAATGAATAGATACCTCCAATATCACTGCCCGACTCGGTAGTCGAACCCGAGACTACAGTGTTGTAATATTACCGTAGTAAAACTGTGCCACCGAGCCACATTAATGTATTTATTTATTATATAACATACAAATCAAGATGTTATAAATATAAGCCGTCAATAAAGCACAAAGAACTATTCTATCGCCATTGACAATATTTGAAAATAAACTTAATATAGTAAACTCAATACCCACAATGTCAAGAAATAAATAGAGAAAAACATTGTTTTAAAATATTGTTGACAATCCGGAACAAAGAGCAACGACACCTGAACGTAAATGGCTGATTATAATAGTTTTATGCAAATACATTGACCACAAGGAAAATAGAACACTTGTATACAAAGACAATACCTATTGTTACTTCGGTTCGGAATAGATGTGGTGCCATCATTGATATGAATATATGGACAGGGCAGAACGCGCGTAAAGTGTTCCGGCGTAAGTGGTGCGCGCGCTCCAGTACATCTCTATTGAAGTGTTACTGAAATTAGTCGTCACTCGCAATGATTTTGAAAATGCTTGCTTGTATTATGACACAAAGTTTAATAAATGTGAATATAATAGTTTTTAATTTTTATCACCGTTTACACGAAATCTATTAAATTAAGTTAATTCAATAATTATTTTAGCGCGATTTTCACGGTCAGGTGAGCTCAAGGTTACTACTTTACAACCGAGATTTAGATTGAGGCGGGTTAGGCCATAGTCCACTACGATAAGTTAGTGAGTAGACGGACCTCACATACTAAACAAAATCTCGTTTAGAACTCTGGGGGACCACGGAAACACGGGAATATTTTTTATAATATTGGAAAAAATTTGCAAAAAAGTTATTGTATTATGTCATATTGTATACGCGTTAATTTGTATATTTAAAAAAATATGTATTCATTTTCTTTTTTCGTGGTATGCAGGATTTCTTTCCACTTTTTCTAGACCAGTATGTGCATGTTAATTATAAAATATTTAATCCTTTTAGATATGGGATATATAAAGAATGCGATCGATAACGAAGCCTGGTGGCAGTATTAGTGACTACAAACACATTTTTTTGTGATGTTTTAAATATTTTTTTTTTTTTTTTATTGCATTGAATGGCGAGACGAGCAAGCCGTTCGCCTGATGGTAAGCGATACGACCGCTCATGAACAGTAGCAATATTCCACTGCGCTCGCCATCCTGAGACATAAGATGTTAAGTCTCAATATGTCCAGTAGTTGCTCTGGCTACAATGTCCTTCAATCCGAAACACAACAGTGCATTTAAGCAGTGTTGTTTCACGGGAGAAATAGACATTGCGGTGGTACCTACCCAGATGGCTTCTCACATATGAGAGACCTACCACCAGTAAATATCATCGTTTTTGGGTGGTAAATCCATAGTTTTTGCTAAAATAATAATTTAAGCCCTTGATCCATAGCGTCTTTAAAACTAAGAGGGCGTACATAATTATTTTAGGAAACAACTATGTAATTACAACTCCAATACGAAAAAAAATACGAAAAAAATTTCTTTGCTTCGTTTGCAAATTTTTTATTAAACTTACTATAACTACCACCTGCCTTCGTTTTCAGTATCAGTCTGGATATACCTACCATGTTTATGGTAATAAACAAATAAACATACTTTCATATTAACACGTCTAAAATTGTCTCGGATTGTCATGGAAGTATAATAGAATATTAGTATTATGTACCTACCTACTATGGGGCCCTACTATATTAATCCGAAACGAAGTTCGAATCTTCGTGACGTTTTTCGTTTCGAAACCTACTCTGTAACACGAAATTCGAATCTTCGGATCGAAGAATGAATTATTCCAATATATCGGCAATACGAACATTTACAGAGTAAGCTATTTTAAATCGTCGAGTAATTAATCTTAATTTCTACAGAGTTCAGATCTCAATTGCTCACGAGGAGAAGAAACGGTGCAAAGAAACGCTTTCAGCATATACTACGTATATAGGTGTGTATTCTAATAATTAAGACAAATCTGTTATTAAAATGTAGGTAATTTATTAAAGTAAATATAAATATATTGTCCAACTCATAATAAAAATATGGAATTTCCGTATGGAATACCTAATAATTTGATTAAAGCTATATGGAGAATTCAAGATTACACACGGTTATAGGAAAATAATATACCATTAGGTATTAGTGTATGGAAAATTAGTTTTTTTAATTTATAAAGCGGTCTCCAGATGGCCATGCGCATTTTCATAAATAAAGACTGTATTGTTTATAATATAATGGAATTTAAATATTATATCACCAAGCCAACGTTACACAACAGGAAAGCATTAGCATGTGGAAATTCTGAGGCGTTGACTACATTGTTATATGTGGTCTATTTTGAGAAACATTGGTATTTACACACAGATTGTTAGCAAACAGTATCCGAGTATAATATCTGTATTGGTGTACATTACTGCGGTTTCACTTTGTCTGTTCTCTAAAGTATGATCTCCGATATGATATTATGATAGTTCGTGACACAATTAGGCATTATGGTACTGTATGGTACACCTATGTATTTTGTCACTGTCAATACTATACTTCATTGGCCATATCATTTTTAAACAGTTTTAAAACCTATATTAGTGATAAAATGTTTTTTTCCTTTCAAACGACTTTTAAATTCAGTTTGAGCGAAGGAGACAAAGCATTTGATAGCTAAAATAGGTTTCAAAGTTATCTATGAATAAGGTCGTATGGAAATTTGAAGCTGATTAAAATTGTAAATTATGAGTGTCATTGAACATCTATATATTGCTGGAAGCAGACCTCTCAAGCATTATTTATCAAATAACTTATTAGATACTTTGAAAATATTTAATCAATGTTTTATTTCATATGGCCTGTGCGATGATTGCAAAGCACATAAACACCGGGGTGTCTCTACATGATTAATATAGTAATTAGTATTCGAAGTCAAGAAAGAACATATTACGATGTAACACAGCCTATATATAGCACAGCATAAACCCAATCATAAGCCCCGGGAGCGATATCTACAAACAAGCTACGGCAAAAATACGTCCGGGAGCAGGAATAGAAACCGCAACCCAATTCCAAAGCGAGCTTGCCCTTTACACGTTTAAAGATATCCAACGAGTGCCAGTGGCGCATGTCGCTCAGTTTTATCGGTCACTGGACTCGATGCCGCGTAGTTAACTATACGTTTGTACTGGATCGGATTTAGGACGAATGGTCGGGGGGATTGGGACCCAAGGTTTTTTTGCACGTCACTTCGGAGGTCAAAATATTATAGTAAATGTTGCATGCACTTCGTTACCATGGTTATAATTTATTTATTTTCTTGTGTGTGGAAACATAAATCAACCAATACGTGCATTGATTAGTGAATGTCACATAGAAACACAGCTAGGTAACAAATAAATGTATACTTAATATTCTAAGTGAGTAATTTGAAAAAATAGTTTCATAATTTGATAAGGTGATTAGAAATTACACAGTATTAGAAATTATGCAGTTACAGTAATTAGTAATTATACAGTTACAGTAATTAAAAATTATTTTAAAATCATATAAGGATGTGTGAGTGAGGGATAAAATAGTTGCGACCGGGTTTGAACAATAATTACATCGTTTTTAGAGCTCTGTGTCTCAAGTATTTTCAATTCATTATTGCTTACTACAATGACGTTTAAAAATATTGGAATAAATTTTACGGATAAGATCTTTGATCGTGTATATTTGATCGAACGTTATCAAATACATTTTGCCACTAACAGTAATTTCTTCAGACAAAAACACACTTAATCTTTAATCACGATCACGGGTATAAAGGATCATAGCGAAATATCTTGATGTTATAAAATATGTGTATCTAATCGATATTTTGATATTTAATCGATATAATAATCGACCCAACGTGGCTATAGGTAATCCGGCTCTGTGTATGTAATTATACCCGCTGACCAACTCTTAGGGCTTCTAAACTAGGATTCCTTAGCGACACACAATATTAGAAATCTCTGTGAAAGTTTACTCTCTTATGATGTATAATTTAATATAATTAATTACTATCTATAGCTGTTTGGGTTGTATATAATTCTGGAGACCTTGGTGATTGAATATCTATATTAATCGCATGCCTGTATTGAATATAATTAAATGAGTTTAGTCACGCGATAGTTCATCGAGTAAAATTGTACGCAAACAATAATTATAAATATTGAATAACTTAAAAAAACGCAACACATACATTTTTGAAGCAACTGGCCTGACTTACACTACTACATTGCGCGTGTTAATGACCTCTCGTAGTCTATCAATACTCCATAGTTACAAAATAATATTGAGGGGTTAAAATTAGACTAATACCGCTATTCAACAACGTATTATTTCAAACGCAACTAGTAGTAATTGAAGCATGACCACAAGCTAGAATACAATTGTATGTATATATTGACCGCGTAATGTTGAATCGTTGATAACGGAGGTCTTATCGAAGACTAATTAAATTAACAACTACTAGTTTATAGATATTATGTCTGTGATATTATATATATTATATACTTTAATGTTTATTTGGGCTATTTGGAATTTAAACGAGTCGATTTTTGGATCGAACACGTGATCAAATCATCCCTTCTACAGTTTTGTTATTCCTGAACAAAGCTGAGTTACCCATTCAAAATAATTTAGTCGCTAATTATTTCAAAAGCCTTCCATAAAACTGAGTTTTATGGTTTAATAAAGGCCATTAATATTAAATAGGTTGATAAAATTAATTTATAACTGTAACTGATTTTAGTTATTAATTTATTATAATATTTATTTAATACTGTGTAACAATACGATTTTAGAGTGGTTAAGCATATAGCCCACAACCCTGGTCTAATGCGGGTTAGCGGAACAATAGGATAAAAAAAACGAACAGTTTTGATTCGAACCTATTTAAATGTCTAATAAAGACCGCATCAATAGTAGTTTTGTATTTCGTTGTGCTAAGATTGCGATCATTCGACATAGTTAAACCAAATTCATTATTTAAAAATTCAATTAATAGTTGATTTTTATCGTCTGCGAAGTTTATGTTGAAATCTCCGCTCAAAATCATTGGCAATTCATCAAAGCTTTATAAAGTGACAGCTAACTGACAGCTGTCTACTCTCCATCCGTCTTACGCTTTTCGTCTTACGATCAGGTCACGTGTCCTGACGCGAGTTTAAGATTTTATACCCATTACAGAAAAAGTGCTCAACGCCGCTAAAGAAGTTTTCACTTCAAAAACTTGTATCTTATTAATTTCACGTGCAAAACTGAACAAACAAGATTATTATCAATATTTTGAAAGATTTTGAATCATATAGGAGACATTAGAAATTCTATTGTCTATGATGTTGACCGTTTATGACTTCGAACGAATATAATTACCCACTTAATAATACGTTCTATACTTTTGTTTCCGCTAAGAGACGGAATGACATCCCCTTGTTGTACTCTTAACAGTATATTTAATGTTAGCTACCAGAAACAATGGTACGTAAAGAAACTATGTAGCGTTATTGGTCATTTGCAGTCATTTATTTATGGCATTCTAGAGAGTTCTGAACGTGACAAAAGAATTTGTTTCAGTCGATCAGTTGAGACAAAGAAAATGCTAATTTCATGTATCTTCAAATACATTTACATATGTCAGAAGTGTGTTCTTCGAAAACATTTCCAAGGATATTTAATTTCCATGTTAATGCTTATTCTTATTCATAGTTTTAAAAACAATTTCAGCTATCGAATTCTTTACTCAAACTCAGTGGCGGCGTAAGGTAGGTTGGCACCCGGGGCGGTTTTGTAGTGAGCACCCCTACATAAAATATAAAACCCAATGCTAAACAAGCCTACACCGGACATATCGTGCATTTATGAAATCTGACTTTTATTGGAGGTAAGCTATTATGCTCCCCTTTCGGTGCCCCGGAGGCGGCTGGTACTGTATGTTAGTGTCACTGGCCTTCCAGCCTGGCACGTTACGGATGTTTTGGCCGAGCTGGGTCCCTCACAAAACCTATGCTAGCATACCGACTAAATCCCTTGGATGACCGTCACACGCATCATGGGCGGCCTCAGTCATCACAAGGCGAGAAGCGCACGATTGATGCCCGCATCAGCGTTCTACAGAAAATCATTGCTGGTTCTCCTTTTAAAGGGTGCGACTGTTTAAGGACGCCGCGTCGGTTGAAGATATTTAGGTCGTCTACGTCAGAGATGAGGCCATGCGCCTTGTCACTCATATCTGAGTTGCTGTAATTTCCTAATAAAATACAATTTATTTTGTTTACCCTTTCATTAAGAAGTAATAGTTGTTATCTGGTTCTATAGGTAATTGGAATCGTGTAACTGTGATGCCCGCCTTATCAGCACGGTAAATTATTGGCTTTAAATAATATTTACACTGGCCTGCGTGATTTGCTACTTTGTTATCTTAATGTTCGGCCATGCGGAAATGATTGACTGGAAGAAATTATAAGAATGGTGATTATTACAGTCATTCGTTGGAATAGTGCACTGATTACACACTATGGATCAGTGGAGATCTCAAAGAGTCCGCTGACTTAGTAGCAGGAAGTAGGATGCAGTAGTAGGAAAACATCGTGAGGAAACCTTCATACCCTAGCGATTCATTAGAAATACTATGGTATGTAAGTTCACCAACCCGCAATAGGCCAGCGTGGTGGACTATATGGCCTAACCTCTCAATCGTACTCTCAATTGTAGAGGACGCCTGTGCCTTGCAGTGGGACGTATAAGGGCTGATAAAGAAAATTTAATTAGCGTTTCAGTATTCGGGCGATAGGTATATGATCTGTAAGTACTTCATTTATTCTTCACCCTAGACTAGATAGGGATTAGGAATATTATAGTGTGTACATTTAGGTTCCCTAAATACTCCATCCATACACTACCAAAAATAAATCAGACAAAAACCAAATGCAATATCAAAATATTCTTCATTTAATAATTAAAATAAATAAATGTCCAATGTGCACTGAGCAGAATAATATTTGTTACATATATTAATTTATAATAATCGAGCCTACAATCTTCGTGGCGTGAAACCAATTTATTGCTATTTACTCTAATCATATGATTGTGCATTCAAGCATGATACTTCATGGAAGAGTATTGAGAAGAGTTACTTTCAGGTTATCGGTTCAGATTCGGGGGTGGTAAGTTATTATGCCATTTTTGAAGCACAAATTTTAAGACGAATGTAGGTAGCTTTTGTAACACAAAAAAAAAGTTACAATATTAGAGTTTCGATTACAGGTTGGACAGATGATTATCTAAAGCTGGATGCAGGTGGCTTCCAGTTGGTCCCTTTGCAAAATCTTTGGGGATGCCAATGTTGTGAAGTCACATGTGAAGTAGACTTTCAATGGCATAAGACAGAGAGTAAGAGAGAAACATACACACTGCACACAGAGAGAGAGCAATATTAGGGTATTTTGAGGGATTTGGGGCTAGTAGTAGAAAAGTGACTGCTACGAAAATGACGGTAAACACTAAGCTCCAAAGATATTTGTAATACAGTACGACTGGCGATAATATTTTTTCTCGTCTTATTCAATATTATTTTGATATATATGTATTTATGTCACGTTTGATATCAAAACTCTGTTAGGATAATTAATTAAATAAAACTACTATCTACTTTAAGCTACTTCATGTATTAAATTCAGTAAAATAAGACAAGAGAATTGTCTTATTCTTACGAAATAATTAGGAATTTGAAATGAATGAACGTGTTAAATTACTTAGGTACAACAAAACTTTCACGATATTTCCTGTGAACTGTTTTTAATGATGATTAATAAAATTCTAGTTTTAAAATACTTAGTGTAATAGATTTATTATATTATTATACAATAAGATTCTACCCAATATAATATCATTAATTTATTCTCATGTGACTTTTGTTCTCGTTTTTTACTTTATTTGCAAATAAAATTGATTTAATATGTTCAATGTAATGATACTTGGGGGAGTCCTATGTTCAGCAGTGGACTTCTTTTGGATGAAGAGGGAGAGAGAAAATAGATTTACGACTCAAACCGTGAGATTTGTGACCTCCTCACATAATATTTGAGGGAAATTACCTTTCAGACACGAAGTTCTTACGTGTCACAAATTAAATAAAAATAATTGAAAGTGTCGCTTACAATAACCCTACTTAATATACCTACTAAAGTCTCATTTACACGGGGAGAGATTCTCGCCTCGAAGATAGCAGTATTGTAGTCATTTAAAAAAAGTTGCACTCTTATTACGATACGATAATATAGAGATTATCGATAAAAGTATACGGCTATCTCTTGAAATCAGGCGCGACACTCCGTGTAAAGGGGCTATAATATCTTTTGAGTACATATCAGGAATTTCCAGACAATTTATCGTAACACAGATTTTATGTGCAAAACATCATAGACCACAGAATAAATCCAGGTGCGAGTATCGAATCCGCTATCTCTCGTTTCACAATTAGTTTCCAGTTCACTGAGCATTAAAGTTATGTAAACATTGAACGTAACTTGAGTGACAGACCGGCAGAGACGGAATACCTTCACAATATTCCCCAGACATAATAATGAAATTGCTTGGAAGCGTATGGACGTATTATACAAATTTTGTATAGCATGTTCCTGCGTACACGTTATATATGTATAATAATAGTAATAGCCTTTATTCAGATAATCTTATTCTAGTAACAAAATTTAATTATTCTAATATAATTCTTATTTTATTAAACAGTCTTAATTATTTTTTGAAAATCTGTTTGTCCATCGGCAAAGGCCTCCTCCAACCGTTTCCGTTCTGATCTCTCTTGCGCTACTGTGTTCCACATCACCCCTGGTACTTTTCTTATGTCGTCATCCCACCTTCTTTGTGGTCGGCCCCTCTTCATTTTGCCTTCCCTTGGATACCATCTTGTCACTTTCTTACTCCATTTGAGTCTTCTAATTTTCTGTGTTACGTTTGTGGTTTTAGTTTTATTCCTGATGACATTTTTTCTTATTCTGTCTGACTTTTTACGCTATATATGTATCCTACTAATATTATAAATGCAAAAGTTGGTGCGTTTGTTACCTCTTCACGCTCAAATCCCTAAACCGGTTTTAATGAAATTTTGTGTCGAGATAGCTAATACTCTGGATTAACACATAGGCAATTTTTTTATTCCGACGAAATGCAGTGTTCCTGTGCGATGTGCAATTTGAATTTTCATATCTACTCTAAGGAATGGGATGAGATGTTTAAAGTACGGCAGTAATGTTGAGTCAATAAATATTTAAAACAGTTATCACGCGAAAGCGGACAGTAGGGCGATTCACGTAATTAAATAAGTTCAGTTGCGGCGCAGTTGCAGTTAGGTACGTTTCGACCAAAACAGCCCTTTTCGTATTCTCGTAATACGCTCGCGTCAAGTTCGCGTCACGCGAGCGCTTTAGTGTATTCTACTGCTGCGCGTATATGTCAATGTCAAATAAATTTCATACATCTGACGTATAGTTGACGCGCAGCTCACGCGCAGCTAAACATTTACGAGAATACCATTTTGTACCAAAACGTAAACTTAATTGTAACCGCACCGCAACTTGATCGGCGCGTCAAGAAATGACGTGAATCGCCCTACTGGACTCATAAACTATGTGTACGCGGGCGAAGTCAGGCCGGACAGCTAGTTATTAATTTTATATATAAAAGTAACTAGGCAACTTATTGTTATTGTTGTCTAGGTGGCGCAGTTGTAGTACCTACGGTACTATTACAGTGCTATGGTCTCGTTTCGAATCCTGGGTCGGGGAAAGTTATATTGGATTTTTCTATTCATAATCCGCTTGGGGTCAGAAATAAGTGCCCGTTATGGCGATAGGCTCGCCCACTATCACATTAAGGGACGGAGCATACTAGACGAAATGTAGGTGTCCTGGTTACACCTGTGCCTACCCGTTATGGGAAAAAGACATGAGTTTATAGTATGTAATATATAAGATAATATCTATTTTTATGAGTAATAAATACCGATGACATATCATATTTGTCGCACACAATCATAGCACACAATTGTGTCTGCCTGACGAAGTAAATAATGTTGCTTTGGATTCAGTTTTTTTATTACGATCCTACGTATTCTACTCGATTACCCAACTTGCTGGAAATTCCTCCGAGAATATTACATCTTTTTTTATTCACATGAATGGCGAGACGAACGTGCCATATGCCTAACGCTTGGCATTTCATTCATATTTTTCAATGAAAATCCATAACTCGATAAAAACTGCTATGATTAAAAAATAATATGAATTAGTATTGTTTATAACAGACTTATTAAATCTTCTTTTTGGTAAGTCAGTCCCATGGTACTTTTAAGAATAACAATCTGATAAGTAATATTTAAGTATTAAATATTACTTATCAGATTAAAAATATTTAAGTATTAAATATTACTTATCAGATTGACTTATTGATATTCGTTAAAATGTTAGCGAAAACCCTCACAGTCAATCATATTCAACTGCAAAAAATCTAATCTTTATTTTGAATCAGTTACAATTCATCAAGACAAGAATATATAAGACTTTTGTAAATGGATAAAAAAATAATAGCTTATGGCATGCTAAATATCTCGATATTAAAATAATACTGGGTGTTTAATGTTTGGTAACTTATTAACACGTAAAGAGTTTACTTACGTGAGGTATCGGCTTCCTGGTGTGATCTAAATGCAGGCCCCCCACTTCTACTACACCCGGCAGTAACGGCTTCACTCCATACAAACTATGATGCACGTTCACTAGTATAGCAGATACATTCTTCCCCAAATCTTGCAAATCCGTGATCCTCCTTCCAAAATGCTTCTCAATAATCTCCTTTTCTTTCAACTGGATCGCATACCGATACCAAATCTTGTAATAAATATTAAGGAAGGTATTTTCAAGCCTTTGCAAAAATGACATAGGGTTTGTGAAATCTGAACTGACAATGGGCACGTATGATGGGTTATCGCTGACACCGATACGGGGTGGTGCCCACTGCATTAGTCCACTGGACGCCAAGTAGATAATAGGAGCTTTCTGACCATACGCGTGGGCTAACCCAATCATACAATCACTGTTGAAACTCTCTACTATGACCAAATCGTACTCCTTTTTCAGTGCGTCCGCCAACGGTTTGAAACTGACCAATTTCGAACATACGTTGATAGCCATTTCAGCGAGCGGGTGAAACTCGCTAATCTGCCTCACAATTTTCTCCAGTCCTATAAGGCGTAGTAGTTTGCTGGGATTCTCGTACACATTTAGATCTATGACTTCCAAACCCAGACTTGCGAGCCCTTGCAGACTGATTTCTGTGTAGTTTCCCGGTGGATTTTTGACGGGGAAGAATGAGACCACTGTGACATCGTGTCCTCTTTCTGCTAGTCTTCTGAGTAGGGGATCAAATACCATTTGATGACTCTTGCCTGTGTGTGGGAAAAGGCCGAGTATTTTCGCGGAATAAACACCGTGTGTTAGCGCGAGAAGTGCGGCGATTGCGAGTAAGGAGCGCATTGTGGCGGCGCTGTGGCGCGGCCCGAGGCGAGCGAAGTACTGACTACTGGCCGACCCGCAAGCCGCAACTAGCAAGTCGGTACTCGGTACTCGGTACACCAACCCACCGACTGCATCGCTGCCTATTTTCAGCACGTTACGAACGTGCAGGTAGGGTAAATCTCCACTCATTATTTCATAATATTTGGTAATTAATTGTCACAATATTAGTTTTTGATTTTTTAAATCCGAGGTTTGGTTACTGATTTAGGAAATAAGTATAAAATCTTTAAAAACTGGTAAATAATTTATTTGATATTTAATTATGGCAATATTTTGCCTTCCTAAATTTATAGTTAAATGTAATGTAAATAAATATTCGTTTTCTTTGCTATGCCATGTGGACGATATAATATAGAATATTACGGTGATCATGAAATTGTAAGTGATTTTCTTCATCAAACAGTATTCTTGAACAATGGCATACCTAATACTAAAATTCAAATGAATTAAAAGAAGCAATATTAATATTAATGAGCCTATTGTTACTTGGGGTACTACTGGGTTCAGGAATATTCAAAAAATAAATAGGAAATAGCAGTGAAGACAAAGTCAAACAAATTATAATAATTGTGTGTATGATCTTATTTACATTTGTATGGTTTCGTTTAGCGACCGATTGGTGCAGTGGTTAATTGTATGCCCTTCTAGTTCTCCCATAGATTAATAGTTGTATAGTTTATAGATTATAGATATTTCGGTCACTTTTATGCGTAAGCACTTACTTAAAACTGGAAAATTTTCTAGGTCTTCATTTATTCGGGAGATGCGCTGTATGCGCGTGCGCATTTCTCTATCTAATGACTGCAGGTAATGTAAATCTTGTAGATATTTCTGACATAACACAATATCTTCTATTGCGTATCAAACTATAAAAAAACGATAGGCTCGCCCCCACATCATGGGGCGGGCAAAACATTGTGAAACGTGGGTGTACTAGTTGCACCTCTGCCTACCCCTTCTAAGAAAAAGGCGTGTGTTTATGTGTGTGTGCGTATCAAATCAAAATTGAATTTACGGTGAGATAGTTCTGCGCGCGACCTCCGTACTCAAAGTATCCATAATAATGATCCACGATATAGCAACATCAAGTTTTGGTAAATCTGCATATATTTTGTTAGTATTTTTTAAATTATATTTTTTGTTCATATTTTTTTCGACCTAAGATAATTACAACAACGTGTATTGTAGTGTGACCTAGTATAAATATCACTATTGCTTACGTACTATGCCAGTTGGACGAGTTTGTTTATTTGTCCCGATTAAACGTTTCCTTGTTATCTGAGTTCTGACACCACATAGTGGATTAGGGGATAAGGGGGGAGATAATCTATCCTAGACGAGGCCAGTGTGCGCCTAATGAGTTTGTATATTATATTGATAACTGTTGGAATACTAAACATGAAATAAATCGCATTAAATAGTTTTGATATCGAGTGGTGCATACTGGCCACTTGTGGCGCTTGTATTTTTTATATTGACATGTCAGCTTTTTTATTGCTCATTGTAAAATCTTTACCGGTGAATAAACGTTGTTAAACTTATAATCTTGAGTTCCTTGATTTTCTACAATAACGTATCGTATTAACCTGAATAGTTTCATGACTTTACACTATTTCTAAGCTTCAATATTATAACACAAATATTCCTTTCGGGTCTGGGTGTTTGTGAGACCGAATAGTCTCTCATAGTGCCTGATACTCGCAACACAAGACTCGACCTTAGTATGGGGTCTGGACTATGTATGTGACTGTTGGGTGTTATTTATGTATTTACAAACCCAATGGATTTTATTGTTATCCGGAAAAAATATATTACATATTATTATAATTACTTTCACCTAAAGTCCAGTTCTAACTATTGTTATTTGCTGATAAATAAAGATTTTCATCTACTCTTTCACTGATTTAAGTATCTATTTCAAAGTGTTAAATATTTATAATATAATTAATATGTGTTGCGTTACGTTAAACTGTGGATAACGTAATCATTATTGTTGAATACATTATAATAATATTGCATACATGGGAAAATATTAAGCTCACTCCTGTGATTTGCTGGAGTACCAGTACTCCCTTCATTCCGTCCTATTTTTGTCCCATCGTCAAATGCAAAATAACCTATTATTATTTATAATAATTACCTATCAATTTAACAATTTTCAAACTCCAACAATGTTACCCAGGGTGTTAGGAACATGTGGTTTAAATTAAATACTATATGTAAATATAAGGTGAAGAAAACACCTAATTAATATTATAATACTATTAATAGGTAATAAAGATATGTTCATTTTCTTTTACTATTAATTTTTTAGCTAAGTTTATGTAGTATATGCTATAGTTACTTTGTAGGTAATGTTGCTGGGTATATAATGAGAATAGTTTTATGTTAGAATAAGTTACTTTATTTAAATAGTTTTTTGCCCTTAATTAATAAATAATTAAAAAAAACTTACGTATTTTTATAAAAATTGCGCATACCGAAGAGCATCGCAAATAAACATAATTAACTTGAAAAATGTGTGTGAATTTAAATACTCGTATCGATTTTATTACTAGGTAATGCGTGTATTTTTTGGTATATTTTTGTTATGTAACTTCGAAACTAGAATATAAAGGAAGATATTCAAAATACGTTGTGTATCAACTCTTCTAAGTCCATGTGTGAGAAGTGTTAATTTCAAAACCTGTTTTGAAAAATGAGAATGTCAGAGACATGCAAAGCAAAAAGGCCGGCAAAAATATTGAATCCCATTTGAGTCTTATCAGCGCTTTAAAATGCAGTAATTTACTTCGGTTGAAGAAACACTAATGCTCTCTATTAGGTGTATTACTTCAACAAAATGAATAAATGAAGAGTTTCCTTATTTTCCAAGTAGGTCTAAAACGATACACTTTCTAAGTGAGGCTATATTTAGCTCTCTTTCCTCGAGTAGTTTTAATATCACTTTGATTTCGCTTGCGGAACGTAAAAAATAGGGAAAACGCTTGGAAAGAAAACGGGACAAGCTGATGCATGAACTAAATAATGGGCCAAGAGTGTAATGGTGTAATCATTTTGGTGATTTCTTAAATTATGAATCTGTGAAAAATGTTAAAAAATGTTATCGACTGTATATTATGACTACAATGTTAATTGTTATTTTTTTATTTGCTGCAAGGCGAGACGAGCATGCCATTCCATGCCTGATGGTAAGCGATATGAACGCTCATAGACAGTTACAAAATCAAACAAAACACTCACAAAGCAATTCTTAGAATTCCACTGCGCTCGCCATCCTGAAACAAGAGATGTTAAGTTTTAACATGTCCAGTGGTTACTCTGGCTACTAATTCCTCCAAACCGAAACGCAACAGTGCATATACAATGCTGTTTGGCGGGAGAAATAGACATAGCGACGGGACCTGATACCTATCCAGGTGGTCTCTCACATTTAAGACTTCCTACCAGTAATACGCATATAGTATGCATAATTCAGTGCATTTTGAGGTCGATATTGATCCACATATGAGTGTCGCGTTTCGATTTCCGCCTTCCGGTTATGTGCAGCCGGAAAATAATGTTGCCATTGTTGCTACTATAAATCTACACTGCATCAAGAATTGGGTAAACGAACGTTTACCGTCGAAGGAAAACATCGTGAGGCAACCATATACTATAGCGAATTTGTAAAAAATCTAAGTACCTATATAATGTCCGCCAACCCGCACTAGGCCAGCGTGGTGGACTATATGGCCTAACCACTCTCAATTGTACTCTCGGTTGTAAAGGAGGCCTGTGCCCTGCAGCGGGACGTATATGGGTTGATACAGATGTAACATCGGGTGTGTTGTACTCAGTGGTGTTTAACGGCTTCATTAATAGATAGTTTATAAAACTATTTTAGTTATGTTCTGTCCCTTGCAAACGACTTTTGAATTCAATTTGGGCGAAGAAGATAAAACATTCATTGCAAATAAAATAGCTTAAAAATTACGAACCAGGTGGTTAGTATAAAAAAATCTAACAATACATCTTAGATGCATTCCCGGTCTGTTTACAGTGGCTAAGCACTATTACGTTCCGGTTTGAAATTGTAGCCCGCGTCCTGCGGAACTAAAATATAAAGCTGAAAAGTTTGTTACCGCTACAACTGCGTAAGATATAGCCGCGCTACTCTTTTTATTGGCCATAAAATGCTGATAACCTCATAATCAATTCAATTAGGTAATATTATTTATTCAAATATAGCGTGATTTGAATAAAAAATTGACTAATCAATGAAAAAATTGCATAATATTATACACCCACATGTTACATAATTTATTTAGTTGGTGGACCGGATGGAATAATTAAAAGAGCTAGATATTTTGTTGTATTTGTATATTATAGAGACTGTCCCACCCTCACACCCACCACTGTAACTCCTGTGAGCCAGGATCAACAGTGGCACGCAATGTAATGACACCGAGCATTGAAGCTCGGCGAGTCTCCGGGAATGTCTAACTTGTCTTTAACCCGCAACGAAATCAATCAGAAAGTGAAATTAATAGGAGGAGTTGGAAATAAATTATTGTCCACTTCCCTCCGTGCAAAGCGGGCGACAAAACAATGAACTAAACAGGTAAATAACCTCGTAAAAAGACTTTTACAGCCGGAGAAGCCAGCTGTAAAGCACCACGGATCACATCATCACTACATTTAAATGGGACCTATTATGTGAGCTTTTAGACTTGATTCCAATAATAAGTATGGCAAAAACGCCGGAAAGCACGGAAGTTCTTCCTAGTCTCTACAAGGTCCATGTAGTATACGACTCCAGATGATATCTGCATACTATCCAGCATAGTTTTACGCTCATTCTGCCAAAGACTACACTCCCAAAGTATATGATGCGCGGACTGGTCATACTCGCAATTAGGTGTTGAACATGGGCATGCAGGCGATTCAACAAGCTTAAAAGAGTAAAGTTTAGACCTAAAGTTACCATGGCCCGTGAGAAACTGTGATACGCAATAATCGACATCCAACCAAGTCTTTGTCAAACGGTCACGAACGCAAGGAAAATATTGATATAGATGTCATCCCTTCAAAGATACCTCCCATCTATTTTGCCATTCATCTAATAGTTCGCTATATACCACTGCAAGCGGTTTAAATAATCTATCAATTTTTAAAAGTTCACGTGCGGTTAAAAAACTTTTATCCATATTCTTCCTAGTAGAGTAATACATGGCGGCGCGATGTTGCACCTCCAGGTCGACTGGAAGTACACCCGCCAGGACAGGCAAAGCTTCGGTACTAACAGTTCTATATGCCTTACACAAGAATATCAAGGCCAAGCGTTGGCTCTGGAGCAGTTTTCTTCGCACAGCGCCGATAGTAGCCCTATCAGCCCATACGGGAGATCCGTAACAAATACATCCTAAGTAAGTTGCTCCATAGATGATTTTTAGTGTATTGAAAGATAGCCCCCATGTTGATTTTGATACTCTTGTCAAAGCAAAAAAGTTCCTTTTCGACTTTTCCCCCGACGTTTTTAATATGTTCAAGAAATGAAAAATTCCTTTCCAAAATTAAACCAAGATAACAAACCGATTCTTTTTTCTTAACAGTGATATTATTAAATTTAAATCGCGGCGGTGATTGTAAACTTCCTTTTAAAAGTAATTTGAACGTTTTATGTGGTGCAAATTTTAAGCGATTTCGATGGCCCCAATCACATATTAATTTTAAACACGCGTCTGCACTATTTTCTAGTCCCGACCTACTGTTTGATTCTATGAGCAAGAGGCCATCGTCCGCATATCCGGTCAAAGAACACCCTGACGGTAAGGGAATCGCAAGAAAATCGTCGAAGCCTAAATTCCACAAATAAGGACCTAAGACTGAGCCTTGTGGACAACCCATCGTCAGTGGTTTCGACACGGCATAGTGTCCAAGTTTAAGTTTGGTTGTTCCGTGCGAGAAATACGAGTAAATAAGTGAATATATATTTTTAAAGCAACCTCGTAATTTCAACTTAAGAAGCAGCATTGGCCACCATGCGTTGTCGAAAGCACCGGAGATGTCCAGGAAAATACCAAGTACATATTTGCGCACCGATGTACTTACCGCTCTTCTAACCGAAACTGCCGCGTCGATGGTTGACTTACCCGTAGTAAATCCGAACTGATTTTCGTGAAATTTTGGTCCACCCAGCAATCGAGGGACGATAAGACGTTCTAAAAGTTTCCCTAGCGACGGCAAGAGTGTAATAGGTCTATACGACTTCGGATCATGCGGGGATTTATCGCCACTCTTGGGTATTATCCGAATGAAACCGGTACGCCATACTCGCGGAAACACCCCTTCAGCAATACATCTATTATAAACAGTAAGTAATGCATCGCCTGCCGATTTACATGCTTCTTTTATCATTTTATTGGATATTTTGTCGTCACCGGAAGCCTTGTTTAGAGGCAAAGATCGTACGATTTCACTAAATTCATCAAAGGACGAGAGATTTGAATCTGAAGAGTTCGCCAGTTCTACGGCCCACATCCTAATCTGCCTGTGGTATTCTGTGTCATTTTCAACATTATCATCCGGAATTAATGATTGTAACAGAGCTTCCGTTGTCTCCTCAATACCAGTGGTGAAGTTGTTGTCAATTTTTAAATTTTCAATATAAGCCAAATTGATCGACCTATTTGCTTTAAATTCATGGTATAAAGGAGACCACGGACCTTCACTATCTAACCTAGCCACAATTTTTCGTAACAAATTTCCTTTCGATTTTTGGACGGCGGCTTTATAATGAGATCTGGCAACTCTCAGTCTATTTAAAGCAGATGTTAATGCTTCCCCTGTAACACAACGTCTTTTAAGTCCGTTAAAACGCCTCCGCGCTCTGCGAAAAGTTCGACGTAGTTGGACTAGTAAGTCATTCCACCAATCGCACCTCCGAGTGTTTGTGATGGAACCTCGACCGATGGTAACGTCTGCGCAATATGTAAACGTGTTCGACATAATCTCAGCACAGGTTTCAGCTGACAAATCATTGCGAGTGAAGTCCCCGGCATGCCGAGCAAATATCGAGCTAAATAAATCCCAGTTGGCGCCTCTAGATTTATATCTGTATAATCAAGTTATTGATTTTGATACACAAATAAACCTTCTAAAGGGACCAAGGAAAATATTAGGGTACAATTTCATTATCACCATCAGCCTATATAGTTGTCCACAGTTGGATATGGTCGATTCTTCGACAGATGTGGCCAGCCCTCGTAAAATGTCATGGTCACTGATATGTGTACAACTTTGATTCTCAGTCGGATAAGATTGTTACGAATTCTATCCTACTCCTATCCTATCGGCTATCATATCAGAGGAAAACATCATTAAAATAATGCAGATTGTTCATCCAAATTTATAATATGGTAGTATAAATAAAGTTAAACTTGATCCTCGTGGATTTCTAACCTTCAGATTTTTATCCTTTATATTTAAGTTATTTTTAAGACCATGATAAAAAAGGGTTTGGCACTTTTGTGTATGTAAATTTATATATTTTTTTACTTTCAATACGACCTTCAGGATGATATATTATTCAATATGTCACTGAACTGTGTTGAATCAAATCAATAGATTTTTAGAATAAGAACTTGTATGGTAATGAACATTAGTTATAATCTTAGTGACAGGTCCATGTGATATTTTTTACTTTCAGATAACACGTTTTTATTGCTTCTAATCTATTTGTAAAAAGTGGTAGCATCGCCTTTAAACTTGTATGTCATTTTTTGTATCAGCATTAGATAGCATTCGTATTCGTTGGATTGCCGTCCTTCTAATTTAGGGTTCATACATAAATGATATAATGACTTCAAATAAATTTCCAGAAAGAGTAGGCACTAAGCAGAATTTGCAGTAGTGCAACTTAACAATTCATACCTACTCTTTTTTTATCAACCTCAAGATGTGATTAGGAGAGTTGACTGTCCTTATGTCAAGGACACAAATTCGATTTAACACGTCCAAAGCTCATATTTATCCAGCCAGCCATTTTTCACCTATAAGGCAACTCATTGTTATTTCTTCTGGTGGTAGGTCTCTCATATGTGAGAGGTAGGTACCACCGCAATGCCAATGGCGAGTGCAGTTGTACCGCTTACCATCAAGCGAACGGCAGGCTTACATTGCAATAAAAAAAAATTATTAGTGTCTTTTAAGTTAAATAAACCTTTGTCTCGTGTAGTGTCGTAGGTGAACTTTAAGAAATCGCCTGTGAATAGTTAATAGAAGTACATTCAACATTGTAGCTAAAAATAAATACAATTAATGGTGCATTGAAATGCATATGGGTTAATTAGTCTTATGTAATTTCTACAGTAAGACAGAGTATAAAATTTGCCATCGAAAGTACTCCACGGATGTCTTGGAATTGGGTTAAAGACATAATAGCGATGTTTAAATTTCTTGTGTTCTTATGTGGTTCTTATAATGGAGTGCGCTCCATTTCCGAATGATAATTTGTCGTCGCAAAGTCGTGACACAGCTTTTTATTGTCGATGTATCATGTATGTCTTATGTCTACGTTATTGATTGCGTATGCATATTCAATTCAGAGTCCTTTTTTCTTCTAGTGTCACAAAGTGGATGATATGTATTTATTAATTTTGTTTAGTTCGTATAAATAGACGTTTAACGTATCTGTAGGCAGGGATTTAGACTAGATCCGTTATTTTCTGGACTTCAAAAACAATATTTAAAGACAGACCTTGTTAGAATATGTATGTAGGTATGTAGATTGTAAATACTTACTCGGTTCTTTGTAGCATACCCGTTGGTAATTCTGGAGTAGCAGGCCCTTTAAAATTCGGTTAGTCTAATATAATATCTCATAGAAATAGCCAGTAGTTTGCACTGAGTAGGTACATTGTATTTATGGAGAGTAGTTTGTCAATCATTCATATGTGTTACTACAAATAGAGTTTTTTAAAGTATCCAACTCATAAGAAACTAATGCAGGTTCCCTAAGGTACTCCTAATATTTCGAAACGTTCATTATGAAGTCACGAAAACTTAGCAAGTAGGTCGTAGTTTTGCGGTTGAGTGGATCACTGCAAGAGTAGATAATTATTTCAGATTTGTCGCGGTCAGCTGTATCGAGTATTTTTACGATAAAATCGCAAATTGCTGCACTTTCTTTGATACAATTACACTTGGGTTCTTTTTTTTTTCTAAACACAAATACGTGTTTTTCAACGGAATTACTTATTCACACGAGAACGCTTGTCGTTTTTTTATTTTTATCATTATATACTTGTTCCACAAATGGATTGTTGACCTAATATATTTTACTTCATTTTTTATAAAGATGTGCTGAAATGTTTTTATACCCACATTTAATATTTCAACGGACTAATGCGTAACAGACAACTTATTTACGTACCTACCTGATTTGTGGGTGTAATTAACCTGTACTGGGTCAGTGTGGACCATATGACCTAACCACTTTCTATCGTACTGCCCGTGCCCTAGTGAGTGGGCTGAAGCTTTTTTGGGTTTTTAAATAAAACGCATCATTCATACGAGTGTTATCTCGAGTATCAGAAAGTTCGAAAGAATTCACTTTAAGAATACCCATAATAAGGTATCTACCAAAGAAACAAATTTTTATCAGCCCATATAAGTCCCACTGCAGGGGGCGGGCCTCCTCTACAATCGACAGTACGATTGAGAGTGGTTAGGCCATATAGTCGACCACGCTGGCCTAGTGCGGGTAGGCGGAATTACATCTTAATATATATAATTCACGTGTCACGTTGTTTGTCCGCGATGGACTCCTAAACCACTCAACTGATTATAATGAAATTTTGTAGATATGTGTTATTTGTTCCAACTTAAAGGTGGGATAGTTTTTATCTCGATTGAATTGACGAAAGTATAAAAAAAAAGGAAAAATCATTTTGCCATACAAAATGTTCATAGGTTTGTAACTGTCCCTAAAATTAAATAACGTATTTAAATAAAGGTTTCGAATCGACAACACATAGCCATAATATTCGATTTATGGCGTATTTTAGATTTTAAAGATGTAAATTAATGACAGTAATGAAAAGTGGTTGACATTTAAATTGATTGTCAAATATTTATGCATACGTTCAGGAATTTATTGTAAACTAGAGTATATTATGATGCTACATAAATATAGGATAATTAAATAAATAATATTCACATGTATTAAGTTTTACTTCTTTTAAAGATAGAATTTCACTTGAAAATGAAAAATCTTTAATAAAATAACACATAAAAATAAAAACTGAACTGAACTGAATAAAATAAAAATTTTATATAATTATGGAGAATATTGCAGGGATTCTCAAATTAGGCGTTGCCTGTGTCTTGAAAAACCAGTTAAATATAATTGTTTCTACGTTAATAGTGTGTGAGTGCATTTCTACGAAAATTAATATTTCATCTCTTTATTACTAACAAGAGTAATGGCGTAATATTTTTGGAAAAACAGCATAGTGGGGGTGAAATAAGGGATGGGATATTGCATGGATAATCAAAATCGATAAAGTGTTTAGAAAGTAGAGAGAAACTGGATATAATAGAGTGGGAGGTAGGGGAGAAGACTGGGATAGCTGACAGATTTAATAGGACGAAATGTAAATGCACGGTATAAGACGGGATGGTTAATTAAGAGAAAGGACGCGACGTATCGGGAAGTGAATGAACAGACGGGATGGGACGGAATTGAGCAGGACAGTAGGATAGCTAATTCATGTTTAGGTATACAAGAGCTTATACGAAAAATAACACGTATTTGGTGTGGAGTAAAATAAAAAAGTATCTGCACCCAGGCGAAGCCGGGCCGGGCCGCTAGTACCATATAAATTCTTAAAAATCGCTATGGTATGCAGGTTTACTCACGATGTTTTCCTTCACCGTTTAGTGCTTGGTGATTGGTTTGTCCTGGGATTCGAACCTGCGACCACCGTGAACATGATGGAAGCCGCGTCTAGTCCGTTTACCAACAGGCCACCACCCACTTGGAAGAAACAATTACTTATAGATAACACAAACATTTCTTCTAAGATCCGCTCATCGTAATATTGTTTTCATGTTATAAACAGGGTGGTTACTCTGTAGTCCGACATTATGAATATGTTCGAATATAGCACGTAAAACTGTATTAATATGCATAAATACCTAACAAAATGAAGGAATATGTATCGTACGTCGTAATGTTAGACTAAGTTCGAAGTAATTGATATATTTCATAGAGAATAGTATAAATTTTTAGAAGTGTTTTTTTTTTCATAATATGTTGATTGTTGGCTATCAACGTCCGAACATTCGAATTTCGAGTCGGAGTATAGAGTAACCCCTTAGAAATGAGTATTAAACATTAATTCAACCAGCTTGCAAGTCTTGAATTATAAAAAGTATGAGGAAACATAAAATATTAAAGCAATTTAATAATAACATTCCAACGAACACCTCAATGCTTATGTAATTTTTCAATAGTGATGGATATCGGTCCAGTCTTTCACGTTTCTCAGGAATTTAAAAGTTGAATGGACTGTAAAAGGGCATGATCAAGTTTTGGCAAAGATTGAATGAAGCCGGTGTTGAGTTTTAACTTTCATTTTGTTTTAATTAATTTGTTACGTTGATTTATGACGGCGCGGTGTACCAAAACTCGTCGGGGTTTATAACGAGATGTACCTAAGGATATAGGTACGCAATATTAATTTTATCAATTTAATTAACTTATTTATATATTACAGATTGTATGAATTGGGGATGGCAGATTTTACGTTTATGATTGAAATTGTTGCTGGAAGTCGGTCGTCTATAATACGTCGCTATGAAATTTTTTGAGGAAGGCCTACATGCAACATTTAGATTAAGTGGTCCTTCTGTGGCTGAAGAGAGATAGAGGAAAATAAGTCGTACGGGTTTTCTGATTACGTTCTTTCTTTCTTTAGCTATAGGTACTTATCTCCGTAAGTGTGAATTGTATATTGTGTTCAAAATGGGGTTGAAATTTCAATGAATATTTTGGCACTTTATATCCTTACACAAAATCATTTTGGGGTTTTAAGGTACCTGTGTCCTGTTGCAGAATACAAACAAATGTTATCCTGTAATCTGCAACCGTCGCTCATGGTATTCTGATGCAAGCAGAATGCCTACCTAAATATTATCATGTCGTAAAACATTGTAATGTTAGTGAGCATTGCAACAAATATATTATGTATTCATTGTTATTTTATCCTGAGCCTACATTACAGGTAAATTTTACAAGGAAAGAATACAAAACTTTGTAAACCGGAAGATTTTGTGAGTCATTCCATCTACTCTTTGTCTTGTAACTGTTAAGGGCGTCGCAGATAATACAGCGTGTATAGTTTAACGAGGAAGTTATTGCATGTGGGTACTTAGTATTCGTTTAGGATTCACATAAAATATGTACAATGAATTCTGATTTCTGACAATATTGTCTACTGCGGATAATGAACACTAAAGGAACGTTATTCAAACGTCAGATTACGGAAAAATAGGTAAGATAAGTTTTCCCTTATTTGATCTATGAATGTGACAGTGTTTTGTGTACACTTTTTTATAGTAGATAATAGTAATATGAACTATTTTGAGTTCTATAAGCCTCTCATTATCTTGGGTTTGTATTAAACAAATAATAATATGTACGTATCAGCCCATATACGTTTACATATACTGCAGGGCACGGGCCTTCTCTACAATCGTGAGTACGACTGAGAGTGGTTAGGCCATATAGTCCACCACGCAGGCCTAGTGCGCGTTGGCGGATTTACATACCATAGAAATTATTATAAATCGCTATTGTGTACAGGTTTCACCGTTTTAGTGCGTGGTGATTGATCAATACACACATGACTCCGAAAAGTCACAGGTGTGCCCTGGGATTCGAACCCGCGACCACCGTGAACATGTTGGCAGCCGCGTCTAGTCCGTTTGCCAACGGCCTGTTAATAACGCACCACAACCACCAAACCACGCACTTTTAATAATTACATATACAGTAGAATTCATATATCTACAACGACTTCGCTTATAACGACTATGCGGTTTTAACGACGATAATGTTTACTCAAGATAGGTTTCATATATAGGTACTGAGATAATAAAAAATAAAAACTGACTTCAAAACAAAAAACCGCTAAAAACCAAAAAATAACTAAATAATAAGTACCACTGCAAAGCAAAAAAATAATATTTGTTTCATGGAACTTGCGCTTGTTGATTAATTTGCTTAATGACTTGACTAGCCAACAAATCAAAATATATGCGTAACATATTGAAGGCGGGTCGCCCAGTATCAAACATATAGATATTTAAATTAATATAAGGCATAGGTCCTACATGCAGTGGTACTTATTATTTAGTTATTTTTGGTTTTTAGCGGTTTTTTGTTTTGAAGTCGGTTTTTCTTTGTTTATTAAAAATTTTGGTTATTTTTATGTTTTTAGTGTTGATAGGAATCAAAATGAAGAAGATTTGGTCCCCACAAGGAATATGTTCTTTCCGATGATAATGAAATCGCCAAAATCGGCTAAAAGCTGCCAAAGATATTGGAGTATTCATATGTTTATTATTTTTTCTCCCCCCCCCCATCCCTTTGCCCCTACCCCCTTTTCCCACCACCACTGTAGCTTAGCTTTTATACTGAACCCAATGCAAAAAGAACCATTGGAATCCTACTAAAGTTTGAAGAGTTCTACACTCCAGGTCCGAAAATGATCGTCAGATCTCCATGTTGTGTTCCTGAGATCAACCTGTCAATACATTCTTTCCAATGAAAAAGAAATCAGTAAAATCGGTTAAAAGCTGCCGAAGATATTAGAATTTACGTGTATTTTAATTTTATCACCTACCCCCCCTCACACCCACCCCTTTTTTCCTCTCTCACTGTAAATTAACTTTTATAATGAACCTAATGCAAAAAGAACCATTGGAATCCTACTTAATTTTAAGGAGTTCCCCTCTCCAGGTCCGAAGATATTGCTCAGATTTTCACCATATTTTTATGGGACCAAATAACAAGCATCAGCTTTCAATCAAAGAAAGAATGGTCGAAATCGGTTCACACAGTACAGAGAAACGAGGTAACAAACATAAAAAAATAAAATAAAAAAAAGCAACATACAGTCGAATTGAGAACCTCCTCCTTTTTTTGAAGTCGGTTAAAAATGTAACCGTTTAGTGCGACTCCGGTTTAAGCGACCAACCGCTTATAGCGACCAATAATTATGGTAATACGTCCGGTTAAAACGACGCGCAATATTTTTTTACATACCCTATGCACTAATACCTCGGCGCCCAAGCATCCCCCCCTTCCTGCGCGCTTCACCTCTCCTTATTAGCGCGTGAATCTATAGTTAGTTTTTGTCACTTGTTAAGACAACTTCTTGAAGCTTGATAAAACAGTTCTGTGAAGCGAAAGTAATTTATAATTGGAGAAAAAAGGGCAATGTTATGCAATTGGAATGTGTAAGAACCATTAAAATAAAGCATATGTGATTATTTCCTACAACATGTTTTATTAACCTAAATAGGAAAATCAAACTGTCGTAATTATAAATTTATAATACATAAATATTTATTTGTAAGTTAAGTACATATGTACTAAAGAAATAATCCGTCCGTTTAATACGATATAATATCGCCGGTCCCTTGAAGGTCGTTATATCCGGATTCTACTATATAATAATTGCGAGTAATACGAGTAGTACATAATCACATATATAATATCACTCTTAGCGATATGGTCACCCAATGTCCAATAGTATTTTTTTAAATTTGTTATGAGGTTTGGTTTTGCTACGGTCCATGTGCGGTTGTATCGCTAACCATCAAGCGAATGGCATGCTTGGATGGCAAAAAAAATAGCCCTTTCTCTCACTTGTACCGCAAGAAGTCCACCGCTGAACATAGGCCTTTCCAAGGATCTCCACACCTATGGAAAATTAATAATGTAGACTACAGACTACTGTGTCAAACAGCTATGAATAGTTTATTTACCCTCTTCAAGCTATCATTATGAGGAAGAATTGTTAGTTAACTTCAAACAAGTGGTTTGTTATTCTGTTATCATCTAACGTCTAGTGAACAATCTGAATGAATAAATAAGATATGATAAGACTCAGTGGCCCTTTTATTTATCTCTCGAGTATAGCGCATGAAGTGCACAATTGTCATTTTTTTACTTATTTGCGATATTATGGGATATCATTTCTGAAGGATTTTTGGGTCTGCAACGTAAAGATTTTGGGGTTTTAATAAATTAATAAGGTAGATAAATATTCTGAAATATTGAAAAATAATATTTTCACTAAAATCTGCTCATACATCTTCATGTAAACGTGGATGAAACGTGAAAATTAAATAAGTAGATGTTAGGGGCCGTCCATTAACCACATGGTCTTTTATTTAGCATTTACCCCCCCCCCCTCCCCCTCCCTTTAGTGACATATAGTGAGATTTAAGACTACCCCCTCCCCCTATCCAACATCACGTGTATTTTAAGTACATACATATAAATAAATCTTAAAAATGTTATCTTTAAATACGGGTATAAAATATAATCCCTTTTTATTCTGAAATTAAGGACCATGACATACGGCCCCATATACTAATTAATTATTTCAAATGATGAGAAACGATCCATTATAATATGGCCGTACCTACTAACCATCAAGTAGTTTATGGGATAAAATTATTGTTAAGCTTGTAGAAATCTTAGCTACAAAATAAAAACCACACCGAATATTAAAATGCTTTATTATCAAAATACTGCACGTTCACATAACAGTCATGAATGTTCTTCGAGTAACACTTGTTCGCTTGCACACGGTACAAGACAACGTTCCTAGGTAGACTAACAATAAATTATGACTTACTCGTGTAACACTATGCTATTTATAATTATGCCGCGATCAACACCACAATCATTCTGAAAAGAAAACAAAAATTAGATGTTTTGAATAAATAATTTTGAATCTTTTTGAGTCCTTCAGCCTCTTGTTTGGGTTTAAATTAAAATGTCGGGCGTATAAATATACAAAATAGGTAGAAATTATGGTCGCTATCTTAAAGTAAGATATCCTTTGGTGTTTGGCATCCGAAACTAAGGGGACTTTTCGATTCCATAATATCCAGACCGGAAAGATATATTTGTAGATCACATAAAAAAATCTTTTTCAGTGCGAATAAATTCTGAATTTTCTATAATTTCGACAAGAAGGCTAAAGTTAAATTTAGGCCATAAAGATTAGATCTACCATGTTTATTATTGCCCAGGCTTTTATAGTTTCCCACAAATCTACAGGTGGTAGGTCTGTCATATGTGAGAGGCCTCTTGGGTAGGTACCACCGCAATGTCTATTTCTCCCGCCAAACAGCAGTGTAAATGTACTGTTGTGCTTCGGATTGAAGGACATTGTAGCCGGAGTGAGAGAATGTGCTTGTAATTCAAGGTGTTGTTTGGTTTTGCTACTGTTCATGAGCGGTTGTATCGCTTACCATTAGGCGAACGGCATGTTAGTCTCGCCATTCATAGCAATAAAAAAAAACTGGCAAATGTAGGGCACAAAATGCCTGACACTATAAAAACATTTTTGTCAGAAATCTCTTTATTTTGCATACATAGAAACATATTATAACAAATTAGAAAAATGATCTGAGCTGGTTGTTATTATTTTTTATGACATGATAGCAACGTAAACGATCATCATGAATCCTTCGCTTATTTATGTAATCATAACAAATGATGAAATAAGTTGCAAGTATTATCACTGATATATAACATGACAGTACACGTGCCATGCTAATATTACTTGTGCTGGTTTATTAGTTTGTAATATTACGCAGCAATATAGACTAAGAGCCTGTGGCTGCCAGACATTCATTTTGCAAAAGCTAAACTTTGGCTGCGCATGCTCAACTCATGATCAGCTATTATGAAATTTCGATCGTGGTGGCTTTGGAAGTTATCAGCTTCAATGAGTTTGACAAGGTGAAATAACCAACAAACGTAAAATGTGTAATTTCCTAGAAGAGTTATGTTAGGGGCTACCAAGACATCCAAGTTTCATCTTGTGTTTTCCGCCCCACGACGAGAAAGCCGAGCCTATCGCCATATCAGGCAAAAGTTTATAACTCCGGGCCAATAATACTGACTAGAAAAACCCAATATCACTACCCGACCCGGGATTCAAACCCAACATCTCACCGTTGTAATCGTACTGTAGTACAACTGCGCCATCTAGGCAGATTTATGTAAAACAATTATAGTTTATAAATCAATATTTTCCAACCTTTTATCCCACTACGATTTCTAGAGTATGAAATATGGACCAATATTATAATTTATATCATTAAGCAAAGGAAGTCGTGTGTAGAAACTAGCATAATTGTAAAACAAGTAATATGTTATGTTCTATTGTTTGTTTATGAGTTAAAACGCGGTGAAGTGTCGTATACCATGCATTTGATATCAAGTCAGTTGTCACGTGTATTGAGTTGCACCTATTATAGCTTCATCATTTGTTCTAGTTATGCAGTTATGTTGCTAACTGTGAGGGATTAGGTGGCGTTGATTTATTGCAATTTTTATTTACGTTTGATATAAATTGGGGGAAATAGGGTTTATGCTACAAAATTAACTCTATACATAGTATAAAACAAAATTGCTTCCCTATTTCCCTATGAACGCTAAGATCTATTAATTATTAATTGTAATTTTATTTTTAATTATGTTAGTTTCATAAATAAATACATACACCCAACTGTCACATGACCCCACACTAAGATCGAGTTTTGAGTCGCGGGTATCAGAAACTACGAGAGAATTTTCGGTCTCACAAAAACCCAGGCCCGAAACGAATAACTGTGGTTCACACATATGGGCCTGTTCAGTGCGACGCGGACGACCTACGCGGATGTCCGCGACGGACGGTAAAATGTATCAGTCCTATACAATGCGTTCAGAGCGACGCGGAGCGCCCGCGCCGCGGAGAACTGTCCGCGCGCGGATCGAAATCACTCCGCGTCGCTCGTCCGCGGCGCGGGCGTCCGCGCGCGGACTTTAATGCACTTGTACAAACTTGTTCAGTGCGCGACGGACGGTCGTGCAACGCGGACGTAAAGTACTATCGTCGTCATAGAAGATTCTAGTTTCGCATGTTACTCCTCAAATGTCTTGATGGACATTTTAAAATATATGAAAAATGTCATTTCGTCTTCTTGCAATTCCGAAAATAAAGTTACAAATTCTCCTTTAAAAAGCCTTTTCGCAACGATTGGATGCCCATTAAATCTTCTTATACCCTGGCGACGATATCTGCTATTTAATAAATAGGCAGCAACCACCAAATTCAATTTTATATCAATCGCGCTCCGCGTCGAACTGAACGATGATGTAATCCGCGATGGACGCAAGCACTAATCCGTGCGCGGACCGTACGCGTTGCACTCAATAGGGCCTATTTATTTCGGTGCAGGGATCGAAGCCACGCCCTCCTGCTTCAAAGCTGGCGTCTAACCGACTGCGCCACAATGTGTAACACAGAGCAGGTTTTCTTAAAGTAGGTCCGTAACATGTGTGCCGCAGCTCAATTAACTTTTAATACATTTATCAGAGAATTATCATTTAAATGCCTATCAATATTAAAAAGAAACATATAACTAAATTGTATAATTAAATATAAAAACTTCAAAACTAAAAAACACTATAAAGTAAAAAAATATGATTATAAAATTCCACTGAAAAGCAAAAAATTAAAAATGTGTCTCTGTGGAAATCATTGGGGGAGGCCTATGTTCAGCAGTGGACTTCCTTTGGCTG
This sequence comes from Hyles vespertilio, assembly GCA_009982885.2. NCBI lineage: Eukaryota > Metazoa > Arthropoda > Insecta > Lepidoptera > Sphingidae > Hyles > Hyles vespertilio. The sequence goes on from CM042815.1 coordinate 4,527,563, forward strand.
ATGGATGGATGGATGGATAGATCCTATCCTATTGTAAACTACCAATAAAAGTCAATGTTCAATAAAAATGAGTATTCAATACAAGGTTTGTTTTTGTTCCTAAAATATTTGTGACAGGGTCCGTGAAATATTTTAAATTTACTTAGCGGTCCATGATTGCAAAATGTTTAAGAAACCCTGACATAGAGTGATTCAAGAGGAATGTTGACACAAAGCTTTTTATATTTCTTTACTTTTAGTAGTTAGAGTTTAGTTAGTTTTATTAATTTAAAGGTAATACTGAAAAGAAACCAAATTATATGCAAATTCAGATGTATGCATATTATACCACTTATTTTCTCAGTTATGTGTGGTATTCTTAGGTACTATGCAATTTAACTAAAAGGTGCCATTACTTCATACTTTTCAACATTGTACAGGCATAACTCACACAATTTCAATAACATTTTCTGTCAAACCATGGAATTGTGGTTTTGCCATGTGATATGGACAGGGAAAAATGTAATAATATGTATTAACTTACCCATATAAATACAAGAAGAATGACAAGAGATAAAATGCAAGCTTGATCCAGCCTTCCCTCTGGCAAACAGTCAACACATCTGCATTCATTATGCTTGTCGGGTCATACAAGCCTGGGCCGGACATCACAGGCCTTGTGTAGTATCTGAAAACAAATGTTATATACTCAATAATAATACGTTGAGGTTTTATATTGTAGTTATTAAAGCTATCTATAGATGTGAAATGAAATGAAATTTGTTTATTGATCATGTAGACAATTAAACAACTCTTATGACATGTCCATTCACATAGTACTTAATCTCTATTTACAAAATTGCTATTTAATGGTAATTCTTTTTTTTTAAGGAAATACATTGATACTTAACATTTTGTGTCTCAAGATAGTGAGCACAGTGGAACACATTGCTTTGTAATTGGTTTGGTACTGTCCAAAATTAGTCATATTGTTTACCATCCCGGAATGGCATGCTCATATCGCCATTCATAATAAAATAAATATAGTCATACAAACTATACTGATATAGTAAAACATTGTTTTGCACTAATAAAAACATATAAGTTAATATGTTGCACATATAATTAACAAACTGTTTACATGGAGTCGGTATAAGTGTTAAATTAACCTTCAGAGCAATAGCGTGAATATCATCAGTAAATATGATAACACAGAGATACTAAAGAATATTCTATAAAACGATTGCTAATGGATAATAGCAGGTAGAGGCAAACTGGCTAGCCAAATTCAACACAAAACCATTACCAAATAACTTTATTGAATTAAGCAGTGTTGTTTTCAAACTCTCTAAGAAATATCGGCAGAAAATGTATGTAAAACTTAATAAGATCTAAATTACTCTACTTTAGTAAAGTTGTGTTATACAACTTCAAGTTTACAAGTCCACAAGGTTGGCGAATCCTAAGAGTAAAAAATGGGAAATATGCTTATCACAAGCATCAATCCTATTTTTATTAATACTCTGCACAACATATTTATCAACATACCGAATTGTTTGAAATGGATATGGCTGAAAAGTCTCTTTAAAAATCTGATTATGTTCAATAATCATAATAGATTTGCTTCAATATAATATTGATTCATTAATATATATTTATTTATTACATAAAACAGTATTCTTTAATGTTTAAGGAAAAAAAACCCTAATATAAATTAGTTTGTTACCTTCAAAGTAAATGTAATAGCATATACATATGCAAATTTTATTGTTATATAATATTAAACGTGTGAATCAGTGTTGACAGTATGTGAATAGAATATAAAAATCTGTTATCACGAGTGAGGAATATATATTCATGAGGTCACCGACTTGACTACATTTGTCTTACAGGTTTAAAAATTGACCCTATTTGCTTGTTTGGTCTCCTAGCATTGTCAAGGACTTTATCATAGAATATGAGCATCATGAGAATGAATTATAAAGTTCCCTCCAAAATTCATTATATGTAAGTTTTCTATAAAATTTTAGGCTTTATTTTGTTGACAAACCTTCAAACCATCCATATTCATCCTCTATGTATTATAATGCTACCTGCACTATATTGTGACCCTCAAAATTCTTTGTAAAATACACTTAGTATGCCCTGTACGTTTAAGTTGCGCATAATTAAGTTATTTCTTACCTGTGTATGTGGTACAAAATTAAAGGAATATTTATTAACAACGAGAACCATTCTCCAGACAATAAGAACAGCACGTTAATAAATAAATGCAGTAAATACTCTGGTAGGACCAACTGCAACAAACAAAAATAGGTTAGTAGCGGTCAAAGAACACAATAGGTTATATGCATTTATACTTACGGGATTTAAACTGTTACATTGGTCTATAGGGTTTTTATAGTCCGTTTTCAGTTCATCAAACGCTATTACGTGGAATATGGAGAAGAATATGAGGAATGCGTCAACTATTAGGGCTATAATATACGAAAAAGCTGGGAAGCTAAACGCCATTTTTACAATTTTCAATAAAAAGTTTATGACACTTGACAGGCAGTATTGACAGGTGTCTTGACGTTTGACAATTGACATTGGGCGCGTTCCATTTTGCGCTCACGGCGCTCGAAACACTCATTTGCCGTTCCATTTGGCGATCACGATCGTCGTGGTCGCGGCGAAAACGTCATTGATGACGTCATGACAGACGCTCATGCGAAGCTCACGACGACCCATGTAAAGAGGTGGGTCGTGGTGCGCGTTGAGAAAATTCGCGGGATTTTGAAACGTCAAAACAACAAAAATGTCACCGGAGAAAATTACTTTAAACCATAGACGTAGTATCAATAGACTTGACATGCATTTGACATATATAGTCCATCTCACTTAGACTTATGCATAAACCTTAAAAAATGAAAGTGACAAAACACAATTTGCGGTCCTTGTCATAGTTTCACATAATTTTGTAGGGAAACACTGCGTGTACCCAAACAAATAAGACGTGCGGTTTGTTATAAACTTGAATTACTGAGTATTTTACGAATATTTGCGGTCAATAATGTATGTAAAAGAGTGTTGAAACTGATTATAAGACAAAAGGTATGGTGTGCTGCTTTATTATTGGCTGTGATAGCCGATCTAAACGATAATATGAAAATATAACCTCTCACTGGTAAGTGCATTTTATTTAGTATATTGGTAAAAATAAATGTAGACGTTCATTATTACTAACATCTGCAATTAGTATTTCATAGAATACATTGAAAAATAGGATTATATTTGCATAAAAAATAAAAATGCTTTTTTTTTTACTTTATGTCTGTCCCTTACGGTGGAACTCAAATGTCGAGTCCATTTGATACTACGTCCATGCTTTAAACGCATAATGCAACTTATCCTTTTTATAGCTATTTTAAAATATTTATTACCTAAACGCTCAAAACGCCCCATAACCCGTTCCACTTGGGTTTGCGATCGTAAAGCTCACGAGCAAGTGGAACGGTAAACATCGCGGTCGTGAGCGTGATTGTTGCGATCGTCAAATGGAACGCACTGATTGAAAGCATGACAGAATCTTGAATCTTGTTATAATTTAAATGTTATCGATTGGTAAACTCAACTGGTCACTGTTCGGGTGATACTTCTAAAAAATTAATCGAATTCGGATCCTGTGAAAATTAATATTCATTGTTGGGTGTATTATTCTATGTTCATCATTATGAATTGGGCTGAAAATTGTTTTATAGTGTAAAGGCCGACCGTTTAACTCGCGTATCGCCTGCGCGGTAAGAAGGGAGCGAGGGGAGATGTTAGCGGGTGGGTGAAAGGGGTGCGCGGAGCAGAGAGCTTACGTCAAGTGCGACCAGCGACAGTGCGCTGCACAGACGACTAAAAATATGCGCTGGCTGTGCTTGCAGCGCGCGGTTGGTAATTTTGTTACGGACACTTGGACATAAACGCACAAGGTATACGACTTGCCAAGATAAATCTCAAGATGAATCGCTCTTGCAGTTTTGCGAACAAAATTAACAAGCAAGCTAAACAAATAGCATATGATGTATATTCCTTTTTTAAAGCCAGAAAACAAGATCATAATTCTACTGAGTATCTTGAAGACGTAAACCTAAACAAACTTGTTGCTAAAGCTACAGGGCTCTCGGTGACTACCATATGTAAAATAATAAAAGAAGGAAATGAACTAAAAGATGAACAAAATAATGTAAATTTTAAATCACCAAAAATAAATAAACAGATCCGAAAGAAAAAAATTGAAGTTGACAGTTTTACAGAGGGCGTTGTTAGAAGAAAAATAACTCAATTTTATAAAGTTTATAAGAAGGTTCCTACATTAAAAATTTTGAATGCGAAACTCAGAGAAGAAGGAATTTTAAATTGTGGCCGAGAATATTTAAGAACATTGATTCATAAACATGGCTTTCGATTTAAGAAATGTCAATCAAAAAGAAAATTACTGATTGAACAACCAAACATCGTATCGTGGCGGTGGTGTTATCTTAATGCGATAAAGAAGCACAGAAGAGATCAAAGAAACATTGTTTACCTCGATGAAACATATGTCAATTCGTCATTAAATGTACCGGCGTGTTGGCAATCCAATGAAGAACGAGGGGTGCTGTCGCATATTGGCAAAGGGCCACGTTTAATTATTGTACATGCTGGTGGACAAGCCGGATTTATCGATGGAGCTCTTTTAATTTTTAAATCCAAAAGCAAAACCGGAGATTATCATAGCGATATGAATTTTGTAAACTTCAGCAAATGGACTAGAGAAAAGCTATTGCCAAATTTACCGCCAAGGTCAGTTATTGTTATGGATAATGCCGCATACCACTCGGTACAAGAGGACAAAAAGCCTACAATGACATCCACAAAAGCCATCATGCAGACCTGGCTGCAAAGACACAATGTTGAATTTGATACGTCTTTAAGAAAATGTGATTTATTGAATTTAATTAAACAACACGCGACAGAAAATATTTACAAAATAGATGAAATTTTAAAGGCGGCAGGTCATGAAGTCTTACGACTGCCTCCATATCACCCAGACTTGAACCCAATCGAATTGGTTTGGGGGGATATCAAAGGACAGCTCACAAAAATTGAAATTGATTCTAATTAAGACAAAAAGAAAAATACACTGGAACAGTTATTTGCCGAATTCTCTGTAGAAAAATGGGTTAACTGCGATAAACATGTACAAACTATTGAAAATGAATATTGTCTGCACGATCGTATCGTTGATGAAGAGATGGACCGATTTATTATTAATTTGCCAGATTCTGACTCCTCAAGCTACACAGACAGTGATGATGATTCAAGCGACATGGATATTAGTAATAGTCCTATAACTTTTATCTGTGGTTAAATATTTCTTAAACGAAGTTAATTATTGTTTATTTAAGCTATTCATAAAATATTTGTCAAACTTAAAAATAAATATGTACTTAAAAAAAAGATACCTATTATTTTATTCTTTACCAACAATGTCTATCTCGAGACAAATCTTTGGATTATTGACTCCGTGTGTAGCGTTACCCGCCCCCGCTCCCTTCTTACCGCGCAGGCGATACGCGAGTTAAACGGTCGGCCTATAGTAGAGGTGTGACGTACTAGGTAAAACTCGTACCGAGTCTTGCGAGTACGCGTCCAGTTAAATACTTAGTCTTACAACCTGTTCCATGAGTATTTACGAGTACAGTATTTATACATACGTATCTAACGTATTAGTTCAAAAATACGTTCTATTACGAAGTGTATTTGAATAGGTTACTTCAAGGCAAGCGTGCTACATCTTAGACTATAGTGCTTAACATCAGGCAGGCTTTAGTCAAACGTAAGACTATTTAATGTAAATAAAGGGCTTCGTAAGAAAACAAAAAAAATAGTTATACTTAGAAATGGAAAGTTGATTAATTTTAACAGCAGACAGCGCTACTATCAACGAAATCGCAAGCGACGTCTCTATCTCCGTATATACAGTACTCTTTGACTAAAGATTCAAATTTTGAAACATAGGCCGATAGCAAAAAGTTTAAAGTGAGAAAGAAAATAATTCATCTGTTGTTCAAAAATCAGTCTAAACACCAAGCAATAAAGCTCATTTTTATAATACATCGACTTAACAATAACTCACACAAACATAACCACTCAAACGTCCCGACCTCCAATTTTGACGTAAGCTGTCATTTTTATAGGAAAATACACTAGTAATGAAAAAGCGTCCTAAATTCAAAATATATTATAAAAAGCGTTATGAAAAAAATATATATAATGCTTGAATAAAGTACCTTTAATGTAACATTGGCCAAAAAGACATTAGCAATAGGCATATTTAAAAAAAAACAGGCAAACTCGTGTGTTGTTTAAGAACAACGACGAGTGGTGCTCAGGATTTTTTTAAAATGTAAATATTGATTTTTAACTGTTTTTAACTCTCTTATTGTTGTTATATAGTTTATTAAAAGATACCTTTATATTAATAATTATCAATTATCTAAAAATAAGCCATATTCGACGCGTGATTCGAAGTTTTTTAGACACGAAAGTAAATCACGGTCGTTGTTTGTCGGTTTTCATTAAATATTTCTGTGTTAATTCTATGAAAACATGATAAATAAAGTGTTAGAGAGAGAAAACATATCATAAAGAATAAATAGGTGCCATTTGATAATTGAAAACATATCAAAACAATTCAATATTTTAATTGATTTCCAGTATTCCGTAGAAAGTCGCGCGCCATTTTTTGTAAGATCAGAGTTTGCGTTCCAAAGTTTTTGTTCAAACTAGAATGTGTGGTATGTTTGATGTTGGATGTGATTGTTATAAATTAAGTATGATGAAGCCAATTATATGGTGATTTAAATTTTCAATATCAAAGAATTAATTTATTAATTCAGTTTAAATATTTCAATATTTCCTCTCCAAATATGCATCCAAACCGTGGAAATACGAGTTGGATACATTCGAGCCAAAATCACAAGAGCTCGCCGAGGACAGGGTCAAATGGAATGATAAAGAGGAAGCCTTTGCCCAGCAGTGGGACACAATCTAGGCTATTAAAAATATATATATATACGGAATGGAAGCCGCCATCAGGGACCGCAAACCGTTACGTACATTACGATAAGTATAGATGCGCGACTGCGAATAATCCGAACATTGAAATGATCTACTATTAAGCCAAAAACAAATTATAAGACTGCCGGACGCGGCTGAAGAGTGGTACAATATTCTGGGTCTCTTGGACGCGGCGCGGCAGAATCTTCAATTTTCTAAATATCTTCAGCTGCGTTTATCAGCCACATCTTATAAATTGTACCCGGCTTTACTAACGTAGTTATTCTGATACAAAACTAGTATTACAATTGGACAAATTTATTGAAATAAAAAAGAAAAATAATAAAATACATTTTCAATTTTAGGTCATCAATGGAAAAGCAAGAATGCTCGTGAGTGTTTAATTTTTTTATTTCAGTGATAGAGTGCATGCATAGTTTGTGTCAATTAAACAAATAAATGAAATGAAATGAAATGAAATGAAATGAAATGTATTTATTGGTCACGTAGGCAATTTAAAAGCTCTTATGACAAGTCAATACACATAGAACTTAATCTCTATAAACAATATATTTCCTATACTTAGTATTACTTATTTTAATTTCTTGGTTTAATTAATTAATTTATGTAATTTATTTATTTTAAATTAATTTTATTTTTATTTAGCATTTGTTTTATTTATTTGTTTCCTTTTTATTCTTATTTTATTTAAAGTATTAGTTATGACTTTATGGTAATTTATTTTTCAAAGAAATACAATATGTGCGTTGGTCAAATTAAATTAAATTAAATTAATTAATTAATGGACCATGAATATTATTACAACGGTGCGTAGCGGTTTATTGTTACCACCGGATCCAACGCGGCCCTTCCTGAGAAGACCCGGCGAAACAAACTCAGTGGGCTTACACTACCACTGGAACTACGCGACGCGACCCAATCCTGAGTATATCCAGCGAATAAGACTCAGTGGGCTTGTTTTGGGTCCAATTTAAGACAACGACCATAAGTATTTCCGAAACGTCCCGTATGTTTAGGCTTACTGCCGGATCCAACGCGGCCCTGACTGAGAAGACCCGGCGAACAAACTCAGCGGCTTTACTTTACTACTGGATACTACGCGGCGCGACCCATTTCTGAGTAGATCCAGCGAGTCAAACTCAGTGGGCTTGGTTTTGGTCAATTTACTAAAATAAATATTTGTGACTTGTCTTACAAAGATTTGCCATATTATTATTGACGTGACAACGTCTTAAATTAGGTTGCGGCTGGGAGTCACTTATGAAAAAGTGTAACGCCCGGTAACGTAACGGTGCGCGCGCAGCACTAGAGAATTATTTTTCAGTTTCACCCACTTTTTCCAAAATTGTCCCATAGCCCCCCCCCTGCCTTCCCCCACCCTTATTCCGAAATAGTGCCTATTAGCCTCCCCACGAAACCTACCCCCCCCCCCTCCCCTACCCCCACCCCGAAAATTTACCTCACCCCCCCAATCCTATCTCGGCCAACATAGATCGTAGACCCACCGAGTTTTGTATCCTCGGAACCGTCTTGGTGAGGGCTACAAATTGACCCCGCCAGAAATCCCAAATTACGCAAAAAATTACCCCCCCAAAAAAAAATATTTTACCTCCAAAAAATTTATTGACGTGACAACGTCTTAAATTAGGTTGCGGCTGGGAGTCACTTATGAAAAAGTGTAACGCCCGGTAACGTTACGATGAGACACCGAACGAGAGAGAGGCCCGCCGAATGCCTTGCGTCTCTCTCCCACTCAACTATGATCGGTCTGCCGCGCGCGCAGCACTAGAGAATTAGGCGCATTGAATCGGCGCATGCTTGTGTCTCTGTCTTTGTCTTTCTCGAACGTTCTTGGCGTTGGAAAAACAAGAAAGCGTCACAATACAAGTTTACACGTGTGGTTAAAGTATCGTCAGCTGTGTCTGTAGTGAAAATATGGAGTGCTTAGATTCGTCATTACATGTACAATGTTTTAGTAAACAAAATATATTTCTATAGTTAAAATTTGTGCAATTCTTATTTTCATTCAATTCCTTGTTCCTATTGTGCAATTTAATTATATTCATATCAATAAATATTCTACCGAGAAAAAGACGTTGTCACGTAAAATCTTCGCCCGTAAAACCGACTTTACAGGCAACCATTTTTTTTATTTGTTTTCTCGATCGGTCGTCATATGATTTTAATTGGCATTAATTAATCATTATATATTTAGTTATAATTTAATTGATTAATTTAATTGTATATTGATCAATTTTTAAGTTTAAATTTTTTTATTATTTAAATTAGGGGATGTAATGAGTGAATAGTGCAGGGCCCCAGGAGGTCGCAATGTGCAAGAGAACACCTAATCCCAGGCTTTTTTATCCTCAATATATTCCTTAATATTATAATAACCCCTAGTCATAAGTTTGTTTTTAATATGTGCCTTAAATAGTTTATCCGGTAGCTGCGTTATCCTATTGGGAAGTTTATTATAAAATTTAATACAACTACCAAAGAAAGATTTTTTTGACTTTTCTAGTCTAAACGAGGGTATTGCAAGTTTATTTTATTCCGCGTATTAATAGTGTGGGTGTCACTGACCTTATAAAACTTGTTAATATTTTTATGAACGTGCATTATATTCTGAAAGATATATTCAGATGACACGGTTAGTATATTGCTTTCCTTAAAAACAGATCGCAAAGAATCGCGGCTCCCTAGATTATAAATAGCACGGACTGCTCTTTTTTGTAAGATGAATATGGATTCGATATCAGCCGCTGATCCCCATAAAATAATGCCGTATGACATTATACTATGAAAGTAAGCAAAATATACCAATCTAGCCGTTGCAACGTCAGTTAGTTGTCTTATTTTTAATAAAAAACCATCACTAGTGCTAAGAGTTAACTTGAACTTTACATTGAGCGGGCAGTGCGGAAATGGGGGAGACCGAGGCCCGGGCAGAGGCAGAGGCAGAAGCCGAGGCAGAGGCAGAGAGACTGTGCCGGGCTACAATGCCGGGCCAAATAAAAAAAAAAAATACTAAATAAATCGCACAAATCTTTAATTATTAGTTTATAGATTTGAAATTTGTATTTATTCCTAAATATTTATTCATTGATTGAAATAATAATAATTGTTTATTATTATTTTGTTTTAATTTTTAAACCACCACTTACCTACCCATATTCGTAATTTTTAAATACTATTACAATTTTTGATTGTAATGGATTACGCTATACCTACCAGTACCTTTACCTATACAAATCTCGTCGTAATTAAGGATATTTTCTTAAAAATCTACCATAAACTATAATTTGGTTTCTAAACCAAACACTATAAAAAAGGATAACAGCTTTGCATGTCTCGATCGCTAAAATTTCATTAATGCAAAATCAATAATACATTAAAAAACTAGGTATAACAATGTTAACATTTGATAGGACTAAGTCATTTATATTCCATTCATGTTATTACACGTAGATAGTAACTTATTTATTGGCCCCCGCGCTGTTTTAAACCGGTTAACATCTGTATTAAACATCGTCTGGACAAGAACTTACATGGGCGGCCATCTTTCAAGCTTTTTTTTACCAGTGTTGCCAACTCAGTGGATTTTCCACAAAATCTGGTAGTTTGGTCCTGGTTGGGAAACATTGCTTTTAGTGGATTTTAAATGATTTGGGGGCTGGCGAAAATTATTGAAAAGCTGCCATTATCAAATCCGACACATCATTGTTTATTGAAAATATGATGTCATATATTGTAATCAAATATCCAAAAATAGACTAGGACGAATTTCCGTGCTTTCCGGCGTTTTTGCCATACCTATTACTGGAATCAAGTATAACAGCTCACACAATAGGTCCCATTTAAATGTAATAATGAATTCCATGGTGCTTTACAGCTGGCTTCTCCGGCTGTAAAAGTCTTTTTGGGAGGTCATTTACCTCTTTAGTTCAATGTTTTGTCACCCGCTTTGCACGGAGGGAAGTGGACATTATTTATTTCCAACTCCTCCTATTAATTTAACTTTCTGATTCATTTCGTTGCGGGTTAAAGACAAGTTAGACATTCCCGGAGACTCGCCGTATTAGCTTCAATGCTTGGTGTCATTACATTGCGTGCCACTGTTGATCCTGGCTTACAGGAGTTGCAGTGCCGGGTGTGAGGGCGGGACAGTCTCCTAAATATCCAAAAATGTAATAAAATAAATAAATAAATACAACCAACAGTCACATTTATAGTCTCGACCCCACACAAAGAACTAGTCTTGTGTCGTGGGTATCAGGAACTACAACAGACTTTTCGGTCTCACTAATAGCCAGACCCGAAACAAATACCTCTACTTCACACAGATATTTGTTTCGGTGCGGGAATCGAACCCGAACAATATTATGTTAATATATTAATTAGGATATTAATTAGGAAATAGGAATATTAATAATTAGTTAATAATAATTAAGTGCGTGGTGGCCTGTTGGTAAACGGACTAGACGCGGCTGCCAACATGTTCACAGTGGTCGCGGGTTCGAATCCCAGGGCACACCTCTGACTTTTCGGAGTTATGTGTGTATTGATAGTCAATCACCACGCACTAAAACGGTGAAGGAAAACATCGTGAGGAGGAAACCTGCATACCATAGCGAGTTATAAAAAAATAAAATAAAAAATAAACTATGGTATGTAAGTCCGCCAACCCGCACTAGGCCAGCGTGGTGGACTATATGGCCTAACCACTCTCAATCGTGTTCTCGATTGTGGAGTAGGCCCGTGCCCTGCAGTGGGACGTATATGGGCTGATACAGAATTAATGTTTAAAAAATGTTTGCAAAAGAAAACTGAAATACAAACTGAAAATATGACTTTCTGACATCTATTGGCGAATAATGATGTGTTAAGCCATTCTATGCATGCCCAGCATTAATTGTGTAACAGCGCTATCTACCGATAAATATAGAGGTACCCAGCGTTAATTGTGTAACAGCGCCTGTCTGCGCCCCGGGCCGCCATTTTGTTTACAACAAATGCGTCGATAGATTTACTTGTATTTTCTTATAGTGAATTTGCAAATGTAATGAACAGAAAGGATTGCTTTGTGCAGTGATTAATGTGCAGTGAATACGTGTATTAAACGTGCAGTGTAAGTGACGTCAAGGAAACAATTGAATATTTGGAAAATAATGCTCGTAACTTATAAGAAATCATTACTCATCATCGATATCAATGTTACACTAGATAAGACGTTCTTTGTAACAAACGTGTCCCACCCAAGTGCGGTGCATGCACCGCACACGAATCAGTCTGGCGCGTGACGGCCGCGCAATAGTACGCCTCTATTTATATTTATAAGTAATTTATTTTGACTTTTCCCCGTCAAACCGACAGCGAAATTTTCTGAAGTTACAATATAATTAAAGAATACAACGTAAGTGATATAATATTGCAGAATAATGCCATTAATACAGATATTTTATTTATTAATGGATTAAATATATTTTAGAGCTCGTTAAAATACAAGGTGAGCTCCTTAATCGTATATCTCATTTCCGCGCATAAAAACTGCCCGTCGAGTGAGAGAGACGAACTATATAAGATATAGATTATTCAATGGACATTCATATCAGTGGACCAAATAGGCATAAACTATTCGAATACATTACAAATACAAATATGTAGGAAGGATGTACTTGCAAATTGAAACTCAAAATATGTGTGTTGTATGTATGTTTTGAAACGGTGGATAGTATTAAGACCCCATTTCTTAATATGAATTGCTTAATGGACTATTCGAACCCATTGTTATTGAAGACTAATATCATTTAAAATTGTTTTATATTCTTCCGCGTTGGTTACGAAAAAAGGAGATCTCTATAATATTTGTCCAGAATCATTGGAATGGATATAAGTGGCTACCATGAGAACATACCTACATATATTTGTTCAATTCATTTTCGACACGAAGATTTCAGATATTCCAAATGCGGTAGTCATTTTTGTAAACTTCTGGTGTACCATTCCTTTTGTCTATTAGTCTCGAAAAAAGTGTATCAGCTTGTTAAATATTTATAAATGTTATTATACTAAATGTCAGACTGATTGTACACAGGTTGACTGCTTGACAGACTTGTACACTTGTAAGAGTATTTAATTTCATTTACATCATTTCCATGAATTATTCACGTAAATAAAAAAAAACATTACAAATATACATATTATTGCTATGACGGTATTTATACTTAGGCAGTATCTTAGGCAAAGCTATTATTGACATGAACTGTCTTGCCTGTCTAATAATCTTTGATCATAATTTGTAATATTCAAGTAAACGTACTAGATGTCGCTACTGAGCTTTTGACAAATACGGGACAAATAGTTTCTATGACGCGCCTCGTCTATCGGTAGAATATAAGTCAATGTTACTCATCAATTCAATAATCAAAAATGTAAATATTCTCTCCAAATATTTGTTTGATTTCTATGAATGTAACAATGACAAACAGTAGACACTTCGTAATTTTATAAATACATGTATTGTTGTTGCATCCTAATTAATTCAATTGAAAATGTATATTATTATCTAAATTCATGTTTGTTCGATTTCGTTTTTTATGTTAATTTACTACCCCTTCATATTAGTTTTATATAAATATTTAAATGAATAATGTGTAAAGTCAATGTACCAAATGTCAGAATTTTAATAATATCTAATTTTATTTATGATGAAAGATTTCAATTACTTATAACATAGTACACATGCTTATGTAAATATAATCCAATATAAGAGGCTTTACATTTTTTCGTATCTTTGATACCTCCCATTCAGGTACGCCCAGTTGGGAACCTTGGTAAAATTGTAGCTACGTAAGGCAAAAGTGTACTTTTATTTCAACTTAAAATGTCATATTTGTAATAAACACATTTGTATATTTCGACGAATACTTTTGAATGTATAAATGAAATGAAATAAATAGTTGTTTATATCATTTGAAGGGTTTTATTTCTAATCTACACAAATACTAATATCTGAATTTGAATAAAGTTACATCAATTGCATTATTTTGCTGTTTTTTTTATATCACACTAAAATGAACCCTATTTCAATGATAGTAGGTTACTTTTTACTTGAAGCCGCGCCTGGCGTTTCCGACTGTCTAACCGTCTACAGTCATGACAAACGACAGTCTAGGCCCTAGGGGTTAAGCGAGTCGGCCGTCTGTAGTACTACTTGGTCTGTGGATACATTATTTTGCAGCGCCGTTGTCATTAAATTCCTGGCAAACATAATGTTAGTGTGCTTGCAAATACGTGCTATTTATAAAATATTAGGCGTTTTTATATTATGATATTTTGTTTATTCTTTTATTTACTATTAATTAAAGTCATCTAAAACGTACGAATGTTTTATTAAAATATCTGTGTATGGCAAGTAAAGCACTGCATTTCTGCCTACAAGGAGCGCACGCCCCTTACATACATAGCCTATAAATCATATTTCATCATTTCACAAGTATGTAATTTGTTTTTAAATATGATTTCTAAAACACATAATTAAACAAAAAAAAATACCGATCAAAGTTCATCGATCATCCAGGTGTTATTTTCTTACATCTCGTTCTTACTTGGCAACATTAAATCGTAACCCGGAACTCGGGAGTCACTAAGCAATAATGGCAAAACGCAAACGTAACAAAAATTGGTTATGTGATTATGGGTATATTTTTTTGGTTTTTATAAGATAAGAATAACTTTAAGTACTAAAATATGGATATCAAAAGAAAGCTTATAGTATATACTTTATTTACAAATGGATTTTATTGGTATGTAATATGATTTAATGGGTGAAAACATGAATTGAAAAAGAAAAACCATTGAAATTCGATCTGTATAGAATTTTTATTATTTGTTTACAACACATTTGAATTATATTTGTAAAATAATTGTCACATCGAATAATTCTGCATAGTTTTAGATACTTAAAGGTATTTTTTATTTCCCTGTAGCTAGAATAGGTACTAGGATATAATGCTTTATGTTTATGAATATTGAAAACGCGGGAATCGGAAAATTTCTGTCAAAATAAGTGACAGTGACGTGGACGTGTGAGTGGATAATCAGATGGCGTCTCTATGCTTAGGTACGCGTCTCGTTTGCATTCCGATCCGAGTAGCTCAAGGAGTGGCTAGAAATTATAAGTCTGTGTGCGTTATGGTTCCGCGTCGCGTCAGACTTCTTAAAGCTGAAGACACATTGTAGGTTTTTGTCTTACGCATAGAGTAAAGAGTACAAAACTATGGTAAAGAGCACATCTTACATGGTTCGTACGGGTCGTCGGTAATGCGATTCACGTAATTTAATAAATTCAGCTGCAGTGCAGTTGCGGTTAAGTTTCGATCAAAACAGCCCTTTTCGTATTCTCGTAATTTTGACAACCGCTGTCAAATACGCTCGCGTGAAGTTCGCGTCACGCAAACGTTTTAGCGTATTCTACTGCTGCGCGTATATGTCAATCTCAAACAAATTTCATACATCTGACGTACAGTTGACGCGCAGCTCACGCGCAGTTCACGCGCAGCCTCAGAATAAATACTCTCTAGACGTAGCCATGCCGTGGCCGCACAAGAGACAGATATATAATTCTTCAGTGTGGCCATGTTGGGAAAAATTCCTACTTTTGGTGGGTACTAACACAGGCCAACATAAGCGTTGCCAACCGTACGATTTAAATCGTATTTATTCGTATATCATATTTATTATTAAATGATAATGAGTTAGTGATTATTTTTTACTTTTTAGTTCGATCTTATATGAAAACTTGTTTTTTTGGGTTTTAAACTATAATTTAATTGCTTGCACTAAAACATCTATCTTCGGCTGTCTTATCAAAGAAAGACAACTGCGCGCAAATTACCAATTATATAGGTAATATTTTTTCAACAATAATATTTTGTTTATCATTCTGGATAAAATATAAAATAATATCATATACTTTTTAAATTATTGCGTCGTCATCAGTCCTGGATACGTATGCAAAATTTCAAGTCAATCCGACGTTTTGAAGTGCTCGAAAATCGACTTCACAGATTCTGTTACATACATATAGGCGAAGTTAATAAAACGGTGTTAAAAATAATTAATGATCAACTACTTACATGAACATATGTTATTGGGACTGCTTTTGGTTTTACTATAACATTCTTCTTTTTATAATGAAAGGAATCTATCTCGAAATGTATTGAGCAAATTTTAAAATTATTTGTTGGTTGCCAATTTTGGTGTCCATTAGCTTCCACCCATTTAATTCTAATTACTGTTAGTAGGAAACCTAAAATAAGAAGTAATTTTATTTTTTTACGTATGAATAACGCTATTTATGCAAGGAATAATATGCAAGTATTATCTAGGGTAAACCAATTGTCATAACAAGGTAACACTAAACTTTTAAGAAATTAAGGTTATTTAATATTATTTGTAGAATTTCTAAATGTAATCGATATTTCTCTAAGTAAAACAATTTGTATTGATATTAAAATACAACATTATTTACCAATAAACGGTAAAATAATTATAATGTAACATAATTGAGTAACTTACGAGTGAAATGTTATTCCACAAATTTTTCGTTCACTGCGGCTTTTGCACCCTAAAATACTACAACCCACCATTGCATATACACTATAGTCACTAATATTTGTATAAATTGCTGCTTTACACTATCCAAAACTATTAAAATATCGGAAAAACTGATTGACGTATATTTGTTTGACAAACTGCGCTTATTGACAAATAAAAAAACCGGCCACGGTGACAAGGACAAAGAAAAAACTCTCTGTCTCTTTTACGCACACTAATTTTTAACTTGCGGTCTCACTCTTATTTCTCACGTTCCAGTTATGGCTACGTCTAGAGAGTATTTAGTCTGAGCGCGCAGCTAAACACTTACAAGAATACCATTTTGTACCAAAGCGTAAACTTTATTGTAACCGCACCGCAACTTGATCGGCGCGTCAAAAAGTTACGTGAATCGCACTGCAGAGGGCCCACGTACGTTTTTATTTTTTTTAATTTCAAAGGACGGTTTTCCTCGTCTGCCAATGACTAAGCTTTTAGGGATGGAAGAGTCGATTTTGATGTACTCTTTATCTCATCTCTATATAAACAAATATATAATATATTTTATTAAATGAAATCAATCCTAGTTGGCGCTTATTATAAACAGTTCTTATCTGTGATAACCTGTGGTACTATCACATTCGAGTTTGCAACTGTTTTATTGTCAAAAACAATGATTCAATTAACATTAAATCACACATCAATCAATTATATAATACTGTGATTGATTAAATTCTGTACACAAACATAGATTACATATTGAGAATAAAACTGTGGAAAAATGTTAAGCAACAATGCCGTGTACACATATTAGAAATACTTATGTATAAAATGTGTGAATTCCAAAGTAGGCAAGATCGTGTTTCGAGCACACGCCTTGTTCTTGTTGTCTTTTTGACGTGACAACGTCTTAAATTAGGTTGCGGCTGGGAGTCACTTATGAAAAAGTGTAACGCCCGGTAACGTAACGGTGCGCGCGCAGCACTAGAGAATTATTTTTCAGTTTCACCCACTTTTTCCAAAATTGTCCCATAGCCCCCCCCCTGCCTTCCCCCACCCTTATTCCGAAATAGTACCTATTAGCCTCCCCACGAAACCTACCCCCCCCCTCCCCTACTCCCACCCCGAAAATTTACCTCACCCCCCCCCAATCCTATCTCGGCCAACATAGGTCGTAGACCCACCGAGTTTGGTATCCTCGGAACCGTCTTGGTGAGGGCTACAAATTGACCCCGCCAGAAATCCCAAATTACGCAAAAAATTACCCCCCCAAAAAAAATATTTTACCTCCAAAAAATTTATTGACGTGACAACGTCTTAAATTAGGTTGCGGCTGGGAGTCACTTATGAAAAAGTGTAACGCCCGGTAACGTTACGATGAGTCACCGAACGAGAGAGAGGCCCGCCGAATGCCTTGCGTCTCTCTCCCACTCAACTATGATCGGTCTGCCGCGCGCGCAGCACTAGAGAATTAGGCGCATTGAATCGGCGCATGCTTGTGTCTCTGTCTTTGTCTTTCTCGAACGTTCTTGGCGTTGGAAAAACAAGAAAGCGTCACAATACAAGTTCACACGTGTGGTTAAAGTATCGTCAGCTGTGTCTGTAGTGAAAATATGGAGTGCTTAGATTCGTCATTACATGTACAATGTTTTAGTAAACAAAATATATTTCTATAGTTAAAATTTGTGCAATTCTTATTTTCATTCAATTCCTTGTTCCTATTGTGCAATTTAATTATATTCATATCAATAAATATTCTACCGAGAAAAAGACGTTGTCACGTAAAATCTTCGCCCGTAAAACCGACTTTACAGGCAACCATTTTTTTTATATATTTCTACTACCAATGTCATTTTAAAAGAAAACAAAAAAGAGACTACCTGAAGACAAATAACAAGGTTAACTTTTTCCTATTATAATTCCTAAACAGCGCGTGTATTTTGAAATTTTAACATCAATAACTTAATATTTGGTTGTATAAAAAATTACTCCGTTATCTTTAGTATGATACTTTATTATCTTTAGTACAAATAGGTACTGACTATTTGTTCCCATACTTCTTACTTTAAGTGAGCATATTTGTATTCTTTACATTTAACATTATAAATAATTTCTCTATTACGCACACACTCTGATCGTTTTTCTTCCATTTTTTAAATGAACGCACAGACGAACTTTTGGCTAATTACTGATAATTATATAAATAAATACACTTAACAGTCACATAGATAGTCCTGACCCCACATTAAGATCAATTAAGTGTTGTGTCGTGGGTATCGGGAACTACGAGAGACTTTTCGGTCTCTCAAACATCCAGACCCGAGACCAATACTTACTGGGTCTCACAAACATTTGTCTCGGTGCGGGGCTCGAACCCGTGGCCTCTCGTTTCACAGGTGGCGTCTAACCAACTGCGCCACGGAGGCTGTCAATTACGTCCAGTCTAGTATTTACAAACAACTGGTCAAAGAACTGCGGTGTTTATTTCTATTAAGTTAAGTTAGATTCCCAGCCACACCTCATGTAAATAATTAGAAATGTCCAAATTGTATTCAACAATTTTAATTTGTATGCAGATTGAATGAAGCAAATTATGCCTTGTATGTATTATAAATTCTAATTTAATTGTAAGTTTTAAGAAATGTCATATTAGTTTGGCTTAAAAAGCTGGTAGCCATATTTACAAAACCTATTTTTGTGTAAACTCAAGTTTGTCCACAATCGCAAATCGCTCAAAAGCGCTGTGGTGCACGGAGAAACCATTATTTTTTTCTCTCTTCAAATTTAATTACATTGGACATTATTATCATTACTACTATTGGACTACTAGTATAAATGTACATTATATAAATTATGAAAGAATATTTTAATGAAAGCGTTGGAGATATTTTTTACTTTCATTTCTAGTTCCTAATTTAACCACTTGTCAATTTATGTTAGTTGCGCTGTATGTCTCAGACGTTTTTTGTTTTTGAAGGTCATGCCCTCGAATTTCGACCGACAGTGTGCACACAACAAAAGAATCTATTGTTCAGTAGTGCGATTCACGTATTTTAATAAGTTCAGCTGCAGTGCAGTTGCGGTTAAGTTTCGATCAAAACAGCCCTTTTCGTATTCTCGTAATTTTGACAACCGCTGTCAAATACGCTCGCGTGAAGTTCGCGTCACGCAAACGTTTTAGCGTATTCTACTGCTGCGCGTATATATGTCAATCTCAAACAAATTTCATACATCTGACGTACAGTTGACGCGCAGCTCACGCGCAGTTCACGCGCAGCTAAACACTTACAAGAATACCATTTTGTACCAAAGCGTAAACTTAATTGTAACCGCACCGCAACTTGATCGGCGCGTCAAAAAGTTACGTTAATCGCACTGCAGATCGCTGTAAGACGCGTTGCTCTAGTATTTATGGCCGCTTCTTTACTCTATGCGTAAGACAAAAACCTACAGTTTGTTTTCAGCATAAGTCTTGAGACGTGGCGCCCGAAACCTATTCTTGAAACCTGTTGCAGTATATACGTTCCACCTCTAGCCTATAGTTTTCAAATTTCTCTGATTGGGGTAAATGGAGGTTACATTTTAAGTGATAACTGTAGAATTTTAAAAGTTTTTAATAATTAGTAATAAGCGCTCTTGAGTAACAATTTATTATCAAGCTTTATAAACGCTCTTTTTGTTTTGACTAAACTGACTTGGTCACTTGTCAAAAGTTGACTAACTGACAAATGACAGATTACCAGCTCATGAGCTAGGTTAATTGACCAAATGAAAAGGTCTTACTTATTGATGCGTTTCCTAACTTTTCATTGTTGTACGTTTTGTTAGGTTTATATTTTGGTTACGATCCAATTCAATATTATTAAATATTGAATTTACAATAAATAATGTACGTGTAGGTGTTGAAAATGGAGTGCTCTTTGTTGTTAATTTTGTGTGGTGTTGGTGCTGGTTTGTGCATTGAACATGACTTCAAAGGGTTTGATGACAGTATACTGTTCGGTATAAACTGGCCCGGTAGTTTAGATATTACTGAGAATCTAGTAGACGGAGAGGATGACAAACCTCAGGTACGAGATTCAAATATCAATATACATAACTATGTATATAACCGTCTCGGTTAATGTTAATCCTGATGTCAATGCTCCCCTTATTTGCGTTATGTATTGATTTGGCTCCAAAACTAAAAATACTTCATGCATTAGGTACTTGCTACTAAAAAAGTATTTTTTAAATATGTTCTTTACCCCTCAAAATTGTATTTTAGTTGCAGAACAAAGAAATACTAAAAGTAACCACATCTAATAAAGAGCAATATGAGTGTCACTTGCCTCAACTACATACAAGTGAGTCTTTGAATATCGAGGACTATGATGGACCATCCCCGTTACATCTGCTAAAGCCCCTCTTTACACAGAAGGTATGCTCATATAGACTAGAGAGCTACTGGAGCTATGAAGTTTGTCATGGAAGATACATAAGACAATACCATGAGGAAAGGGAAGGTAAGTAAAATACTGTTGGTAAAATATACAAATGTATTACTTAATCACTAATTTAAGGCATTAGTCTGGTAAAATCACAACTTTTCATATTAGCATTCAAAAATACCAATTGTTCAGTCTTTTTCACTGAAAATCGTGTTCGTCTGTCTAATAAAGTATGTGCAGCTTTTGAAAATAGCCTTTCACTAGGTACTGAAGTGGCAACTATATTATGGTATGTCTTAAATATGCGACAGAGATGTGGGTACTTGTATTGGCCATTAGTCTGCCACCACTCACAAGGGTTGCTATCATTTTGTATATAGTCATCTTGTAGATATGCATCTATCTCCTTCTGTGCTACTTGCAATAAATTCGGGTTTGGGTTAACTTTTCTCTTCTTCAAAATTAAATTGCGTCTTCTCCATATAGAAATATTATCTTCACTCTCTTCATCACTGGATTGAAAATTCTCAAGAAGTTCTGGTAAAAGAGTTGATGCTTTTTCCTCAGTGATTAACATTTCTACTATTTTTGTCACTAGGCTGGATTTCCCTGCTTCAGCTGCACCTTCATCACAGAACATGGACATTTTGTATCTTGGGTCCAATATTGTACATATTGCCAAACTATTTTCATACTCAAGCCCTTGAAATCTATTTTCCAATTGTGTTTCAATATAGGTTACAAATATTTTGATAGCATCAGTATAATTTGGTTTTGGTTTAATTTCTGCCAAGACATGTTTCAATCCACATATGATAGCAACTGCTTTTGAAGCGCACACATACTTGTCAGCACTTATTTCACTTGTTGCTTCATTAAATGGTTTTAATATTTTGCAAAGTTGTTTCAATGTGGTCCAATCTTCTTCTGTTATTATAGGTAAGACAGTGTCAAGATGCGATGTTGTTGCTCTGACAGCATCTTTAAGTTGGATAAAACGTTGTAGCATTAGATAAGTAGAGTTCCATCTTGTTGAAACAGAATTGATAAGTTCTATAGGTTGGTTAATGCCTTGGACGTTGATCTGATTTTCGATTAGTTTTTCTTTAGCCTTGTAGCAGGACCGATAGTAAGCAACAATATCCTTTACTTTCTTTAAAATGTCTTCAAATAAACTAAGTGAATGTTGCAAAGTAAGATTTAATTTATGGGCCATGCAGCCACAGTGGGTCCATCCTAAGATATTTATTGCTCCAACTATATTAGCGGCATTATCAGTTACACAAAAAAATATTTTTTCAAATATATTCCATTCTATACATGTTTCCCTTATAATTAATGCGAGATTTTGGCTTGTGTTTTCACCTTTGATTTCACTGCATTTTAGTAGTTTAGATTTAAGTTCAAAATTATTATTAATAAAATGAGCAGTGATAGCTATAAAAGCATCGTTTTTGTGTGAAGTCCAGCAATCTGTAGTTAGGCAAATAGTTTTTGCTTCTTCTTGCACTATGTTTTTTTGTTCTGTTAAGCAGTTTTTATATAACAATGGTATAAGTAGTTCAGAAATCACTTTGCGTCCAGGTAAAACATAGTTTGGGTTTAAAGCTCGTACAAATTCTACAAAGTCTGTTTCTTCAACTATTGAAAATGGTTGGTATGTCATTGCAATAAATTTTAATAACATGGAATCAATATGTTTTTTTTCTTTGTTCTGTGAAGGTTTTTGATGTTGTTTCTGATCCAAAATATTTTCTTGCCTCTCGGTTTTAATAGTAGGTAGTTCCTGCTGATATTCTTCAATTTGAAATTCGAACTCTTGATGCGAGGATGATTGTTGCTCTAAAAGCGAGTCTGTTTTCTCCTTTTCGAGCGACCGGGATCGAGAAGTGCCCCTGTCTTCCATGTAGCTATTGTAAATGTTGTTGTGCTTATATCTGAGATGTGTTTTCAAATTAGTAAGTGATGTTCGATAAGAAAAATCGTGATTACACTCTCTACAGGTTGCAAGTTTATCCGTCCCAGCAATTTTAGAAAAATATACCCAAATCGGGTGGTATGATCTGGCACTGTGATTCATCGTCATTTGTTTTTTTCCTAAATTCTACTTACAATTTACACTATACCTAGGTGTTTTCTCAAATAGTACCTACTCTTAAACTCGTTTAGGTTTTTTACACAATGATAACAATAGAAATAAAACTATCCGAAATCATATAATTCGGTTGCTAACTCAATATCGCATACCAAAAGCAACTTTGATATTGTGTTACTATTACACGACTCACGACACTCGTGGCGAAACGCAATCATACGAGTCACTCAAATTTTTATTACTAAACAATAACCATACTGCATTTTAGTAATATACCTACTTAAACGTCCACGATTTTCGTAAAGTCAATGAATATTATTGTTAAGCCACATTCATTGCGCTGTTACACTCACTTTTTCATAGTTGATGCGAGATCACGAAATAATTTTAGCAGGTTAGCATGTGCCATGGACGCTCGAGCGCACGAAATTGACTCTTATATTTATTAGCCATTGGCCAGTTTCTGTGTTTCCTTGTGTGCGAAGTGCGAAGGAGACAGAATGTTGTTGCCGTCACTTTAGTAGTTTGCGAGTTGCGACGCGACGCGCTATCGCAGGGGTTACGTCACGAGTGAATTCCACTATACATATTTTCGTAGCTGTATTTAATGTGCAGAATTAGCATTTCGCATAATACGAATTAATGCTAACCATTACTGACACTACTAGTAATTAATTGAACGCTACAAGGCAATAGAGTATGTCACTAGACAGTACAGCCGTTAGCGTATGTCGGTTGTTATGGTTATAGACAGTGGCGTAACTACCCTATCGGGGGCCCGTGGCAATTTGTTTAGTACCACATGTTTGAAACAACTTTGAGCTAATAGTCACATACAGCGACAAGTCTTGGATCAAGGTGGTGGTCGATCATTACTTTAGTTTTGTCGAAGTTAATTTTAAGATCTAGTCGCTGTGAAGCTGCAACCAGACTGTCCAGCATCTGTTGCAGCTCCTCCAGCGATTCCGCCATTAAGACTATATTGTCAGCGAAACGTAGGTGCGTTTGTTTACAACTTTATTATTTATTACCACGCCTCTTAAGAAGGGACCATTGGGCTTACAGTGGCCTTTCACAAATCGACATCAATCGATTTTTTTTAAATTACTCTTATCTGTCAAATAATGATGGGGATTTACTATTTTCCACTCCTAATTATGATTCAATTTCATGTTTATTCTTACTTGATTATGGTTGTTTTGGGTCTGGATTTGCTAGAATATATATATTTTTTTCATTTGCTCATTTGTTCATTTCCGAGATTCTGTTTACTCGCATTTCATCAATAAATTACTCGTTCCGAAAGTACTGACTTATTTCAGATAACTTTTTTACTTGTTTTTTCAGACTCCTTCTTTCTCTTTCGTTTTCCGTTTTCTCTTTAATAATGTCTACAAAATATTGCCGTAATATTAATTAAATTATAATTTATTGACATCTTATTAAGATTATACAAAAACAAAAAAAAAAACACATATGTATAATGGTTTCTTAGACTTACGCGAATGTTACACATTGAAATAAAACTATTATTTACGGATTTTATCGCGGATAAGTCCGGCCCGTGACCACGAAAGCTGTAAAGTAATCGAAACGTCGCGTCGCGTCGGGAATTCAAAAAATGTAAAAATTAAACCAAATCCGCGATAAAATCCGTAAATAATAGTTTTATTTCAATCACATATGTATTTCTCCTGTTTAAAATGTAGTCATTTGTTTATTCTTATTAATTTCGTTATTAAAATTGCATTATTCTATTCACCCTATTGTTACGCCACTTGTTATAGACCGTACTAATTCAATTAATATAATGCAAAAATAAAAATGTTTTGTGGCCTGTTTGTAAACGGACCGGATGCGACTGCCGCATGTTCACGGTGGTCGCGGGTCCAAATCTCAGGGCATACCTCATGACTGCTGTGTCATGTATGTATTTTATTTATTTATTTTTATTTTTAATTAATTTTGGAAATAGCAAATCAAATATAACATAGAATTAACAAAAACTATATTGATATATATTATAACTAGTATAGTTAATCAACACGCACTTTAACGGCGAAAGAAAGCAGCGTGAGAAAACTTGCATACCAAAGCGATTTGTGAGAATTTCTATAGTATGTAAAGTCTTCCAAACCGCACTAGGCCAGCGTAGTGGAATATATGGCCTTACCCCTCAATCGTACTTTCGACTGTAGAGGAGGCTCGTGCCCTGCAGTGGGATACAGCAAATATTATTCTACCACAAGAATATAAGTCAATGACCACAAGACTTCGGAGCGTCATGCGTGTTATGCCAAACCGGATTTGAAGTTTGAAATTGCACATCATGTAATCGAATACACAATTTTGTAGGTTTTTTTTTATCGTGGCCATTTGTATATCTGTACCAGCCCATATACGTCCCACTGCAGGGCACGGGCCTCCTTTACAATCGACAGTACGATTGAGAGTGGTTAGGCCATATAGTCCACCACGCTGGCCTAGTGCGGGTATAAAATTTTTGTATAAAATTTGTATAAAATACTGTTATAAGTGGAAGTAAAATATTCAAATTAAGGTTATGTTTTTAATAATTGTTATGTAATAATAATATAATAATAATAAACTTTATTTGGCACAAAATTACAAAGGTTAAATTTGTAATGTATAGGGTGACAATCATGTTAGTGCTTACACAAATTATAACAGATGCAGTTTAGCAGGGGGCTCTGAATTTATTTACATGTTTCGGGCGCGTAATTTTGTTTTTTGTTCATTATTTGGCATTTAGCGGTCACCAGCTCAGCTTATTTTTAATTGCTATATTATGATCACTTATCAAACCAGGACAGAACAGAAAAGGTAATTTTTTTTGGTTATTATAGTAGGTACTGGTGGTAGGTCTCTCATATGTGAGAGGCAGCCTGGGTGGGTATCACCGTAATGTCTATTTCTCCCGGCAAACAGCAGTTTAAATGCACTGTTGAGTTTCGGTTTGAAGGATCTTGTAGCCAGAGTAAGTACTTGACATATTGAGACTACATCTTATATCTCAGAATGGCGAGCACAGTGCAATGCCAAGCATTGCTTTGTAATTCAAGGTGTTGTTTGGTTTTGCTACTGTTCATGAGCGGTCGTATCAAAAAAAGCGCAATAGTATTCTCTGTCTCCGAGACGCCGCGGGTTCGATTCAGCCCTGCGACCTCACGTTTTACATCCGGTTTTTAAACTACTGTGCCACGCATGACGCACACTGTCATTAATTCTTAAAACGCTTTCCAGGTAAGCATGTCAACGTTCAGGAATATTTTCTGGGTCACTGGAGTTCGGAGAAACAGGAGAAACTCGAGAGTGACATGAAAGCAGCGCAGGACTCTAAACTGACTCCCAAAACTACAAAAGTCGAAGGCATGACTTTACCTTATGTGGAAATGGCTATGGACGATGGTATGAAGAATTTAACATTCTATTGATCATCTTATTCTAGTGTGGAGGCCACGTACAGGCAAGCGATATGTCGGACGCCCACCTACAAGGTGGATGGACGACCTGGCTAAAGTTGCAGGAAGTCGCTGAATGTAGGCCGCTTCTATCAGGCCGATGTGGAAATCCTTGCGAGAGGCCTATGTTCAGCAGTGGACTTCCTGTGGCCGGGATGATGATGATGATTTTACTCATTTTATTACTGCATTATGTTGCTTCTAATGATGTTTTTTTACATCTTGGTATATTATTGCAATTATGCTGATGGATTAGAGAGAACAACATTGCGATAAACATTTGAGATTAAGTATTTTATTTAGTAATTTTATTAGTTAAGTGTTTAATTTTAAAATGTATACTTATTGAATATTGGCAGATAAGGCAAATTTATAAGAATGTAATGGGATTAAGATGATACAACCGATCGATATATGTATGTAAGATAAGATGACACCTTTTTAGAAATAATAACACAGAAGGCAATTAAGTCATCCCCAAATACAATTAGGAACAGTTAAAAGAATAATATTTTGTTTTAATCATTTTAGGTACAATTTGTGATTTAAGCGGCAAGCCTCGTCTAACAAGAGTTCAGTATGTATGCTACACTCACGGAAAACACGAAGTCTACTCATTCAAAGAAACATCAACGTGCGAATACGAAATAATTATCCTATCACCCGTTCTTTGTGAGCATCCACAATTTAAACCGAAGGATGTTAGTGAAAATATCATCGATTGTCTACCCGTCGGCGATGCCCCGAAAAAGCCAAGAAGCTTGTTGAAAATGGAAGCAGATAATTTAAGATTCCAACACCAGAGTATAAAGTTGATGAATGTAAGTATTCTTAATTTATTAATGTGTAAGAACTATGCTTTTTTTTACATTTAATCGTTGTGATTTTGCTATTTAAAAATCGATTCAATTAATAATCGATTTGGATTATCGATGAAATCTTGTAATTCTAGTTAAATTATTCAACAAAATTGATGGTGATTTTGTGTTATTCGAAATATTACAGCACTAATTTGTAAAACTAAAGCTTGCAGACAGTGAATTGTGTTTTGTAATCACTTCGTTGTATTTATAGTGTAGTTGTTTTTATTTTGTATATTTTTGTTTTTTCATCTCACATTAGTTGCTTGATTAACACATGTGGCATATTATTCAGGATAAGGATCCTAAGGATATTCTTGCAGTGTTGAAAGTTGAGAAAATCGATAAGGTAATTATTTTTGTTTGCTAGTTTTTGTTTATCGTTGTACATATAATCATTCCTTGTGTTGCCACCCTATTATGCCTATAATTTATGTTTACCATTATATTTGATGCTTTTGAAGATTTTCAGGTATGTATTTATTGATGATGTCGAAGATTCCTATTTTTGATTTCTCGGTTTTTTCATGAGTATCCACTTGCCACATTTTTTCAAAACTTTCGCATAGCGTTGGTAGGATCACATTGGTCATATGCATAGAGATGTATTTAAATCTTATTATAATCGAGTCACAGCTGTGTTTCTTTAACAAATGTAATCTACTTGTGTTACATCAAAAATATATAGTGAAAATCCAATATAAAATTCTCAACAACTTTTTGTACCAATACAGCATCGAATTTAACGACCTTTATCATAAAAAAATCTACTTATAATTCCTGTCTTATAAAATATAATTAGCTTCTGTGAAAATACATTTCCTTAAGATACGTCATATCCTTGTAAATAAGTCCTTTTTATAGCTTCAACCAATCGGGATAATTGATTCAATGTTTTTGATATCTTCTGAAACATCAATAATATTTCTAGGATGGTGAAACTCATCTTAAATTCGAACTGCATCCGTTGAATGATGAAGATGATTTGACTGACGATCATGGGAAGACGCCGCAAATAGCTGACAAGTCGAGTCCAGTAATATTGGATGACTCGCCCGTCCGAGCGTTTCTGAATGGAGAGAATTGTCTCAACGGGGTAAGTGGTTTTAGGCTGAGTTGCACGAACTAACTTTGCCAATACCTTTGAAAATGTCATCGCCATACATTTCTGACATAATTGACCTTGCTAATGTATGGCATTGACGTTTACAAGGTCAATAGTATTGGCAAAGTTAGTTTGTGCAACTGACCCTTAGTGATAAGAAAGTGGCATCTATCTGATGGTAAGCGATACGGTCTTCTTGGTTTCCTTTGCTGTATTTTTAACCGACTTAAAAAAAAGGAGGAGGTTCTCAATTCGACTGTATGTTGCTTTTTTTTTTATATTTGTTACCTCGTTTCTCTGTACTGTGTGAACCGATTTCAATCATTCTTTCTTTGATTGAAAGCTGGTGCTTGTCGTTTGGTCCCATAAAAATATGGTGAAGATCTGATGAATATCTTCGGACCTGGAGAGGGGAACTCCTTAAAATTAAGGAGAATTGCAATGGTTCTTTTTGCATTATGTTCACTAGAAAAGTTAAGTTACAGTGAGAGAGGGAAAAAGGGGTGGGGGTGAGGGGGGGTGGGTGATAAAATTAAAATACACGTAAATTCTAATATCTTCGGCAGCTTTTAACCGATTTTAGTGATTTATTTTTCATTGGAAAAAACGTATTGACAGGTTGATCCCAGGAATACAAAATGAAGATCTGATGATTATGTTCGGACCTGGAGAATAGAACTCTTCAAAATTTAGTAGGATTCCAATGGTTCTTTTTGCATTAGGTTTATTATAAAAGTTAAGCTACAGTGAGGGAGGGAGAAAGGGGTAGGGGTGACGGGAGGGGGGGGGGAGCAAAAATAATAAACATGTGAATATTCCAATATCTTTGGCAGCTTTTAGCCGATTTTAGCGATTTCATTGTTATCGGAAAGAACATATTCCTTGTGGGGACCAAATCTTCTTCATTTAAATGCCTATCAACACTAAAAAGATAAAAATAACTAAAATTTTTAATAAAAAAAGTAAAAACCGACTTCAAAACAAAAATCCACTAAAAACCAAAAAATAATAACTACCACTCCAAAGCAAAAAAATAATATTTATTTCATGGAACTCGTGCATGTTGATTAATTTGCTTAATGACTTGACTAGCCAACAAATCAAAATATATGCGTAACATATTGAAGGCGGGCCGCCAAGTACCAAACATGTAGGACCTATGCCTTATATTAATTTAAATATCTATATGTTTGATACTGGGCGACCCGCCTTCAATATGTTACGCATATATTTTGATTTGTTGGCTAGTCAAGTCATTAAGCAAATTAATCAACATGCACGAGTTCCATGAAATAAATATTATTTTTTTGCTTTGGAATGGTAGTTATTATTTTTTGGTTTTTAGTGGATTCTTGTTTTGAAGTCGGTTTTTATTTTTTTTTAATTCAGAACTATATTGCAAGCGATGTCGTATCCAGCATCTTAATGGGCAATATAAGGTTAAATCAGCGAAAAACAAGGAGAAGAAACGAAAAAATTGTGACTTGTTATTATCGACAGCCTTCGTAGCGCTGTTGAAACGTGAGGCCGCGGGTTCGATCCCCGCACCGAGACAAATAGTTGTATGATCCACGGGAATTTGTTTTTGTCTGGTTGTTTGTGAGACCGAAAATTCTCTCGTAGTTTCTGAAACCCACTTACATGAGTGTGTAAGTGGGTATCATCAGATCAGACGGTATTTGCGTGTGTACGCATCTTAGGCTGAGTTGCAAAAACTAACTCTGCCAATACCTTTACCTTTGAAAATGTCACCATACCGTTTGAGAATTTACCTTGAATGTATGGGATTGACATTTTCAAGGTCAATGGTATTGGCAGTTAGTTTGTGCAACTCAGCCTAAGATGTTTGTGTGTGTAAGTGGGTATCAGAAACTACGAGAGAATTTTCGCTCTCACAATTATCGGTATTGGTCAGTTAGTTTGTGCAACTGAACCTTAGTGAGACGTCACGGCTATGTATGTGACTGTACAGTCAGCAACATAACTCGCTGAACACTTGACATTTTTTTATAACCTCTCTATGAATTAAAATTTGTACGTACTACTCTGTAGTCGTAAAATATAACCAAGTAAAGTCATCTATGCCGAGAAGTGCCATACGATATTGAAAATAATTATTATTTTACATGATAAAAATCCAAATCTCGTGAATGTGTAGCGACTTATGTCGCTGACTGTACATTATTTGTATGACCCCAGGGTACAGGTTGGTGGAAATACGAGTTCTGTTACGGTAAGCATGTGATGCAGTATCACGTGGACCGCGCTGGAGACAAGACCACGCTGCTACTGGGCCGGTATGATGAGGAGGCTCACCTGCATTGGATCAGGGAGAATAGGGGCAAGGCGCCCAAGCCTGTCGGTAATGTATAATCTTATATACTTATTGACAGCTTCTGTGGCGCAGTTGGTTAGACGCCGCCTGTGAAACTAGAGGCCGCGGGTTCAATCCCTGCCCCGAAAGAAATGTTTGTGCGGCCCACAAATATTTCTTCCGGGTCTGGGTGTTTGTGAGACCGTAAAGTCTGTCGTAGTTCCTGATACCCACGACACAAGACTCGATATTACTGTGGGGTCAAGACTACATGTCATTGTTGGGTGTTATTTTTCTTTTATGAATATGACCTAAGCCTTCTGAAGACTAAGATTTTAGTGTGGGTTCATTATGTATGTGACTATTGAGTGTATTTACTTATTATTATTTAACCAATACACACTGCACGACCATTATAATTAACTGGCCACTATGCTTCTGGCAACGTAGTTAAGAATGAATTCAATAGATGGCGCTAGTTTGTTTAGCATAAAGTGTACCCGGAATCTAAGAGATGGCATTTGTTAAGAGTACCCAACATTTAATAGATGACGTTATTTAGCTTTTAGCCTGCAATCATGTTTTATCCGTGGTAGTATAGGATAATACATCCTGTCGTTGTCATTGCTATCTTTTCTCACCGAATCCATGATAAATTAGCTAGTTTTAATACAATGTTAGCTATAATAATAATGTCATTCTTATTTCGAAGTATAAATAAGATTGCACAAAATAGTAAACTATTAACAAAAATAACTACCTACCTCAGATTTCATAGCGTGCCACGATTCATTATGCAGAAAAGAAAACTTATACACCACACATATTTGTTTTCGTTGATGTGACGGTTTCTTTTAATATTTTTGTTTTTTACCTTTAATTATTTTTTTGTTTCAGAACAACGCACGTTCGTCTCGCATTTCTACTCAAACGGCGACATTTGCGACAAAACAGGAAAACCTAGACAAACCGAAGTGAAACTAAAATGCCTGGAAAATTCTTCAAGCCCTGCCCAAGTTTCACTTTACCTGTTGGAACCTAGGACATGTCACTATATCCTAGGCGTTGAATCGCCACTTATTTGTGATATTCTACCTTTAGCTGACGAGAACGGTCTTATCAAAACAACTAAACCGTTGTTGAATAGAGAAAATGTTGTATCCGATGTTAAAGAAGAGGAGGATAGTGATTTCAGAAAGAAAGGAACTTTGAAGTTCGGTAATGATTAGGCGAAATATATTATTAATTTATTTGAAGTGTTGTTTTATTTCTTACTTTTAGACTCTGTAAATGTTCATGTCCACAAGGAACAGACTATAGAAACAGACCTTGTATTATGTGAAATAGAAATGGTAAAAAAAATCATACATTTCGAAAATCCATATTATAGAAGTTCCATATTATAAAACCCTCTAAAATATTGATGCGATTGTCAAACAAAAACAAATGCATTTGGAACGTTATTAACACAAATATAGCAAAGAAAGTAATTCCAGCTTTGCCATTACTTCGGATTTATTATGGAAATTACTATCAATTTTCGACTCAATTTCAATGTCGTTTCCCCAGAAATGTTTTGAAGGTATTCGCTGCTTTGAATAAAATAATTTACAAAATTAAACAGAACTACCCTATAAATTATTTTATTAATTTCAGAAATGTATTATTATGTTACAGAAAGAGGGTAGTTAAATAATCTCCTTCGTTTTATGCGGACCTGGTACTTTTGTAGATTAATTCTAGTGAAATACATGAAATGTGTCAGAGAGAAAGAGAGAGACAATCTCTTTCGTCTTATGCTACCCTAGTACTTTAGTTGCGTATTCTATTGAAATATACATACATACGAAAATGTGTCGCAGAAAGAGAGGAATGACAATCATCCGTTTTATGTGAGCCTGGTACTCCTCTAAGCTGTTCTAGTACTTTACTTGCAAATTCTCTTAAAATGACAGAATGATGAACTTGATTTGTTTTCTTGATACTTCTTACTTTATCAATTGAGTACTCACAACAAATAGAATTGACATAAATGTATGTATTATTCTCAAGATTCCGTTTCGTTAGCTTTTTGTTTTTTTTTATTGTTGTTTGCGATATTTTCGTACTGGAACACAAAAATGATAAAAATATTTTATTTTTAAGCAAGTAGTCATCTCATTATTACTGTATGTGGATATTATAATTAGGAATAAAGAAAGGAATAAAGGTAAAGGAAATGGGACTGGAAGGAAAGGAAAATAATATGAAACTAACAAGATATTTTTAAACTTGACATTTATTTACATTCATATCAACAAAACGGGTGTTGTATAAAACAGTTCTTTTTAATTTTCATACCAATTGAATACACACTAAACCGTGCCTCGAGATGGTGTAAAAATAATTTTCGCACCTGTATGCAAAGATATGGTGGTCTGATACCGTGACTCTGGTTTGAAACTTACTCAGTTGCTATGGTAAGTGATTTATGAAAAAAAAAAATATATAATTTAATCATTATAATTTAAACGCACATATTCCGTAAGCAAAAATATTTAAGTAAATAAATTATTTCTAGTTTTTACCCTTTCCAAATTAAATAAATTGATAATTTCGATCCAACGCACAGATGCGGTCTGTGGCTCAACATTGCAAGGTGATCTTAATAAATATAATTTTCGCAACAAAATATTTTTTTTTTGTAAAATTAATTCATTTAATTAACTCATTCTAAATATTGTTCATTTTCTGTTCAACAGTCAGCAATCGAGTATCGGTCCATCCAGTGCGATGCTTTGACACATCGAATAAATAACAGCGATAGTTATAAACGCATTTCCCACATTATATAATTAATATTTTATGAACTGTTTAAGAAAATTAATTGAGCTTCCGTATTATATGGCATATAAATGGTAACAACCACAATATTAATAAACACCTTTGACATCGAATGAAAAAATCGACTTTAAAGACTCTTCGCGTGCCATCGATTCCGATAGAACAGGCAAATTGTCCATAAAAATATATCTCATGACATTTCTTTTTACACTCTGTACATAGATAAAAAAATGGCCGTTACGTTTTATGCAACAACAATGAGGTTTCCCGCCTAATGTTACCTAGAAAACTTTAGGTAAAAAAATCTATTCACACATTTTTTTGACATTTATCTAGGAGCAAAGTCATGGCCAAACGTCCATCAACGCACGAACCTTACGAGAAATTTTAAACTAATGCATTCTATCAACTCTGTGTCGTGTCGCGTAAGCAAGACTAGAGCTTCTAAATTCAGTGTCAAAGCAAAATGTAAACTCTCGAATGACACGAGTGATAGAGCAAAGTGTACACACTACACTGTAGTAAAATCAAGAAATGTGGTCGAAGTTATATTACACTAACAAGTTTCTTAAAGCGTAACCTAGTGATGGACATTCAGCCAGCTTTAGTAAATAGGCTATCGCGATTCGCTCGGTGTCTACCATAGTTTGTCCTCGCTCGCAATCATTCCCAATGTCCTTTTAACAATACATGCCATTATAATAATTTATTACCTTAAAATGATAACGAAAAGAAATCGAAAGACAAAAGACATTTAAAGTTTCACTAAATGAACTTACTAAAAGGAATCACAAGACACATTTGCAACACCTATGAGGAAACTTATTCAGTCTAAATATTGTCTTTCATTAGACATTCAAAAATATAAACTAAACATTATAGAACCCATTTTGACAATATTCTTTTAAATAATACTCAAGTAAATTTAATTTAATAATAAGGACGCTTAAGCATCTAAAATTTTAGATAGGACAGAAAAATACTTATTGTAAGGTGGATTTCACGCGCACTACCTTATACCACACATCTGATTTGTAATATTTGTTATGACGCAGTTTTCAATTTTAGCCGCAAGTTTCGGTTTATGCAGACGTATGTAACTATGTATTCATATAACAATGTTATCCATTTTGTATACAAAATATATGTTTGTTATTGATGCAAAACTTACAATTAACCGCCATATCTGCAAAGACGTTGCATCAAAATTAAATGATGACTGATTAAAAAGTTTTGTCAAAATTGAAAAACAAATAATGTGTATGTTTGATTTATACCATTGAGGTAATATCTACTTCATTACGTTATTTCAAAACATTCATTCAATCAAAATCTAGGGATGGTAAACAGTCGTGTAACAAGAAGTGCGCGTGAATTTTCATCCTTATGCTTATAAATTGGTCATAGTAGATACCAAAGCATTGGCACACTTTACTAATAAAATAAAATAACATTAAATAGAAACGAAAGTTGACTTCTGGTCAAGGGTACAAGTGATTGTGTTGAAACAATAAAATATTTAATACTTAGTTTTTACAGCGATACAGCGAAATGTTACGGAAAAAAATGTTTGGCCGTCAACAAAGGAATCTTTCGTGTGAATCGCATAAAAATATAATATTTCTGTAACACACGCTCCAGTTTGTCCGTGTGTAAAATATATTTTGTATTTTTTATTTAAATATACTTTGACAAGTTTTTTTCCGTAACACAAGTGCCTAAAGAAGTAACAAAATCAAATGAAAAGTGCCAGTGACTATAGACAAAATAGTGGCGACGAATATATTTCTCTTTTAAATACAAGAAACCATAGAACATCAAACTTACATACGAAAATATTCTAATATTAAATACTTACTCTAACAAAAATTTGTTTGACTAAAGGGGCCAGTGTTCGATGTGTTACAAATAAAACGATTAATTGTTGACTGTGATTATACATTAAAAATACACAAAAGTACAATAAGTAGTATAAATGAAAATAGTGTAGATATTTCGTAAGTATCCTGCAAATACAATCTGTCAGTCCATC
The DNA here is from genome assembly GCA_009982885.2 of Hyles vespertilio. Taxonomy (NCBI): domain Eukaryota; kingdom Metazoa; phylum Arthropoda; class Insecta; order Lepidoptera; family Sphingidae; genus Hyles; species Hyles vespertilio. Next base: position 4,563,378 of record CM042815.1, read on the forward strand.
ATATTTGTATCAAAATGGTCCCAAAGTGGTCCTATTAAAAAAAATCGGAATTTGCGCAATCTTAGTAGCGTTTACAATTGCAACGAAACATGAGTAGCCTTGTAATAGTTAGAAATAATGCAAAATCCTGCCCTATAAATTACAGAAAGTCTATTAAAAATATGCCATTACAAATCGCCCTTAATCTAACATTTAGTAGATGATGATTGGGTTTTTGCATAACAATGTCAGGCAAATGTTTCATAGGGCATATTCATATCCTATGTTTTTAAATCGATGGCAATGACATATTTTCTAGAATACATTGTAAAACACAAGGTTGGTTAGACATTATTTAATGTATTTGTTATATCATAAATGGCACTTTAATTGTTATTTAATGATCACATTTGTAATGTTTGATAGAATACGTTTTTGCTTTAGCTCTGTTAGTATGGGTGCTAAGTGTTAATTAATTTTCTTCATATTTATTGATTTACTTTACTCCGTACAAAACAGGCTTAATGGCAAATGAAAATAAGAACCGAGTAAATGTAAACAAAGCTGGTTTCAACTTTCCAAATATCTACACACTTTCGCGCGTTGGACAGAACGTGAAAATTTTCTCAATTCCACGAGAGCCCTCCCAGTTTAAGTACACTATTGACAACATGGTAAACAATAAATACAGTGATCGCTTTGAGATCATCATACGTTATTTCTAAAAATCTTATAATTTTAAACAAACAAGGAAGGAGGAAACACTGACTGTTACTGACAATGGCCACATCAATGAATATTATTTTACACAATTAACTATCAAGTGGTAACATAGAATAAAGAACAAAACAACAAGAAAATAATTATAATATAATCCTTGTTCTAGAAGTAACATAACTTTTACATCAACCTATACGCAATACTTATTTGGTACTTGATACATCGACCAAGATTCAGTTTCCGCGACACAAAGACATTTATATTGACATTGACACATTTCGTAGTATAAACCAACCGATCTCTTTGGCGTCTCACAAACAATGAAAACTTTACCTGAACCCATTAAACTTAAATCGTAAAACGTGACTACAACTTATAAGTTATAAAATAATTATATTATTACAATATAATAATAACATTTTGGGGAATACTTTGGAAACGATAAATCCTTTGACACAAACCTTAACCTTACTCATACTTAATAGTTAACAACTGTGCACTGTGGACTCCTTTCGTCGACCTCATTATACTCAGTTCATGTGCACCGGATACACCACAAAACAACGTTCGGATACTTACAACCTCTTTTCGTATTGTTTATATATTGATTTTTTTGTAACATTTTATCTTTTTGCAAAAATTCACTAGGAACGAGTTCTGGAATATTCTAGTACGGTCTCGACAGTTCTTTAGAACGTTTCAATTGAACTTTGAGTCTCTTTGTACCTATTTGGAAACCGTTCATGGCCTGTATGGCGGCCTGCGCGGAGGCCGCGTTGTCGTACGAGACGAATCCGAAACACTTGGAGAGGTTCGTCTGTTTGTCTATGAACACTTTGGCCGATATGACGTGGCCGAAGGGCAGGAACGTGGACGCCAGGTCGGTGTCCGTGAACTCCTGCGGCAGGTGGTATATGAACAGGTTGCCGCCTTCCGGACCTGCAATTGTCATTAACCATCTATTAGAATCTTATATAAACAGATAAATGTGTTTTCGTTCAGTGTTTGCGCTCTAATTATCCTAATAAGTTTATATTTTGATACAATAATTTCGTTTGGCATATATTTCTTCGGAGTACCAATTGTTAGCAAACTCTTTCTTTATTATAATCGTGAAAACCTATGCAAAATTATCATTGATGTCCGCGAACTGAAGTTTGTAAATACAAAGTTAAGGAATCATTGTTGCTAGGTTAGATTGGGATTTGATTGGGCCCCCAGCTGTCTCTCTATTCCCTTTGACACAATCACGCCTGAAATAATCCTACATACAGGACCTGAAGCGCGACATTTACGATTATCAACATCAATTAACCAGTGATACCAATTGCTCGAGCCGGCCCAAAATACCGCTGTCGTATCAACAGAAGACACGATGGCTCGTATCACGGGTTATCCAGGGCCTGAATATACACGACGGTACATACCCTCGACCTGCTTACCGGCAGCGGCGGCGGCGGCGGACCCGAGCACCGAGCCCATCGGCGCCGCGGCGAACGCCGTGCCGAACTGCGCCGCGTACGCCGAACCGAGCGGCTCGGCCGTCGACCCTGCAACGCGACATTGTGACATTCAAAAATAGAATTTAAAAATATCTCCGCCGACTTCATGTATTCCTAGTACTCTAATAACAGCTGATTGTCTTTTTTTGGCAGTCGGTGTGCGCGGATCGTAAAATTTGTATTTTCGATTATCTTTTCCAAACGCGCCTAAAGAAGTATAACTTCAACAATTCTATAAACAAATAGAGTTTATTTATTCTTTAACTTATTCTAATCGACATTACGTTGACATTACTCTAAAGAGGTCGGGATGTTGGAGTTGACACGAGAAATCTGTTATAGTGCGGTAAAGTAACTTTACTGGCCTAACCCCCAAATCGTATTCTCAACTGTAGAGGCCCGTGCCTTGCAGTGTGTAATATATGTGCTGGATTATAATTGTAAAATTCTTTTATAATAAATGAATGCTTAAATGCTTGTCAAGACTTCATGGAACGACACTAGATTGTAAGGAGGGAAAACTGTTGACATTACTCAACAAACAGTTTCATAGCTTATTGATGGGGCTAAGAGTCTATTAGTATTCGCGTTTAGAGGATAGTTTCAGATAAATATAATATGTCACAAGATGTCAAGCTGTCTTGTTTACTGTCCACGAACAAATTAACGGTTCAAAATGTTTCTTATTTTGAAAATTGAAAGCTAATATTATTTTTGAAGTTATACGTCTTTTAGCTCATGTGGAAAAGATATATGAGAGTAAAATTCCTAGTTCGCACGACAGCCAGATATGCAGCATGATAAAGTTATTAATAATTTCAAATTAATTAAGTCCATGAAGTCTTTCTTCTCGCTAAGAGCAAGTTACGTAGGTATCGATGGTAATACCTGCTTGAAGTAAAATATTTTCATAGTCCAATATTTATAAACTTAATCATTTTAATTTTAAAAGAACACGCGAAATAAGTACAGAAAATATCTTCGGTACATAATTATCGACATGAATCCGCATATATTTCTAATAGTAAATATACATTAGATATTGTTGACTTCAATATAGCGTAACTTAAAAATGTATGGACATAAGGTCTCTCTGCAATAAGTATCCAGCCAGAGATAAATCTTATTGAGTGAGTCACAGAGCATAAATGAAAGATTTTAATCACAGAAAATCTAAGAAAGAAATATTTATAATATGATTATATGTATTGTTATTGGTTTGATTGAAGACAGAGTATTGAGCTTATATTACTCTACCAGCTAATCATGCTTTGATTAGTAATAACTTAAATATATAATTTATGTCGTTCCTAAAATTTTGTCAGTCATTTCAATTCTTGAAATGCTTAGGTCTCTACAATATCTGAACCATGTTTAATCATTTAATTATATTTTAAAACTTTAACTAAGTAATTAAAACGATAACGATTTAGCATGCCCGACAATTATCTTAAAATGCAGTCCACACATACAGACTAAAGCCAAAGACAAATAATAACACAATGGTAACACAATCACACATCAAAACAATGTCATATTAGTTCGTACGTTTAACACTTTTATGCAAAAACATAATATTTGGTTAATTCACACACAAGAAAATGTTTAATTGCTAAAATTATGATGTCTAAATGAAAACATTTTTAAATTAATTCAGGTATTCAAAATATTTAGTGCTTTTAATCAGGTCACGAAACATCACAAAATATAGATATTATTATTTGTTATTCGACAAAGTGATTACGCAGCCAGTATGGGCGTCTTTATTTTTATAAATTTAATTAATTTATATTTACGATTTATCTGATTCAATAAGCTCTAGATAGAGGTTTCATAATATTAGAAAGAGAGAATAGACTGCTAAATTGCTTCATCAATTTCTCACTTTTCAAAAGAAAGTCCTCGTTCATATTAATTTATTTTAACGTATTCTTTGTCTAATTTCCATACTCTACATCGTCTTGTGGATAACATACCCTCATATAAAATGTCGATCTTATCTTCGTTTTAGAATATACTTTTAAAGATACATTGAAACAACAATTGCACAGTATTTTTGCAACAAAGTATAACATTACGTTTCCAAAACAATAGTCTATGAAATACTTTATTGCTGGTGTACATAAAATATGTATATAGGTTTATCTATAGATACACGATAATGCCACTAAGAAGACATATAAATCTTCAAAGTAAACGCATGTAATCGTAATCCGAAGTTTTATTTTAACAACACATTGAAGGTAGTTAGAATAAAATTAATATCATATTTTTCAGTTCGACGCGTTATTATCACACTAAAATAAAAAATATAGAATTCGCAATAATTAAATACGCTTGCTAATATAATTATCTATAGAACTAATGCTGAAAATAATATTAAGGAATACAGCTATTCGATTTAATAATTAGTAAAGTACCGGTTAGCATGAGACAACATTAATAAAAATAAAAACTAAGCGGCTTAGTATAAAAGAACTCATAGTAAATCAATTTTCACACAAAACTGTATAAATATTTACACTTCCTTATGATTTACATATTAAGACGGCTTTTCGTCGCCGCTTTGGTATGTTACAGAGTCTAGGTAAAGCCAAGCAACGCCATTTAGTACCTAGTAGGGATGTGCCGAGACGTATTTATAATTGAGACATGTAAATTATCGAGACATCGATTTATATCTGACAATCTAAATCGATAGATATATATTAATTAGTAAAATTATTCTAATATCCATTGAAACAAAAAAGTGTAGTTTATGCTATTATTTAAAAATATCGATTTTACGATCGCTAATTGATTCGTCTCAGCAGATCGCCTGTACCTATGGATGCAAACACAAAACGTCATACCAAGCCACGCCTAGACAATTGCGATAAATGAGGCAAACATTATTCCACACAAGAAAACCTTGAGGTATCATCACGACTGCGTGATTCTCAACACCACGACGATGTAGTGTTGTGGGAATCACTTATTGTTCTTATAAAATGATTCATTAGCATCTGTATGATCACGAGGACATTATGCTTTGTTTACTTGATTGAAAGTGATGAAGTTGTAAACAAATCGGTTGTCAATACATTGACACGGAACGGGAGCGTGTTGAGGAAAATGGATGTTCTGATCGTTCAATGAGTAATTACTGCTTGTATTTTAAAATAAGTAGGTTAAGTATTGACTGAGCGATACAATAATTGTTATTTTAAATCGCCTCATTTGTATATGGAGACTAAATAAGACATTCTGGGTCCCATTTATAGATCAGCTTAGAAATATTTTCACTTGACGCTTAACCAAAGCTTGTGTAATTTAAATCTATTTATTATTAATAAAAGGAAAGAGTCGAGTTTAGAATCTCATTATACACATAGTTTGTGTCGTGTATTTACAAGTTTGCTTAATTAATATCCACCTCATTTATCCCAACTGCTCTAGTAAATCAAAGGATCCGTCATTCCATACAAATATTTAAAAACACACAAGTCTATTTCTCTTTGTTTGTTTACCTGTGATGTTAGTCTTCCCGAGAAGACCTGAAGTGTGAAAAATTTTCATCGTTAATGTTTTAACTCATTTTTATTTTTATTTTTTTGTCTACTGTTCGACACATTACTGTCGAACACTTGATCTCTGGAAAATATTCGAATAAAAGTGATCACAAAAATAAACTATGCATTTGCATGTCTTAATATATAAATATGTGAGATAATATATAAAAAAATTAATTGATTTTTGTAACTGATAGTTATTATAAGTAATTAAGTTTATTCTATTTAATGTCAGTCTCACAAATTGATTCCTAATTCGAATTAAATTTCAAAATTCGAACGAACTGAAAATGGATTTAAACAAATGTTTATATAGCCCACTTATGAATCTCGATGCTAAAAACCAAAACTTAAAATAAGGCCATCTAGTGGCCCTCGCGTGATATAAATATGAAGGTACTTACATAACTGCGGCGCGGGAGGTTGCGGCGCGGCGGCGGGCGCGATGGGCGCCACCGCCTGCGACTGTGTCACTACGGGGGGTTGTGTGATCGCGGCCAGCGCGGCCAGGTTTTGCACCGACACGGGGGCAAGTAACCCCCCGAGCTGTTCTGCAGCCCCCACGCCTCCCACTCCACTCCCGCTCAGCCCTGCACCATTGAAACCGATATCCTGATAGTTAACACCTAGGGCGGGAACAGAAATAAACACATATAACAAACAAAAAAAAACAGGATTAAAATAAATTATTAGGGTGGAGTGGGTGTAGAGGATAAAATGAAAAAGGGTGAAAGTATAAATAAAAAAAAAATGCAATATAAAAGATAAAAAGTAGAAAATTTTAACATTATGTGCTAAAAGTACACTGTGCAAAGGTAACAGTTTTAAAAATGATATTTACCGATATGATTTAAAATGCATGTGAACCAACTTTTCCAAAAACATTGTATTTCTAAAAAAAAATTGTAAATTTTCCTTTGCCACTTACAAAATACCGAGGTGACCTCAAATTATCCCCATTTTCAATAACATTCCCAATTCCAGATTATAAATTTCCAAATAAATCATCACAGCTGTTATAAACCCGCACCTTGCAACAACGTGGAGCCCTGCCCCTGCAACAGTTGCTGTTGCAAGCCGACCGCCTGCAACTGTTGCAGCAACTGCAGCTGCGTCGCGGGCGAGAGAGCTGCCTCCGACGCGAGGTACGCGGTCGGAGCCACCGGCGTCGTCAGCCCCCATAGACTCGCCTGCATCGCTTGCAACTTCTTCTGCTCCTTCTCTTTTTGCGTGTCCGCGAATTTCACTACTAGTGGCGCTGAACAGCCTTCCATTGTTTGACTGTGGTGTAACGCCTGGAAGATAATAAAGTAATATATTGTACCTTTAGAATTAAAGTGATCTAATCCAAAAAAAATAGATTTTGGCTTGTAATCATATTTTGGCTCAAAATGTCCGTTATTAAAGAAGGACCTATTGACGCATGACAGGCAGAAAGATGTATAAATCGGTCTTTTAGATGTATCTTCCATAAAAAAATAAGATTTTTTTAGTTAGGTTTTTAAAGTTGAGATTTGGTGTAATGGTTTCTTAGATTTATGGTAATATTACACATTGAAATAAAACTATTATTTACGGATTTTATCGCAGATTTCGGATCGCGTGACGACAAAATCTGTAAACTAATCGAAACGCCGCCCCGTCGGAATGTTAAAAATGTAAAAATGAAACCAAATCCGCGATAAAATCCGTAAATAGTAGTTTTATTTCAATTAGTTTTGGCGGATAATTTAAAAGTTACTCGTATATTGTAGTAACGTGTTAACGGCTTGCTATAGGATTGATGATTTTGGTAGCAAAAACATTGTAGTATGGGTTTCGTGTGAGATACATGTTGTAATAATTAATATTCGGTATTAAACAGAAACTCTTGGTGAGTATAATAAATATCGATGAATGAAGTTAGGCAAACTCTAGTTGGAAACAGGAATTCCAAGATGGGTGTTTACAATATACATAGATTATTTAATATTGTTTAGTAGAACAATGGAGGAAAACATATTATGTTAGAAACCAAAGCCAATATCGTACATTCGTGAGAATTTAGCTCAAGAATTCCAATTCATATGAAGTCACACACGGTCTCGGCAAGTCTCTGTGAGCAAAGTCCTTTCAATTGAAGCTTAGACCAGTGCTCATCGAAATTACGGACTGTTTAACACATAGATTAGTATCGGGGTACCTCAGATGTCGATAAGAATAAAATCGATGAAAGATTTGTATGATTATAGATTAACAAGAATTTCTATGACACATGAATATTACCTAAGCCTTCTGAATACATTAATTATTTAATGCACTGATAATGCATTTAAGCCAAAATGGCAAGAGCTCGTCGACGGACAAGATTTAGTGGAGTAACAAAGGGGATGCCTTTGCCCAGCTGTGGGACATTTTATAGGCTAAAAAGCCTTGCGAATCCGGGGCCTGTAGAATATATATACATACAAACATAAAGTGGGTAGAGATACTGCTAGGCCACCTAAGTTTCGTCATCTGTATTTCGTCTCCAGATGTCATAAGAGGCGAGCCTATCGCCGTATGGTGCAAAAATCCCTGACTTCGGGCTGATAATGAAAAAGAAAATTCAGTATATTTGCCCAACCCGGGATTCGAACCAGACACCTCAGCCTTTCAATCATACAGTAGTACGAGTACAACTGCTCCGAGAACTCGTAACAGGCAGTGTAACGTCACTACGTTGACTTGATTATTAGAATATTCTCCAGAATCACTGTATTCCTTACTATGACTACCTTGAAGGTTATAAAGCTAAGGTCTCGGGTTGGAATCCCAGGTCGGGCGAATTGAGTATTATTTTATTCATTATCAGTCCGGAGTCAGAACTTTGTGCCCGATATGGTTGGCTCACCCCCAATCACATAGTAGGATGAAACCACAGGAAACATATAAATCGAAATGTGGGTGTCCTGATTGTACCTCTGCTTAACTCTTCTGGGAAAAATGCGTGAGTTTATGTACGAATGTATGTCTCGCTATATTTTTTTTTCTTAACTGCACATAAAAATAATAATCACGTAAATAAATTACAAATAAACAAAAGGTACAAATAGTGGTCTTATCGGTCTTATATTCAAACCTTGATCGCCGCAATAGCCGCTTGTTTAGAGACAAACGTGACGAAAGCGCAGCCCTTGCTCTGCCCTTGCGCGTCTCTGAGCACGGTGCACTCTTCGATCGCTCCGTGGCCCGCGAATAATGCTCGCACGTCGTTTTCCGCCAGTTTCTTGTTCAGCATGCCGACAAATAACTTCCGTTCTGTTGACAAAAGAGGATATGTTAGTTATAAATTTTATTTAAATAAATAAAGATCAATAAATACACCCATCATTCATATACCTGACCCCATAAGGTCAATTAAATCTTGTGTAGTGGGTATCAGAAACTACGAGATACTTTTCGATCTCACAAACACCCAGACCCGAGAAAAATATTTGTGGACCTCATGAACATTTGTTTCGGTGCGGGGATCGAACCCGTGGCCTCTCGTTTCACAGTCGGCATCTAATCAATTGCGCCACAGAGGCTGTCAAAGTAAACGTTTACTTGCTTAAAATAACGCCTTTTTTAAATTTATTAGTTTAAAGGCAATTACCGATGGCAACCACATAATAACAATTGTAAAATATAATCTAGGCAGAGATCCTTCATAATTTGTCCCAATTAAAATATTATATTATTTATTCAACATCATTTTGAAGTGTTTTCGGGTTATTATTTATATGATGGCATGACAAAGAAGGTGAACAAAAAAAAAAACGAATACCTTGATAACAGTGGTAATTTATACTTTTTCTAAATCGTTAAGCTTCGTGTTTCATTCGAGCATGGCTACCAACAAAAATGCTCGACCACACGTAAAATTTGCTCGAAGAACATGTTCAGTGTGCGTTGAAACTCTTGCTCGAATCGAACATTTTGGTTGGCTTCGAGCATTAGTGTTGAGAATTGCATGGTACACAAGTTTGTACTTGCTCGAGATCGAGCATTAAGATTTTATGACTGTTGTTTTATAATAGAACCTTAGGAGGAATTTATTTTATATTATTACATAAACATTACGATGACTGTACATACCTAAACGTTCTGTTATTCAATTGCAGGTCGGGATTATAATTAAATCGTATTGCATATTAGGTAAAATATCGTAATTATTATTCCTTTTGCGCATAAAACTATTTATAATTCTCATTTTGAATATGTCTTGTATTATATTATAGAATTTTCCAAGAGCCATCAATTCTACAGAAATGCTAAGTGCGAACGATGTTAAGTGCAAGCGAAATGATTCCATTGCAATCTTCTTTTGAAGATTATGCGGCTGCCTTACACCCGCGTCACGTCTTTACATGGGCCATTATTGTGCGAGACAAATGCATCGTCACAGATCCTCTGCGAGCGAGACACGGACGCTTTCGAGTCTTTAGTCTCGAGTCCCGAGCCCCGAGTCTCAGTCTCGACATGGAGTTAACAGCGAATTTACGAGCCGTAGCCGAGAATGCTCCTAAACCATTTCCGCCCGCCTGCATACGAATTTTCGATAAATCTTGTAATGCTAAAAATTGTATTAGTGAACGCGCACGCCATTTCTCATGTCGTTTATTTTTCGATATGTGACTGTGTTTTATGGCTTATAAATCATTTGATCTGAATCTGTGGTATGGATTTAGGTCACCCAAAGGCAGAATGTTATGGCTTTCTTGCCATGCAATACTGTTAAATTTAAATAATAAATACTTGCAATAGTAAGTTACATAATCCCGACCCTACATTTAGAGCAATTAAATCATTTTTATTTTTTATTTTCATCCCTTTATTCAAATTGTGTAGGTGCAAGTGCATTTAATGCCTGAGGCATTCTCTACAAGTTGAACCTAGAGTGATGTTAAGATAAAAAGAGAGATGAATTATGGGCTGAGGGTACAAGAAGCTTTTGTGATAACTCCGATCTTATAACACTCACCCACGCAACAAAGGCGCTAACACAAACATATTTATATCAATACGGAGGTCGAAATCACGGTTACTTGTTATATAGTAGGCCATTTAACCATCGTGCCACGAAATCTTTTAATTTTTACGTGATATCAAATTAATATAAACTTCCAAGGATGCGTTTTCCAAGTTAAACAATTCCGCAAACATTAAAATGTGCAAAACAGACACGCTGATGAATTCGTTTCGACTTCAAAGCACCGCGGAACACAATGCAACGTCACAGTCGGCACGGCCGCGTGATATACAACATTCGGCGTTTCCAATCCCCGCCGGGGCGAGCCTGCGAAATTGAAAAGGTACAGGCGCCCGTATGGCTACAAATATTTCATGCCCGCAAAATCAGCACGCTCGCGCGGAGATTAGCATGAAAATGGCGCGAGAAAACGAGCGTGGATCCCGCGAAAAACACTCGAACCGCCCGGCGCACCCTAATTTCCACCGCTTTGCTTTTGTACACCGGATGAATGTTTAAATTCGAGATCAACATACGCGCTAACGTTTCGCGCACGTCATTTTCAATCGTAAATACCCGCCCTATTGGAACGGTGGCACAATTTCTTTTGATCTTCACGTACGTTTAAATCAAGTTTGGCTCAACGTTTAATCAAACGCTTTCCCAAAATTGCTGGTATGTAAAATTATATATACAACAGACATATATATAATATGCAATATGTAATAGGTAGGCAACAAATAGCCTAATTCAAAGAGAGTTCCAAAACCTATTTTGTTTTGTCTTCTACGCTTCACTGAACCCAAAAGTCGTTCGAAAAGTTTTAAAACTGTTTACGAGTAAGGTTACAATTACAAATATTGAAGCGTGAGTCATATCAATATAATGGATGGATGGATGACATCGCTAGGTTTTAAGGGAATATGGTGGAGGAGACAAGCACGGAAACGGAAGAATTAGTGGTGTAATCAAGAAGAGGCCTATTTCCAGCAGTGGATAAGTGTGGACTGATATTATGATGATGATGAGTTATTTCTATATTTTACTCAATTTTAATAATTATACTCGTAAATTTTATGTAATAAAATTATAACGCGAGTGTTAATTAACAACATTTTAATCAAACATAAACTTAAGATATTTAATGTCAATAAAATACACAAACACGGCATGTCGCAGTGTTGCCAACCTTAAAAACACGTATCGAATATCACAGCATGCGCTTGAGGAATTCTAGCTGCGCAATGTATTAATATGTGCAGAAGCGGAGCAAGGCACAGACAATGTGGTTGACAACCCACGGGCTTATCAAGGTGGTTTACACGTAAAACATATTCGTCTAATTTTATCTATTATCAGCCTATATACGTCCCCACTGCAGGGCACGGGGCTTGCAACAATCGAGAATCTACAAATCTACAATAGAGAATACGATTGAGAGTGGTTAGGCCATATAGTCCACCACGCTGGCCTAGTGCGGGTTGGCGGACTTACATACCATAGAAATTCTTATAAATCGTTATGGTATGCAGGTTTCCTCACGATGTTTCCCTTCACTGTTTTAGTGCGTGGTGATTGATTATAATATACACATGACTCCGATAAGTCAACTGCTATTAATGCCCTGCCTTTAAATAATGGAAAACAAAATCAATAAATCCTTGCAAAATGTAACACAAATCATTAAACTTACATCTCAATCCGCCACTGGCTGCGAAACAAAACGTATAACCGACACCGCTGAACCGTGGAGGCAATACAAAACTATTGCAATAAACAGCCGTTCGCAACTAATTACAATATTTAAAGTGAATCCTCGGCTTAAGTAGCGAGTAATCAGTTTAAATGCACGAGTAATTGTGTACTTAAAACAAATAAGGCTTTAAAATGTTAATGCTTTAAGTGCGCCATCGGGCTGGTAACGGCATCGTTCGTTAAACAATTTACATAACCTCTGGAATGGTAGGCTCACTGTTCGCTGCTCCGTGCTCTCGAGTCGAATGACTTTATGTTTATACTCGTTGGTCTGTTTGTTGTAATACTAAACACTGTTTACTGTAGTTTTTTTTAATTTTTGCTATATTAAAAGGATTTCTACGCTCAGCCTATGCCCCATCGTACCCTTAACAACAAGTATTGACATGATTCTGCCATGAATTCAAAAAACATTACTGTAGATTTGTTAGCATAAAATTAATAAAATATATGGCTTAGCTAAGATCATATTTCTCGTAATACTGAGCTGATTCTAATGTTATTTGAATGACAAAGAAATTTAACAATCTGAAGAGGAGGTATCCGAGCTGATAAATGCTTTTCAATAATGTTTTGTCGAGTCAATATTGCTTGGCAACGTTACTTTTTAAATGTCGTGACTGTTCGACATTACATAAGTAATAAAGTAACCACTAATAACAATTAATTACAATTCTATTTATAGATTCAGTTGAATCAAAGTATTATTTGAATTTAAAATACATTTGTTTGGTCGTCTAGACGCGATAAAAGATTTCATTAGTTTAATTGGAAAGAGTACATTGTTTTAAATCAACCTGCTCTTACATGAATAAATTCGTGGTTAGATTTTAAAACAATATCTATTTATTGCTACCATAATAAAGAAATTGTGCGTTCTCGAGCAATTAATGTATCTCCAATAATTAAAAAACTGACAAACAAAAAAACAAAGTCTATTGCTTGACATAGGTATCAAACATAGGACTTTATGATTGATATTGATACGATGCTCATACGCTGTTGATAGAAATGTGTACAAACAAATATGATAAATTTTGGTTTAAATAAATAAATACACCCAGCAATTTCGCATATAACTTTGATCTCCCACTGAGATACAAGCTTTGTGTAGTATTAATATGAATGTACATTTTACATTTACATTTCGGTCCCTTAACACCCAGGAACCCAATCAAACATTTGTCTCTAGACGGAAATAAAAACCGTAGTCTTTCGTATCAGAGCCTGCTACACAGTATTATTAGCCAACAGCACCACAGAGGTACTTTACTGGTGGTCTCTATATGTGACAGGTCCCCTGAATTCGGATTGAAGTACATTGTAGCCCGAGTAGCTACTGGACATATTGAGAAACAACAACTTACACTGCCTCGGTGGCGTAGTTGTACTACGGTATGGTTACAAAGCTGAGGTCTCGGGTTCGAATCCCGGGTTTGGTAAAGTGATATTGGATTTTTCTATCCATTATTATATGTTCACGGTGGTCGCGGGTTCGAATCCCAGGGCACACATCTGACTTTTCGGAGTCATGTGTGTATTGATAGTCAATCACCACGCACTAAAACGGTGAAGGAAAACATCGTGAGGAAACCTGCATACCATAGGGATTCATAAGAATTTCTATGGTATGTAAAGGCGAAATGTGGGTGCCCTGGCACCTCTGCTTACCCCTTCTGGGAAAAAGGCGTGAGTTTATGTATGTATGTATGTAACAACTTATATCTCAGGTGATACTGTTCGTATGTGGTCGTATCGCTTACCATCAGGCGAACGGCATACTCATCTAGGCTGTCGAGTTATCAGCGCATACAAAAAAAAAAAAAAACAATGTAAAACTAACGTACATATATGTAATATTTCCATATTTCAATAATCATAAAACAATAATGCTCATCACGAAACCGCTACATTAAGATTTTAACTCGCCGCGTATGGAGTACGTTTTAACAACACACAAGTTAATGAGTGTTTTAAATTACTTTTTAAGGAGTTTTTAATTGTCGCACTTGAATGTTTCGTGAGCTGGTATTCGACCTTGGAACGAAATTGTACGTTAAAAATACCTAATGTGTTTATTTAGCTCGATTTCACTAACAGTACAGTTGGAAAGTTTTGTAATTAGAACTGTCTACTTAACTCCCGTAAATTTATACTAATTTATTTATTTCATTTAAGAGCCTTACCAACTAAAATACATACAAATATTCACAATTGCAAAATTCAGTTCACATTTTCGATGTATGCTTTTAAATTACAGGTAAGTACAACACTGTTAAGAACCTCTACAATTCAATCAATAACATTAGTTAAAAAATACATTAAATAGGAAAAAAAAAGAATACAAAAAAATCTTATAAATAAAATAAAAAAACATTAAATCGGATTAAAAAAAGAATACAAATAAAAATATGACTAAGTTACAGTTAATATTACCATTACAATTAATAATATAAATTTACTAAATAATATAATAAATCAATCTGTAACGATTATTCAATATTACAAAATAGGTACATCAAAACTTAGGTTTCTTTTAAATGAGTGATATTTGACGGAAAATATGTTCATATCATTGTCATAGTATAGCTCGTTGCATTTTCCAATCGCATAAGAGAGAGGGGAATTACTTCCATAAATATTTCGACTACTTTTATTAGCAAAAGGTTTGTAATTACAAACTCTAGCAGACAATCTGGGCACATTAATGCCTAATTGTTTAAGCAAGCAAGGACTATCTATATGATTATGTTTATGTTATAGCTTTTCGACAGAGAAATAAAATATTGTTAGTTGTTTTATTTAATGTAATGAGGGTGTTACATTAAATAAAACAACTAACAATATCTTATAATGTAATGAGGGTGTTACATTCAATAAAACAACTAACAATATCTTATAATGTAATGAGGGTGTTACATTCAATAAAACAACTAACAATATCTTATAATGTAATGAGGGTGTTACATTAAATAAAACAACTAACAATATCTTATTTCTCTGTCGAAAAGCTATAACAGAAACATAATATTTTCACATCAAGCTATATCATTAATCATTCCATAATGTTACAAAGGAGACACATATAAATACGAATATATCTAAGATTAATTAATAATGTTGCCACACCAACGGTTCATTTCCTCAGCGCCATAAAACAGCGCGTATAAGCTGGCAACAAAAATGTCTCCATCGTACTATCTACATCATTAAGCGGAAGTGCTGCCAACCTACCGATATTTACTGTCAACTTGATTTATACCAGACAATCGGCCATCGCCGCATTTGGTATGCAAACTAGGTATTGTTTCTAAATCTAGTATCAGTACTACGTACTTATGATAACATATATGATCAAAATACGTATTTATATGATATCAAAACGATGCGTGGAGTTTGAAAATAATAATAATTGTATATTAACTGTATGTGTTTTGATGTAAAGCGGTTACCTTTGATCACTTTCGTGGTTTCTGATGGTGAGGTGGTACTGTAGTTCTATGTATTTTTTTGTACCGACGCTATTTTTCTTAACATTTATTCGGGGCATAACATTTGGCGCTAGCAGAATATAAGCTTTTTAAAGCATTCAAGGCATAGAATAAATCATATTGAGAGTGCACTGTGCACTATGAGAAAAAAATGCAATTACGTCGAATAGTAATAAAACTCGTGAAGTCAATTGAGGATGTTTAAAAAGGAAATCGTTTATTTTAGCAATAATTCATTGATTTGAAAATATGAAAAACCCATTTCAAGTTCCTGTTACTGTCTCACTTCAGCCACAGATCAACAACTGTAAATAGGCCTTTTCGAAGGATTTTCTAAACCACTGAATCCAGCAATTCACCTTAGCTTTAACAAGGTCATCTACCCATAAATTTACTCAAAAACTTACTCAATTCCAAACCGTTACATCAACGTCTCATCAAAGACAACACATCACGGGACATCGCGACGCCGTCACGTATCCGCCACAGAGTCGTAACTATAGTCCCTGATGCGAAGTGCGTATGCTTGTTACCTCAACGCTAAGTGCGAGTTATGACGCGCGTTATCTGACCGGCGTAGCTTCTGCGTACTAAACGGCGTACTGCGTAGCGTGTACTGCGTACTGCGTAGAAGGTACGTGGGTCGTTAGACCCATAAGTTAGATAAGGCGTGTTAAACTTTTTCCGTAGTGCGGTCCATTAGGCTTTAAGGGATCGTGTTTATGTGTAAATATTATATTAGGTGCGCTGTGTTTAGATTAATGTTGTTAGGTTGTAGTTGTGTTATGTTTTTATTGTTTTTGTAAGTTGAAAGAAGACCTCGTTAAAGTTTATAGGTTGTGGATAAATGTGGACTGTGATGTATGAACAGTATAATGTGCTAACAACAGCCTATATACTATGGCATTTGGAGCCTAAAGATGCCTATTGTATACGTGTTAATTTATGTATTTGAATATATTAAAATAAAAATAATAAAACGTGATACAAACATGTGCTCCAAAACATACAATGTAGATATAAAGCAGGAAGTGTGACATTCGAGCGTCATGTATCATTTAATAACCCAATGTGTAAAGTGTAAGTGAGAGGTGAGGCGGGTCAAACAGTCCCACTAACAGTTCTTTAATTAACAAGTAACTTTCATTTAATGTACTCGCGCAAACTAACTGCGCAAACATGAGGTGCGAGACCAGAGACGTATCTCTGTTTTAAACTCCATATTAATTGTGTAACATTTGCAGATATTATGTTGTAAATTTTATGCGTCATGAAAATGTTTTTTTTTAAATCGAGACAACTTGGTTTTCTGAAATCTGTTTGGTTCAATCGTATTTTAAAGTGTGAAGAAACAAAATGTGATTGTAAGCTATTTCATACAGAATATTACAAAATAAATAATATTATAATAAGTTGTATGAATTTAATTTGCTCACTAGTATTTTACTTTAAAACTATTGCAAATAAATGATTATGATGAATCGTATCCCCCATATCATATACCAAGAACGTCTCTGCCTAAATGTCAAACGAAAACGGCACACTGACACACTCATTCTCATTAGCAAGTGGTCGTGAAAACATCGTTCGTCGGCGATCATCACTGGGACCAGTCGAGGCGTGAATTTGTATGCAAATGCCTCCTCACAATGGATATGCAAACACGTTTTAGTTTACGAGGTCACGACCTTGGCGTTAATGAGAAATTCTGGCAGGTACTAGTTTTGAATGAAGCGTATACGCTACTACGTAGTGCTACGTAAAGAACGCTGGCTAGTACCGGTGCTTCTCACGCGTCGTAGCAGATGCGTAGCGGCGTAGCAAAGATCTGTTTGAGAGCAATCGATTGGACTACATTGATTTTATTTTATCTATATTTCACCAAAAGAAAACACTTTTAATCTTACTTTATTTTCAATTCATTCAATTCATATTATACTTATCATGTTATATCATCTATGTAATTAAAACAGTGTCAAAAATCAAACACTTCATATACAGAAACCCAAATTAATTTTAAATTCCACCAAATTTTCCCTTCAAATTAACCTCAAACTCGCGAAAGTGACATCAGAGTGCAAAAGGCGTATCCAAAACAGACACCGAATCTGCATCAGCGAGCTAATGAGAAATAATCCTAATTAGGTGAAAGCTCTCCCTGCACTGAGGGTGCAAAGAGGAGAAACGGGAATGAATGAAACAAGGGGCACGAAGGGAGAGTGGGGAGCTGTACTTGGCGAAAACTAATTTTCACTTTATTAAGTTGTTGCTAAAATTTGTCAAAACTCGTTAACATCGGTCCGCGGGCCGTTTTCAACGTTTGTTTAATTTGTCCCTCTTCCTTCACTTCTGTGCAAACTTTTCAATAGTGGAAGTGAAAATTTGTTTTGCTGTTTGAACGAGGAAATGGTCTGTAAATATATCGCTGCTTCGTTAAAAATAAACACGACTAGGATAGGATTCATTTAGGTATTTAGACCTATATTGTGTTAAGCTTTAGCCTGAGCTTCATTCAATGGGAGATTTGATTCCCAATGGTAGTATACGTAACGTTACGTATACATATTTTTAGATATATATTTTGCAGGTGTTTATAACGCCATTTTAATCCGGGTCGAGCTTTGCACGGAGGGAAGTGGACAATAATTTATTTCCAACTCCTCTTATTAATTTAATTTTCTTATTAATTTCGTTGCGGGTTAAAGACAAGTTGCATTCCCGGAGACTCGCCGAGCTTCAATGCTCGGTGTCATTACTTTGCGTGCCACTGTTGATCCTGGCTCACAGGAGTTACAGTGGTGGGTGTGAGGGCGGGACAGTCTAATCCGGGTCGAGCAAATATAATACTATTTATAATATTATAATCATACTGCAGATCATGTATCATTCGAAAATCATATGGATATACAATTAACTGTGTTACGGCGTATTTAACACCACTACAAAATTTCTATAAATTATTATCCATTTATAAAACCTACTAAACAAAAAAAATCGCGAATCCATCCGCAAAAACATTCCTCCAAAATTCCTCTCCCGTGCCGAACTTTGGCCGCGACTCAGCTTTTGAAATTACCGCGCAAACACAGCACAATCCGAGCATTGTCTCCGCCGCGGCGCTCGTATTTATCTCGCGTACTTATTTGACGAGACTTTATTATGTACGCTAGCTTTTCAGCGGATCTCGCGGCGTGCGGAATACACGCCCGCCCGTCAGGGTTGCTGCAGTTTTGTAAATTTAAAAATGTTTTTGCAAAAGAAAAATACAATGCAAACAATGTGAAAGCTGACACGTGCACACTTTTCACGTGTGGTAAAATTGTAATACGATACGACAGTAATAAAAGATTATTGAAATATAAATTGAGCTAAGATGGTCTATGATTTGATTACTTTACAAGATAACAAAAAAATCGGGGAATTGAGAATCTCCTACTTTTTTAAGTCGATTAAAACACTGTAGATTAGGTAACTATACCATAAAATAAAGGGAAATTATAAAATCCGTTAACGTGGATATTTGTTATGAATTATTTCTTACAATAGTTTTATATCGAAAAACATAAAATTCTTTATTTTCGCGCGTGAAAGTACCAATGCAAAAAGATAGTTTCATCATATTCCTTTATCATCATAGGACTATTCCCTGTAACTTTTCATACAAGTTATATATGTTGAAAATAATAGCCAATGACTTAAAAAAATAAAAATAAGGAAAAGAAAATCTACCAGAGCCGCCAGCCCTGCCCGGAATCCTCATTTCCTCTCAAAACTAGACGCGAGCTCGTTGACAACGAGTGGGAATGTTGTACGATTAATTTTAAATTGCATTGGCCCAATTACGTGGCGTGTACACTGCGTCCTGACTTGTGAGTTGTGACGTCAGTAATTACAATTTTAAATTACATGCACACCGAATTTCGCCTTATCCAATAATATACATCGATGGAATCGTCACATTTACTTTTTTAAACGTAATTATACATAAATGAATTATAAAACGAATACTTTATTTATAATAATACCTGTCTTATGTGCGTTATGTAATATGTTAAGCGAAAGTGGTAGAGCTTTGTTTGAGCTAATTTGAATCAAGTAATATTTACTTCCCCCTCAAAGATCCTTTATTCACATCAACTCAAAGGCTGAATTTTTTCTATGTATAAGAGGTATTTATGGGCAACGCGGGATTCTTAATAAGAACCCATCCTCTTACCTCTTACCCCAGTTGTTTAGTTGAAACCTGCTAAAATAAAAGTCAATATCTTTATACGGAAAATAAATATATTACATATATTTTAAATCGGCTCTCATCGATTCAATATCAGACGGAACGATGCAACCGCGTTCCTTTCAACAAAGCGGCCCACGCTCCACCGACGCGGAAACTGATCAAAACGCAAATGTAAATTCACTCGAGACGAAATGTTTCAAATTAAAACGTTCGTGTAGACGCCGAATTACGTTTCCAAGTAGATATTTCTCATCGAGATTACATTGTGGCTGCTCAATCGGCTGTGCGAGATACAACGGTACGCGCCGGCGCGACGACGGCAATTGTCAGCAGATTTGACGGCCCGCGGTGACGCGGAATTTGGTGGAATACTATCGCTGTAGACACAGATACTGTTGTTGTATTTGTTTGAAATTGAATGGGAGGTAGGCGGTGAGGTGTAGTAGCTGAGAGCCCGTGGCTGTCAGACTTTCGTCATTTTTTGACAGCCTCCGTGAAACAGATGGTTAGACGCTGCCTGCGAAACGAGAGGCCGCGGGTTCGATCCTCGCACTGAGAGAAATGTTTGTGAGAACGAAAAGTCTCTCGTAGTTCCTGATACCCACGACACAAGACTCGATCTTAGTGTGGGGTCAGGACTATGTATGTGACTGTTGGGTATTATTTATTATTTAATTATTATTATTTATTTTATAAAAGCTGAAATTTTCCTTGGGGTTGCCTCTGACATATCACATAGGCATCACAGAAGTTCCGATCGTGGTTGCTTTGGAAGTTATCAGCTTCAATGTGTCTGGCAAGATAAACGAACCATGTGTCTGAATATCTAGGAAATATTTTTTGATATTTGCCTTTATATCTTTAAACTATAACAAAATTTATTAATGACCAAATTTTGGCGGCCACGCGCTCTTGATCTATAAAGAAATTGAGGTTTCGAAACCTAATCTTTTGAAATATTAAAATTGGATTTCCAAAGATTTGCAATTTAACATACTTCTAAATTGATAAAAGTATTGTAAATATGCAAATAAAATTATACCCTGTTGGCTAGTTAGAACTTCGAAGTCTATTTAAGTTTCAGCACAGGAACTAGCAATGAAAGATGAAACATATACGAAGAATGTGGGCATATTTTGGGACATGATTCATATGAATTCTTCTACTTTAGGATATTTTTAAGTCTTATCAAAGCAATAAACATGATTCAACTGATGGAAACGGCATCTCCGTTTAAAGACGGCATAAAGACGTGGATGTATACCTAATAAACAAAAGTACACTGTATTTTTTACGACGCACCAAATTGTTGAAAAAATCTGATAACGAATGCTAATAAACCGATATACGCCGAAGTGCTCTCAAAAATTTTCATTTCCACGTTTAAAACCGGTTCGTAAGTATTGAATAAGTAATCACGTAGAATTATGTGAAGTAACAAGAGAATTACAAATTAATCAAATGGTATGGCAATTGTAATAATGGCGGCAGCGTAAAGTAGATTGAAATTATTTGAACAAAGTTATAGGAAAACGTAGAGCCTCATGGTTTCCTACAAAGGCTTCTAAGGCAGTTTTCAGTATTTAGTATGTGTATACCGGGTATCTCAAGACTGCTACCGAAAACGAAGCCGGGTGGTAGTTTTAGAGGCAACAAACACAATGCAATTAAAAATTTCGCCTAGAAACGCGACAATTTTTTTTTATGATTTTTTAAATATCGTCATTTTTGGGTGGTAAATCCATAGTTTTTGCTAAAATAATAATTTAAACTCTTTTATACCTTAGAGTATTTATAAATAAAAGGGTATATACTATTATTTTAGGAAAAAATGTATTTACCACCCAAATATGGCCATCGGAAAAAAATAACAAAAAAAAATGTCGCTTTTTTTTGCAACTTTTTCTGTTGCATTGTGTCTGAAGTCGCTTAAACTACCACCCGGCTTCGTTTTCGGTAGCAGTCTTGATATACCCTGTATAACTAGAAACTGTGACATTAACAATGCAATATTTCTATAAATTATTTAACGTAGTCATCAGCTTCAACGAGAAATAATTCTTAAAACCACGATAAGAATATATACATATGTCACAAAACTACACAATATAGGTCCAGGGTAAACATATTATGTTATAAAAATGGCGCAATAAATGCCTTTATGGCCCTTTTCATATCTCACGACAATCGCAATCAAATAAATACAAATCGATCCTACACGCATCTAATTTGCATGGATGTAAAAGACAACGTCTACAAATTGGTCCTCGCTCAACACATCCATCAAATATTATTTTCAAACGATTCGTGTTTTCGCGTCGCTGTTTGTCGATATTCTATTCGCTTGTGTAGGCAATTCCATCTCAATTTGAGGGTACGCATACACTCAGGTCTCTTTCCCGTGCTCTTTCAATGTAACAAGTTTATTTATAATACAATAACAGCGATATTACATCTGAGTTGGAGACAGTAGGAAGGCCTCGGGGGTTCAAATTACTTCCAATTCGCGCTGTAGGGGAAACATTTGATTCTTAGAACAAAACGTGTGGAAAGCGCGGCGTGATTCCATTATCGTTGTCTTCAAATGGCTTTTTAACATGCACTGCTCAATCGATTTAAGCTGGTTACTATGCATTCCGGTTTTGAATTTTATATGGACCGGCTTTACTCTTCACACTCAAATTAAATTAATAGGTGGTATAGCCACACTATGGTTACATTGAACTACAGTAAGAATGAGCCAGTTTGTTCAAGATGGTACTAGTCATCATCATCATCATTTCAGCCACAGGAGTGTCAAGCCCACTGCTGAACATAGTCCTCCCCCAAGGATCCACATCGACCTGTTGGAAGTGGCCTGCATTCAGCGGCTTCCTGCAACCTTTGCCAGGTCGTTCGTCCACCTTGTAGGCGGGCGTCTGACACTTCGCATGCCTGTATGAGGTCTCCACTCTTGAACCTTTTGGTCCCAACGGCTCTCAGTTCTACGCGCTAAGTGCCCGGCCCACTGCCACTTTAACTAGTTTCGGATCAGTCCCTCACGGAAAACCGATGTGAAGGGGCATTTTGCAATTGTTTTTGTTTTTCCTCCTCTGCATTTTCCTTCCGTGTCCCTTGCAGTTTGACAGGTTTCAAGGCTTATATGACAGTGCTGTAGATGTTCATGGCGGCAATAATCATTTACTATCAGGCGAACCGGTGGCGCGTTTTCATGACTTATGCAATAACAAAATAGCATTACGATCGAAACCATGTAACTGTTGCACTATTGAGCGCTAGAGTAGCACTTGTTTTTCTCTATTTCCTTGTTCGTAGTGGCATTTAATGGAACTAAATGAACTTGACTCTTAAGACTAGGTCAGCTGGACTTGATATTTTTAATGACGTTTATAGGATTTCTGGAATTGTTTTGGTTTCAAATAAAAGGTAGTAAATGACACTTGTAGCTATCTACGTGCATCTTCTCGCTTGTTTTTATTTTTTATTGCAATGTATGATGGTAAGCGATACGATCGCTCATGAACAGTGGCAAAACCAAACAACACCTTGAATTACAAAGCAAAGCTTGGTCTTCCATTGCACTCGCCATCCTGAGTCATAATATATTTAGTCTAAATATGACCAGTATTTACACTGGCTACAATGTCTTCCAATCCGAAACACAACAGTGCATTTATACTACTGTTTGGCGGGAGAATTGGATATTCAAGTGGGACCTACCCAGGCGGCCTCACACATATGAGAGACCTACCAGTAGATTGTGTTGGTAATAACTAATTACCGATGTCGTGTATTGAATTACGCACTCAAATTACACAATTACGTGTCTCACAATGGATTCTGATTAAGCTAATACAACACTCCTCGCATGTTATTAGTCTTCATTACAAACGTATCATTACCGTTTCAAAATCTTGTATTTTAGTCTAGTTCAATAATGTTTGTATTTAATCATTTATTAATAACTTCACCGTGATGGTCATTTCATTATGCGAACTTATTATCAATACAAATAATTTTGGAAAATTTTGGAATTAGGTACTTTATTACTGACTATTTATCGTTTTTTGTACATTAGGTCCGGTAACCAAGCAAACAGGTCACTTGACAGTAAGCAATCACTGCCGCCCATGAACATCCATGACGCTGGGATTATAGATGTGTTGCCGGCTCGTAAAATTTCGAGGGAAGTGGGAAGCTAAATCGATGGGAAAAGGGAAGGTATATTGGACATTCGGCAATCTCACTCAACGAACGAAACGCGACACTAAAGCTGTCGCTTTACGTCAATCTCCTGTGAGACAGTGGCACTGACCCGGACGAGCCTGCTCATTTATGCTGAACCACAACTGACAACTGCGTGGTTATACCACTTTTAAATGATCTAGTACTCTGTTTCTTCAAGACATTAGTATAATACAAGCATAATTCGCTCATCGTTGTTCAAATCAAACAAAACGGTGACGCAATCAGCCGTGGAGATATGAATTTTGTTTTTAAACATGCGCCGAGCGGTGAGCCTATTGTGTTTGCTCGGACGGAATTTCACGGATAGCTACGAAAGCGAAATACCACCTCGGCTGACAACGAACGGGATACACAAGAAATTGGTGGATGTGCAACATAATTGTAAGATTTCTTAGATTTACACATTGTGATACTCGTAGAACTTTTATTTACGTATTTTATCGCGGATTTGGTTTAGTTTTTAAACTTCGCGATATTTATACTTTACAGTTTTCGTGATCACGAGGCGAACTGACGTGGGTAAGTGAAAAAATTTAAAAATCAAATCAAATCTGCTATAAAATCCGTAAATAATAGTTTTATTTCAATAATTGTAAGATGTTGACGAGATCTTTCTGACAAAGTAACTGTGTTGCACCGCAAGTGGCAAGTGCAAGGGAAAATTGCATGATCTTATAGTTATTTCTGTGGCAAAATTGTGCCGGCCTAATCACAAGTTTATGTTGAAGATGCCATCAACTTTCGGTGGTCACTTTGATGGGTTTTCCATTATCATGTTAATTGATGGCATCATCATCATCATCTCAGTCATAGGAAATCCACTGCTGAACACAGGCCTCCCCCAAGGATCTCCATATCGACCTGTTGGAAGCGGCCTGCATCCAGCGACTTCCTGCAACTTTAGCCAGGTCCTCCGTCCACCTTGTTTGTCCTTTTGTATTCTGTGCCTACTATAAGATCTCGAGAGTTTTATTTGATACACGAGTGATACGCAAACAGTGCGCTACATTATACACATACACTATAATACAGTCACAATTCATGACATATTTCACATTAATACATCTACGTTAAAATATGTCGAGCGCAGTCAAACGATTATTCCTATCCTCAAAATATTGTCTACAACTTGTATAAAAATTAATTAATTTAATAAAATTTTACATTTTTCAACTTTAATTACAGTGTACATTTAGAAGTCTTCCAATTTATTAAATATTCCAAGCACATAATTAAAATAATATCGAGACGACGACAGCAATTATACGAATTCCAATCCATCCAATACATTTTTAATTAGAACGAAAATTTCAAAGCGCTTTGATATTCAATACATTTTCAGCGGAAAAAATCATTAATGAATAATGAAAATTTTCTAAGTAGAAAATTTTTGCTCGTGTATATTAGAAATTATAAGAATTATAACGTTATTTTCACGGGATTAATTCCCAAAATGCCACAATTATAGAGGAGATCCTAGCCCAGCAGTGGGCGGTTACGGGCCGACATAATATATTATGATATGTATGTAGATGTATTTATTTATTATTTATTTATTACACTGGTATAATCGTAATGTAAGGATACATAATTATCATAATCATATGATTATGATATGATAAGACTGCCAATTGTTTACTTATTAGTAAGGTTTTATTTTATTTATTTATTTATTTTCTGTAATTTAAATTAATGCTGCTCCACAAAAGAGATGTGGATGCATCGCTAAAAACAATATGGCAAAATTCTACGTCACAAACTTAACCCTCATCGCGGGATTTCCTTAAGCGAATCACACTTCGTTAACTGTTGACCAAAGCCACAAGCAGTGTGTCACTCGGGCAAAACCCGTGAGAAAATTAAACAACGACATGACTTTCCATTTCACTTCGGTTTATACTGACGCTTCTGTACTGTATATGGGTTAGGTAAACTACATATTTATAGCTATGGTTTGTTTAATATGGACCAGAATGACGATTGTACAGATGTAGGCTCTATCAGATGTCTGATTAGTTGTCATCATTGCTTTGCTTATTAATCCAAAATTATAAGTTTATTTGCCAACAGAATTGCCCTTAATTCTACAATTTTTTGGGGTAATTCGGACTTATATATGTTATGGGCCAAGTGATTAATGCGAGCAGTATTCATAATGCCCGGGCAGTATGAATATTGCCGAGCCATATTGGGCCAAGTGATTAATTACAATCTAAACTCACCAATTTATCACATAGCCCGGGCATTATGAATATGGCTACATGATGATCGGGCAATGTAATTTATAGGTAATTTTTTATGTGGTGGGCTGCCGCATTCTCGCATCTGCGATAGACCCATAAATAAGATAGGTTGAATTGACCTGCTTATGTATGTTTAGTTGTTTTTTAACGTCCGAAACATTATCTTCAGAAGAAAATTTTTGTACCCACTTTATGGATCAGTTAGGTCGACTGTGCCCCAAAACCGACTAGGGACACCCCGACTTCATGTAGTCTTTTGGCTACCGACCCTAGAGTGTATATAAAAAGCCGGAGGCGCGGAGGGAGAGCAGCCCCCGCCCGCTGTACCGACCGGCAAGGCGAAGCTGCGGAGGTGAGCATGGGTGCCTATCTTTTGTTACGCAAGGGCGAAGGGGCTGAACTTCCCGTAGCGCCGGTGTCGATGCAGAAGCTAATTTGTATTGACAACAAGTGGTACCAGGGGAGGTGCGACACTCCCCCTCCACTTCCACTCCTCCCAACCCACCCCCTCATGCTGCCCTATTCTAAATTCTACCACTTCGGCTCATTGTTTTGATTTTGATTCCCTTTACATCACTCTGCCCAATAGGCACTTGGCATTATTCATAATGCCCGGGCAATGTGATAAATTGATTGGTTATAATCACATTGCCCGCTCTTATTGGGCATTATTCATATTGCCCGGGCATTATGAATAATGCCCGATTAATCACTTGGCCCATAACATATATACTATCAGCCGCTGCCAATAAACAATCCCAATCCAAACTTTGCCCTTTGAGATTGACAGCTCAATCTTTTTTCTGATACTATATTGCCATTAAGGGGGCCTGCTTTAGAAGCTTAAAAAAATCGATTTTTTCGAGGATTTTTTTGGGAAGGAAAGAAATATTTGATTGAAACGAAAATTTCAGGTTTTATTGTTATGTATTAAAAATTAATTTTCAATAGTATAGCTTCTAGTTAAACCAAGAAAATTAAAAAAAAATGTGAAAAATTCAATTATTTTTTGCAAATTAAAAAAAAATCATTTTTTTGGAAAAAAAAATTCACTTTAGATTGTTATAAAAATGGTTAATCATGACTTTTTCAAGTTTTTTTAGGTTCAACTAGAAGCTATACTATTGAAAATAAAAAATTGTTTTGGTTTTTTAGTTTCAGATGAAAATTGCGACCTGCATCTTTCCCGCCGCACGACACATGCATACTCTAGGCGCCTCGGCGAAATGCTTGTACCACGCATAATATGACATACATATTTTGATGAAAAATTTTGAGAAGACTCTTGAAATACATAACAATAAAACCTGAAAGTTTCGTTTCAATCAAATATTTCTTTCCTTCCCAAAAAAAATCCTCGAAAATATCGATTTTTTTAAGCTTCTAAAGCAGGTTCCCCCCTTAATCAATTTCAGTAGTGGAAAAACTATAGCAATATGACAAGAGACCAATCGAAAAGTAGAAAGCAATCCAGATTGACTTCAATCTAATTTTTTCGATTGATTATTGCCATCGGCCGTAAATCGTTATGAGCTGGCAACTGAAAATGTCCAATTCCCTGTCAGGAAAACTATTTTGTGTTATTTGATTTGATAAATGTAATTAAAAGTAAAGGAATTTTAAGCGTGTTTTGCAATATGTGTTCAAGTAGTAGAAGAAAATAGGCAATAAAATATATATCGAAGTATATACATTCGATTAGAGGTAATATACCAGGATCTCAAACAATACACATGACAGATGAATACATTATATACTAATTAATTAGCTTGCTTCATTAAACAAATATAGAGCGTGCATTAAACAATTGTATTTGTCAACCTAATTTACTGAATTTGAAGCAATTTAATTAATTCTATCCTACAGATATAATCGATAGATTAAATGTATTAATTGGACCCGATGAGCCGTGAAGCGTTGTAATTTTATAATAAACTCAATTAACAGTTTGTGAATTGTAACAACTATTTTAATAAAAGGGTAATTTTAAATGTATGCGTAGTGTGTGATTTATGTTAAAATATGTTGACAAACGCCAACATTAGGTAAAAAAAAAGTTTTTTAAATTAATGGTTGAAATGGCGAAAGAAAATATGTCCTTGGATAGAGACACCAGTCTCTAAGAAAAAGAAGAAACAATGACAGGGAGGCCTTTGCCTAGCAGAGGGATAGTAGGGCCTAAAAAAAACAAAAAATAATAGTCATTGGTTTAAATAATAATTAAGCCTAATGTCTCCACACACATTTGCGATGTGTCTATGGTCTTATCAAGTAATTTTTAAGTCCACGGTACACTACAAGTAAGTATCAAAAATAAAGATTAACTTGAAAACAAACCCTAAACCAGTGACAAAATATAGAGAGCTATACTTGTGGATCACACAAACATATTTGTATAAGTCATTTTCAAACAACTGAAAGCAATCTAATAATTACGCCAGATCAACTTCGGTATTTCCAATGTATAGTCTCAACTTTAAAAAAAATCTGCGTTATCAGAAATATGTTGTTCTTGGTATTTATCTAATCCGCATGGCCTACTGGTTCACTTTCGTCCTTTTACAGATCTCTTTATTTCTAATTCCACTTACTTTAGCCACAACGCTAATTTATACAATTTATTTTTAATCACGGATACAGAATAGTGTTCCATTGGACATCAGGTATTCCGATTGGCTGCCAAAACTTTATTGGCATATTGACATTTCCATCATCGGATTGGTAATTATAGCCTGTCTCAAAGCTAATTCAAGTTTTCCTTTGTTATGTAATGTGTAAATATTCATCAAAGTTCTTGCATCTTTGTCCAAGAGTTCATTTGGTCAATCTAATGGATACTATGGGGTAAGCTCGGCCTGTAATAAATAAATAAATAAAATAAATAACACCCAGCAAATAATAGATTCATACTTGATACTAGTAATAAAAACTGCTAAGAATATATGTTTTCATGATTTTCGCATCACGCTGCCGATTTACGCATTTGCGGACATTACGTACCATAGAAATTCTTACAAATCGCTATAGTATGCAGGTTTCTTACGATCTTTTCCTTACCATATCAATACAACATATTGCTATTAATCTATATTAATTTATTTCGAGTTAATCGATTGTTGTAGCTCCATCAAATCGATTCTACCATACATCGCACAATTACAATCGATTATATAATAAAGGAGCACTACACTCGATTCGTTGTGAGCGGGATCGAATCGCTTCTGACAGGTAATTCCAGGTATCACACCGGATTAATTGGAGACAGTTTCTTATTACGGACAATATAATACTGTCTGTGACAGGGGGAAAATGTTGGGGTTATTTTCGATAAATAATACTTTATTAAAACACACGAGATTTTATTCGCGTCTGCTTGATGTCATCTTATTGACGTGAAAGTTGAAAAAGTTGTTCTTTTCAGTATATTTTTCGTGATTATTATTATGAATCTGTTGCAAACATCTTTAATCCTTTATTCCATAATATTGAGGGCTTGTGAATTTTTAGTTTTACTTTGCAAACATTGTGCTGTGTTTGACAAATCTATTACGTTCTCAGAGACACGATAAATGTTTTTGACAGGTTTAGAGATATATAACTGTTGCTAGTTCATCTTTAGTCCATCAAAGTTTTAGTTTTTAATTATATTATAATGATTTGCTACACGGTTCCAGATATATTTCTCATCATCCATAGTCTCTCACATCAGCTGTTTACAATTTATTGAACGGACCCCTAAGATTAAAGAATAATTCATTTCAGTATCTAAATCATTTTGCAATTTGTTTCGCGATTAGTCTGTCTAAATAAATAAAGGCTTTTATATTAATTTGAACAAGTCAAGGGTGAAATGGCGCGATGGATCGATTCGCATCCGGCGTGTAATTGCAATTATGTACGCCGTCTGGGCTTACACAATAATGAATTACTATCTGTATCAGCCTATATACGTCCCAGTGCAGGGCACGGGCGTCCTTTAGAAACGAGATTATTATTAAAAGGGGTTAGCCCATATTATTACAGTCCACCACGCAGACCTAGAGATATAAAATCTAAAAGAAAATGTGGTGTGGTGGTGTGTGGTGAAAATTGAAAATACAAATAAAATTGTAAAGTATATATAGGTATATATATATTTAGTCATTTATTTATTTACGATTTAAATACAAAGTATACAGGTGGACGTGATGACTGAGGCATTATCTCCCAATATATTAACGGATAGTTTATCTCTATGTTTTCCATAATACCAGCGACAAGTATTTATACTCGTAATCTAATAATTAAGATATATACTATGGCCAATGTAATAAAATGAGAAGATTTTTTTTGACAACAATGCATTCAGGCGTCCGAAGAACGTACACGATCTGTAACACGGCTTCGCGCAGTCAATATTGTAAATCCCAACACTATTCATATCGCGTCGAGTCGAATCCGGCGGACCGATTGCCATCAACCATATTATAATGCCTAGTTACGAGACTGGCTTAATTGGAGATCGAAATGCCCTGTGTCACTTCACTAGTTAGTCCCGTCCGACGATTAGCTTTTGCGATTTAAGCAAATAATTACATCGGGGATTTCGGTGTTGCGGATTATTTGATGGGATATTTTCGTATGCCTGTATTTGCGTGTGACAATTGATTTTTTCTGTTTTTGGTATCGGAATAAATGGTGAAATTGTGGTAAAGGAAAAATACTATAAAATAGTCCGAATTGAATATTGACTTATAGAGAAGTTTTGAACATGTTGTTGAGCATAAAATGAAATCAATAGTACACATTTACATATATATGTATATAAACCTTTTATTATATATGTATATAGATTAAGATTTGTCATATATATATATATATATATATATATGTACTTTAAAAATATTAAATTAATAATATTATATTACTGGTGGTAGGTCTCTCATATGTGAGAGGTCATCTGGGTAGATACCACCGCAATGTCTATTTCTCCCGTTAAACAGCAGTGTAAATGCACTGTTGTGTTTTGGATTGAAGGACATTGTAGCCAAAGTAACTACTGGACATATTGAGACTTAACATCTTATGTCTCATGATGGCGAGCGCAGTGGAATTTTGCTACTGTTTATGATAGATCGTATCGCTTACCATTAGGCGAACGGCTTGCTCGTCTCGCCATTCATTAAAAAAAAATAAAATAAAAAAATAATGTTTTTTTCCAGGTTAGATTATTAGTTGATTCTTATCTTTAAGAGGATTTTTTAAACGCACCCGTGTTGAAATGGTACCAAACCAATATTTGTACCGTCGCATATATTTTTGCCTATTGTGAATACGGTATAGTCCACTCTGGCGCTTGCAGATAGACAGACAGCACGCGCGTCAATATTTTTGTTTACATTTTTATTTCGTAAAAGCCCCGACTCGTCCAATCTATCGGTGGGACACGCCTTTTTAATTAAACACGTATCGTCCCCTGTGGGACGTACGTAGATGTGATTGTACTTTCCTCGTGCTCCCTATTTCATCGTGGTGTGGTTAGGTATATTTTGGTATGAAAATAATTATAAATCAGTTAATGGAAATAAATTTATAATAATTTATTGAAAAGATTTAGACATTGCGCAGAACCCCTCAAGTGGTATGAAAACTTTGCAGGTCTTCGATATAAAACATCGATTATAAAAAAAAATATGTTTAAGACCTTGTTCATTATCATAGACAGTTTTAAAACACTATATATCGCTATCGTAGGTATTGTCCCTTTGGAACGACTTTTTTTTATTGCAATAAATGGCGAGACGAGCAAGCCGTTCGCCTGATGGTAAGCGATACGACCGCTCATAAACAGTAGCAACATTCCACTGCGCTCGCCATCCTGAGACATAAGACGTTAAGTCTCAATATGTCCAGTAGTTACTCTGGCTACGACTTTCGAATTCAGTTTGAGCGAAGAAGACAAATAATTCGGTACCTAAAATATATTTTAAAACTGTAAGAATAAAGCCTTTAGTATCCAATGAACATCCGCTATGTAAGATTTAAATCGATTCTCAGTTTCACCGCACCCCTACTATGAGCTAGTATTGTGGTGTTAATTTGTTTTATTAGTCAGTTAAATTAATTCCAGTTATACCGTGCATCTAGTTAACTACTCCCTGTTCTCAGATAATGGTACACGTGGGGGAGGAAAGTAATAAACTGCATGCATTTAGTTCTGGTGCGATGTTACTGGATTTAAATTAGAATTTAATAAAGCACCTAGTTAGGCGAGTCTATAGTGAATTGGCGCATGAGCATTTGTATGGGTAAAAATAGTAGGCGATGCTGCAATAATTTACAATTTTTACTTTATTTTGAAGATAACAACTGTGTCATGTTAACAGGTTTTTATGTATTAAAGTTTAAATTATAATATTTAACCGTAAAAGAATTCTTCATTTTTAAAACTATTTGGTTTCCACATGCACTAAACTAGATTGGTTGACTATGTAGGCTTACAGCCTAACCGCTTTCAATCATAATCTTTACTATAGAGAGGATTCGTGCCCAGCAGTGGGATATAAATGGGCTGATACATATACAGACTATCATACTAATGCATTTGTACAACAACGTACTAGCCATAAACTATAAAAGTCAATGGGGTCCGGTGCTTGATAAAACAGACTATTTGCAACTCTCATGCTAAAAGTGATCTTCCCAAATGCCAAGTAGATAAGAGCTTTAACTTCAACATGCAATTAAGATCTAGGATATAATACAGTTCAGGGGATTAGCAGCACAGTACATATCTTTCTCCAGGGATACGCCTTGTATTAAAGGATATATTCAGGGTTGCCACGACATATTATTTGATTCCTTGATTTTTCTAGTTTCATTTATTTGTTACTTGAATTTTAGTGCTGTGTTATTGTGAATTAATATATTTAGTTGTGTAGATCAAAATAAAAAAATATATTCAAATATATTTTATCATAAGTAACTAAAACTAATGTTCTAATAGGAGACTTTAATTTTTTAATTGTACAAAATCCAATATTTCCCCCAATTAGTATTTTAGTAATTCCTGAAATTAAACTATTACATTAAAGGTATTTTACAAAATCTAACATTTCTAAATATCTCCTTCTATTCAGGGAAAATCTCTCCAAGCCCTAGCCACACCTGAAACTTGCACGTCTTCAGACACACGGGTGCGTTAACGCGAAAGCGCTAATCTCGCACGGTCCAACTGTGCTAATGGGATTTCGCGCATCTCGAACACCGCGAGGGGTTTTATTTCCTATCACTCGATAACGCTGTTCAAATTGGTTCTGGCTGTGGGTTATATTATTAGCGGCGGATCAGGGATAAGCTCTCGCGAACGAGACTATGCTTAGTTGTTTGCGGTTTAGTTTCGGGGTTAATCTTGGTTTTGTCGAACATTTTGTAATTACCAGTGGTAGGTTTTCAAGTATATTTCTCTGAATGTGTTTTGATAACTTCTGCTTTTAAAACAAATATAATATGTTTAAAGGTCTGTATCAATAACAAGGTGCTAATTTTGATATGAAAGAATCAAGGCAATAGTTTCTTTTGTAGAAAATCTTATGAAAATTATTTCGTAATGAATTTTCCATAAAAATTTATATTACGATTTTTGCATGATAGCTTCATAGCATGGGCATGGTATGCTACGTTGCAGCTATAAAATGCCCTAGATTTTTAAAATTAATACCTGAACTTATAATATGTAATATATTAGTGGTATTTAATAATTTATGTTTCAGGAAATGTATCATTATTTTACCGAGTGTTTCAATGAATTCCGGGAAGTTTGTATTATATCGGATATTTCAGGAATTTTTATATTAGTGAAACAGTATTTTTTGTTACATATTTACTATAAGGGTGTTTTACAAGCGTGCCGTATACATAATTATTATCATCGGCCATTGCTATATTGCTATTAATATAACAATTAATACTAGAGCAATTTTTAGAAGTGGGATGAATCTTGGGCCATTTGTGACATACCATTCCATATTGTACTATGTGAGTTGAACTTCAAGATAGTACTTGTTAATACATTTTTTGCTAGAGTGAATGACAAGACGAGCAGGTAGAATTTGACATTAGGTGGCATCAAGGCTTCTCATTGCATATAAAAGACCTACCACGTAGATGTGTCAAGATATTTTATAGAAAGTTTACATTTAACCGAGCGTCCCAGTAATCGCTATACACCTGTTTTATGGCGGTTAAACTGATAAAGCGCCGGCTAAGTGTTAGCTAATGGGCGATAACGATTCTCATTGCGTGTCACAGTGTACGAGAGCACACGTTAATCCAAGGTTTATCTCGAATAGATAAGATAAACGTTTTTTAGGTTATAATGTGAGGAAAGTCGATTAGACTTTTGGGCTTGTGTCTTGTGAGATATTTGGGACGGAAATTCTCGGTGAATCGCGGGTAGCATTAAAGACACCTCTACCTACTCTTTTTTGGATATAGGGGTAAGTTTATATTTGCTATCATTATAAGAAATAAGTATACTAAGAACGATCGTGATGCGAGTACTTTGAAAAATTCAGAAGCCTAAACATATCTATCAACTGGTACTTAGATTTATTACATGTATTAATACATAAATTATACAACTACAACATGGGTAGATGATCTCATAGAAGCTACATGAAGAGCATTTCTTAAACATATACCTATTTCAGATATACTATTGGTATAGATATAATTTTCTTTATAATATTACTCTTAGTACATTCCTTGTTTTTTTTTCGCGAATATTGTAGATACTCTTTTAATGTATTTATTACTTCCCACACTTAAAGGATCCTTAAGTGAATTTTTCTTTGTCGTCGTGTCGTCTGGTTTACTGTTTTTTTAACCTCAGGGCATTAACCTTGTTATGACTCACACTTACGTCTGCGTTGGTATCATACTTGTTACTCATTAAAAAAAGTAGTGACAATACAGTACCTAATAAAATATTTATTACTAAAAATAAAATATATTTAATTCCCGTGGTATGTAAAATCCGCTAGCATGCTCTAGGCCAGCGTGGTGGGCTATAAACACTATTGATTGTAGAGAAGGTCCGTGCCCTGCAGATACGTAACTTCAGTGAAGCATAGATATTTCATACCGACACATACAACTAAGCCATTCCACTTGAACCTTTATAAACACAGACTGCAATATAACTTAAGAGGCCTGTGTGGAATACTTCTGTCTGTTCTTAAAACCATACTTTAGATAATAACGAAAGAATACTCAACCTTCATACTGGATTAGGTCACCGCAAATTATGCTAATGAATCGATTCAGGCCGGTGACAGCGCCCCATTGACCCGGCGAGCGCGAGACGAACAGGCAATCACGGCTCATCGCATCACAATGGACTTCTTGGCGGTATCAGACGGTGTTTGGGTCTTTTAACTTTGAATTAAAGGCTAAGTTAAACTGGTGGTAGTTCTCTCATAGGTGGGACTCAACCTGGATAGATACCACCATACAAACCAGCCGAAACAAGCCAAACAGCAGCGTAAATAACTGTTGTATTCCGGTTTGTAGGCAGAGTAACTACTGGACATATTGAGACTTAACAGCTCATGTCTCAGGATGGCGAGCGCAGTGGAATGCTAAGCATTACTTGTAATTCATGTTGTTGATAGTTTTTGCTGCTGTCTTTGAGCGGCCGTATCGCTTACCATCGGACGAATAGCATGCGTTGCCATCCGCCCGATCGAGTTGTCTCGCCATTAAAAAAGTTATGGTTTCAGATGGGAGAAAATAATAACAATTGATGCAAGGTGATCCTTGTAAGAACGGAAGGCACGTGAAACCTCCTTCCCTTTACCTTTCCCCGATCTCGGGTTTCTTAAAGGAGAGGTGGGAGATGGGAGATTACTCCACTTAACTTTAAGAGCACGGATTAGCGCGCAAATAAAAAAAAAATGTTTAGAGATGCACGTATTTTACGGCATTAACATAGCTAGTTTAGTAAGTGAGATCTTAAAAAGAACCCCAAGGTTGAATTTTATCACAAAATTCAGGTTGTAAAATATTTCAGAACATTCGAATCCACCTTATATCCATCGACCATAATAAGACATACAGATCGACATTCAACAGAGGAATGTACACACATACAATACTCAAATCCAGCGTCAAATTGCCTGCGATCATATTCCACGACAAATTACTCGATAGTTACCAATTCCCAGTGTTGCAAGATAGTGGGCAGTGGCTAATGGTGAATCCACACACACCGTCGCCTTTGGATCTTAACCACACAATAGACGTCGTGTTGCAGTACTAAGGATGGTGTGGCGCTGGGTTTACGGATAATTACCTACTCGAAACTGTTGAGTCTACCTTTGTTTTGTACAGTCAGCAACATAAGTCGCTGAACACTTCACATTTTTTTTTGAATTAAAATTTGTACGTACTACTCTATAGTCGTAAAATATAACCAACTAAAGTCATCTATGCCGAGAAGTGCCATACGATATTAAAAATAATTATTATTTTGGATGACAAGACAATTCCAAATCTCGTGACTGTGTATCGACTTATGTTGCTGACTGTACGTTGTGTTTCTCGTTGTGATTTTAGGAAACCAATCTGCTTGGTGGTAATCCTATGCCTATGTCTAGTAATAGATATATCCAAACCTTCATAAGTTTAATTTCAGATAATCCACAGTGAACAGCAACGGAATAACATAAAATAGAATAGAAGTTCGTGGATAGGAATTTCCATTGCCAGGTTAGCAATACTATTAAGAACTAATCAGCAGCTAATAAAAATAATTATGACGAATAAAATTATGTTATTCGACATAGAAAAACATAACCGTATTTTTAATGCAATAGTGATAATTCAAATATATTCATATGACCTAACCACTCTGAATCATTCTCTTGGTTGTAGAGGAGGCCCGTGATCTGCAGTTTGAAGTATATGGGCTGACAAAATTATTCAAATGAAGTTGTTTTTTTATAATTACTTGGCTATAGTATAGGCTTGCACACAACGCAACAGGGTTGTCTACCGCCGATATCGTCGTAAAGTGTGAACTCAGCATAACAGCTGCATTGTTATCGCCCTTATGAGACATTGCTGTCCAGGGTATCCACTTTTACAAATAAATTGTTGACATACTCATTGTAACTGGCGATGGTTTAGGAGTCTCACACACAAAATTAAGGTTTAAAATAGGAATGGGTAGAAAACTATTTGGTGGATGTCAAATTGAAATATCTGTAGATTAATCATTAAAATAACTTGAGGTAAGTATTTGATGAGATAAATGATTTGTTACAAAATAGTAAGTATCCACGGTTCGTCATCTATAAGAGATTGCCTTGAGCTGGAGAAAAACAATGAGAGAACCAAAAAAAACAGAAAAATCCATGCTACATACGTCTGTAGCACAAGCACAACCCTTCCTCACAGACATATTCGTAAAATACAAACACGGATAACGCACATTCATGCACACAAACACATACGTACACACACACCACCTGTCAACACACACAAAACATGAGTACTGCACAACATTAGTTATACAGTGTCGACTAAACACTCACACTCATATATACACAATATACACACACATTCACAAATATGTATACACACACGCACACACAGGCCGGAATGTGTACACCGCAACAAACACAAATGCATTCGTAACCGCGAATGTTATACGGCGTTGATATAAACGTTGTAGGCAGTTAACGGGAAACACGCAATTTTAACAAATGACTAATCAGCGTTACCGAAATGATATTGATTTTTTACATTGACTAGAATGACTACAGAGGTCGGTTGCATTGATAGTAATCGTCAAACCCGTCTATAAGTTGGAGGAGTATTCTTATGATCTATGTGAACCTATTACTAAGCCCTGCCTAGCGTTGGGAAAGAAAATATTGACGTTTGTTTTATATGTAGTTTGACAAGCTTTACGATTTTAATGAAAGATAAAATTTATCGAAGAATATCGGATAAAGTTA
Source organism: Hyles vespertilio (assembly GCA_009982885.2). NCBI lineage: Eukaryota > Metazoa > Arthropoda > Insecta > Lepidoptera > Sphingidae > Hyles > Hyles vespertilio. Next base: position 4,602,075 of record CM042815.1, read on the forward strand.
TATTGTTAAGAAAAAATCTTTTTTAAAATAATACATAGATAATATCAACCATATTGCCTTTTTGACAGTCGCTAATTTTACCTTCACACGGAAAAAAAACGTTAGAAACTAAAAAATAATAATGTCGGTCTAAAAATACGTGTATTATTTAGTGTACTTTATAATGTATTATTCTATAAAACGGAGCCCAGTATACTCCAATTAAGTTAAGAAACGGGCGGTTTAAGTAATGCCTTATCCTGCACCTGACCGCAACACACCTAAGTAAAACAATAGTGCTTAGCATCGCACCACTTAGCATAGGTGTAGAATTCTTGAAATTTAACGTCACCCAATAAAATGTCACACGGTCGGGCGTTGGCGAGCGCCGGGTTCCGCAGCGACAATTTCAACGAATATATGTGTTTTTAAATGAATATATTTAGGGAAATATTGTTTTGCACCACCGGGTATTTTGTGATGTTATTTCTGCGTGTAAGTGCATGTATTTTTATCACAAAATGCAGTAGCAGGTTTTTGCATTTTGTTATTATTTCTAGGAGGTTTTCATTTATTTATATACAATCATTATTTGAATAAGATTTTGAAATGTTTTAAGATTAAAAAGGCTCAGGTTTACATGCTTTGGTAAGCCTGAAAACAGATATGATGATGTACACTAACATTATCGGATTTTTTTTAAAATAATGTCTATAATTTACTATCGGTAAGTCATTTAAAGATCCGTATTAAAATTGGACATAAACATGAATTCCCGCATAGAATTAAATTCTTAAAAATACTGAAAATATATTGAGTCAAGTGTTTTAAGAACGAATAGTCTCGCGTAGGTTCTGATTTAGCATGACACAAGCAATTTAGTCTGCAATTATGACTATTTGTGTGACTGTTGTATAGATGTATTTAGTATAAACGTCGATTTGACCGATTTCGCACACTACAACTACAAAAATCAGACGCACCGTGTGAAAAATCACAGACAATCGTTGATAAACGCTATATCTATGCAGCAATTGTAACCATGTCAAGGCGCTGTGTTGTACAATTTTTTTCGCGTTATTTCTTGTAAAATAGAAACCGATTATATTCGTTTGTTTTTACTCAGCTGCTCCGTGGCGCAATGCATGACCTTGTGTAAATGCTTAGCCGAACGATACTGGATGTTTCAACATGTTCAAGGTTTTTATGCGTTTCAGATGTTTTTAAATCAATGGTTTCAGATATTTTGTAATTTTCACAAATATTAGTAATTTTTGCTAAGTCTTTAATGGGATTACAAAATTTTCGGAAATAATAATATATGTATTAGATTAGAAATAGTAAATTTTATATTCCCTAGAAAAAATATAAATTATAGAGGACTAAAATGTATGAAGTGATTAATAAGTTACATATTTCTTTTTAATGTAATCAGTGTTGCTTTTTCTGCTATGAATGGCGAGACGATCATGCCATTTTCTGATGGTAAGCGATACGACTGCTCATGGACAATAGCAATGTTGGCATTCCACTGCGCTCGTCATCCTGATAAGATGTTAACGCCCAAATACTGAAACGCAACTTAAATATAAATGGCGCTTAACTATGTTAATCCCGATTAAATGTACTGGCTAATTGGGCCGTGCGCTGTTAAGAGCAACTTATTATTTGAATGGCGTTCCAGTATTCGGGCGTAAGCCTCAGAAGTTTTGACCATGTTATAAAATTATTCGAGTGTTCTTGGTCGTATTTATGACAATACAACTTTCTTGCTTACATGAGTTCGAGCGGCAGGTATGAAGGCGAGATGGTCTCTATATGATTATCGATAAGAAATATCATATATTTGAAAATAAATACAATTAGTCCAGACCAATCCACGTGGGAGATCATACACGATAATGTAATTAAGCGCGTAATAAATCTACCTTATGTACACCGTATAAATGTCATAATAAGGAAACAAACGGCACAAGTATTTCATTCGGTTCGCGTCGCACGAGATTGTCGCGCTAATCAATATGCTATTAATTCGAAATGTGCCGTTCTCAGGATATTAGGTGCTTGTTGTTGTGTTCAAATTAACCTTCAGGGCTGTACGTATGTGTTTAATTGTGGATTTTTTTTTCAATAGTATTTTTGTAAATAAGTCCTCACATATTAGTTAGATTGGAATATTAGTTTGTTATACAGTAATGAAGAAATATTCCGATTACATCCAGAATGCGACCGAAAGCGTAGCTATGTGGTAGTTTTAGAAACAATGCTACAAAAAAATCGAAAAAAAAACCATATTTGTTTTTTGCAATTTTTAAAAAATAGACCTTATAGACTTTATAGAATGAGAATTTTTGTGACTATATTTTTATTTTTACCTGATAAATCAAGCAAAACTTAATAGTGTTTGATCATGGACATTTTCGGTAGATATCCATAAATTGTTTTATTATTTATATATTATTAATTTAACAACAAAGCAGACTTTACAATCAAGAAGATAATGACAAAGCCAACAACTAAAATATCAATATCCTGTTAATACACGCTTCGGCAGCACTATAATAACAGCTACATTAGCTTTGTCGCGAGTGCAATATAAACTGAGTACACGTGAAGCAAGTTGAAGTGATTTTGCTAAACGTCAATTTGGATGTGCCGTTCAAAGTTTTGCGACAAGTGGCTGAAGCTTCAACAGATAGAACTTATGATTAATTTAGATGATCAACTTATTAGCCTTGTATCTATTAATTACCACGCACTTTATCGATTAAGAGGGGGGTCTATGTGAAATGGCCTTTTTCACAACGTTTTTTCTTGGTGATCTTTATTATTAGGTCTTCAAAAAATATGTTGATCTACACTATATGGAGGATGTCCCCTTCTTTTCAGAATTCTTAAAAGTGTATTAAAAGTACTTGAAATAAAATTGCAAAGTGACCTCTGTTTTCGCATTTACAACGTTTTTTCTCTTAAACTATGAGCACTAGGACTATTTTATTATTATCAGGATATCAAGAAATGCAAGACGGATGGGACCTTTTTTTCATTTTTGCCAATTTCTGTCTCATTTATTTTTAATGAAATTTTTCACATTATCGATACTCTAAATCGCGAGCACGTCCCCGCTGATGCCCAACAAATCAATGCGGGACGAACCGCCGCGCCGTGCTAAATGGACCTATGTCGCTTGTCTCCGCAATATCAAAGTAAATTGAATATTGCTATTTCGTTCGACATATTCATTGAGTACGGTTAGGGGCGGTCTAACCATAGTCAATGATAAATTCACTAACGTACTTAACAGCAACCGTGGCGCAGTTGCCTGGATGGCTACAGTTAAACGGGTGGCCGCGGGTTCGATTCCGCATCGTAACAATTGTTTTTGTTTATAAATTCATCTAACTCAATATTTCATACAAGAAACCTTTCATTTTTTGCATTTTTGTAACATGTGTATTTTTACATTTTAGATTTTTGAATATTTCGATTTTTGTTTATTATGAATAAACCCAAAAATTACTTAACCAACCGACTTAATCTTAAAATTCTTTCACCATTCGAATCCAACATTATCCTGGAGTAACATTGTCTGTATATTTGGCTAAATTGAGTTGAAATAAGGGTTGAAATGAAAAATAAAAACCATTCGAGATATTTTTTTAAAATATTTATTAATATAAATTAAAAAATAATTCTTCAATAGTTTTTATTTTCCATTTAAACGTTTATTTCAACCCCTTCAGGTAAATATATAGCTTCTGTTATTCCCGGATAGTTACCAAAATCGAAAGAATTTTTTTAAATCGGTCCAGTAATTTTTGAGTTTATTCATTGTAAATAAAAATCCAAAAATATAAATGTATCTATCCTCTTTACAATATTAAAAAGAAAAAGAAAAATACAAATATTTAAAATCTAAAATACAAAACATGCCAAAATACAAATGTTTCCTTCTTGTAATATTGGTATAGATAGATAAAATAAATAAACACAAAAATCGAACTACAAATGCGGGGACCGAACCCGCGTCTTCTCGTTTAACAATCGGCATTCGAGCAATTCCGCCGCCATAGTGAATTAATCATACACTACGGTCAGACCGCTCCTATCTGTACTCGATGGGAACATAGAGTGAAATAACCCTACGAATATATCGTTCTGTCCGCAGCGAAACAATGAATGAATAGGTATTACGCAGCGCGCTCGCTCGCACGTCGCGTCGTGCGCCGGCGTGCGCCGGTGCATGAGATTTGGTTCCGCCCGTTCGAGCAAGGTCATCGGCGTCTACCGTCCTCTTAAGACAAACATTGTGAGAAAACCCACATACCATAGCAATCTTGAATATATTGTCATTTTTTCTTTAATATTTTTTAATTAAATTTAATTTTATAATTTGGTAATTTTACAATTTTAACACCTATTGTATATTTTTTTATTTTTTTTACTTTGCTGATATATTATGTATGTGTATGTATGTATGTATTATGTATGTATTTGTGAAAACGTAGTCTTTAAGAACTTCAGAATTGTATGTTAGCCAAATAAACAAAAAAATAATAATACTGTACGTGAAGTACCCTATCTGCAATAGGTCAACGTCGATCGAAGTCTTAGAAGAATTACGATTGAAGAGAAGCCCCATTCTTAGCAATAGACCCGTACCGATAGACGTTAATTTTCTATCTAATTTTTTTTTTTTAATCTATTTTATTGGTTTTAGCATAGAAAATACACTTTCCGAAAAGTCCTGCAACGCATGTTGCTATAACAAAATTAAAAAAAAATCAAGTCTTATAAATTGGCATAGTGTTGATAAGTAAAGTGGCATTTGAATCTGGAAAATTGTAAACAAAATACATGTTCGTTTATAAGACTGCTGAATATTGTATTGATGAATATAGAAATATTGCTGTGTCATTGTCAATATAACATATTTTGCTTATATTACTTATTCAATGGGTGGTACGCTCTTTCAACATTTTAGTTGCAACAACATTCATTCGTGCATTTTGGGTACGATATGCCTTTTAACCTGTCCAGTTTAACATTAATCAAAATGAGGATAAGCGTGAACAGTTAAACAAAAACACAGTTAATGTGCGGTTTCTAATACGTCTCGGGGATTTCCTGATTTATTTGTTGTTCCATCGTACATTACATCATACTTACTAAAGTAGTTGGTTAGATCGGCTAATTATTATCGTAGCTCTATAAATAGACCTATTAACAGTCATTTTAAGTTGTGACTTATATTCTTAATGAATGGTATTCGCAGGAGAGTATATGATGTACAAAATTTGCCAAACCTTAATATGGTTAATTGTTATACTCTTGTAATTATGTCTATTGTGATACACTTCATTATCGTTATTTATTTATATATTTTTTATTTTACTTTAATTGTTTTTTTAAAATTGTTAACCTTAAATTGTTGAAAAAAAAAAGTAATTGGGAGCGTTTTGTTGATGATTTAGTTTCGTAGATTACGTCATCACAAAGTGCCAGCCCTATGGACCACGTGTGCCTTGTGGCAAGACGACAGCGTGAATTGTTCCGTGAGCGTCGAGAGCGCGAAGAGCGCAGAAACCGGTTCGAGCGTTCGAGCGTTGTGGTGAGCGATCGCGGTACATTACTCTCAGCAAGCGCCACACATTTACACTACAACTTAATTGTAATGGATTTATTAGCTGTTTAGGATTACGTGTGTATTTGAAAGAGTTTAAATGAAAAAGGAAAATGAAGAAGGCCTTTTGATTATTTTATTGTTCTTTTAATGATATTTTAAATTCTTTGGGTTGTAGTGATAGGGATTAACCTTTTTTTGTATTGCACTGAATGGTGAGACAAGCATGCCGTTCCCCTCATGGTAAGCGATACAACCACTCATGATCAGTAGCAGAACCAAACAACACCTTGAATTAAAAGCAATGCTTGGCATTCCACTGCGCTCGCCATCTTGAGACGTAAGATGCTAAGTCTCAATATGGCCAGTTGATACTGTGGCTACAATATCCGTAAAACCGAAACACAACAGTGCATTTACACTGTTGTTTGGCGGGAGAAATAGATATTTCGGTGGATTACACATGAGAGACATACCACCAGTAAAATAATCTATTACTAATACTCATTTACACTAAAACGGTGAAGGAAAACATCGTGAGGAAACCTGCATACCATAGCGATTTATAAAAATTCTATGGTATGTAAGTCCACCAACCCGCACTAGGCCAGCGTGGTGGACTATATGGCCTAACCACTCTCAATCGGTAGTCGATTGTAGAGGAGGCCCGTGCCCTGCAGTGGGACGTATATGGGCTGATACAGAATACTCATTTAGTATTTACAAGTTATAGATTTTTACGTGAACATATAAAATAATACCTAAATGTATTTTTTTACAGTTTCATATTCAGTATATTATATCGTTTATTAATACATAAAGTCCCTTACACAACCCTACACATCCTACATAGTCGCAAGTGAGTCATCGAGGCGTTGTATCGGCCGGCACGGCGACTGCGGTCAGGCCTTATATTACACCGAACACATTCTATACACTGTGTACGCTTTGTTGACAAAATCATTTAAGATATAGAAGCTACGATGTCGGTGTAACCTGAGTTGAGATCTAGGAGCAATTTGGTTGAGAATAGACGATCAATTAAGAAAATGAAGAAAATGAATTCATGGACTTCATGGTTTGGTTTTGCAACTGTTATGCCATTTTTTTACAGACAAAGACAGCAAAACAGTTCTTATTGATGACTCATGGTTATGGACGATGATGGTCAAACTAAATTCGACCGTGGTCGAATGTAGACCTAAGCTGTCTAAACGATAGATATGACTTTTGCTAGATATGACGGTTTCCGTTCCGACCTGTGTATACATATGGCTCAACCGAAGATTTTAGTTATTTATTTATACTTTTCGTACATCCAGTTTATGTATACAAAACTATATGTAAATTATATACAAATTACAAATGACGGTCTCACCGGACTAATCACTTTCTAACAGACAACCATGCTATGAGGATATGAAAAAGAATTACAAAGGGACCTACAAATTTTTAGTAAAGAGCAATAAAAGCTATTTTTTGCGAAAAAAAAAAGCGTTAAATCAGCTCATTCCACATACATTTGAATTCAGGCTCCACGCGTTCCATTTCCCGCATACACAAAGCGTTACCGGCTTAATCGAACTAGTTTAACTCAATCAAGATTGTCAAATGCAAAATACGTACGACGTCGTCTGTGCGCCGAGTCACCGCTTTTGTGGGCTATGCTCTGGTTACAGCGTCATTTACAATTAGGCATTGTGATTACATTAGACGAAGCCCTTAGGTTAGTCTGAAATCTGAATGGAGCGTGAATACATTGCTGTAAACGTTTAGCAGTTCGATCGGTGAATTGAATAGAGCATGTTTGAGCAGATTTCTGTATGTATCAGCCCATATACGTCCCACTGCAGGGCACGGGCCTCCTCTACAATCGAGAGTACGATTCAGAGGTGTGCCCTGGGATTCGAACCCGCGACCACCGTGGACATGTTGGCAGTCGCGTCTAGTCCGTTTACCAATTACCAACAGGCCACCACGCACTTACGCACTTGAGCAGGTTTGTATTTGTAAATTAACTAAAGAAAGTTTTTAGGGATAATCTATTAAATATTGTTATGCTTGTAGAAATCTATCATTGCTTGGTAATTTTCGGGTACATCCACAGACAGCGCCGGATCTAGGTATTTTTCGAGGCGGGGCAAAAACTGAAAAATGCCGCCCCCCCTTGCCTTTTTTTTTTTTACTCTGGCCGGGCATTGTGGCGGCATTGCACCTGATGGTAAGTGCTAATGCCGCCCAGGCAGAGTATCCATTGGCATGGGACCGCCGTCCGATGGAAACAATTATGCCGGCCTGCTAAGGTGCCTCTTCTCACTACGGCGGAAGGACCCAGGATTGTAGGAAGGAGGGAACACGTGAGATGGCAAACAATTCCACAGCCTGACGGTGCGGCACAAAAAAGAATTCGAGAACCGTTTGATTCGCGTCGGGATGGTGTGGACCGTCAAGCTATGGCTTCGCAAGCCAGCACGCGTGATTCTGGTAAGGAATGGAGAGGAGGGGATCAAGTTGAACAATTCTTCAGAGCACTCACCATGATACAGGTGGTAGAACACGCTTAGAGAGGCGACATCCCTCCGGAGTTGCAGCGACTCTAAGTTGCTCGTAACGTCTGCATCATTCACAATGCGGATGGCCCGCCGATGCAATCCATCCAAGGCATCGAGCAGGTACTGGGCGGATCCATCCCAGAGGTGCGAGCAGTACTCCATACCCGGCCGGACCTGCGCTTTATATAAGCGACAAAGCTGACCGGGCGTGAAAAATCGACGCACCCTGTTCAGGACTTCAACCCTGCGTGATGTGGCAGATATTACGCCCTCGATGTGATTCCTTGGATTGAGATCACAGCGGATATCCACACCAAGGATACTCAGGTCATTCCGCACTGAGAGGGGAGTACCCTGCAGAATGGGGAGGGGAGAGAACGGGGATTTTTTGCACGTGAACGCACACACCTGAGTTTTCTTGGCATTGAACTGAACCATATTCTTGGAACCCCATGTAGAAATGAGATCCAAGGTCCGGTTGAGCTCAATGACAAGATCTTCACGTCCCCTCACAGTTTCGACTCGGCAACCCGGAGGCCTGCAGTGGTATCGCCCATGAACCGTGCTGTCATCTGCATAGCAATGAATGTTGCCAAGCGACAACATGTCATCGATATGCAGAATAAACAAGGTGGGTGACAGCACCGAGCCCTGTGGAACTCCGGCATTTACCGACATGAGCGCCGAAGCGTGTCCGTCAACGACTACACGTATTCTACGCCCATGCAGAAAGCCGGAAATCCACGAACACAGGTTGCCGGGCAAACCGTATGCCGGAAGCTTGGAAAGAAGACCACGGTGCCAGACCCTATCAAACGCCTTGGCTATGTCGAGGCACACAGCAAGAGCCTCGCCACGCCTGTCAATCGCCTCACCCCAGCGATGAAGGACAAACGCTAGAAGATCACCTGTTGATCGATATTGACGGAATGCGTATTGTCTGTCACTGATCAACGAGTGATCCTCCAGGTAATTTGACCAATTGAGCGTTTATGATCCGCTCCATGACCTTCCACATCACTGAGGTGATAGCGATAGGGCGCTAATTGGTAGGGTCCGACCGATCAGCCTTTTTGTGGATCGGTTGCACATTGGCCTCCCTCCAAGATTCCGGCACAACACCTGTGCGGTAGGACGCTCGGTAGAGGCGAGTCAGTGCAGGAGACAACTCGGCTGCACAAGCTCTTAAAATCACCGCTGGAATCCCATCCGGACCACTGGCTTTCCGCACATCGAGAGACCGTAACTCACGCCGCACATCACACAACAACAATTTTTATTTTAATCATAATCAACATTTTTAGCAACCAGACGGCCTTCGGGAAAGAACGTCATTTTACCACCATGTTAAGCATTTTTACACGCTTTATATTAGCGTCACTTTTGAGGGTTAACGTCACACACGTCTGTAGGCTTTGACTCTAGTTTTCCTACACGTGACCCCTGGGTAGTGCCAAATGAGTGACACAGTTCGTGGTGGTAGGACTTAAGTGTCCGTCTGGGTAGCGATCACCGTCCACGGGGCGTAAAGACCGTCATAGTGATCTGATAGTGATTTTGTACGTATTTTTGGTCGCTCTCGAAGGGAGGAGTGTTGACCCGCCGGCCAAAGAGACAGTACAGTACAAGAGCCCAATCGTGGTTAATCACCACGAGGGGCTGCCTCACCATGTCGCACATAATCTTGGGTAGGTACGTCGTGCCGGTTGGTGACCGGATGTGGCCGACCTTTAGCGACATGCTGACCCTCTCATGCCAGTGCCCATTCGGCCTACTTAATGCCCTGACTTTGGCTTCTCGATGCCTCTTCATCAAACCCATCCTATATACCTCATGACAGCGCAATTAAACAAAGCTGGTCTTTCAGCGGTGCATAACCCCACCATCGCGTTCACACGCATGGAGGGTCCCTCCTTCTCCGCTTTGTATTTGCACGTGAATCTTAGTTGCCTGAGCCGCATCGACGTGTGCCTTTACAGGTCTTACAACGGGGACGATTTCAATGCACATCACAAACTGTCGCTGGGCTCCTCCAAGACTGGTTCAGTCGTACATTTATCCTGGGCTGTTTAAAAAAACAATGGTGGTTGTATCATTGAGATAAAACGACGTATGGCGATGGCTAGAGGGGCAATGGAGAAGCTCAGGATAATATGGAGGAATACATTGGCTACTACAAAGGCTACTAAAGATCAGGCTTGTCCGAGCACTCCCGTATTTCTGTACGCCGCTGAAACATGGACGTTACGGGAGAAGAAAAATGTAGATTCCCTAGAGATGAGGTGTTGGAATGCTTGGAATATCAGGTCCGAATTCCACACAAACATTTCAAGAACTCGGCATTAAGTAGCGTCTTTCCTAGATAGTACGGCCCCGTATACTTCGAATATTCGGTCTCACGACGAATTAACGACTCCATAGAACGTCTTATGGTTAATAGGGCAGAGTAGACTGAAATAGACCTCGTGGTAGGACACCATACACATACATTTATATACATTATACGCACAGCGGCACAGATATTATGGCGGATATTATAAGGATAGCCTTGTCAGGCCTCAAAACTTCCAGGTCTAATTCAAACTCAATTTCCTAAAAACAGGGTGAATACAATACCTTTTTTTTAATCGATATCTACGGGGAGATCAATAAGGTGCATGTCGGGGTCTCCAGCTCTCTCTCTTCCAATCTGGCGCACGGGGACAATTATTGTCCGTACCGCATAGATTTTGCAGCCAGGCTGGATCCCTGAAAAAATCTATGAAGATTTTTTGCCGGCATACCGACTAAATCCATAACTAAATACCATCGCATTATTACGGACGATAGGCGATGCGGATGAGCGGGTAACACCTAGTTGACTCACCGTGCCACCCGGCGCACTTCCTAATATGGCTCCTCATAACTTAGGTAGGCGTAGATTTTCTCTGCAACGGACGCCCTAACCGTGGGCATCCGCTATGAAGCCACGAGTTCTGCCGCACATCTTAGAGTTGGCCAGCGACCCCAATGACCCCTATTAATCGCCTCTTACGACAGGCAAAGGAAACCGTGGAGGAATCTTGCCGCCCCTTGACCACTGGGTGCGTGAAAACAATAAATAACCAATTAAAAAAAGAAACAATATTCTTAGTAAGGAACTCTAAAGACTAAAATCAATGTTAATAGGTGTTTTTTCACATTTAAGCAAGATTTTTTTATAATGTATCACTATTAGAATATTTTATAATAGGTATCCAAGTATAGATATTTAATAAAGTGTTTATTATTAAATTGTCAACGTGGAGACGTGGGAACATATTACTGAAATATTTAAAATATTCTTAATTTTCAAACCCCATTTTTTCAGTGTGTAAAATATTGCCTTTTATTATTTCAGTAAATCAAAACCCAAAAACAAATGGCCCAGATTTGCCGCCCCTTAAAATCTGCCGCCCTAGGCTCCAGCCTACTATTAAATTCGCCACTGCCTGTACCACATAAAAGACGTTCGTTCTTCGTTCGGTTAATCAACTAACACTAACTAGTAAACACAAATTGGACATTTGAAACTAAACGTAATTGTTGACATGGATAAATTACATTCCAAATATTTAGTTTTCATCTCTTTTTCACGCGCCCCTATCGCATAATCACTAATTCGCGATTACATGACACGTTATTGATGAGTTTTGTAGTTGTCTCCCAAGATTCAATATGCCGCCCCCTGAACTTGCCGCCCGGGGCACAGACCCCGACTTGCCCCCCCCTAGATCCGGGCCTGTCCACAGAATGTAGGCTTTGAAAACTATAATAAAAGATGAGTAGAATGAAACGTTAGACGGATGACTAGTATGGAACATAGTTTATGTGAAAGAGATTAGGAATAAAAGTACTAAAGTTGGAAAGAATTAATAATTAAGATGCTTTAGTACGGAAGGACTAGAGGACGTTTAAGGATGATAATTCTTATTAAGACAATCCTTTAATTTGGCTCAAGACAGTACTATTCTCAAATAATAATGCCAATCACGTTTATTTATTGGTGGGACCCCGATTCATTTCAGTACAAGAAATATTTTCACAGAAGAAACAATGGGTACACTCACATTACCAGTAAGTATTAGTCAAAAGGCTGAATCCACAACTGACTGAATTCGAGGTTTTCATAATATTATGAATTATCCCTGACCTCATCAACCTCACAATTCACACTCCTTACTCCAACATCAGAAAACTGGCCGCAAACACCATTCGAAATTCAAAAACTATAATATTATAAAGAGAACGCTCAGAGATTTCAGGAAGTCGCCGCGCGATCAGTATTCATATCGTGACCAAATAAAACGTTGCATATTGTTTTGCTTTTCGAATTGGAAACCGAACTCTCGCTGCGCAGCGGACGCGGGCGTCTCACGCGCACCCGGCTAGAATATTAACTATTCCAAGGATCAATAACCTGTGTGCCGTGAATCCGTGTCGACAAACGGACACGACACACTGACAGTGCTGAGTGATAAAAGGAGTATTGTCTGGTAGGCTGTTACTTGGCTAGATTTACTCGAAATTTTCTATACACGGTTGAGATGGAAATTGTAATGAAAAATTGATTGATCAGTATTCCCGAAATAGTAAATGTCATCGGTCATAGAAAATTTCTTAAAACTATTATAAGTGTATGTTTTAAATCAATAATTAGTACCAAGCGAAAACGCAATTAAGCTAATAGCCCAATCATTAAAACAGTGCAGTATACACCCAAACTATAACAGCGTGCGTCATTTAGCCAACACGTTCACACAGTCTAGTCGGCAGTCGTAAAGCGCCCGCCAAGTCGGCATTAACAGCGGCTTAAATTCAATTCTCCTGCCAGAACTATTGACAGCGTCTGCAGCTGTAATTCATACGAATTACTTGCGAACAACTAAACGTGTGAGCATACTGTACTTTGTTGTTTATTTTTTTAGTTTGTACAAATGATCGGATCGGACATTTTAACGTATTTGCGATCGAAATTTGGGTCGAGTAATCTATGGTTTCGAATTATTAATTATATTGAAATATTCTACACGCTATCTCTATGGATAAAAACACACTACAGATATACATATTAATAAAATCCAACGGAAATGTACAAACTGCCACTATCAAGCTTATATTCTTCCATGTCCAAGGATTAGCAATGTATCTATCTCAATTTCCCAGTTTATTGTAGACTGGCCGGCCCGGCTCTGTCTTTTTTAAGAGGAACAATCCCGTCATACATGATTATAGCGTACCTTCAACCGTTTACACAGCGCACGCAACGGAAGCTCACAAAAGAAATAGATTTTCCCCATTTTAGAAACATTTTTCACTACTGCTCCGCTCCTATAGGTCATAGCGTGATGTTATATAGGTTATCGAATTCCTTGATAAATTACCTAGGTATACAATACAAAAAAATCAAATCAATCTATTAGGCCTTGAGATAAGCGGGCACAAACAAATAAACAAACTCTTCAGCTTTATATGTATACTACGAGTATTAATATAGATTTAATCAGTTGTACCTTTCCAGTATCTAAACTAATAGTTATTTTGCCCTTACGCCTTACGCCAAAACAATAACATAACCTACCGATACAACCAGTCTGTACGCAACCCAACATATAATTAGACGTCATAATACGCAACAGAAATCCAAATTAATATCACAAATAGGTAATTACAGCCGCGGCAATGATTTACGAAGCCATTAGCGTGCAAGGGCGATTGTAAATTCAAGTTTTGGCTCAATTTATTTGCAGTAGTGTTGGTGATTGTTACTACTGCGAATGGACTGCTCGCCAGTATATTCGGACGGCTTTGAAAGTGGTACACGCATTACGCTTGCTTCTATTATGGGTAGGTAGGAAAATTCTACTTTCTATTGTTACGCGTGATGTCGAGGGGAAATAGAATTGGTGTTTGTTTTTATTGCCTAAACCATCGGATGACTTTGAAAGTGGTGCACGATCACGCATGCTTTCGTTCTGGGTAGGCCAAAGATATTCACGTTTTATTCTTTCAATGAATGTCATAAATAGAAGAATTACGGTTGACATTTCCTTTCGTACTTCAATTATAAATTAGAAAGAAGAAAGTAATTATTTATGAAAAGTCGAGTTTGGACCAGTAAGTACTTTATGTAATATACTTTTGAATAAAACTTATATATTCCTGTGAGTTGGCCACCAAATGAAACTATATCGATGAATAGGAGATCGTTTTTGTTGTATAGCCCTTCGGATATATAGATACTTAAGGGATTGTGTATCTTATTAACTTATGGCGTTTTGAATGGGAAGTGGAAAATGATCACTAACTACTGAGTTCTAGCTGTAGTAAGCAGAAAGCAGCTAGGCTCTACCACTTCTAAATAAATAATAGTTTAATAAACTAAAACACATTAGTAAAAGACCCAACTAAAAAAATAAAATAATAATTGATGTAATGAGATAAAACTTTTATTTACGGATTTCATCACGGATATAATTTAATTTTTACACGCGATATAAACAACGCGTAAATAATAGTTTTATTTCAATGTGTAACGTTTGCGTAACGAAACCATTATGACGAAAATAGTTTATAATTAGAAAATGGAGTGAAATATATTCATTTGGTGGTTGAAAATCTAGAGTGCTTGAGGACAATGGTAAATTAATTGTGAAGTCTGTTATCCCCTAAGACGCCAGGCTCTCTCTATCGTAGACAATTCCTGTGCTCTGCGCCCTGTATTAGGATTACGATGATCTAATTTATACTAACTGGGTGGTAGTGGTTGGTCTCTTAAGTGAGTAGCCGGCTGGTTGGGTACCATCGCAATGTCTATTTCTCCCGCCAAACAGCAGTTTAAATGCACTGTTGTCTTTCGGATTCAAGGACATTTTAGCCAGAGTAATTACTGGACATATTGAGACTTTACATCTTATGTCTCAAGATGGCGAGCGCAGTAGAATAAAAAGCATTGCTTTGTAATTCAAGGTGTTGTTTGGTCATGCTACTGCTCAGGAGCGGTCGTATCGCTTACCATCAGGCGAACGGCATGCTCGTCACGCCATTCATTGCAATAAAAAAAAAACTAAATAGAGATTATTTAAAAATATCCAGAGTTGTTTTTCCAATTCTTTATCCGCGGATTAAACGTTTATACCGTGAAATAATTGCGTAAAATAAATATTATTATCCTGTTTGTTATCAGACATGTTTAAGGAAACAGTGTTTGGTAAAATTTGTCCTGTTGTTCTGTGAAATAACATATTTTTTGCTTTTTATGTTCTACATGCGTTATTTTCATAAACCGAAATAACGAGTAATGGTTTCTTACATTTACGTGAATGTAACACATTGAAATAAAACTATTATTTACGGATTTGGTCTAGTCCGCTCCATGACCAAGAAAGCTGTAAAGTAATAAAAATTGTTCAATTGTGATATTAAAATTCATTACGATTAAGTTTAGTTTAATTCCTTTTTGTTAAAAACTCATATTTTTAACTCTTTGATATATTATACAAAAGTATATGTATTTTGTCACAGGTGCCGCAACTATGGACAAAAATGATATTCTACAAAATCCATTAATATAAATAATAATTGTTTTGTAATACTTGAAGAGTAGAGCCCGCAATCTTACATTTCAAACTTAAACATCCATAAAATTATGCCTCATTCCCAAAAGAGATAGGTGCTAGTAGGACATCCACGTTTCGCCTTGTGTTCCGTCCCACTACATAATACCCCTATATCGCCTTATCGGACACAAATTCCTGACTCCGGGCTAATAATGAATAGAAAAATCTAATATCACTTTGCCCGACCCGGGATTCGTCCCTGAGACCTCAGCTTTGCAATTATACCTTAGTACCACTGCGCCACCGAGGCAGTCATCTCAAACCCTACCCACTATCGGCCGATGCCAATAATCAATCGAAAAAAATAGATTGAAGTCAATCTGGATTGTTTTCTACTTTTCGATTGGTCTCTTGTTATTTTGTCATAGTTTTTTCACTACTCAGATTGATTATTGGCAATATAGTATCAGAAAAAAGATTGAGCTGTCAATCTAAAACGGCAAATTTTGGATTGGGATTATTTATTGGCAGCGGCTGTATATGAGTATAATTGAAATTTAAAATCCACAAATATCAACGCATTAACAAAACTAACAGACTATTAATAAATCACAAAGGTGTGCTCCACTCCGCCTCGTTTCATAACAAATGGACTTGTGCGTTTTATTTTCGCTTTCTGTTGATGTTTACGTCATTTTAAGCGCGGGATGGTCGGCGGACAAGTCAATTAGGTCATTAAATTTCTTTATAGATTTATTATTATTTTATCACTCTCATAAATATTGGCATGCTTTTGGTGTTTCCTGAACACATTTACATTGACGAGTTGAGTCAGATAGTATTAGAAAAATAGTTCACTTTTTGATAGATGATCATGACAATAACACAATAAATCTAGGATCAATCGACTCGATGTTAATGCATTGCAACTCAAAACTGTACTGTGCAGTACTGTATCAGCCCGTATAAGTGCAACTGTAAGGCAGGGGACTCCTCTACAATTTTTATCATCATCACTTAGTTTGGCATACCTATATAATTTCTAATAGACAAAATCGATATTTAAAATAATCCTTGAAAACGCATCTTCGAAAAATCATTTTTTTTCTCCCTTCACATCAACAATAATAAAAAAACGTGCTAAAAATAGCAGACATTAGCAGAAAAAAGAAATAAAAAAATAGTTGCATTTCACACGAAGCGACGGCGGCTAATCGGATGGCGGGAAGTCTCTATTAGGACGGTGACGCGACTCGCGATAATTGAACCCTACCTCCGCGTATACTGGGGCTAGAGAGACAGCGAGTGAAAATGTTTTTTTTTTAAATTTTGTATTATGGCATATAGCTCGTAGAACCGATGGCCGTTGGGGCCGAAAGGTTCTTGACTGGAGGCCACGTACAGGCAAGCGAAATGTCGGACGCCCGCCTACAAGGTGGACGCACGATCTGACAAAGTTTGCAGGAAGTCGCTGGATGCAGGCCGCTTCCAACAGGTCATTGTGGAGATCCTTGGGGGAGGCCTATGTTCAGCAGTGGATATCCTATGACTGAGATGATGATGATGATGCCATGAATAAACATGATAATGGAAAACCCATCAAAGTGACCACCTAAACTTCTAAAGAGACTACAACTATCCTATAAAACATAGTTTTTCTTTATCCAGTTGTAGAACAAATTTGGGTCAAAATGCTCCGTTGAATCGCATAGTTAGGACTTATAACAATCTAAACTGCAGTGGCACCGTTGATATTTTCCATGTGGACAGTGTTATTAAGGTACGACATATGTGTAACACCATGTTTTAAAATTAACAATGTTTCCTATAATTGTTCTAGTTTTATTTTAAGGCTCGCTTAGATCTCATTGTTTGATGTAATTTCTTTATTTTAATTTCTTTATTTTAACTATGTTATATGGTTTCGAAAATTTTATCATCTAATACTTAAAATGTCTCTAGATTATAATCATTATTTCTATTTCTATTTTGTAATACGTTCTATTCAATTTTAGTTAATTTGTTTTAGATTAAGTTGTGCTTTTGTATTGTTAAATAAGATAATTTGTAATGTTGTCTGTATACACCTATAAAGGCTCGTCACCTTGCACAATACCTGAATATAAAACAACATGTAATTTTATCGGTGGCGCACCGATGGTGTATCGATTTGATAAATAAAAAAAAAATAAACAACTTAGAATATGTCCAATAACACGTTTCTTATTGTCTCTTTTAAGGGGAAGACACTATACATACACGCGAAGTGTTCTTTTTCACTAGCACTCACTGCACTATGTTTCACTAACTGTTCAGCACTAACTCGAAAGGTTTTGTCTTTTTCAGTCTCTCTAAGACCGATAAAATGAAAATGAAAATAATTTATTGAATCCATTAAGATGTTTTACATCATTTAGGTTCAGTTATTTATTTTATCTACCACCCGGTTCGGAAAGCGGTTTTCACTAGAGAAGAACGGGCAAGAAATTCTCGTGTTGCTCTTTTCAGTTTACAAGTTGTTAATTATTACAAAGTTTCAAGTGGTTTAAATCAGAGCAGGTCATTAATAAATTGTTATAATATTAAAAAATAGTGATTGAAGATAGCGATCCTGAATATTATTTAGATATATATGAAAAGATTATTTGAATACATAGCTATGTATTTTTCATTAACAAAGCATATCTAACCCAGGTATAAGTAATTTTATCTGAGCGCAATAAAAGCTTCTAATGCATTAAATATAAAAAAATAAAAATATTTAGTTCATAACAATATAAAATATTTTAATCTGACTCTAGATGGACTAGAGTCTAGATCATTTCGGCTTACATACATATTTTTCATTGGTTTCGCGTCTAAATTGATTCTGCAACTTACCTGTAACAAAAATAAAACAAATTATTAGTTTTGAAACAAATCATATGTAAAAGGTCTTTGAAGAGATATATATAAACAAAAAACAAATAAAAATGAAATCACAGTTGAGAACACAGAATCTGCTATTAATTGTAGTTATTTCATTGATGTCGATGATTGTAATGTATTAATTTTGCTTGAATGTAAAAGGACATTATCAAATCGCTACCGCCTGTGGCGCAGTGGCCGCATTAAATCAATTTATATTTTATTCCAAACTTGGACCAGTACAGTCAATTCTGCTAAAAGCTAGAAATAACTTAAATCCTAAATGACCGAACAACGTTCGAATTGTTTGTACATTTAGTGTCTTCCTATGTTAGGTTACACACAGTTCAAAATAGTTTCGAACTAATAATTAAAAAATCATCTAAATCAGCTCATACACGTGTCAATACTGGGCACGGATATTCTATGGCACGGACCTCCTTTACAATGGAGAGAGTACGATTAAGAGGGGTTAGGTTTTATAATCCACCACGATGGCCTAGTGCGGGTTGGCGGACTAATAACAATTCAAAATGGTATATTAAAAATAAATGATTAATTTCATTTGTGACCGGTTGAATGAAAATGAAAAGATAATGATGATGCAGTACAATCCAAACAATACCGACGACTTGAAAAGAGTGGTGGGTAGCGGTTGAATGAGGACTGCTCAAGATGTCTCTGTCGCTCGGGGAGGCCTACGTCCAGCAGTGGACGGCGATAGGCTGAATATACACTATAAATAATAATAATAATAAATACACCCAACGTCACATACACAGTCCTGAGACCACACTAAGATCGAGTCTTGTGTCGTAGGTGCTTGTGCTTGTGGTTCACACAAACATTTGTCTTGCTGCGGGGATCAAGCCCGCGGCTTCTATTTCACAGCCGGCGTCTAACCAATTGCACTACGGATGGAGACTGTCCCACCCTCACACCCACCACTGTAACTCCTGTCAGCCAGGATCAACAGTGGCACGCAAAGTAATGACACCGAGCATTGAAGCTCGGCGAGTCTCCGGGAATGTCTAACTTGTCTTTAACCCGCAACGAAATTAATCAGAAAGTTAAATGAATAGGAGGAGTTGGAAATAAATTATTGTCCACTTCCCTCCGTGCAAAGCGGGTGACAAAACATTGAACTGAAGAGGTAAATAACCTCGCAAAAAGACTTTTACAGCTGGAGAAGCCAGCTGTAAAGCACCACGGATCAAATCATTATTACATTTAAATTGGACCTGTTATGTGAACTGTTATGCTTGATTCCAGTAATAGGTATGGCAAAAACGCCGGAAAGCACGGAAGTTCTTTCTAGTCTCTACAAGGTCCATGTAGTATACAACTCCAGATGATATTTGCATACTATCTAGCATGGTTTTACGCTCATTATGCCAAAAACTATACTCCCAAAGTATATGATGCGCCGACTGCTCATACTTGCAATTAGGTGTTGAACATGGACACGCAGGCGACGCAACAAGCCTAAAAGAGCATTGCGGATGCTGTCAAAAATTATATATTTACTGGTGGTAGGTCTCTCATATGTGAGAAGCCATCTGGGTAGGTACCACCGCAATGTCTATTTCTCCCGTGAAACAACACTGCTTAAATGCACTGTTGTATTTCGGATTGAAGGACATTGTAGCCAGAGCAACTACTGGACATATTGAGACTTAACATCTTATGTCTCAGGATGGCGAGCGCAGTGGAATATTGCTACTGTTTATGAGCGGTCGTATCGCTTACCATCAGGCGAACGGCTTGCTCGTCTCGCCATTCAATGCAATAAAAAAAAATAAAAAAAATATGTACATATAAGTAAAATAATGCAAAAGCCGAGCACAACTGTTAGTACTCTAACATAGTGTGCCATCCCAAAGCCCTAGATGTGATGTAACCGTATATTGAAATAGGATAGTCCAAATAACTAATTGGTGCCAAAACGTTGACAGCGGCCTGACACGACATTGACACGAGTATTCGACAGCGCCCTGTTGCGTGCTCGTGTGACCGCCGATAAAAAGGAATTCTATTGTCTATGCTTTAGTTTGATAGCGGGGATTAAATTGATTGTGTCTATACAGAGAATAAAGTTACTGATGGTAGGTCTCTCGTATGTGAGAGGCCATTTGGGTAGTTACTACCGCAATGTCTATTTCTCCCGTCAAACAGCAGTGTAAATGCACTGTTGTGTTTCGGATTAAAGGACATTGTAGCCAGAGTAACTACGGGATATATTGAGACTTAACATCTTATGTTTCAGTATGGCGAGTGCATTGGAATACCAAGAATTGCTTTGTAATCCAAGATGATGTTTGGTTTTGCTACTGGTCATAAGCAGACGTATCGCTTACCATCAGGCGAATGGCAGGCTGGTCTCGCCATTGATAGCAATAAAAAAATGACTATATACGTCCGTAGCTGAATGCAGAGCTTTTCTACAATCGAGAGGACAAACGTCATAGATAGCCTAATTTGCAACGTTAATATTTTTGTTACCTTTATACTCGCGAAACAAGCAACTATAATAAATAATTGAGCATGTAAAGGAACACCGCTGAATGTTAGGATTTCGGACTTCTGCACTATTACAGCCATCATACTGACTAAGAACCCCTCATTGTTTTTGTCAGCCTCCGTGGCGCAGGCGGTTAGACGCCGCGTGTAAACTGAACGTAAAAAGTGTAGTTTAATAGATACATTCTTTAACTGCCCAGTCTTTCACGTTCTCATCAATCCCTCCAATAGTTGTCTGGTATGGATTGCCTAAGTGTGACAAGACCGCCATTTGTACTTGTTGCAACTTGTTGGCATATTACTATTTAAACTGTATTGTTACATATGTAAAAAAAAACAATAAAAATAAATAAATAAATACTTTAATACCTAAATACCACAATGTTCCCACATAAAATAAATTTTCAACAATAATCTCTCAACGCCGCGTCGCTTTACAAATAAACATTCATTAATTATTCAACACAATAAATTCAAGAAGCGTTCGAAACACGAGAGGGTGACGATTGTTGACGAAAATTATGTAAACTAAGTGCCATTCGATACCAAGTATTTGCTTCATATAAATAATTTATTAGCTGGAATTCATTGAGTGCTTGGTGGCCAGCTGGTGATGAAGAACACGCGGCTGTCAACATATTCACGGTGGTCGCGGGTTCAAATCTCAGGGTACACCTTTGACTTTTCGGACCATAGCGATATGAATTTCTATGGTATGTAAAATAAGCCAACACGCACCAAACCCAGAGTGGCGGCCTACATGGCCTAAATCCTCTCACTCCTTCTCTCGATTATAGAGTAGGCATGTGCTCTGCAGTAGGATGTTTAAATGTATATTGTATATGGGCTGATACAGATTTCATTAAGGTATTCTAGGAGCAGATATTGTAAACAAAAGTTTTGCGCTCGTATTAGTTACGCAGGAATTCAGAGCAAGAGGGAAGATAGTGTGATTGATTGAGTGACAGAGATAGAAACATAATTTGTGTAAGATGCCGTAGTTTTCTGTTACAACCATTGACATGAATATGCTTAACACCCTATTTTCGGATTGTCAGCTCTAGTGCTTAAATAAGTCAATGGCTAGAATTTAATGTAAACAATTCGTGCAATTTTCCCGAGTAATTTATTCGATGGTCATGAAATGTAATTAACACACATACTCGACATGCATACTTACTTTTGCATTATATTATGTAAAAATGTTTATTATTTTTAATTAGCGCCGCATATTCAAATTTGCATTTCATTATGGTTATTTTTTCTTTTTTGTTATGGTTTTGCACTTCTTGTGCATACAGCCAGTGGTACGTGTATAATAGCTAAGCCTAATCTGTATGAAACATAGAGTATACATTGGAGTTTTAAAACATCAAATTCGAAGAAAAGATTTTTAACAAACATTACCTTATTAACATTACTTTCGTTACTTTTAGTTAATAAAATATCCGAAAATGTAGAATACTACAAAGTAAAAATATAATAAAGGGCAGTTTCATCAGAAATAATTTATAGAGTAAAACCAACAGGGTCATCAGTGTTCGCATCAGAATTATTTATTTTGTACGGATAAAAAATAAATTAAAACACAATTAACCTGAGCTCTGGCAAAGTAAAACGATTTTATATCGATTCTGAATATCGATTAATGCATTAAAACGTTTGGAACAGTTGAAACATTAGCAGCGAGTCTCACATAGCCGCCAGCGTCCATTAGGCCGAACACATGTATTGTTTTCGCGCGTTCTATTGTCTCTCTAAATACTCAAAAAAAAAAAACTTATATGACGCATCGGTCGTTAGTGGTCGTCTGTACCATTTAAAATAAGAATAGTCCATTATAATTAGATCTTTCAGTATTGTCAAATGGCATAACGTTGTAAGTTGAATTTGGAAGTGTCTTTTTAGGACGCAATATTTTGGTGTAGATAAAAAAAAAGCTTTTTTGAGGAATGTATACATGCGTTTTGCTGTAGATAGATTGTTACGAATGGAATTAATCATTCTTTTTGCGTAAAAAACTACGAGAAAACGATCTGGCATCTGAATGAGAGATACGTACTTTTATTACTTTTTTATATCTTTCTACGGAATTCTGTATCAAATATGGAAAAGGATAGTTGAATATGATAAAGCTTAAATTGTATAAAAATTTCCACGAATATGTTCTCGCTTTTTGTAGGTTGTAATTAAAGTCGTATTTGGAAGTTGGAACCGGAGTGACAAATTACATTGTAATACTTTATATTGTATTTCATCCGCCAATATTAAGATGTTTAGGAACAAAATGCCTGCACAAAATATTGAAACAATACAAGCTTCTTGTGGATTGAATTATAGCCCTGGTGAAATTATTTTGAGAGAATAAGAGATGAAAACACAGGAATCTTCAACCGCGACATAGCATGTATCATAAATCAGCAGCAGACAGCTAGATATTAAAATCAGTAGTCATGTCAGCTCAAGTTTGAATTTCACAAGCAAAATTAACTTAAAAAAATCTTGACACTAAATTTTTATATATTTTTTTTGTTTTTACTAATTATCTAAGGCAATGTTTTTGGGTAACTGTAATTTTTCATTATTTGTTTAACATTGTATTTCACGCCGTGGTCACATAAAAATATATCCGCATTTAGCAAGCGATTTAATGTTTGTGTTATTTACACGTATTTATATATGTAAGCTACGTTGGTGATCCAAATAAAATAAACATTGACAACAAAACAGTACCATAAAAAACAGAAAATTCAAACTTAATGGTTGTGCCGCTACCGTTGCGTTTAGTTGTTCGTTACCGGTATTTAGTGCAAGTGTTGTAGGTCTTTTTTCACGTGCCAGTTGTATTTATAGTGCCGGTGGGTATCGCCGGCGTGCGGTTCCCGAATGCCGATGCGCAAGTAATGTGGAACGGTGACGTGTCAATCCGCACTGGACGGTTTTGTCGTCTGGCGGGCGATGGCTACTCAACGCGCGAATTCGATATTTTAGACTTAGTATATTGTACAACACGGGTACTGTTACACTGGTTGGTGGGAATTAATGTTCCTTTTTCTAAAAGGCGACACGTCCTAACACAGTGACAGCTGTCGAAATTGTGACAGGTCGTGTGCAATATATTAAAAAAACGTTTAAAAATTAGTTTGAAAGTTATGAGTTGTCCAATGAAATAAAACAATTTTGCATATACAAAGATTTTACCTAGAAACACGAACACATTTATGGGCCAAAGCTTCATTGTAAATAAATTCGTAAAATAGCTTTTCAATACTGGTGGTAGGTCTCTCATATGTGAGAGGCCATCTGGGTAGGTACCACCGCAATGTCTATTTCTCCCGTGAAACAACACTGCTTAAATGCACTGTTGTGTTTCGGATTGAAGGACATTGTAGCCAGAGCAACTACTGGACATATTGAGACTTAACATCTTATGTCTCAGGATGGCGAGCGCAGTGGAATGTTGCTACTGTTCATGAGCGGTCGTATCGCTTACCATCAGGCGAACGGCTTGCTCGTCTCGCCATTTAATGCAATAAAAAAAAAAAAAAAAAAAAAATAGCTTTTCCATGAATCTCGATAGATATTTTGAATCCGCTTCATAATGTTTGACGCAATGCGCTACCCTAGCCGTGATGCTAGTCGCTGTAGCTAGCTGTCGGTAGACAGGTTTCGGTCCATCTCCGGACGTCTAAGCCCGCCCTCAGGAAGTATCCCAGCACGCTCGGACGCCCGCAACGGGTGTCCTTAATCTTGCTAATTAACATTAAATATTTAATAATTAATATTTAATATTTAAATATTTAAAGTGCGTGGTGGCCTGTTGGCTAACGGACTAGACGCGGCTGCCAACATGTTCACGGTGGTCGCGGGTTCGAATCCCAGGGCACATCTCTGACTTTTCGGATTCATGTGTGTATAGTCAATCACCACGCACTAAAACGGCGAAGGAAAACATCGTGAGGAAACCTGCATACCGTAGCGATTTATAAGAATTTCTATGGTATGTAAGTCCGCCAACCCGCATTAGGCCAGCGTGGTGGACTATATGGCCTAACCACTCCCAATCTTACTCTCGATTGTAGAGTAGGCCCGTGCCCTGCAGTGGGACGTATATGGCCTGATACAGTACAGTATTTAACAGGGACAATGTACACGGTTTTATAGCCTTGTTTGTCGAGAAACGTATTGTGATTGAAAGCTAATGAGAAGGGATCTCACTCTTGAAATTATTGTATGATAATTTATGACCGATCGATAAATATTTTGACAGCCTCCGTGGCACAGTTGGTTAGACGCCAGCTGTGAAACGGGAGGCCGCGGGTTCGATCCCCGCACCGAAAGGTATGTGAGTGTCCCTGGCCTTCCAGGGCGAAGAGCACCCTGATTTACGTCTGCGTAATCGCAGGACAAGTATGCCTGCTGACATCTCTCTTTTCATCCAAATTGAAGTCCATTGATGAACATAGTCTATCTGCTTGTATTTTTTTCTCCTGTGAATGGCGAGACGAGCATGCCTTTCGCCTGATGGTAAGCGATAAGACCGCTCATAAACAGTAGCAAAACCAAATAGCACCGTGAATTACAAAACAGAGCGCGGTCAAATGCCAAGCATATTCGACCGCGCTCACCATCTTGAGATGCAAGATGTTAAGTCTCAATAATATGTCCAGTAGTTACTCTGGCTACAATGTCCTTCAATCCGAAACACTACAGTGTGTTTATGCTGCTGTTTGGCGGGAGTGTTATTTCATTGGTACTTACCCAGGCGGCCTCTTCCATATGAGAGACCTACCACCAGTATATATACGTATATACTAAATTAATACACAACGTTCAACAAAACGCGACTATCAATCGTTGTTGGACGTACACTCCCACGTTGGCTACCGTCCCTGCTTACTGCTTCGTCATATCAATTGAGATGAAGTGCTGTCTTACTCTCGGATTACCAGACTAGATTAAACTGAATACATAAATTCACGCCTTTTTCCCAGAAGGGGTAGGCAGAGGTGCTAGGACACCCACATTTTGCCTTGTATGTTCCGTCCCACGATGTAATAGGTGGCGAGCTTATCGCCGTATAAAAATCACAATCCAAACAATCCTGGCCCTGAGCTGATACTGAATAGAAAAATTCAATATCATCCAACCCGGGTTTCGAACCCGAGACCTCAGCTTTGTAACCGTACTCTAGTACAACTACGCCACCGAGGCAGGAAATAAAACTCAGTAGATTAAACTATAAGACGTGTTTTTTTTATTAGCAGACAGGTCTCCTTATGGTAAGTGATCACTGCCGCCCATGAACATTGACAGCGCTTTGATCTCGCATGTGTCGGCCCATCAAATCAGGAGAAGAGTGGGAAGGAAGGAAGGATGGTAATTCTCACTCCCCCAATGAAACACAACAGCCAAACTGTCGCCTCACGTAGATTTCCTGTGAGACAGTGATACCGCCGTGGACAATCCTGGCCATTTATTATAAATATAATCAGATATTTCTTTTTTAATGTTTTTTTTAGCCCCGTGTCATTTCCTTATCATACATGAGACCTAAATGAAACTTTATATAAATACAAAATATATAAACGCAGAACAATTAAAATATAATATGTTATTTAGATTTCGATAAATCGCTTTCATCATATCAGCCACAGGAAGTCCACTGCTGAACATAGGCCTCCCCCAATGATCTCCACAATGACCTGTTGGAAGCGGCCTGCATCCAGCGACTTCCTGCGACCTTAGTCAGATCGTCCGTCCACCTTGTAGGCGGGCGTCCGACACTTCGCTTGCCTGTACGTGGCCTCCACTCGAGAACCTTTCGGCCCCAACGGCCATTGGTTCTACGAGCTATGTGCCCGGCCCTCTGCCACTTCAATTTGCCAATCCTATGGGCTATGTCGGTAACCTTGGTTCTCCTACGGATCTCCTCATTTCTGATTCGATCTCGTAGGGAAACACCGAGCATAGCCCGCTCCATGGCTCGTTGAGTGACTTTGAGCCTTTTAATGAGGCCCACAGTGAGAGGCCACGTCTCGGTGCCGTATGTATGTATGTATGTAAATCGCTTTAATTGTCGAGTATATAAAAACAAATACACAAACCCTTCGCATAAAACAGATTAACACTACGTTCTTATATCATATCGTTGTTTAACAGTTAACAAAAACGTATACTCAAAATAAAATAAGAGATTAAAACGATACAAAATAAATTACGATCATCATTATCAATAAAAACCACACCGCGAAGAGTTATTTAAAAATGAAAACATTCTCAACATAGTTTCATTAATCTATTACACAAACAAATATTTATAAATATTGCGTTCCATTTCACGCATTCTAACAGCTGATTAAAAAAAAAAACAAAAGTCTGTTCGTTCGCGCAAACGTGGAAAATCTTAATGAAAATCGTACCAATTTATCTTCTCCTGTGTGTCAATGCAAAATGAACTTTATTACATTAAAATTAAGGTTGTTACGTGTGTTTGGATTTTGTTGGTAGAATTTGATCCGAGTGGACTGTATGACGTAATATTTGTCGTGAGAGAGCGCATCTGTGCGTAAACACGTTAAACTGCACGGATTTGTCGTCACGTGTATATTTATTCTAACAAAACACTACAATATTCAGCGTGAGCTGTGAAGAGTGTTGAGAACTCACCTATATTAGAAGATATTTTATTTAGATAAGTTAAAAGTTTAAAAAAATCCACATCATATTTTTCAGACAATGACCTAAGTTTTTACGTAGGTGTATGGAATTGTGAAAATTAGTTTAATAAAATCCTAATTAATTTAAATACAATGCAACGCACAATATTTTTTAGATGGTGTTAGAAAGGATTCTTTAATAAAAGTTTAAAAATAAAATTGCTATAGCAACAAAATGTTAAAAAACGTCTCCAGATCTATTTGACTGACAATGTATCAATAGTTGCACAGGACATTAACCCAAAATTGATGCCGCAAAAACTATAACAAAGAGCTTGACGAGTGATATGGCTGAGTTAGTACTTTTAGAATACCTAACGTGCCCAAACTGATGAGATGAGAGAACAAAAACTGATGAGATTTATCTCTGTCACTGATAAATTTGAATTAATTTCTTAGTCGAGTCAAAACCCAAGATTGAAAGGTTTTTAATTGTTTATCTTATTTGAGTAATGATCAGTTATTCAGTAACATTTTTTTTACATCATGTATTTTTATGAACATTGCTTTGTATGACGACTTCTAGATAGGAAATAACTGTTTGCGTTGATTTAAATTAATATTTGAACCTCAAAATTGTTCCTTTCTTATAGAAGTTGTGTTGTCTCGTAGTTTAGTGACTAAGATATATAACTAGGCACTGAGTCGCGTGTGAGTATTGCAGAATATTAAGTTTTATAAGATCCTAACTTCGATTTTCAGGTCAAGTGAACTTATTATCTGAGTTTTTCTTACAAAGTAGCATCGCTCAAGATCGAAACAATCAGTGCTATGTAATGGTCTTCTATCTAGCCTCTAAGAATTCTCATTTGATTATATTTTGGTATATGAGTTGCTACATAATGTTGATCTGTTTTGTAATGTTACAAAAACGTATATGAACCTTAGTAGGCGATTCAGAAACCACTAATACCTTTCAAACATACAATCGTGCACCAACGTAATACATAATCTAATTACACACTACTCACAACGCATCAAAAACAATGTATCATATACATTAACACATCAATAAAGAACGCTAACAGTCGCGCCGACACAAAACCGTTAATGCACGGAACACTAATCGTTTGAAACGCCAGACTATTTTGTGGGCAGTGGTAGACAAATGAACCGTTGATAACTCTCGTATGTTATTGTTACGGTAGCTTCGAGCTGTCGTATCTTTATTTAGAAATACGTACGGTAGTAATTGTTCTATAGGTGGTACTTTGGTTTCGGCGGTAGATGGCGCTTTTACGTATTCAAAAATATCTGTGGTGCATTGAAACTTCATAGGGTGGTAGGAGACAAAACTAACACAAAATGAACTTTTACCTTAAAAAATACCGCCACGCAAATGTATTATGCATATATGTAATTGGCTCTAACGACAAAAATTGATAAAACTTAGTTCTGATTATAGGAGTAGCGAAAAAGTCCGAAAATTATAGTTCCCGTAAATTTTATGCGTACTTTATAGATTTTCTTATAATTTGGAAATATTAAAAAACTAACAACCTAAATTTACTCATGGATATTGAATTAAATAAGGAAGTCCAAGTAATGTTTCTTACGGATTTCGGTGATGGAATAAAGCAACCATTATTAAAGAAAGAATGTAATTGTCGACGATTTGCAACTTAATTTTTTTATTACTGTAAGGCGAGTTGCTTATTCCTTTGCCTGTTCCACGCTATAAAAAAAAAACAATTCGTGAACTTCCAACCCAAAGAGTTGTGATTCGATTTAAAAATGTTTTAAACGATAAAATAACTGCCACTTCGGTCTGGTGACAGGCAGTAAAACGTTTTATGGGCTCTACCGGGAAACGAAACGTTTTCGTGAGTGAAAAGAGAGATGACATTTATGTTCTTATTGTTTATGGCTTTTCAATCCGCGGCTTTTGATTTGTGTTTGATTCGTTCAACAAGTTGTGCTAAGTGATGGAAAATATTATATCGGTTTATTAAATTATAAAAAAAAACAAATCTTAATTATGTTCGCTTCTAATTACATTTTAGGACGAAAAAAGCTTATTGAACGGTGAGTGGTATTATAACAACAACTTTTATATTTTCAACTTAAGTGTTTCTTTACTTTATTCAAAAGAGTTGACGACAGCCAATTGACACAACGTATTCAATAAATCAGAACTCTATTAAAATTTCTCAATATATGCAGTTTTTGAGGTTCGATGTATGAGGTCACAGTTGTGGTTAAATCCGTCGAAATCATAAATAAACCTTTTTGCATACGCTTAGAAATACGACGCTAGTGGGACCATGATATATGACGATATAAGTCAGGACGGGTGATACCATACAGAAAGTTATTTTAGATATGTTTTATTGGTTTAGTGTTAATATACTTGGGCTACAGTGGTATTGAGGCTAAATTTTGCGGAATAGCAATTTGTGGTACTTTTAAAAACGAATGTATTGGCAATTAAATATTGTTGAATTACGTGAGTAGGTTTTAAAGGCCAATTCAATAACCATTTTTTATTACCATTGGTTGTATGTCAACCTAGATAAGTAGATATATTTTGAATTTGAACTTAGGTCACTAGAGCATAATAGTATCATTAGATTGTATTTAAACAACTGAACTAGGAGCTCCTATAATAACAACATAAATAAAACAAAATGATTCAATATGACATCACTTCTTTACTACATGAATAAATATTTATAAAGTTGATGTTTATTGCCTAATGTGACATCACTACGGGAAACCTCAGTTAACTTGTTGTATTACCATGTCATGTAAACAATGCGTAGTTACAAAACGTTTTTTTATAATTTTAGTGCAGCTTTGCAACCTGGGGGCACAATCAATCACCGTCGTTAATCGTTATAAATACTACCTTTATACAATCATAAAATAAAATATAACTTAATTCTGAACCAACAGAAGTAAATAATACTCACTGGTGGTAGGACTGTCATATGTAAGTGAGAGGCCAACTGGTTAGGTACCACCACAATGATAAATTTCTACCGTCAAACAGCAGTGAGTGTTCCGGTTTGAAGGACATTGCAGCCAGAGTCACTAAATATTATTGATTTAATCTTAAATACTGTTGCCATATTTTTCTTTTTTAATAAGATCTTCCACGTATTCACCAAATTTGTGGTTATAGTAAAATATCGCTCAGTCACAGTGCCGGCTCATTTGATTCCGTGATTCAGTACAGATCGATGTATCATAAACATTCATGAGGATGGCCACGATTTGCCCCGGGGATGGGACAGAATATGTATCGCACACCTGAGCAAAGAGTGACCCCGCTGTGGAAAATTAGGTTATGAGTTTTCTTGTACGTTTAAATGTCTATTCTTTGCTAACGAGAATGATAAATAATATAAAATAAAAGAATGTGAATTTGGAATTAGTAAAGTGAATTGGAATTTAAGATTTGAAGGAATTTGAATTGTAAAGTTAAGATCCCCACACAATGTTTTGTGACCCACAAAGGTTTTATAAGTTTATGAGGTAGGTATTTTACTGTCAGGGCTACGTGTGTTATTCTTTATAAAAGATTGTTTATCGCGTTAAATGTTTTTGTAACTAAGTAGCGGATGATAAACAATATCTAAACGTACACGCCGTATCAATACACCTAGGAAAATTACTTCCATACTTAAAATCGACGACGGAGGCGTGCCCAAACGCAAACCCATAAAAAAAGTTTACTCATAAAATTATTCTCTGTCTCCTCAGTTAGTAAAATCAACTTCTCCCTTTCCCCACCTCCCCCTTTATGTAAAAACACGCTAACATTAACTAATTAAAAGCACAAGGTCACGAAACTCACTTTACTTTGAATTTATCACGTAACATTACGATAATGCTACTTCAAACAATTAATTAATCCAATCTCTTGATTAGTCAATGGAATTAATCACGCTTATTATTCAATTAAACAGTTTTTTCTTCGTTAAAACAATTTATTTAAGATTTGTGATTCAAGACGTTCTTATGTAGGGTCGGATCATGTCCACATACTGAATGGCATAATGTGTTATAATTATCATACTTAATTTTAATTATGAATTAAGAAACACTAAACGAAGCCACCCAGTGTAATATTTTTTTTATCTAAGTATATGTCTTGCGTCGTGGATACCTCAAGATTCAGGTCATAATGCATAATTATTTAGGACCTCTACCCCATGTCCACTACCGTATACAACGTATGCAAAATAATATTTTTGTATGAATTGTTATTATGCTGACGATTTAACCATTCGGTTAGCGGTCGGTCATGGTACGTTACACTGTAGTATTCATTAATTATCCCGGAATTTAATGGTTAATATATTTTATCTTATATTATATTTTATCTTATTTTTAATCATAACTTCCACAAACAAGCAAACAGCGCAGCTTATACCGGGTATCTCAAGACTGCTACCGAAAACGAAGCCGGGTGGTAGTTTTAGTGGCTACAAACGCAATGCAACTATAAATTTCGCCTAGAAACGCGACAATTTTTTTTTTATGATTTTTTGAATATCATTTTTGGGTGGTAAATCCATAGTTTTTGCTAAAATAATAATTTAAACTCTTTTATACCTTAGAGTATTTATAAATAAAAGGGTATATACTATTATTTTAGGAAAAAATGTATTTACCACCCAAATATGGCCGTAGGAAAAAAATAACAAAAAAAAAATTGTCGCTTTTTTTTTGCAACTTTTTCTGTTGCATTGTGTCTGAAGTCGCTTAAACTACCACCCGGCTTCGTTTTCGGTAGCAGTCTTGATATACCCTGTATATCATGCTATTACTTATACATACAAATTTAAGGTAGCAGTGTGTATATTTCTGAAAACGGCATCCATTATTAGATCGAAAACGTCTAGCGAACCCCTTGGGCCATAGACACACAAGAAGTTAGTCATTTGGAAGACTACATATTAGTTTTTTTTTTGTATCCATATTTACAACAACACCTATACTTTGAAAGGATGACGAACCCTCGAGCAAGGCTACGCGCCTCCCCAGGGGGTCGCGACACACAGATTGAAAAAATAATAATGAAGTAATTATACCGGGTATCTCAAGACTGCTACCGAAAACGAAGCCGGGTGGTAGTTTTAGTGGCTACAAACACAATGCAACTAAAATTTTCGCATAGAAACGTGACAATTATTTTTTATGATTTTCTAAATATCGTCATTTTTGGGTGGTAAATCCATAGTTTTTGCTAAAATAATAATTTAAACTCTCTTATATCTTAGAGTATTTATAAATTAAAGGGTATACACTATTATTTTAGGAAAAAAATTATTTACCACCAAAATATGGCAATAGGAAAAAAATTTCAAAAAAAAAATTGTCGCTTATTTTTGCAACTTTTTCTGTTGCATTGTGTCTGAAGTCGCTTAAACTACCACCCGGCTTCGTTTTCGGTAGCAGTCTTGATATACCCTGTATATAACATGATATACTGTATTATTTGAACACTAATTACCGGCACTGTAAACTAGCACATTAAAATATTATCTGAAATCACGAGTAGCGGTTAAACAAATATTACGCCACACTTTTTACATTATCCTTAACCGTATTTGTTCGGAAGGCTAATCGCTGGAAAAGGTGTACCAAGGTCTCGTTACGAAACATATTTATCAGCGACAATATTTAAAAATAGCTTAACATTGAACGTCGAATATAGCCCCGAAATATCAAAAATCGAACGGAGCGCGCAATGTATTGCGTCCTCTGCAAAATTATTGTACGAACTGTACTTGCAAGATTTCCCCAATGCGATTCGACCTCCGTTTAGTTTAATTTATTATGTCATTGTTTAACTAACTATATTATGATTTGTATGTATTTATTGTCGTATAGACAAACAGATGAATACAAATCTAATTGGTGCGAATGTTTGTAGACAAAATAGAAGCTTAAGATGACGCATTGATCGTAGCTGTCAATACAAATAATTCCAAGTATTTTAATTGCAGTGACCTTAACTCTTAAGAATCTCTGGGTTGAATTAATTCAATAATTATTGATCATCATCATGAACAAAATCTTAAGGAGGCTGTTGTTTCTCGTCAAGCATAGGTCTATTCTGTAGCTTCCAATAATATTTCTTTGGCTAATTGCGTCCTATTGGAATTTGCGTATGCCTCATATCTTTATCCATTCTTTGAGTGAATGACTTCGTCTTATATCTTATTAAAGAGAAGCCGGATGTGACACAAGATAATGTGATAACGCATCTTCCTCTCCTCGTAACAAATATTTGGGTATTCATCAAATATTTGTGTCGGTCCTAGCTTTCGTACGATTAAGAAGCCGTAGCGATTGTTGATCTAGTCTTGATACTTGATTTCTTCTATAGATTAAGATAACTTGATACTTGAAACAGTAGTAGCCATATATTTACCTTTACTTTAGTTCATCATTTTTTTGAAACTGAAAGATATTAACGGTCTTATTCAATCAGTTTTAAAACCTTTTTAGCTATCGAATGGTTTGTTTTCTTTGCTCAATATGAGCTCAAGAATTTATACGTATCATCTGAAAATCGAAACACCTTGCAATGTAATGTTTTGTAAGGATTATCAGAAAAATGTGTATATTTAGGAATATAATATGTCAAATGTCGTTTAATAGTGATTGATAGGAGGTTTCCAAACCCTAATGTTGATGTTATGAATTCAAATATTTTTTTCTGATTTTTCTACTTATAAGTATATTTGCGTCTTTAACCATCATTTATTCTAACAACAAAATCACGGATATCGGTACCGACGTGACCAATTTAACACACTTGTATTTCGAAACGCCATCAAGCGTGCTAATAAACAGTCCTCAGTAATTGCGTCGTCCAATACACACTGTACGTGGATGTACTAGCAGACCTTCGGGGACGATTAGCGCAGCCTTGCCAAGTGTCGGTGCATGGAACGTCTCATTATACGTTACTTAATACGTACTGGTGAGTGGAAAAGTGCACAAAATAGTTTTATGAAATATTGTGTTCGGCATCAAGTGGTTTTATTCGGAAAAGTGTTCTGTGTATGGAAAGTGATTTTAATATAAACAAAACACACGCGGCTTCCAAAAATCAAAGTCGTGTTTTTTTACATAATGAATTACAAAGCAATGCTTTGCATTCCACTGCACTCGCCATCCTGTCATATAAAGTATCATTAAGCCCAGTTAAAAATGAAAATGGAGGTCATAGTAAGATATCATAAAAGACACAATTTTAAAACGGTTAAGTTTTGAAACTGTTTACGATAGATGTTCGTGATAGCTATAACTCGACCTTTCATAACAACATAAGTTAAGATATAATTGACAATGGTTATGGTTATATTGCACTACGTCATAATGCAATGGACAAACCACAGAAATAAACCTAAATATGCTAGTACCTTCAAATGTATAAAAACTAAGCGTGTCAGGTCTTTGTTATCTATCGTGACGTCACAACAGTATTTGGTGATGGGAATTCCTCGTAAGTGCTAAACCGATTTAAAAAATATGTTTTGAAGAATTTGATAATGTCATGGTAAGTAAATAGAAAATATAATGAAGGAAATGTACCACGTTTCGTTTGGATATATGAAATTGTATGCCTCATCTATTTAGATTCATGTTTGTGATACGGAGTGAGCGATGCCGAAACCATTCAAAAGTGGCAGTGAATGCGAAACAATCCGCGTCTTTTTTCGAGCGAAAACTAGCAGAACACACCATTTCTTCTTTTCCTTTGCAATTCCAGTGTGTCATATATGAATCGTTCTCTAAAAACACAGTGTGTTTCGCAAAAATATTTACGTTATTCCGAACAAAATTGCAATTTCCAACGCGGCAGTTGGTGTTCGGAGTCAAAGAAAAATAATAACATGGCTCCACGCCGCATGCATTCGTACATTTTTAACACTTAAACAAAATATAGTGAAATCATTTTTATTCGGACATATCAAAGATTTTTCCTTTTGTTCGCTTGCAATTTTTCCATTTCAATATCGCTTGTGTTTTCATCTTTATGTTCTGTTATCAATATCTCGCTTTACGTTCTTGCTATTTTTCTAAATTCTACAATATTTTTATATCAAATGACATCAATAAATGTTTGCAGTTTGACGTAAACTTATTTTTTCTCGACGTCAGACTCAAGAAAAATCACAACCGGAAGACATACTTCTTGTTATTTTCTGTAAGAAAGCGGAACCGACCTAGTTGAGTGGCTTATGTAGGCCACAATCAAGAATAGTTTGAGATACCACTTTAAATTGATTTACTTTCATGTCATCAATGTTTTAATCATGCCATTACCACATTATCATCATCATCAAGGTATTCTACAGCGATCTATTCTAAAGGGACACCCAAAATAAGGCCATATTATTTTTTGCCAGCTTCGAGTGTATTTGTAACAAGTCTACGTATCCTCTTTCGGGGTACAAGGGCGATAAGTACATCATTATATCTGTAAGGGTGACACTTCAAATCGCCTAATAAGACGAATATTTTGGGTGATCATTACTATTTTTAGTTCAATTGTCAGCCCTCTCAAGGGATATTATGAGAGTACGCGATGCTAAGTACCTAATTATACTTCAATATTACTCCAAACAATAAGTCAAGGAACCGAGCATGTAGACTGATAAGTATTAGTCTTAGAGTATATATATATACCGGGTATCTCAAGACTGCTACCGAAAACGAAGCCGGGTGGTAGTTTTAGTGACTACAAACACAATGCAACTAAAAATTTTGCTAAGAAACGCGACAATTATTTTTTATGATTTTTTAAATATCGTCATTTTTGGGTGGTAAATCCATAGTTTTTGCTAAAATAATAATTTGAACTCTTTTAAACCTTAGATTATTTATAAATAAAAGGGTATACACTATTATTTTAGGAAAAAATGTATTTACCACCCAAATTTGGTCATAGGAAAAAAATATTAAAAAAAAATTGTCGCTTTTTTTTGCAGCTTTTTCTGTTGCATTATGTTAGTAGTCACTAAAACTACCACCCGGCTTCGTTTTCGGTAGCAGTCTTGAGATACCCGGTATATATATATATATATATATATATATATATAGAGGGAGCCGCAGGTACTTCAAAACGTAGATAAAAATGGTGGTGCCGGGCCACCTTTTTCTGCCTTCCTATTGGCTAATATTGGAAGAGGTTGTGCAACATACATAAATTAATTGAAAAAAAAAAATAAAAAAAAATAGTTTAGGTATATTTAATTTCACTCAAACTCGTTTTAAAAGGATAATAGCCAAATATAATTTCGGCTATCAAAGGAATTTATAGCAATTTAATGTTAAATAATTAATTCAATTTTCACTAATATAGGAGCGCTACCAACATTACGAACAAGAAAATATCTACGTTTTTTAAAACGCGAATGTATGACAGCGCTCCCTCTATATATAAATACTCTAAGGTATTAGTACGATGTTCCAAGCGACTAATGAGGTAGCTTTTGTTGAAAATAAAAAAAATTTAGAGCAAAGGAGAGAAAATCGTTTCACCATGTGTAATGGTGAATGCTCAGAGCAATTGTTAATCCCCTTCTCTATTATCCGTATTAGATCCTCTAGCGATAATTTAAGGAACTACAGCTTCGGGTTCTCGGCTATTGACGTCTGTACCGAGAGCCGCTAACCTGACATTCACCCTGATGACGTCAATACTGTCTAATGTTCGTCATCCCTTGTCCCATAGGAAGGAGGTACATCAATTTGTTATCTTACATTTCCGCACATGTAACTCGCAGCCAATACGAATTACGATCCAACACAAACTAACATTAACCTGTCCAAATTACTTGCAACGTCTATTAAGTTTAATAGCCGAGTGAGTAATTACAAGCGGCAGATTTGAATAGTTTACGCGTTTAAGAGGTTTCGCTGTTACAATTATCAAATTAACATCGGCCGGGTAATGGCTAATGAAATTACGTAAATAATCTATGATTTGACTGCTAGAGTCGAGGGCTGGAGTTTGGGAATGACGTTTAGCTAGTGGTAATTTATGAGACATTATTGGGGAATTGGTAATGATGTTGGAATCAAGAGACGGGTAATTTAGATGTTAACCGACCGGTCTGACAAAACAAAGGTCGTTACTTTGATTTTGTATGAAAATTCCTTCAACATGTTTTAACTCTTTCAATCGTTGAGGAGTTCCATGCTTGAAAGTGGTACATAATACATGTAATTAAATCTGTCATTAATTTGTTTAACTGTTATTTATATTGTAATTAAATTTGTTTTAAAAATATTTACGGGTGTCGATGGCACCAAAGCAAACCATAAATACGAATATAACACACATTTCAAATCCCTGTTTATTAATAAAAGCGCAAAATACGACAAAATAAAATATCCTCCTTTATTACATTTAATATCGTGCGTAATAACCACTCGTGTGTGCGACTGTACGTATCTGGCAAATATGTGTGTACGCCTGTTGGGCAAATAAGGTAAAACGTCAAATATATACGCGAATAGAAGCGGTAAAATGGCATTGGGGCGGTAATAAATATTGTCAATTTGAGCCATAATTTCAGCCTGTTAAGGCTTGAGTCGCGTGTAATGGCATGTTAATGTACACGCGGTAATATGAAAAGTCGAAATATTTCTCTTTGGGAGATTTTCCAAGTTGCGGTTTTTTTTTATGTCTTGTAAATACGATTAATGCTACAGCGAGGAACTTAAAAATATGCATAATCACAAGATAATAAAATGTTGTATACTGTATCAGTGCATTTACGCCCACTACTAGCCATATAACTAATCTAAAACGAGTGTTCGATTCAACTGTAACCTAGTGCGGATTGGCGGACTTCATATACCATAGAAATACTTGTAAAAATCTATATGGCATGCAGGTTCTTCAAGATATTTCCTTCACAGTTAACGTAAATAGGTAACTACCAATACTCACATGATTAAGAAAAATCAAAAGTAATAAATGAATAAATAACACTCAACAGTCACGTACATAGTCCTGACTCCGCACAAAGATCGATTTTTGTGTCGTGGGTATCAGAAACTACGGGAGAATTTTCGGTCTCACAAACACCCAGACCCCAAAAAAATATTTGTGGGCAGTACAAAAAATTCTCTCGGTGCGGAGATCGAACCCGCGGCCTCTCGTTTCACAGGCAGCATTCAACTGACTGCACCACGAGGAGTATGTCTACAAATTTGAAAAATTTAAACCAGCGACTGTCGGTCAACAAGATTCTACCTAATTTATTTATTTATTATTTACTTCTACTGCATACTTCTTTGATATGAAAATGCTAGGTCACTCCCTAAATAAAAATGGAGGGTCACTCGGTATCTATTCATCCGTACTAATAGGGTAACTAACAAGCCCTTATCCTGATAATCTGCGCACTTATCCATGTGTGAGCCCTCTGTGACCTATTATTTCCGATCCCCTAGTTTCGCATTTATGTATAGTCAATGTATGAAGAAAATCGATTCAGAAGAGGTTTTGTTAAACATTGTATGTACCTAATATATGTCAGAATTAGTTGAAAAATATTTACGACGTTATTCATAGGCATTTAAAACCTATATTAGGTATCAAATGTTTTGTATTCTTCTCTCAAACTGAATACAAAAGTCGTTCGCAAGGGACAAATATTCGATAGATAAAAATAGGATTTTAAAAGTGTCTATGAATAAGGCCATTCATGTTTCATTGGTCTAATAAAGTGATGTAATTGATTGTATTGTGTCGTCTTTAGATAAATTGAAAGTTCGGGGTAATTATACTAGCTCTCCGGACATCAAAAACATGAATCGCGTAGATTTTAACAATAATAAAAACCCGATATATTTCGATATAAAAACTCAGCATAGAAAATTATTCAAAATTTCAACACAATTTGTTTAACAAAAACGAACCTTAATACTTTACAACAGACATTCTACAACAACTTCGAAAATCCAAAACTCGGTTTAACAGTAAAATAAAGACATCATCATAACGCATCGATCTTTGTACGCGTCAACAGCTTATCATAAAAAAGAGTCCAATTTTAACAAGTCCTCGCCGATTGGTTTCTGCAATGACGGCGCCAGGCAATCTTCCAATTTTTTATATCATATAGATTATACATATAATATCATCATATTATACATTGAACTTTGCACAACAGTGGAATAAGACGTGAAAAATATATGGTGGATAACACTTCATACGGCCATAGCGCCACACATAATTGTCTCGTTTCGTATTATGTTACCGTGTTATTGATTTTGACCAGATTTTGTTTATAACAGAGGTCTAACCCTTCTTTATTGAACCCTTGATTGTTGACGATGCTCGGGCCCTGCAATAGGACCTTATATGCAGCATTCTCTCGTAGGTCCTGATACGTTTTCGGCAGCAGTCTTGATATACCCTGTATATTATTTTTTGCTCATATGCTTTAAACGTGATCTATTACACCTAACACCAAGTATGTATTTGTTGTTTTATCAAGTATGCATTACTGTTTTACTGCCTTACATCATGTCTACCGACTGCAGTGTCCTATAAAACATCATTACGACATAATTGAAATGTTTTTTTTTATTACATTGCTGCATTTGTTGCGCGTGTACAAGGTTTTATTTGTGTAGAACGTCATTGTAAATCGATATATTAGTTAGGTAGTAAATAGTGGACGGCGATTGGCTAACACTGTGGCTAAGTCTTGTATCAAGCGAATAATAGTATTTTAAAACATTGTATTTTACGGTAAGTGTAATCGATGAAGACATACAAGCACGTTATATCACATTTGTATCTCCTGGATAAGAAACCAGGAATGAAGGTCGAGGGTTCGAAGTAAATATTTATGATACTCTATATAATAATAAATACACCCAACAATCACGTACTTAGTCTTGACCCCGCACTAAGATCCAGTCTTGTATATATCGTGAGTGTAAAAAACTACGAGAGACTTTTCGGTCTCACTAACACTCAGATCCAAAACAAATACCTGTGAGTCACAGAAATATTTGTTTCGGTGCGGGGATCGAGCCTGCAGCCTCTTGT
Source organism: Hyles vespertilio (assembly GCA_009982885.2). Classification (NCBI taxonomy): domain Eukaryota; kingdom Metazoa; phylum Arthropoda; class Insecta; order Lepidoptera; family Sphingidae; genus Hyles; species Hyles vespertilio. The sequence goes on from CM042815.1 coordinate 4,642,991, forward strand.
TTCGTAGCCGGCGTCTAACCAACTGCGCCACGTACGCTGTCATTTCAAACATTTGGAGAACCTAGGAAATAATACAGATTGCATTTACGATCCCAAACTAACCCGCATTAGGCCAGCTTGGTGGACTAAAACGTGGCCTAACTACTATCAATCGTACTCCCGATTGTAGAGGAGGTCCGTGCCCTGCAGTGGGACGTATATGGGCTGATACAGATACGATTCCAAATGAGATATGATTGGAACACCACGTCAAACATAATTAAAGAAATGAAAACAGCGAATGCATAACCAGCCCAATACCGCAAACTAATTTATAACAAAAATATTGTTATTTAATGCACACACGCTGTAGCATATTATGATACTTCAAAGATTTGTGGAACATGATATATGAAGTCACCTGTCTAGCTCAATGCACACAATTACAGACTTTGAATACTTTGCACCAAAGAATATATTCCAGTGAAAACTTTGTGTAAACATGTATGAATGAGATCGTATTTAGCGTTTAAAATGCAGTATAAGAATTAAATTTAATGGTAAAAAAGATTATGATGTCTTAACTTGTGGTCTACGCGACAGATATCTCTGAAGAAATGTTTTAAAATGTCATTGACGCTTGAATTATACCGGACATTGACTTGTATTTTTTTACATAGCGTGTAGAAAAGAAGTGATTTTACAAATTCCTATTTTTAACGTATCAGCAGCAGACTACACCTGTCATAAATTTTAACAGATTTGTCTGGATTCTAGCTCATTTATCACTAATGCCACACTTATGGTTCATATGCCAGATTTCACTAGTTATTTATATGAGTCTTGATATGACTAGTCGTGATCGACTGGCTACCGTACCATTGTGTAACGGAAAAACTGAAAATCTGAAACCCACAATAAAAAACAGATATTGTGTTTTATTATAGAAATAAATATTTATGGTTATGGGTAGGTATCACCGTAATGTCTAATTTTCCCGCTAAATAGCAACGGAAATATACTGTTGTGTTTCGGATTAAAGGACATTGTAGCCAGAGTAACTACTGGACATATTGAGACTTTACATCTTATGTATCAAGATGGCGAGCACAGTGGAATGCAAAGCATTGCTTTGTAATTCAAGGTGTTGTTTGGTTTTGCTACTGTTCATGAACGGTCGTATCGCTGGCCATCAGGCGAACGGCATGATCATCTCGCCATTCATTGAAATAATACAAAAAACAAAAGTTTTGTCCCGAATTTCAGAAACTACAAGAGAGTTTCTGGTCTCATAACACTCAGACCCGAATCAAATATGTGCAGAAACCCGAATACCTATATACCTCGCTGCGACAAACACCTAACTTCACGTTTCACGTATATTCCCTTATGCAAGTGAATAGCCAACCAGTCTCACGCCAGCATAGTTATCAAAGATCACGAAACCCAATTTGGATCCAGAACGAATTCCATCGAAGTACAAGGGGGCAATTTGGTACGATCAGCGACGTTCGAACGGATAGCGTGCGCGGTTAAACTATTGTTTGCAGTCGTCGACGAATGTGGGTCGGGCTGGAAGATCGAGCGGTGGACTCTAAGGTGTGTGATCTATACGAGAGGTTGAGGTTGCGTCTTTTCAGGTGATTTTATTAATTGTGTTTTTATTTCGATAAATGTCGAGACGAGCATGACGACTAATACTAGACGACACGACCGCTCAAGGACAGTAACAAAACCAAACTATATTATGTTTTATAACTGATTTTTATCATTTCAAACTTTGTCCTACTGGTACACTATAGACTGCCTCTCTTTTTTCGTTTTGTTTTCTCCATCTCATGGTATGGTCGGTAAGAGATTACCGATCTGATGTTATTTAAATTGTGTTTGTTATTTGTTAAGATTCATTGGTGTACAGTAAGAATAAATAACATAATGAATTATTATAAAGCAATGTTTAGCATTTCACTGCGATTGCCATCCTGAGATGAAAGACGTTAAGTGTCAATATGGCCAGTAGTAACACAGGTTACAATGTCCATAAACAAAAAAGTACGGCTTCTATTTCACTTCACACTGCCAGAGTATACATACAACTAGCCTTATATGAGTTGATTTAAAATGCGCGTCAATTTGGTTCAATAGGCTATTGCACATTGCTAATGCTGCTATTTTTCACCTGTACTACCAACAGCAGTATCGTCACGATATTTTCGTGTATGGAAGTGTCCCCTTAAGCATGTGCCGTGTAGATGTTATTATGTTGATAACGGATGACCGTGTCCCGAGCAGAGCTTGCAGTCCGGTCGGTTTGAAGTAATTCGTTTAAGAATATGTTTGGGTTATTTGGTTGTTTAGGTTTCGGGAATTATACCTACTAAATAGTACGCTGGAGAAGACATGAAAGTTAAATATGAGGAAATTTACTTAATATAAGTTAAAGTAAAAATAATGGCAGGGTTATAGAAAGGTATGATACACTTTTTGGTTTCATAATATACGGATCGTAAACAAATACTTATTGTATGAACATTTATCTCAGCGCAAGGATCGAATGCGCTTACGTTTCTTAGACGGTGTCCTAATCAATTGCTCCAGAAAGGCTGTGTTTTTTTATTGCAATGAATAATGGGACAAGCATGCCATTCGTCTGATGGTGAGCGATACGAACGCTCATGGACAGTAGCAAAACCAAACATAACAACATGAGTTACAAATCATTGCTTGGACTTCCATGCACTCGCCATCTTAGGATGGACATACGATGTTAAGTCTACCTACCCAGGCACTGGCACCTACCTAGGCAGCCTCTCACATATGAGAGACCTATCACAAGTAAAGTGTTTGAGACTTTATATATTCGGAGGCACAACCTTACTTTACTATAAAATAATTTGGCTTACATTATTGTGTATGTAATATGTGCTTTATACAACCCACAAGAGATTTTTCTAAACTACATTTATTTCGTCGTGTGTCTTACACCCGTATTCACAAACAATACTATGAGGACGCATAGTGTAGCCAAACGCACAGAATTGTCAATTTTGATTCATAAACAATACTTGAGTGATGAGTGACACTATGCGTTCACTTAAAGAGGCCCTCAGGTAAAGAAAGTCAACAGCTATTTTACGCAACGCATAGTGTCGATTGAAGACGTAAAAGTGACAGCTGTGAATGTAAATTGTAATTTCATTTTATGTGTTTTGCATATTACGTCCATGTTTTTGCATTAGGCTTTTTCCATTTTCAATACAATGGATTGCAGCAGAGAGGAGGAGTACGACAATTATATTGATGATACTTATCGTTCTGCATTCGGTAAGGACACCGAACGCAGGACGATAAGTACAAGAGATATTATTCGAGATTTACAAAATCCTTTTGATTTTTACAATGACAAACAATTTAAAAAACGCTATCGATTTACTAGGGATATTGTTCTTCATGCACTTTTGCCACTATTCTGAAAGAGGCCTTTCAAAACCGCCTATTTACTAATTACGTGTGGCCTTAAGATTTTATTCATCTGGGAGTTTTCTGTTGGTAAACGGACTAGATGCTACTGCCAACATTTTCACGGTGGTCGCGGGTTCGAATCCCAGGGCACACCTCTGACTATTCGGAGTCATGTGTGTATTGATTCTTTGATAGTCAATCACCACGCGCTAAAACGATGAAGCATAGCGATGTATAAAAATTTCTATGGTATGTAAATCCGCCAACCCGAATTAGGCCAGCGTGGAGGGCTATATGGCCTAACCACTCTCAATCGATCTCTCGAGGCCTGTGCTCTGCAGTGGGACGTAAATGGGCTGATACAGATACGGGAATTTTCGGTTTAGTAATCATCTATTAGGACGCAGGCTGCCTCCAACAGGTCACTGTGGAAATCATTGGGGAGGGGGGTGGCCTATGTTAACACCCACAATTTACCGCTTAAAAACGTGGGAAATAAATTTTATTAAATATTTGGAACGTAAATATTTGAAGTTGTCAAAGTGAAACTCACGACTAATTCGCGGGACATGCGCGGACACCAATTGTCAAATATCAGAGAGAAATTAGCAACAGTAATTGACCAATCACTGATCCGCATTGGACACTGTGCGTTCCCATAGTAAAAGGGTGGTATTGTTTATGAATAAAAAGGCTGAGCGGAACGATCACTATGAGAAATGTCTTACTTAGCATAGGGTTACTTCAACACTCAGTAAAGTATTGTTTGTGAATACGGGCCTTAGTTACGTAACACAGACACACATACATAAATACAGCAAATAATACATGTCAATATGTACAAATGAATATATAATAAATGGCACACATCTCGATACGTGGCTCACTCGTTAGCGCACCACTGTTGAAGCGACCTTACTTATGTTAGCACGAACAATTATCGTTTATAAAATGGTTTAAGCAGGATTGGCAGTGCTCAAAGTGAACTATGTAAATAGATTTTTACTTTATTTTGTTAAGGCAAAGTGATTATCTTCTAAATGTCCACATCGATCTGTTGGAAGCGGCCTGTATCCAGCGAGTTCCTGCAACATTAACCAGGCCGTCCATCCACTTTGTAAGCGTGCTTATATTCATACTTATGAGTCCTTCACGCTTTGCTTGTACGAACGAAGTTGTATGAAGTAAGCTACACATGAAATGAATCTGTCATACGGCTTATTAGTGGACTTTTCTCGTAGTTTCTGATACCCACAACACATGACTCGATCTTAGTGTGGGGTCAGGACTTTGTACGTCACTATTCGGTGTATGTATTATATATAAACAGTAAACGACCAGCACTATATAGCCTAACCCCTCTCAATCGTACACTCGATTGTAGACGAGGCTCATGCCTTGCAGTGGGACGTATATAAGTTGGTACGGAACAGTACAGTCAATAATAAACAATTACGGTGTTCATCTGATGGAAAAAATCTTCACGATAAGTAAAAGTCTACAATACTGAAACAAATATGGAGGTGACAAAGATCAGCCATCAAGAATAAGACTAGTTAGTAAAACTATATGTATATAGTACATAAGAGATAAGTTGGCTTATCTATTCCAATTTTATCTAGTTTTTTACTAATTCAAAGTTTAACCCTATATGCAGAAAGAAATATATAAATATATCGAACAAAAGCATTCTAAGTGGTCTATTGTTGTTTGTCCTAAATAAATAAAAATAACCGGAGATAGACGACAATATAAAGAGCCGGAATAGGATCGAAAATAGGCCGAGTAGTCCGCCATTGGAGGGGACTATTTCTATCGTTGCCTTTACATTTCACCTACAGATTGTGTTGGAGAAACATTCAAATTGAAAATGAAAAGGAAAATATTGATGAAATGATTTATAAATAATATGTAGACATAATAGGTGAATATAAAATAGGAATACTTAGAGATAAAAAGATTATCGTAGACATGAAAGCTGAAAATAATTGAAAAAATCAGTGATTGTAGTAAAGAGCGTATCAAAACCCATTTACTTGTTGAAAAACAATTAAAGATGAAGGTTTTTTCACGCTTATTCGTAGCCTTATACTACTAGTACTAATTTTAACTTCTAGTAATTAATTATTAAGGATATTACAAAAATACACGATATAATAACATCTCTTCTTAATTCATAATGTATTTTCAAATATTTTGACAACCCTACCGCGTCATTTCGTGCCCACACACGTTAGTCGATTGCATGCATTCAATGTCATACCGAGTTTGCTAAGCCCACATTTCGCGATTCACATGACCATGTGATAGGTAATAAAATTTAGTTTTCCAATATTGAACCACCCGCCGACCCGAATATCATTGGTTGGATAAAAAAATCAGTAAAAAAATCACTGTAACGCGTATGTCGCAACGGATTGTGATAGTTTAATACTGTTATAGTGGAAGTATAAAGACTGAGCTTGACTTTCAAGTAGAGAAATCCAATGTGCACTCTTCGATACGAAAATTGTAAACTTTGTAATAGACGTAGTGAACAGGTCTTTACATAAATTTATGATCTATCTATCTATAGGCTTATCTGCAGCGCTGGACTTCCAATTACTAAAGAGAGAGAGAGATAGAAAATTATTGAACTGTATATGAGCTATTTGTTCTAACAAATAGCTCATATACAGTTCAATAATTTTCGTTTAAAGTTTATGCAATTATAGTTAATTGTTGAAATGGAAAAACATCCTATGTTTCACGTTAAGATATGTAAGTCTTCCACTTTTTTTTCGTCTAGATTCTTTAGCGTCACTTTTTGGAAGCGGACTTCATGCAGTGACTATCAGCAACCCTAATTAAGCCTCATGCCTCAGTAACGTTAATTTGTACGAAGACACCTCCAAAGGACGGATAAAACTAATCACTATCGTTTTTATTTCTTTTAAAAACATGTGAATTACTCGGAAGCTGTTCTTAACGATAATTACGTTTGTCAAGGTTGTTTCTTAGTGAGTTATACTTAGTGTGAATTATTATTATTTAACAATAGATAATTACTTTACCGTGAACATTGGGTATTTCAAACATTCATCACTCTTTATGTGGGTTAAGATTTATGTTCGCATAGTAGTTGATGGACAGAAGCCTTCTTCGAAACGAAACCGGAACTTAAATTAATGTTTGAGTTTGAATGCTATGATTCAAGAAAAATCACACGTAGCGAATGTAATCTGCGAAAACATTAAGAAATTGATTTTTGTTCTCTTCTCTCTCTTCTGTTTCTAAATATATAAGGTCATAATAGTTCGCCCCGTCACAACGAAAGCTTTAATAAATCGAAACGTTGCCGTTAGGAAGTTAAAAAAATGTATAAATTAAACCAAATCTGCGATAAAACCCGTAAATAATAATGTTATATTCCTTTTCAATTTTAAAATTAAGAAAAAGAAATAATTAAATATTCAATTTAAATAAAACCAAAGAGCATCAGATTTCCAAATTTGAAAAATAAAAGAGCAATAAAATTGAAATCGAAAATAAAAACGTCATTAATGACGACAGACGTAAACAATACGGCTTCGCGGATGTTTTATTAAAGTCAATCTCGGCACGCACTGACATCGCGATGAAACGACATCAAGTTTTCACGGCGCACTCGGCGCGGCCTGAATGGTATCGTAAAAGTAAATTTTTGAAAATGACTCGCGGCGTATCGAGTCGCACTCGTCAACGCTCCCCTACTGTGTGTCTGCGTAGTTTTGGATGTGTGGTTACTTGTGGACATATTTTTTCACGCGTCGCGTCATAAGCTCGTTGTATTTGATTTACGCGATTCCCGAACTTTTTCTATCCCAATGTGTGATAAGGTATACCGCCATAAAATCTTAATTCTAGCAACTCGAATGAAGGATATCATTCGCTAGAAGTTTGACTTATAGGGTCCAGTAGGAAAGCCACATTCCAAAGTAACTTATGCCAGTTTGTAATGTTCCCGAATGAAACGCGCATTTCGAGATTTTACCGAGTAAAAAAATCAGAGTACCTAGTGCAAATTCTCATGAACTCTGCACCAGTACAATCAAATAGAAGCCAAACAAATATTTTGAATTCTCAATTAGTGTAATTACAGAATGCCAATTGCCTGCCCGCAGGGGCCTGTAGGTGTAATATTACAATAGTTGAGCAGCGGTGTTGATTGACATATCGTGTTTGGAATGTTACATATAATTAATTAATTATGGGCCACCTATGAATTCATTAGGGAGGACGGAAGCCTATGAATGCGGAACAATAAACTAGTGTATATGCGGCATATATGTAATTAGATGGATCTGTGCGTTGATATTTTGGCAAAGCAATGTTAATTTTTGAGTTTTAAACCAACCAAAGACAAATGCTAACGTCAACAGATCACAATCTATAAAACCAGATGGATTTATAACCTTAACATGACGTCTCTTAGATGATGCTAATCAAAGCAAATGATAGGGCAATCACGTGCCGCCGTCACATACTTTCCGGCAGTTCAAAACTTAAATCGCAGCCGATATCAAAGTCAGAGGAGCTCACAACGCTCCAACTGCAAAGTCGTTTGTAAACGTGAAATAAGCAGATTCGACAGTTCCGACGATTATTGTCGACTTAAGGAGATGTAAGAAATAGCATTGTTGGACTTAGAACTATAACTGGTATCAAAGGCTGATAATGCACAAAACTACTAAGGCGCTGGAGATTTATAATCTTGAAAAGTAGCCCTAGTAATTTTTAATTTCGGACTGCTAGTAGCTCAGTGCTACGATAAAATTATTTCTACCATTTGAGTTGCTCCTCCTATGAATGTTGTTGACGATTTGAGCTATTCTTTCTGATAAGTTTTGATCCAAATTGTCGTCTGAGCAAATGGTAGGGTTGTCACGTGCCAGCGTCACATACTTCACGACAGCTTAAAACTTAAATCGCGGCCGGTATCGAAGTCAAAGTAGCTCGCGACGCTCCGTCAACTGAAAAGTCCCCCCGTAAACGTAAAATAAGCAGATTCCACAGTACAATTTTTTTGTTTATTTTGCAACATTTTGCAGTGAATAAAAAAGCGCAGAGTTCTTTAACAATGGTTCAAGATTTCGCTTTGATTTCGCAATATATTTTACTTTAGTTGCACTTTTTGTCTTTATTTTTTGTGATGTTTGTATGCGTGATTTAAGGTGGTTTTATAAATTGTGTAATGACTGCTTATTGGATTGTCAAAAAGGCTTACTAAATGATTTTCTATAGATGTAATTTTTATCTATATATTTCAAGATTTTCTATCAAAGTGTGCAGTTGTCGTTATGAAGACAGTTAAGGATGTACAATCACCCGCTAATTATCACCACGTCGATATACTCAGGGCTTTGTACACTTGCAACTATTAGCAGCAATATTACCACCCAATATGTGATAGAGACTTGTTGCCATGCCGGGTTTAAATTTTGGTCCCGTGTTATTCATATGAGATTTTTCTAACAGAAAAGCTCGAATCCAGAACCTCAAGAAAACACACTCTATTAAAGCAACGAAGACACTACTTTATAAGACAGTAAAAAAATAGAAAATGTAGTTAATGAAAATAAATTTAATGTGATTTTTCACTAGTGGAAATTCCAACACACAATACACAAAAACAAATCCATTTTGCATCGAAACAGCGGCATTACGTAACCCGGCTCGAACTGCGCGCGGTATACATTCGTTTGGCACGAGAACTGCCGGTAAAAAATCACGATAAAAATATGTTTCTCAGATAAAATAACAATTTCAATTTTGTACAAGTGAATGCGACTGTAAGTTTGTGACGCTGTACTGTATTGTTGTCTCATTATTGCTAGCCTGTGAATAGGCTTAGGTTCGATTTATAGTTCGAGCCATGCAATTTTCGAAAAAAAATAGTGTTGTAATTTTTGAGGAGAGGGGGATATGATCTAGGCCATCTTAATCAAACTCTTGGATGTAAAGAAGTACCGTATTTAAAAGTGGGCAATAAAGTTTTGTGAAATGTGAATGAGACTATATCACTGCTTACCTTCTCGATGATACAAGAATTAGCTTACGTGTGCGTATAAGTAAGTATGTATTTTGTACAAGGTTGTCGGCTGATTAGCATTCAGTTTTTAGTGTTATGCAAATGTTTACTCGAGTGTAATCTTTACGTATTAGAAGAGCATTTTCAGTGTTTTTGGCTCAGTGAAGAGGTGTTAGAATGTACATAATGCGGGTTTGATTTTATCGAATCTAAAAAGGAAATTTATACATAAATATATTTTTGGTTTTTATTTATATATTTAGTTTTAAGCCTTATTCATAGACAGTTTTAAAACCTATTTCAGCTATAGAATATTTTGTCTTCTCCGCTCATAGTGAATTCAAAAGTAGTTCGAAAGGGACAAAACATTCAATAACTAAACAGGTTAATGTTCTTAAATCGTCTGTAACTTACACACATAATATAAGATTCATATCGGTTCAAACAATCGCACAAGATTAATGTCTACAACATTTACTCCTCGCCGAAGAAGCAAACACTCCTCATTAATGTAGGTATTATTTATATATGATGTACTTTTTATGTTTATATGTATATTGAGGTACTTATTTATGTACACAGTTATATTTGTAGCACATGTAAGTATTTGTATAAATATATAAGCTCTTTGTAATTACTATTTGATTTTTTATATTCATTAATCATATTTCTTCTAGGTTAATATTTCTTCTAGTCTTTTCATCTATTTACCACCTATTTAATAACGACCTGCTTCCGTCTCTCTGCAATACCCTAAGGTTAACTGGGAGAAAATTCTCTTAGTCATTAAGTCCACTTGTACTATTTCAATTTGTACAAAGTGTTAAATAAATAAATAAATAAAATGTGCAAATGTTTAAGAAAAAACAAAGAAAATGCACCAAAAATGCGCATCAAATTGCGCAAAAAGCTTGCGCATTGCAACACTAAAACCCCATACAACAGCCAAACAGAAACAAACGTATATAAAGATATTTACCTTCAAATCGTTTCCTCGATAAGCACTTTTCAAACTCTCCAGCGTGCCATCGAGACATGTCTGATATTAAATTGCGTCTCTACGTTGCTTTACGGCACTCTACATGTAGAGACTGGTAGAGACTCTATGCCAACAATATCGCGACAATGCCGGCAGACTGATAAGGTACAGCGGCTTTAAGGACCTCCCGGGAGGCTTAAGTCGAGCGCACATTCTTGTTTAAGGCTCGACTGTGCCAAGAAATGCGTTGGAATCTTGATTAGTTATTTATTATGAGACTGGGATATTCGATGAAGCGTTTTTTTCAGTTACATTGTGAATAATTAATAGATATTATGTTTATTGAGAAGGTTTTTTCGGTGATATCCTCAACAAGGGTCAGGTCAAAAGTACCCTGAACCGATGAGAATACATGAAAAAGATGAAAGTGGATGAAGCGAAAGTGACATGTCAGGATCGAGAAAAGTGGCGGTCTATAGTCCCTGCCTACCCCTATGGAATACAGGCTTGACTATTATGTATGTATGTATTGAGAAGGAAAAATGTTTAATTAGTAGAATATCAAAGCAATTCTCATAAAGTATAACTTGTTGGTTTGCAGTACGCTTATTTCAGGGTAATGTCGGGAGCTACATCATATCATGATAATAATTAATTAACCCTTGTTAAAGTTCTTAGACATAATTATGCTTTATTTAGAAGATAATTATTTGTCGCTACCTGATGCTAAAATTCTATACGCTAAAGTGGGCTATTAAAATAAATTGCACATAAAGGTAGCTATCAAAGAACATCATAATATTCTACTTATTAAGTTATTAATATATATTTTGTGATCTAACCCTTATGCAAGTAGAGTTTACCGATTGAACCGGGAACACTGATAGCGATCAAGATCGGCTCGCTTCTATAACCTGCCGCTGGCACATAAAAAGTTGTAATAAATATACAAATATTATAAAAAAAACCCTACAGTATAAAATATGTAAGTAATTTTATATAAATTATATTAAATACCATGCCATGGAGGGGGCTATGCTCGTTGTTTCCCTACGAGATCGAATTAGAAATGAGGAGATCCGTAGAACAAAGTTTACCGACATAGCCCATAGGATTGGCAAGTTAACGTGGCAGTGGGCCGGGCACATACATAGCTCGCAAGCTCACAAAAACCCAGACCCGAAACAAATACCTATGTATCACACAAATATTTGTCTTAGTGCAGGAATCGAACCCGCGGCCTCTCGATTCACAGCGTCTAACCAACAGCGCCACGGAGACTGTAAGATTTTTATTGTATCGTAAATAGAGATAGCTACTATCGTTGGCTTTTTTTGATATATAAGCGCTATCTAACGCCGGAAACATACTAGTGAAACGCCACGCGACCCGATCCGATGCTGCGTTGCATGGCGTGTTCATAATGTGATTCTGACCATAGAAAATTCATTCAGATCAAACCCGTACAGAATAAAACAAGAGTTAAAAAAAACATAGAAAATTGTACAATCTGATTTGACTCAATGTGTTGTGTCGCGTCGGGTCACGTGGCGTTTCAATAGTATGTTTTCGCCTTAATCGCCTATATGATCAATTTACGAATTTTATTTTAAATTTCAATTGATAAATTCAGGAAAATAACATCACTCGGGGGCATCACGTGACAATTGTATGTGCAGAACGCAGATTTTTATCTGCGTTCTGCACATACATAATGTGATAATGTGATTCTGACCATAGAAAATTCATTCAGATCAAACCCGTACAGAATAAAACAAGAGTTAAAAAAACATAGAAAATTGTACAATCTGATTTGACTCAATGTGTTGTGTCGCGTCGGGTCACGTGGCGTTTCAATAGTATGTTTTCGCCTTAATCGCCTATATGATCAATTTACGAATTTTATTTTAAATTTCAATTGATAAATTCAGGAAAACAACATCACTCGGGGGCATCACGTGACAATTGTATGTGCAGAACGCAGATAAAACATCTACTTGGTGTATCCACTGAAGGGTATTTTTGTATATTTAGTTGTCTCGTGTTTCTTTTTCAATTACATATCAATAATTATTATAATACCACTCAAAACCCAAAAACACGTATTCACTCATATTTCCATACAACAGTTTCCATACATAAATCCTGAATCGAAAACTTTTAACCGAGCATACCTCTTCCATCTGGTCGCAAAGACGTCCTTATTCCGGCGCGGGGCGCGACAACCAAGCAGTCTTTTGTTTCCAACTCAATTAAAACTTGCAGCCGGCTCGCAGGGCGGTGGTCGGCGAGTCGTTAGCGAGTTACGGAATACTACCGTCACTTGTGGATCGCGACGCCGAGTGGATTTTCGCGGATTTGCCAGAGCGAGCGGGTTCCGAATGTCTCGGGTTTTGTATTTGGTAGGGTTTGGTAGGGTTTTTGCTATGTTTATGTTAATTCTATTCGGAAACAAACACTAGGAGATGGGTTTAGATCTTTATTGTTTTTACTAAAATGCGTTATAAATATAATTAATAGTATGATTACTTTAAATAAAGAAAAAATATTTTATTTAACCTATTTTGTATATCAAATAATGGGGAAAAGTTAAGTTAATAATCTGGAGTAGGCATCCCTAAACACACACACCTTGACAGTTGGATTACAATAATTACACGACCGGTACTCACACATATCAACGAAAGTGAGGACACTTTTAGCGCATCGTTTGTTGACATTGCTCAATCTAGACGAGTATATAATCTAAGAATTTTACATTATAACTTATCAAGTATTGCCATGAAATATGTTACCAATGGCGTTCATGTCACGCGATGTTACATTTCAGTATGGGTACAAAGTACATTACATTATAAACTATACGTTTAAAAAATTTTTTTCTATAAAATATCTCTAATGCCTATAAAAATTAAACATTACTGGACACTTAAAAGCATGGATTTAAGTAAAGCCTCATTTACAAGGAGAATTTGTTCCCTCAAGATGCGATTATCGTAAGGAATAGAAAATAAAATTTACGTTAAACTTGATTTATTTTTTATTTTACTTACATTTAAAATTTTCATTTGACTTCCGAATGAAACCACTATCTGCTCTACACGTTAATGGCATGTAATCGTTCGTTCTTCCTTAATTAACATTATGGCCTCAATATATTTTCATTTAAACAACACAAAGGTACAATTTTTCCTGCCGATAACGTGCATATTACGTTCAATCAACCGGCCGTTGTTCAAATTAGTTTTAAATTACACACGTAATTAGCGAACGGTTTAATTAACAGCGGCAGACATATTTATTCGTGTATAATGTTGAAAAAACTCATTGACACGTGCAACGGGCAGGGACAATAAAATGTAAGAATTAATAATAAAATATACATAGGTATTTTTTATAGCAATGAATGGCGAGACGATCATACCGTTCGCCTGATGGTAAGCGATACCACCACTCATGACCAGTAAAAAAAAACAAACAACACCTTGAATTACGAATCAATACTAAGCATTCCACTGCGTTCGCCATCGTGAGACATAACATTAAGTCTCAATATGTCCAGTATTTACTCTGGCTTCAATGTCCTTCAAACCGGAACACAACAGTGCATTAACACTGCTGTTTGGCGGGAGAAATAGACATTGCGGTGATTTCTATTACTTTCCCAGGTGGTCTCACACCTATGAGAGACCTACCAGTTAAGTGAAGGTCTAAAGAGGAATGTATTATGTATAAGATATTGGCTTTCTGTGCTTTAATTTGCGGGACTATGAATGCTTGTGTGACATATAGAAATTTCCTTTAGGCTTACGGATAATAATTTAGTCCACAACGCTGGACTATTGCGAGTCGGCAGAGTTGACATACCTTTGAAATTCTTGTAGGATAATAAGTGGATAACATTCCTTACCTGAAACAGGAAAAAAAAGAATTAAACACGTTTCATTTAGTTTACAGCTGATAAAAACAGTAAGCGGTGAACGGATGGCAATACTCATTGTTGATAATCAACCACTTTATTAGTATTACCAGGTTTTCGAAAGAGTCTAAGATTAAATAAAAAATATATTACAAAAAACAGTTATGTTAATTCCATATTTTAAAAAAGCATAACGATATCCATTTTTTTTCTATATCCAAAAAAAATACAATATACCGGGTATCTCAAGACTGCTACCGAAAACGAAGCCGGGTGGTAGTTTTAGTGGCTACAAACACAATGCAATTAAAAATTTCGCATAGAAACGCGACAATTATTTTTTATGATTTTTTAAATATCGTAATTTTTGGGTGGTAAATCCATAGTTTTTGCTAAAATAATAATTTAAACTCTTTTATACCTTAGATAACTTATAAATAAAAGGGTATACACTATTATTTTAGGAAAAAATGTATTTACCACCCAAATATGGCCATAGGAAAAAAATAACAAAAAAAAAAATTGACGCTTTTTTTGCAACTTTTTCTGTTGCATTGTGTCTGAAGTCGTTTAAACTACCACCCGGCTTCGTTTTCGGTAGCAGTCTTGATATACCCTGTATATCATTAAGAACACACGACGTTACCGACATGTGGGATGTGGACTCAACAGTTATTGTCCCGATTTTTGTTTCTGCGCATGGACTGATACCAAAGAGCCTCGACCAACATCTTCAGAGGCTCTCAATTGGTCATTGGGTCAAGATCCAAATCCAAAAGGATGTTGTTGGACACGGCACTCATAGTGACGAGGTTCCTCACTTTGGATCCCTAACCGCAGGTGGCTTGGGTCTTGAGCCCCGCCACCGAAGGGTCATTACTAAAGACCGGATTATATGCAACATAAAAAGCTTGTTATATGCATGCAAATTTGCATGAAAAATGCTTGAAATATGCACGAAAATTGGCAGAATATGCGAAATTAAATGATAAATTTTAGGTATCTCAAAAAAAAGAGAAAAGTAAGTATTAATTTTTTTTATTTCAAAATCAGCATACAATTAGTAAATTATTATTTGATAGGCAATAATAGGTACAGTAACATAATGTGACATTAAAATTATTTAAAATTTTTGTAAACGTAGCAATCAAATATTTTTCTAAATTTTCAGTGGTAAGATTATGTCTACGATCATTTAGAATATTTATGTAAGTGGAAAAAGTTCGCTCCACATCCACTGAGGTAACTAGGCAGAATTTGAACTTAGGTCCTCAAGAGCTAAGCATTCGCATTTCGAAACGCAGGGTGAGTGAAAAATATTGTAATGTGCATCATAACTTGATCTTAGGTAAAATATGCTATTTTTATTATTATAATATGCAAATGCATATGGGAATATGCAATTGCATATAATCCGGTCTCTAGTCATTACTTTTTCATATTGTTATATGACATATTGTTTGTTTTTATTTATGTTTTTAAATATGATGTACAAAAATGTGAAAAAGAATATTTACAAAATAAAGAGAAGTAAACAATGTTTCGTCCCAACACAATGTAGGTTTCTTCATAAAAGCATTACATTCCAATCGATAAACAACAAGTTAGAACAATAGTAAAATCGGCGAGTGTATAAAAGTATCGTATAAAATAAATAAAGATTTTACAGTCAGCATTGGGTCAGACGCGGCACCGGCTAAAGAGAATAAATGCACCGCGGTGCGCTATTGATTCAATAGGCGAGTCCACTGCGAACAGGGCTGCCAATATCATATATAAAAAATATATTTTTCTCTATATATCAATTAAGCCGCCAATGTCTTGCGTTTAAATTTTTAGTGCCTTGAATGTTGAGGTTTGCTTACGCAATAATGCGTGATTTGGAAAGAATTGAAATATATTTTTTAAAGACATGTCGGTTTTACAATGTTAAGGTTTTATTGCAAGAAAGAGCAGATAAGTATTTAGTTTGCTTAGTGTTTAACTAACGTGTTTATTAAATAAATTGCTTGTTCTCGTAGGTACTATAAAATAACTAGATCTGATAGTAAGGGCTGGCCAGAAAGGCCATAGAGAATCGACAGGTGACTAAGGACGATTATTTCGTTATTATTAAACGCAATTATGCGAGCCAATTTGTAGCGTTTGATATTGTAACACATTATTTATATGAAAAGGAACGTTTTAAATTATTTAATAATACATTCATTGAATTGTAGCTTCGAATTTCGCAAGAATGAATAATACCTCACACCGCAGCTTAAGTTACATCAAACATGAATCGATCAGACTGCCATTTGTTATTTAACGACCCTCTTCGTGCAAGACTGACCACCGAGGCCATCGGACAATCCCATGAATAGTTTATATATACCCCTTAAAATAGAGCTGTAAAAGCATTCACTCCGAATTACCCCAAAAATCGCAACGATAAAACAAATTTATAGGACGTTTAATACATTTTTATTGTTCGGAAAGCCATTAGCTATTGAGAATCGTTAATGCCTTCATAATAGCGGCGGTGTAATAACTGTAAACTAAATTGACTCGCCCACCGTCATAAATGGAGCGAAAATTGTTTGATACATTAACGCACGGTTTTGTTGTAAACTCAACGGGCGGCGCGCGCAGTCTCCGCGCTCATTTGTCATGTTGTGTAAATTGTTAATGATAATGCTTTTTGGCTTTATTAATTATTTAATATACACTCTTAGGCTTCGCATTGTAGTTTCTGAACAACCTTGGATTTAAGCCTTGAGATTTTAAAAAAAATCTTTTTCGCGTTAATCTACTATATCTATACAATATATCCGCTGTATACTACCGTATTACCTTAATTTATTAATTTTCTCACGGCCCTATTCAAATACATTTTTAATACTTATTTCAGGTATTGAATATTTCGTTCAAACTGAATTCAAAAGTCGTTCGAATGAAAACACACGATAGTTAAATTAGATTTTGAACCTGTTTATGAATGAGGCCGTTAGTACTGTAAATAAATCATACAGTACAGTGTACACTTAACTAATAAGTCCATATTATCTACTTACATTTATGAGTGACAGCCCTAACAAGGCGTTCACATGGAGCCAATCGCGCGGCGGTCTCGCTCGCTCCACATTTTACCACGGTTTAACTGTAACGTTTACACGGCTGGCTAGACACTCGCGTCGCGATTCCGCCCTGGTTCCCCGCGCGCATTGTACACCGTACATTATCGTTGTTCACGTCATTTGGACGTCCGTTCGAGTGTCTAATACCGGCCCGTGAATAATTTTTATGACGTCGTATAGAATCGCGGAGTGTAATTAAATTAATGTTACAACTACTGTTTACCTTGATGTTGGGTAATTGAGATGTGCCGCTTTTTGCAAAACATTTTATACTCTGTTGGTTTTTCGATGTGTTTTATAATAAATATTTTATGTTTTCATCTTGGTATCTTTTATTTAATTGACCGATTTATTTAAGCGAAATTGATTGATATTTAAATCGTAAACATGGAGAAAACATTGAAAAAAAATAATAACATAAAGATGTAAACAAATAGTATTTGTGTAAATACTGGGTATCTCAAGACTGCTACCGAAAACGAAGCCGGGTGGTAGTTTTAGTGACTACAAACACAATGCAATTAAAAATTTCGCATAGAAACGCGACAATTATTTTTTATGATTTTTTAAATATCGTCATTTTTGGGTGGTAAATCCTTAGTTTTTGCTAAAATAATAATTTAAACTGTTTTATACCTTAGAGTATTTATAAATAAAAGGGTATACACTATTATTTTAGGAAAAAACGTATTTACCACCCAAATATGGCCATAGAAAAAAAATAACAAAAAAAAATTGTCGCTTTTTATTGCCACTTTTTCTGTTGCATTGTGTCTGAAGTCGCTTAAACTACCACCCGGCTTCGTTTTCGGTAGCAGTCTTGATATACCCTGTATATAGTAGTAGTTAGTTTAAAACAAAGAGCAGTCGAGAAAATTACAATGTATATCGAATTACAAATCAAGATATAAACACACACACTTCAAATTACCATAACTTCAGAAAAAATATAAAATGTAAATCATAAGAAATTCTAAATCACTCTGTCCGTTCGTCCCGTTGTATTCATATTGGTCCCCTCATTTGAATTGACGCCGTGGCGTGTTGTATGCCACAGAGGCGCAGAATTAAGTGGAATTCACTAAAAAAAACACCTCACAAACGTCCTGCATACATTACTTTGGTAATACAAAACGGATATGACTCGCGTTCCGTGAGAAATGTTTAAGAGGCAATAAGACATCGTGTTGGTATGGAAAGAAAGTGATGGGATTTTAGATGGTGGTTTGTTTGTATCTACCAGGTATGTCCATAATACTTAACGGTGAAATAGCTGTCAGTCGTTAGTTAAAGTGTATTTCGTTTTACTTTCAGCCCTAGCCTTACTGGTGGTGGGTTGTAGAAAGGCGCAAAAATATATTATGTGTAGAAGTCGTACTGACAATTCACGTGTTTGCCGCATTGCAATATGATCACTTTGTAATATGAATAATCTGTACCAGCCCATATTCTTCCCACTGCAGGTCACGGGCCTCCTCTACAATCGTGAATATGATTGAGAGTTGTTTTTCACTTCGCTGGCCTAGTGCTGGTTGGCGGACTATACATACCATAAACATTCTTTCAAAACCGTTGTGGTATGCAAGTTTCCTCAAGATGTTTTTCCTCCCGTTATAGTGCGTGATGATTGACAATCAATACATACATGACTACGAAAAGTCAGAAGTGTAACCTGGGATTTGAACCCGCACCTGCCTAGAGCATATTGGCAGCCGTGTCTGGTCCGTTTACCAACCACCACCACCACGCACCTTTATATTATCAAACAAAATAAGCAACGTAAAAATATAATACGTTAAAAATTGTACTGGCAGTCCATGTGTATTTGCCGCATTGCCACATGATAAGTTACTAAAATGAATAAATAAAATAATTAATGAATAAGGTATAAATTTTCGAGTAAATATACACAGCTGATGTTATTGTCTCTTCCTACCAAATTACATAACAGATACTACTCGAGATTACGTGAACTTTCTCACATACACAAAGCCTTCGCGCTTAGGAGTCGTACAACAATTTCCTGACTTCAAATGACATATAATTTTTACCCGCGTGCGAATGTGTGAGTCATTAGTGATGTGGAACAATGGAGTATCGTCTGTCGTGTGTTCTATGTGTGTCGTAATGTTTGTGTTGGAAATGATGTAGTTATCGGGCGGTGTCGGTGACGACTGCGTTGTTTGTAATTAAATCTGTTGTGATGTGCAATCTATGCGTGAATTGTGGGGATTAAGTTTATGCGTCGCATGCATGAGTTTACGCCTATATTTAAGAATAAGCAGAAATGACATCGTCACCGTTGGCAATACTATACATACTTGTCATGCCTGTATCCCATTGGAGTAGACAGAGACTAGATTAAATGTGGTAATTGCATTACAAATTGTATTAAAGTATATCCTTTAATAAAATTTAAATGATAAAAAGTTGTACAGTTCAAAACGGAAAAAAATCCACAAAACCGTAATCGATCTATTGATTTCATGCCAAAAAGTATCCCAAAACTAGGGTAAGGCACCGTAAACTGACAACACTATTTAATATGTCAACGTCAGTTCCCCGAACCGTCCCGGGACTTGTTTCCTTGTAAGCACTGTAGAAAGGAAGCAAAACGCTGTTTGTCACCGTTTGTGGGCGTTCAATTGTTCTCAAGTATTAATATGGCGATGTTTTATACGTGACGCGTACCTAAGCACCATGCCACATTTAAATATAAAATATTGAGACTCCAACTTAAGTCTGAAAGTTATAAAGCGTTTTGATAACTTAAGTTCTTGGCTTTAACGTGAATTGTTTTACATAAATTACTTTTGTTCTATATTAAATTAATTTAGTAACGGAATGTACTTTTTAAAGTTCGTAAATTACGTAATTTAGCTAAGATTTTTATTCAAAACCTGACTTAAAATGTACTAATTAATCACTTTATAGCGAAAGCTGTAAAACCTTGTGTAAAGCAAACTACTCCATACCCCTGTTTTTTTTTTTTTTTTTTTTTTATTACATTGATTGGCGAGACGAGCAAGCCGTTCGCCTGATGGTAAGCGATACGACCGCTCATAACAGTAGCAACATTCCACTGCGCTCGCCATCCTGAGACATAAGATGTTAAGTCTCAATATGTCCAGTAGTTGCTCTGGCTACAACGTCCTTCAATCCGAAACACAACAGTGCATTTAAGCAGTGTTGTTTCACGGGAGAAATAGACATTGCGGTGGTACCTACCCAGATGGCCTCTCACATATGAGAGACCTACCACCAGTATAACCCCTTACTAATTAAAAGAACAATATATTGAACAGTCACCATAATTTATAATATAAAAGCCTAT
The DNA here is from genome assembly GCA_009982885.2 of Hyles vespertilio. Taxonomy (NCBI): domain Eukaryota; kingdom Metazoa; phylum Arthropoda; class Insecta; order Lepidoptera; family Sphingidae; genus Hyles; species Hyles vespertilio. The sequence goes on from CM042815.1 coordinate 4,663,829, forward strand.
ATACTCGTAATTGAAGAAAAAATTCTCAATAAGATAACCATAGATACTATGCGGCTATAATATTTTTTATTTATCGAACCTTTATAATCACTACTGATATTTTATATTTCCTGCCTCTCTAGCGTTCAAATAAAAGCCACCTCATCACATACAGAAGACAATACCCGGCATAACGAAGCACACTTGTGCAAACAGACCACGCGTCGTGCGCCCGACCAGCCTTACCGATGCTTATCGGAGGATCATTGTTCCCGACTGTGGCGATAAAACAGCATTATTTAGTTGTAAATCATTCTCTTCGTGTATTTTTGTCGGATTATTTTGTAGGTGTAAATTTTATGGGTAAAGATTTTTTTACGTTGGCAACACGGTCTGAGAATAATCAAATGATAATAGTTTTTTTTATTGCAGTGAATGGCGAGACGAGCATGCCGTTCACCTGATGGTAAGCGATGCGAACGCTCATGAACAGTAGCAAAACTAAACAACACCTTGAATTACAAAGCAATGCTTGGCACTCCACTGCGCTCGCCATCCTGAGACACAAGATGTTAACTCTCAATATGTCCAGTAGTTACTCTGGCTACAATGTCCTTCAATCCGAAACACACCAGTGAATTTAAACTGCTGTTTGACGGGAGAAATAGACATTGCGGTGGTACCCACCCAGGCAGCCTCTCACATATGAGAGACCTACCACCAGTAAAACAAAAATAAATAAAATACAAAAATGTGTTGAAAGAAGAAAAAGTTTACAATTTCCATTTTGAATGGATCAATCGTCAATCCATTTTGAAATTTTAATTATATTTTGTGTTCATGTATTTACATACGCGGTTCGGTTTTTTCATATTGGCGCGCATGCCTATACTGATAATTTTTTGTCCAACCGTTCTGTGTTATAAAAACCTATCTTTTTCAAAACAGCATAGCTCCTACATATTGAAAACCCGCAAAAAACCCGCGTTTTGTCGCGTTATCAGCTCGTTTCCGGCGAGGTGCTTCATTAATTCATCTGATTAGCGAACCAGGTGAGCGCGTATGAGTTAATGCTTTCGTATTGTTTTAAATTTGCCTACATGTATCTGCGATGCGTCCTGTCGCTTGGCACTTTCTAGAAACTTGTTGTTTAAAATTTTTGTCGGTGTAGAGCCATTGTGTATAAACTGTGAGATATACTGGTCTTGATCAGAAGAAAAAACAAAAATTTTATAAGATAGACTTAAGCCATATTTTGAATAAACCACTAGTGAAATTCGTTTGTGTTGATATTATGATACTTATATTCACAACGAGAAAAAAGGATACAGATATCCATTTATTTTGCAGTCCTTTTCAGACCTCTGTTGGTTAATTATAATCTGTATAAATATCATAGTAATTAGTTAAAAAAAATATGTCTTGTAAAATTTGACAAATAAGAAATTATTGGTAATAATTATTTCACTATTATAATGATATAGAACAAACATAATTAAATTGTAATTATCTTGTTTACGAATAATATAATATCTCAATACATGTGGCTGTGATTTCCCACGATGTTTCACATTATCAGAACCGCAAGTCGTAAACCCAATACACAGAAAATTTACTGCAGTAAATTATGTATTAACGTAACAACGTGATTGGAGTATAGTACTCGACCAAATATTTCTGATATATTTATTTTATTTATTTAAAACTTCATTGTACACCTAAAACTAACAATACAGAAATAAACGACAAGAAAAAAAATGTACAAAAGGCGGTCTTATCGCTCGAGGCGATCTCTTACAGACAACCAACCATGGGATGAATAAGAGGGAACGAAAGTTTTGGGGTACCATGAGGTGACGAAAGGATAAATGGACATATATCTATAAGTATACATACCTTATGCATATATAAATAAATAAATATATATACATAAACATAAACACATACATAAATAAATATTATAACTAACATGTATCAACATTATGCATAACATAACCATAGCAACAAATGTATATATATATATATATATATATATATATATATATATATATATATATATGAATATATATAAATAAACACGGTATGCATGCAATGTCTTCAGTTTAGTTGTGAAAGATAATGTTGTTTGACCAATCTTTTGAATATGGGCAGCGACTCTGCCCGCCTCACTGCGACAGGTAATGATTTCCACAGCCTAGCAGCTTGTACAGTAATCGATTTGTCATAAAATTTAGTGGAATGCACTGGGATTTTAAGTGTTAAGTTATCCGATGACCTCAGGGATCTTGAATGATATATATATTTCCATATACATTTAGTTCATACGTTGAACTATGTTTTGATATAAATTAAAAGCAAATATTTGCAGGAAGTCGCTGGATGCAGGTCGCTTCCAACAGGGCGATATGGAGATCGCCTATGTTCAGCTGTTGACTTTCTGTGACTGAAGATACAGAGAGAGAGAGAGAGAGAGAGAGAGAGAGAGAGAGGAACATATTTTATGCGCAGATACAACATGACAACTATTAGAAACACAGATAAAGACATGTAAAAATCGGAGCTTTTGTCGTTCAATCAGTCCGCAATATTCACGTAGAGTCCAATCTTGGATATATACTTCTAGTATTGGCTGTGATATAACACCTAAGGTCTTATGAGGAAGATCTAAGTCTACGCCTATCGGTTTATGTTCGTAGAAGTACGCTCAAACGATATAATGTTGAAGATTCGATTCACTAAGCTAAGCTATAAATCATCTATATCCCCAACAAAGTGAATTTACAAAACAAACGTCTCAATTAGACAACAACATCGCCAATGTTTGCACACATAGAAATTCTTTCAGCTATCTCAATTTGTTTGTTTAGCTCACTGTACCACCGAGACGGCCCGATACAAACATTAATATCGGAATGTTCAATTGTGATGCTGTGTAAATAAACATCGTACAAATAATTGTTTGCAGGTATTCGATGACTGTGTTCACTGTTATTATCGAGGCATTCGGCCGTGGTGGATTTCGTATCGATATTATCGAATAATCGGAATGTTTGGTGTATCGATTCTGGATTGTGTTGAATTGGTGGGACGGTGGAATTGTTGAATCGTGTATATATTTTTGTTAATAGTTTTAATAAATATAACGTTTGTTCGTATTGAATTCATTCCCTTCAAGTAAAAATGTCAAGAAGGTGATAGAATAAACAAACTCGTGGTTTATTAGAATGCAATACAACTAGACATTGATCAAGACACCGATTGTGGAAAGTAATAGGAAGTGAACTTTCTGAGCTTGAGGTTACAGGTTCTATTCCCGCACACATATACTCCCATAACCTCTAGAAATTAATTGTCCTCTTCTAGATGTTATTAAATTTCGTAATTGTGCTTGTAAAAAGCATACATAGGAGTGATTGTATAAAAAAATCTCCATATTTAATAATTCAGAATCAATATGTTCACATTTAATTATTCCAAAACATTCAAAACCAATGAAATGACACAAGCAAACCGAGCTGGTCCTCAGACAAGCAGAACCGATACGAAATTTGTCGCCACATCACTTGCAATAAGCTCATATTATGTACGTGCGTTAGATCTCACACGTTTAAATATAAACTGACTCAAATAAATGACCGGTGCGATGTGAACACAACAACACTCCAGTTACAGCATGTACAAATGCCACTGGACGATCAATCACGTCGCCAAGATGTTGCGTGTTATCATTGACAGTTGTAACATCTCTGTTGGTGTCCTCGTTTTTGGTTGTAATGTCTCTGTAGTTAGTGGCAAATCTCTGTGTTATTTTGGTTGTAACAACTCTGTAAGTGTCTTTGTGTGAGGTCTATTCGCGCTGATATTACAATAGGAAATAGGTTTCACAGTGGTCATGATTGAAACAAATGTTTGCGTTTAGGGCAAATACTTGATGATTGTTACAAAGTTGTGAGTCAGTGTAATATGACTGGAGTCACAATAATGTTGATACTCCTCGGCTTATATCTTTTGAATGAAACCATTCCACAACTTTGTCAAACAATATTACATTTTTTATTGTTAGAAGAATCTCTAATAAGCTTTTTTAGCCCATTATTTGACTGCTACCAGTGATTTTAAGAAATAATCACTTCGAACAGTACAAATATATTTGAAAAATTTCTTTCATAGCAAGAAGCCAATCCATCTGAGTAAACACCTTACATTCAAAATCACTTTGTCCAATATGGTTCGTTTAATACATTACATACAATTTATTATCACTACCAGATTTTCAGACTAACCCACGATCCAACTCAAAATAACCAAGTCCCAAGGAGAAGAATTCGATTGCTAATTGCTTCCGCCGGTGTCCTCCGACTAAAGAAAGCGGGGAGAGGCGGGATGTACCGGGGCGGGGAGGCGGGGGCGGTGTTTGTGAAAACTTGTTGAATGAAACGCTGTCCTTAATGCCGAATGAGTGCTCTGTCCCGCTCGCACATCTCACCGTCGCTCTCATTCAGAAATATTCGCGTGGATAGACGCCTCCGCGTGTTTTCTATTCAAGGTTGTTATATCTAGGTGTCTTGTTGGTACTATATTAATATGCCGGTTTCAGGAGCCACAGTACATGGGCTAGCGAATTCAGAGGTGCTCTAAGTCAATATTTTTGGTTTAATTGCTTACACATGAAACCTTTTTCCTGTGATACTAATGCCTCTTAAATAGGGCCTATTTGGCGAGAAATCATTTTAGTTATATGGAAGTTGAGGTACAAATTAATTAACCCATGTTTATGTAGTAATATTGATTAGCACTATTATTGCTAGTTTCTATGGTATGTAAGTCCGCCAATCCGCACTAGGCCAGCGTGGTGGACTATATGGCCTAACCACTCTCAATCGTACTTTCGATTGTAGAGGAGGCCCGTGCTCTGCAGTGGGACGCATATGGGCTGATACAAACATACTATTATTGCTAGATTAACAACACTTATAGAACAGCCTTTTAGTATTGACGAAAATGTTGAATTAAAGAAAAATAAATTAAACTGGCGACTACACTCTTCATCAAGCCTGGAATTAAACCAAATTGTGTACAATTCCAGCAATTTCGATTTAACACCTTAGTCCATAATTTCAAGACAAAGTTGTATATAATTATTTCTTTTAATTGCACGTGGCTAACGTATTCTATGACACAGCGCCGCAAAAAAGTCAGCTACAGAACACTAAACGCCTCTACATAATATGTTTGTGACCTCACGAACCCTACTTGATTGTTACCTTGCATTGTTTAGTTACCTTCAAGTAAACATTTTTAAACAAATACTTTATACATTTATTTGAATAATATGATGGAAAATATTTTAATGAAACCTATACATTTCAGAATTTATCAGAAGGGTATTCAAAGTATATTTATTAGCACATATTAGACAGGGTAGTATACTTCGAAATGAACGCCAGTTTTCGAGGTACCCAGTTGATCTTCTTAGCTTGATGACCGGTTTGAAAATTGAGACTCCAGGTAAGTTTGGGATAAGCGCAGGTATAGAAAGAAATAAGGTAGGTAAAGTAAGTATGAAACAATTTTCGTAAAAAAATGCGACGGAATATCTTAATTTCAGCGTGTGTTAAATTGACAGGGCTGTCAATAACAGTCGCTGGTTCTTTTCACTGAAGACATTTTGACACTCGAATCCACAGGGTTGTCAAAAACAGTTTCGGATGTCATTATAAATGAGTATTCTGTAGCTCGTGTTATTGTGAGACGTGACGACACCGCTGCGCAGCCATCGCGACAATACGAGGATAAAACGCAAAACGAGGAAACAAACAGATTTATTTCAGTCACTATCGGGCGGGTAACAATAGTTGTGCTATTAGGAAGCCCGATCTACGCACCGTTTATCCTCCTGCTAATTTGTGTTGTAATTCCCGCGGAATTAAGAAGCAGTTCTGTTCTGTATCAGGCCATAGTGGCCCCTACTGGGTATAGGATTCGTTTACAACCGAGAGTTCGTGAGGGTTAGGCCGTAGTCCACCGTAGTCGACACTACTCTATAGTGAGTTACTGGATTTCACATCATCATCTTCATCAACAGTCCACAACTGGACACAGGCCTCCATCAAGGTGCGCCACAGAGCCCGGTCCGAGATGAGATGAGATGCATACAACTTTCACATACTACAACAAATTGTAACTATAATATATTAAGAGGGGGGTCTATGTGAAATGGCCTTTTTCACAACGTTTTTTCTTGGTGATCTTTATTATTAGGTCTTCAAAAAAAATATATGTTGATCTACACTATATGGAGCATGGGCCCTTCTTTTCAGAATTCTTAAAAGTGTATTAAAAGTACTTGAAATAAAATTGCAAAGTGACCTCTAGTTTCGCATTTACAACGTTTTTTCTCTTAAACTACGAGCACTAGGATTATTTTATTATTATCAGGATATTAAGAAATGCAAGGCGGATGGGACCTTCTTTTTATTTTTTCTAATTTCTGTCTCATTTATTTTTAACGAATTTTTTCACATTATCGATACTCTAAATCGCGAGCACGTCCCCGCTGTCGCCCAACAAATCAGTGCGGGACGAACCGCCGTGCTAAACGGACCTATGTCGCTTGTCTTCGCAATATCAACGTAAATTTAATATTGCTATTTCGCTCGACACATTCATTGAGAACGGTTACGGCCGGTCTAACCGTAGTAAATCACTATACTACGTCACTGCAACTGTGGCGCTGTTGCTTGGATGCCAAATAAAAACGTGTGGCCGCGGGTTCGATCCCGCATCGAAACAAATGTTTTTATTTATAAATTCATCTATCTACTATCTAACCCAATATTTTATATAGGAAACATTTTATTTCTTGCATTTTTGTAACATTTATATTTTACATTTTTGTATTTTAGATTTTTGAATATTACGATTTTTGTTTATTATGAATAAACCAAAAATTACTCAACCGATCTTAAAATTCTTTCACCATCCGATTCCAACATTATCCTGGAGTAACATAGGCTGTATATTTGCCTAAAGGGGTTGACATGAGTTAAAATGGAAAATAAAAATCATTGAAGATATTTTTTTGAAAAATATCTTCTACCATATTTTATAAAATTATTATTTATGCTCTTAGTAGAAAGTAACTGTACTATAATAGTAGATTTATTTTGTTAAAGTTAACGATCATAATATTGTATCTAAATAGCAAAATATAAGTATCGTGCGATGTTTTAATATTTCAATTGAATTTCATGCAACTTATGAGAGACCTACCCAACATATAAATAAATGAATTGTTATGTTCCGATCATATTTGAAATAGTAGGTAACATTTAAACACCAAAATAGGCACTAATATAATACATAGTTACCGGTAATTTGGTCACCGGGAAGTAAGTATTGTTGGCCCGAAGGATTGACCGATCGCTTGATGATTGATGTGGCCGCAGGTTCGATCCCCGCATCGATACAATTGTTTTTGTTTATAAATTCATCTATATGTCTAACCTATAATATTTTATAAAAGAAACATTCATTTCATTTTTTGCATTTTCTAACATGTGTATTTTTACAATTTGTATTATAGATTTTTGAATATTTCGATTTTTGTTTATTATGAATAAACCCAAAAATTACTTAACCGACCGACTTAATCTTAAAATTCTTTCACCATTCGAATCCAACATTATCCTGGAGTAACATTGGCTGTATGTTTGGCTAAAGGAGTTGAAATAAGGGTTGAAATGAAAAATAAAAACCATTCGAGATAATTTTTTTAAATATTTTTATTTTCCATTTAAACCCTTATTTCAACCTCTTCAGCAGGGACCGAAACCCATTCGACATAACGGTACCGGTATCGACGAATTTCGGTTACCTTTAAGATTTCGGTTACCGCTATGACGCAATATAAAGGTTACCCTTATATACGGGAACCGTTTTAATACCGGTAACCTAAAAAGACCTTGAATGCAAAAGAAAATGCGTTGTTGTTGCATAACAAATAAAAATCATACTTGTCGTGTTGTTTACACAATATCGCTGGGTACGGTTCATTTCAATTTTGGTGGGTAATTCTGTTGAAAAATTCATGAAATGAGTAAAGATAATTGTGTGGTATAGTGCCATAATGTTTAGTAAAGACAAACGGCGGTATAACCGCACACAGGCACTGCCCCCGCTTTGACTTATAAGGAACTTCGCATGAAACATAAAGGTAACCCTTATTTCGGTTACCGGTATGATACCGGTTAAATTCTAGGAATCGAATAAAATTGGCGGATACCGGTTACCATTAAAAATACAGGTATTATTTTTTTCGGTTGATACCAAAAAATGCCGGTATTTTCGATACCGGTTTCGGTCCCTGCTCTTCAGGTAAATATATAGCTTCTGTTAATCCCGGATAATTACCATTAGAAAACCGAAATATTTTTTTAAATTGGTCCAGTAATTTTTGAGTTTCATTGTAAATAAAAATCCAAAAATATAAATATATCTATCCTCTTTATAATATTACAAAAGAAAAACAAAAATAAAAATATTAAAATCTAAAATGTAATATTGGTATAGATAGATGAAATAAGTAAACACAAAAATTGAACTACAAGTGCGGGGACCGAACCCGTGTCTTCTCTTTTAACAGTCAGCGTTCGAGCAATTCTGCCACGATAGCTGTGACGTTTGTAAGTGAATTAATCATACACTACGGTCAACCGCTCCTAACTGTACTTGATGGGAACATCGAGTGAAATAACACTACGAATATATCGTTTTATCCGCAGCGAAATAATGAATGAATAGGTATAAAGCAGCGCGCTCGCTCGCACGTCGTGAGCCGGCGTGCGCCGGTGCATGAGATTTGGTGCCGCCCGTTCGAGCAAGGTCATCGGCGTCTACCCTCCTCTTAATTATCTTTGACAAGGGCGTTCCCGTCGTGATGACCCTAAGTGTGCCGCTTTCCGGTTTCACCTGTCTATATCCTTATTCATCTTTCCGACATAACTGCCTCTAACAGCGATGGATAACAATTTCACTCTATCTCAACTGCACTACGATTAAAATCACCTGCTTCGTTGTCACTTTGTTCTGAAAGTTTTAAAAATAACTAATAAAACTATTTTCATGGAACAAGAAGGTATATCTACCATTTTTATTTCCTTAGATTCTTAGCAGTCGAAAATGTTTTACAATGAAATACTTTACTATAGTCATCATTTACATAAAAATCGCTTTTGCCGTATAAATTAAATTCACTACGTTTATTTGTGATTAACGTAGCGTATTTGTGATTAATACATTTGTTTTTGTTTAATAGTCCTTACATAATAAGTAATATGGTTAGTAAAATAAAACAAAATAATATACACATAATATATGCCAGTGGTTTTAGGCATCAAGAGTCCGTCTACCTTCAATACGGTGATGGTATATTCATTATACACATAAAATCCGCATTTATTTAGTAAGTTTTTCTTTTAACGCTGTTTATACATACGTCACCAAAGCAAATTATACAATATTAAAACTAAAGTTTATGAGATTTTTTCACGTGCATACGAATATTCAAAACGCGCAAATGGCGATTTATTTTCCATTGTAATGTCTTACTAATTAGGTGATTTATATAAATATTAAAAAAAGTAAGAAATGTATATTTGAAAATATGCTGAAACGAAATATACTGCTTCGGTAGTGCAGTTGTGCTACGGTTCGATTGCAAAGATGTAGTCTCTGGTTCGAATCTCATGTCAGGAAAAGTGGTAGTTTTATTCATTTTTGCCCGATATGGAAATCGCCCCCTATCAAATCTTGGGAGGAACACACAAGATGAAACGTTGGTGTCCTGGTGGTACCTCTGCCTACCCCTTCTGAGAAAAAGGCGTGAGTTTATGTATATTGAGTTTGAAGTCTTAATTTAAAAACCCATCATGTATAAAGGTTTATATAAAATTATCCGCATAGCAACAAATAACAAATTCTAGGTATATATAAATAGAATTAGCTATTTAAATATTCTAGTACGACCGTTTTCTAGTGTCATCAGTATGCACTGTAATGAGTTTGTGAGTTTTGCTGGTGAATAATGCAAAATTATAAAAATATTAGCTCTCTCTCTCTATGACTCTCTCTTCAGCCACAGGAAGTCCACTGCTGAACACAGGCCTTCCCCAAGGATCTCCACATCGATATGTTGGAAGCGGTTTGCATCCAGTGACTTCTAACAATTTTAACCAGGTCGTCCGTCCACCTTCTTCTAAGCAGTATTATCCTTGCTACTATAGTGGCTTGAAATCATTTGTTTTAATTTAATTTCTTTTGGATGTTTATGACACCGAATAGTCTCTCGTAGTTTTTGGTATCTACGATACCAAACTTGTAACCTATTATTACGTGTAGCATCATGTAGAGCAAGAGCTGAAAGTTTGTCTGTGCATGCGTGTGATGCCTATCATCACACTATCAGCTATTATGCAATTCCGATCGTGGTGGCTTTGGAAGTTATCAGCTTCAACATGTTTGGCAAGTTGGAAGAGCGATCAAAAGTGCCTGACTACCAAGGAAACACTTTTTCATAGTTGCCAACATAAGTAAAATTCAGCTTTTATACTAAAACGCTTATAAAATTTCATTTACTTAAAGTTTGTAGATATCAAGATTAACAATTTCGTATGTAATTATTTCATAGCCTGTAGTTTTGCACCACAACTATTTTTTAAAAAACTCATGTCATGTATCCTAGTTTTTGAACTTTTTGGAGCTATGTGCGTATCACCACGTACTATGACGGTAAAGGAAAACGTGAGGAAATCTGCATAACATAGCGATTTGTAAGAATTTCTATGGTATGTTAAGTCCCCCAACCCGAATTAGGGCAGCGTGGTGGACAATATAGCCTAACCACTCTCAATCATACACTGGATTGTAGAGGCCCGTGACCTGCAGTGAAAGTGTATGGGTTGATACAGTACAGCATTGTTATCAACGTCACTATTTTTTACCGAGTTTCATGTAATTAGTGCCATCATGTGTGAAACTAGTTTTCACTGTTGTAATCAATTATCAATGAAATAATGACAACAATCCTTGTTTTAGCGCGACCGTGCCGCCGCATTGTGCATGGAAACGGCTTTCTGCCAAAACGTCTATGTGGAATGTTCTTGGAGACGAATCCAAAAATTTTTCACTATCGCAATTATTACATTTGTTTTACTGATCCAGTTTTTATGTGTTGTTTTGATTGATATAAATAATATTTTGTAGTAGGTATATTAGGTGGAGATTTTTAGTCCTAGACGGTACGAGAGAGATTGAGAACCAATTGTTTATACTAACTTTTGCAATTTCAGATGGATGGCTGTGACATTGTCAAATCACATTTAACGTTGAAGTTAATTTTTGCAAGAAGCCCTAAGATTTACCTAGGAAAAGGTGACAAAAAACTTGTTATATTAATTTAGATATGACACACAATTTTATTTCAGCATATTTTTGTCAAGTTCAGCCTGCTGCCAAAATATTTTCTAACAATTACTTATTTTAAACTTGCCCATTCATAGTTATTTGTATTACCTGCTGTGACCGAGGGAAAAATTTATTTCATTAGGATTTTTTTTGAATATTGAGTTTATACCACCATATTTGCCGCTGGCAGTGATATCAACCAAGGATATGCGCACTAAGCTACTCTTTTACATCTGTATGCAAAAGTGTTTTGCAAAAGCTTTGCCAATTCAGAATTCAATGAAACGTCATACCAATGCAACTGAGTAACGATTCTTTTAAGGATTATTCATATGCATTTGTGATTTGCATAAGGACGAGTAATATAAAATATCGACGAGTAATATGACAAACTTCGTTGCAATACATTTTTGTGACTGCGGGCTATTGTGTTAGTAAACTGTAGTTTCGATTCTCAACTTATACCTATTCTTTATAAGCGGATCATAGTATATATTCACTGTTACCGTCATCTTCTATGAAGTCATTACAATAAAACATGAATTACAATTTATAAAAGTGCATATGTAATACAATACAATTTGTAACGTTTTCAGATTTTACAATGAGATCCAATAATAGGGGTCATATTGCTTATGGATTTAAGGTTGTTAGAATTCGGATGAACTATTGTCACAGAGGCTGAGAAGTTTGTGTTCTATATTGGTGGTATCGGGTTCGATCTCCGGGTGGAAAAATATTTGTATTGCCTGCAGATATTAGTTCAATACGAGGTGTTTGTGCGTATGTAATTTGTGATTGTATGTCAGGATCGAGCAAAATAGCGATAAATTTTCACTGCCTTCCCCTATGGGATACAGGCGTGACGATCATATTATACTTACTATGTGGTTGTAATTAGTTATGTTGAAGAAGTAATTTCGGTGTGAAGTTTTTGTAAAACAAGAAAAAAGAGAAGATATCTTCCCGGGTCTGTTGTGTAATGACAACAAAGGCTATTGACTCGGTAGAAACTTTTCATTATTAAGTATTCCGATGTATTTTCCGTGTTTAAATATGTTAAACAGACAGAGCTAATCTGAAACATAATCTCTCGCATTCGTTCCGAGCAGACACATTTCATTGTTTTTCAGTCGGCGTATCGGTCAATGTCAGTGCGCTTTCCATTTCGCATGGAAAGGAAAAAAATCTTCACACAACACCCACGTAATGTTTTGGCTGCATACAGCGATGTGTACTTGCATAATATATTATAATTTTACTTATTGGATTTTCTGATAAAAAAGCTGCAATTGTAAATAAATGGACTTTTGCTGATGTCGAAAAAAAAAAAAATTTGATTTAATTTTTAAAAGGAATTTACCGTATATCTATTGGTGTTATTCTACTCACGAATCCCAAACCGTCAAAAAAACCTGGCACGTGCTAAGGAGTCGGGTATATTTTGATGTTCAAAAAGAATGCGAAAAATGTTCACCGCTCATCGTTGATTTAATTTGTAAATCCCATATCACTATCGAACGTATACAGAACCTGGCACGTGATAAGGCGTCGGGTTCGACGGCGGCAGCCAGTAGGCGGCGCTGATGGGCGGGTAGTTGGAGCCGGTCCTGCCGGCCTTGCCGCGCGCGCCGCCCGCCTCTCCTCGCATCCTGCACTACACTCCACTCACAGCACTTCACATCACGTCCGCGCTCAACCGCGTCCGACCCACTACTGACACGTAACGTTATAAGTAGAGGTGCGCGCGCGCTGACGGACGATCAGTCATTCTTCGCGGGCTCGTGTCACACCCCCCCCCTCTCTCTTTGTACCCCCTCCCCTCTGTACCTAGTGATGCTAATGAGCTCCGTCCTGCCGCGTCAGCGTTCAATTGCACTCTGTACCGGTGCGATCGACGCGAGCGCTAGTTTCGCTTTCAGTTTCACAATCGATAGAGCCTTCATGCTTAATTGTGATGTTAAAGGTGATTCGTGTGCGGCCGATTATAGTAGATTTTTTATTCATGATCAGAAAAAAAACTTATTGAAAAAGTAATTTCTTCCTGTTAATAAGATTCATGCGTATTAATGATTCATGAAACTAAAGTCAGTTTGAACATATACCATCCTCCCTATAGCATCAAAACACAAGACAGTTCAACACATCAAGCACGGACAGCGCTCCGTTGTTGGAATACGCGACGAATTGTGTTCGAAAAATCGTCACGAATCGACTCTGAGTGGCGGTGCGCTACGTGCACGGAGTTTTAATGTGTCACACTTAGTATAGAAGCGACAATGCGACCACGTTACGCTGACCAAAATCAGTTCACGATAATTGTGTGCTAAATAATTCATGAATTATGTATCGAATACGAACAATACGACTAGAGAAAGAATAAAAGTGACGCGTTGCTGAACTGCGAAGTGGCGGTTTGAGCGGAGTCCGGCGTATCTCTTAAAAAAAACAATGCGTAGATATGCGTAGAATTTATCTTAGCGAGGTTAACTTAAGTACACTATTATATCTTTAAACTTTGTTAAGTATCAAATAGAATTTATAGGCCAATCGGTGATGAATCGGCGTGAAGTGGTTCAGAAAGTTTTTTTTATTTTAACCGAAAGAAGGAATCCGTTTCACATGATGTCAAGTGCAAAATTAGTGGCTTTTTTGTGTTAATGTACACGTCAATTACCAGGTTAATTTAAAATTAATTACTTTTAATTACTAATTATAGTTTAAAGTCGTCTTTTACCGTTAAAATTGTGGTAACTTACCAGTCACGGTTTGGGCCAACGATACTCGATGATTATACAAAAAAGACGGTACAGAGATCCACTCTGTATCAGCCCATATACGTCCCACTGCAGGGCACGGGCCTACTCTACAATCGAGAGTACGATTGAGAGTGGTTAGGCCATATAGTCCACCACGCTGGCCCAGTGCGTGTTGGCGGACTTACATACCATAGACATTTTATAAATCGTTATGGTATGCAGGTTTCCTCACGATGTTTTACTTCACCTTTTTAGTGCTACTCGATACTATACTATAAGCTAATTAAATATAAGCAGGTAAGCCGAATGATCTTTTGGACAATAAATTATAAAAAAAATGTAACACAAGGGTTTAAGAGAGATTACTTTCTTAACTTCAATAGCGAGATCCATTATTCTCTATTACTGACATTGCACCAACGTGTAACATAGTCGTTGTGAAGGCTGCGATGCATATAATTAGCACCCGAAATACCAAATCTACATACATACACACGTAAACTCACGCCCTTCTTAGAAACGTTTAGGCGGAGGTGCTTCTAAGACGCCCACATTTCACCTTGTATGTCCGTCTCACCATGTGATAGGGGTCTAATACCGAAACTGTTTATATAATTCGGGTATATCTATGAGGCAATAGTAATAACTATTAACTATTAACCCTAGGCATTGTTGACAGCCTTCGCGGCACAATTGGTTGGATCTCAGCTGTGAAACGAGAGGCTGCAGTATCAAACCCCGCACCAACTGGGACTGGTGTTGTGTTCCGGATTGTGTTCCGGATTGAAGGACATTGTAGCCAGAGTAACTACTGGACATATTGAGACTTTACATCTTATGTCTCAGAATGGCGAGCGCAGTGGAATGCCAAGCATTGTTTTGTAATTCAAGGTTTTGTTTGGTTTTGCTACTGTTCATGAGCGGTCGAATCGATTACCATCAGGCGAACGGCATGCTCCTTTCGCCACTCAAGGCAATAAAAAAATATCATCACGCTATGAGTAATAGGGGGAAAGCAGTAGTGAAAAATCTAGCAAAAACCGGGAAATGCCATTGGTATATTTTTATGATGTGAACTGGAGTCAATAAAAGTATCTGCAACCGGGCGGAGCTGGGTCGGGCCGCTAGTATATTATACGCAGAATACAAACCCACTAAACGTTCTAGGTATTATTATATTTGGTGAATATTAAGTGTGATAGTCAATCACCACGCACTAAAAACGGTGAAGGAAAACATCGTGAGGAAACCTGCATACCATAGCGATTCATAAAATTTCTATGGTATGTAATTCCGCCAACCCGCACTATGCTAGCGTGGTGGACTATATGGCCTAACCATTCTCAATTGTACTCTCAATTGTAGAGGAGGCCCGTGCCCTGCAGTGGGACGTATATGGGCTGATACAGATAAGTGTGTTTGTACTCAATGACTAATGATTAGGAATGCATGGAAAAATTGATTATAAAACGATAGATACAAGCAAATACAAATGTTTTGAATACCGAACGGTGTTTTTATTTTTACGTCTGTCGGTCAAGGTTAGAGCTGTTCTAAGCAACGAAACTGTTTCACGATCAATAGTTTTTTAATTGTGTCGGAATTATTCGCGGTTATTTTATGACTTTGATCTAATAAAATTTTAAAGTGGTATAGCTGCAGACCTCTGTAGCTCTACCAGCTGTATCTATATATCTGTAAAATTATACCTATATCATATTCATACATCATTATAAAGACTGGAGGAGGCCTTCACCCGAAGAGGGGTCCATATCCAATAGCAAAAACTAATTCTTTCTAACAATTAGACTATAAGCAAATAACTAACAAACACTAACAAACAAATGTCAAAAAATGTAATAGAAACAAAGGAAAATGGAATAAAGGCTTTTTATTTTTATTTTTTATTTTATTTTATTTATACCTATATCATTAATTTTTTCTAGTACCTACATGAAAGTCTTAAGTTGAAATCCTGCATGTAACTTCTGTTTTTTAACCTTTAATAGAGTCGGTATAATATATTTAATATGTATTATGCGTATAAACCCACATCTTGGCATCCCCGTTAGGATACGTAGAAATTCATATTTGAATAACTTCCTTCAAATACTCGGGAAACAAAACCAATGCCTTATGATTCACAGCTCATATACCTTGCCAATCTCTCCATCAAATTAGACGTAGCGCGGCAAGACAATAGAAAATCAACATTGAATGGAGAATATAAGCACAGTTCGCTGGGTATCTGAACGTTGCACTGGCGTAGTTTGTTTGATTAAACATCGGTGATTAGCAAAATTGTGCGTACATTTGGCACCAACGCGGCGCGGTAACCGGCCGACAAAGCTTTCAAACTGTTTCGCATCAACAGAAAATGTTGATACGTGGACTGATTGTGGGATAAATCTACTCCATTTAAACTCATTTGCAAAAAAACGGGCACCTAAGCAATGAACCATTTCAAATGTTACTATTGGTTTGTTTGATAATTATAGGTAGTTTTACTTTCACAATTTTGTAAATTAATAAGCAAATAATCGTTTTCGTCAGTATTATCATAAAATTTTGATAACATTTATGGGTTTTAATGCTAAAGTTCACTAGTAGTGTATGCTCGCTAGTAGTGCATATGCTCGTGAAGTAAAAGTTAACAAAGATTTTTGTTTGTTTTTTCTTTAATAAAGTAAAAGCAGATAAATGTTTAGTATCGAGTGTGACCCCCTCTAGCTGAAATCACAGCTTGAATTCGTCTGGGTATGCTAGCGAGGATATCCCGGATACTTGTTTGCGGAATACGTTCCCACTCCGCGGTAATCACATTCTTCAGCTCTCTGATGGTCTGCGGAGCCGGTTGTACTGATCTCACGCGTCGTTTCAGAAAGTCCCAGACATGCTCTATAGGATTGAGCCTGGTTCTGGAAGAAAACTATGTACCCAACCACGGGATGATCGTTTTCTTGTGAGTCGCGCATTGAGAAATCACAAGTCTTCGTATGTGGACCTTAAGAACAACCTCGAAGAAGTAAGAAATGTGCATATTAGTCTATGGACGGTCAGGAGGATGTTTCTCGCGGCCAATATACGCAGCCATCGCCCGGCCCGCGGCCCTAAGTTACTCCGTGAGCACAGAGTTGCCAGGCTTAGGTTTGCTCGAAATTGTGAGTCATGGACTCAAGAAGACTGGAATAGGGTATTGTTCTCCGATGAAGCCAGGATATCTCTGTTCGGTGAAGATCGACGTTGGCGAGTGCTACGAAGACGAGGAGAACGCTTTGCAGAGGCTTGTTTTGAAGAAATCACACCTTATGGTGGGGGCTCTGTTATGTTTTGGGCAGGCATAAATTCAATGGATCGTACAGAGTTAGTCTTCATTGAAAACGGCTCACTGACTGGACATCGATACATAACGGAAGTTCTAATTCCTCATGCATAACCCGCATTGGCCGCTTTAGGCGAAGACTCAATTTTTATGGACGACAACGCTCGCGCCCACCGGTCTGGCAATGTGGAAGCGTATGTGCAAGAGGTCGGCATTCGTCGTTTGGATTGGCCAGCTCGAAGTCCCGACCTCAATCCTATAGAGCATGTCTGGGACATTCTGAAACGACGCGTGAGATCAGAACAACCGGCTCCGCAGACCATCAGAGAGCTGAAGAATGTGATTACCGCGGAGTGGGAAAGTATTCCGCAAATAAATATCCGGGATATCCTCGCTAGCATACCCAGACGAATTCAAGCTGTGATTTCAGCTAGAGGGGGTCACACTCAATACTAAACATTTATCTGCTTTTACTTTATTAAAGAAAAAACAAACAAAAATCTTTGTTAACTTTTACTTCACGGGCATATGCACTACTAGCGAGCATACACTACTAGTGAACTTTAGCATTAAAACCCATAAATTTTATCAAAATTTTATGATAATACTGACGAAAACGATTATTTGCTTATTAATTTACAAAATTGTGAAAGTAAATTACCTATAATTATCAAACAAACCAATAGTAACATTTGAAATGGTTCATTGCTTAGGTGCCCGTTTTTTTGCAAGTGAGTTTATTAAATAAATAACACCCAACAGTCACATACATAGTACTGACCCCACACTAAGATCATGTCTTGTCGTGGGTATCAGGCACAACGGGAGACGTTCGGCCTCACAAACACTTTTTTTTTACCTTGACCCGAAAGAAATATTTGTCCTCTCGTTTCATAGGCGGCGCCTATCCGAATGCGCCACGCTGTCATATATTGACAGTAAAGTATAATAATATATATATTTATTGTAACGCCAAAAGAAAAATATATTAAGTTTTCAAAGTAAAGACAAACAAAAGAAAATTACTTATGTATGGTGACATAATCGACAGTTTTATTGTTTTATGCGATCGATTTATTTAATATGTAAATGTAAATAAATTATCTCATTTTGAATTGGGTAATACAAACATTACATATTTTACGTACTTTATTTGGAATCCAGGATTAAGATAAGGAGGAATGCACCAACCTTTACGTTCTAGGACCAAGTCAACATCAACTACTCGCTCTGACTTAACTAGCCAACGGACGAAGCTATAGCGACATATCTTCAGCAGAACTATCGTCTCATTGATGAAATAGTATAATGAAAAATTGATGACGGGTATCAATCAGCGTCATCAGGGGAGAAACAATGTTTTGAGCGCAACAAGGTTCTTGGTAAGTGTTTGAGTATCAGCAATACCCTCCTCCTCAAACATTATCATTGGAGATGACTATTATAGATAGTAGACTTCCTGTGTATGAAGTTATTAAACTTATCACCATGCATTGTAGTCAACTATAATTTAATTCACCCCATGATTACGAAAGCTATAAAATAATCGAAACATCGGGAAGTTAAACAATAAAAAAATAAACCAAATCCGCGATCAAATCCGTAAATAATAGTTTTATTTCAATATTAACTTAATATATTAGTTTTTACTACATTATATATTTAATAATTACGGTTGAAATTTGTTGATAAGTTTTTAGTAGTTTTTGTGATGATTTTATAAGGCGTCATTGTTGCTAAGCGATAAAGACCTTCAATAAAAAAAAAAGAGTTTATATAAATAATCCAGTGGTCGTGATCGATGCTTATATCACATTACTTATGAAGTAAACAAATGCGTCAGGAAGTCTGGCGCAATTGACGCATCAGCGCAGAGTCAATCATATGTGACAGCACGAGTTGAATACAAAACGTAATATTACAAACGAAGGTAGCTATCGCGTCTAGGGCCCTACTATAATGGGTATATCAAGACTGCTACCGAAAACGAAGCCGGGTGGTAGTTTAAGCGACTTCAGACACAATGCAACAGAAAAAGTTGCAAAAAAAAAGCGACAATTTTTTTTTGTTATTTTTTTCCTATGGCCATATTTGGGTGGTAAATATTTTTTTTCCTAAAATAATAGTATATACCCTTTTATTTATAAATACTCTAAGGTATAAAAGAGTTTAAATTATTATTTTAGCAAAAACTATGGATTTACCACCCAAAAATGACGATATTTAAAAAATCATAAAAAAAATTGTCGCGTTTCTAGGCGAAATTTTTAATTGCATTGTGTTTGTAGCCACTAAAACTACCACCCGGCTTCGTTTTCGGTAGCAGTCTTGAGATACCCGGTATTCATCCGAACGAACGAACGAACGAACGAACGAACGAAGTTCGAAACTTCGGACAAACGAAGTTTTTATACGATACGAATGTACCTACATAAAACTTATGGTCGTTATTGATTTATGGTCGTAACCATAGACTTATAGTTACGGTGTACGTTATACAAATTAGAACTTTTACAGAATAGATACATTCGTATCGTATAAAAAACTTCGTTTGTCCGAAGTTTCGAACTTCGTTCGTTCGTTAGTTCGGATGAATATAGTAGGGCCCTAGTATTTCGTGTCACGTTTCTTATTGTTACTTGAGTTATGGCTGATTTATACGTTCGCTGCGAATATCTGCATTCGGACATAATTAAATCTATAGGGTGTTATACAAATATTGACGGCTAATTATTTGTTAATAGTTGGTACTCTATTTGGACAGTACTGAACTTTAACTAAATTTTTCATATAATATTTTCAATGTTAAATATTTTATGTGAAACATAGTATATTGAAACACCTAATATTTACAATTTTTACAGCATCTGTGCTATTTCATGTTTCATTTTATTTGTATCCGCCCTACATAGAATATAATATTCATATTCATGAACCAAAACATATTTGTAACACATTTATAAGTTTATTCGCGAAAAACATTACCGAGAAAAAGCCTAAAATGTTTCACTATAAAACCTTTTACCGGTAAAACGGCACGTAAACTAGGTAAAATGTATATTTTTATAACCAATACATAAAATAAACCCAACTCTCAAACATCAATTCCATTACCAATTTTATTTCCGTTGACCTCTATAAATCACGTAAAACACGATCAGTGAGTCTGGCGAATGTTCGCGAGCGTTCGGTTCGCGAGGCGTATTATCGTCGAACGTGTTATGAAGGTGTAATGCGATTGTCAAATCGATTCATCATGCGGTGTGTGCGGGCCTTGGGACGTTATCGATGTTTGGACTAGAGCTAAACATTATGTCAACATATCGCCCTTATGGGATGACTAACTGCTGCAGTCTGCGGTGATTTATTTCTGTTATGAATGTTAATATCTGATAATATTGTAAAAATAATATTTGATATCTTCCATGAATTTACTCATCGTACTTAAGATAATGAAAGTTTGTAATTTTTGAGTCCCTGTCCACTAGTCTCTGTTAGTAGCCTATACCACACGTCCAGGCCATGCAGATAGAACAAGATGGAGGAAAATCCCATGTGGTTGCAATCCTCAGCCGTAAGAGAACTATGAGGAAGAAGAACAAGTCCACTAGAAAACAGGCAAGGTGATCGTACTTTGAACATAGCAGGTATAAATATTTCTTGAGCGGCTAACTTGGAGTACTATCCATTACACTACATTATATTATATATACAATACTATTTTGTCTATTACGTTCTTAATACATTCATAATATTCTACGTTGTACTTGTAGAGACAACAGTGTAGATCAAAGAAGCCTTCTTAGTTGAATTGGAAGAGGTGGTGAAGGTGCAATAATTAAACTAATTCAATCGGATTGCCCCTCGGTGCTAAATAATAACACACAAAGACATGCAAACAAAAAAAAAA
Source organism: Hyles vespertilio (assembly GCA_009982885.2). Classification (NCBI taxonomy): domain Eukaryota; kingdom Metazoa; phylum Arthropoda; class Insecta; order Lepidoptera; family Sphingidae; genus Hyles; species Hyles vespertilio. The sequence continues at coordinate 4,685,262 of CM042815.1, forward strand.
CACCTCATCCATTCACCTTGTATGCAGTGAGATAATCATTGGTGCGCTTATCTGCTATTTACAAAGTTTAAATATTAGCTATTGTACAGAACTCCGGTAAGGAACGAAACGACCTTGCACGCCCGCGTCTAAATCAACAATGACGAGTTTGCTAGCCAAATTTTTGCACCTACCCACCACCATTTCATTTATTTAAACGTAGGAAGTTCATAGTGACTGCCTCGGTGGCGCAGTTGTACTACGGTACGATTTCAGAGCTGAGGTCCCGGGTTCGAATCCCGGGTTGCGCAAAGGGGTATTGAATTTTTGGATTCATTTATCAGGAAAGAGTCGAAATTTGAGCCCGATATGGCGATAGTCTCGCCCTATCACATCGTGGGACAAAACACACATCGCGAAACGTGGGTTTCCTGGTTGGTGCCAGGAAAACCTCTGCCTACCCCTTTTGGGGTTTTGATTAGTTACATTGAGCGCTCCAGTAATTGCGCCAATTGCTAACCATTATATAAATATAAATTTCAAAGTCACCCCGGCATTATTTACGTAAATTATTACGTTTATTATTTATTTTTGTACATGCGCTTACATCAAAATGTAATGAAATATACATTGCGTAGAAATTTAAAATTAAAACTTATTTTCCGTCATTTGATTCAGTAGACGATAGTTTCCTTGACGTAGCGGGCCAGAAATGAAAAATCTTGATTCAATTCCCGAACAAAATTGGACCTCAGCGTGAACAATAATTTATTTCTTGTTATACGTTAAAAAAGTCTTTAAACTAATAGTCATGCAATAAAATATAATATATTGAAATGAATTATTTTTTTGTTCCTTTTGCCGTTGAGGTGGCTGGTTCTTGGGGAACTGAAGCCAAAGTATTTGTTAAGGACATTGGCCGTCGTCTTGGAGATCTGGGTGGGGACTATCGCTCTGGGTGGTTTCTTACGCAAAGGATAGCTATCGCCATCCAAAGAGGAAATGCCTGCAGTATTCTGGTCTCTTTTGCCCCAGGGACGATGACAGGAGGTCTATTTGATTTGATGTGTTTTGTTTGTAACTTCTATAGAAATCTATATATTTGGTTTTAGTTTTATTATATATTGAAATAAAGCCGCGATAAAATCCCGATAAAATCCGTAAAATTTTTTACGGATTTTATCGCGGATTTCGTTTGATTTTTGCATTTTTTACTTTCCGACGCGATGTTTCGATTACTTGGTCACAGGGAGGACTCATTACAATATGTATGTAATTTATTTGACCAATACATGACATTGATATAAAATACTGACCCCTCCTGTTTACCGTATACTATTTAAATATATTTATTAATGCAAAACTACGACTTACCATTTCTATTTTCGCTGTCAGCCGGCTTCATTTGAATGGGGTGGTGCATCTGTAATGAACAAAAATATGTATTATAATCTTATTTCTGAAAAATAACGGTAACATTTTGCTAAAATTTAATTTCCCTGGTAAAAGGATCGTGACAGACATTTATACATATTATGCAGACTGCAACCGAAAACGAAGCTAGGTGATTTTATTTTATTAACTTCAGACGCAACGCAAATAAAAATTTTGCAAATATAGTTTGTAGTGTTCAATAAAACTACCACCCGGTTTCGTTTTCACTTACAGTCTGCATATACCCTGTAACTGGAGATGCGTTAATGTGTAATTTGGCAAAAGATGGTCACTTCCAAGTTATGTTTTAGGATGGAGTTAAGATGAAATTCATAGGCCATGCTTTTCTCTATAGGATACAGGGGGGAGTTACTCTGTGTTCCGACATGACGATAAATGTTCCCACATCGCACTTAAAACTGTAAGAATATGTCTTAATACTTTACAAAATGTTCGAAGCTGATATCAAGCATTGCTTTGCAGTTCATGGTGTTGTTTAGTTTTGCTGCTATCCATGAGCGGTCGTATCACTTACAATCAGGCGAATGACATATTCGCCTCGCTATTCATTGCGAAAAAAAAAAACTTGTTTCGGGTCTAAGTGTTGTGAGACTGATGAAGTCTTTCTTAGTTTCTGTTTACCGTGACTCGCATCTTAATGGATCAGAACAATACATGTGACTATTGTGTTCATTTATCAAATTATATTTCTATAACTAACGTAATAATTTTTTCGTTTAAATTATTATATTACAAAGTTCAAGTTGCGTCGGCCAGCGACTCGGGAATACTTTCAACAATTAAGGAGTGGAACTTGGCAACTCACTCGCTTCCCGAAGGAGTTTGCGATGTTCCCGTGTTTAATTTCTTAAAGGGAATTTTGCTTCCGCCGAATTTACTGGACATTTTGGGGTTAATTGTACTTGTGTTTTGTAAATTAAGCATTTATTTTTGTTAACAGTGTCTGGGTCACTGTGACGTTATATACTACGTACATGCTATGATAATTATGATAGCCGAAATTCATTGTATACAGGGTATATACTGCTACCGAAAACAAAGCTGGATGGCAGTTTTAGTAACTACAGACACAAAGCAAATAAAATTTTCACAATTTAACACGTATTTTTTTGTGATTGTTTAAATATCATTTTCTTTGGGTGGTAAACGCATAGATTTGATAAAATAATGATTTAGGCCCTTGGTTACAATAGCGTTTTTAAAAATACGAAGGTGTAAATTATTATTTTATATTTTTATTAACAATAAAATACGATGCTTTTTTTGTAAAAGTTTTAGTCACATAAAGTGCAAAAAGAAACCATTTTGGTACGTTCAATGCATGGTTATGTTAGAATTTTCCAATGATCTGCTGGACTATACCTACATCCATCTTATTTGTACAACCTTTATAATATCTGTCCTTCCAAAGCGACTATTTAATAAAGCATTTGAAATCAACCAAACACTGTCGAAAGTAAATGATCGGTTCAAACACGACAGAACCGCAACCAAACTGTTAAATATTTAAAACGCACACAAAACACGTTAATTAGTGAATATAACAAACACATTAACCCTATTAGATGGTCAAATTAACGTTTAAAACATTGGCAGACCCGCTAACCCGGTTAATGCGCGCGGGGTCCATTGTACCGATGCATTATTTAAACGTAATGCGCTGCCGACGCGCAAACAATCACAACTATTTAAATTATTCGCAAACAGTGATCGCGAATCGAGCCGTAAACACGCGTGGAACGCACGCTGGATTTAATAAATAATAAAACGCGTGGAACGCGAATAACTATGATGAGATCTCATTTGAATAAGATTTTTATATGTGTAGGTATATCAACAGACTTTGTCATAGCCCTGGCGTGAAGTCAGACCGAGACGTGTTTCTGTCCATCATAAGTTGCGATGCTTGGATGCCGTGGAACTGAAATTCGTAGTTACTGATAGCCATGTTATAAGACTTGTATCTTAATTCATTTTGCCATTATAATAGCCCGAATATACAGCTTTATATCATTGTATTTTAATACTATAAAAATGTCACCGATTATATAAAATCATATAAAACTAAATCAATTCTTCCAACAATAATCTAAAATGCTGAATACAACAATCTTGCGACGGATCAATCCCTAAACTGCATAGTGTATCAAAACCGCCCACATCGCGAAATAATCCAGCAATCGTGACACACAAACAGATCATTTCAATGTTAATGTCCCGGTACTCAGTGCGACGGGCGGACACCGACGCACCACTCACTCATCGCCATGTTTATTTTTACAATGACGCGCGACGTTTCGCCTATCTTTATTGAGTAATGGGCACAAAATATGTTCGTATTGGCAGGCCTTTCGGCGATGGCTGTGCACCTCGTCATTGTTTCGATGTAACGTGACACCTAATGTTCCGGGGTAGGGTAGACCCAGCGTGTAGTGACGGGTTTCTGCCGCGGGCGCGAATCGGTTTGGGAGCGTTAATGGATATTGTTCTATTATGTAATACGTGATGTATTGAGTTACATATAACACGTGATGGATGCGAAATATTAAGATATTTATGTTGTTAGGACGAATTGAGTGCAATTATAGTAAGAATACAGTTAAGTGCTGTGCCCTCCAAATGCTTTATAATAATATAAGAGAGCCTAATGAGCCTAATGTGTGTCGCTGGATACAGGCCGCTTCCAACAGGTCAATGTGGAGGTCCTTGGGGGAGGCCTATGTTTAGTAGAGAACTTCCTGTTGCTGAGATGATGATGAATCTATGTTCAGTTACACTAAATTTATTTTTACTATAAATCACACGCATTGTGATTTATAGTATTAGTATTTTGTGTGTATGAGCGAGAATATTAAATAAGTAAACCTATTATAAAAAAATGAATATAAAAAAAAAGAAAATGTTTCACCAATGGATTGCATCGTCGGTTCTGAACCTCTTATGTAAAATGATACATAGATAAATAGTGTATATCAATAATACTGTATATCAATGATATAAATACTGTTTGGTGCAAACCTGCTTAATTATCTCTTTGACATTGTGATATAATGGGTTTGAAAGGCGTTCGCGCTCATAGGAGCGTAAGAAATTACACTTCCGTTTTCCGGTACAGTCGTGTGATAATGTGCTTTTGCTTCTTTCTATCTAACTTCAGGTTTTGTACTTATAAGAATGATTTTCTTTTGTTTTTTGGCGATTTTCGTAAGTAATGTTTTGCTTAAATCGTGTCATTGTGGAATACCTTTGTGGAATCCTATATTACTATGGACTTCAATTGGTATTAAATTGTTATTTTGAACTAAAGTTTCAAATGTGACGGATGAAATCCAGGGAATGTCGCCTTAGATGATCCGATCTTACAGCTGAAGATATAAATAAGATCGGGCAGAAATGTTGCAAAGTTAGTAGGACGGCGTTCCCTGGTCAGGATATTTCTAAGCAAAAAACAAAGAAAGAGGTATTTCAACATATTATGTTTAACTCCCTTCATAAGTACAGTCTATCAATAAGGTAATAAATTGCAAGCTCAAAACGAACGAAACACGACAAGCTGCAGCGTGTCATTAGCTCAAAACAAAACTATCATGCAGCGATGATTCACGAGCGAAACGAGAGTATCACTAACAAGCTCGGCACATCCCTTATTTAATTAGCTTTAAGTGATCATCGATCAAACGGCACGCTAGACGCAAGCAGTGCTGCGCGGACAATTTGTCACGTCGCCCTTGACGCAGCGTGACGCCTAGTTACAATCACACTATTTACGTGATTAGTTTTTAATGTTACAGGCACAGACAAGCCCAATTTTTACATATTGTTGGAACTACAGACATGAATCTTAATTTATGTGAAGTAAGCGTATATTTTTTTGCCATCTACCACAGCGTCGTAATAAAGGCTTAGTAATGGAATTTCCAATTTGCTTAAAACATACTTATACTTGATGACTGGAGTATGATCTGTTGTATAGATAGTCGATCTTTGGTATCGTTGGAAATATTAGATACTTGACTTTGTAATGTCGGCTAAGACAATAAGGTTTAGTCTGGATCCACTGGTCATACATTTGGATATTCAGTAAGTATTTGATTCAGAACTTTATGGACCTAATGTAATTAATTAAAATAACATACCCTTGCCTTAAAAGATTGGTTTGAATTTGCTAATTACTCAAGCGTACATATGTGAATACGACCAAAGTTATATCCTCTACAACTATCGCCGGTCAAACTGAGATTTATTTACTTCAGACAGTATTCCTAATTGTAAGTTCTAATACAAGAAAATAAAATTACTCAATTTAAACACAGGAAAACACAATGCCCATGTTTATAAATACGTCAAAGTCGAAATAGATGACTAAAATGCGTGACAGACAGTGGGCGGGCACTGGATCGATCAAAGCTGAGCCGAAGCCAGCGTGCGAGTTCTAAACGTCACGCTGAGACGGCGGCGCGTGCTGCGAATGTTTGGACCAACAGCGTGACAGGAGCATTGCACTCTTTTACCAAAGGCCAGTCTATTGGTGGACGTGGCTCGCATTTGATGTCATTATACCGGGTATATCAAGACTGCTACCGAAAACGAAGCCGGGTGGTAGTTTTAGTGGCTACAAACACAATTCAATTAAAAATTTCGCATAGAAACGCGACAATTATTTTTTATGATTTTTTAAATATCGTCGTTATTGGGTGGTAAATCCATAGTTTTTGCTAAAATAATAATTTAAACTCTTTTATACCTTAGAGTATTTATAAATAAAAGGGCATACACTATTATTTTAGGAAAAAATGTATTTACCACCCAAATATGGCCATAGGAAAAAAAAATAACAAAAAAAAATTGTCGCTTTTTTTTGCAACTTTTTCTGTTGCATTGTGTCTGAAGTCGCTTAAACTACCACCCGGCTTCGTTTTCGGTAGCAGTCTTGATATACCCTGTATAGACCAAAATGTATGCAAGTGCACGCTCGTAAATTTTATTTGGAAGGTTTTATCGATCGTTCGTGGTTAGTGGATCTGAATCGAAAAGATAAATGAAATTGTGCAAGTAAATTTAATATTGATGTAGTTGGGGTATATTTTTTCATAAGGAAGATGTAATAATGTCAAAAGCTAGCACTCATAAAATATACTAAATCCCTATAACGGCCCATTTCAGAGAGTCTATTTTGTCAATGGCTACTGACTAGATTTAGTATGATTTATTGATCATAGTGTTGGATCATATATATTAACCAATAAGAAGAAACTATTACTTAAGCAAGTCCATATAAATTAATCTTAATGCCATGATATATCTGGTGTAAGAAGTGAAAGAAGTGATAAATAAACAAATGATAATACGATTATGAACACTAATGGCATTCGACAGACACAAGACAAAATCAAAGACATTGGCCGACCCAAACACATCAAATAAGTCACAGCCCATTGATAGCATCTCATCAGAATCACTAAAAACTTTGATTCAAATATTTGGCTCGCATCCAACGAGTTTTGAAATGTCCTAATTCATGATCTACTACAAAGTAAGTTCGCAAAAGCGAATCCACTTTCACTTGGCGACGTGATAGAAGGAGAATTCATTGTTGGTGCGCTGTCAACGGGCGGGACGCGGTAGCTTCTCAAACGCGCAAATAAATTGTATTGCCAGTGGTTTAATTAACCGCGATTTATGGGCCGGACAGGAGCCAAACAGATGCAGCTACCTATGTTGAGCGTGTTCTGCAAATCAGAAATCTAGATCTCGTCTTTGAGGTTGGCATATTTTGCAGTTCTGGTTTGATAGTATTCAAGGATGCGTTAGAAATAACACAATGGTTTTACTGGTCAAAGTTTGGTTATAGTGGTGACAGTTTCATATTTACAGTAATAGAGAGGAGGCTTACCATGTGGCAATAATTTAAATTCGAGACAATCACGTTTTTAAATGGAAGAAATATTAAATATATTCGATATAAATAATTGATTAACAATTAATTAACCTAACAATTAAATTAATTAATAATTAATTAACAATTAATTATTTATGTAGGAAGTTTCTGAACGCACTACTTTTTATGGTCTATGAATGTTAAAAAAAAAGGTATTTTGTCTGTAGGCAGTATGAAGGTAGACGTAACGATGTTTACGGGTGTATTTATTGTTTTTGTACAGTTGATAAGTTTAAACTTAAAGTTGTGAGCCAAAATTGTTAAATTTGTTCAAACCCTACCCTTGCATTTATATCTAAGATATTTAAGGGTCACAGCTCTTTTGGTTTGCTATGGGGACTTACAAACTACGTATGTTAAATCCAAGGAAGCCAAGTCTTGTAGTTGCGTTTTAGATTTTGGACTCCACACACGTTGTTTACTAATATAAATAGATTTTTTCTTGTTCTACTAACTGCATTGCATTTAAATGGGGATATCTTATTTTTAAAGATGCTTTGGAATTCAAGGAAAAAACGGTAGAGGTTATTGCACCTTTATACATTGGAAATACTCTCGATATTAGCCTCCTTACATTCGAAACTGCATTTCAGCTATCAATGGTATGCAGGTTTTTATTTATTTGTATTTGTGACGAGGTAACGGAAAATAGTAAAACAAAAACCACACAGTGATACGGTACAGAATTGAGAATGTCATAAACCCGTCAGTATCAATAGTGGACGATGGGCAGTGGGTAGTGTCGGCCGGACTGCGAACCCATCACACTTTATTGGCGCTATCCAATATAAATTCCCGTACAGGAAGGTATTTGCACACGTACACACACGATGTGTAAGCGTGGCGCGAGGTAAAAGTGTTGACAGTAAATCAATTCTAATTTTACAAATAAATTAATAACACACTATGATAGAGTCTTGTATTGTGGGTATCAGGAGATACTTACTACGAGATACTTTTCGGTCTCACAAACACCCAGACCTGAAAGAAATATTTGTGGGCGGCCATTGAGGTATTACAACTGGAGCGGACATGTAGAAGAAAAATTGTGCTCATTTCAATATGACAGCGAAGTATAGATAAAGTCGGCATTGTAGCAGATGCGACACTTCAGAAATTTCTACCTACATCTATATACGCCTGATAGAGCCTATAAATTCTTATATTGAATTTAAAGTTTAATTTTATTTTCTTTATTTCGGAAAAAAAAACATTATAACAATAAATATACAATTAACCAATTAGTTAAATATATAAAGTTAACGGAAACTATAATTAAAATGCCAAATGTGCCACATTTTTGTATTGAAAATAAATTAGAATTTTTAAAAATATATATCCCATCATCACATACAATATCCACTATCCCTATACGAAAACTTCAATTTTTACCTATCTGTCACTACATTAATATTAGTCTATAATTTCACTCAAAAATGGCGGTTGTCAAAACGACTCCGGTAAATAATTTCTTAAATTTAATTTCGTGCTTCTTTATTTAAATTATGGTTGATTTACCTATGGAATGAAACTCCATCTTTTCTTCCTATTATTCTGGAATGGTTTTTGCACGTTTTTAGCACGCAATATGGCATTTATGGACCAATTATATTTACACCTAATTAGGTCCGTCTTCGCTGAAACGTCAAGGACGACTGACAGCCTAACGGTACATGTACTCTTGCGAATGTTCCAAACTATTTGGTCTTGATGTCCCCTCCAGTTGTGTAACTCAATGTGGGCGGCACAAATATTTCTCTCGGTGCGGAGATCGAACCCGCGGCCTCTCGTTTACACAGGCGACGTCTAACCGCCTACGGCACAGAAGCTGTCAAAAGATACAATTTTCTTGGGCTTTATAGACGATGTTGATTTACTGATCAAGAGGTCAAGTACATACCTTCAATGCTTCTCTTTTGTATTATTAAATCCCTTTTTTAATGGATAGCTCTGCTTCTTAGATTATATACTCGTCTAGATGACACATCACACCTCACCGCGCGGCTCAAATAAAGTCTACCAAATTTGGTAGACTCGCTTCTCACGTACGTCAGTGTCATTTGAACTACATATGGATAACGTGCTCCCGAAAAATAATTAATTATGCCGGTTTGTGCTGTCGAATTGTATCGCAATTGTGTGGGAAAACTGTATAATAATACCAATATCACTTTCTATCGGTAACATTATTGTTAAACCACTATTATTTGAAGAAAACATGAACTTTTAATTTATTATTTTGAAGATGAGTTTCATTGGCCAGTGTTGTCAATTTATTACTAGGAAGATTTGTTGAAACTATGGGAGAAACTATAAAACACAAATATCATTACATAATATTTCGATCAGAATAACAACAAGAAGAATGGCATTATTTATTTAATGAGTAAATAATACTTACCTACACGATATTAATGAAACCCACGACAACATGCACTTCACTTTTTTATTAATTCTTTGCCTTGCATGTGTATTACCATTCAAAATTTCACAAACGGGATACTGATATTGTCATCTTTGAAGAAACAGCGAGAACTTATTCAAGGTCCTAATAATATTTTTAGACTTCCTACGGATTCCGTACTTGCAAATTGCTGGAGAGACATTACACAGCGGAAACGAAAAGAAGACCATTCGTAGCCTCACATGACTGATATGATGATTTATATTTTACATAAATACAGAAATCAGATAACAGCCCAGACAATAAATCCAAAGAGTTAATTCTATTCGGAAACAAACACTAGGAGATGGGTTTAGATCTTTATTGTTTTTACTAAAATGCGTTATAAATATAATTAATATTATGATTACTTTAAATAAAGAAAAAATATTTTATTTAACCTATTTTGTATATCAAATAATGGGGAAAAGTTAAGTTAATAATCTGGAGTAGGCATCCCTAAACACACACACCTTGACAGTTGGATTACAATAATTACACGACCGGTACTCACACATATCAACGAAAGTGAGGACACTTTTAGCGCATCGTTTGTTGACATTGCTCAATCTAGACGAGTATATAATCTAAGGCTCTGCTTATTCAGTTTATATAGTTTTCAATATAGATTAAAGCATATTTTTTAATATTTTCATACCAGTTTTATGGTGTCTATTGAAAGGTTTTTTCCAAAAATATATTCACCTGATAGAATAGCGTACACAAAATTACACACACAGAGTTTCAACATTCATACATCCGTGCATCGTAATTTATTTTTCCCGTTCCAGGTTATTGTTATGTATGTCTATTCTCTATTTAGATTGCACTGTACTTTCAATACAGCTAAAGTTTCCTTAGTATACCAATATATACCATAATATATTTTGTTTCCAAAAACCTGACTTTAAAACACCGATACAATTTCACCGTCCAAACACACAGAAAAAAGCCTCTCACAGTCTACGATTGGTTATTTCTGGAACGTGTCTAGACTTTCCGTAAACAAACAGCGCATTTGTCTGCGGCCGGTGGTTTTGTTCGCCGTCCAATGGCGCAAGTTGTTTAAGCATGTAGAAACTTTGCGTACAGCTTAAAACATCTGCCGGTACACTGGCCGCTTTAGACTCGGTGTAATTTGTATGTACCAAACATACTATGGTAATGTTGGAGAGAAGTTTTAGAATAAATTTTGGATATATGTTATTTTTGTGACTTGTGTTTTTGTTGGTTTATTGGTGTAATAAGAGTAAACGTAGATGGAATTTATTAACCATTTGATTAGAATTCAAACATATTGCGACTAGTGATAGGATTAAAAGATTCTTGATCTCTAGGTTTTATTTAACCCTTCCAGTGCTCATTGCACTTAAAATAAGTGGCTTATTGGTATGGGTTATAAGCTGTTAGATGTTGCCTCCTAAGCATGTTTTTTGTCCGTAAATAATTAGAGTAATATTGTTATATAGGTACAGCATAACCGTATCTTATAGGATGCTATTACAATGAAAGCCTATCAAATATTATTTTCGTTCCGAAAAGGTTACATTTCCATGGAAACCATTACACCGCCCCTGTAAATTATAAACCCTATTCCGACAATCAGTCACAGAGTTGACCTACTGCAAAACACTTGACACAAACCAGTGTAGACGGATGGGCCGTTTAAAAATAAATGAGGTGTGACAATTCGCGCCAAGAGTATCGCGAAGAGCTCATTAACGCTGCGCCGAACTAATTTATAGCTCGTATTTATTTATCACTTCAGTAATATTAGTTATAATAACACTACTGATAACAGAGTGTGTGAATTGTTAGAGACCACCCGGAGCTTTTGTGTGTTGTATTGCAATTTGTAACAATTTTATGAAAGTCGTGAATGTCTAATAGTAAGTAGTATATGTAACAAGTCCAGCAGGTTTCAATGGAAATCTTCCGAGTAGGCCAACGAGCATTGATCTTCTTGTTGATGAAAAGAGAGGTAGGGAAAGAAAGAGAGAGAGACAGAGAAAAAGAATCAATATAAAGATGAATAATTGAGTTGAGCGATAATTATTTGGAATGTAACTATTTATTTTTAAGGGCTTAGTAGCAGTTTCCGGCTTATAATAGGCTTAATGGTACGTCATTTCCCCCCTAAGATTGCAAAACAAAAGAAATGTCATAAACATTCATAATTCGTTTCAAATAAGTAATTTTTGAATGTGATTATTCCTGGAAAGTCCCAAGATCATGTTCGTTGGTGATGGTTTGAACATAATGAAATAATCTGCATACCATACAGAATTACAATAATTTCTGTTGCATGTACATTTTAACATAGGCACTAGGGCTGGTGGACTGTGGCCTAATGCCTCTTGTAATCGTATAGACGCTAGATTATATTATAATTATGTTCAAATCATATTGATTAAGACGACACGCGATAAATATGTTCAGGCTTATTATATTCTATGCATTATAAATTAACGTAATCATGAATATCCCAATAATTTTATATATTGGGATACTCATGATTACGTTATTATTATTATAGAAAATTGTATCTTTTGACAGCCTCCGTGGCGCAGTTGGTTAGACGCCGCCTGTGAAACGACAGGCCGCGGGTTCGATCCCCGCACTGAGAGAAATGTTTGTGTGGCCCACAAATATTTCTTCCGGGTCTGGGTGTTTGTGAGACCGAAAAGTCTCTCGTAGTTCCTGATACCCACGACACAAGACTCGATCTTAGTGTGGGGTCAGGACTATGTATGTGACTGTTGGGTGTTATTTATTTATTTATTTTACGAGTGTAACCCACATTTCCACACATTTTATATGACGTGCGTACCCTTGTTTGAGACTAGACTGTGCTAATTGTTACTATATTAGCTAATAAATGTTTTACATTGTATAGTCAACTAGAGACCTTAGGAGTTTTCATGTTACATGAAATAATAAATGCGTTAAAGTATACACAATAAATATAACAATAATTGAAAGCGTACACAATAAATATAAGAATAATTGAAAAAAAAATAATTACAAACAGTCAAATTACGTACCCACATCCAATTTTCACAACGGACCTCCATTACACTGCTATAGGCCAAAACAATACTACAAAATAATACGTCAGCAAAACTCCAAGGAAACCCAAGGGACCTTTCCACACCGAAAGGAAATAACCTCAATATACAACATCAAAAAAAAAACAAAAGGCACTTAATACCTTTGTACGCATCGCGGTCAAAGTGGTCCGCAGATTTCACATTTTGAGATCGTTAGTCCCGCCGCAAAAAGGCGTACGTTTAAAATCGAGTGGCTAAATCAAAGGGAAGCTGGGGCCTTTTAGGCTTATTACACGGTCGACGCGGTCCGAGGTAAAAATGTCTTGTTTTCTATCGGGGAAAGCCTCTAATGCGGCCCACGTCAATTAGGACGAGTGGGGCATTGTTCGTGGAGATCGGACGGCCATTGTCCCGGGAATTATACTTTTCATCGATTTTTTACGGTGAGTTTTGATAGGATCAGGAATATCCAACGTGTAACTGAATAATAATTTCATTTGTGTTTGATCTTTGGTAAATCAAGCGTAACGTCATATAGTTCGTACATCTAAACTTGTTTATTTAACAGACCATGTATTAAAATTCTTAAAAATGAACTCTATTTATTTTCATGTTTTTGCCACTCATCATGAACTCCTACTTATTAATAATTATTTTTTAAGTGACACGTGCTGTGAAACTTAGTTGATATGTATTTGTGCAGTTTTACATCTTTATTTAAACAATATTTAAAAGGACAATAAATCTAGATTCCAAAACATTGTTCCTAAAAGCATTCAATTTAAGAATTACCAAAAACATTAACCATGAATTGGCAAAGTAAAACTCAAAATCAACGCACAAATACGGACCAATTTAACTAGATAACACGTGTTACACACCTCTCGAACCTCAAGGAATACAGTGCGAACCGCTGCAGTGAACATGTCCAATCCGATTGGATCGCGTAAATATGTAACACTAACAGGCGGAACACCGCGCCGGGCCGCGCTTGAGCAAAACTTTAGCGATTATCGTAAAATTGACGCGGCAACGAATGGATACTTGAGCGGATGGAGATTTGGCACAGACTTTAGATTTTATCGTTGAGCCCCACTCTCCCCCCGTCTATATGTTCGGGACTGAGCGTGACACACATACCTATTGATATTAATGGTTTTGGTATGGAACGGAATATGTTTTCGTTTTGTTGATATCGAAGTGTAAGGATTCGACATGACCATTTGTAAAAACTTGGAATTCTTACTAGCATTTTTTTCAATTATGTATTATAAATATCATTCTTTTCAGCTTCGGGAAATCTGCAGTCGAACAAGGGGCCTACTAAAGAATTGCCACTGGGACATGCCAAGAGCAGCCTGTATCCAGCGACTTCCTGCAGCCTTTAAGCATAAATAAATATTTTAATTAAGGGCTAAGAAATATATTTTTTAATTCGCACCAACAAACTCACCTGTCCGAATCGAATTAGCAATTGAATTCGCCTCACGTTTAGTTCAGTTTCTTACAAATCCGAGAGAGTAAATATAAACTTTCAATTGTAGCATTGACATCGGCCCCTTTATTTATTAACAGAAGCCGTGAGCGGCGCGGAGGCGCTCGGCCGGTCCGAAACTCTTCGGCTACAGTTTGACCTTGTTTTGTTGTTAAGTAAATTGTATCTTCGTGCCTTACTGCTCCGCCAGAGAGTTGTGATTGTGCGACTTCAGTAATTTCCCTCGGCGAAAAGTTTTCATTTCCGCGCAGTGCTTGTACTCGTTGCTTTGTTTTTTTTTTTATTAATGTCAAAGATTGATAAGGTTGCGTTTTGTTAGCGCTGGTGTAAATTTTTGAAGTTGATTATTTTGAGACGAATGTTTTGTGAATTGCTTAACATTTGAAGAGAGCTTAAAATAATCTGTTCTGTAGGATGTAGTAGAATATTAAATACTTTCAAAAGTAGAACGAAATAAAGGTAGTTAGTTATTTAATAGAATAAAACAAAAAGTTTGTTTTGAATGTTTTTGTAATGACACGATAGATGGCGTTTGGTGTTCAATGCTTCGATATATTATTCAAATGAAAATCAATGTTTATTTGTATTCGCGACCTTAAGGTCGGCACAAGACAATAAAACTGCTACATACAATATTATTAAGTTTTCGATATCAATAAAAAATACAGACTTGTAATCTAGATATCACAATTTTCCTCCCCAATCTCGTCCATTACAAAGCCGCAATATTCCGACAGTTTATCCCAACCCACGTGCGCCCTTCCATCTAGAAGTAATAGATAAAAAACCCTGTTTATTCTTGATAGAGGCGGGGGTCTTTCGTACCCGAAACGAAGTCGGGACTAAAAAAATCCTGTAGAACTAATGGAGCGGACGAATCAGATGAACTTTTGAAAGTTGCCGCGCCGAGCCTTTTTGTTTCGATCTCGATTCCGTTTTGCGATTATTTTTCGCAGTCGAATATTTCCGTCTGTCGAGGGTTAATTTGGATGAGTGATTTGTATTCGTGGGTAGTTGGAGCAATACCATGGATGACTTTAAAAATGGAATTGGATGAATTTAAAAATGGAATGGAATGACAGATTTTTGTGTTGATATGTTTTCCAGATGTTTGGTGTTTTCATAATTGGACAATAACATTATAATCAATTAATATAGGGACTTATATATATTATTATAACTCATAAAACTATTTGACTGAGAATTTGTGAGATATTTTTTAAAGACATATTTATACACTAGGTTACGTCTTTTCCCCAGAATCCCTTCTAGGCAGAGGTGCTACACCCACATTTCACCTTATGTGTTTCGTCCCATAATGTAACAGTGGACGAGCCTATCGGACACAAATTATTGACTCTAGGATGAAAATGAATAGTGTACGGGTACTTGATAACCACGTACATAAGATGAATGTTGATAGTGAAGGCAAGAATTACTTGATAATCTTGAATAATAATTTATTTTTGAATGTTAACTATTTATTAGGTCGAACGTGAGCGAGAACTCACTGATATAATGAAACGCACAAATTTATATTTTGGCGTAAGCGCTGAGTTTGCAAATGTACGACTTGCTCGTACAAATAGAAAAATCCAATATCACTTAGGCTGGCCCAGGGTTCGAACCCGAATGCTCATCTTTGTAATCGTACCATACTACAACTACACCACCGAGACAGTTTTTAAACAAAATGTAATTATTGCCGAGACACAAAATATAACAGTCAAATCAAACATGTTTACACAAAACGCTGCTCGTAAAAAATGCTTAAGAGGGCGTGAACCATTTTCTGCTGACGTAGGCGAATGAATATATTGTTTTCGGAAGTATTAGAATACTCCGAAGTACCCTCTTTCCTGTACGAAAATAAACTGTACATTTTCGAAGCATAGGAACGTATGCCTCAATAGATGAGTGTGCAAAATACGAGAGTCATGTTGAATGGACAGAAGGGTCCGGTTTTTTGTAGCCTGCAAATAATTGAAATATTTTGGGTATACTTATTTGTGTGTGTAATGTATTTTTACTCTTAGGTATATGCAGTCGCCTTATTAGTTTTGTAGATGCGTATATGGGCTGTGAATTGAGAGGCTATAAGTTGGTTTCCCAGGTTAAGCAATCTTACTATT
The DNA here is from genome assembly GCA_009982885.2 of Hyles vespertilio. NCBI lineage: Eukaryota > Metazoa > Arthropoda > Insecta > Lepidoptera > Sphingidae > Hyles > Hyles vespertilio. The sequence goes on from CM042815.1 coordinate 4,701,754, forward strand.
CGTATTGAAAAATTCGTATGAGCTGTATGTGTGTGGGATTTGTGCATATTTTGCCAATAAGATATCTTTGGCGGGCAATAAACTCAACTAACTAGAGACACTATTGCTTTATCCTACAGTGGTGCATGTCTAAGTTTATAGCAAGCAAATAATAAAATACAAAAAAAAACACTAAATTGATTTGCAATTTCGTAACTAAACCCAGGACTTCTTGATTCACAGCCGATATGTGCTACCACTACACCAATAAGCCTACTCACACTTAACATAATATAAAATAAAAATCAATCGTATTAACCCCCCAATTTCTCCTTTCCCCTACCCCTCAAACCCTCTTCGACAAGTGAATTGAGCCCATATGAACCACTTTATTCAGCATCACGTGTTCGGCTTTCTAACAAACGAATATCGAATAGAAATAACAAATTTCAGACGATACGCTTTCCACACGGCCACGTTGTGACACGGAATTGTGTTCCGTTTGATTTTTATTACCATTCCTTGGTGCGAAATCTATTCATTCTATGTTTTAATGCTATGGATTTGAGGTCTATACTAGACTCATAATCGTGGAATAGATCTATATTAAGTCACCTCATTAGTTCGTGGAATCATATATTAGAGACTAGCGGCCCGACCCAGCTTCGCCCGGGTACAAATAGATTTCTGTACAATAATATGTACGTATTATACATCCTCTTGAATCACTCTATCTATTAAAAAACCGCATCAAAATCCGTTGCGTAGTTTTAAAGATTTAAGCATACAAAAGAAATAGGAACATAGGGACAGAGAAAGCGACTTTGTTTTATACCATGTAGTGATGAGGTCTAGGTTTCAATTTAAGGTGCATTATAGACCAAAAGTCCACGGCCACCAGACGTTCGTACATTTTATAAACACTGAAAGTTTGTCTGCGCATGACTATGACATGGGCATCACACAATCAGCTAGCAACTAACAGTCGCATACCTACATAGTCCTGATCGAATACTAAGATCTACGTGGGAACTACAAAAGACTTTTTGGTATTACAAACATCTTTACCCCGGAAGAAACACCTGTGAATCACAAATATATTTGTTTCGGTGCGGGCATCGAGCCAGTGGCCTCAAGTTTTACAGCCGGCGTTTAACCAACTGCGCCACGGAGGCTGTCAGTTAAAGAGCTGAGTGGCGATAGACTGATGTCTATGCCACCTTAATCTTTTTTTTATTTATACTTAATAAAAAAGAGAAATATTATATATATATATATAAACAGACATATTAGCTTATACACAAATAATCTATAACAAAATAAGGACACTCTAAACTAGTGCACATATTACAATCCTACAAAAAAAAAATACAATGAAAAACTAACAACTACAATCATATCATCATAACATATGCTAGTCAGTTTGGCCAAAATCGGTCTCAAGACTCCTTTGAGTATTCGCTAATCCTGATAGTTTTGAATACCGTGTATGCCTACTTGAAAAAATAATTCTATATATTAAGTATTTTTAGCAAATCTCAATGTAGCGTCTTTAACGAAGCAACGCGAAACTCAATACTCGATGGTCCCTGCGAAGCGTCTTTGAGTATTTTCGATTGTTAGATCGACGTGAACTTCCGTCAAAGGCATATTCTCGTTCCTACAGCAGAATATATTTATTTGTATGAGACATTTGTATAAAGGGTGACTGCGATCTTTAAAAAAAAAAACATAACATGAGTAGCATTCATAACGTATTTACTATCGTTATTTTTTATTTTTCGCAGGTGTAAAGCAGCCACCGTTAAAATAAAACATTTCTGTTAAAACAGTATTTAAGTAGCTTGTATAAAATGAGGCAAATATACCTAGTCAGGTCATAAATTCTGTCACATGTTTAATATAAAATAATTGAAAAAAGTTTATTCATTATGTAACCATTTATATACCAAAATGAACTTAACAAAACATAGATTCTTATGACACTAAAGTTAATTCAAAATGACCTCCGTGATTTTGAATACAGGCCTTCAATCTGCGCGGCCAGTTGTCTAGCACGAACGAGGTCCATGTCAATATCGGCGGCTGCCTTAATCAAGGATGTCTTGAGTGACTCCAAATGGGGATGAGACTTTGAGCACGCCTTTTCCTCCAAGTGTTGCCATATCTTTTAATCTAACGGATTCAAATCTGGACTGGAGGAGGGCCAGTCTTCGTGCTGGATGAAGTCGATTTCACGCGCCGCCAGCCAGTCTTGTGTGCTCTTCGCTCTATGACCTGGCGCCGAATCTTGTTGGAATACCCAGTGCCTGTTATTGAACATAGTATGAGAAACAGGTTCCACAAGGTTCGTCAGGACTGTATTTTGATACACAACTGCATTCGTTTTTACACCTTTCTCACAAAAATTTACTTCTGTTAAGCCCCAATAAGAAACTCCCAACCATACCATGAGCGAGGATAGAAAATGACCTCGTTGGACACGCGGAATACGGTTGCTCGCTTCTTCACTACTGTGTGCGTACACCTTATCATTTTGTTTGTTGTAGCTCTCTTCTACGGTAATTTTTTTTTCATCTGAAAAAAGAATTTCCCGATATTTTTTTCCCGCGTACCGCTTCAACAAAGCGCGGCATCTCTTCAGTCTCAGGTCCATTTGACGAGCATTCAAACGATGTCCTGTTTTTCTTCGATATGCCCGAATCCCTAAGTCTTCATTTAACACCATTTTCACCGTGGTTCTGCGTAACCCCATCTGTAGGGCCAACAGTTTCTGCTTACGTTTGGGATTTCTTTGAATTCGCGCCTTCACAGCTTTTATCACTGCTGGAGTCCTAACAGACCGAGGGCGACCACTTCTTGACCTGTCATCTACACCAGAGTCTTCATTGTATCGTTTGATGGTACGATAAACGAATCTTTTGGTAATATTCAAATTTTTCAGTGTGTCAAAAATTCGAATTGGCGCGTAACCGCAACAATGCAACGCGTCCACTCCATATTTAAAAATGAGTAAAATTCTAAAAAGTATACATTTTTATTTTCATGAACAATTCGAAATTCGAATTCAATAAACTTTTTTGTGGCCAGCATTCTAAAAGAAAAGTTTTTACTGTGTGACAATACTTATGACCTGACTGTGTAACTATTTTAAAAAAGTGTAGGAAAGGTTGAGTGCGGACGTCTTACAGACTCTTTCAAGCGCGCACACTTTAATGCATATTAAGAAGAAGTTCTATTGTCTTAATGTGAGGTCCATGTCAACCTGTGTGGTAGATAATTTATTATTTTATATGACTCAAATTCTATTCCAAATCAATTGCTATAAAAAAATCATTGAATATATCCTAAAATATCGATTATGTAACCCCAAAAAACGTCCAGAAATTTCCCTAAGGTTTGTGAGACGTGTGTATCGACAGGGGAACAGTCGATAGCCCTCGAGTCGCTTTGTGAGCCTCTAATATCAGCAGCCACCGGCTACAAGATATTGCTGTAGACATGTTTGTTTGTTGCCTCAATATATAGGACGGGAAGTTTCAGGATTCCGTGTAGCCTCAAGTTATTTTTGTAGAATTTGTACCAGCACCCCCTTATTTATAAATCAACCACATAAACTTAAATGAGTTAAAGTATATTAAGAAGAGATAAAATGTGTATTAAGTTTTGCTATTCTTAATGGTTTTTTTTAGATATTTTAATAAATATTGCCACTTGAAAAAAGTGATTTTATTCACTTGACAGTAATATCAAACGTCCACCTGACAAACGTCCACCATTTTTCTGCGTAAAATTTTCTTATGCAAGGGTCTCGACCATTTTAAAGATAATGTGCTGTTATATAGCTGATTAATTATTGTGATTGAGATTCGTGACTTTTGACGTCTATGAATAAACTTTTTTGAGTCAGCTCATATTAACAGCGTTTGAAAACTGCGTTATGTCCTGATTAATAATGGGGGGATTTTTTACAATAAAATACATTTATTTCTTCATTCTTTATTGTAAACCAAATACAAGAACACTCAAAATCAGACAAATTAAATAATAGACTCATGGTATTACAATGGGCGACCTTTTCGCTTAGAGCGATCTCTTCTAGTCAACCTTTATATGGATAGTATCAGAAGAAGGTGGCGGCAAAGAAGTGTTTTTAGTTAATTGCGTAGTATCTATGGTACCCTAGTTTTAAAATGTGCGTGGTGGTCTTCTGGTAACGGTCCAGACACGGATGCTAACATGTTCACGGTAGTCGCGATGTCAACTCCCAGGGAACACATCTGACTCTTTGGAGTCATGTGTGTATTGATAGTCAATCACCACGCACTATGACGGTGAAGGAAAACATCGTGAGGAAGCATACACCATAAAGATTTTTAAGAAAATCAATTATGTGTAAAAGTTTGCCAATCCGCACTACGCTCGCATGGTGGACCTATATGGCCTAGCCCCCGTCAATCGTACTCTCGATTGTAGAAGAGGCCCGTGCGCTGTAGTGGGACGTATAAGGGCTGATTCAGTACAGTGCAGCATACTTTTTGTACATGTTGTATACAGGCGGATACAATGCCTTATTTGCTACTATTCAATAATACTATTGGTAGTCACTACCAGTCAACCTTTGGGTGATAAAAATATAAATTAATATAACGTAGATTTTGAAATTGAAGTTATTTAAAAAAAGGTCTCAGGCTCAAAATGGAAAACCAATGTTGGTAAAAACAAAAACCGCGTTTTTTATTACACTCCGCGTATGTTAGCAACATAAAACGCTATCGCAAAAGTGAACATCTCCAGTCAAAATTGTAACCTGTCTATGCATTTTGATGTAAACATGCGAAAATATTTTCTTCAAAGTACATTTGCCAACAAAATATGTACGGAACAGCAATCCGTCGTATTGGATTTATCCGCCGAACCGATCCGAGCTCGGTCGTCGGATATCCGCGCGGTCAGCACAAAAGGCGGATACGGATGAGAGCTTATGCCATGTTTGCTTTCATACTACTCTAATATGAGAAAAGATGTATTGTAAAGGCATCGTGTTCAGAATTTCGGTGGCCGTATGTAGAGGGCGCTGTACGCTTCACTGCAAACGTCGGCTTTTTGACATCTCCATTATAGATTGGAAAGTGGACCATTGGAGGATGAAAAAGTTTATATTTTTTGTAATAGAGTTCAACAGAGTACATTTTTTTTCACACCGTAGCGATTCGGAAGAATTTGTATCGTATGTAAAAGTCCGCCAATCTGCACTTGACCAGCGTGGTGGATTATACGGCCTATCACCTCTTAATCGTATTCTCGATTGTATTTGGGTCTATAAATTGTAAGACCGAAAATTTTCTTTAACTTTCACGAGAATTTTCGGTCTCACAATAGTGGAATAATAGAGGTTTGAACAAAACTTGGTATGTATGTGTATTCATTAACACATTTCAAAGTTCTCATAAATAAAACAATTATTATCTACGCCTTTATTAATAGTACTCCAACATATAATAAAAGTGTCCCAGTAATTTCCAATAATGAACTAAGCCTTCCAGCTTCGAACTAGTTGCATAAATCTTTAATCTCAATTGCAACTTTATAATTAGCTCGCTAACTTAACTGGAAGGCTGAATACAATTAGAACTGCTGTGAAAAATATTCATTACTAGCGGCCCGACCCAGCTTCGCCTGGGTGCATATATTTTTTGATTCCACTTCACACCAAATATATGTTATTTTTCGTATAAACTCTTGTATACCTAAACTTGAAGTAGCTATCCTACTGTCCGGCTCAATCCCGTCTCATCCGTCTGTTCAGTCTCTTCCCGATCTCTCCCGTCCTTTCTCTTTATTATCCATCCCGTCTTATAACGTGCATTTACATTTCGTCCTATCAAATCTGTCAGCTATCCCAGCCCTCTCCCGTACCTTCGACTCTATTATATCCCGTCTCTCCATATACATGTATATACCGGGTATATCAAGACTGCTACCGAAAACGAAGCCGGGTGGTAGTTTTAGTGCTTACAAACACAATGCAACTAAAAATTTCACAAAGAAACCCAACAATTATTTTTTATGTTTTTTTTTTTTTTTTTTATTGCGACTAATAGCGAGACGAGCATGCCGTTCACCTGATGGTAAGTGATACGACCGCTCATAAACAGTAGCAAAACCAAACAATACCTTGAATTACAAAGCAATGCTTGGCATTCCACTGCGCTCACCATCCTGAGACATAAGATGCTAAGTCTCAATATGTCCAGTAGTTACTCTGGCTACAATGCCCTTCAATCCGAAACACAACCGTGCATTTACACTGCTGTTTGACGGGAGAAATAGACGCTGCGGTGGTACCCACCCAGATGGCCTCTCACATATGAGAGACCTACCACCAGATTTTTTAAATATCGTCACTTTTGGGTGGTAAATCCATAATTTTAGCTAAAATAATAATTTAAACTCTTTTATACCTTAGAGTATTTATAAATAAAAGGGTAAAAACTATTATTTTAGGAAAAAATGTATTTACCACCCAAATATGGCAATGGGAAAAAAATAACAAAAAAAAAATTTACACTCTTTCTTGCAACTTTTTCTGTTGAATTGTGTCTGAAGTCACTTAAACTACCACCCGGCTTCGTTTTCGGTAGCAGTCTTGATATACCCTGTATAAAGATTGCCTTATGAAATTTTGACATTAAAAACTTAAGCGTTTTTTATTGTCCATCGAATATTCCTTCCCTTATTTCAGCACCAAAATGATGTTTTTCCAAATAATATTGCACGCCATTACTTTTTGTTAGTAATGAAGTAATAACCAATTAAAAAAAAGAATTGGCTAAATTAGTCCAGGCGTTGTTGAGTTCGCTTGCCAACACATTTTGCGATTCATTTTTATATTATAGAAGAAGATATAGTCCACCCCGCTGGCTTAGTGCTGGTTGGCGGATTTTATTTCACGTAGAAATTAATCCGAAAAGTCAGAGGTGTACCCTGGGATTTGAACCCGTGACCATCGTTAACTTGTTGGCAGTCGCGTCTAGTACGTTACCATATACAAATTAATAAAACCTTCATACTGCCTTACCAGGTGACGTAAGTAATAGAACAAATATTTAAAAATATAAAACCATATCGTTTCATTATAATGTCTAGATACGGCATCAACGTACCAATATTTTTTTTATTCTTGAGTCTGAAAACAATACTAATGCGGAATTTAAATTTGTCCCCCAGCGCATCTAAAAGTATCAATTCAAAAAACAATGTCCTTTCATCATCATCATCATCATATCAGCCACAGGAAGTCCACTGCTGAACATAGGCCTCCCCCAATGATCTCCACAATGACCTGTTGGAAGCGGCCTGCATCCAGCGACTTCCTGCGACCTTAGTCAGATCGTCCGTCCACCTTGTAGGCGGGCGTCCAACACTTCGCTTGCCTGTACGTGGCCTCCACTCGAGAACCTTTCGGCCCCAACGGCCATCGGTTCTACGAGCTATGTGCCCGGCCCACTGCCACTTCAACTTGCCAATCCTATGGGCTATGTCGGTAACCTTGGTTCTCCTACGGATCTCCTCATTTCTGATTCGATCTCGTAGGGAAACACCGAGCATAGCCCGCTCCATGGCTCGTTGAGTGACTTTGAGCCTTTTAATGAGGCACACAGTGAGAGGCCACATCTCGGTGCCGTATGTCATCACTGGTAACACACAACTATCGAAGACTTTCGATTTTAGGCACTGAGGTATTTTGGACGAGAAGACGTCGCGAAGTTTCCCGAACGCTGCCCAACCGAGTTGGATTCGCCGATTGACCTCTCTCTCGAAGTTGGACCTGCCTAACCGGACCACTTGTCCTAAATAGACATATTCGTCTACAATTTCGAGAGTCGAGCCCCCAACTCCAATGGGGGTGGGCACAACATGGATATTCGACATGATCTTCGTTTTATCCATGTTCATTTTAAGACCCACCTGTTGGGAAACTCGATTAAGGTCTTCGAGCATAGTGCTAAGGTCTTTTCTTTGTCTTTTTTTTGTCTTTTCTTGGTCTTTTCTTCTTTAATGTCCTTTATGAAAACGAAAAATTATAATAAGATATATTTTGGTGTACTCCGGCCATCGCTTCGATAGAGTTTACCTTGTTTAAAACTGTTGCAAAAATCTCAAAAATCAATGGGCTATTATGGTAGATATGGATATCGTTTTGTTTTAGATTTAACAAAATTACACGCAAGACGCCGTATTTAGATAATACTAGTGGTCGCCTAGTGGTCGAAATTCGACCAAATCAAGAAGAGAAAAAGTTTTTACCTGTATAATGATGTAGTTATTCTGATAATTCGTGCACATTTAAATGTACGTATCTCTCAAAATCACTTATTTATCCTGAAGTATATGCAATTACTGAAATCGTAAACTACAATAATTTCTTTGAACCAGCAATAGCAAATTATATATATGTTGTTATTGCAGATTGCTGCTACAGAACTTTCTTTATGCAAGCATATAATGATAGTCCGTGTACATTTAAATGTATCTTAATGCTACTCAATTTGTATAAGCACTCAGTATTTCACGTAGTATTCGTCAAATAAAACTTTTCTGTTTGACATTGAATAAAACCACAGTAAAGAAACTTTTCTGTTTGACATTCAACTATGTCTATAATAAACAAAAGAAACAATTTGACCAAAGAGTATGTATACGTGTACAAATGCGTGTGTCAAATGTATGCTGGTTAGTGTAATGTTTTATTTATTGATTTAATGTACTTTTTATGCATTATTATTAAAATCTTTTTTTTATATTAAATGAGGCAAATAAAACCTTTTTTTTATATGTCCATGTCAGAAGAACAAAATGAAAAAGAAAAGAGAAAATACAGAGTATGTATGCGTGTACAAATACTTGTGTATGTATGTGTGTGTGAAATGCATGGTAGTGTGTGTAATGTCTTATTTTTTGATTTAATGTACTTTATAAGCATTATTATCGAAAAATATTAGCGTTCTGCACTTCTCCTACACATAAACTATAAGTGTGCCAAATTTTATGCTCCTGCATCCGCGCAATTTTCGTAAAAAGGAGTCCAAAGATTTTGCATCACGTATTAATACATAGATTATTTTCACGATGTACATTTTTTTTGAATTTAGTTCTATTTCTTCAGCCGTCAATGAAAGAAAATGGAAAGATAGATCATTTTACGTTGGGTGGTAGTTGAAGCTTGACCGTCTTTTACGTCTCCCGTCAAATAAACAAAGATCATCCTTTATTAAATGGACGCATCACGCTTGAACGATACCCAAAAAAAAAAGATATTTAGTATCTTCCTTAGAAATTTTCCAATTTTTGTCTCTCCTAAAACCTTCCCAGGACTTCTACGAATATTTCAAGACCAAAATCAGCCAAATCGGTTCGTGCGTTTGTTAGAATTTTGTGTATAGAGGTATATAAAAAATATAAACATGGGTATTTCAATAGATATAATTAGCTATAATTATATATTTTAACCATATCACTTAACATAATGGTCAATAATTATTATAATATTACAATATTATCAATTATATTAAATCTTATTTATTACACAGCAATTGACATAATTTGGTACAATAATATAGATTAATTCTACCACAATCGACAGTTACAATGTTACAGAATAATATCTAATTACATACATACATAAACTCACGCCTTTTTCCCAGAAGGGGTAGGCAGAGGTGCCAGGACACCCACATTTCGCCTTGTATGTTCCATCCCACGATGTGATAGGTGGCGAGCCTATCGCCATATCGGGCACAAATTCCTGACTCTGGGCTGATAATGAATAGAAAAATCCAATATCACTTTGATCAACCCGGGATTCGAACCCGAGACCTCACCATTGTAAGCCGTATCGTAGTACAACTACGCCACCGAGGCAGTCTAATTATTCTGAACAATAAGCATCAAAACATAATATTAATTACTTAACTTGCCAATCCTGGTGCTCCTCACTGCTCACTCTCAGAGCTTCCGCTTAGCGCGACGCCTCACGATCGAAATGTGTCTCCTATCCGCCGGAGACTGGTATTTATACCAATCCGAATGTCAAAACAACTTAATATTGTACTACCGCCACTTCAGGCTTACATTTACAATTTAAGTTTTTATATTAACCCAATGAATTTATTTCACAATCACTTCAATACATAATTTTCAACGTGGAATATATATTTACAAATATTATAATCAATCTAAGTATATAATCTATGTTAACACGTTCTGGAGTTATAGCGTCATGAAGGAAAACCCGACTTATTTTTATATTATAAGATACATTTATGAACGCACGCGTAAACGTTAATCATTTGTCATTATTTCTGAACGCATGTCAACCATTACTTATAGTATATATTTGACTGGATGGACAACAAATGTTTGACAGGTACGAAACAAAGTAACATTTAGGGAAAATGATTCATCTTTTATAACCATGTTTTCGTCGAGTTTGTGTATGTATTCTGCTATTCGGGGCCGGGAAAAATACAACGAACCAAAAACCATGAAAATTGGTCTAGCCGATCTCGAGTTATAAGTGTTGTAACAAACCCGACTTTGTTTTATATACCTACATATAGATATGGGAATTGAAAAAGTCATTTTGGTAAATACTTACCTGCATAATAATAAGCCTGTAACCTCAAGGAGGCAGGTAGAGGTGTCACTAACACTGTCCGTAGTTAATCAGGCTTTTTTCCATCAATTGTTTCAATGTGCCAAGAGGAATTTCATTAATCATATTTTGATTAGTCACGCAAATGTTTACCTAAATGAAATATTACGTTCCCTTTATTTTTTAACGCTTTATACGCGCAAAACCTAGTATTTAAATATCTTTACACTTCTATTAAGCTTCTTTCAAAATCCTTATTCGTAAATATGTAAAAAGATTTTCATAAAAGCCAGTAATTTGTATCTGAATACTCGTCTCTCATACACGTCATTATTGTTAAAAGTTCCTGTAAACGTCAGAGGCAAGACACGAGACATTACAAAAGTCAGACATTATAAAAGAAAAGGTGGAACAAAGAAGTGGTATATCTTTTGATGCCAAGCGGCCACGGTGCACGCATCAACTTGCATTTTTAACGATGCTACCGGTTAACGAACGTGCTCTGTACGAGTACATTGCTGTGTCTTTAAGCGTGCTGTGTCAGTATCAAATTATTTTCTTTGATCTCAATACACGTAATGTGACGTGTGCGGAATCAAAGAAATTGAAAGCATTTTCTTTCCAGGCGTTGTCATTAACGGTGCTTTTGAACGACTTTTGTTTTCGTTTTTTTATGGGTGAGAATAATTTTTAGATTTGAGCAAAAATAACAAATTCACATGGACATTATTGAAGTTTTATAAAGCAATTTGTTTTATCCTAATTAATTTAGTTTTATTTACTTTTCAGTTAACAAATGTTTGTTATATTTTTCTCATACTTTTTCGGTATTTACGTCACTTTACAAAGCCTTATTCTGTAAGAATGCCTCCTCACATATTTTTTTTTGCGTTAATAATTCCTGTTTCACACAAATTTTCAAAAACCAATCAGAATATTATGAATATACATGTATACTAAAAAAGTTTGCATACAAGATGTTTTGCAAGTATAGCATTTCCCAACGCCCTTAATTTCCCTGACCTTACTTGTCCTTACACCGAAAGTACTACCAAATCATCCCTCAAGATCGGCCCATCCCTCATTACTCCATATAATAAAAGCAACAAGATAAGGGATTCGACGTGTCCGGCCCTGTCCGACCATTCTTTCCGGTACATTGTCTCCTCCGACCCGGGTGACCAGACATCAATCACGCAGGGCGCAGGCCGGGGGCGAAGGGCGAGCCTACGTCATAAACATTTCATAAATGTCGCGCGACAGATAGATATTGTGTAATATTGGTGGTAGGTGTTATTATTCTAAACGCTACTAGGTGACTGAAAATATTTAGACGGTTTTAAAGTTCGTGAGGAAAGTTCGTCATCATGGAAATGAAAATAATTTATTGAATTAAAATTTTCAACATAATTTAGCTTCAGACATTTTTGTTCTACCACCCGATTCGGAAAGTAATTGTCACAAGAGCAGAACGGGCAAGAAACACCAGTTGCTCTTTTCAAAATCAGTCTTAGACAGACTACAATATAGTGAGTATTACAAAAGTTATAAGTTGGTTTAAATCAGAGCTTTGGATAATGACAGGTGGAATATCACGTAACAGCGATCTACGCGTGGTTGTTACGGGTTCTGTTTCAGCCCATATACGTCCCACTACAAGGTAAGGGCCTCCTCTACAATCGAGAGTACAATTAACTTTATAGTCCATCACGCTGGCCTAGTGCGCGTTGGTTCGGGATCAGCCGATATACATACATCAAGTTTACAATAAAGTGGCATATCTAATTCTGTCAAGCAGTGAGAGTTAAAAATCTCTCGGAATGAGCCTTAACAATGAATGAAAATCACCTTAAGATGGCTATCCTGAAGGCAACCATGCTGGTCTTATGTGTTTGATAGATATGCATACCATCCACATTCTTTTGAAAAAATATCATATATGCAAGTTATTCATTGTGTTTGACTTCAATGTAAAGGTAAGCGATACTAATAATTATTACAAAAAATCTCAAAAAAAGTATATGCTCTAGGATTACAACCAGAACCCTGAACTTGGCAGTCCATCCCAACTGCGCCACACAGCCTTTTGAAACAGTTCTTTCCTAGTGAAAATCTACTACGTAACCCGTTCAGAGTTCAATGGAACACTTCACTCATTTAAAAAAGACTACATTCACGCAACCCTATCACACAATAGACACATCCATACATTCCCCACTCGTCCGCACTCCGTATTCCAACGCGACGCCCTCCATCAATCATATTACTAGTTTTTTCATCCATTGTTATATTACGCCGCTCACTATTTGCGGTATTGGCGAAAAAAAAAACAATTATTCCATTTTTTGTACGTTACATGAAAAAAATTGGAATGCTCAATGTGTGTTTTAATAACTGCATTGCCGTGTTGATGGAAAGTGTCAAAAGGCTTTTTTTGAAATTGGAACGTTGCGAGGGAAAATAGTAAAAAAAATATAGAGTAATCGATGGTTTTTTTTGGCATAGAGATGGCAAACGATCAAATAGCTCAAGTGATGAAAAATTACGGGAAAATGAGCACAAAGAAAAGGGCTATTGGACCTGCGACAGTCTCACACATCTACCGAATTACGACAGCAAGTCATAAAGTCACACCTGCTCAGTGAGACATTATAACAATGTGACCATATACCTTCCTCGTCAAGATGGACCAAATCTGTTCTTTTTCCTTTCGTTTTGTTTCATTTTTATTGGTGTTTATATTGTCTTGTTTTATTGGTTGATGCCGATTTAAAAGAAAATTCATTCCCGCCTATCCAACTTATCTTTTGTTATATGCTCATTAGTACAATCGGAATACGCTAGATGGCGCTAATTTATATTTTAATCGGAAAATATTTTAATATTTATTAATTTCTACAGCACATACAAAACATCGCATTTGCAGGAAACAGGAAACAGGAACTTCAATCAAACAAAATGTAACTTTGTTTTATATGTATGACTGTCATCTGACGCAGTCTCTCTGCTAATGGTGAGATGGATCTAACTGCCGGGACGGGAGTCGCAGGTTCGAGTCGTGAGGACGCATATCTGACGGTTCGGAATCCGCATTTAAGACTTCCATTTTTTTTCTTTATGAAGTTCATCAACATACATTGATAATCGATAAAAATATGCCACCTTACCTACTATCGAATGAAAATCAATCGTTTGTGAAACTTTAATTCTTTTAACCCTGCGTGAGATACACCCACAAAAATCTCCAAAACCAATATAAAAATAATACAAGCACAGAATTGCATGGGCGACATCGTTACGTCGGCTAAGTCACTCTTTAACCAGCCTCTTATGTCGACGAGGCACGCGAAATTTTTACATTGTTCACGAAAAACTTTCATAAATACGGTCTCAAAGGCCATTCAGCGATGCTACGTATTTGCAAGGAGGAATTCGCGCTCGCTGCCTCGTAATGGCTGTAATTATATTTTTTTTGTTAACTTTGCTTGGATTTGGTTGATGTTTGTTAAATGAAGTTAAGTAATTTCTGTGGTATTGCGTAGTTTACTGTAGATAAGGGTACCTATATGAAAAGTCTTTTGTCCTAATAATATTTGTTTTTAATTTTCCTGATTTTTCCTGCTCGAGTTGCCTGCAAGAGATCGCCCTTAGCGATAAGGCCGGCTATTGATTCATCAAATCGGTTAATGTCTTTTTGTTTTTTTTTTCTGTATTGATATTTGGTGTTTTCATAAAGTGTTATATTATTATCATAACTTAAAAGGAATAAGGAACATCATAGACGCACGATCGATCAAACAGGGGAAAATTAAGACAAAAAATTACTATGGTTTTAAGGTAAATCAGATTCCGACAAAAACTAGCTAAAGTAAAGCCATCGCTACACGATCTACAAAAGCGAGGTAAATTCCAAAAATTCAGGCGAACTGAACACAGGCAGTTATTGAAACACGATCGGGTACAATCGGGGAAATTGCAAGGTCGTGCCGGTTCCTTCACAGCACATTGTAGTCCGGTCATGCGTCATCTCCGATGACCCGACATCTGCGGTTCGAAGATGAATCTATCGGTTCCTTCGGTATTAGATATGTTACAAAAGGATAAAATTTACACTAAATTAAATTCATCTTATGAACACAATTCGGAAACTTTTAAGAAAGAAAATGAAAGTAAGAAACATTTATTTATTACCAGCAATGGCTTACAGCTTTACTTATATTTAAAATTAACTTACATTTTATTAATTTAACATTGCTTGTCACAAAACAGCTCATGCTCAGCATGTACTGGTAATAAAACCAACGCTGGTCTTCCGCAAGGCCGGTAAGAGCAGACAGACAGGTAATACACAATCTACAAAGTCGGGGAAAATTACCCCAAAAATTCGATCCATCCAACATAGGCCAGGTAAAGTAAAGCTATCGATACGCGATCGGGGCACAATTGGGAAAATTGGGCGGTCGTGCGTCTTCGTAGCCGATGACCCGACGTCTGCGGTTCTGCGATGAATCTATCGGTTCCTTCGGTAATAGATATGTTATGACCGGACCGAAATATTGGGGTCACGGTATCCGTTTTCATGGAGATATGATTTTCCATAATTTAGGAGTGATTTTTTAAGATCATTGTAATAAGTTTGTTGAATCTATTGGGATCTTACAATGATAGATAAAAGAAAAAAGTATATATAAGAAATATGATAAAAATAATGTTCTAACTCACTTTAGTTTAACTTACTTTATAACCGTGTAATTAAATATTCAATAAATATATCATTTGGTAGCATTGACAGCAAATCAACGATTTAATTGATTGTTAAAATAACATTAAGAGCGTTTATACCCTGCACGCGCTTTTTGGCTTAAAAACAGGACTTTTCAAATTAGTTAATAGCCACCAATAAACAATTTAAAGGAAAAATAATTATTACTAAATTTAGAAAAGGTTGTCATCTAGAGATTTTGGTGGAAAACATTATAGATTGATGGATAATTTGTGAGTACTATACGGATTACTGAACACAAGTTTCATTATTTAGGCTTTAAATGGCAATTTAGAAGCTTAAGATATCCGAAACCACTAAATATAAGATGAAAATAAAAATATTATCAGACTAATAAGACCCTTATGGAGGGATTTTGCTGAGAAAAATAATCTTTTTGTGTTTAATTCCTGAAAAATAAAAATTTAAACAATGCGAAATTATTCAAAAACTCTCGTCAAGAACATATTTTTTTTTCACCAACTTATCGTACATAATTTTTTATAGCAATTGCATATTACAATAGAAGAACATCTTATCAATAAATTAACATTTTTATATTTCAACAAAATTAATTTTCATGTTTTCTACAAATATTTTAAAAACCACTATAAAACACGCTGTCCGACGTGGATCAAATCAGACCGCCGCAAGGCCTTCTAGAGGGAGGACATATCGCTCGTCGCTCCGGCCTGGCTGCAATCGATTATGCCGCGCGTAGTAAAAATAGCCACGCGCGGAATGCGATTACCACATCTTAGTACTTTGGTAGTAAAATATTTAATTATTTTTATTACCTACAATGATTTTGTAGTGAGTATAAATTATGTTTCAGGTAATATAATGGGATGTAATTCCGAGGCTAAATTATGTTATGTATTTTGTAATATAAAATTAAATATATTTCGTAATTGTAAGGGGTTGTAAGGCCCCTAACACTATTTATGTGTTCGAACACGAAATGATTAATAAAACGTCCGTAGTGTATACTGATTGAACACTGATTTGAATGCAACTTAACAATGTAATAATAACGAAAATATGATTAGTATCCAAAATTTGTATTATTCTTTGCTTGCACAGTAATATTTGTCTACTTGTAATGCAAATAAAATATTTTTATGATATTATATTACAGTTACATTTCAATTGAAAATTTCACGGATCAAAGTTGTTTGAGCCGATTGTATAGCGAGCCGACGCGGCAGCTCTACGCACACAGCTTTGGTCGCTTATGTGTGCGTGAAATTAAGGAAGAAATACCTATAATTGACTTTGCGCGCAAGGTGTATACGCTCTTAAGAAGAAATTAAAACAATTATTATATTTCTAAAACACATTACATATAACATGCAACATTCCAAACTATCATTACACCGTCCAAACATAATCAACTCGTATATTTAATCAACATATCAAGGAGGACGGCGGCTAAGACCTTTCCGAGGGCCGGACCCCCGGCATTATCGCGAGGGGGCAATGGGGGGTAATAGGAGGCATTATGAAATATGAGGGGCTATATTTCGGTCCGATACTCGGCTTAGCGGGGGCCATCGCTAATCTGGCTGACTCCGTCGAAATTGCTCATTCCGACCGACAATGGTGTAACAAATTCGATACCACCTGTGTGCGTGGGCGAAATTAAAAAAGTTTCGCTCCCCCCCCCCCCCCCCCCTACGTTTCAGTCCCTTCTGGCGCCATGTTCACCACACGTCTGAGCTTTGTGTGTCCGTCAATGATTTCGATTGGTATTAAGCGTTTATTGCGTTTATAATCAGGATCGATTTGTAAAGTTAACTTGGACTTTTCTGTAGCCGTGTAAATTGTTGTTTATTTATGTGTGAAATAAATAAATTGTTTATAATCTTAATATGTAATTAATTATATTGATGCGATGATCAACCTATTATCTTAAGCATCTGTTAAGGAAAAGAAAATTCAAATTTGCTTCAGATTTAGAAGAAAACAATATTCGCTTCACTTACATTTTATCTTTGTTTATAAATATTATACCTGTGGGTCTCAGGGCGAAGTTGGAATACCAAGACTGTGGTTGCGGCTTCGAATACCAGGGTACACTACGAAGTTTTTTGGGTCATGTTCATCTTGAAAACCGCTTAAGTAAGCCTGCATATTATTTGTGTGAAGTTCGCCAGTTCACAATAAATATGTACATCCAAACGTCAAACAATTACTTTTATTTTCATTACCTTGTTTGATACCTAAAGATCCTAATATCCTAATATATAAATCGTAGCATGCTCAATTGATATTCTATTCAAAAACACATAGCTTAACCCAATTACGTCACTATCATGTCTCCTCGATAGTTTCTATTATAAGCATCTTCACTCGACTGTTAGCCACACTCGTCACAATGCTCCCTCGGGTTAATGTTTGACATTTTGCGTTAGAATTGTCAATTGATTCTCAGAAATGCGAGAGGTCCAAGATAATTGCTCTTGGAATTACTCATCCCGAATGTCTGACGAAAATTGACCTTAGAGGTATTTAGATTGATTGATGGTTGGGCGTCATTCAATAGCGTACAGATAAGATATTGTCTATGATGCCTGTTGAATAAAATAGGCTATATATGTTATGGGCCAAGTGATTAATGCGGGCAGTATTCATAATGCTCGGGCAGAATAATGCCCAGCCATATCGGGCCAAGTGATTAATTACAATCTAAACTCACCTATTTATCACATTGCCCGGGCATTATAAATATGGCTACATGATGATCGGGCAATGTGATTAATAGGTAAAGTTTTACGTGGTGGACCCATAAATTAGAAAGGTTGAATTGATCTGCTTATGTTTAGTTGTTTTATAATGTCCGAAACATTATCTTCAGAAGAAAATTAGTGTACCCACTTTATGGAACAGTTAGGTCGACTGTGCCCCAAAACCGATTCGGAACACCCCGACTTCACGTAGTCTTTTGGCTACCGACCCTAGAGTGTATATAAAAAGCCGGAAGCGCGGAGGGAGAGCAGCCCCCGCCCGCTGTAATGAAGAATAGGCATCCGTACGAGCCGCAGCGGCTGAGGTTGGTCGCTGGAGGGCGACCAGCAAGCCGAAGTTGCGGAGGTGAGCATGGGTGCCTATCTTTTGTTACGCAAGGGCGAAGGGGCTGAACTTCCCGTAGCGTCGGAGACGTTGCAGACGCAAATTTGTATTGACAAGTGTTTTGAGGTTAGGTTACTATAATTGATATTTCTCAGGAATGGTGCATTACCTTTTCATGGGAGCGACACCAGGGGAGGTGCGACACTCCCCCTCCCTCTCTACTCCTCCCAACCCACCCCCTCGTGCTGCCCTATTCTAAATTCTACCACTTCGGCTCATAGTTTTGATTTCGATTCGCTTTACACCACTCTGCCTAATAGGCACTGAACATTATTCATAATGCCCGGGCAATGTGAATAATGCCCGATTAATCACTTGGCCCATAACATATATTTAGACGTACTGGCCAGTTTGACGAGTTAAACTTGCATGGATTGATTTTGTCGTATTCTAAATTCAAAAACACGACATTCCGTTGTTTAACAAAAATAAAACCATGGCGACATTTTTTGTCATACTGTTTACTAGGTGATTAAAATACATTTTATTTTTTATTGTAATGAATGGTGAGACGAGCATGCTGCATGCCTGATATGGTAAGCGTTACGACTGCTCATGAACAGTAACAAAACTAAACAACACTTTGAATTACAATGCAAGGCTTGGCATTCCACTGCGCTCGCTATCCTGAGACATATTAAGATGTTAAGTCTCAATATGTCCAGTAGTTGCTCTGGCTACAATATCCTTCAAACCGAAACACAACAGTGCATTAGCACTGCTGTCTGGCGGGAGAAATAGATATTGCAGTAATTACCCATTTGGTGGCCTCTCATATTTGAGGGACCTACCATCAGCAAGTGTGGTGCTATCTTCTCGCCAGTCGACACAGTTATGTCGGCGAGAATAAAATCGGCTATACTCAAGCTGCACCCGAAAATGCATGGTTCCCTAATTACAAAACCTCATTACCACGATTATTCATCAACGATATATCACCATAATCGATTTAACGATGTATATCGATTATGTTCTACCCTATAGGCTGGCATTTACCGCGTAAAATCGCTCGGAAGATTAGATTTCAGAGCAGCGAACTTGAACGCACCCGAGTCCCGAATTGTTTCGAGTAGCGATAAAAATTTGATCACGTCAAATGAGCTTGTAAAACGATCGAGCACGCTTCGCAATATTCCATTAGGATAATGTGATATTTTATTTATTTGTTTAATGGGAAAATAAGTTTGGCGATCGCTGATGTTGGTTTTTGTTAGGGGAGGGTTACTTTTGTATGTATAGTTATTTGTATGGTTTTCAGATATTTCTTGGCGTGGGTTTATGGGTTTTATGATATATTATGAAATAATTAGATGACAGTATATTATCAGGCGTTTTGAGTGAATTCATGAAGGTTCTATTAAGTAGCTTCAAGTGATAAATTAAATATATAAGCTCTTTATTTTTTGATATGTATGTTGATCTAGTCTAGTATTAAATAGTAAATTAAGGTTAAGCGTCAATATCGTGTAAGGTTTTATCTGTTAGATATTTTACTATTGACATAAAAAAGTTTATGTAACAAAGTGTAATAAATGCGCGGACCAATGATAAAAAAAGTGGAAAATCGAAATCAGAAAAACATTTCTAGTACGGGATGTGTAATTGTTTTATATTTTCAAACTGCTTGTAATTTCTTATGAACAAAAGCAGAACTCTGAAAAACACAAGTTGGTCAGAAAAATATACAAATAAAAAAAACAACCGGTCCGAGATCCTCCTCGTTTTATATTTTGCGTCGATACATTATTGACTTCACCGTCGCATCCTTCCTAGAAACAATTAGTCTCCAAACTTTACATCCAAGGGTGTGTCGTCAAAAGCTATTCGCACTGACTCGCCGAGGCCGGGTGCAGCGATGTCTTGTCGTGCATTATCGGAATAGTTGGAGCGCCCCGAGTCCAAAACCAAACTGTTCAGTGACTGGGGGGCCTTTTGAGGCATTCCGACTATTTGGTACCATTAGGCTGATAATAAAAATATATTGGGGATTGATTATTAGTACAATATATTTTGGGATTTGAATAGTAGAATATATTAATATTCAATGATCGGATGACTAATACCTCAGTCCGACCCGTGACGACGAAAGCTGTAAAGTAATCTAAACGCCGAAAAGTTATTAAATGTGAAAATTAAACCAAATCCGCGATAAAATCCGTAAATATTAGTTTTATTTCAATATGTAACATTCGCATAAATCTACGAAACCAATACATATTTTGGGCTTAAAGATGGTTATTCGGTGGTTGAGATGTTAGTATACAGTTGAGACATGTGGTTGTGGGTTCGAATCCCCTGGAAGCTATTTTTGAGAAATCCACAAGTATTTGTGTCGGGTATTGATGTTTGAGAATGAAAAGTCTCATTTAGTTTTCAATACTTACAACAATATATATATATACAATAATTTTTCCATCTTAATCACGCCGTGAAAAAGAGAACGGATCCAGGAATAAGAAAAGCTACTAAAATATTACTTTTCGGAGTCATGTGTGTATTGACAGTCAATCACCACGCACTAAAACGGTGAAGGAAAACATCGTGAGGAAACCTGCATACCATAGCGATTTATAAGAATTTCTATGGTATGTAAGTCCGCCAACCCGCACTAGGCCAGCGTGGTGGACTATATGGCCTAACCACTCTCAATCGTACTTTCGATTGTAGAGTAGGCCCGTGCCCTGCAGTGGGACGTATATGGGATGATACAATACAATAAAATACTAAAATATTTAAATTACGAAGCTATAAGTAGGGAGGAAAATAATTCATTTTGAACTGTCAATTCGCAACATTCTATATCTATAATCAATTTTCAATTACAAAAAATCTAACTTAAAATTGCCTTCAAATAGCCCCAATGGGACTTGTAACTAGCCGAGGAATTGAAATTGAACAACGGCATTATCCCGGTAACTATGTGTGTACGAGTGTGTGTCTAACCGTATGTGTGTGTGTGTCTGTGTGTGTGTGTGTCCCGATGTATTGACCGGGCCGGAACACCGGACGCGAACGAACTTTGATCGATACCCGTGGATTTATGATAGAGTTAAGCCGGTCTTAAGTAATTGACTGGCTCCATTAGTTGTTAGGGCTGCCACGGGCCGAGGGGTGGCTTGTTTGTCAACGAAATACGTGAGGGTTTTTTGAGTTTGGTAACTGATATTTTACTTCATTTCATTTTCCAGCGATATAGTGTTGTAGATTTTCTTTTTGGATTTATTATTATAACTCAAGATAATATTTTTATTGTTGGATGTTTCATCAATTATTTTTGAGCCAGACTTCAAATTAGACAACGTCTTGAACTGATTTAAAAAGTCCATTAAATCTATATATTACTTAAACTGCTTTATCAAAGAGCAATTTCGGAAAAATGAATAAAATAAATTTAAGGGAGAAATATAATATCCGAAACGAAATAATATATTGAGAAGTGTTAACCCTAGCACAAATAACATTCAAAGGATCCACGTTTACATATATTGTTAAAGTTAATATCTTTACCTTATTTTTAGCAGAATGTAGCTACTTAGTTAATTGAGCAGAAACCAGTCTTGTATCGGATGGCTTTTCCTTTCCATATCAGAAATTCATTTAAAATTCATATTTCCAAGTCCAATGCTGAATATAGGCCTCCCCCAATGATTTCCACAGTGACCTGTTGGTGGCAGCCTAAATCCACCGACGTCTCGCGACCTTCACCAAGTCGTCTGACCACCTTGTGAGTGGACGTCCTACGCTGCGTTTTCCGCTACGTGGCCTACATTTAAGAACTGTTTGGCCCCATTGGCCATTAGTTCCCCAATAATAAATATTACCTACCTAGTTCTACACAAATTAAACCCTTATTAAGCCTCCTTTCGAAATATGTCAACGCAAAAAGTGCATTTAAGATTACTCAAACAGTAAAACCTGCAGAAAATTGAGAGCTCTACGTGGAAATCGATCCCTAACCGCACCGTTTACAACTCATACATGCTAGCCAAAAGACTAACGAGGCGAATTTCGTGTAGAACATAATATGGTTATGGGCAATATCCTAATATTCCCTATTGTGATATACAAGTTGAGCTTTAATTGAAGTATGGATACCTCTTGAGGCAAAACATTACTAAAGGTTATTCTACAAAATATAAATAATATTCTGTACTTGAAAGAAAACAATTCCATTTAACCTTGAACAATCGCCAACCAGACATTTTCACGTTTGTTTTAATATTATGGATTGATGTCTGGATTTTATAGTCCCTTTCAACCGAGCGGAAATCGGCCTAGAAATGTTTGGTGTGTTATAAAATGTGGGTATTATATAAAGGTGCCTTGGGTCAATGGCGCAGTCGTATTACGATATGATTGCAAAGCTGGGGTTCGAATGGATGGGGAAAAATTATATTGGATTTTTCTATTCATTATCAGCCCGGAGTCAGGAATTTATGTCCGATATGGCGATAGGCTCGCTTCCTATTACATCGTGGGAGGGAACATACAAGGCGAAATGTGGGTGTCCTTGTAGCACCTCTGCCTACTTCTTATGGGAAAAAGGCGTGTGTTGAAGTATATATCCAATCTGAAGGTCTCGATGGACTTTGACGTACAAAATTCAAAAAAAATCTTCGTGTATTGGCAATTTGAAGGGGTTATCTATTTATTTATAATCTTTATTATTTATTGTACATCTCAAGTACATAGTGATTAAATCTAGCAAAAAAAAAACATTCCCGTAAATCTCAGAAAAACATAAAATCTTCACCGGACCGTATTTTTACGCCAGTAACTGTAAAATATTGTGTCAAAATTAAAAAAATCACTGCTGTATTCTAGGCTGAGTCAAAATGAATAATAATATACACAACTTAACACATCTTCATGCCACATCAAAATTTACCCGTAAAGAAAAACGCTTCTATAACACCTCATTCCCAAGATCAGTGAATGAATGAGACGAATGGAGACCGAGATTGATTCGCCGATGGCAAAGAACTCATTCACATAAACATCAGGAAACTGGGGCGGATGTGTGAAGAGATTGATGATTTTGTAAGGGAACGAAAAGCGCGTGTCACAAACGTGTCACATTTGGGTAAAACCGCTCTATATAAGGACGGCTATAGATAAAAATGTTACGAGATTATAATATTCGGCATGTTATATTTTCCGTATGAATACAGGCGGAGGATAATTATTTTCAGAATATTTTTGGCCTTAATTCGTCAATCTATGTGTCATGTCGAATGAGAGAAGAACTGTGAAATGATGGAGTAAATTTGAGGTACTATTGGTTTTTGAAAACGCAATCTTCTCTTTTTTGTAAATTGCCATAAAATGGAACTTATTACACGGAAGTGGTAAATTGATCCCGTTCTTCTAAAGTTTATAAATTTAACAATGTCTAACAGTAAATAAAAAGTTTGTAAGATATACTGTTCATATACCTACTTATAGTTTATTGCCGTTAACAAAGACCGATGAAAGTTTCCATTTTTGAAAATGTTTTCCCTCGACATAAATTTCACTCCAAAATCCTTAACAAACATCAACAATATGCAACTAACAAATAACTAAATAACAGCACTAAATCGTAACTAAAACAGTTATCAAATTAATACCAATAGTTATAACATTTAAATTTCCTTTCGGCCATTAAAAGTGGAGGCACCGAAGTAGTGTCGGATCTATTATTCAAGATACCAACTTGGCTCCGGTTATGATTTATTTAAATGCGGACCTGGCCGGTCGGTTGGAAAGTTCCCCAAGCTTCCGCTTAATTCAGCACTAGTGAGAGTTTCTGAACGGCGTTATTGTATAGAAATAAGTGCTTTTCAGTTACAGGCAGGTTTAATAGTAATAAATTAATATTTAAATAAAGTTTACATTAAGTTGAGAAAAGGTATTCATTTTTGGAAGTAACGTGTGTATTCGTAGTTAATAATAAAAACAAACAATAATAACAAATATTAAAAGTAAAGTATAATACCGTGAGGAAAATTGTAATCTTGAGAGTTCTGATTAAACATTTTCAAGCTATGATATACCAACCGTAGGTAGGATAATAGCAAAATGTGATTTTCTAATTTTGATATAATATTTTTGATTCTAGCCTTAGTTACTGTTCTTCAATTATACACTCGTGTCGGTCAACATCTTTTTATTTGAAATTTTTATCTACAAAGCATTTTAATATTTTATAATTATTATTGCAAGTTCAAAATGACTATCAAAATAGCAGGAGACTAGCAACAGTGCCGAATTTAATTATTATCCCTACGTTTACAGTTTCGGTTGTTTTGCATGTTACCTTATTTTGTGTGAGTTGTCCAATGTATGTATTGTTTGAGTCAGTAAATCTGTTTTTTTTTCTTTCTCCCATACGCTATAGCAATATATAAATAAATAACATAAAAAATCATAATTATCACCACGAAAAATAAAACATGTTACAACTGAACTCTCCTTAAATATATTTAGAACGAATTGTTCCTTTTCAAATAATCAAATAAACCTACACGATCCATTACAATTTAACACACAGCAATAATGAGTACAAGTGGCATCGCATTACCCGTACAAACAGAACGATGTAATGAAAGGATAACAATACCCGCCGACTCGATACAATATTTAGCCTCACGTCAAATGTAAGAGAAATGGCATACCTGCCATTCGCAAGGAAAACACGGAACGGTCGGGAATCAATCGACGCAAAAAAAAACGAGAATAATATAATGGAATTGAATAATCGCCGAGATGAAGACGAAACTTGAGGTGAGTGACAGTGTTGCCAGGTTATAGATGACAATTTTCCCAGAATTTGGATGTTTTTCAATATTAATATTTTGCCTTTTGTGTTGCGGGCTGTGAATTAAATTAGGCAGTTATCTGATAAAAAATAGACATCCGTAACACGTAGAAAATCAAGCTGGCTTTATAGATTAGATTTCCGGTTATCTTATTGACGCAACGTGATCGCAAAGGTTACCTTTCTATAGGTATTTATTAATGCACTAGGGTCGTCACAGATTAAGTGGTCCATGCATTATCTAGTCAAGATAGTATATTATTTATTGTTCATTAAACAAATTATTAGAATATCCCAAAACGTTGGTTTCTTATTTACATTTTTCCAAGGAAAACCAGTAGGCTGGTAACACATCCATAGCGACTGAAAGAAGTCTGTAATTCGATTGTGTTCGGTAACAATCGAAGTATCGAATTGGTTGTTTGATCGCCCCCTCAAGTTAATGCTATAAGGGAGTTGTTATTGGACTTAGCAACAGGTCCATTATTTACAATACAAACTTCTATTGATACCATCGACTTATTAATTTATTGACAGTGGACATGAATTGTTACTGTTTTAGCTTCCATTTCAATTAAACAAATGATTTGGTGCGATATTTCAATTCAAATATTATATAATCGAGATCTTAATATAATACCAGAGGCCTCTGTGCAAATCTATTTTGGGCTATTAATAGCAATTTGTTATCACTGGATTTATGGGTATCTCACTTAATTGTTGTGTATTGAATAGTTTCATATTCATATTATAATTGTACGCCGTTCGCCTGATAGTCAACAATACGCTCATGGACAATAACATAATCAAAACACATGAATTATAAAGCAATGCTTGACATTTCACTGCGCTCGCCATCCTGAGATAATATTTTGTCTTTGTTAAGTCGCAATATGTCCATAGTTATGCGAATCTAGATAGACGTAGTTTTTTACCTGCATGTAAATAATCAGTCTTTTACGAAAATAAAGACATTCTGACAAATTGAAAACCTACTTTTTTGAAGTCCGTTAAAATTCTTTATGTTCGGAAATTGTACTGAATTGCTGACGTTATGCCAGGACGCATAAAATTTTGTTATTAGAATCAATCAAATGTCTGTTTAGCATAATTATAATTTAAGATTTGTGTATAAACATCTACGAGAAAATAAATAATTTCTCTACATGTTATACCGCACTTATTACATGCTTTTTCAGTATACATTTTTGCGAAATATTATTATTATTATTTTACGGGTGTCCTCAAATTTTAATAAATGTGAAATCTCATAATTTTTTTACACGTTAATTAACATACAACTAGCAACACGTTAAACATAATACAATTTTATACAAAATATTTAGGAAATTAGTCGATGTGTATATTTCAAAAAACTTCGTTCACAATTATTATTAAAATAATATAGACATCAATAAATCTCCGAATAAATTGACGTGCGATATTTTAATACCGTTGTAATTAAAGTATCAGTGTAATTCTATAAACATCCAGTAGATGGCGCTGATGTCATGATTGCGTTATATTGAAAATTAAAAATGACTTCGTTGAGATATTATTTAAAAGTATCTGTATAATTAAAAATAACACATTTAAAAAGAAATGAATGCACCAATAATTATGTATTAATATAATTTTTAATTTCAGTTAAAAATCAATCAATTATTGATTTTAAATATCGCACGTCAAGAAAAAAAAACATTTAAAGGAATGTATGAATAAGACATATAAAACGCACTTACCCCGCTCAACGTTTTGATATTGTGCAAAGCGTCTTGCGCTTTCAACGCCGCTTTGCGCGTGAAAAACGTCACAAAACAGCAGCCTGCAACAAAAGCGAACGCTTACAGAGAACGAACACACACACGTACACACACACAAGGCCGTTGCTAGGGTAAATTAATAGAGGAAATTATCATATTTTTTATTTTTATTTTATTTTTATAGGTAAAGCATTTGACTGCTTGCTAGTTTTTTAAATCAAATCCAGGGGTTAGAATGGTATTCATTAACAAAATTACAGAATCAATCCAAATCATTCATAGATGTTTCATCATTATAGATGTTTTACTGAACAGAAAGTTTCAATTTGGAACTCAAAATTTATTAAAAAAAAATTGAAGATAACTGATAAAAACAGAGGGTATTCACTATCTATGTTGTAGAGGGATAAACTGAATCGACAAGCGATTAACTTAATCGAGGAACTTTTCAAGTTGGCTTACCGAGTTTCCACGTTGACCTAAAATTTTATAGGAATCCTACTCATTTACTTTAAAGGCTGCGTTACTATTACCAATCAGCAACTGAGATTAAAGAATACTGACCATTTTTGGTCCTACAAGCTATATCGTGTATGTACTAGAATAAAAAATATTCCAATTGCAATTTCGATTAAATAACTAAGTTTAATAGTTCCGAACAGTTTCAGTGGCAAAAAGACCAGTTTGACAACACGTAAAAGACACTTTTTCCAATTTGCAATCTGTGGATATTTTTGACCTGAACAATGTAGGTAAATTGAAAATTCCCGATTACCACATTAGCTTGGGGCAACTATACTATAAAAAGTATATGGACTAAAATGAGGGGGGGGGGCAGAGGGGGGGGGTACCCTACCAACGACCCTGCACACACGGACATGGGGACTGTCTCTACAACGAGTACTGGACCTCAACAGTCAAACATAATAAAGCACACTTCATACGATTTACAACTATTTTACATACAGTACATAAACATTTAAGGTCGTATTCATAGACAGATTTAAAACGTATTTTAACTATCGAATGTTTGTTTCCTTTGCTTACAATTATTAGGTACTTCAAAAATAATAACCCCAAACAGTCACATATTATACACCTGACCTCCTGACCCTAAGATCGAGCCTTGAGTCGTGGGTATCGGGAACTACGTGGACGTTTCAGTCTCACAAACAGCCAGACCCGAAAGAAATATTTGTGGGCCGTACAAACCATTCTCTCTGTGCGGGGATCGAACCCGCGGCTTCTCATTTCACGATGGTGTCTAACCAACTGTACCAGAGAGGATGCCATAAAGGACAAATCATTCGATAGCTAAATTATGTTTATAAACTGAATATAAACAAGTCTTAGTATACATTGTGTAAGTCGGTGGAGCTGAAACTATAAATCTGTATAGTGATAATCACGGCGGGTGTTTTTTTTAAAAGTACTTTGTGTTCCACTGATTATTACTATCCTATTTAACAATTATAAATTATTCGTCAATGAAGAGACATGTTTGTAAAAAAGACGCTGTATTTTGTTTATTAATTCCGTTTATATGCCGATTACCTAATATTTAAAATCACAAGGTTAGAAAATATACTACAGTTCCACCTGGGTGTCAAACCTAAGGATTTACTGATTTAATACGCAAAATATCCCCGGGTCATATAATAAAATAGACCCGATTTCATAGTAAACTAATCCCATGAATTTCTTCCCATTCGCCCGATGTGTCTCATATTACACTCCGTGAAAATAGTATAACTCACCCCTCTATTTTTTTTTCTATTTACTTAAAACTAAATATAAATAAATATATTACTAACGCGCCAGCATTGTTCACTCGATTATAATTATAGTATATATATAGTTACGTTCCGATGCTGCTTTGTTACGCAGCGGCGAGATTGTTGGTTTGATAGCGCGACAAAAGTATAACCCATTAGTCTCATTGGCTGAAGCAGCTCGGTGCACTCAACATGTGAGTTCATTTTTATACTTGTTTTGTGTAACTCGTAAGTTCTTACGCATAAATAAATTGTTTTAGTTAATATTTGTCAATTTTTTATTTAAAATGCCACGGGGAAAACACTTGAACGAAACTGAAATTGATATAATTTAAAAAATGCATTCTGATAATTATTCTAAGGCCAAGATTGCAAAAATCATCAACAGAAGTCATCGTGTTGTGCGAAATTTTTTAAAAGATCCTGAAAACTATGGTAAAAAAAAACAGACAGGACCGAGAGCAACTACACCACGAGAAAGAAGGTCAATTCTAAGAGTTGCGTCCAATTCTACGCTTACCGCAAGACAAATCGCAACGGAGGCTGGTGTTAGTACTAATTTAAGAAATGTTCAACGTATTATACGCGAATGTGAACATTTAAACGTAAGAAATTACTGAAAAAATCGCCGTTATCCGATAAACATAAATTACTTAGATTACAATTTGCAAAAGATCAATGCAGAAGAAAAGTGGCGAAAAGTTATTTTTTCCGATAAAAAGAAGTTTAATTTAAATGAACCTGATGGTTTTAATTACTATTTTAATGATTTAAGAAAATATAATTTTATGTTGAGCCGTCGGCAAGCCGGAGGTGGTAGTGTAATGATATGGTTTGGTATTGGATGCTCTGATAAAATGGATACTAAGTTCTGTTCTGGAAAAATAAATAGTAAACGATATATAGAAGTAATAGACGAACAAATTAACTCTCATGCAAGGTGGATTGCTGGTCCTAATTTTATTTTCATCTTTCATCAACAAGATAATGTAATCGAGCAAAGGTAGTTAAAGACTACTTTACTGAAAAAAATATTCAAGTTCTTGAATGGCCAGCATATTCCCCTGACTTGAACATAATTGAAAATTGTTGGGGAAATTTATCACAAGCTGTCTATCGTTGATCAAGACAATTTACTTCTGTTGAAGAGTTAAAGAAGGTGATAGTTGACGAATGGCAAAATATAAATCAAGACATAATTAAAAAGCTATATGACAGTTTACCGGACCGAATGATTGAGGTGATAAGTAAAAGTGGTGGATCTACTAACTATTAATTTATATGAATCATTATTATTTATTACATTTTAGTTGAATTTTTATTTAAATTTCATTACCTGGGTTATACACAAGTGCGTGGTGGCCTGTTGGCAAACGGACTAGACGCAGTTGCAACATGTTCACGGTGGTCGCGGGTTCGAATCCCAGGGCACACCTCTGACTTTTCGGAGTCATGTGTGTATTGATAGTCAATCACCACGCACTAAAACGGTGAAGGAAAACATCGTGAGGAAACCTGCATACCCTAGCGATTTATAAGAATTTCTATGGTATGTAAGTCCGCCAACCCGCATTAGGCCAGCGTGGTGGACTATATGGTCACCCGGTGTCGATAATATTGCAGTATCAGATTTAAAACGAATCGGCCCTGGTATATGCAGCGTTGTTGCCCACTTAATTAATCAGAGTATAAAAACTGGCGTGTATCCTGATAAACTTAAAGTAGGTTGTGTAAGGCCAATTCACAAAAAGGGTAGGCGCGACGACTTACTTAATTATCGTCCCATTACACTTCTTTCTACTATTGACAAAATAGTCGAGCGTTATATCAGTGCACAAATATATGAATTTTACCAAACTCATAATATTATCTACAATAATCAATACGGCTTCCAAGCTGGGAAGGGAACCAACGAGCTCTTACTTAACTTTACCGATCAAATCAATGAAGACTTAAATCATAAAAAACAAGTACTTGCACTTTTTATTGACTTTTCTCGGGCATTTGACACTCTAAGACACAAGTTGTTAATAAGTAAACTCGATGATTGCGGTATACGTGGCCCCCTGCTGGATTGGTGTAAAAGCTACCTCAATAACCGATCTTTTACAGTTAAGATCGATAACACCTATAGTAAATCTGTAACATCAACAGAGGGCACGGCTCAAGGGTCCGTATTAGGCCCGTTACACTTTTTATCATATGTAAACGACATGAGAAATATTATTGAACATTGTACATGCTACCAATTTGCTGATGACACTTGTCTCACTGCTGACACAGACCCGCAAAGAGCCCGTGCTCGGTTACAATCCGACTTCAATTCTCTATTAAATTGGTGCCATGATGCTGGACTCATTATAAATACTAATAAAACCAAACTTGTTATAATTAAATCCCCACACAACACTAATACACAGTCACTGAATCTTATAGCCCATGAACACTCTTGTTTGCACAACCACCACTCCAATTACAACTCATGCGACTGCCCAAACATAGAAGTTGTAGACACTCACACGTATCTTGGTTTACATATCGACAGTAAACTCAACTGGCATTATCATGTTGAACACGTCTGCTCCAAATTGAGACAATTCCTGGCAAATATTATAATATTAAAAAAACGTCTACCATATAAAATCAAATTGATGTTGTGCAATTCATTAGCGGAATCCTATGTCAATTATGGTCTTAGTTGTTATGGCCGTACTTACAAAACGTATTTAAACCAAATTTATTATTTGCAAACCAAAATTTTAAAAAATATAGTATCGCATAAGATTAGAGACCAGTTTAAAGACGGCTATAGAAAATTGTTTAGTTATTGTAAAATCTTACCTATTCATGTCAACGTTGAGTATACTTTACTTGTGAAATATTATTTTAATAAAGAACTGAAAACAGAAATTAACCATCCTATATATACGCGTGCCATCGCACAAAACAAGTTAGTGACGCCGCGGGCGAACAATACTTACGGCGAGCGAACGGCCTCATACCTTGTGCCGCGTTTAATTAACAGACTACCCCCAGATTTACGCGATAGTTTAACACCAAAGAACATCAAATATAAACTCAAGACTTATTTTTTAAATAATCTAAATGTAAATAAATAATAATCTTTGAATGAATCTCAAAACTCCTATTACCATTACAGTATAAATGTCTTGTTATAAGTTATAACCCCTTTGTCAACTCCGATAGCATCTATATAAACCCTAGTGGTTTCTTATGCTATTTACTAACAATTATTGTATATTTTGTTAAGCAAGTTAAATAAAAGAAAAAATAAAACCACTCTTAATCGTGCTCTCGATTGTAGAGTAGGCCCGTGCCCTGCAGTGGGACGTATATGGGCTGATACAGATACAGACCTGGGTTATACTTATGTCGCACTGCAAAACCCAATATCATTTGTATTTTTTTGATTATGCATTTAATAAATAATGTATTGATAGCATAATAAACTTACTAATACCCAAATTTTGTGTATTTAGTAATATATCGATAAAACTAGAATTCTCTATCAGATATTAAAAAAAACTAGGGGGTGGGTTAAACTTTTGTCGTTGAGTGTACCTTACTACACATTCATCCTTGTCACAAAATATAAAAATAAATAAAAAAAAGTTCATTTCATTTCAACTCCGGGCCTGGATCTCAATTATGTTTATATTTATTGGAAATATATATTTCTCCCTACACAAAAAGTAGGTTTCATCGAGGGACAACAATCAACACACCGATACTAAGTTTAAAATGGGTATTCTTCCTTCCTTTTTAATTAGATATACGCCTAATGGGTGTTAGCCGTATCGGTGCGGCGTGTTGATCGGCAGCCAGTTAGAAGAACGTCGGGCCACACGCGAACCGTGTTAATGTTAACGAGTATACACTTTCAACCGTTCATTACCCGAATAACACTGCGTTTATAGAATCGATTATCTAACTATGTTTAATCGATACCTACTCGATGTTTGTATTCTAATTTCAAAACAGTTTCATAGAACATAGGCAATTCTTTTTTTGAAATGAAAATTGCAGTATCGTTCTAAATTGAGAACATTCTGAATGTATAATGAACGTTGTGGCTGTGCAATTTAGATGAAAAGCTTTATTTTTGTTCATATTCAGGATTTATAAACGTATCTTAATATAATTAGCATATATTTATTCGTTTATAATTTTATTTTAATTTGGATTAACATTTTTGTTAAACAAGAATTAGTAAATGTGAAATTACGTTCGTAATTTGCTATAGTAAATGACGTTAGCTATTTAAAATTATTCCATGATTTTTAACATGTCAACGTTCAATTTACGTAGTCTTTCAAAAACATTCCCCTTTAAAAACATCAACTTAATCCTTAAAAAAATAAGTAAACTCTAGAAACATTTCCACAATCCGCCCGCAAAGTAAACGACAGTAATTTTCTTTCACAACTTGTCTATGATAAAGTCTGCCCGCGGTTCCATCTCGGCGCGTTCAAAAAGAGCTATTATCTATGCATTTTTTTAGGTTATCTACAGCCGTGAGCAGGCACAAAAGAACTACGCAAATAGGATCTTTTTCAAGTTGCACAAATGGCGGCAGTGGCGACTAGCCCGCAGCAAATAAATGTGTGCGCACGGTGTTACCAGGTAAATGGGACTGCTTAGATTTCGGGAAATTAGTAAAATTTGTAGACAATTTTACGAAAGAAAATTTAGGCACTATATTAAAAATGTGCTTAAATACATTATTGTTTAATTTAAAATTAATTTCCTAGAATTGATGACGTACGCAGACCACTTATAATTCTACTTGCATGCAAATCACGTATAGGATAAAGTTATTTAGAACTTTGATTCAATCCTACTTTTTTGTTTAATACTATCGAAAAGTATTCTGTAATTTTAATCGGTTAAGGCCTCGTAAAGACATTATCGTAGCCGAATAAGAATACACCATATTACTATTATATTACACATACAAATTGGTACTCCTTAGTCTGGCAATCCCAACGCAAACAGAGATGGACTAAAGAACAACACAAAACACATTCATACGAAACGAAACAAACAAAAATGTCAACATGTATGTAAA
Organism: Hyles vespertilio; assembly: GCA_009982885.2. Taxonomy (NCBI): domain Eukaryota; kingdom Metazoa; phylum Arthropoda; class Insecta; order Lepidoptera; family Sphingidae; genus Hyles; species Hyles vespertilio. The sequence goes on from CM042815.1 coordinate 4,735,710, forward strand.
AAGGGACACCTTTTGTTGTAAACGAGAGACAATTATAGGGCAAACAAGACGATTTCAAAGGAACCAAGGGGATGATCCATTGTTTTATGGTAGCGGCCCGCTTTCTGTTTATTTGGGTTCCGTGTAATTACCATTGTTATAAAATGTGTATATTTAATTAATCTGTTTTTCTTGGCGAATGTTTGTATCGTTTCGTGTGGGTTATGTACAAGTTTTGTTGTGAATATAAAATATTAATTGTCAGTGGTTTTGTTATGTTTAATGTTACAGTTGAAATAATTAGAAATATTGATTTATATCGCGTACTAATGTCACGTTCAGACTAATTTTACATATGCACATATGTACAGTACAACGATCCATTATGTATTGACTGTATGTATATATGTATGCGTGTTGTCTTAACATAATAAATATTTAATTGCCTACATAATCAATAAACGAATTTCATTTAAATACAAAAATGTCCAATAAATATTCCAAAATATGAGCTTAGGCCGTATTTAATATACCAATTTTAGATTAATTCGAAATTGATTAAAATTTAAAAGGAAAAACTCTAGCGTCTAATCCACTAAATACGGAATACATTTTATAACATTTTCGTAAATCATTTAACTGCCATTATATGTAAAAAATATAAACTTTTACACCACTTTGTAAAGGAAATGCAGTATATTTTAGCCGGTGAATGTGAGTGATGTATCCTTAGAGGTATGTGATCGATCCTCAGTTCCACTGGGAGGATTTATCATCGTATGTCTCGAGCATTCTCGCCGGCAATTTGAGAAAACAACGCTTGTATTGTGTTTCCCTTTAAATTTTACTATGGAAATATTATTCATTTTAGCTTTGTAGCATGTGTAGCATTTTACATTCTATTATTGTTGATTCGAGGTATTATTGTAAGCTTAGCGAAGAATGGAGTTGTGAATTTTTAAATTATTGCAGAAAGACCCTTTAGTATAAAACCTTAAACAAGTAAGTACCCTTAAAAACCGTAAAGAAAAATATTAATTTGCGATGTACTGTATACTCTGTATACTATTCCTTTATAGTAAGCATGTTGTGATTTTCTATTATAAGAGATACATTGAAAATGTACCTACATTCATGTAAATAAGTACTTTGTTAATTATCCGTGTGATATTCTTTAATAAATTAAATAAATGTAATCTAACTTTAAAATAAAAAGAAAGATATATATTTTTTTATTTTACAGATCGCATCTGTTTTATTAACTTTTAAGTACCTAACAAGATTTTTATAAAAGTCAACAGATATAACACGACAGTTATCCCCGTGGGTTACACGTCCTCGACGCTCAACAGCATCTGACCGTCACTAACCTTGGCCAAGAGTTACTGACCTTTACTGACGCCGGTGATCTTGTCCCGCAGCACGTTGATCTGGTGGACTCTGCCGAACTCCTCGAACATCTGCCGCAGGTCGTTCTCGTCCATGTTCCGTGGTACTTGACCGACAAACATCTGAAATTTACAAGTAAAATATATGTTCAATTTGTGTATAAATTGTTAAAAGTGCGGTAGCCAGATGGTAATAGACCAGACATGGCTAACATGTTCACGGGTTTTTAGAATCATGTGTGTATTGATAGTCCACCAGTAGTAGTAGTTTACCAACAGGCCACCACGCACTATAAGGCGATGGAAAATATCGTAAGGAAACCTGGACACCATAGTGAATTGTAAGAATTTATAAGTCCTCTAACCCACTTTAGGCCAGCGTGGTGGATAATAATTATGGCTTAACGCCTCTCAAATCGACTTTCGATAGTAGAGGAGGCCCATGTCCTGCAGTAGGAGGTATGCACCCAGGATGGTGCAGATACAGTAAGGTACAGTTTAATTTAAGAAGAAATATAAATGCAGACACTGTAATAGTTCTACAGTAGTGTATCATCTGTATCAGCCCATATACGTCCCACTGCAAGGCACGGGCCTACTCTACAATCGAGAGTACGATTGAGAGTGGTTAGGCCATATAGTCCACCACGCTGGCCTAACGCGTGTTGGCGGACTTACATACCATAGAAATTCTTATAAATCGCTGCGGTATGCAGGTTTCCTCACGATGTTTTCCTTCACCGTTTTACACGTCCACAACCTTCACCGTTTCACAACGTAAACATCGTCGTGGTTTACGTTTTAACGTCTACAGTAGTGCCAACATTTATTCCGGGTCAGTTGTTGGGACCGCAATGTCTCTCGTAGGTAAGCCAGCTTGTGTGCAAATATAAGTGTAAGTTACTATAAAATATAGCGGTGTCGTTTTGCTGCTTAGTTTTTTTAGTGTTTGCCATTATAATTTATTTATTGATATCTAAATGAAAACTATTATTTGAAATCGTGAATGTTGTTAAAAATAATATTTAAGGGCGATATTTGAGACACATTTTTTTAGAGCCTCTTATAGGAAAAAAATATATCTTGCCTTTATTACAATAAAAATATTAGCTGGCTGTCATTTGAATTCAAGCAAATTGTCAAAAATAATATAATATATACATACATATAAAAAAATTACACCTCTTCCTAAAAGGGGTAGGCAAAGGTGCTACTAGGATAGACACATTTCGACTTGTTTGCTGCGTCTCAAGATGTGATAGGGCGAGTCTATCGCCATTTCGGGCACTAGTCCATATATTTATGCCAATTGTGATTTCTTATAATCCTGAAACCGTCATAGCGTGAAGAAGTAATCATGTAAGCTTGAATATTTTTATTTTAAATCTATGCTTCTGCCCACTTTGAATCACTATCAAGTACACTAGCTACAGCTGTCCGACTAAAAATATATTGGAAATGCAATAGTATCGATATATTAAGGTTGTACGGACTCGTTGCACTGATAAATATTGCCAAACACACTCCTGGGACGCGACGCGTAACAATAATTTTTCACCATAATTTATAACACGACATTTGATATTTTATGGTTTCCGGAACTGATACCGTGATATTAATGAAGTGAAAATTAAGTCTGGACACATGCATGCGACTTTTAGAAGCTATTTTTTAGTTTTGTCGCTTCATAGATGTACGCTTTATAGGCGATTGGCTCGCCTCCTATCACATCGTAGGACGGAAAATACAAGGCGAAATATGGGAGTCTTGGTTGCACTTCTGTTTGCCCCTTCGTGGAAAAAGGCGAGAATTTATGTATGTATGTAAAGATATACTCGTAATGTAGTTGGCAATCGTGAGGTCCAGAATTGGTTTCCAAGTTCAGTTTCTTGCTAGTATATTGACAAGTAAAATATTATATGTGTTTACCCTGGATTTTAATATAATGTATACACGGCTTAGAACGATATAAACTAGGCGTTTTTTGGGCATGCAGATATCAGCTGATGGTATTCGCAATTTCCTTTCAATGATGATGATGGAGGCTTCCTGGCCATAGAACATTCCTGTCAAATATGACTTAATAGCCACCGCTGTATAAAAATTGTATAACAACCATAGTGACTCCCGCAATTGTATCGCTTTTCCGGAATATTACACACGATTGTGGGTTAATGGGCTTTTATATTCCACCTACAATAATCCATTTTCATGTCATCCATAATTTTATAATAAAATCGTGTCGTATGCGGCCGGCCTATATCGGTAACATTACGAGCTGCACTCGGCAAGCGTGCGGCGAAATAAAAGCAATCATGAGCCGTAATTGGAACGGCGTCGCGCGGTGCACCGTGTTGTTACGTATCGCGCCGTGTCGGTGCGTGTCGTCTGCTGTCATGTCTGTCGTTTCGGGTCGTCACGTGTCGTCTTGCATTGTCGCGTCAGCTTCATTGATGTCGTGATTTTTGTAATTAAAAGCTTTTTTAATTATTTTTTTAAATTCAGAGATGCTTGTGTCGTGGTTTTTTTTGCACGTGGACGTAACCGGGTGACACTAACAGTATAAACACGATAGGACTCTTTATGTTATAATTCTATGCTTAATTGTTCGGGCGTCAAATTGCTTCAGTACAAGCTTCCTTCTAGCTATAACCCACTTTAAACCGTAGGTATTAAACGTGTGAAACCAAAACTACGGTGTTCCAATTATTCGCTTCAAGAAAGGGTTGTACTCAGTCTAACCAACTAACCCATAAATTGCTTATTCTATACACGGCCCTGCCAAATCCCTTCACACCTCCAGACATTACGACATAATGAGCGGCCTTTTCTATATGATTACTTCGAAGCGTGAATTGAGATATCAGCGGTAATGCGGGGATCGCGTTCCCGTGCTCCATTATCATTATCACGCGGTATGTGGGTCACGAGTCACGAGTGACCCCCCCTTAGTTCCCCCCTGGCCTTTTACACCTACGATACAGGTGCGGCTTTAATGCGTATTTTCGGGGATTTTCCATGTTACCGTCAGTCTAAAGCATTTTATCGTTGGTGTTAATTTTTTTTGTGTAGCATTTCTTGATTTAAATGTATAAGAAATGAGAAATAAACTCGAAAAACTCGTACAAAGTGAATCGCTTTGGTATGAGCCCAGTACTTCATAGTTGTCTACAAGACATCTTTTTTTTTTCACGGAGAATTTTTTTTTATTCATGTACTAAACAATTTCTTTCGGCTTAAATCCCCATGTTACTCATGTTAATTTGGAGACCATACCACACGTGTTGTCACAAGATCAATGAGCCGATAAAATGATCATTGTCAACAATAGAAAAGGTTTTTGAATCAAAGCCTATCTCAAAGTAAGATATGTAGTTCGAAAACACTTGAGTTGGATATCGCGGGCATGGTTTATAATTGCGTAGACGATAGTACAAAAATTGACATAATTTACTTTGATTGCGCTTGTTATGAAGTCCGCAGTGGTCACTTTTTCGTACTAGTTCGAAACGTTGCTCATTTATGGGTCATTATAAGTCGATCCTTATAATCTATCTATCTTTAACAAAAGACTTAATTACACATTTCGATGCATTTTATGTTTCAGTTAACCGAGATTGAGAGGTATAGATAATTGGTGCATATAATTATATATATTTCTTGTTTTAGACGTAGTATCATTCAAATCAAAAATATAAAACTTCGGCCAATAATTTATAGTTAGCAAATGTTCAACAGCTATGCATTGTCTGCTTTCCTTCATTAGTTTTGTTACTCTTCGGTAAATGGTGTGGGTTTGTATGTTTATACGAGTATACCTACTTGAATTTATGTTCAAATCTAAAATTTAACTTAACCTTACAACTGTTTCTTGTCCCCAATAAATAAATAAAACATAGCTAGGTAAGATAAATATATTTGCCTACTGTATCAGCACATATACCTCCCACTGCAGGGCACGGGCCTCCTCTACAATCGACAGTACGATTGAGAGTGGTTAGGCCATATAGTCCACCACGCTGGCCTAGTGCGGGTTGGCGGACTTACATACCATAGATTTTTTTATAAATCGGCTATGGTATGCAGGTTTCCTCACGATGTTTTCCTTCACCGTTTTAGTGCGTGGTGATTGACTATCAATACACACATGACTATGTACCGACATGGTATGGCCATTTTAATCTGTTGTTAAAGATAGATAGGATATAGAAAACGGCCGTTAATAATTTAACGGGTAGCATTTGTGGCTGATGATGATAAAAAAAAAACTGTTTTTACCATCAGGTGCTTATTTTCGGCTATTAAAAATTCCCTGCTTGTGTGGTGATGACTTAAACTTAGGTACTCTTAGGGTCAAAGGTCTCACCTTGATGTAATCAGGGTCGGGCATCTCCGGCTTGACCTCATTGTTGTTGTTGTTTATGCTGGTCGTGTTGTTGTTGTTATTTATGTTGTTCATGTTCAACCCACTGTAAACAACAAAACGCACACGTTAGTAAAGCACGGAAATGAGACAATAAAAATATTTATTTATTTTTATTTTATTTATAAAGGTTCATCAACAGAAGTTACATAACATTGTTGCTAGTATGGAATATACATTTGTGACACTTTCAAAATGTATTCCAGGACGATCTGTTTCGAAACGTGGTAGTAAACGTAGGATTGAAGTTCTGAGGTAATGTTTGTAATACTTTGAGTTAATCATATCATATTATAATTTAATAAATAAATTATATTATTTATTGATAACATGTATTTATTTATTTTATTTAATTCTTTATTGTAGACAATAATAAGGAATAACAGTTCAGAGATAATACAAAACAACAAAGTACAAATGGCGGTTTTATCGCTCTAAGGCAATTTCTACCAGACAACCATGGGATGGATATATGAGCAGGAAAAAATATAGGGCACTTAAGTAAATAAAGCTAACAAGTCATAATTTATAATTAAAGGGTTATAGAATGTCAAAAAATAAATAAGAAGGTGCAGCGCTGGAATTTTCATCAATCTGAAATTAATCTCTTACACTCATGTTACAAAAATACACAAACCTACATATATATATCAAGAGCAATAATTTGGTAAAAAACAAAAACATCGATACAAACTCCAATGAACGCCATATCTTTTTTGTTCACATTCAAACCATTGATATTTTTGCGTATAAATAAACAAATAAAAATATGTAAACCGATCCAAATTATTTTATTGAAAGCATAAACTATATAAAATATTTTTTGATCATCAATTTTATAATATTATCGCCCAAATACTGGAACGTAACTTAAATATAAATGGCGCTTAACTACGTTAATCCCGATTAAATGTACTGTCTAAGTGGGCCGTGCGCTGTTAAGACCAACTTATTATTTGAATGGCGTTCCAGTATTCGGGCGTATATCGTCACAATATTAAACAATTGCAGTCAAACGGTATCACTGAAAGTTACAGACTGAATCATTGAATTAAAACAAGAAAAAAACACATATATTTATTTCATAGATTTATTTGGCAATATAATTTATTTGACAGCCTCCGTGGCGCAGGCGGTTAGATGTCGCCTGTGAAACGAGAGACCGCGGGTTCGATCCCCGCACCCAGAGAAATGTTTGTACGGCCTACAAATATTTCTTCTGGGTCTGGGTGTGAGATCAAAAAGTCTCTCGAAGTTCCTGATACCCACGACACAAGACTCGATCTTATTGTGGGGTCAGGACTATGTATGTGACTGTTGGGTGTTATTTATTATTATTTATTTATTTATAGATCAAATTAATTTGCCTTATTGTGGCCTAGGTATTTTTATTGCATATGTCCGACAAAATGCCTTTGTAGAGCAGTTAGTTAGATGCCGGCTGTGAAACTTAAGGCCGTGGATTCGAACCCTGCACCGAGTCAAATATTTGTGTGACCCACAGGTATTTATTTCGTGCCTGGTCGTTTGTGAAACCGAAAAGTTTTTCATAGTTTCTGCTAACTACGACACAAGACTCAATCTTAATATGGGGTCAGGACTATGTATGTGACTATTGGATGTATTTATTTATTGTATTTTTTTATTACGCCAAGGGCGGATCCAGCTTTTACGCCAGGGTCTGGTCACATTATAGTTCATGTCAGATTTTACGCCAGGAGGGGTCATATAGTTCATGTCAGAACATTAGGTCCGATTTCAATACTCCAATTCGTAATAATGACTTTTTAAAGCTTGTTACAGGCGTGATTTGTGAACACACACATACTTTTTTACTTTATTTATCGATATACAAAGAATTTAATGTGCTTATAAATTTTATCAACAAGATAATTCATACATTTTGTCAATCTGGGGCCAGCCCAGGGGGGGGGGGGGTCATGACCCCCATGACCTCCCCCCTGGATCCGCCCTTGTATTACACAAGCATACGGCTCACCTGATTGTAATTGATTCCTGCCGCCCATTAATTTCTATTAATTAATTCTCAAAATGGGTGTGAAAAGAACGGGAGAAAGATTCTGGGCCTCCCTGCATGTCACTCACCAAACGAAACACGACAGCAACGCCGTCGCTTCAAACAGGTTTTAAGCAAATTAATAATTATTTACAAGTTAATCAGGCTTATTTCTGGCATGACATTCGGAAGTGAAAAACTGCATGAGTTACAATTCAGAAGGGCGATAAGTAAGTAAAGGTTAAAGCACAAAAGAACAATATGTATCGCTAAGTATCGCATGATATCTTTTAAGTTATTTGTATATTTTTTTTGCTTGCGATAGGTTCGCCTCCTATCACATCGTAGAACGGATAATATAAGGCGAAACGTGGGTGTCTTGGTTGCACCTCTGCCTACCCGTTTGGGGAAAGAGGCGTGAGTGTAGGTATGTAAAATTTTAAGTTGGTAATCTATTACTATATCTGTCCTTATAGTGATCACTACATGCGATGGTGGATATCCGTCATATTGACTTACGCATGTGTGAGGGTTTTCGATCCCAGTTTGTAGTTATCTGATGGCAACAAATATTACACGTGCATGACTGGTAATAGTACAATTATTCTTAAATCCACATACATTGCTTGCCATGTTAATCGCACAATGCGATGCAGTCGATGTTAATGTGCGATGAACTTTAAACGTAAACATGTGTTTTTGCTCAAACGCACAACGCGTTATGAATTCGAAGTGTTACGCAGTTTTGATATTTTTCCAATGTCACATCCAATGTTTGAATGAAGGTATAATAGTTACCAAAATCATATCCTAACATAAAAACGTGTCCCAACATTTGGCAAACATCAGTTGTATAAGAAAGTCATTTGTAAAGATTTTACAAGGATAATTATTCTCATATCGTACAATGAACCCAGCAGTAATATTATTTGTGCCCCGATTAGCTACGGTTGTAGTGGTTTGTCCCCAATGTTTGTTCCAATAATAGCAACTGCTAGTAAGGTAGTGTAAGGAAAATTAAATGTATATAGAAACATGTTTAAAAAAATGCTAATATTGGAGAATGTAAGTAATTAAGTATATAAAAAGTTATAATTCAAAATTCTGAGTCACGCGAGAGTCGTATTTGTGTCCATCACAGAAAAAAGAACGCTTAATCGATTGTTCGAACAGCACGAAATTCGGACTCAAAGATATGCTCGTCCCCTTAAATATATAATATGAATGAATATAATATGAAACGGAGAGAAACTTAGCGAAATGATACTTCCCCGTTTGTCTACATCTTGAATGCAGGCGTAAACTTGTGTATTATTTATTTTCCTTTGGACTCTACTATTTACTTGCTGCAAGTAAGTATAGAACTGATTAGATATTTGATGTTCTTAATCTCGATTCTACATATATGTATCTCGATCTCGATAATTATCTCTCGCAATTACACACAATTATGCAAGAATCAGGTTAAACTTACAACTTGTAATAGTGTTAAGTAGAAATGTTTATAATTGTTATTTTATTTGCCTCGTTTTACTACGGTACGGTTACAAAGTTGAGGATTGAATTTATCTATTTATTAACAGCCTGGAGTCAGGAAGGCTAAGGATAGGCTTGCCCCCTATGACATCGTGGGACGGAACATACATGGCGAAATATGGGTGTCTTGGCACCTCTGCCTAACCCTTCTGGGAAAAAGGCGTCAGTTTATGTATGTTATGTATATATGTTATTTATTTTAACTAATTATACATGTGCAACTTTTTTTGAAAAAGGAAAGAATAATACTTGTATTAACGCTGGCTAACACATAATAATAAAGCCAATAACAAAAAAAAATATAAGAAGATACTCAACATGTTAGTATTATCTGCATGGCCAAACAACAATGGTCCCCCATTCAGCTTCATATATGCTGCAATACAGCGCTGATTTTCATCAAGATTTATCTTCAAGCATGGGTATATTCTTTAGTTGAGCAATACTCAATATGTCTATGAAACCCATCCTGCCAAGTCGGTGACATCCTAAAGTAGGTCAGAAGTTCAGAGTTTGACCAACGAGGAAGCATCGTAATAAAAGAGGAATAACCGAAATTTATAAATTGTTAATATTGAGGCTGTTAACCCACAGAAACCTATAAACCGTATGTACTATCTTAGATAAACATGAATCTTGGATATTTTTTCAATGAAAAAAGTATCGGACTAAGTCAAGCAAAACCTAATTTCACTTGATACATGGTATGCGTGATTATGACTTTTACATTTAAGTATGATATTCTTATTGAAGAAATCACCAAACCGCATTTTCAAAGTAAAAAAAACAACTCGACGACCAAATAAATTTGTAGGTTATATACCTCATAATTCTCGAGTATCCAAAGTTCCACGGGCCATAATGTGTGCACTTGTTTGCCATACCGTTATCACTGATAAACGCGTACATAGCTCGATTACAAGCGTTATCTCTTATCAAAGTCGATCAACAAACTCCGCGGCCGCGCGTTTTGACTGCGTTGTGGTGCCGTTTATTGTTACTATAATATGCGGGCGGGATTTTGATTAATAGTTTCGTAACTACCTCACATTTTGTTTGATATATATTTTATTATACACTTCACTGGGTTGCAATATGATGAACGCGAATCAACGAAATAACATTTTAAAAATTAAAAAATAATGTAACACTTTATTAAAACACCAAAAATCACTCACGAAATATAAAAAAATATAAATAAAAGACATTTACAAAGATGAATCAATAGGCGTCTTTATCGCTAAGAGCAATCTCTTCCAGACGTGCTATAAATAAGATATGAAATAAAAATAATATAAGTAAATAATTATTTTCGTAATAATTCCGAATTAAAGACTATTTTTATTATTATTAGTTGTCATAAAAAATTAAAATAATTGCATTGAAAAATTTATTTTATTTTTATCTATTTAATGTATTAACAATCACATTCCAATACTTTAAACTAAGAAAACATAAAAATATTCTAAGTATAAAATTATACTAAAGCATACGCAACATTTCATAACAATCATTAAGTAATGAGAAAATAATGTGTCATATAGAAAAAAATATATTGTTAGGTACTCCATTTATATGCGGGCGGGAAATTTGATCAATAGTTTTGCAACTACCTTGCGTTCATGTGATGAAATCTGTGACTATAAACACGACGTTTTTGTTTTATAAGCTTAAAACACGATGATGCGAGTTAATGGTACTTTTTTATTTGGCTTTGACATAAAAATAAAATAAATCGATATTTTTATATGAACCACTTTGCTGCTATCACTAGTTCAGATATATTTGGGAAAAGATTATGTTTAGAAATTATTTTATTTCAGAATAAATATCCATTTGACAGCCTACGTGGCGTAGTTGTTTAGACGCCGTTTATGAAACGTGAGGCCTCGGGTTCGATCCCCGCACCGCGACAAATATTTGTGTGATCCACAGGTATTTGTTTCGGGTCTAAGTGTTTGTGAGACCTTATATTTTCTCGCAGTTTCGATCTTAGTGTGGGGTCAGGATTATGTATGTGACTGTCGGGTGTATTAATTGATTTATATCATAATTATGTATTGATATTAATTATTATAATCATATATGACCATCAAAAATAAGTTACGACTCATTTAGTAGCTATGTCACACATATATTTTAAAGATACCAAAACTAATAAATACAATATCTATGATTCATACACGTAATAAGTCATGTTATCATCTATAGGAATAATCTATCGATCGGCAGACACATGCATATTACGTTAATATGGGGTCGGTATTATCTCCTCTCTAGGTATACTTTTATGATTATTCAACCCTATCCCGTATTACTTGGGTTATTTCATACCAGCTGTTATCGTTATGTCCTTTATTGATATATAGAATGGTTGTTAGAAACGGTGAATGTATATTGTGTAATTCGATCCATGATTATATCGCAGTATTAGTGCAAAGGTGGCAAGATCATTGGATGATAACTAGACGATAAACAAAAATATATATTGTTGTCAAAAAACGGTAAAAAATATACTATAAACCATTGTAATTTTCTTAAAGCCCTAGTGCGAGTATACACCATTTTGTGCATAATGGCCTGATGATAACGGACCAGACGCCGCGCCGCTGCCAATTAGTTCACATTGGTCGTGGCCTCCACTCGAGAACCTTTCGGCCCCAACGGCCATCGGTTCGACGAGCTATGTGCCCGGCCCACTGCCACTTCAACTTGCCAATCCTATGGGCTATGTCGGTAACCTTGGTTCTCCTACGGATCTCCTCATTTCTGATTCGATCTCGTAGGGAAACTCCGAGCATAGCCCGCTCCATGGCTCGTTGAGTGACTTTGAGCCTTTTAATGAGACCCACAGTAAGAGGCCACGTCTCGGTGCCGTATGTCATCACTGGTAACACACAACTATCGAAGACTTTCGATTTTAGGCACTGAGGTATTTTTGGACGAGAAGACGTCGCGAAGTTTCCCGAACGCTGCCCAACCGAGTTGGATTCGACGATTGACCTCTCTCTCGAAGTTGGACCTGCCTAACCGGACCACTTGTCCTAAATAGACATATTCGTCTACAACTTCGAGAGTCGAGCCCCCAACTCCAATGGGGGTGGGCACAACATGGATATTCGACATGATCTTCGTTTTATCCATGTTCATTTTAAGACCCACCTGTTGGGAGACTCGATTAAGGTCTTCGAGCATAGTGCTAAGGTCTTCCAGAGATTCTGCCAAGACTACAATATCGTCGGCAAATCGAAGGTGAGTAATACACTCGCCGTTGATGTTGATGCCGAATCCTTTCCACTGCAAGAGCTTGAAGGCGTTTTCCAGCGCGGCAGTGAACAGTTTCGGAGATATGACATCTCCCTGTCTCACGCCTCTCTGTAGTGGAATAGCCTTCGTGCTCTGATCTTGTACTCAGACCGACATGGTGGCGTTGTTGTATATACATCTCAACACTTCGATGTACCGATAGTCTATGTGGCACCGCTGAAGAGACTGTAGCACAGCCCATGTCTCGATCGAATCAAAGGCTTTCTCATAGTCCACAAACGCTACACAAAGCGGCAAGTTATATTCCCCGGTTTTTTGTATAACGTGCCGTAGCGTATGAATATGGTCTATGGTACTAAAGCCTTTTCGGAAACCGGCTTGTTCGGGAGGCTGGAAGTCATCAAACCTACGTTCGAGACAATTTGTGATGACCCTCGAAAACAATTTATAGACATGGCTCAGGAGCGAGATGGGCCTGTAGTTCTTCAGCAAGGTGTTATCACCTTTTTTGAAGAACAGTACCACCACGCTCCTGCTCCATGCCTCTGGCGTTGAGCCTTCGAGGAGAACGGAATTGAATAGCCTCTGAAGGACCTTCAGTATCGGCGTTCCACCCGCTTTCAGAAGCTCGAAGTGATTCCGTCCTCACCCGGCGCCTTGTTGTTTTTAAGTTGTTTGAGGGCCATCTCAATCTCACACAGGCTGATGTCCGGGATATCATCGCTAAAGTGTGGGATCAACTCGGCTCTCGGGTCTTCGGCCGAGCTAACAGTAGGTTTGGCAACCGAGGTGTAAAGCTGTCCGTAGAACCTATCGATCTCTCTTAATACCTCTGCCTTCGTCGATACCACGCGGCCATCGTCCTTTTTCAGCCTAGACAACTGGCTTTGCCCAATAGACAAGTCTCTTGCAAACACTTTGGAGCCTCCGTTACGCTCAATTGTCTCCTTAATGCTCACAGTATTGTGAGCACGGACATCGTGTTGCAAGGACTTCCAGATCCGTCTATTGAGCCGCCGATATGTTTCGACGTCAACGGAAGACTGCAGCGTCAAAGATCGACGTTCGGCCATGAGATCAAGAGTCTGGATCGAGAGTTTTTGTGGTCTATCTCTACGGCGAGGTCTAAAATACTTAGATCCTACCGTATGGACAGCTTCTACCAAACCGCTGTTTAACTCGTCCACTGCAAGGTTTTCTTTTAGACAATCAAAGCGATTTGTCAACTCGAGTTGAAAGCTCTCGGGGTTTTGGATATGAGCGCGAGTAGGTCGGAGCGTAGACTTCATCAAGCGACGCCTTTCTAATTGGACGTTGATATTCAATGTGCCCCTAACCATTCGGTGATCACTTCCGGTTTTCACCCTGTTGATCACAGAGACATCAGTGAACATCCGTCTATTCGTCGTCAAGATGAAATCTATCTCATTTCTCGTAGAACCGTCAGGACTCAGCCAGGTCCATTTCCTATGAGGTGGCTTCTGGAAAAAAGAGTTCATCGCGAAGGGTCCCTCTTTTTCCAGAAAGTCGGCCAGCCTCTGACCCCTGAGGTTCCATTGCCCATGTCCGAATTGCCCCACTTTCAACTCTGCATCGCTTCTCTTGCCCAACTTTGCGTTGAAGTCCCCCATAACAACATTGAAGTAGGTTTTGGAAGTATGTATGGCCCGACTTATGTCCTCATACATCTCCTCTACTTCTTCATCTGGGTGTGTCGAGGTCGGCGCGTATACCTGTATGACCTTCAACGAATACTTTTTTAATATTCTGAGTATAAGGTATACTACCCTGCTCGACACACTTTCGATGGATACAATGTTGTTGATGAGAGACCTGTGGACGAGAAATCCGACACCTCCTCGGGACTGTTGGTCGTCCCCCCGGTAGAAGAGCAGGTTGCCAGACTTTAGGGTTATCGTATCCTCCCCGGTTCTTCGGACTTCCGATAACCCCAGAATGTCCCAGTGTAACCCGCTCAATTCTTCTTCCAGTTCGACAATTTTCTCGTCTGTCCTCAAAGTGCGTATGTTCTGTGTTACCAGGGCCAGTCGTCGTCGGGGGTGGTAGTCGGGGCCAACCCGGGGATTCTTAGCACCCCCTGCCCCACCGTAAGCATGGCTGCTACCATCGCCAAGAATAGTGGGGCTGCCGGCGCCTGGGGGCCTGGTCAATTTTTGTGTCGACATTAGGGGGGTTATTGCCAATACTCGCCACGCTTGGCAGGCGGGTTGGCGAGCGCAGAAGGGGACTCGCGCTGATGACGCTGCTGCCCGTCATCAACGGTGGAAAGGAAATAGGGTTTGTGAGTAGAGGATATAATGGGAAAGGAAAGTATGGCCTGTAGGAGTAGATACTGCAGTCATGGAAGGGAATGTTTGTAGTGACTGCAGTAGCTCGGGGGCCGAGGTCGCGTACTCGTAGCACTTATTCTAGGACAGGCCATGACCACTAGATAGGAGCATCCCTGACCTTGTCACGTGTATATTGATATTCAATCACCACGCACTATAACGATGAGGGAATTCTTCGTGAAAAACCTGCAAAACTATAGCGATTTGTGACAATTTCTATTGTATGTGAAGTCTGCTAACCCGCACTAGACCAGTGTGATGGACTACGGTCTAACCCCTATAAAAGTACTTTCAATTGTAGAGAAGGCAGGTGCCCTGCAGTGGGACGTATAGATATATAACTAGATTCCCTTTTGGTTTATTTCCACAGATATATGTCTTCATTTATTTCTGTTTTAATTAATGATATTAACCCGTATAATTTAAACTACTTTTCACGACGTGTACCTTGTTTATTTTTGTGCGTGAGAAATGTTTGCAAAGGCATTCACGAAATCTTAATGTAGGCCAGGGTTTAAAATAGAAAACTAGATTACCTTTTCAATTGTATTCACGCAGGCAGAAATTATATAAAGGCTGTAAAATTAAACCCTTTGAAACTGGAGCCTGTATTCTTGAGGGGTAGGAAGATGTGTAAATAGCGCCGGTCACAGGGGCCTAGACAAATCATAAGAAATTTCACTGAAAACTAAGATTTTGATCTTATTTTGATTATAGTATCATAGTAGTCACAGTATGTATGCGCTGTGAAGTAAGGTCCTGGGCTTAGGCTCTTGTTGGGATATCTTAAAATCAGTTTTAGAAACTTTATGTTATGAATTGCTCGCAACTGTATTAAGTGATCGGCAATATATCTTGGCATATTGTGGGTGGCGCTATTGGCACCTCTGCTTCCTTTTTCGGGGAGATATATCTAAATGTATGTATAGAAAACAACAGGTCGAGATGGAAATTGGGTATTAGTTGAAGCATGGGGGAGGGGACGTATAAGTAGGTTTTCCATTCAAAATCATCAACCATACGCAAGTGTTCGAAATTCAAATCTTTCCCTTAGTACAGAGCACCGCGCAATGTGTCACCAACGTCGTACACTTCGATACAAGTGTATTATTATTCCACAGACGCGTTGACGGGTGTACGGGCCATAAGTGTGCCGCCCTATTAGTATGGTGCTTGGAGACCGGATTGTGACGTGATGTGAAATAACACGAGATTTATGAAACCGTGCCCGCCCGACGACTGTTACGTTTTTTTAGCGCAAAATTCGCGAATGAGAATAGGAAGATGTAAAACTTAAATATTACTTAGGCCCAATTGCACAGACTAACTTTTACATAACTTTGACTTTGTAAATGTCAATCTCACAGATTAGCAATGTCGAATACTTGAGACGTATATAGGGAATCTCTAGGTATAGGCTAAATTTTAACCCATCGGTTTACTTAATGTTTTATCATGAAAATAAATATTTGATTTTTATGTTGATATATTTGAAATTTGGTTAATTACCTCTATAGATTAATAAATATGAATAAAAATGAGTTATTAACTCTATTCCGACATTGCGATGGGTGCTAATATAGGTTGCCAGTTGCTATGCAAAACATTACGTATGCGGTTTCCGTTTTTGTGAAATAAAAAAATATTGTTTAGTGGGTACAATAGAATTTATATGCAATAAATATTTCAAGAATCATATATTAATAGCAAAATAAATATTGTCGTCTGCATTTGAATAATAAATCGAGTTTGGTGTAATTAAATACTTTTTGTATATTTTTGTGGCCTAGTAACAAATATATCAACTGTCATCTGTAAATGACAACTAAACCTTACTTCGCTTTGATTCCGTATTTGTGTTGTAAATATTATAAATTGTTCTTGCTTTTCACAAACATACGTATTGTTGTAACAGATACCGATACGACGTGCCGGCCTTATATTTGGACTATGAATCCGCAGCTGATATTGAACCTGTCGGTATAATTTTACAATGAGCCCCTTGTTATTATGACAGTTTCGGCACAAACATGGAAACTTCTGTGCATTACGTAGTTTTCTCGAATGGAATTAATCGAAACGATGCACCAACTGCGGCGTCGCGTCGATGAGGCGGATCATAGAACATTTAATTCGAATCATCTTGACATACGTAATTACAATAGTAATGTTATATTACAATATACCTACTACATATTACATTTTCTAGTTTTATTTTGTATTTTAATTGCCCAAATCTATAAACTTTGCTAACTTATGATATTGGTTGATTATTTTTACCCGTAAAACATCTAAAACGCAAGTTATGTGAAATGAAAATCCCTGCCTTAATTAGACTAAAGTCCCACACAATCCGAGCAATTCCCTTTATGGCGATGACATTGTCGTAATCTATATATTAATACGTGATGCAAAAACTTTGGACCCCTTTTTACGAAAATTGCGCGGACGCAGGAGTATAAAATTTAGCACACTTATAGTTTATGTGTAGGAGAAGTGCAGAACGCTAATATTTTTCGATAATAATGCTTATAAAGTACATTAAATCAAAAAATAAAACATTACACATACTACCATGTATTTCACACACACACATACATACACAAGTATTTGTATACGCATACATACTCTGGTGTCAAATTGTTTCTTTTCTTTTTCATTTTGTTCTTCTGACATAGACATATATAAAAAAAGGTTTTATTTGTCTCATTTAATATAAAAAAAGATTTTAATAATAATGCATAAAAAGTACATTATATCAATAAATAAAACATTACACAAACCAGCATGCATTTGACACACGCATACACAAGTATTTGTACTTACTCATTGGCCAAATTGTTTTTTTTTTGTTTATTAGAGACATAGTTGACATGTCAAACAGAAAAGTTTGTTTACTGTGGTTTTATTGAATGTCAAATAGAAAAGTTTTATTTGACGAATACTACGTGAAATACTGAGCGCTTATACAAATTGTGTAGTAGTAAGATACATTTAAATGTACACGGACTATCATTATATGCATAAAGAAAGATCTGTAGCAGCAATCTGCAATAACACCACAATAATTTATATATATAATTTGCTATTGCTGGTTCAAAGCAATTATTGTAGTTTACGATTTCAGTAATTGCATATACTTCAGGATAAATAAGTGATTTTGAGAGATACGTACATTTAAATGTGCACGAATTATCAGAATAACAACATCATCATACAGGTAAAAACTTTTTCTCTTCTTGATTTGGTCGAATTACGACCCCTGGGCGACCACTAGTTAAAATTATTGTCTAAGTTAGTTTAGATTTGACTGAAAATATATTTACTAAGGAACAATTTAATTGACATTGAACGTCTCTGAGTACAACCGTACCTTACTAATGATGCCCTTAAACTAAACTTAATATAATTAATTGGACAAGTTTAACATCGCCTATCTTGCACAAATCTAGACATATTACAGTCTAGAAATTAATGGATATGCGGGTACAAATCTCAGGGCAAACGTCTGACTTTTCGGAGTCATGTGTATATTGATAGTTAATCAATCACTACGCACTATACCAGTGAAGCAAATCATAGTTAGGAAACTTGCATATCATAACGGCCTAAAAATTCCTATAGGGTGTAAACTCCACCAATCCTCACTAGGCAAATTAGTGGACTATATTGCCTAATCTTTCTCAATCGTACTCTCGATTGTAGAGGAGGCTCGTGCCCTGAAGAGCCCTGCTCTGCAAGGTATGGGTCGATAGAGAACCTGTACAATATCTAGACATATTACAGCCTAGATATAAAAAGATACGAATCACATACGTAACACAAAGCAAACAATTCCAGTTGTAATCTGATAAGCTGAAACATTTCTGTGTAACACTTGTAATATTTTTGTAATGCTGGAAGATATTTATTCACTTTGATTCACGATTGTACTGTTATGGTAAGAGAATAAAGATTTGTTTTCTTTAATTAATAGCAGGGAGAAAACGTGCTAAATTATCATACACAATATGTTTCGTTATAGTCATCGTTAGAAGACAAATTATCACGATTTATCTTTAAACCATGAGTCCAATAAATGAGCAAACTACAACAGTTCAATTATAAATGTTAGTAAGTACGGCCCATAAAGATTCGAAAAAAAAAATTGAACAAGAATTTTTGAAGAACGAGAGCGTAATAATTATTTTGCCTCGACGGACTCACTTATTTAACTTTAGTTTCTTCAGTTTACTATGACACAATAGTAAGTTGATAACGACTTTTCCAGTGCATAGGCAACCAAGAACATTACAATACTTTTGAATCATAGATGACAGATTCTAAAAATGAGAGGATAAAGGGAAGACATGAGGATGTAAGGTAGCAATAATTGTCAATTACCAGCAAAACTTCATTGTCTGAGCTAATTAACTCGCTCCAAAATCCTATTCAAGTATCCACAATTGGACGTTAATACAACCCTTTATAATAGTTAATATCTTGGAGAATACCTTGGCACAATATTACCGAGTGGAAGTGCAGGTAAAAGTTGCAACGCACCGCGGGTCAAGTGCTACTTCGAAACTTGCCAAACTCATTCAAACTTTCCTCTTTATTGTGCACTAGATCTAAGACCTGTCTCCGTTCGGTTTTGATCTTGTGGTTGTTAGTGGGAGTGTATGATTCTTCAGTAGAATGTGGTTAGGAACCATAGGCTAGTTTCATACATTTTTATTTTTGTTTATAACGGAAGGTTACGTTACGCATAATCATAATCAGAAAGAATTTTTAAAATCCGTTAAGTAATAAGCAAGTTACAAATATATGAAAGTTGGTGGTAGGAGTGATAGAAAAGGATGCAACATGCACGGCGTGACGTCATGTTCCATAAGGTGCACGCGTGCGAAAGAGACAACGAGTGTCCCCACCGTACTTTTAAATGTATTAATATCTCAGTCATTTTACATTCAATTTTGAAGCTGTTTTCAAATTCGTTTGTTGTTATAAACGATGCTTTTAAGGAATGATTACTTACTGCTCAAATAAAATCTTGGACACGACCTTATTGTGAGGTGTTTCATGTCTGACTTCATAAATAATTAATTCATTATTGTTGAATAGCACTTTTTTTACTTTTAGGATAAAACTCGATGTACTGTTTGAAAAGTATGGTCGCACACAATCCCAGAAAACGCCAGAGATTTTGATGTTACTGATAAAACTTAAACTTTAAATATGATTATCAACAATTCATACTGTAGACAGATTTTACTAGGATTGGAATAAATTTGCTCTGCTGAATCAACTACAATTCAACCGAATAATGTAAATCAGTTAATGAAGTTAATACTATTTTTTTGTTTGTAACATTGGTAGGGCTTTATTGATCTTCATGAAACGATATGATTCTGCACTAGTTGTAGGCGATGATATGTACAAATTCATAACTGATTTTCAGATTGATATCTAGATTCAGCAGTTCATCCAAAACCTTACAAAACCAAAACACTCGTACAATCCAGCATAAACCCTAAATCTCAAGTTCCCACGGGAGATACAGCAAACGGAATAATGCCGCATTTCGTTCCAGATTCGCCCGGTGACGCCAGCGTACGGCAAATATTAGTTCAAGTGATAGATTACAGACCGAGCCGTGCAGGTCAGTGATACCTAAGGTGAAATCACACTTGTGACGTCAGCGACATTTTTTAAAAGTGACTTGCCATGTTCACTGGGTTTTACAGAATTTGTTTTCCACCATATAGTGACCAGAGATTGAAAAACTGCGCATATTTCAAAGCCTCTGTGGCCCAGTTAGTTGGATGCGGACTGTGAAAAGTGTGTTTGATCTCCGCGTCAAGACAAATATCTGTATGATCCACAGGTATTTATTTGGGGTCTAGGTTTTTGTAATATCGAGAAGTTTCTCGTATATCTGATACCCATCATACAAGACTGGATCATAATGTGGGATCAGGACTATGTATGTGACTATTGGGTGTATTTATATGATAAATTGAATACAATTTGTTTGGTGAAAAGTCTAGTGCAGTCTGAATAGAGCATCACTCTAGTATGAGATGGTTATCTCTCTCCGGTTGAAGAAATTATGCTGGATTGGTATACACAAGCTTATCTCGAAATAGAACACACTTGCGAAGATCACTTTAACGGCTTTCATAGAATCATGCTGATGTTGATTTAATTTCAGAGAATGCTAATTTGTTAATGAATGCCATAGTTCGGTTTAAAGACATTTATTCTCATAAGAAATTTACATTTCACTTACAATGAGATACAAATAAGTTAATAAAACATGAAGAATAAACTAAGTTGGTCCCTTACTTAGTTAGATACTCATCGTACCAATATACTTATAACTTTACATAGTCTAACTAAAAACGAAAAAAATCAGTACGAAATGGAATCAAGAGTCAGTTAGGTTCAATGTTAGATGAAAAGTTGTTACTAATATAGTATTAAATAAAAAAAAAACAAGCGGACAATCCCCTTAACATTTGTTCTGGGATAGCTAACAATGCGAAATTCTGACTAACAAAGGACAATTGCAATGCGATAAGATTGAAACAACGTAAATGAAATCTTGAGCTATCGAAATATACTGATAAATTTAACAATATTTGACATAGCTTATATCTTTATTTATGTGTATGTAATTTCATTAACATCGAAAAGATACTTATACACTTGGATTCGTTGATTCATTCGAAATAGAATAGAATAGAAAAATAGTACGTTCATATTCATAGACAATTTATAAACTATTTTTTTATTGCAATGAATGTCGAGACGAGCATGCCGATCGCCTGATTGTAAGCGATACGACCGGACATGAACAGAAGCAAAACCAAACAACGCCTTGAATTACACAGCAATCCTTGGGGTTCCACTGCGCTCGCCATCCTGAGACATAACAGGTCTCAATATTTATATTAGGTCTCAATATGTCCAGTAGTTACTCTAGCTATAATGTACTTAAAACTGAAACAAAATAGTGCATGTACACTACTGTGTGGCATGAGAAATAGACCTTGCCGTGGTACCTATCCAGGCGGCCTCTCACATACAAAAAACCTGCCACCAGTTATTTTAGTCACCGAATGTTTTCTCCCTTTCGAACGACTTTTGGAGGCAGTTTGAGCGAAGAAGACCAAATATTCGATACCTAAAATAGGTTTCCAAGCTGACTACGGATAAGGCCGGTAGTGTTCATAGCTGCAAAGTATAGGTATAGTACTTAAATATAAATAAAATAAATAACACCCAACAGTCACATACATATAGGGTATATCAAGACTGCTACCGAAAACGAAGCCGGGTGGTAGTTTAAGCGACTTCAGACACAATGCAACAGAAAAAGTTGCAAAAAAAAATGGTTGCCTGTAAAGTCGGTTTTACGGGCGAAGATTTTACGTGACAACGTCTTTTTCTCGGTAGAATATTTATTGATATGAATATAATTAAATTGCACAATAGGAACAAGGAATTGAATGAAAATAAGAATTGCACAAATTTTAACTATAGAAATATATTTTGTTTACTAAAACATTGTACATGTAATGACGAATCTAAGCACTCCATATTTTCACTACAGACACAGCTGACGATACTTTAACCACACGTGTGAACTTGTATTGTGACGCTTTCTTGTTTTTCCAACGCCAAGAACGTTCGAGAAAGACAAAGACAGAGACACAAGCATGCGCCGATTCAATGCGCCTAATTCTCTAGTGCTGCGCGCGCACCGTTACGTTACCGGGCGTTACACTTTTTCATAAGTGACTCCCAGCCGCAACCTAATTTAAGACGTTGTCACGTCAATAAGAAAAATCGTATTTTGCCTGCTCTCGATTGTCGAGCTCGTCAAGACGATTCCTCTGACTCCAAACACGGGGGGTTTACTTTAAGAAATGACGGAGTTATGCCTGGACAAATATTTTAGGGGAGAGAGGGAGGAATTTGGGGATTTGGTTGGGGCCAATCTGTAGAGCTCACCGAGCCGGTTCCAAAGATACCAAACTCGGTGGGTCTACGATCTATATTGGCCGAGATAGGATTGGGGGGGGGGGTGAGGTAAATTTTCGGGGTGGGGGTAAGGGAGGGGGGGGGGGGGGAGGAAGGTTTCGTGGGGAGGCTAACTTAAATTAATTTTTTGGAGGTAAAATATTTTTTTTTGGGGGGGTAATTTTTTGCGTAATTTGGGATTTCTGGCGGGGTCAATTTGTAGCCCTCACCAAGACGGTTCCGAGGATACCAAACTCGGTGGGTCTACGACCTATGTTGGCCGAGATAGGATTGGGGGGTGAGGTAAATTTTCGGGGTGGGGGTAGGGGAGGGGGGGGTAGGTTTCGTGGGGAGGCTAATAGGCACTATTTCGGAATAAGGGTGGGGGAAGGCAGGGGGGGGGCTATGGGACAATTTTGGAAAAAGTGGGTGAAACTGAAAAATAATTCTCTAGTGCTGCGCGCGCACCGTTACGTTACCGGGCGTTACACTTTTTCATAAGTGACTCCCAGCCGCAACCTAATTTAAGACGTTGTCACGTCAAAAAGCGTCAATTTTTTTTTGTTATTTTTTTCCTATGGCCATTTTTGGGTGGTAAATACATTTTTTCCTAAAATAATAGTATATACCCTTTTATTTATAAATACTCTAAGGTATAAAAGAGTTTAAATTATTATTTTAGCAAAAACTATGGATTTACCACCCAAAAATGACGATATTTAAAAAATCATAAAAAAAATTGTCGCGTTTCTAGGCGAAATTTTTAATTGCATTGTGTTTGTAGTCACTAAAACTACCACCCGGCTTCGTTTTCGGTAGCAGTCTTGAGATACCCGGTAGTCCTGACCCCACACTAAGATCGAGTCTTGTGTCGTGGGTATGAGGAACTACGAGAGACTTTTCGGTCTCACAAACACCCAGACCCGAAAGAAATATTTGTGGGCCACACAAACATTTCTCTCGGTGCGGGGATCGAACCCGCGGCCTCTCGTTTCACAGGCGGCGTCTAACCAACTGCGCCACGGAGGCTGTCACAATCAATCAATCAATCAATGTATCAGTAGGAATTTTGAGACCGCGTGCTGTTGTTTCAACAGTGCACTGATTACTTTCAAACATTATTCTCTGAGCTATTATTGATAAAATAAAATACAATTATCATTTGTACTTTCACAGCTAGATGCTTTTGCCATCAGAAGGCGTAACAGTGGGCGATCCTATCGCATTTGTAAAGGATATATGGATTTTCTTTTTATCGTAGTGATTAATAACACTGCCAGCAGCTTTCATGAAGTTAGCGAACCATGAAAATAATTTATAATTTTGAGTGCACACGTACTCAACTATTTGCTGTGATATAATACTTGGATTTTTATTGAATGCATATTATATTACATATGAGTAATAGTATATTCGCTCCATTCACCGTATTTATTACTTCTACTAATAAGTATTAGAGTTAAAACAGTTTCTTGGAATTCTGACTGAAACGAGGAAAACCAACTGGTGCAAACCAAGTAAATAAATTAAGTTCCTTTGAAAATCTTTGTGGCTGGTCTATAGTCAACATTGGATGTTTTTAGTTGCTTTTTGTAAATATGTTATACATATATTTTATGGGGACAAACGAGCATGCGGTTTACCTGAGTCCTGATGGTAAGTGATCACTGCCGCTCATGAAATGTGCAACACTATAGAGCATGGATATGCCCTAAAGTAAGCTAAATAAGCTTTAGTTTTCCAGCAATGAGTTTGGTCATTGGTTAAAACAGCAGCGGTACCTGGAAAGTTTTCCGGTAGTTATGAAATTGGGTGGTTTTAAAGTGCTCGTACGCCAAAGCTATCGATTTGACGAAATAATAGTTAAGATATAAATTGTATGAAATATTCTCTATTAATATTGTATAAAAATATCTGAACAAATGCGTGAGTTTATGTACTATGCACATATGTATATTTTCCGTAAAAGGACTCGGAAAGCAGGTATCGTCCAAAAACAGGTTTTCGTCGCATTTTTTTCAAATATAGCGGTACGAGCGGCAAAGTTTGTACGAGGTTGCAAAGTGGGAATTCCAAAAAAACACTTCAAATCTTTAAAATCACCCATTTAGAAAACTCCCGGGAAACTTTCCAAGTAAAACTACCAGATGACTGTACTAAATAAATGAGCACGTTTACCTTTTTCAATAATTATGTTGCATTTCTAAGGATATTTTCATAACCAAATAATCATTAGTTAATAATAATTCAAACTAAATCAAAACAATTATCCACATTATAATCATCAACTAACTCAGAAAAGGAAATTGATTATTAGCGAAATGTGCCGACTATAAAATCTAGTTCCGTGGGCTGCCGGCCTTCCGTTTTCCCCAACATTCGGGAGCGCAAATAAATTAGCCTGTTTGTGTCTTATTGCCAGCGTAACTCACAGCTGCGTTTTATCTTCTATTGCCGAAATCTTCCGCTTTATTTTCTTTGGTGTGTGCGGTCGCGGGGAGCGGAACGCGTTCGCGCTTTAATTTATGTGACGGATTGAAATATTTGATGTTTGAATAAAAAGGGGTGAATAAAAATGTTGCGTGATCTTAAAGTTTTTCGTTACAAAAATATGTGGTGCCAGTATTACAATTATATTCAGTAATATTCTGAATATCTGTGTATTTGTTTATTTTCATTAAGGCACAGATGAGGAATGGATCATTTTTGCAGAGGGTTAGTCACAATGTGTGCACCAATTATTATAGGTGTGAGCAGCTTACATATTAGCAACTTAATTTAAGTCATCAATCAATCCTGCATTATTAAATAAATGTTGCATACACGTGATCAGAAAAGAAAATACGGGATCCAGAAAAAAAGTACTTTTCATGAGAGATAATAAGAATTTATTGTTTATATGTATATTTATCTGTGTCAACTGAGAACTTTAACTTAAATAATGAAAAAATAAAATAAAAATTGACGCGAGCGAATCCGCTAGCAAAATGGTAATTTATTTCCAGTAATTTTTATATCAACTTAGAAGGTACACATACTAGATATCTTAAATATTATTTTTATATTGGAATATTTGATACTATGCATGACAAAACATCAATTTATTTATTTATTGTATCGCAATTAATCCAAACTAAAACAATTATACAAATATTTGTTCTTTAATTAGGCCAACACTTATTGACAATAATTCGTCTGTTTGATAGTCTCGTATCATAAAATGTTAATTTATACAGGCGGTAGAACACGCTTAGAGAGGCGACATCTCTCCGGAGTTGTAGCGACTCCAAGTTGCTCGTAACGTCTGCATCATTCACAATGCGGATGGCCCGCCGCTGCAATCCATCCAAGGCATCGAGCAGGTACTGGGCGGATCCATCCCAAAGGTGCGAGCAGTACTCCATACCCGGCCGGACCTGCGCTTTATATAATCGGCAAAGCTGACCGGGCGTGAAAAACCGACGCACCCTGTTCAGGACTCCAACCCTGCGTGATGTGGCAGATATTACGCCCTCGATGTGATTCCTTGGATTGAGATCACAGCGGATATCCACACCAAGGATACACAGGTCATTCCGCACTGAGAGGGGAGTACCCTGAAGAATGGGGAGGGGAGAGAACGGGGATTTTTTGCACGTGAACGCACACACCTGGGTTTTCTTGGCATTGAACTCAACCATATTCCTGGAACCCCATGTAGAAATGAGATCCAAGGTCCGGTTGAGTTCAATGACAAGATCTTCGCGTCCCTTCACAGTTTCGACACGGCAACCTGGAGGCTCGCAGTGGTATCGCCCATGAACCGTGCTGTCATCTGCATAGCAATGAATGTTGCCAAGCGACAACATGTCATTGATATGCAGAATAAACAAGGTGGGCGACAGCACCGAGCCCTGAGGAACTCCGGCATTTACCGACATGAGCGCCGAAGCGTGTCCGTCTACGACTACACGTATTCTACGCCCATGCAGAAAGCCGGAAATCCACGAACACAGGTTGCCGGGTAGAATTATTTAGTTTTGGTAGTATTTAGTAGTGCTTTGAGAATTACTTCCTACTCGTAGTAATCTTTAAATTCAACTAACTGCCCGGCCCGGCTCCGCCCGGATGCAGACTGCAGATCCACTTTTTAATGCCAATTTTTTTTTAAATATTGGTATAGAAAACAATAGTTGATACATTTAAGTATATCAATTCAGAAATAAATCTAGTCTCGTTGCGTGCTCTAAAAATATTTCTGTTTTGATGACTTTATTATGTTATTTTTTTAAAGAGGAATGATAGATAATCACACGATATCTGATGGTAAATCATTATAACAATCAAACAATCGCTAATTTTGAGGATCGTAGATGGTACGTAATCTTATGTTGGTACGAGAAAACGAAGGAAATTAGAATCGTAAGGATATCTAACGCTTCGTCCAATCTCATCCACAAAACGAAAAGCTGTGTTTGCTATCATATACCAGTGCTTATGAATATTACCCAAAAATTACAATAATATTGAGTCAATCAGGAATTTTGTAGTTGCGTGTCTCATAAAAACTTGTGCTACGAGGCGTATTCCAAATATATAACTTAATGCTTATCTTAATGAGAATCTAGAAGAAAATATACATAAATAGAATATCTTCATGTACTAACGTAAATCTATTAGAATTCTCAGATAATGATGATTAATAATTTCATTAGAATGTATTATCGGCTGGTCATCGAATCTAGATCAATAAGATCGGTTTTTCGTGTTATGTTTTCTCAAGAATTCAAGTATAAGCTAAGTTGTTGCACATACCAACGGAGAACCCAAAAGCTTTATACCTGTACAAAATTTACTAAGAAAATTGGCTAAGTAATAGGTTTAAGAAAACAGAATAATACCGGAAAAATCTAATTTTCAATGGAAGTAAATATACATTTAAAAAGAACAACTGCATTTTACGATGAAGCGTAAATATCAAAGCAAGAAAATCAAAGCCTTCTTAAAAATAACTTTCAAATGTTACAAAGTACAGTGACCTCAACGGTTATATAATCATTATTCAAAGGCTATTCCGAGTAATTGTTCATTATATATACGGAAGAACATATTCCAGGAAGCAGCCACAAAGTTAAACTGGAACAGCGAGGGAGACAAAAGCTTCGTTAAAATAAATTGAAGCACTATTATTACAAGCTTATTTATTGTAAGCAGTAAATCTGCGGTATTTACGGTATACCACTGATTTAATTGTGGTAAGAGTGTAATTTGATGAATCAGTGCTGGATATGAGTATTTATTTTTATCTTTATTGCAATGAATGGCGAGACGAGCATGCCGTTCGCCTGATGGTAAGCGATACGACCGCTCATGAACAGTAGCAAAACCAAACAACGCCTTGAATTACAAAGCACTGCTTGGCATTCCACATCGCTCGCTATCCTGAGACATAAGATGTAAAGTCTCAACATGTCCAGTAGTTACTCTGGCTACAATGTCCTTCAATCCGAAATAAAACAGTTCATTTAAACTGTTTGGCGGGAGAAATAGGCATTGCGGTGGTACCCACCCAGGCGGCCTCTCACATACGAGAGACCTAGCACCAGTAGAATTATCATTCGAACCAGTCATTTAAATATATCTAAAAATCGGTTAATTTCTTTTAAAGCTGTACCCTACCTGTCACTTTTTAATTATATTTAATTAATATCCACCTGTATCGGCCTTGTAAAGACAGTTCCAACCAACGGTTACTGCGGTACAAGTCAGTAAAGGCAGGCGTCCACATATTCGCATGGTACGTATCAGATGCATAACATCAAACGGATCGTAGTATTCTTTGTACAGGAATTCATACAAGAGCGTCCACAGATCTGCACTGTAAAAGTCGCACGAATCTATGAATTCCTGTACAAAGAATAATATGCCATGCGTCCGATAATTACGAAGCAGAAATTTAGACGCCTGACGCGTAATCTTCTGGTGGTGGACCCGCGTAGCCAACTATCAAAGTTACTACGCCTGATCGCTAACGGAATAGCCATCAAGGTAGCAGGCCATTTAAGTGAAAGACTGATGATAGGCAGTAGGATAACTGCAACAGGACCTACGTCATCCGTTTGCTGAGTCCCCTGCCAAATGTGAAGAGTTATAGTAACATATTCCGAAAACAATTCTACTCAGGGACCTATGAACAAATAGTAGATTTACTGTGGTTGTAGGTAATGAGTAGATCAGTAACTGTGAACGTACAAATCTAGAAGAGGCAATGCAATTACCAATAGATAGATAGAACTACTAGCAACACCAATACGAGTAGTCTTTAGACTAGTAGTCTTTATGAAATGTTAACCAAACTAAAGGTATGACCTAACATAGGACATACAAACGTGGGAAATCACATGGGTGTATCGATTGGCGATATAATTCCCACGACAAGCTAGTAATCTTCTTATGGTAGCAACGAAATATATCTCGAAAGCAAAATATTTTGCAATAAAATTTAGCATTTTATTGATCAATGATTGTAATATATAGAAAGAGAGTAGCGTGAAGAGGCATCTTAGCGGGCCGACATGATTGTATCGAATGGCAGGAGACCGCAGTCTGATGCTATTCGATACTCTATAGACGGCATTTGCACTTACCACCAGGTGCAATGCAGTCACTGTGCCAAGCCAGAATAAAAAAAGGAACAGGGAATAACACTTCATAAATAACTCACTTCCACGTCTCTTAAACTAGTCTTATTGGACTAACCTAAATCAACAGGTGTTCTCACATATACACCACTAGATGACGCTGCTTTTATCTCATTCCTTAAAGATATATCAGTCACGATATAGATTGTTTACAACTATTGAGGATCAACTATGGAATCCGCCAATATTATAATGGTATTACTAATAAGAAATTAGGAATTTGAATATATTTGCCAATACAACAAAGCACTAGCAGTGACTCATATGAGTAGTGGCAATGTAAGACACTTGAGTACGTTATAACCTAAATAGCGTAATTAAAATAGCTCACAACAATATGGCGGCTTGATAGTGATCGCGTAAACAAAAGTCCACGATATCATGTCCTTGCTGACCTTTTGTATTTCCTGATTACTTTGACTAGTAGAAGAATGATTTACGTACCATCCGTCTATCCATTCGGCAGGTAGAATAGTAGTATTACTGACAGTCAAGATTGAGTAGACCACATATCAGCAGAAGCAATATAGGTACTTATGGTTATAGCTTCAAAAGAAAAACATGTTTGTTCTTCTGTACTAGGATCAGCGTTTTTAAATGATGTAATGGAAACATCTTAGCTGGAACAGCTTCTGTTTCTACAACTTTAATAGTTCTTCTAGATTCAAGAGTAGTTTTAAGGTAATCCGCCTGTGATGACATTTCTGTATCGGTTGTGATGAGACCAGATCTATCGGCATTGAATTATCGACTAGACTCTAGAGAGATAGTTTGAAAGCACTTACTTAGGTTTGGCGTACGGCGATCCCGGTGATGCAGTCTTGTGATTCCTGTTGGGATGCGTGTGCCTGTTCTGGTTGGTGTCGAGGCCGCCGCCCGGCGATATCTTGCCGGCGAGTGCGTTCAGTGAGTGCAACATAACGGGCGGCGGCCGCCTGGTTCCTAGCAGCCTCGTCACGCTGGCGAATCGACACCGTGTGTGTCGCGCGCGCTGGGCCACGGCGCCTTATCTCGTGATAAGAGGCGCGGGGGCACCAACGCCCCCCGCCTCATCCCACCTGACGCTATCACGCAAACACACACACACACACATACGCGCACTCACTGTTTGCACTACACATGTAGGGTCAGCGTCCTGTCCGTTTCAACCATTTTTTTGACATTTTCTCATATCTGTGTTTATGATTTTTGTTTCTTTTTGGTCACTGAGTTTTTATTTAGCAATCACTCGCGTACTGCAAAGAACGTAAAAGAATAGTAGTTGCGATGATTCAGCGTTCGACAATCACTGAGTATACAAGGTGTTGTATGGTTTGTTAAGTGTTATCAAGTCTTTAAGTCGCATAACCTTAGTTTGGTTAGACTGACTAATACAGTATAACTGATAAAGATTCGAGTAAGGTTATATATAGACTTAACTCAGAAATAGTTTATAAACATTAGATATTAGACAATATCTGTCATCAAATCAATCAGTAAGGGATTTGTACCGTCTGATATGCCTAAACGAAAACCGTGTTATTAATTTTTACTAACGTCTTCTTATATGAGAAAAGATTAAGCTTACAAAAATAAATAATAGCCATTCTTGCGCTAAAAGCATTTTCAAAATATATTGAATACAATTAGACGAAGCAGATCATATTTTTGAAAGCAATATAAAGGATTATCCGTATTCAGTATTCCATATCTGACATAGACAAAATGAAATCATAAGCTCAATGCATATAAGAAGCAGAGCCGTACTGAGATGTGCCCAATAAGGGTCCGAATTCTTGGCCCTAAAAACAAAATCTCTTGAACACTTCACACTCGCCCACGATAAGTAGATCATATTGTGTCGATAATACGAAAAAAAACCATTAAATATGAGAACTGATTCTTGAGTCGGATGCCCATCTAAATAAAATTAATTTAATTTATAACTGTTCAAAGGATTTCTGACTCGACCTTATCCTGAAAATAAATAGTAAATAAATGTAGAAGCACTGTTGTGTTTCGGATTGAAGGACATTGTAGCCAGAGCAACTACTGGACATATTGAGACTTAACATCTTATGTCTCAGGATGGCGAGCGCAGTGGAATGCCAAGCATCGCTTTGTGATTCGAGGTGTTGTTTGGTTCTGCTACTGTTTATGAGCTGTCGTATTGCTTTCCATCAGGCGAACGGCATGCTCGTGTCGCCATTAATTGGCATAAAAAAAATGAGACATTTACAAACTGGTTTTGCGAAACCTCGCGTCACGAGAAACCATTATACCCCCCGTCACGCCACACTAAATCCGTCCCCGTGCAAAAGTTACACTAAGCCCGCGGTAATAAATACGAAATACAAGGTGTTAACATTTATGAAAAAAGTAACGCCTAAACAAAATCCAATAGCAACAAAACGCGCGGTGAACAAATGAAATATGTGACCGCAGGCGCCTGCCCAAATCCGTTCTGTATTGTTATTTAACTTTTTTTGTATACTCTTATTAAATTTCGTGTAAATGGATCTTTGGGTGGATAATTTGTTTTTCGTGTCATGAATTAATTTAGTATCATAATATTATATGCCGGCATCTGTTGCGCAGATGGTTAGGTGCCGGCTACGTGCCGAAAGGTCTTAGGTTCAATTACCCAACGGAGTGAAACTGCCTGTATATTCTACATGTATTTATTTTGTGACTAGGTCTTTCTGAAATCTGATATGAAGTATTTCGTAGTTATTTAATACAATAGATTCGTAAACAAGCAACCAGGTCACCTGATGTTAAGTGATCACTGCCGCCCATGAACATCCACAACGCTTGGATCACAGAATCGGCCCAATACCATTTAAATTTCAAACAATTAACATTTCTACTTGTTCGCAGAACAACATACACCCCAAACCACTCCACCAATCACAAAGCCGCAAAATATGAAAATATATAAATTTTGTCTTTCCATGAACATTGTTTCCCGGGCCAGGTCAATCAGCGGTTTTCCGGAACTAAATTTTTGGTTGGCGAGACGATAGGCTTGTTTTCCTAATATTTCGAAACGGAAATTGTATTGACCTCTATGCCTACCGCTTTTTTCAACAAGTGATGACGTAATATTGGAGGTGAATGTTGTCTAAAATAATAATAAATAATACCTAATAGTCACATGCATAGTATTGATCACTAACATCAAGTCTTGTGTCGCGGGTATTAGGAACTACAAGAGACTTTTCGGTCCCACAAACACCCATACTCGAAAGAAATATTTGTGGGAAGCACAAACATTTAGCACGGGGATCGAATCTGAGGCCTCTCGTTTCACAGGCGGCGTCTAAGCGCCTGGTGGCTACGGAGGTTGTCAATATATTATGTATATAGTTTTATTTCACCAAAGCGACATACAATTTTTTATGTCTATTGCTACTACAGATAATCTCAAATCTATTAGCCGGTGGCCAAATCTGAAACTAAATATAAATTTTATAAAACTTCTTTATAACGCATTTGTGAAATGTTTTCATAATATTAGCAACAAGTATTTTATACTCGTAATTTGACTTGTTATCATACCCAATGTTATAACATGTAAAGAGAAAAAAACTATTCTTATTTTTTTGGCTATATCGCTTTCGGCAACTGTGGATTATAGTGGACCTACCTAGAGGTCATAATGATTAGAAAAAAAAATACACAATACAAAACCCTTCCACCACTCGTAAAGGCCGTGCAATCTGTAAGTGTATAATTCGGTTAATTTTATCTTCCCGCGTCCAGCGTCCGGGGTCAATCGGTACGGGACGCGACGCCGGCAGCGCGGACATCCAGTGTTTACTAATCGCCTGATTACAGCATGCTTGATGCTTTACGCTAATTGGATTTCCGCCATTAGACGTACATGCGTGCGATGGGAACTGTTATTTGTTGTTGCTGTTGTGGATTTGTGTTGTTTATTAAATTTTATATGGAGACAATTATAGAGTATATTAGCTATAATATGTAGGTTAACTTTAACATTCATATTCATAGTAAAACGCTAATCAAAGTTCGAGATGTCGAACAGTTCGTCGAAAAAGGAATGGTGGCCAAAACTGGGTAAGCACAGTTTCGGCCGTCCTGTGGCAGGATTGATCGACGACATTGTCAAAGTCGCAGTCTAAACCTGGATGTAACTGACAAGAGATAGAGAAAAGTGGCATAATATGAGAGAGGCAGTGGATAATGATGATGATGAATTAAAGTTTTAAATGTGAATTAGCGAAATAAGTTTTTAATATATTAGGGTTGGAAACGGTTGTGGAGTTATACCGGGTGTATACAGACTGCGACCGAAAGCGAAACCAGGTGGTAGCTTCAACGACTTCGGTCACAGAGAAACAAAAGAAAATCGTGTTTGAATCAATCTCATTCGGATATTACGGGCATGCGGTGCCATTGATTAATTTACTTATTTTATCTTTTCGGGGAAAGATACGTATAAGCTTATGTCCGTACGTTTTATGAGATAGTGTTTTAAAACACCGTAAGTGTAAGTTAATGTTAACTATGCTACATATTTATGTACTTGTTCCTTTAAATTTTATATACCTACACCTCGACAATGGCAAGATCACCTTAGGGTTTGAACTAAAGCATGGGTTCACACAAATTACATTTTAATTAAATTTTATATATTTTATCATTATCTAACCAAAGTTAGATATAGCACCGATTCCTACTAAGCCCAAGAATAAAAGTTAAAACTATTTAACGCCGCTTTTTGTTCGGTGCGTCCGCCAACGCAATACAAATGTGCCCACCGAGCTACGAGTACAATAAAACTTTCACAAAGAGAATTTCCTTAACGTTATTAGAGAAATCATTTCGTTGTGCTCATGATTTGGAATTTCGTGTGATTTATTTTCTAAGCTATATTGTAGGAGGTTCTCAGATGTAGTCCGCTTTTTTAATTTTGTGTAACTTTTTATTAACTTAAATATATGGACATGACAGAAGGCGTGTAAATTATTCCGACCTGCATAATTGGTGCATTGCTCCAGTGAAATGAAAATAGTCGTTCCTCGCAACAATTTTTATGGCCATTTTATGAATACCCCCAATATATTGAAGGACATTGGCATTTGCCATTTTGCTATTTGACCATTGCTATGTTATTAATTATATGGTTTATCGTTCGATTTTGTATTACTATAGTAAAGCGACTACGAAGCATGTAATTGTTAGATGTTCATACAGACATTTGTCTCGCTACGGGTATCGAGCCCGGGGTCTCTGTTCCACAGCCGGCGTCTAACCAACTGCGCCACATAGGCTGTCAAGTGCATGTATGTGTCTTTCGCAAAGGCCATTCAATCTCAAGTCGAGGGCATCATTTAACTGCGCCATTGTGAGCGCCGGCCACTGATGACGAGCTCCGTTAATTCACTCCCCAGGGAGTCATTTTCAAACTGACATCTGAGACGGAGAGATCAATTAGTTAATGCGTTGTACGCCAGTGTGGACATCGATCGGTGTGGCGCTGAGATTTCACATTGATGACTTGGGAGTAGCAGACATTGTATGGAGATCAAAGTGTAATTTCGTGTGGGATTGAGGTATCCTTTTGGTGCAATTTATGTGATTTTTTCCTTTTGTAATTTTCTTTGTGGTACCAGTAATAAAAAAATTTTTTTAAAATTTTAATAAAACATAGTCGTTTAATAAATTTTATCCCAATGAATACCATAAAATCTCTTGTGGTTTCTTATACAGGATTGATAATATGTGGTTTATTTAAATTATTTGCTGAATACAATTAATTTATGAGCACAGCTATTTGTCAAACACTTAACTAGCAATAATCGGTAGCAGTTACAACGCATAACGGCTGCGACGACAATAAAATTGTTTATTTTCCCTTTTATTCGTTTTTAACTGGCGTGTATTTTGTTAACGGGTGGAAGAAATTAAATATTGCTCGTAAAACTGTACAATATTTTATAAAAATAATAATAGATAGCTTTCTTTTTGTTGGCACAGGCAGTTGCAATATTTTATACAGATGTAATAAAAAAGGTTGGTGGGAATTGAATATTCGTGATTTGTGTTTTAAAAATCGTGTTATGGTTTTCGTAATGGAGATGGTTCTAGTAACACACATAATTTACTACTCTGGCTATCATTATGCATGATATCATGTTGATCAGCGATTTCATGCCTAGCTTCTAAGTCTCAATTCATATGAATTGTTCAAACCCAAAGGCGAAAAACTACACAAAACTGACAAATTCTTTTTGAAATTGTTCTTAAGACATCACATCACACAGAAATTAAATGTTGCTACTAAAGTGATATTTACAGGCCAATGGCAGGCATCAAAAGTATTTTGACTATAGCTTACGTTATTCCAAAATAGTGCCTTGTACATTATTTTGTAATAAAAATCATCAACAAACGAACCAATAATCGAAATGGTAATTTCAAAACCATTATTTTTACATCCAATCCCTATATGTGATTCGCATTACAATCGACAAAAGGTCTTATCTCCACCATACGCTTAAACACATAAGTAATTTCGACCAACGCATTACAGATATATGCCACTGCGCTCCTTATTATTAACACCATTATCATAATACCACTGTTGATGCTCGCCTCGGCCGCGGGTCGAGCCAAATGGACGGTGCGATTGTGCCAAATATTTATGTCCGTTTACTTGTAACTGCCTACATATCGTGGTTTAGTGGCAAACTTTGGACCGTTTCTCAAAACTGCTTCGAGATACAGCGGTACGTTTTAGTGGATGTCGCATAGTTTTGTTTTTCTTGTGGATTTATTTGGACATAGATTATTTGCTGGTGGAGTGCGGCGCCGTGCGGATTAAATATTTAGGACGAGCGATTGCCAGTTCGATTCCAATGGTTCCAATGTTTGGCATATTCGGGTTTCTATTTGTGATCAAATTAGGGTGTGATATATAGCCTTGATATGCTTTATATTTACATATTCCATTACATATCCCGTATGTAAATTGAAAATATAAAATTGTGGTAAGGATTTTTTGTCTGAGTTTTGGTACTTCAGATATTAGGGTTTTTTTACTTATGTTTTGGGTTATTGTATCTATATTCATATAGCTGCTATTAAATGAGAGACAAAAATGTTAAATTAAATGGTCAAATAAATTAGTGCGGATAAACATCCCATGTAAATTGCCACTGAACTAAATTGTCACTAGATTACTAAGCAGTTTTTTTCAACGTATTTATTATTACCGTTATTTATAAAATAGAGTCCATAGTAAATTGAACTTGTTTTATATCTGTATTGGCATATATACACGTACATAACACTGCAGGCCACGGGACTCCTCTACAATCGAGAGTCGATTGAGTGGGATTATGCTATATATAATGCATGACGCTGGTCTTATGCGACTGGCAAAAAAATATTAATCTTTCCAAATCTTTACCTTAACTTTACCCGTCATGAAATAAATAATAGAAAATAACATATTTTTAAAGGGTGTTTACTTAATTATCAAACCTAATTTAATTATTCATGACATTACACAACACTTCCATCAAAATTCACACACATTTTCTCATAAATTACGCTAAAGACCTCTACACATTACCTAAGTATCATAAAGGATTAACGTACGTTCAGAGTTAATTAGTTCGAAGCCAGACAAGCAACACAATGGATATCAAACATATTTGACGTAATTAAAAAGGGGCTGGCTGCAAACAACTACGCTCATAACAAGCAGTGTTTGAAATTTCACAACTGCTCCCTTAGTTCTTGTACAAATATCTACTTGAGCTACAACTACTGAATTTTCTGACATTTTTACATTATTCTCTTATTAGTTTGCAATTGTGAAACGTAAAAAAAATATAGAGGATTCTGCACTGCAGCTTAATGGGGGTTTTAACACTATCCAAGGATCAAGCTAGCATCATCTACATGCAGTACCGCCTGAAGACTAAAGGAGAAGGTTCTACTGACTTACAGATGGCGGAATGACCAAAGAAAGGTGGTGTGACCAAATAGTCGACAGCTGCATAGTTAGTGCACCAAGCTATACTTTAAACGTGCCAAGCTTTACTAGGCGAGCGTGGAGGGTATAACTGTCCAAAATGATGATTATTTTGACTGTGAATATACTAGTGAAATAAGATAAATCTTTTCAATACCGGTGTTTACAGCAAGAATTTCAAAGTAAGAAAACAGCCTGCTAAATAGATGTTGTTATAACGAACCCAACCTAAAATCACAGAATTTAATGACAGAACGAAGATACCCGACCCTGCCGTGGAATAAATTAAAGTCGATAGTGATAATACTATAGACAAAACACAAACAAACGAAGACAGACGTAAACTCATTAGAACAACTACAGGCACGATATCCTCACGGTTTTACTGCGCATAAAAGAAATCCACAAGACGGGGGATGGTCGGAACGATCGCGAATTATCCGCATTGCCCGTTACGTGAACGTAAATTGACGACTTTTTTATTATTGAGTCGAACAAATCGTCCACGTCACGAAAGGGGGCGTGCAAGTAGAATCGAGCCCTCTGCTCTTCGATTGTAAGTAAATAACCTTTCAGAAACTAATAAAAACTGTTATTGTGATTATTATTTATTACCCGAAATGAAAATAATATTTAATGAAATGTATACCTTTGCTATATTGGTCATGTAGTTGAATATATTGCCGAGTAAATTTGAGCAACAAACAAGCAAGGGACTCCCTTAAGTGATCTTAAATGTCAATGAAATTCTCAATACCTAGGGAACTGAGCTTAGTGGGCCTTTCACGATGAACTACAGATTAGATGGAAGTAAAGAAAGAAAGGGATTTTAGGTTCTCGGATAAAGGAGGCACTATAATGAAATTCAAATAACGATTACCTAAATACCCGACGTTGAGGTCAATAAAATTATGTCGCGTTTTGGTATTATCTAGCGTACAGCTCCTAACCAACAGAGGGACATAATATTATGTGTGGAGAATCAAATACCTATTTTATAGCACACTTTTAAATCAGATGGACAGTCACATAGTTATGCTATAAAAGGAATACAATACAATTAACTTCCACGAAATAGCAGCCACTATTCCTTGTCTATTTACATTAACCGAATGCGCCTACCAAAACCATACTATTTTTTTTTATTGCGAGGAATGACAATACGAGCAAGCCGTTCGCCTGATGGTAAGCGATACGTCCGCTCCTAAACAGTAGCAATATTCCACTGCGTTCGCCATCCTGAGACATAAGATGTTATGTTTCAATATGTCCAGTAGTGGCTACTGGCTACAATGTCCTTCAATCCGAAACACAACAGTGCATTTACGCAGTGTTGTTTCACGGGAGAAATAGACATTGCGGTGGTACCTACCCAGATGGCCTCTCACATATGAGAGACCTACCACCAGTAAAAGTAACTAGTTTTAATAACTGTCAAAAACTTCAAAACGAGACTGCGGGAAAAAATACACTGACGTAAAGTGGAGCGAACGGCCCTCGAAAAGCAAATTGGGGAAGAAAAAATATTCGGGCGATTTTTTATTTTACTTTTTTAATAACATCCCAAGTGGCACTAGAGTGTTGCCAACTTGTCTCCGGATAATTATTTGTGTATCAAGCTGAAGCGCGGCGTCTGCAACGGGTCAGTTCTGAGCAAGTTGTAGTGGGACGAAGTTGGCGGTAACAAGCGGAGTGTAGCCACGGTCGCGTAGAGATGCGGCCGCACCGAAACATGCTGTGATTTCGATCGATTATAAATTGTCATTTTTTGTAATCGAGTGTTTAGTGTTTGTACTATTGTAATCAAATAAGCCAATACTTACAGTCACAAACATAATATTTGCGATGACACTTGTGTTATTATTATCACAGAGTTCTTTTGCGTTATAAGCAGTCACGAAATCGAATAAAGCACCTTGAAAAGTTTTTATTTAAGGAGGAAAATGAGTTGTAAACATTCATTATTTCCCCTTCCCAAAAGTAAGAAGGGTCAAACAAGGATGTTTAAATCAGAGTTGGCTTACATTTTTAAACATCAATATACATCGATACTGGGATAATCGATATCAACTCTATGAAATCGAGAATATTACTGAAGCCATAGTGCTGCGTCGTCCGTACGAGTTAACTGCAGAGTATGTTTAACCGTGGAAGGAAGAGTTGAATGTCTTTACACGACTCGAACTAGTAGCTTAACGAATATCATTACAATTTAATTTAATTATAACTAACTTTGTAAACGGGTCAATATTTATGTGTCCGTTTTAAGTTTATGTTTTATTTTTCAGGTCGGAATGGTGGGATTTTGTTAATGTGTCTTTTTGTTCTAAAATATTAAACTCACATTCAATAACCAATACTCAAGTAGTCTAAAATTATCAATTATTATTACTATCGATACTCCCGTAATCGATACCAAGTCTATATTAAACCGTACATTACTAACAGCCAATAAACAATCCCAATCCAAAATTTGCCGTTTAAGATTGACAGCTCAATCTTTTTTCTGATACTATATTGCCAATAATCAATCTCAGTAGTGAAAAAACTATGGCAACATGGTAAATGACAAATCGAAAAGTAGAAAACAATCCAGATTGACTTCAATCTATTTTTTTCGATTGATTATTGGCATCGGCCGTAAATCTGTAGTCGCATCGTCCGGGCGAGTTAATTGCAGAGTATGTTTAAACTGTGGAGAGAAGAGTTGAGCGTGTTTACACGACTCATGCATACTGGCTCCTGAATATAAATACAATTTAATATTTTATTATAACTAAATTTATGACGTGGGGCAAGTTTTAAAAGAATTTATTTTTGTTTGTATTTTTATAGTTCAAGCAGTGGTTTATCGAGAAAAATTATCGATTATTCATACAGTCGATACTATTACAATCGATCATCGATACCAAACCTCGGTTAATGTGGGGACATTACTAAAGCTTTAGCCGCATCGTGCAGACGAGTTAATTGCAGAGTATGCTTAAACCCTGGAGGGAAGAGTTGAGTGTATTTACACTACTCGAACTAGCACCTTAACGAATATCATTACAACTTAATTTAATTATAACTAACTTTGAGAATGAAGACATCATTTTAGGCCTCTTTTAAGTGATAATATGGGCAAGGTGACCTGAATGGTAGGTGTTATGTGACGGACGATATTATATTGATCAACAAAAAATTATACGAGTATAGTTGGTTAAATGCATCGGACACCCAATTACGGCATGAAAAAAACCCACAGTACATAATACATACATAAACTCACGCCGTTTTCACCACAAGCGGTAAGCAGAGGTGCAATCAGGACTACCACGTTTGACCT
Source organism: Hyles vespertilio (assembly GCA_009982885.2). Taxonomy (NCBI): domain Eukaryota; kingdom Metazoa; phylum Arthropoda; class Insecta; order Lepidoptera; family Sphingidae; genus Hyles; species Hyles vespertilio. Next base: position 4,776,676 of record CM042815.1, read on the forward strand.
CGTGTTTTCTGTCCTGTGGCGAACCTATCGCCACATCGGGCACAAATTTCTGACTCGTGACTGATACTGAAGAGAAAAACTTGTTATCACTTTGCCCGACCCGGGATTCGAACCCGGGACCTCAGTTTTGTAATCGTACCGTAGTACAACTGCGCCACCGAGGCATTTAAGGCAAAGTTGGTCAAATGCATCGAAAACTCAATTAATGCCGTGAAAAAACTACAGTTGCAATGAACTAGACTAGATTGGCGGACTAATTGATACATTAAAGCCAATGACTAAGCGAGAATACCTAGACGAGTTTGTCTCTCGCCTAATGTAGGTAAAGTATATCCAAAGACAAGAGCAATACCCAGAGCAACTTAAGGCCAGCGCAGACCGGGACGGAATTTCGATGGATATAAATTTAAAACATTGCAAATGATGTCGTTTTTCCACTAGATAAGTTTGAATATCCATTGGTAAAAATTAAATCCCTGGCCATGTCGTCTACTAAGTCCTACATGGAACTGATTTCGTCATCCTGGTATATTGATGTTAAGTGTTCTAATACCAGTATTAGCTACAACGTCCTTCAGAACAAGCCAATGGTCCTTATATTGCTACTAAGTGGTAGGGACGAGGCGGTTGTACCTGTCAAGATTAACCCTTGGATATGAGGGCTTACCAATTAATTCATATTGCAACATGTAGAGACTGTAACATTACTATGGGAGATTGTATACTGTATTGGTCTAGTTGAACAGTATCTGCCCATATACGTAGCAATGCAGGGCACGGGCCTCCTCTACAATCGAGAATACGATTGAGAGTGGCCATATAGACTACCACGTTGGCCTAGTGCGCGTTGGCGGACTTTAAAAACTGTAGAAATTCTTACAAATTCGCTATCGGATGCAAGGTTTCCTCCTGATTTTTTCCTTCACTGTTAAAGTGCATGGCGATTGACTGTCAATACACACATGACTTCGAAAAGTCAAAGGTGTGACTTGGGATTTGAACCCGCGACTACCATGAGCATTTGGGCAGCCGCGTTTGGTCCATTTACCAACAGGCCATCACGCACTAAGTTTAAGGTGTAGCTGTGGTTAATGTGAATTGTGAAGGGTAAAGGAGTTTTGGGATCAATTCTAAACGGGGGCAAAACGAGTGTTTTGAGGATTTTTATGCAAATATCTTTATAAATATTCAGAATTTTTGGGTATGACCATAAGCACGTTCTTTGTTGTGAAATATTGGGACAGACATCATTTTGGTATGGAAATAAGCTGGATAAATTGTGAGTAGTACTAATGGCATCTCTACTTATCTCAGGGGATATAAGATTATCTATGTACTTGTATAATAATCCAAGTTCGTTTTTATTTATAAGTTACTGTTCTTATATATTGGATAGTCTGGAGAGAAAAGGGTAACAGAATTCGGGAATTTTTGGACAATAAAAGGAAAAGGTTTTTGTGTTATCGGAATTTATTTTTTTATCTTTAATATGAGCCTGTTCTGCGTGCCACGGATAAATACCGGGTATCTCAAGACTGCTACCGAAAACGAAGCCGGGTGGTAGTTTTAGTGGCTACAAACACAACGCAATTAAAAATTTCGCATAGAAACGCGATAATTATTTTTTATGATTTTTTAAATATCGTCATTTTTGGGTGGTAAATCCATAGTTTTTGCTAAAATAATAATTTAAACTCTCTTATATCTTAGAGTATTTATAAATTAAAGGGTATACACTATTATTTTAGGAAAAAACGTATTTTGAAAAAAATTAAAAAAAAAATTGTCGCTTTTTTTTGCAACATTTTCTGTTGCATTGTGTCTGAAGTCGCTTAAACTACCACCCGGCTTCGTTTTCGGTTGCAGTCTTGATATACCCTGTATAGGTTTACTTATCAAAGGAAAATTTAGTTTTGGATTATTATATATTTTATAGTCTAAAATTCGAGATAATGTTATGAATGCTTTTCTATGATATTAATGTGACATTTATCGGTTCTAATCAGTATTTTGATGAAAATCGCTCGTGTCTCAGTTGATTAAATTTGTAATTGAAATTTGAATTAGTAAATAGGAAAATTTATACACCTGCTATGGTGGCGTAATTGTACTACGGTACTGTTACCATGGTGAGGTTTCTCGTTCGAATCTCGGATCGGGAAAAGTGATATTGGGTTATTCTATTCATTATCAGCGCGGAATTAGGAATTTATAACCGATATGGGCTTTGCCCCTATCACATTATGGATCATAACATAAAAAGAGATATGTGGGTCCTTGGTACCTCTGGCTACCCATACTGGGAAAAAGGCATATTTTTTTATTATATACATATATGTATGTATATATTTATATAATAATATGAAAAATAATTCGCATCATTCATGCAGCAATTTCACATCACGCGAGCCCGAAACAGGAAGTCCTTCAACACATATAAAGTTGGACAAGTTTATATCGGCGCTGGGACACTTGCGAAACACTCGGGCAAGGGTAGCGCTCGTCAAGCGCTTCCTGCGCTAACACATGCAATTTCCACTGAACATAATTCAGCGCTGTAAACGCTGTAGGGGAGGGGGAGCACGACTCCGGGGCTTTGTAAGCCGGCCGGCAGCGAGTACGGGAGAATTTCATTAATTTTCATTCACGTAACTTTCCGACCGTGTTTCGTGTTTCACGTGACGTTGCTGACTTTGTATTAGATGGATATTTTTTTAGTGAATTATATGGGTCGAGTTGTAAGTGATGGAGTTTTTTTTTAATGCAATGAATGGCGAGAAGGCTATGTCATTAGCCTGATGGCAAACGATACTACTGCTCATGGACAGTAGTAATACCAAAAACAACACGATTAATAACAAATCAATGCTTCGCATTCAACTGTGTTCGTCATCCTGGACATAAGATGTTAAGTCTCAATATGTCCAGTAGTTACAACACCTTTCAAATCGAAACACAACAGTGAATTTACATTGCTGTTTGACGGGAGAAATAGACATTGCGATGGTACCTATCCTGGCAGCTTCTCACATATGAGATACCTACCACCAACTTCAACGATTTTACATACATACATACATAAGCTCACGCCGTTTTCCCAGAAGGGGTAGGCAGAGGTGTCAGGGCACCCACATTTCGCCTTGTATGTTCCGTCCCATGATGTGATAGCTGGCGAGCCTATCGCCATTACGGGCACAAATTCCTGACTCTGGGCTGATAAAGAATAGAATAATCCAATATCACTTTGCCTGGGATCCGAACCCGAGACCTCAGCTTTGTAACCGTACCGGAGTACAACTACGCCACCGAGGCAGTCACGATTATATAAAAATGTAATTTAAAAAAGAATATTTTTTTATAATACCGTTTAGACACCCTTACTTCAAACAATAATAAATTAATAAAATTATCTGTATTTGAACAAAATAAAATGTAATAAATTTCAATACAAAACCGCGTGGTACGTCCTACGAACCACGGAATCGACAGTCACGGATAAAAAATGGGAATTATGCAAAACGACCGCGCCGCGAAACGTAATTTATGGAAGCCATTCTGATTTCAATAATATTCACGACAAAAAACGTAGGAACGCGCACGGAAGTTCATAGAAATTCCGGGATATTTATGACGCTGTGACGTCACAACTGTATAGCCGAGTTCTTATGACGTGTTATTTATTAAATGTTGACTTGGGTGTATTGTTATTAGAAAATGTTTTCTTGGCGTTAAGAGTTTACGCTTTACAATAGTTTATTTTGACTAAATATGTTGTGAGAACGAAAAGTCTCTCGTAATTCCTGATACCCACGACACAAGACTCGATCTTAGTGTGGGGTCAGGACTATGTATGTGACTGTTGGGTGTTATTTATGTATGGATACCTTAGATCAACTTTGACTTGATAATATATACCTTTGATCACTTTAAAAATGAACGAAACATGAGAGAAATGCGAATGGAAACGGAAAATGTATGTACACGGATAAAAAACTTAATCGTCGAAAAGACGTGGCTTACAATAATTTTAAACATAATAAAGATTTAATGTTAAGGTGTTTCCAATCCTGTCAAGCTATGCTGTAGAAAAGTCCTAGAATCTATAATTATAGAAAAACTATAATGACTAAAACTCAACTAGTATGAGGTATTACGGAACTAGTTTTCAACGAGGTACAATCAACTCCTTATGGACGGACATCAATATGATGTATGACAATGCACGAATATTTCTTAAACGACTTATAAAAGCTCTTTTCATACAGAGATTCACCATATATTATACAATTTCATTACCCACACACTGCCATAAAAACCGCCTGCAACGTGGTGCACCTGTAGCATCCAAAGAACGTCGCTCCGTCGCGGCGGCAATTATTCTACAAATTAGGAACACCCGTCGACCTTTGCCGGGCGAATGTTCGCCGCGGAAACGCAATTTCCTACCCGCAATGTTTTCCTGCCGCCGGCGGGTCCCACTCTCCCCTCTCTCCCCTCGACGTAGCCGTCGCTGCAGCGGATATAATGTTAATATACAAAAGCCGCGAGGCCCTGATTGAATCCGACTTAATGCGAAACTGTGCCAGTAAATGCTGGCGTAGGCTTTTGTACATGCCTGTGGAGCCAGTGAGACTATTGTTGTTTTAATATTTGAAATAAAAAATAAGTAAATGTCACCGAGAGATATTTGCTTACTTTATTTTTACAACTGTCCTCGGTGTCTGCGCTATCGTGACTCGGGATTTAGGGTACGGTATCAATAATTGTGTAATAGTCTCGGTCAAGTCCTTTGTAATATGCCAGATACCCTAAATATGCCAACATTCGCCATTTTATCTCTCTATCTCTGTCTTCAGCCACAGAAAGTCCACTACCGAACATAGACCTCCCCCAAGGATTTCCACATTGACCTGTTGGAAGTTATTTGCATCCAGTTGTTTCCATTATTCAAATTAAAAGTTCTAGAGTAATGCCGTAGATCTAAAGTGGTTCTATTTTATACTCTGTCACGGTCAAATGATCTAACACCTGCAGACAGGTGTAGAGTGATCAAACCAGGTAATTGAAATTGACAGTTAATTGATACGACTATCTTCATCCGTCAAAAAGTTATGCCAGCATATTTCGAAACGTATGTAAATAAATAAAAAAAAAAAAACAAAACTATTACTAAAATTAAAAATAATCCCCGACTTATAATTGCAACATATTGACAGACTTCATCTCCCCTCCGGTGCAAGTTTAACTCCATGAGATACAGTTACCGCGCTCATCAGGGCGGATCAATGTCGCTCAAATAATTTTACCGGCGCGTCACCTATCTCCCCTCACCCTACAAGACGCATTATTTCACGCATTGATTATTTGACATCCAATTAGGGTAGATCTTTATGCCTCCACTGTTGATATGTTGACATAATTGGGAACGGCATTTGATTATTCAGGCATACTTTTGATGTTAGTGCGCATAATGATTTGGGGCTTGATGTTAAAAATAACTCACAATTAAGTGTACTGAAGCCTGACAGGGCTTATGGGCATCGGCAAAGGCAGTGTTGGTAATCCACCCTAAACGCTGATCATCGTTGGATGGCCTTTTTAGTATTATACGATTGTGAAAATGCATGGACGAAACTTATGTTCAGCAATAAGTGAACTTTATGGCTCCAATCGACCTTTTTGGAGATTAACAATTAAATTATTTCAGACAGGTATCTAAAGAATAGTATTTACTTATCTAGAATTATATTATCACTCACACCTTGGCATTCACTTTTGACGACCATCCAATCCATCCACCCAAGTAGCGCTTAAATTTTTCTACTACTAATATCCAACTCACATAGGATAAGAAGATACAATCGCGTATAAGTATCAAAAAGAGCCGTCCCGAGCCCGTACATGACAAACGCGAATATCAATATATCGAAGGCCCGTTTCTATTTGTGCATGCTACGTAAGCAACAAGATGGAGCGAGTTTACAGAATTGAATTTACTTTAGGATTCAACATATATTGGATGTTCAGATGAAAGAGCTTTCCCGAAACAAAATAACGTTGCAACACAAAACGTACACATATATCGAGGAATATTTGTGTTTGTGAATATTTAAATTCGCAAATGCGTGCGAATGGTAACGTGACTTTTGTCAGCTAAAATAGTATTGTATTACACGGAGAAATGACTGGTTATTGTTTGTAATAGGTTCTAATGTTCCTGAGAAACGATAATTAATTTATAAGGTATACATTTGAATATTTAAGCTAACGTATTTATAAAAAAATCCAAAGAAATAATACGTCAGTTGTGCAACCATATTTCCTCTATTCTTTTCCGTCATCCTGTACATTAATACAAGGCTATCTAAACATACAACTCGCATATTTCAATGCCTATAATATCTATTCTTGATGAATCACAGCGGAACTTCCTTCCGAGCCGGTCATCCTTCACCGTTGGTAACTCCGTTCTGTATTCAAATCCATAATCTATTTTTAATAATCAATCATCATACAAGAATAGGTTGCCTTACTCATTGCTCGTAAAACTTACCGGTTACATATTATAAAAATGCTCACCGAATTAATTTAGGTACATGTCTTTAAAAACGCATTCACAATGAAGAATTAAGGATTGCGATAATTACGTTAAATACCTCACAACATCAGTAAACCTTAATATAAATAATATAAGCGTCTCTCAAACCGGAAATATACATCGGAATAGACATCCTTGGCGTAGTATAGCGTAAGTCCTCTCAAACTAACTCACATACCATAAATGTAATTTTTACAGTGGTACTCAACTCGCCTTAACCCTTTTTTCATCCTCGCCTAGGGCCCTAATACATTTTCAAAAATTTCAGTCTTTGTCGTTTTAGGGCTCATACACAAAACTGCAATGCAATGTGACACAGTAAAAACTTGCGAATTGATTCGCATCGCGTATTTCTGCTTCTGTTTTTCGCATATTTTCTTAGCAATAAGCGTCACTAGAACGTTATAAGGGAGACGCCTGTGTCTCAGTTTTGTGCGTTGCGAATTCGCATCGCGCCAATTCGCATTTTTGTGTTTGAGTCCTTAATTCGTGATGAAATGATTCGTGTAGATAGTAATATCTCATACATCACAAGGTTTTCTCGTTAAAAAAATATTATCTAACAAATGTATGAAAATGAAATGAAAATGAAAATAATTTATTGAAAATAATTTATTGAATCCATTAAAATGTTCAACATCATTTAGATTCAGTCATTTTTTTATCTACCACCCGGTTCGGAAAGCTGTTTTCACTAGAGAAGAACGGACAAGAAACTCTAGTGTTGCTCTTTTCAAAACCAGTTTACAATGTAGTGAATTTTTACAAAATTTACAAGTTGGTTTAAATTAGAGCAGTTTAATAATAATATGTTGCTTTACAATAAATATTTTTGATATGAATATTATTATATTATAATTACTATGGCTGAGTGAAGTCGCCCAGAACGAAGAATCAGTATACTCTTTTTCGCCAAAGCAGTGAATAATTGCGAAAGCCTTATGTAATCCATCAATCAATCCATTACAATGTAAGCAAATCGGATAGACCAGTCTACGCAAGCAGCACCCGTTCACGAGTATGACGCATGTGCCAGCCATCGGCCTCCTCAACCATGTTGCAGGGAAGTGACCGACCTGGCACACGACGCCACCGCAAGCACAGACCTTTAAGCGAGCATGACATACCCAATCACTTACACAGGAAAATAATGGCAAATTTGACAAGTTACTTGATTTAAATGATATATTATAGAGCACACCAAAACTTACGCTCCGAGATACTACACATTCATTTAATTTTATTCTATTCCCAAGCCTTGTTATCGTCTAAATATTCCGAAATTTTATAATATGCCTTATTGCATAATTTTTGCTTGATAGTAGCTTTGAATTTTGTAATAGATAAGGCTTTAATATGACTGGGAACTTTGTTATAAAAGTGTATACAGTAACCCTTAAAAGATTTGCTGATCTTGTGGAGTCTGGTCTTAAGAGTAGCTAGATTATTCTTATTCCTAGTATTTTTGTTATGAATATCGCTAATCTTAAGAAAACTTTCTTTATTTCTATGAACATAAATTAAATTTTCAAAAATGTATTGTGATGCTACTGTCATTATATTTATCTCTTTAAACTTTTCTCTAAGAGAATATCTGGACCCAAGCGAATAAATTGATCTTATAGCTCGCTTTTGGAGAACAAAGATGTTATTAATGTCAGCAGCACCACCCCAGAGTAAAATTCCATAACTCATCAGACTATGAAAGTAGGCAAAATATACCAATCGAGCTGTATCAGCATCAGTCAATCATCAGTCAATTGGCGAATCTTACCCACCGCAAAGACTGCGGCGCTCAGCTTTTTAGCTAGAGCGACTATGTGAGAACCCCATTGAAGTTTGGGATCTAATTTAATTGCTAAAAAAAATTTATGTTTCAATACCTTTGCAATATACCGTATCAATTCCCACGTATATGAGTATTGCGTATGGAAATAAAACGCGTAAATAGTGGAACGGAGAAAAAAATCATAACATTTTTATTGCGATACGTATGACACCGTAAAAACGTTTCGATATTAAATAGCAACGATCAAAAAATGGACGTAGTAAAATTGAATTTAGCGTCGAAATGAAAAAAAAAGAAGGCTTTTAGTACATTTTACACCTCGGTGTACGGAAAAAAAAAAACAAAAAAATTTAAATTGACACACAAAAAATTACAGACGAAAATAAAAATAAAATTGCTCTAGTAATTTTCATCGTGCATACAGAAAGATCTGTAGAACAAGTCTGGTTCGCGGCGACGCGACGTCAGGCAAAGAGCGCTCCCCGCTGAAGATTTTAAAAGCAAGGAGATTTAAAGTCAAACAGTCGTCGGGCTAACTGGCGCGAGCTCGCAGTTTGCACTTAATTAACTAATATTTACATTGGACAAGAGAAACAATCTCAGTTCGCACACCTGCCGGGTATATTGCCGATTGGAGCGCTCGTCGATGGAAACACACACGGGTGATTATTGTGTGCGTTATTGCTGCGTTTAGTAGTTTATTTTGTAACAATTAAATTGACTATAGAGATAGGGACAGCGGATCAAGAGGATCACGCTATATAGTAAGAATAAAGGCATATTTGAAAGGTTTGTTATATGATGAAAATGAAATGAGTAATTTTAAAAAGTTTATGAAAGTTTCAAACATCATAAAAAATAGACAATTCAACATTGAAGTAAAAAAATATAACACCAATAACTATAAAACAAGCATAACCAATACTATAAACAAAGCCAAAGCATAACGCCAACCGTCGCGATGCCGTGCGCAATATTTACTCGTATGTTCACTTCACTAAAGTTAAACTATATGATAGCATTGTGGCGATTCAACCACGGTATCGCTGTAAGCGTTTATAATGCAGTTTAAAGTTGTACTTTGATAATAATCCGGCGTCTGTGGAGCACATTTGTACGATAGAGAAATTCTATAGCATAGCATATATGCTAATGAAGGTTTAAAAATCAATAATTAATTTATTAAGCAAAATAGCAATATTTGAGCCATATGATAGATAATTTTTGTAAGTTTGAGTTTGGGGAGGTCCATGTTTAGCAGTTGACTTCCTGTGTAAGAGAGAGTAAGTATGATAGTTAAATTTAGGAAAAAAAAAAACTCTAGCAAATATTAAACTAAAAATAAAGAATTCATTCTTACATTACAAATATTTCTTACGGGTCTGGGTGTTTGTGAGACCGAAAAGTCTCTCGTAGTTCTTGATACCCACGACACAAGACTCGATCTTAGTGTGGGGTCAGGACTATGAACGTGACTGTTGGGTGTTATTTATTTTATTTTTTATTTTACATTAAAATACCACAAGACACCTTGCGTAATCTCTATTCGTACGTTTACATTACTGTGTTAAACTATATGGTAGCATTGTGGCGATTCAGCCGCTGTATTATTATAAGAGTTTGTAATGGAGTTTAAAGTTGTGCTCCGATACTAATCTGGTATCTCTGGTGCACATTTACGTTTATGATAAGGGTTGTGAAGGCGCTATTGAGATAAGTTTATTTTAGGATATTCCGATGTTCAGGTTTTTTTTAATATTCTCGTGATCAATATACTGTAGTCTATTTCATGGTGATTGCAGTGTAAAAGTGACTACAAAAAAGTTTCACAATTATGCCGTAAATAAATACATCCAACAATCACCTACATAGTCTTGACCGCACACGAAGATTGAGTCTTGTGTCGTGTGTATCAGAAGCTACGAAAGACTTCCCAGTCTCACAAACACTCAGACCCTAAACAAATACGTGTGGATCACACAAATATTTGTTCCGGTGTGAGGATCGAGCTCACGGCCTCTCGTTTCACAGCTAGCGTCTAACCAACTGCGCCACGGAGGCTGTCAATACACTTGCGTAGGTCGCTATGAAAATGTTGGAGAACCATTTTCCAACTTCGTCTACGGCAGTTTAGACGGATACGAATATATTACGTGCCAAATAACTTAACTTAGAGAAGAGACAGGGTTTGCGTTACCAAAATAGATTTTCATAATTTCAGATGTTATAAAATTCACACCTGACATCAACCATCATCAATTATAATTAACCTCAAAACACGATCTCTAATATCAATAGAGCATTTATCGTTTCGTATCCTTTACGTAATAACGATACTGCACGGAAAATATTATTTTCGAAGCGCCAGTGTCTGAGGGCTCCCTCGCTCCCAGTCTTGACCCGTTTTGTTCCAACAAAACTTTGATATTGAGGGATTTGCTCAAATTTATTGGTTTATTAAATTCTTATAGTCGAGTGGGTACTTAATTTGTGTGCGACCTTTGTTCGAATGGTTTTATTTTTCGCTTCATTTTTTTATTACTGCCGTTTATAAGTTAGGGAGTTTTGTTTTTTTTGGCGATGATGATGTTTGCTTGGAATGTGCGATTGTATGTTGTCTTTCTTACATAGGGAGCTGACAAGATCTTTATCTTTTGCGAATTTCTTTTAATGCTAGTTGTGTATCCAATTTTTCTTATGTTTTGTTATTTAATTTAGTCGTATTGATCTTGTTTTAACATCTTGATTTTTCTTGTTTGTCTTATGTGTTTGGTGAAATATGGAATCTTTGATGCAAATAGCAGATTAATAAATACAAGTCTTATGATTTGGAATAAAATTAACTCTGAGTCGGATATTTTAGTAAGAATTGTTAATTTAAGAAGCGATTCTAAAATATCAACTTTTTTAAAAATCTGTAATGAAATTTTGAGTCGTGTTCTGCTATCTAAACGTCGGAGAAGGAAAAAATCATTATTTTGTAGTATAAGACGCAATCCGACTGGGTATTACCTACTATTTAAACTCGCACAATCACAACTGAAGTCACGAAGCAAAAACTACTTGTCAAAGTGCAGGCGGGAGCACCGAAAGAAACGTCGAGAGTGGAGTCTCTCCCGAGGGACGCCGAACGCTCGCTTCGAAACTCATAACTCCGAAACTCTCAACACAGTCGAACTGAAAGTTGTCACAAAAAATAAAGGCACCAGAGGGCTGCGTTATAAAAACATCACCTCATCTGAAGGGGAGGATCCCCCCTTCGAAACCCCCCATTCCGGCTTTACCTGAGCCCGTACCGGGATTAAGTGTACTAGAGTTAGTGACGCGATCTGAGTGACAAAAAGTTGGAGACATCCCGCCATTGTTAGCTGACTGCCGATTCGTGATTAACAAGGACGATGGATGCATTTAATTGGATTGATTCGGTGCAAGTAGCATGTGTACTACATTCGAAGGTATGTCAGAATTTTCATGTTCTTTTAGTGTTGTTTCATAATGATGTGGGTTTCAATGCATGGCAAAAATGAAAACCTTTCTTACACAAGAGGATGGGGTATACAACCATTAAGATTGTCAAATTTTGTATAATTTTGTACAATTAATAACAGGTAACAGAAACGCTGTAGATGGTTGAAAAATTTGAAATGTATGCCTGATATTAGAATATTTATTTAATCGGTACTACTATTTATCAGTCAATTTTATAAGGTCTACCTTAAAAGCATGGGTGAACTTCTTTCTATAATACAGAAAGCGCGTTATACAACCCACGTATCCCAACAAAATCCAATCACCGCCTCAAACTGCAAGTGTCATAAAAACTATGCAAAATATATTTCTTTAATAACATTCAAAGTCAGCACTGCACAGCAAGTGGTCTCCGCAAACAGTTTCCAAGCTAACCCGGTGCCGGAATCTTATTAAAACTTGCGTCGGCCGGTCCATTTGTTTAACTTTTATTCCCACCGCCTCACCGGCTCGTTTACCATCGAACATGTCCGGGAAAAAGCTGGAACTGTGTTGCATAAAGTTGAAACTAAGGACCGTTTCGCACGAAACTATTGGCGTTAAGTTAAATTTGCAGTTGGTATTGTTGATAATGTTATTAAAATTCTTTGTTCTTTTAATCATGTTCGGATACGGAAACCTCATTGCTAATGGGTCTCAAAGAATTTCGACGAACTATTGCTTTGAGACTTACATCTAGCGACTTTGAGCACCCTTCATAAGATCATCAAACTTGTGGGTCTGATCTGATACTGCAATTATTCCACAAGGATACTTGTGGACGCTACTTTTGGTCTTCAAAATACTCATACACTGAAAATCCACTACATAATTGGCTTGTAAATATTTTAGAACCTTGTCATACATCCATAGTTATCTCAAATGGCACCGTGCTACACCGGCCTTATGTAACATCGAGTACTCCAGCGAGACGTTAGTTTATTGAACTTGTTACTGAATTGGCGCGGGAGATTCGCGTGCTTTTTATCCAGCCAACGGACGAGATCCGATCGAGGTCGCGCGTTTTGTTGCTCTTTGACGGTAGATCGACTAATCGTTGTTTAGAACACGTTCATTCGATTCTTTGAGTACGGAGCTGGGAGCTGTTAGATTTTGTTCAGTAATTATTACATTAGCACCAGATTTAAATTATGAAGCAGTGAGAAAATGAATAACCTAACATTCATTTATTTTGCTCGTACTTTAAATTCGAAAAATCATTATTAAAGAACGAGCCGCATAAAATATATACTGTGGTTGATAAATAAATAAAATAAATAAATAACACCCAACAGTCACATACATAGTCCTGACCCCACACTAAGATCGAGTCTTATGTCGTGGGTATCAGGAACTACGAGAGACTTTTCGGTCTCACAAACACCCAGACCCGAGAGAAATATTTGTGGGCCGCACAAACATTTCTCTCGGTGCGGGGATCGAACCCGCGGCCTCTCGTTTCACAGGCGGCTATGATATTAGTACTACCTGTGGATTTGCGTGGTTTAAGATTATAATACTGACATTATCATCTTAAACCACGCAAATCCACGATCGAACATGATTCTCCCCTAAGGATTTTCATAGCAACCTGTTGGAAGCGGACTGCATCCAGCAGGTTTCTGCAAGCTTTATTAGATCGTCCATTCATCCTTTGGAAGAACGATTGACCCTGCTTGCATTATTATTGCATTATTTTTTTAATACGGAGTGGGGTCCTCTATACATGAAACATGAATTCTATTTTCTTATTTTAACCAACAGATATTTCTACAACGACCTCGTTTTTCCTGTAAATGACTGAAAATTTTTGACAATATCAATTAAATTTTGTCATATTCTATGACATCCCAACTCTGCCGGGACGAGAGGAGGCAACATTGACGAAGAAATTGATTCGACCGCCCGCCGCCGGCGTTTCGTTCGGAAAATTGATAAAGTTTCGATGTAAATTTAGCCGTCCGACATCTTGCACACTCAAAAGATACATCATTCTAATTCAATTAGTAATTTCTGTTCAATTATTATCAACTTTCCGGGTTACAGATACCAATTTTCAACTAACGATCTTTGAAGTCGCACAGAATCGATTTTAGATTTTATAAACTTCACCTGATGAAAAGTTAAATGTCTAGATAAACTACTTACTAGCGATATAGGGTTATTTCTAATCAATTCTTCATGCATATTTTCAAGGACTAAGGATTATGGAGTAGGAAAACTATTCCACAGTATATTGCTACAATCGAGATTTGACAAATCTCTTCGAATTTTGTCGAATCTGTCGAAAGTTTAAACTGTATTATGAATAAATTTATTATAATTAATGATGAAAATATAAGCTAAGATATTGAGGAGTGTATCACGAGGTTTCTAAAATATCTAAAGATCTCTTAAAATTGTAGACTATAAAATGAATTAAAAGGAGTTTTACAAGGTCTAAAGTGTAAGGTAGATAGTGTACGAGTAATATAAACTTCTCATCAGAAAAATCGAAACCCCTTGCAAGTTGATGTTTTGTAAGGATTATCAGAAAAATGTGTATATTTAGTGTATATGTATGTCAAAATTTCGTTTTATAGTGAATAATATAAGGTTTTCAAATCCTAATGTTGATGTTCTAAATTCAAATTAAATTAATACACATTTTTCTGATTATCCTTATAAGACATAAACTTGCCATGTGTTTTGATTTTTCTGATGAGAAGTATTATATTATAAATAAACATCTTAAAAGAAATATACATAATGGCTTTGTATGTGTCTCATTAATGTAACATATCGAGTATTCATCCCATTAACATTCAGAAAACCTAATTACCTCACCTACGCATACACGATTAAGATTTCCAAAGAAGTGGCCAACCCTTGGGAGATATAATCGCGAGTCGTTACCAAAATGTCGGTATAAATTACAACTATTATACGTACGCAGTGTCCCGTTATGGTCCGAGGCCCGGGATTAATGGCCCAACCCCGCGGGACACGTAAGCTCCGTAAACTTCACCTTTGAGGTGGCACGAGTTTTAGGAATTAGAGTTATGACTATATGATATGTGGTTTTTCTATAGGTCTGTAGGTAATGACTAATGAAGGATATCAATATTTTGTGATAGTATTATTAGTAAACTTTCTAATATCGGTTAGGATGGCTGTGGTTGCGTTTAAAACTGTTTATTTCGACGCCGGCTGCCAAACGTGAGGCCGCGGGTTCGATACCCGCACCACGACAAATATTTGTGCTTTCCACAAATATTTGTTACGGGTCGGGGTGTTTGTGAGCTCGAAAAGTCTCTCGTAGTTCCGCATACGCATGACACAAGAATCGATCTTATTGTGGGGTCAGGATTATTAATGTGTCTGTTAGGTGTAGTTATTGTATGCATTATTAATTTAAATATTGAATCTGTACGTCATAAAATAACTTCATTTTTTACTAACATTGTCATGGTTTTTATACGTACCCAAGGTATACTACTCAGCGATATGTTAATGCCTTGAACGTTTTAAAATTTAAATTATTGTAGTGTATAATTATTCTTATTCATTTTTATGGATCGAACAAAAAAATAGTCTTTATTTTGCGAAATTAAATGGTAAAATAAAATGGGTGGAATTAATTAAATACTCCTACTCAACACAGACAAGAATCCTTCTTGAAATGTTTGCCCGTGCCAAATTTCCGGTCGGCCAGTTTGATTGGGAAAAAAGTTCATCATTAGACTTCATTAAATATTTTAACGCGTTCGTCAATTTAAAAAACTGAACTTAAAAGTGTTACTTTTATTTTTTTTATAACTGCCAATTGCTATTTAAAATCATTATCGATGGATCTATTCAAACACTAATAGTTCTGGATTAAATCAATTTAGTTATAACATAACTGGCTTTTGAATGAATTGAATTCAAGCGTATTATAATTTACTATTTCAAATTATCATCATTATCCGAACCATGATGAACTCCAAAATTCATAATTAATCCAAAATCCAAACTCTCAAATTCGCTTCACTCTAATCAATTAAGCTGCCCCAAACTCAGCGAAAAACAAATCACGAACAGTCACTCTAATAAATCCGTGTGCGCACTTGTATAGAGGGGGATTCTTTTCATTACTTTGCTCCACTAGAGAACCCCCTGTGTAGTCCCGCAAGCCTACTTTTACGGCCCAGTTGTCGTTCAAGAGTGTTTGTAAGCACACGCTGTTAAGAAGGGGGATTGGTTAATTGGCATAATTGGCATACACCCTGTATACTTAGACGAGAATGACCCTTCTTAGGGCGGCGAACGTTTGACCAAATCTTTGATGTGTTGTTGATATTAGTCTTTATAGTTCTTTGAGGTAAGTTGTTTTTATATATTTTACTGGAGCGAAGTTGAGTTTTGACAGTAAGTAATTTTCAACTTTCAAGTTGATAAGATAATAAACAAATTCAGATAACCACCGGTTGATATTGTTGTAATGGTTATTATTCATATCAGAATATTATTACTTTTTTATGGCACATTATTTATTTTCTTACCACTTGGAATGTTTACAGCCTCGATTGCCTCAGTTGGTATCGAGCACATCACATCTATAGATACCTGTCATACCCATGTACGGCAAAAACCGGGAGACATTCCCCGTCTGATAAGTCGTTTTTTTTCGGTCGAACGGATGGAATTTTAATTAGAGTGGCGTTAATTAAGGCCCGTGGATCGTTCGGTGGCCGGCCTAGACGTTTTCAAACGTTAGCATTTTTTAATTCGCACCCGGCACGGTCCATCTGCAACATTTGCATTTAGTTATTTTAATAAGCAATTTGTAATTAAAATTTTTTCACCGCTCCAACGTTCAAAAGCTCGTTTTTCATCTCGCATTTTTCTCGACTTTTTCTTAGTGAAGCAACATTTTATCGTGAAAAGGATCAAGGGTATTAATTAAGCGGTTCTGTTTAAATGAATAAAATGCATTTGATGTAATTGTGAAGCGTCGGGCTGCGTAAGGCAGACAGTAATTGACTGAGGTGAACTGTAGATCGATTCCTGTGCGGCGATTTGTGTTTTTTTAAATTCAGACTTGTAGAAAAATATAATCAAACCGGAACACGATCCGGTTAATTATAGGACAATTAAGATACTTTAAAGTTACTTATAGTTAGGCGATAGGCTCGAACCCAATCACATCGTAGGACGGAACATACACGGCGAAATGTAATAAATAAATAACACCCAACAGTCACATACTAAGATCGAGTCTTGTGTCGTGGGTATCAGGAACGACGAGAGACTTTTCGGTCTTACCCAACCCAGACCTGAAAGAAACATTTGTGGGCCTCACAAACATTGCCTCAAAAACAAAACATCTCTCAGTGCGGGAATCGAACCCGCGGCCTCTTGTTTCACAGGTGGGGACTAACCGTCTGCGCCAAGGATTCTGTCGATGTGCGTATACTGTTAGCACCTCTGCCTATCTCTTCTACGTAATAGGCGTGAGTATGCAGTACACAGATAAATACATGTCCCTTTTATCCATCCAACTATTTACCTACAACACAAACAACCCAGACTAACAGCCAAACAGGAGCCGTCAAGTTTTTCCCGGGGCGTCTAATCGTAGTCGCGGATAGTGGGCGCTCGTTAGTATAATAGCCGTATTAATTGCCCGTTCGTATTGTGCCGTCCCGGGACCGGGATTAACGAGCCCCGCGCGCCGAGTCCCGCGGCTGAGTTGAGACACTACTGGGGGACTGTTCGTGTTGTTTTTTAGTTTATTGATCTGTTGTCTATGGATTGATTTGAGAGTGGGCGCGTCGAAGTGAAATTCCTTTTTGGATATCGGGTATTTTTTTACTTGTTTGACAATTAATTTATTTTTTTTATTTTAGTAGGCTTGTGTTGAATATTTTAAATATTCATCATACATTAATCCTTAATAAATCAGACGTGTGTTGATCTTTGTAATGTGTTTTTAATATTTAATTTCTTAATATTTTTGGTGGCGATTTAGAACCCATCAGGATCACTAAATAAATGATTACTGTAGCGCGCCATCTTGCCGCTCCCGCGGGCCCCTTATCGCCCCCGTCCGCACCACGGGCTCCCGTACCATACCGTGCCTACGGGTTGCGCCCGCGCTTACACCCCATCGCCCTTCAAGAGTGTCGAGTCGGTTGTTGTCCGGGATAGACGCGTGCGCGGGCGTGGCCCGTGTGCTCTTCCGCGGTTGTCGATGTAGTAGTGTGTTACTTAGTTTCCGACAATATAGTTTATTCGCGAAGATGGTCTTTTAATCCATTTAGTTCCTATCCTGTGACCGGCAATCCTCAGCAAAAATAGGTATTACGTACCCCGATATTACAATATTAAAATAATTGAATATTGTTTACAATTTTGTTAATAACAAAAATATAAATTTAAAAATGCATAAAAGTGCCAAGGATAATATTAGGACGTGATTTTAGTTTCATATTACATCGAGATTTGTTTTTATTTAATCTTCAAACTGCCATAGCAACATTGGCGCACATTTACAACTACAATTGTTTACATCGAGACTTCGACACGACCAAAATCTCCGCAGACGAAGAATAAAAGTCAAACAAAAAACAACAAAATAAACAACTCGTTTTTTTTCTCACTCTTCACATTATGCAGATTCTGTCTGCGAAATTACTTATTTAAGCAATAAATGGAGTGGGACGTACGAGAATCTACGCTACGGTGGAGCGTGAAACTTGCGACGCGAGTCATAAGCGATAGCGATTGTGCTATATGGAAGGTTTTAAGCTAATAGACTGGCAAATTCGTGCACGTCTCGTTCGGGACTACGAAGCGTCAATATTAAGTTTAATCTTACCTCCACAAGACAATAAATATCATAAAATAAAATAGCTTTGAGTTGAGGGATGAATAAGATATAATTATAGACGGGTAGCCACAGTCATGCGCAATTGCATATGTTTTCATTACTACTATAACACTTTGAAATTATTTGACATTCTTGCCAAAGTCTATAGTATAAACGCTTTGACATTAAGTCTTGCCAAAGTCTATAGTATTATCTTTTTCCCACAACATTTCTGTAGGACCGTCGAGCACCAAATAGCGAGTCTATATTCAAGCAATTCGGAACTTTTCACCTAGCCGCCGCAGACGAGATGACACGGCAAAAACTCAAGTTCTCGCGGTTCGCAACATCAAACCTCTCTTCAGATTTATGTGACGTCGTAGTTTGCATCGTGTTAACTTAGTTTCAGATGGAGTTTGTAACTTTTCTGTTATGTACATTTTTTAAGTGTACTCTAGCGGAGCGCAGTTTTATTCACGCCGTCGTGGAAGTTTGTGTATTACTTTTGTCTGACGGTGTGGTTGGAACGAATTGACTAAATATGTACATTTTTTATTTTTTATATTTGCACTTATATCTGAGGAATTATAAATGTGGCTAGAGTTTGAGGGTAGGGAATAGAAGTGATGATTATTTTTATTTCTTACAAAGTCATTTGACTGAACGAAGCACGAATTACTCTATACAGGGTATATCAAGACTGCTACCGAAAACGAAGCCGGGTGATAGTTGAAGCGACTTCAGACACAATGCAACAGAAAAAGTTGCAAAAAAAAGCGACAATTTTTTTTTGTTATTTTTTTCCTATGGCCATATTTGGGTGGTAAATACATTTTTTCCTAAAATAATAGTATATACCCTTTTATTTATAAATACTCTAAGGTATAAAAGAGTTTAAATTATTATTTTAGCAAAAACTATGGATTTACCACCCAAAAATGACGATATTTAAAAAATCATAAAAAAAAATTTCGCGTTTCTAGGCGAAATTTTTAATTGCATTGTGTTTGTAACCACTAAAACTACCACCCGGCTTCGTTTTCGGTAGCAGTCTTGAGATACCCGGTATACACATACATACATACTCTATGGCGAACTTGACTGAAAAATATTCCTTACAGCCTCCGAGGAATCGGTTCAATGTTGAAGATAAAGTTTATCTTAATTCGTTTTGGAAAAGTTCATCGTATTTCAACTCTGCATTTTTAAAATACGTGAAAGCTGCTATACATAAATCATTCTAAAAGCCATTCCTTGCCTGTTGAAAATGGTCACTATCCGGGCACATGCGTCTTGTTTTAAATTACACACAAAAACTCATCATCCGCTGACTTAACCCACAGTGCAAATCCAAAAGGTCGCAACAGTGATAATGGTTATAGCTAAAGTTTCGCGTTTTTAACATTAGAAGCGCGACGGCGACTGACGGCGACACATAACCCGAACAAAATTCGTATCGTATTACCGTACTTGCTGCCGAACAAATTGGGTTTTATTGCGCAATTTTCACTTCGGTCGGGACAAGTTTGCGTCGGCTTTGTATCGTGATATTGTTTGAAATTATGGGATATCGACCATGGAACCATTTGGAATGGATGAAACACAATAAATACGTGGTGACAAAATGACGCCTTTAATTTCAAAGGAGTATGTAAAACAGCGGTTATACAAGGTTATTTTTATCCGTATATGTGATAGAAGCTAGGCTAAATATAATATGCAACTAACGAAAAGTTACAGGCTTGATATTTACTCTAAGACAATGTCAGTAGCAACTACAAATTTGTTTTGGATATGGGTTTTGATTGATAAAGAGATGGCGAATAGTACACAAATAAACATAGATGCAGAAATAAATTTGTACTCAGCTGAATATGATTTTTTCCTTGAGTACTAATTGACTTCCATAAATCCTCTATTGAAATATCGCAATAAGTCAACATAAAATCTGAAAAGCAGCAATTAAAAAAATCCAAACTGACTCCCTTTGATAATCGTTAAAAAAGATCCAACTTAATTCAATTTACACTAGCAAACAAATTAAACACTCATTTTCATAATTAAACAAACTTGGGAAGCGGTCAACAGACTGTGCGATGTTCAACGACTCCGATTAAATTGTTTAGCATCGCGAAGAAAAGTTTAAGTAAATTTGTCAATAGAGGCAGTTCACTAGCTCGTTGTACCATGAACTGCGGCCGAGAACGAATAAAAGTTATAAATGAAAAATTCCCAGGCGCCAATACTTCAGTTATATTTCTTTCAAAAGTAGTTGAAAACAAAAGGCGTGCTCATTGGCGCATGACTAATGCTTAATTACTTTTTAACGTTCAACTTTGTGTATTTCTTTTATGAATTGTGCTCGTTTAACTATTGGTATTGTTTCGTTTAGTCGGTTCATTGTGTGTTTTTTTTGTTTCTTTTATTGTTTGCAAAGGTTATTATGTTTTTATTAGTGATCGTCGGAAAATATTACGTGCTAGTTCAAGTTTTTTTAATATTTTCATTACTCGATTGGCAGATGTACTGACAAATTTGCTTTTTTTTGAAAACTGTAATTAACAGCTATTTGTATATGGCGCAGCTTTGGTAAAATTTCAAAGCAGAGAAAAATATTAACTGTTCAGTTTAAAGCGAGAAAACATTAACTAAAACCGAAATTCTAAACTTCTGTTAGAATTTTTCATCAAGTAAATTTTGCTCTCTGCTTATTTTCTCTGTATGTTTTTGGGCTCTTACCTACCAAGAGCCCAAAAACAAATTTACAACCATAATCCAATGGTCATGTATGTAAATGCCATAGCATTTTGGGCCGAATCGATCGTGGTCTCAACTCATAAATCGTGCGATGTTCAGCGGTCAGGGCAGACAAAACAGCTATTAATTCCGCAGTTAAACTAATGACAGGCGATTTGTTACCGCGACATTACCCTGCACTGTACCGGGGCAGGGTGTATAACACGGCATATTTACGGGGAGGGGGTGAGGGGAAGAGGAGGCGTTTTGCTCGTATGATAATTGCGTTTCTTGCACTTGAGAAATTGTGTTGCGTATTGTATAGTATACAGGGTGTTTTGTAAGCATATCGCGTATATGAAGTGTTGTAATTTAATTGCATGATGCCAAGGCTGTATAGCGTTGAGGAAGGTAGAGGCTCTTGATTTACATTTTGATCGGTAAATATTTCAATTATCCTTGTTGCCGATCCAAAGTACACTTGAAGTAATAGTTATGGACTTGACAGTAATAAAATAATGTAAATAAAGATAAAAATAAAGATTATAAACAATTTCTGGACCTCACAATAGTCTTAGAGCGTTATTTCATAGAAATTAAATGCATCAAATCATTTAAAAATAATATCAATTTCGATAATTTTAAGGATTTTCACGGGAGCGTGTAAAGTAATCGAAATGTAAGGTAGTATGTTTAGTAACGATACATAAATAATCAAAAGGCAAAACGTGCCTTATAAATAATTTATTACTAAAGTATACGTCAAAGAAGAAAACTTCCAGGAAAATTAAATTACCAACTCTACACCAAAAGCAGTCTTCAATATAAAGTCCTTTCATGCTGACCTAAAATCTTTTCGCATCACACAATTTACCGTAAATGGCAGACCGGCTCACAACAAAATGGCCTTTTTTCTGCATAACAATACAGGCTTGTTTAGAGTCTCAAGACGCATTATGGGAAAACTTACGAGGCCCGAAAGTGACTCACAAAGGTCAGAGTAAGGACTCAGGCTACTTTTCTTTTAAAAGAATAAATAATTTTCAGGCTGTTAAGTACTTTAAGAAAGTTTTACCCCGAACTGAAATATGCTATATGGGTCAGTGACTCAGCGAGTTATGCAAGTCGTTGAAATAATTAGTACTTGAAATAATTTCGTGTTGAATTTTGTTCTTATTAAAATGTTTAAAGAAACTTGGTAAATTTCTGCGTATATTTTCTGCAACCCTCATTAGATCGTATATCTGCCTTATATTAACTTCTAACAAGTCATTATAGACATCCTTGGGCGAGGTCGATATTTTCAGCAATGAACTTCATGTGGATTTTATAGCGGATTTAGTTTCATTTTCACATTTTTTTACTTCCCTACGTTTCGATTACTTTACATCCCCCGTGACACAAAAGCCTAAAAGTAGTCAGGAAGTTCAAAAAAAAAGGAAAAATTAATCCAACCGTGATAAAATCTGTAAATAATATTTTTATTTCAATGAATAACATTCGCGTAAATCTAATAAACCACAAGTGCGTTTATAAAATATACTGTCATTGTAAGCAATCACAATTACAGAATGTCCTATATACTTTAATGTTGGGACACGTTTTTTCCTTCCTGTAATCCTTCCGACATATTATAGTGTTCTAGCGAACGTAAGCTCGTATAATTGTATTTCATGGTAGTGTAGGAGTATGGCCATATAGTCCACCACGCTGGCCTAGTGCGGGTTGGCGGACTTACATACCATAGGTATTCTTATAAATCGCTATGGTATGCAGGTTTCCTCACGATGTTTTCCTTCACCGTTTTAGTGCGTGGTGATTGATTATCAATACACACATGACTCCGAAAAGTCAGAGGTGTGCCCTGGGATTCGAACCCGCGACCACCGTGAACATGTGGGCAGCCGCGTCCAGTCCGTTTACCAACAGGCCACCACGCACTAACAGGCCACCACGCACTATATGGCCTAACCACACCACCACTCTCAATCGTACTCTCGATTGTAGAGTAGGGCCGTGCCCTGCAGTGGGACGTTTATGGGCTGATACAGTTACAGTTACAGTAGGAGTATGGAATACATTGCGTAGCGAGATCACTTTCCGGCGAGCATGTAGCGCAAATGTATAATACCATATTCCTACACCACCATTAAATACAATTAGATAAGTTTATGTTACCATCAATACTCTAAGGACGACATTTTATTTACCGTCATTTGTAGCATTAACCAGTGAGCCAGTAAAGTCAACAAGTGTAAAATACATGGTGAAACATGAATGTGCAAGTTTCAACACAGCCTACCCCTTCTGGAAAAAGACGTAAGTTTATGTATGTATAAATAACTTCCTTTGTATATAGGTAGTATACTTTTGAATAGATTAAAAGTACAGGTGGTTAAACGTCTAATTTAATTACAGTTGATGAAAGCATAATTTCTAAACAAATTCTCGTCGAGAGCTAGTTAGAATTGAAATTTATTCAAAACACGTTCGGAAGAAAAAAAGAACGCTCTAAATGAGAACGTCGTGGTGCCACATTCAATTTCTATTCACTACGCAAATATACCGGTAAAAACAACTCAAATACAAAACAACTAGCTGTCACTCCACTCGAACTGATTCCAAATAGTGGATTTGATTTGTCGACACGCGATGCGACCAACTTTCATAGTTACAATATTTCTTTCGTTTCAATTTATCTAATCGACTATAAATTGATTTTTGAAACGTTCGCAGGGAAGCACGCATAGGACATTGTTTGAAGAAATAATATTTGTTTATTTTTGCGTGTTATGGTAGGCTAGCAAAAGACTGGAAGTAGGCTGCCAAGATCGTGGTCTCGAGTTCCAATACCAGTAGACATAGATCCGGAGTTCTGATTTTAATTTTCAATCTTATTATTTTTGTTTTTTTTTGTCAATTAATATAAAATGTATAGTATGTAAAGACCACCAGTCTGCACTAGGTCAGCAAGGTTCACCGTGGCCTAAACCCATCCAATCGAATTTTCGGTTGATTTTTTAGCGATTATGTGCCGATGCTGTGCATTATCATCATCTCAGCCACGGGAAGCCAACTTCTGAACATAGGCCTCCCCCAATGATCTCCAAATCGACCTGTTGGAAGCGGCTTGCATCCAGAGACTTCCTTCAACCTTAGCCAGGTCGTCCATCCACCTTGTAGATACTATACGGCTCAACTTAATTATTCCTATTCAGTTCAACTGTCCAATATCGATAAATATTCGGCCTGATCAAAACGCTCCAAATAAAATACTCCATACAGAACAGAAGGCTCACAGACCGCTGAACAGATTGGTAATACGTACAAATAGTGTCCAGCGAGCATTGGGAACGTGAGTCCGCCTAAATTAGCCTTCACATGCGTCGGGTGAATGAACTCCGATCAACTGAGCCCAGTGTCGAGATACAGAGCGGTTGTAATGACTGACGAGTGTCGGTGTTGTTTGAATGTTGTGATTTGTGATGGTGTCGATGTGATGCAACATCTGGGGTGATGTGACAGGTGAAAAGATTCTTGTATTTGGTAGGTTCTGGGGAATTTGTGTGATTCTTGTAGACATTGATTTAGAAAGCTAGAAAAAATGTTAAACATACTAAGTACTTCGACCAATTGTAACAAAATCATTGTCACTAGTTTCAAATATATTAACCGAAACTGACATAGTTTTGTTACGTAAACTGATAAACTTACAATTTCCTAATCATTATCGCCAAATAATAATCTAATTCGTAATGAAGGTAAAACTGATAGTATAAAGTCAAATAAATATTTTAATGGTAATCAACTTAAAAATATAAAATATTCTAAACAATACGTAACACAATCAACAAGCTGATCACGAATCCGAAGTGCTCACCGTCCGGCACCACGGAGGCTCTATCTAACCGTAAAACGGTTAACGTCCGTTAATTATTCATTTATCGTAGCCGTTATTTACGACGGTCCGTTTAACGGTTGGCCGCCTCTACGCCGCTACGGTGCTACGCGGCTACAACGTAGCCATTGGCTCCTATAATAAACTGAATTGAGATTAATATTTTTCTGCCTCGACTGCTCTTTGGATATTAAAAAATTACGGATGACCGGGGATATTTAAATATATCGTTGCACGTCAAAAAATTATTGATGGTATTAAATTTTTATTGGCGGCTTCGCGCAGAGTATTGAAAAAACTTGTTGGGTGTTGTAAAATTTTAACATTATTCAGAGAATGATGATGCAAAAAGAAGCGGGGTAATAAATTTGGTATTAATGCTTTTAAAATTTTTCACCGCAGCTTGCACTGTTTATAAGTTCTGCGGGACGGTCGCTTAATTAATTTCATGTATGAATATCGTATAGGTATACACAATATTAGGTACTAGAAATGCGAGAGATTTTATAAGGAATAAAACACTATTAACCATACTTAACTTAAACGTTTGGGCAGTTTGTTTTTGTTCTAAACAGTAAATAGAAATAATTTAAATAATACAACACAAAAATAATTTTAAAGTCCAGAACTGAACAAATCTCATTTTAACTGAGTGTATAACAGAATATATTATAACTTTTCTTAAGACACAAGTAGGCTTCTAAAGCTAGTATTTCAAGGCTCAATTCCATCAACTTACTTTGTCCATAACATTGACTTTGAAAATCTTAAATCCTATGCATTTGTAATCACATATTAACGTATAATGTATCATCAAAGCCCGTTTTAGCAATGAGGTCTAAAAAGGACAAAATCAAACGATCTTCTATGAACAAAACGCTGTCCGTGTAATGTGCAATGAAATAAAAACTCCACCAACCAACTATGACATATAAAAAATATATCTGCAAACAGCATCAAACGAGTAGTGAGTAACTGGCGCGCGGCACTTAATTTAGGCAATTGCCGGCGTTATCTGGCCGACCACAGCCGACTGAACGCGGCGCTGTGCGTTAAATTGTCTCTTACAAAACGTTCCGGCTCTATTATTATTCACTGATTATTGTGTACTTAGAAATACTAATAAATAATAAATACACCCAACTGTCACATACATCGTTCTGACCCAATATTAAGATCAATTAAGTCTTGTGTTACGGGTATCAGAAACTACGAGGGACTTTGCGGTGTCACAATCACCTAGACCCGACACAAATATTTGTGGGTCACACAAACATTTTGAATGAATAGACCGCTATTATTCGACAAAATCTTTGTTAGTTACTTATTACACTACCAAAAATCTTACTACTGATATTCTGCAATATAAAAATATGTAATATATTTTATACAAAACACGTTTAAAACATATCTAAATAAAAAAATACCATCGCAACATCCAAATAATCCACTCCTAACTGGGAGTAATTTTTCTCCCACTCTGTGAACTCCATTTGAGACTTTTCCTCCATTCCCTCGCGAAACAATCTAGGAACAGTGTCTAAACAAAATTAATAGGTCAAACGCGCGGCCGCAATAATTCAAGAGCTCGTGTTCCCTCTAAACGAATAATTGATGGCACAAATGGACGCTGTTCACCCCCCACTCTCCCCTCCACGCTGGCTGGCTTCACACGAAAGCTAAGCAAATTAATTACACCACGTAGCACGCTGGGAGGCGGCACGGATAAATACCGGGAGAGGCTTCTGGTTGCAGGCGAGACATTTTTTTTTGGTTTACGTAGTGTAGATAGAGGAGAGGGTATTAGGTAAATGTTGTTGCTGTTTATTGGTACTTTTAGATTGATATAGACTTGACGTTTGTCGTTTATTGAAGCGGTAAGAGTCTCAAAGATGTGTGGCAATCGCGGTAACTAGTATGTGGAGAAAAAATATTTAAGAGGGAGAGTTAAATAAAATATTGTGATTTTATCATTACAATTTTATCAATTCAATTGTGTCAATATTTGATTCGACACCCTCATAAAATTTCCACAGCAAAAACCCAAATCCCGAATTAGAACATAATTCTGAAATTTAACGTTCCCAACACGAATCTGACAAAAGGATCAACAAAACGACCGACGCCCCCGGTTGGACGGATCAAAGCATTGTTTTTAATGTAAACGCCCAAAGTCGATTCTGTACTAAAGTGCCGTTTTTTCTAATGAGTTTCTCCACCCTCAAACGGTATTAATCCGGCAGATATTCGAGGTCACATCAAAATTCCCGTCTCGTAAGTAATTTAGGTCCTATCTACGGGAAAAAAGGCCGAGTTTTTATTGGAAGCTTTTTTAATGATACGTATATTTGGAAGGCTCACTGAGTCGAATTACTGATAATTATATCTAAGGGCTGACCGACTAAGACTAATTGGATGTCTGATATTGGTACCTAAGGATCAATGATTTAGACTAATGATGGGCAATGAAAAAGGCCAACGTTGTCTGTGACAAATATCCGATAATTAATAAAAGCGTGTTTTATGATTGGTTATTCCATATTTGCTATTGACATTTTGATGTATCTGCGTTTATGGGCTGCAGACTGAGGAGATTGGCATATCCATCAATGTAATAACTTCATAAATAAACTACGATTTTGATTGCTTATGTATGATTAGTTTTTTTTTATTTTCAATGAATGGCGGGATAAGCATGCCGTTCGCCTGATGGTAAGCGATATGATCGGTCATAAAGGGTAGCAAAACCAAAAAAAACATCTTGAATTACAAAGTAATCTTTGGCATACTACTGTGCTTGCCATCCTGAGACATAAAATGTTAAGTCTCAATACGTCAAGTAGTTACTCTGGTTCCATATCCTTCTAACCGAAACACAACACTGCATTTACACTGCTTTTTGGCGGGAAAAATAAACATCGCATATATAGGTACCACCGTACCTATACAGGCTTCCTCTCACATGAGAGACCTACCACCATTATTATTATAAAATGTTAACAAATCTTCATAAGATTAATCTAGTTAATTATTAAAGATTGTTCCAAATTCGCGATAAAATCGTAAATTAAGTAGTTTTATTTCAAAGCGTAACATTGGGTAATTAAACTATTAAACTACAAAAACTTTTTTTAAATTGACAAATAATTTTATTCCCGTACCACAGAATAGAAGATATTTCATTTTGAGTTTACAAACTTCAGAAGTAATGTCCAAAGGTCGTACAGATCCTGAAATCACATTCCCAGAGATAAATTTTCAAAAAATAATTTTCTTTAGTTTTGACAACCTAACTTTTAATAGTAACAAATGTTTTTAATATACCCAATTGCCTTATTATTAATAATAATCATAAAATTATTTCTATAAGCGTGCTCAATATCCCCACTTAACGTAAATAAATGCCCACACTAATAAAATAAACACCCAACCCACAGAATTCATCATAAATCCTCCATAATGACGTAGATACATCGCTGTGCAAAAGCCAAACTTTGCAAATCGGATACACCAACGGGTGCATAAAAACATCGGCGCACAAAGCTCAGCGTGTGTTTTTAAACATCGCGCGTAATGTACGGCGCTCGCTAATTGACAGATTGAGTGAGTGGGCTCTCAGTGATACTGCGAATCGGCGAGATGTAATGAGCTCTCTCTCTCGTCTGTGCCGTTACGTTCTGTACCACCGATTGATATCTTTTTATTTTGATTCATCGCGGATAATGAGCTAAAGTGGTTTCCGAGATAGCTCTTGATTGTATGAATTGAATGGTAGAGTCAAGATTTATTGTGTCTCGAGGTGAAGCCAGTATGGTGGGGATAAAGTTAATTTCATGTGAGTGTGTGCACGTATTATGTTTCATTAGCTCGCCGTTTGTCCTTTATTACGTGACATAAACTGTAATGAATCGACTATTGCGTTCATTTGCATGTTATCTGTTGTAAGGCGAGGTGTACATCGTTCGTTATTGCAAATTTTATTGCTTAATTTTAATGAGTTATCAAATATACATATTCACTCACTCTTTAAAGGCACGGGCAGAAAATATATTGGTATTATTTTGATAGTTTTCTTTGAGAAAGTTTCACACACCGCGCTCTACCGAGTCCATTACTGCAGTAGTCCAAGGTAACGTTAAGCATTATCAAGCTGCTGATCTACCACTTTTTTATAATTATGGAGTCTCGAGTCGATCACCTGATGATAATCATCGTGCATGCACATAAAGACAGGCCGTCCACATATTTATTATTTTTTTATAATGCGTCCACACCGTCATCAGCGAATTGATTCGCTCAGATTATTCCTCAGAGCATCGGCATTACCGATAGGTAGATTCGTGTGATCCGTACGATGCGAATCAGTTGACGCACTTGTATGAGTTCCTATACAAATAATACTACGATCCGTTTAATGCCATGTGTCCGATACGTACGATGCGAATGCGTGGACGCCTGCCTTATGCCTCCTCTACACGCCAACAGATGTATCTGCAGACGTCGTCTTTGGATGTGTATTGCGGTAGTCAAGTAGAACGCACGGTTTAAATCAAAATATCATAATTAAAATATCATATTATGACAAACCGTGCGTTCCATTTGACTATCGCAACACCCATCCGAAGACATCTGCAGATGCAGCTATTAACGTGTAGAGGAGAGGTTAGATTAAAAGAGAACATGGCATGACATTATTCCGCGGAGAGTGAGCATATTTTTACTTAAAACCTACACAAAACAATTATTACATAAACGAACAATCAAAACTTATTCGAGAGAAAGCACCGCCGGCTTTAATCGCGAACAATGCGCTTTCAAATCGATACGCAGTGGCAAGCATCATGGTTTATTATTTTAATTCCGCATACTGTATGTAAATATTTGTTTCATGCGTTATTATGATTTAAGCCGATTTAAGCGATGTTAGCTTTGTACATGCGGTAATAGGATTTGGACTGTACAGTATTTTGGCAGTTTAATGAGTCTAAATTGATTAATGCTTACTGCAGTCAAACATCGCCATTAGTAAATTCGAATGTTATATTGAAATAAGTAATAATTATGCTATAACCTCGCTAATTATACTAACGATAGGCACATTTAGGATTAGGTTTACAAAACTAAATTATTATAGTCAAATATTTTGTGTCCATTAAATCATCAAAATTAAATGTGCAATCAAAATTGCTGTTCTATACGAATGAGAAATCCAACAATCATGTAACCAAAATAAAAAAAAAAAATATAAAAAAAAATCGCTGCCGACCCTTTTTTATACCGTCCGTGTAATCATAACCAATACTTACTTACTTAACTTAGTTGCGCCAAAGAATTTTCAATTTCTGCACAAAACCTTTTTTACGAAAATTGTCTATTTCGCGTCACTTCGTCAGTGGCACTGAAATTCCATGTGCGGGTTTATTTTCAATTTCCACAACAATGGTATGTTTTTCTCTCAAACTACCTACTTAAATATAATGCCCGCGATACAGCCACGCCGGTGTTCTTGTTGCGTGTCCGATGGGTCCATGCTGAAAGAGGTGGCGGGCAGATGGGACCGCGCGATAAGAGCCCGCGGACAATGGACCCACCCGTATAATTTCGGCCTAATCTATTTTAACTGCCCGATAAGAATGTGTTATTGTTGCATTATGAGTGTACTGTGAATTATTTTCACGTTTATGGTAGTTGGGTAAGTCATAAGAAAAAACAAGCTTTCGAATTTATAATATGATTATTTTGCTAAAGTGCATTATTGTAACATTATAACGTAGCTAACTACATTTAAATAAATATTAAATGTTAGAGAGAAAAGCAATCGTTATTTCCATTATTACAGAGCATTATATGAATATAAGTACTTGAAATAATAAAAAAAACATATTTTTAACAAAAGAAATATTAGGTAAGTAAAATACCGAATATGAAACTTAATAAACACATTTTCTTTAGACGGCTACTACAATTCACAAAACAAAATAAACAATATTATTTAACATTATTTAAAAACAAGTGCGAAAGAATACGAAATTTTGACAATAAATATCTTGCCACTCGTAGCTTGTACCACACACTTCAAACCCCGCTAGGAATTGTTTTATTTAGAAATATTGTTCAGGGACACATGTGATACTCCGATAGACATTATTCGCAGAGGTAGAGCATAGGTATTGAGTCAGAGGCGCGGTAGAGACGATTTAAATACCCCTCGCACTCTACCTGTTTTTTATTGGTTACTCGGGCGTTAGACGGGATTTATCACGTGCCTTTCCATTAATTCTTAGTGGTTTAAGGATATATTATATTTTTTTGCGGGGTTTTACGGCTGAATGGGCTTTTGTGGTGAAGTATTTGGCACTGTCAGTTTGAATGTAGTGTACACTCGTTTTTATTTCTTTAAGTAACTATTGAATAATGTAATTGTTCTTATCTTTTTGTTTTTAATAATGATTGCATTTATATGTCATATTGTTTGCTAGTTGTACTTTAGTTGTTTTTGGTGAAATCTATTAATAAATAAGCATGATAAGATTATCTTTTTGAATGCATTTTCATAACTGTTAGTTAATAAATACACTTCTTAGTTACGTGCAAAAGATTATAGCACACAGTATCTTCATTCATTTTAATGTTAATTTCAATATTGTGAAGATATTAAAGATAAAAAAATTTGTTAAATATTCTGTATTTGTATCTCTTTTATGATCGAGAGTACATTGAGAGGGTATATTGAAGTATTCGTCAATCTTATAATTGGAAGTTATCGATGTACTAGAAAACATATTTCTCCAGTGACGAAATGCTAAGCAAGATTGCAAGAAGTAAATTATATGTGTTATTATTTCTTCTAAGACAAATCGCTACGATAGCTGGTAGCTCTACGAAATAATTGACTACTAGATGCTACAGTGCTACGAAAAACGCTACGAATAATTATAGAACTTCACTAAAAATTCCACGCATAAACTGCGAATTTTAATAAAATGTTTTATACAAAATTAAGTAAACACATAAATCCCATACTCAGTTAATACTCTACGCAAATAATGTAAAGCCAAAGCTTTTTAAAGGAGCTCATAAAAGCTCTGCTACGGCGGATAAAGTATGCACACACATAAATACTGGGTGGAAGCTTCTTGTTATGATAGTTTATTATCTAAAGAGGATAGAAATTTAATCCCAGAGCTACTCATTAAAGGTAAGATCTCGTGTGTTGGCAACAGTATATTCTACTGGGAATCCTTACAAGGTATTCCGCATCCTCACTTATTAGGTTGCTAGCACAGTGAGGAAAAATGCAGCAGATTAAGGAAAATATATACTGGTGTTCTTTCTTTCTGTACGGTATTAATGTGGGTGATGCCAAGGTATTTCTTGTTTTTATATTTTATTCGTTTTTCTATTTTTAAGTATAATTTATAAAAAAAATTAATTAATTTTCATTTGCATTCCCGACACTACATAAATATCAGTAGTCATTTGAATAATAATCGCGACCGATTCTTTATGATAATAAAACTTTAGCTTTTTTGTTTCCACAAAAATCCCTATAATTTTTTCTATTATATCTAGTCTTTTCCCATTAAAATTACTAATGGCTACGTAAAAAATTCCACACAACAAAAACCCAAATCAGTTCCATGTAACTTTACCACACGAAATCTCATTGCGTCTACAACTCAAACCCGCCAGCCGAGTTAATGATGTAAGAAATATGAGAAAACCTTACCTGACAATGCGCTGTAATATCTACACGAACTACACACAGACACACCGCGCGTACAGTATATTTGTATACCTGTAGAGTCACGTAGCATGTCTACTCTACTAACTTTGTACGACTCTATATGTGTTAGTATTGAACATTTTGAATGAAATAAAAATATGTCAATGGTAATCTATTTTTTTTACTTCAATACCTTTTTTTTTATTTATTTATCATTATTACAAAATATGAAGTAAAATAATTCAGTAGGTATTTCAGCATTTATAAACCACAAAGGTTTGTCACAATGCTAACTATCTACAAGTCGACGCAAGGCATTTGTACAAGTGCCTGTCAGGTTTACAATCCGAGTACGTAGGTGACAAGAGCTGGGTAAGTGGGCACAAATGGAAGACACATTAAGTACCAGTTGGTGTTATTTGGCGAATAAAGTATAGTTTTAATTTAGATTTAATGTTTTTTTCTGGCAGCCTCCGTGGCGCAGTTGGTTAGACGCCGCCTGTGAAACGAGAGGCCGCGGGTTCGATCCCCGCACCGAGAGAAATGTTTGTGCGGCCCACAAATATTTCTTCCGGGTCTGGGTGTTTGTGAGACCAAATAGTCTCTCGTAGTTTCTGATACCCACGACACAAGACTCGATCTTAGTGTGGGGTCAGGACTATGTATGTGACTGTTGGGTGTTATTTATTTATTATTTATTATTTTTCTTTCTTTTTTCTGACCTAACCTAATTATGTAATGAGAAACAGGTATACAATATTTGGAATAATCACTCTTTAAAATGTTATGATGAAATTTACAAAGTGAATTTTGATAAGAAAGTTATTTTTAAGTGTCGTTATTTATAAACATGAACTATGTTTGCCAAATCTCAGCAGCGACTTGTCTTCGTAATTCTTTTGTACACAAATCCTGTTCACGATTTTTGACTATTTCATTTCAGTCATACACATATTAACTCATTTATGGATTTTAATATAAATATCTGCTATAAAGCCAATACCTACAAACCGACCGGGTTACATCCAGTTTCCATTCAGCACTTTTGAAGCTTCGCGCCGCAGGTATCGGCCTTTGACGGTGTCGACTGCCGACAGCCAAAGCCCCATCAGTTCTGTATTAATCAATGGACAGACGGACGCGCTGTTTTGATCTGGTAATTTTCGATATTTGGTATAATAATTTTAACTTCAATCTGGTTATACATATATATTTTGTTGAAATTATGTGTAAGCCTGTGTGTTACAGAAAGAACTATATTTTAATTTCACGGTGTGTGTAAAATACTATACAGTTTATAAATTTAATATTATATATGATATTATATAAAGGGGAGACCTTTGCCCAGCGGTGGGACACATTATGGGCTCTTAAAAATAATGATGTATAATTTAGAGAAATATACAATCGGGGTTTAATCTAAGAAAAACTAGTACAAATAAATAACCGAACTTGCATTCGTAACGCGAACAGAGCTTGCGAGCAATACTGTTACTTCATGCGGTTTTTGGAAACCAATTACACGTAATATATTTTTTTACAATTAAATTCACAACCACATTTAGACACTTGTTAAGTTATAAAAATGGCGGAGTAACAGCAAGCGTTAAATCAGGTAATTCGGTGCCCCAAAGCCAACCCTTATAAGGCCCACAGTAAAGTGTGTGAACGAATTACAGTAATTAGGTCTGCGGCACCCGTGGGAGTAATTTGTTGGTTTCAGACCCTTGTGAAATGTTACGCCGGTGGGTCCCGGCGGGCCCCGGGGGGTCGTGGGTCGACGGACGCGTGACCGAAGCCCGCAATCCGGCCCTTAATTGCCGGGGAATATTTTTGTTGGATTTTATTTTGTGGTTGCTTTGAGATTAGCGTTTCGTGCAGGAAGTGGAAGTTTTAATAACATGTTAATTATAATTAATCCATCGATATTCACACACAAATTAACATAACTACCATAGGGCCTAACCCACTCAATAATACTTGCGATTGTAAAGGAGCACTGTACATGAGTAGATACAGACATACAGACAGATCTAAGATATTAATATTGTGTCGCGGATGTTAAAAACAATGAGAGACTTTTCGGTCTCGTAACTTCTAGAAAGTCGACAACAACAAATTAATTTTGACAACACATATACTTCATTAGCCTATTTATACAACAAAAAAACTGTCTCAACGTTCGTAAGACAAACGTGGTATGCTACGTTGTAGACGATAAAAATACTTTAAAACGTTGTGAAAGAAAATCACTTAAAAATGCAATTAGCCACATTACGCCACACCGTAATAAACCGGTCAAAACACAAAACGGTCAACTTTTAATGCGCGATTATCCGGATCATATTAATGTACGTTATCTAGATGGTGTTTACAGCGATCATAAAACCAAATTAGCCATAACTCGACGCTGTTTGCGGGCCGCGCGCACCGGCCGCGCCTGCACGCCGCGCAGTGGAATTTACAATTTAAATGAATGACAGACGTTCAACATTAATTTTCGATTTTGTAATGTTATTTTAATAAACACGATTCTATATCTGAAGCGGTAGGTAGGAGTGCTATTAGTATGGAATTTAGTACAAACTGGGAATCGAACCTGTGACCGCAATATTGACAGTTCCAACATGCTGACAAACAAAACAGACAATTTATTGTTTTGAAGCTTTAAAAATCGCCTATTTATTGTATTTATTTTATCCAGGTTTGACCAATATAAATAACACACGAAAAAACATTGAAAAATGGTTCCTATATTTATGCCATCAATAATTATTAATAAATAATTAATTATGCCAACCCGCACTAGGCCAGCGTGGTGGACTATATGGCCTAACCACTCTCAATCGTACTTACGATTGTAGAGTAGGCCCGTGCCCTGCAGTGGGACGTATATGGGCTGATACAGAATTATGATTAATGGAAGATGCACTGATGACTGAATACAATGGGAGAACGAGCCTTCTATCCAAAGGTTTGCTGTTGGTGATCTAGCTTATAATATAACAGTTAACGTGATAATTATTATAAAATAATTAGGTTTGAATAATATATTGAATAAAATACAAAATGAAATAAAATATTAAATGAAGTAATCAGTGATTATGTAGTTTTGTATTTGATTTATATTTCCAATCGATATTTCCTCGACCGAAATAATTCTTAAAATCACAGATTTCCGATATTGCTATTATGTCGTTTTTTAACTTCGTAAGGCACATACGCAGTTTTATTAAGATAATAAAGAAATTTATTATTATAATAATTTGAATAAAGAGATAAGTTTAATTCTACAGCTTAATAATTCGAAGTGATAGTTTCATACTTATCGGTGGTTAGACGTGACTTTTTAAAGTGTTTGTAACATCCACCTGAAACAAAAGGAAAAAGTGTATTAGATTAATTAGAAAATTATTCGTAGCTTTGCTTGGCTTGTGTTCTATCTCTGTTCAGCCACAGTCACACTGCCTTCCTTCTTCATCGACCTTAAGAAGTTTAATTTTATTTTACATTTTTTATCTCGTAGAAAAATTGTAATCACCTTAATTTGATAGACAATATGACCTCTTCTCGAACGTACTCTCGATTGTAAAGTAGCCACGTGTCCGGAAGTAGGATGTATATGGGATGATACAGTACAATGCCCATACAAATCAGACAACTCAAATCAACATTATTACAAACAAAAATAATCCACCAAGACAGCCTTCCCAACAACAATCGCACGAATTCAAAACCACTACAAATCATCGCAACGTCTGTTTTGCCGGCATTAAGTCAGCGAGGCGGCGATTAATGAATAAATAATGAATAATTAATGGCAAGTCTACGCCGAATGTCGGATGGCGGCGTTTAATTTTCGTTTGATTGTTGGCCCAGTACTGAGTGGTGCGTAAACAGTGCGAACGGCGCCATGGCATAATTGAAACGTGATTAGTTCGTGTTTTTATGTATATGGATGGATGTTGTGCTTATGCTAATTTCAAGGGCAGTTTGCGATTGACTGTATAAAAAATAATATTTATACTTCTCTTGTACATACAAGGCGCCGGGCGAGGACGGAATAACTTCAGAGCTTCTGAAAGCGGGCGGAACGCCGGTACTGAAAGTCCTTCAGAGGCTCTTCAATTCCGTTCTCCTCGAGGGCTCAACGCCAGAGGCATGGAGCAGGAGCGTGGTGGTACTGTTCTTCAAAAAAGGTGATAACACTTTGCTGAAGAATTACAGGCCCATCTCGCTCCTGAGCCATGTCTATAAGTTGTATTCGAGGGTCATCACAAATCGTCTCGAACGCAGGTTTGATGACTTCCAGCCTCCCGAACAAGCCGGTTTCCGAAAAGGCTTTAGTACCATAGACCACATCCATACGCTTCGACAAGTTATACAAAAAACCGAGGAATATAACTTGCCGCTTTGTTTAGCGTTTGTGGACTATGAGAAAGCCTTTGATTCGATCGAGACTTGGGCTGTGCTACAGTCTCTCCAGCGGTGCCATATCGACTATCGGTACATCGAAGTGTTGAAGTGTATATACAACAACGCCACCATGTCGGTCCGAGTACAAGATCAGAGTACGAAGGCTATTCCACTACAGAGAGGCGTGAGACAGGGAGATGTCATATCTCCGAAACTGTTCACTGCCGCGCTGGAAAATGCCTTCAAGCTCTTGCAATGGAAAGGATTCGGCATCAACATCAACGGCGAGTATATCACTCATTAGCACTATGCTCGAAGACCTCAATCGAGTCTCCCAACAGGTGGGTCTTAAAATGAACATGGACAAAACGAAGATCATGTCGAATGTCCATGTTGTGCCCACCCCCATCGGTGTTGGGGGCTCGACTCTTGAAGTTGTAGACGAATATGTCTATTTAGGACAAGTGGTCCGGTTAGGCAGGTCCAACTTCGAGAGAGAGGTCAATCGTCGAATCCAACTCGGTTGGGCAGCGTTCGGGAAACTACGCGACGTCTTCTCGTCCAAAATACCTCAGTGCCTTAAATCGAAAGTCTTCGATAGTTGTGTGTTGCCAGTGATGACTTACGGCACCGAGACGTGGCCTCTCACTATGGGCCTTATTAGGAAGCTCAAAGTCACTCAACGAGCTATGGAGAGGGCTATGCTCGGGATTTCCCTACGAGATCGAATCAGAAATGAGGAGATCCGTAGGAGAACTAAAATAACCGACATAGCCCACCGGATTAGCAAGTTGAAGTGGCAATGGGCAGGGCACATAGTGCGGAGATCTGATGACCGATGGGGTCGGAAAGTGCTCGAATGGAGGCCACGTAGCGGAAAGCGCAGCGTAGGACGTCCACCCACAAGATGGTCCGACGACCTGGTAAAGGTCGCGGGACGTCGCTGGATGCAGGCTGCCTCCAACAGGTCTCTGTGGAAATCATTGGGGGAGGCCTATGTTCAGCAGTGGACTTCCTTTGGCTGATGGATGGATGGATGGATGTACATTCATACATAAACTCACGCCTTTTTCCCAGCAGGGGTAAGCAGAGGTGCCAGGGAACCCACATTACGCCTTGTATGTTCCGTCCCACGATGCGATAGGTGGCGAGCCTATCGTCATATCGGGCACTAATTCCGGACTCTGGGCTGATAATGATTAAAAAATCCAATATATCATTTTCCCGACCCGGGATTCGAACCCGAGACCTCAGCTTTGTAACCGTACCCTAGTACAACTACGCCACCGAGGCAGGCTTCTCTTGTATGCTGAATTAAATACCGATTATCTCTTTACTCCCATTTGGCGCACAGATTTTGTTCTCTATTTTCAATATACTTGTTTTATCCCTATAAAATAAAACATAAACCAACTCTGCAAGGCTACGTTCAAGGCTCTATGGAGTTTAGCCCGTCTC
This sequence comes from Hyles vespertilio, assembly GCA_009982885.2. Taxonomy (NCBI): domain Eukaryota; kingdom Metazoa; phylum Arthropoda; class Insecta; order Lepidoptera; family Sphingidae; genus Hyles; species Hyles vespertilio. Next base: position 4,815,636 of record CM042815.1, read on the forward strand.
TTTTATACACATTTCTTTACGAAACAAACTTGCAAGGTATTTCGATTTTTCTGATGAGAAGTATATATTATTGCTCGAAAGTATAGTTTTGAAGTAGGATATCGGCAAATAATACACGGTTGTCTAATTGCGTGTGATAATCTCCTATCCATGAACTAGAAAGAAAAAGCAAAGAAAACCCGATTTAATTGTCACAACAATAGAAACACACTCATACAACATACATAAACATACCAAAACAACTAAAAGATAAAAAAATATGACTGCACTGAGTATAATGTAATACTTTATGATCTTGTTACAACACATTTCATACTAACATTGCTAAAAACGGTAGAAATTCCCATATCTAGCACCATTTCCGCTTTCACTAAGTATCAATTGTGACGACAATAATAAACCAATCCATATCAGTCCATTAAGGTATCGGGGCATTGTAACTGCTCAACTCCGCGGGGACGCGCGATCGATTCCCGATCGAAATAACAATATAATTCAACTGGCTGGCCGACGCCCCACCTGTTCACCCCGCGACGCCCCCTCACGCCCCCCGACGCCCCCTCCCATCTACACATTCCCGTAGGAGCGCACAAGGAGGTAAAAATACCGCAACGGTAATAATTCACCATTGGGAGCATGTAAGGGGTGACCACAGAACTATAAGGGGCCATGGATTTAAAATTATTACTATTACCCTATTAGTCTTGTACGAGAATGTTGTAATGTATGCCGTATTGCACAAGTAGGATATCTAGTATAAACCTTAGCGTCGTACTAGCATTTTAGTAGGAAATAGAATGATTATGCTATGGCGGACCATCATTTACGTTATTCAAGGTTTCTTCGAGGAAAATGAATGGTCAAGAAAAACAATGTGAGTAAACAAGCATGTAAAGAAAATCTTTACAAGAATTATTATGACAGGTGAAGTCCACTGACCCGCATGAGACCAGCGTGATGGGCCATGACCGAGCCTTCTCTTTTTTTTTTTATATTTTTCTGTATATTATAGTTTGCTTGTAATCTGCTGTAACAGTTATGTGGATTCCACCTACCATCAGGTATAGCAGTAGTTACTATTGTCTTAAAAAAAACATATAAAATAAAATCACGATGAAAAAAAAACACATAACCACGTACGAAAAGCCACATCAAATAAAAAAAACACCATACATCATAACACGCAACAGAAAGCCGCCATTTATTAGTAGCATGGACGCGAAAAAGGCCTCAAGAGTCACTAAATTCCTCTCAAGCCGCGTTATGGAAGCGCTCAACCCTTTTTGATTAACGCCCCGTGTGCACCATCTACGAGAGAGGGGTGGATTTTTCTAACTCAGTTAGGGTTACCATTATTCAGTTACCTACATAAATATATATTACGACGTATTCTCTACGTATTCCGTACAAATGTATTGGTCAATTTGGTAAAAGTTGAAACTAAATCGCTACAGCGTGGAACAAATAATTAGTCTTCTAACCAAACAATATAACCATGCAGCGTTAGATCGCTTTCAGGATATAGTTTCCTCGCGATCAAAACGTCGAAAGCGCTGTGAATTTCTTAGCGCTTACGCGTTTCTGACTGATTCGTGTGGGGTGCATGCACCGCACCTAGGTGGGACACATCTTTCACAAAGAACGTCTTATCTAGTGTAACATTGATATCGATTGGTTTATATATATACATACATATATATATTTAATAGGTTTTACTAGAATCTGGCAGGTCGTTATTAGGATGGTGGTCACGCTGGCTTATACAGAACTGTAACCTTACTCAGATTTTTTTAAAGACCTGTATGATACGGTACTGCGCTTGTCACCTCGAGATGCCCAATACTCTTTTGCACTTCCCATCCATTTTTCTTTCCGCTGCCCTCTCAATTTGATGGGCCCGCCACACTTTCATAATTCAAGCGTTGTGGACATTCATGGGCGGCAGCGTTCACTACTATTAGGTGACCTGTTTGCTCGTTTGACGGACCTAAGCAATAAAAAAATGTATATATGTATTATTAAGTTTGAAGTCTCTTAATGCCACACTCAGATACATTTAATGTCAATTAAATCATTATATAGTGCAGATTTTAGGAAGAGAATCTATACTAAGGAACAATTATTTATTTGACATCAAATGTGTCATAGTGCGGCTGTTAATCACTGGGTACAATGTTATTCAGACTGTGACAACAGTGCTTGGCGGTTTTCTGATTCAGTATGAGTAGAAAAAGACGAAGTGGTGGCTTCTCAGAAATTTTATTTGTAGCCATAGCCTAACGTGATGTATATGGTTTCCTAAATAAAAATATTTCTGCACCCAATAAGGAGCCAAAATATTAATTCTGTTCGGTTCTGACCGATAGCAGTAAAACGAAAATTCAACATAAAATAAACATTGACATTAAATTATTATCCGCATACACATTACGTGCCTAAAATATTTATTCGTTAAATATTAAACTCGTAATGCAGTATTAATCAAATATTGGAAATATTCCTTATTCAACAACCCAACCCAGATGACTCCAGTCAACGTCAATTATAATATGCACAAGGCAATGTGTAACATAAGCTGATTACACTAAAAGCAGCCTTAAACCCAAACTTTTCCATACATCATATGGGTCTTTGTTGCTTGCGCCATCGACGTGCACCGGTGCGAAATGTTACCTACGCCTGTGAAGGACAAGTTTGTCCATTATAGTCAAGTCTACGACGAAACTAGACAACACTCTAGCGAAATAGCGTGCTGTAAGCGATGTCTATCTTATAAAGGGTGAAGGTACATAATATATTATATTAATATAGCATTACTAAATAAGTAAGCCGGGCTTTTTTTACAAAAGGTGACCATAGATTTTCATAAAGGATTATTTATAGATGATATACCCAGTCATGTTCTTATTTATAACTCACAGTGTACTAGCGTGGTGGACTATATGGCGTACCTCGCCTCAACCAGACTTTTGATTGTACAGAGGTCCATGGCCTGCAGTGGGACGTATATGGGCTGATATAGATACATGCAGATTTCGAGTATCGTAATGTCAATGCCAGCATTTAAAAAGTGAAGTAATAATAATAATAAAACTTTTTATTTCAAAAAAGAAAGACATACAAAACACTAAAACTAAAGTACAAGCAGTAGGAATACAAAATAAAATAGAGTTAAAGCGCAAGTGTTAGATTGAACTCTGGTGCCCAAATAAAGATTTAACTTGTGTTATGGGCACCAGGGGTTCATATCGTACATATAGTCACTGAAGTACATAAAGTGACGTATTTTTTAAAAACATCTTTCTTTAATTTGTTTTTTGCTACGCATATTTATGCAGCCGGAAGAAGGTAAATTAGCGATAAGCGAGTAGTCGTGGTGAATCGCATAATTCCACTACCACCCCACAATCAGACCACTCACGTCAGCAATATCAGTTCAACAACAAACCATGCTCAACCGTCATTTCATTAAAAGCCGTGCACAAAACAATTTTTTGCACCGCATTAATGTAAATGAACCAGCAGAATAAAACTAGAATTTCCAAGCCACAAACCCGAGTCAAGCAAGCCCGTTCAGATAGCCCAGCTTACTTAGGCTTTATATGATTTTTATATCGCGCCGCAAGCCCGCAAGTGAAAAATATCCAAACGTGACGTTTTATTACGTCGAAAAAACTCCCGCCGAATCCGTCGGAAAGCGTCCGATATGGTAATCCTATTATTTCACGCGAGAATACGTAACTGTGGAGTAATATATGCACTCAAACCGTCGGTGTGGAGCGTGTTACTACTTATGTTTTATGCTGCCACATAAAAACATATACGAGTTTTGATGAAATAAAAGACGGTGGTATGAGCAAGAGAAGTTTTTTTTTGGTGTGCTTGCGAGAGTCTTATGGGTTGTAAAATCTTCAGATGAACGAAGGTGTTCGCGGTGAAGCGAGGGTTAAGTTATTGTGGCGGTCGAAAATTATTGGCGAGTACCTTTAAAGAGTTATTATGACCAAACGTTAAGATATTTTGTATAACAGGTGGCAGATCGGTACTTATAACAAAATTGAAACTCCTATAATTTGTATTGTCGCTCTAATCTATTGAGTTCATGCTCCATTATTTAAGATAGGCAAAGCATTTTTCTATTATGTGATTTGAGTCACAGAAAGTATATTATTACTGAGCATAAATTTCCGCCAAAAATTAGTGTACAACAAGCTGAACACGGCTTAAGCTAGCATAGCCAATAAACACAAACAAAGTTGGCTATATCTTTATTCTTTGCCAAAAAAATATATGTAATTTAAAGAACAAAAACTAAAAGCAACTTTTAAACTTTACTTTTAATATTCCAAGTAAGATCCAAGCATATTTCAAGCCAGTTATAAAACTAACCAGCCTGCACTTTTATTATTAACCCGTCCATAAAAATTATTCCAATTAACAGTAAAGCGAGCGTGCGGGTATATTGTACCCCACATTAACCCGTGCGATACACTTTTATCCGGAGAATATGGCGCGGTCCGGCGCGGCGCGGCGATATCATTGCATATACGCGCCAAATACTCATAAGGATGTTATATATTATATTACGTATGCACGGGTTAGGAAGATAATTAGTTAAGTGGTACGTGGCAATTTTTGTAAAGTTTATTACAACTTACAACCTTTTCCTGCCTTTTTCTTATTATCGTTTTCTTTAAGTTTATTATGCGTGCTATTACTTTGTATGTTGTCTTTATCCTTGGGACATAAAAACCATGATATACAAAAGAGTGCTAGTAAATAAATGTTCGAATAAAATGTGTCGCATCTGCGTCTTTTAGCAGATAATATACTATATTAGTTTTTAAATGTGAGCTCTTGAGTTATTTTTAATCAAAAGACATGCTCTTCATTGTATTGAAAGTGTTATATATTCTTATGCAAAATTTTCTTATAAAAACAAGTGTATGAGCTAAATTTTGTAGTGGGGGCATAATTTAGAACTCAATATTATATTCCCCGGCATTCTACACGAGCAGCACGATCAAAATATAAAGCCAAGATCCAAATAATTTAATAAAAATAAGATATCGAAAATCACCGGGGAGCTGTTATCAAAAATTCCACCCGCGTCTCCCCTTTAAAATTTCAATGTTATGGCAGATATTTTCATAACAAAATCCTTGAGATTTTCTTGCGAATCGATACTATCCACTTCTTTTTCACATCACGGTCTTCATTCACCAAAGCTAAAGTCTTAGTTGCGTTGTAAAATAACTTTTACTCGGTAAGGGCGCAAAGTACCCGCTTGTGACATAATTTCGCGAGAGTTAGCAAACTTTTCCGGAGGGGAGATGGGGGCCATTCGCCTTTTATGAACAGCAAACGCCCGGCAATCGATAGATCATAATAAATTTTGCGAGGTATTTCTATCGCCCGTTGGTCGACGGGTAATTCACCGGCGAAAACTGTTGATGAGGTTGGGCTAATTCACTTGGAGTTTTATGTATGTGTAAAGTTTTGGATGTGATAACCACGTTGGGTAAATAACTACCAATTTATTCTCAATGGCATAAATTGATTTCTTAGGTTATTGAGTTTCTTTGAAATTCAACAAAGTGAAAAGTCATTAACATTAAATGTTCTTAACGTCAAAAACAAATATTCGTGAGTGCTATAAATGGAACCTGCGGTTTTTCATTTCAGTCAACATTTTTTACAAGTCCACCAAAAGAATATTAAACAATTTGGCTGTTTCTATCCTTAATATCTTTACAGACAAAATCTAAGCGGAATAAATACACCTCTGAAGCGAGGGCGCGCGACGTCCACCTAGCTACAAACTCCTCTCGACATCTCCTTTGTTAAACGCATCGACTTCAATCCGACGAAGCAGCGCCGCGGACTTATTTGAAATTATTAAATTCCCCCGCCGTGCCATTCCTTTATTATTATTTATTGGCACAAGTTGCCCCGGGCGGCTTGCGCCGAGCGGCTTACCCGCGAAGCCCGGCTTGCACAGCGCGCAACCAAGCCAGTGTGTTATTTTATGAAAATTTTTGCAAAGCATCATCGAAATACTGGGAATATTTTAATGGCGCAAACTTGTGCATGTTTGTGTTACGTCGAATAATTTGAATGTTGCGATATTTAAGCGGGAATTTCGTGCGTAATTATTAAGCGGCACGGCCGTCGATGGCGATCGTTGTTATGATTCGCTTCTAAGTGTTTTATTATTATTGTTGTGAAGTTGGTGGGTATGAAGACTGATGTCGTGAGCTATCGACTACGATATTAAGTTCTAACAATTTTGTGTGAGATTTTTTTATTGATTCCAAAACCGAATAGCGTGGGTATTTATTAGGATCCGTTGTAGTGATCAATCCATGGTATGAAACTCAAATCCCATTATTGAATGTAAGAACAGGCAAACGGGCTAGTTGCAACTCTGTATGCCATTTAGTCTGCCGACAAGGTGGGTACTAAATGATGCAAGGAGTAGTTTGATGCAGGCCGGTTTCAACAAGTCACTTTGATACCCTTGGAGGCGCCTTGTGTTGAGCAGCGAATTCGCTTTAGATGAAGATAGTTATTACATAATTTAGAGGACTCAGTTACGGGAGCATATATTTTGACATACAGTACGGTTAGACAGAACCATTCAGTAAAACGACGAAGAATACAAAACTTAATGAGATCCAGCACACTATAGACATTTAAAAAAAATTCTTAATTTTTCATTCACCAATTTGCACTAGGCCAATGAAACAGATTATAGCTTGACGACCAAAGCATTACTCCACTCAATCGTATTCTCGTTTGTTGAGGAGACCCGTGCTCTGCAGTGAAACATATATGACAGGAGTATCATTTATTTTATTCATTCACTCATTAAATCATCATCCACATTTTTGATTACCTTAATACGACACTAAAGACCCCCTCTTTTCCTACTACCCTCTTTCTCCTTCCCTTATATCCATCCAAAGGTTCTCTGACAGGGATCTCTATTTATTTCTTTATTGATTTAATTTATCTCTTTGTGTTGTTATAATATACTACTAATCAAAAATAGAAACATGTAATGATTAACAGAAAAATGTTTATATTTAGGAATGTACATCAAATGTCGTTCAATAGTGAATAATATTACGTTGGAGAGTCCTATTTGTTGGTGTTTCAAATTCAAATTATTCACATTTTTTTGATAATCCTTATAAATCGTAAACTAGCAAGGTGTTTCGATTTTTCTGATGATGAGTGTATATTACTTTACAATAAAGATTAATACATAAATAAAATAAATAAAGCATCAGCGGCGAAAAACTACACGTGACAATTCATTTTATTCTTACGCACCGCCGCTGTTTAAAACTCCGACCGCGTGCGATGCGAGGTTCGAGCCACGTCAAATTTCCCCCGAGCCGTCCTCACTCTGTGTAGTGGTCGCTTCAACTGACAACTTTCAACTCGTCAATGATTGATAGTGTTGAGACATGTATGTTGTTGGATTTACTGCGACTTCAAAGTATTGGAAATGGATTGAGAAATAAGGATATTTTATTTATAGTATATAGCTCAAATCGACGGAATTACGCTGATTTTCTCTTATAATTCTATAATATAGCATTTGTGTTTTGTAATAACAAGTGTTTTACATACACTTGTGGGGTCCCTATTGAGGCGAATAAAAATATGCCATTACCAGCAAATGAAAATAAAACAACCTTTGCGTATTTGTGCATTATTTTGCATATATTCACGTAAACTTCTTGGTGTGAGAACGGAACCTGAATATATAATATGTTCTTGTCAATTCAAATGATGATTAAGAAAAAAAGAAAAGACGGTACCCTACTTAGGTAAAGAAATATTGCTGCCAAAACAAAAGCTATAAATATTTCAAAAGCAAGCAAAATTAAGAGCGACGCCCGTGTCGGAACAAACAGAGAACAACTGTCACGAAACTCGACACCTGCTCCTTTCCCTTGTAAAAACGACATAAAAAATCTAAAAACATATATATACGCACGTCGAAGGACATTAGCCAAACAAAAGACGACCGAGGGGGTCATAACAGGGGGTGCATTTTCCTTTGTCACGCCCGAGTACGCTAAATCCTACGGTGACATTGTATTATTTATAGGTTTCGGATCTGAAATCGTCCGCCTTACCTTTACCGTCGTATAAACATTGGCGGTGAGGCATGTGCCTCGTCGAGAATTACCGTGACATTAATACGCAAATGCGAAACGGTAAAGCTGTATGATATATTGAAATCTAAGAAACCATTCTGTATGAGATATTTAATTGAATAAGCTATTAGCTGGATTTTGCTTTCACATAAAATCAGCATGAGTGTAAAACGTGCAATTGATCGTGTTATTTTTATATAAACTACGTAATATGCGTAACATTTTCTTTCATTTACATAGCATAACACTAGTAAGACTAGTGCAAAATTAGAAAAATGGGAGTTATGTGCTTGAGCAGTACAAGCTCAAGCACATAACTCCCATTTTTCTAATTCTATTATAAGACCATTGTCTTTTATTCCTACCCTAGCGATGGCGATTATTAATTCAAAAACAATTTCACAAATCCAGCTCTTTAAAAGACTCGGACAGTACGAAAACTCACTTCAGCAAGATGTCGTATATCCTCAGGAGCGAAACACTTCATGCTCTGTGCAGGTCAACCTTCCGTATGAAAAACGAAGCGACGACTGCTGACAAATGGCGGTGCAGACGTCAGTGAACTCTCAGGGAAGGATAAGTCCCAAATGATATTTTATTTACCATAACGAGTCACGTTAGATAAATAAATATACTTATTTAATGGTTCCAAAAGGGACGTTGGTTGAAATCGAGTTGCATAGAAGATTTGCTATTTACACTATATACTACGTATAAATAAAAAATAATATTTTATAATCCAACAGTCTTGGACAATATCAACACAGCATTCTAAGCAGCAAAATACTTCATGCTGTGTGTAGGTAAACTTTCCAGATGAGAGACGGCGCGACGACCACAGACAGATGGCGGTACGGACTTCACAACACGGGACAAGACATCGCTACTGTTGAATGCTGTCTATTATGTACAACTTCAGCGAACTCTTTTCACAGGGAAGGTGAAGTCCCAAATGATATTTTATTTATCATAACTAGTCACGATAGATAAATATACTCTAAACATGCATAGGTTCAATCGAGTAGCATGGAGGATTTGCTACTGAAACTATATCCATCCATCCAACAGACAAATGAAATCCACTGTTGGACATAGCCTTCCCTCAATGGTTTCCACAGTGACTTGTTGGAGGCAGTCTGCATGCAGCGACATCCCGCCCTTTTACTAGGTCGTCTGACCACTGTGTGATGTCATCTGTTGTCACCTTTAATTAAAAAATAAAAACTTGTACAATCCAACGGCCTTAAACAATACCAACAAAACATCCTAAGCAGCAAAACACTCCATGCTCTGTTCAGGTCAACCTTCCGGATGAGAAACGACGCGACGACCGCTGACAGATGGCGGTGCGGACGTCACAAACTGCGGGACAAGACATCGCTGTTGCTGAACGCTTGTGTACACGCCTTTATGTTTAGTCTGAATTTGTCTTGGAGTGGATTGCATGTGAAATATATTTTGTCGCATGTCCTAAACATACAGGCGGATTTAATGCCTGAGATAGCTAACAGACTCAGGGTGACGACAAGATAAATTAAAGCATGTATTTTACAATAATTTATAATTACTTTGTTTGTATACTACCATGTTAAAGTGATTAAGTGATTAAAGTGATTAGATGGTTGGTGCGGTTTGAATAAAGGATTGACTTTACAGACTGGAAATACATTGATATATGAATTTGCATGATTAATAGTGTCTGACCTTATTTGGCTATGGACAGTAAAAATACCTAACAATCAAGAAATTGAAACTATTCACTATTACCTGCTGATAAATGAGAAATTCTGATAATCTCAAGTACTAATGAAAAGTAGATTAGATCCTCGTGACCTAAATAGTCTTCAATGATATAAAAGTATTACCCGTAATAGAAATACTTCAACAATGAAAACCTGCTTCAAACTAATAATTTCATATTTCAAAAGCTTATCTCAACTATATTGTGCTGAATATCGCTATTCCTGTTTCTTAGTAATAAACTAAGAAAATCTATCCCCAATTATTCCGTGCCGTTCGGCGCAAGACTGTAGCGATTCCTTAGTTCAGTGAGGTATCCATTACTGCACGAAAAGACCGCCCGCCGTTTCGTTTTACTTGAAATTGTTCAATGAAACAGAATCAGAATCAAATAAATAGAATTCGCGGGACGTTTGTATTGTGCAGTTTCATTGCAGTTTGCTGAGGATGTGAAGAAAGTTAATAAATACGACTTTCGAGTTTAGCTGAATTGGAAACTCGTAAAAGCGGATATGTACTGTTTGGAATAAGTTTCATTTACCGTTTATGAACTAAACAGCTTAGTCAATGGCGGATTGATCATGATACATGTTTTTATAGTAGTTTAGTTTTTTTTTAATGCAATAAATAGCGTGATGGGCATGCCGTTTGCCTGGTGGCTGGTGGTAAGTAATAGAACCGCTCATGGACAGTAGTAAAACCAAATAACATCATGAATGTAAAGTGATTATTCTCTTTTTAGTTATAATATTGTTTGTTTAGCCTCGTAATCTCTCTAGTCTATACTTAAAAATATAATATTGAATTTTTACCATTAATAAATATCTTTTATTAGCGCAATCATACTTTAAAGATATAAATACATAAACTCACGCTTTTTCCCAGAAGGGGAAGGCAGAGGTGCCTGGACACCAACATTTCACCTTGTAAGTTTCGTCCCACAACGTGAGGCGGCGGGGGGCGAGCCTATCGCCATATCGATATTTCATAATATGAATATTGTGAGATATATGTATATTGTACACACATATTATCATATTTCTCCAGTATAGTGTATTGTAGTGTAAAATATACACGTATCCTATTAGATATTTGGACACACTGCGTGGTAATTGAATGGACATGATCAGATTTGCATTACAGCCGGGCTTAATGTCGCTGCAACATTGCCAGCGACGCTTGTACTATACATTACACTGTGTAAATGATGGCAGGATAAATATTGTCCACGTAGATATCTGTTAGCAGGTCAGAAGCAATATAGTTTGAATTTAAAAAGGGGATTTATTACTCGATTTGAATATACATTACTCTTCTTTGGGTGAATTTACTTTTGAAAAAGCCGATGTTTTAGTTGTAAAATATATAAAATAATTATAGATTGCAAATTTTTGTTTAAATTATTTTATAGCAATAAATGGCGCGACGATGTCGTTCGCCTGAAGGTTTGTGATGTGACCGGTCATGATCAGTAGCAAAACAAAACAACACCTTAAATTATAAAGCGATGCCTGGCATTCCAGTGGATACGCCATCCTGGTACATAATAAGTTAAATCTCAATATGTCCAATAGTCACTATGGCTACAATGTCCTTCAAACCGAAACACAACAGTGTATTAACACTGATGTTTGATGCACGAAATATACATTGCGGTGGTACCTACCCAGGCGACCCCACAGATATGAAAGACCTACCACCAGTAGTGTAACGTTTTTTTTTTTAATAGCCTATACTGTGTCCCACTGCTGGGCAAAGGCCTCCCCTTTGTCATTCCACTTGACCCTGTCCTCGGCGAGCTCTTGCTATTTTGGCTCGAATGCATCCAACTCTTCTTTCCACCGCATCTTTGGTCTTCCGCGTTTTCTCCGGCCATTCTCAGGAATCCAGCTTGTAGCCAGCTTGGCCCAACGGTTTGGATGCATTCGAGTCACATGTCCGCCCAGTTCCACTTAAGTGAGGCCGCCTTGCGCCCGACATCTACAATGCGAGTTTTCGAGCGCAGTTCAGTGTTTCGGATGCGATCGGTCAGCCTAACACCGAGAATACTGCGCTCCATTGCTCGCTGGCAAACCTTGAGTTTGAGCTTCTGAGACGCAGTCAGTGACCAAGTCTGGGCGCCATATGTTAGGACGGGCAAAATGCACATGTCGACGAGTTTGCGTTTGAGAGAGAGCGGGAGATCACCTCTTAGATACTCTTTTAAGGACCAGTAGCTCTTCCAAGAATTTTCGACTCGTCTGGAAATTTCCCAGTCTTGTCTACTCCTGAAAGAAACTATCTGGCCCAAGTAAACGTATTCGTCGACGTAGTGTATTGTTTGCGCGTCTACCGCCACTGCAGGTGTTATGCTGTTGGTCATTAACTTTGTCTTTGTCCCATTCATCTGAAGCCCAACTTCAAGGCTTGCCCGGCTCAGATCTTCGAGCATTGTGCGTATGTCAGTTGGATTACTGGCGAAAAGAAGTATATCGTCGGCGAACCCAAGATTAGTCAATCTTCTACCACCAACGACTATAACTTTGTAGGAAGGAAAACAGAGCAAGTGGAATAGAAGAGCTAATTATAATTGTAGCATTTTTATGCTGATACGACAAAAACAATATTCCAGCTAATTGTAATTGCAGAGCTCGTCAAATAGGATAACGAAAGGCAAAGGACGATTTTCTCTCCCCAGTTGACTGTAATTATGCCGGTTTCGGAAATTTTTGGTCGTACACTAATTTGAATTCGCAGGTTCGAATCCTGGGGCACATCACTGGCTTTTCGGAGTCATGTTTTTATTAATACTCAATCAACACGCCCTAATCGGTGAAGGAAAACATCATAAGGAAACCTGTATACGATAGCGATTTACAATAATTTCTATGGTATGTAAAGTCCGCCAACCCGCATTAGGACAGCGTGGAAGACTATATGGCCTAACCACTCTCAGTAGTACTTTCGATTGTAGGGGAGACCCGTGCCTGCAGAGGGACGTATATGGGCTGATACAGTATAAAAAGTGATCCGTTACACGAAATACTTTCATGTGCCATTATAAAGAGTTTGATATATAACTTTCATAGTATGATATTCGCTATCCAAGTGCTTCCCCAACAATAGGGCTGTATCTAAGATTTGATTTTGAGCAGTATGTAATGGATACCAAAAAGTACCGCTTATAAAACCATGAATTTAAAAATAGCCTCAATATTGGTTATAAAAATAGTGAGATGTATATATTTTTACGATTAATAGTGCGTTGAGGACCCTCATTGTCACTTTCGCACGCGTGCATCTTATGAAAGATGACATCACGCCGTGCATATTGCATCCTTTTATATTACTCCTACCACCAACTTTAATACATTTGTAACTTGTTTATTACTTAAGGGATTTTAAAAATAATTTCTGTTTACGATTTTGCATAACCTTTCATAACAATAATAAAAATGTATGACACTGGCCTATTATAAGCGTTTTGTTAGCCGACATCACAGTTAGGGTGACTGACCTCTATGACCTCTCTGTATTGGAAATTTACCCTGTAGCTTAGTCCTCAACCAGTCTAGGCACCGAGAGCACTTTAATTCCGTAGAATTACCGCACACCAGTGCGTTACAAACTATCCTATAAACATTATTAGATTGTATGGATTAAATCACTGGCGGTAGGTCTCTTATATGTGTGAGGCCGCTTGGGTATGTACCACCGCAATGTCTATCTATGTCGCCGAATATTAGTGTAAATGTAGTGTTGCGTTCTGATTTGTAGGACATTGTAGCCACTAGTAGCTACTGGACATATTAAGATTTAACGTCGCATGTCTCATGATGACGAGCGTAGTGGAATGCCAAGCATTGCTTTGCCTTTTGCTACTGTCCATGAGTGGCCGTTTTCGTCACCATCAGATGAATGACATACTCCTCTCACCATGTATAGCAATAAAAAAAAAAAAGATATTAAGGATTAAGATTGTTTAGTGATATATACATACATATGGTATGTATAATGCCAGGACTGATATTTTTCGTCTACATTTTTTTATCATGTCTGCTCTTATAAAGCCTTTTTCTAGCCTGACTTCTATCAATACAATCGAATAATGACGAATTTGTAATAAATATTTACTTGTCCATCCCAAATCTTATAAAGTTCTCAGCATCTATAAACAAGCTAAACCGTTCAGCAAACACATCAACACTATTCTAACTCCATTCCTGCATCTACATCCTAAACCAACGTTTACACTTTCATCTCGGTACGGTAACACGAGTCCTCTAGCAACATCTAATTTCAACCTGGCTTTGTTGCTGCACGCAAATCTACATCTTCGCGTCCGACCTACATTCGAACCAGGTATTCTGTTACATAAAGCTTTGTTATATTGTTCATAATAATAAGAGTCATTTTGCGTGATACACCCCTTTTAAGAGGCGACTTGTGGCCCGCTGCCTCCAGTCTGCCAGTGACAGCGAGCTCATTTGCCTGTTCCCATTGCCTGTTTCTCGACCGTCGGAATACACTTGCTCGAATAAAATGTATCTGATATTTTGTTTCATGACATTTTAGTAGCGTTCTGACCTAGCTTCGCCTCTGAGCACAGCTTCGTTTAAATTACTTGACACAAACAGATATAATTGGACCAATTTACGCGATATCAATGTCGACTATGAAATGAAGAGGCTGTTATGTTATGTTTATCAGGTATAGTGTAGAATCCAATTGTGAAAGATTTTTTTCAAATCCGTCCAGTACTTTTAGAGCCTATTCAAAGAACACACCCAAATCTTTCCTTTTTATAATATTAGTTTAGACAAAAAAGTTTTTATATCGATCGATAGCATCTCATTAAAAGGCGCGTCGGCTGTATCACAATTAGCCATCAGAACGTCTGATGAAACAAAGGAATTCTCACACCATTTGGCAGATATAAATTTAATTACCAAACTCTTACTCGAGTTCATTACAATTTAACAAATTTCAATTTCAACGTGGACCGCCCAGTGCGTTTTACTTTCATTGAGTGGAATTTATTTTTTTAATCCATTCATTTTGACGTCTCGAAATGCTGTTATTTTTGACGTATTTAGTATTATTCCGTGACAGGAAAATGGATGAGTTCAAGAAAAGTGGCAGACTATAGATACTATAGAAATTCTTACAAATCGCTATGGTATGCAGGTTTCTTCACGATGATTTCCTTCACCGTTTTAGTGCTTGGTGATTGACTATTAATTCACACATGACTCCGAAAAGTCAGAGGTGTGCCCTAGGATTCGAGCCCACGACCACTACGAACATGTTGGCAGTCGCGTCTGGACCGTTACCAAGAGGGCACTTAGCACTGTTTGATAATTCCGTCAAATTTCGTACATAAAATCTAACGTTTAGAGCTTGTAGAGGAAATTTAAATTTAGAGTCAAATTTTGGCCCTTTACAAAAATAAAACATACAAAGCCAAACGCAAGAGTCTTTTCATGCCGATATAGCTACGTGATTATAGTTATTAAAGCTGTTGTTAAAAATTATTGCATGTCAGATATGTTTAAGCTCACGTAACTAAACTGTGTTAAAAGTGACCCGATAATTAAACTTAATCGAGTGAATCATAACATAAATGTTTTTATGGCAACAGTGACGTAATTTAGAAATTTATGACCATACATAGATTTATTTATTTATTTTTTATTAGAGTATAGATAATGTGGGATTGGAGAATGTTGAACAGTATAGCATAAAAGCCTCCGCGGCGTAGTTGCTAATTGCTAGTGGAAAAATACGTTATGCAAACGTTTGTGTGACCCACAAATATTTGTTTCGGGTCTTGGTATTGTGACGCTGAAATTTTTTTTTTGGTTTCTGAGCCTCGCGACTCAAACGTTAGCATATTATCAAAAAGTCAGGAAGTCTTTTTTTATAGGAAGATTACCTTACAATACAAAATAAATAGTAAATAAGAACACTTTAAAAAGTAATAAAAAGTAATTACTACAAATCACCTCTGAAATAGTTGCCCAATTAACTAACCCACATCCCATTCTAAAACCAAACGCGACGAATAAATTTAAACCTTTAAATTAGATAGAAACTTAAATTACAAAACGCGCCTAAATCAGTGGAGTACGCCCAACGCAATTGCGGTGTACAACCGTGTTAATTTATATTAGCACTGTATCACCCAATAAATATAGAGGCTGTTTTGAACGCAGTACTCTCATTGGTGTAGTCGCTTAATATACGTATACATAGTCTGGTATATTGACTTGGTAAAATGAACGCTTTGTGTCAGTAGTGTCTTTAAAGTAATGCCAAATGCTTTCTGAAGAATATTTCTGGCAATCAACATAATATATTAAATTCAATTCGATTCGATGCTCAGGTCAGGAAAGCCACTTTGTTCAAGATTTTGGAAAATCTTAAACTGGATGAAGGACTTGAACATGAAGATATCATGGAGCTAGCTAGCTAAATTCATCGTTTATTTCATTATGTGAAAACAGTTTTTTTTATTTGGCAGGTCCAGCAAATGACTCAGTAACACTTGGATCATAGATGTATTACCGGCACATCAATCGCAAAGGATAGAAAGTAGAAAGGACAATCTCAATCACCGAACAAAACACGACAAAGTCGTGTGTGTTTTGTTCGACTTTATGTGGAACTCTTGTAAGATAGTGGTATAGCCCCAGAAGAGCCTGCCCATTCATGCTGAGTCTTGAGGCAGATAACAGCGTGGCTCTGCCACTTCCAAACTTGGCAAATTTTGGCACTAATAGCACCAGTTCCTACCCCTCTCCTTCACTATTCTTAGGGCGTTGTGACGGTATTGTGGTAATATTGTTGCCTATCTATCTAATCTAAAATAGGCTCAGTGTAATATGGGTAGCACTAGGTATTCGTGCTTATCCCCTCGGGGATCCGTGATGGAATGAGTATGTTATGTTTGTTTTACTGTACGTACCAGTATTGTGCCAATATGACGGCCTATCTAATATATTTTTTTCTTTCATTTATTTAGGTTCACAAAACAGGTTACAAATATGTGACATTCTTAAAGTACCATGAACTTATATATTAAAATGACAAAATATATTTATAACCTTCTCTAGATGTGAACACGACATGTTTATATTACAGAGAATATATAAAAGCGTAATTGACCATCTACATTTATCTAAAAAGTACTAGACACAAAAGGCAGAAATAAAATTTTAAAATATCTTAAAACCAATATGTTAGCCTCATTTAGGATCTTGAGAAAATAAGCCTGACAAATTATGGCAATAGTTGCACAATTCCTATTCCTTAGAGATTGCAGGCGTTATGTACGTATGTATGTACATATATAGCATGCTCGCAGTACTAGACCCTTTGTCATACTTATTAGACGCAGTAATGCGGTCCGCTTATTTTACGATTGTCCGAAATTGTGCTCGTTTTGTACGGCGTGGCGTTTTAATGATGTGTGCTCGGTGTTATGCCCCGGGGATTTATGGCGTATTTTGATCTTTGGTTAGTAAAATAGTAAAAATGTATTAGCTTATGGTGATAATTGCTGTCTATTTTTTGTTTTCAGTCAGAAGTTGGTATCATTTTGTCGAGGCAGTCTTTATTAATAATTAAGGCTAAAAAACTTAGAAAATCGAGCTTACCAGGGTATCGAGTAAAAGTTTTTTTTTTGTATCAGCCCATATACGTCCCACTGCAGGGCACGGGCCTCCTCTACAATCGACAGTACGATTGAGAGTGGTTAGGCCATATAAGTCCACCACGCTGGCCTAGTGCGGGTTGGCGGACTTACATACCATAGAATTTTCCATAAATCGCTATGGTATGCAGGTTTCCTCACGATGTTTTCCTTCACCGTTTTAGTGCGTGGTGATTGACTATCAATACACACATGACTCCGAAAAGTCAGAGGTGTGCCCTGGGATTCAAACCCGCGACCACCGTGAACATGTTGGCAGTCGCATCTAGTCCGTTTACCATCAGGCCACCACGCACTTAAAAAAGTTTAATACTGGGCATAAATTATGACCTTAAGTTTGAAACACAAAATAAATCGTTTGACTAAAGGATCGTTTATTATACAGAATGCAGCTGATGTAATTGGGTAAATAAGATGTAATAAACGAGAGTTTCCCTATGCCTATCCCTCACATTATTCTACTTTTATTTAAACTAAATCATCTTTTACTTTCACAAGACACTTTTTAATTGCTATGTGTGACGAGCATGCCATTATTGTGATGGTAAGCTATACCGCTCATAAACAGTAGCAAAACCAAACAATACCACGATTAACAAAGCAATGCTGGGCATTCCACTGCACTCGACATCCTGAGACATAAAATGTTGAAATATCTTATTATGTCCAGTACTTACTCCGGCTACAATGTCCTTAGTCTTCACCCGAAAATCTATCAACCTATATATATATATGTATATGACGGCGCGTGTCTATGACATGTCAAAATTGAAGATTAATTCATTATTATCTATTGTAACACTGATCGTACTTTTGTAATTTTACATTTTCCTATTGTCATTTGAATTTGTCTAGATTGGTTTTAGCGATCAAGTAAATTCTGTAAAGTTTGAATTGTGTGTAATTTGCCGCAATATCCGCTTCTCTCGTACCCATGGATGCGAACGAACGCAACTGTCAGCTCGGAAATCCGAAATATATATATATTTATATATATATTACACCGCATCAAACGGTGAAAAGAATTTCACAAAACATCACACACCGTTTGAAAATAACGTAAGCAAATAACAAATTCATGATGGATTCTGCCGGCAGAGTGCCTTCTCACAAAAATATTTCCGAATTAAATAAATCACGGGAACATCTGGGGGCACGGCAGTGCCCCCTCCAAGTCGAGCTAAAAAGCGGCACAGCCGTACTATCCTTTTCTCGAAGCAATTCAGACCATTTTCAACCCCCCATAACTTCGTTGTGGTTAAAGCAAGAAGCCTGAATTTTCAGTTACTAATTAGGCATTATGTAAACACGGTAAATTTAAAATTTCATTCAATTTAAACCAGTAGTTTAAGAATTATAACTTGTCAAACTTTCGCAATTTTGTCACTCACTGACTGACTGACCGATCATCAAAAGTCTAAGGCACTTCTAGCAGACATAGAACCTTCAAATTTAGAATATAATTAGTGTTTAGTGTCTAAAGTAAGGAAAAATGTAAACATTTCATAATTTCTGTCTAGTTTTCTAGATACACCAACTGCGTGAATAACTTTGTAATCTCATATAAATGTATAGGATTACAAAGATACATTTGCAGTTAATGATTCGTTGTACCCGTATATAATGGAATAATAGTTGTAGATTGGTATCTATATATACCGGGTATCTCAAGACTGCTACCGAAAACGAAGCCGGGTGGTAGTTTTAGTGGCTACTAACACAATGCAATTAAAAATTTCGCATAGAAACGCGACAATTATTTTTTATGATTTTTTAAATATTGTCATTTTGGGGTGGTAAATCCATAGTTTTTGCTAAAATAATAATTTAAACTCTTTTATACCTTAGATTATTTATAAATAAAAGGGTATACACTATTATTTTAGGAAAAAATGTATTTACCACCCAAATATAGCCATAGGAAAAAAAAAAAACAAAAAAAAAATTGTCGCTTTTTTTTGAAACTTTTTCTGTTGCATTGTGTCTGAAGTCGCTTAAACTACCACCCGGCTTCGTTTTCGGTAGCAGTCTTGATATACCCTGTATTATATATGAGGGATAACAGGAGGGGGGTATAAAGAGGGAATGGGTGTATTCAGCCCATTAAACTGTACAACATTCCTCTAGAAAAACATGACAAAGATAACCTTGCAAATAAATAGACTAAATAGCTCGAAAACAATCACCATGAAAAAAGAACATTAATAATCAAATCCGCTATATTTGTGATAAATTGATATCTACAAAAATAAGAAAAAACCATAAGACAGAGGCTTTAAGAA
Source organism: Hyles vespertilio (assembly GCA_009982885.2). NCBI lineage: Eukaryota > Metazoa > Arthropoda > Insecta > Lepidoptera > Sphingidae > Hyles > Hyles vespertilio. The sequence continues at coordinate 4,835,525 of CM042815.1, forward strand.
AAAACATTATACTGGGTATCTCAAGACTGCTACCGAAAACGAAGCCGGGTGGTAGTTTTAGTGGCTACAAACACAATGCAATTAAAAATTTCGCATAGAAACGCGACAGTTATTTTTTATGATTTTTTAAATATCGTCATTTTTGGGTGGTAAATCCATAGTTTTTGCTAAAATAATAATTTAAACTCTTTTATACCTAAGAGTATTTATAAATAAACGGGTATACACTATTATTTTAGGAAAAAATGTATTTACCACCCAAATATGGCCATAGGAAAAAAATAACAAAAAAAAATGTCGCTTTTTTTTGCAACTTTATCTGTTGCATTGTGTCTGAAGTCGCTTAAACTACCACCCGGCTTCGTTTTCGGTAGCAGTCTTAATATACCCTGTATATATTCTAGAAATAAAAAGTACCGAAACGGAATAAAGTAGGACTCTACAAAAAGACATGAGATCCCATCAAAAACATCCTGTAAAAAAATGCCAAGTCTCGCAGCTCAGTTTTTCTACCGCAAAAAGTTGTGAGATCCATGAAATACCAAGTCGATTAATTTATTTAGTCCTTGATCAAGGGACGTTCTGTATAAAGTTATTACTTAAGTTATTATCATATCAATATTAAAAATTCTTTACGTTTTAAATAAATAGATCGACTTGGCCAGTAGCATTATGCATAAATTGTACGATACAATATGTTTTCATGCGATGGCCAAGTCGATCTATTTATTTAAAACGTAAAGAATTTTTAATATTGATATGATAATAACTTACGTAATAACTTTATACAGAACGTCCCTTAATCAAGGACTAAATAAATTAATCGACTTGGTATTTCATGGATCTCACAGCTTTTTGCGGTAGAAAAACTGAGCTGCGAGACTTGGAATGTTTTTACAGGATGTTTTTGATGGGTTAAATGTGCCGAGACGTTTTAAGACCGGCGGAATGGGTGAACGCATTCGTAAAACAGTGATACGGAATCCGCACCGCCAATATACGGCATGTGTATTTATATATATATATATATATACATATATATATGTATATGTGTGACGTAGTTGCTTGGGACGTGGTAGATCAAGTTGTATGTGTAGTATGTTTTTGTAAGCTTGGTATATTTCTCTCTCTCTCTCTCTCTCTCTTGTTTTCAATCACAGGAAACCCACTGCTGAAAATAGGCCTCCCCCAATAATGTTCACAAGTTTAGTATATCATATTGGTGAATATTTAGCTGAGGTCAAGTAAAGATTATTCCCAACTAACTTAATTGTTTTGTTCAGATTAATTTCCAAAAAACCTTCTCGACCAAAAGAAATACAAAACTTATTGACTATTTTCCGAAGTTCATCAACCATACATGTTCGCAAATTGATTTAAATTTAATTCATCCTTAGCACCGTCACATTATATTCACATTATTTTCAACGAGGCAATTGAGAGCGTCATCAAGTTGAAACCATTCACAAACTACAAACCAAAAAAGTATACATTACGCTTTGGCAATAGTACTGTACTCCGCCCATCGATAAATCGCAAGACGGCTGTCGTCGCGCCGGTTGTAAATCAAACCATTCACTAATACACAGTATTCAAATGCGCCGCACGCATGGAATCTCGTATTCGCCGCGAGGTAACCCCCCCCCCTCTCTACTTCGCTCCCCTCTCACCAGCCACTTCTCGCTTCAAAAGCGGTGCGTAACGTATGACCGCATTTATATCGCAAACGCTCCCTGTCGAACGGATTGGTCGTAGAGTTGCGAACAGGTAATCGTATAATCGATTCAAATGTGTATCGATGTAATTTTATATCGATGTACGATGAGAATATTTTTTTATGTATGATTTGATTCTTATACTGTGTCAGGTACAAGAATATACGATTAGAGTTATATGAAAAATTGAAGAAAAAACTAAAATAATAAGAAACAATAAGTTCTCAATTTAATTGATTATCATATTAATACTATTAAATATATACTTACATACATATATAGACTAACGTCTTAATCCCATAAGGTCTATAATCAGAGGCGCTACTAGGACATCCACATTTCGCCTTATATGTTTCGTCCCACGATGTGATGGCCTATCGCCATCGAGAGCGCAACTTCCTAACTCCGGGCTAATAATGAATAGAAAAATCTAATATAACGTTGCCCGACCCGGGATTTGAACCCGAGATCTCAGCTTTGTAATGGTATCGTAGAACAACAACGCCACCAAGACAGTATAATTAAATCTTCTTTGGAATAAAATTTAACATAATAATTATTTTTAAAAATACTCGTACGTTGAACACATCCCCACGCTTGTTGTACTAAACATATTTGCAAAGTAAAATATAGCTTTTACGTTACATGTAGGAAATACTAAATGTGTGACAGCACTACATCTCTATCGAAAATTCTTCAGACGGTATCGATTCATCACTCGCCCCGATTAGATTAGTGCTAGATTAAATACATTTTTTGTTTTCAGTTTTTTTTATTATTATTTACACAGGAAAATATAGCACTACGTGTTATAAAAACAACATCGAAGAACAATGACTATTTGATAGACTTATTATAGCCGAGAATATAGATTATAAACATATTTGAATAATTTTACTTGTGTTACAAAAACTTCCCGACTTTAATAAGTTTACTACCCTACTTCACTACTACAACAAACACACTCCCAACTGCAAATTCAGTGTACAACAGCAAAGACAAAGTAAAAAAAAAACTTAAACGCTCGCGTTTAATTTCACAACACAAGACCCAGTATAAAAATCAAATTTGCACCAAAAAAGACATTCCCCAGTGTATAAAAAACGCCAAATTCGAAACTTGCGATTTTTTTTGTTTTATCAGCTTAAAACTTCAGAAGGTACCTTAAGCATGCCTACACTTGTACGCTTCGGCCGAAACAAAGTTTCGTGGGAGGATAAAAAAAACCTCGACAGCACGAAATACAACCTTTTTCATATTCGTTAGGCCGTGTGTAAACTTTGCTTTTAAATATTAGAAAGTTTCGAGAGATGAACGCGTGCCGCCGGGAAATTTACGATTTTCTTATCGACGTGTGGAACTTTAAGTTGATGTGATTTAGCGTCGGGAGGCCTCGAGGGGATTTGCGGTGTGATTGGTGGGATGCGGTAATGCTATGTCTTATAATTCACACAAGTCACGACCTTTTCTGTGATACGGAACTTATTGTGTCCGGATATGCTAGGGATGGAAGTTTGCTCGACAAACTATTAATGGCAGTGCTAAAATTTGCGGCCCTATTTGGTAATATAAGCGTGAGTTATAAAATGGAAAGAAAAGCGAAAGGAGTTCTTCTACTTAATTGTTTTCTACAATATGGTAATCATGATTATCACTCAAAAAATTAGTGTAAAACGTATATTTGCATTCATCTTTCCACTTAATTTCCTAAAAAAAACAAGAATCTAACATCAATTAGAGCATGTACATGATCCTAATATAGCATGCTATCTTGAGAGGCGGTAATTTCTTTACACAGTAGATTGCCTCACTAAGATGAAAGTTAAAGGTCCAAAACTAAGCACGCCTTATACGTTATATGTTTAAGCGTAATTACGTTTATGTAGGGGTGAAATTATTATCACAAAATCTTGTTTATTTAACAGACACGTGCCTAGATGTCTGCGTAGGCAGAGGTATGTGTAGGGCCACCCTCGGTCTTACGTGCGGTCTCTATCCAAATGGATATTAAAATATCGTAACCGTCCAATTTAGAATTTTTATCATAAAAATAATGCAAACATCTCATAATAAATTTTTATCATAAAAGTAATGAAATCATCAACAAGGCTTATGTTAAGTTCGGGAATAATACAGAACCCGATCTATATACCAATTTACATACACACACAGTATTTATCTAAACAAGCGCTGTCACGCAAAACGGACGCAACAGAGTCAAATTAGACGTAATAACAACAGACAGTACAACACGTCCCCCCCGCTTCACCTCCGCGCGTCCCGCCAGCTCCAATCAGCTTTAATTACACTGTAATCATGTAATCAAATCGCGCAAATACCGCACTGTAATTAAATACGTTCGGATATCGCGCGGTTACGCATTACCAAGTCTCTACTTACTATAATTCGACCGGAAAGCTGATGTCGGTGTGCGAAGAAGCAATTTGGATGCGTTGTGTTAATTTTAGTGGGTGGCGGATATATCCGTGTGTGTTTCGGATATTGCTGGCATGTGTGAATCGCGCTGTTTAGAGTAATGAGTTTCAAATAAATTGAGTAAATAGATGCGGGTGTTGTGTGTTTGTTTAGAATTCCTATTTCCAATTGTAATTCGAAAAAAAAAATCATTTTTTTTTCAAATATTTTACTGTAATGTTGTGGTTTTTACAATTTAAAATAATGAATTCATTTTATTCTAAACTCATTTAAATTTGATTTCGGCGAACCTTCATGCTAAGGTAAGATATGAAAATATCGTGTATTATTTAATTATTCGTGACTTATCTAATTGGTGGTCGTCTTTTGCATAATAACTTAAGATGTTGATTTTTCTATGATTAATAAAACAAACATAATCTAAACGACATAGGAAATTAACCATTTAAAAATAATATAAAAAAATCTTGACTGCATTTTAATTAACCAACCGATAATGCACCGCAAACCCAATTAAGCGACAAACGCGCTCACGCACACGGACGCAAACACGATACGCGGCTCATTCCGGTGTTTAGTTAATTAAGTGAACGCGCGAATACAACTTAAAACGTTTAGTTAATTAAAACCATGCGACGGGACCCGGTCGGACGCAGGCCGCATGCGGTCGCCGCGCGGATATCCGGCCGGGTAATGCGATATGCACATACACCGGGATAAAACGGCGTCAGAATAAATGCAATGTTGCGCGTTACGGTTCGGTGTTTGTGCGGCCGCGGATATTTTTTGCGAGTGGACGCGTTGATATCTTTTGTATTAATGTTATTGTGTTTTTGATGAAAATGGTTTTAAACTATATTGAAACTCGACATGGCTATTATAGTTAGTTTTGACTATTTGATAGCTGTGAATGATGATTCTGGAGTTATTAATATTCAATTATTTTACTATAGGAGCATTTCACGTGAAGCGGACAAGGAAAAAAAAGTGAGCTTCTGAAAAACTTAAGGTCATAATTTATGCCCAGTATTAAACTTTTTTAAGTGCGTGGTGGCCTGTTGGTAAAGGACTAGATGCGGCTGCCAACATGTTCACGGTGGTCGTGGGTTCGAATCCCAGGGCACACCTCTGACTTTTCCGAGTCATGTGTGTATTGATAGTCAATCACCACGCACTAAAACGGTGAAGGAAAACATCGTGAGGAAACCTGCATACCATAGCGATTTATGGAAAATTCTATGGTATGTAAGTCCACCAACCCGAACTAGGCCAGTGTGGTGGACTATATGGCCTAACCACTCTCAATCGTACTCTCGATTGTAGAGTAGGCCCGTGCCCTGCAGTGGGACGTATATGGGCTGATACAGATACTTCTAGTAGGTATGAATGTGAACACAAATTTTTCAAGTCGTTAAATTCATAACAATGCTGACGTGCTTTACTTCACTACAGTCTCCGTAATAAAAAAAACGACGTTAGAAGTGATGCCTGTTCGTTATTCTTATGAAAATATTGAACACTAGAGATTTTTTTGCAACCCCGGTTTGCGTCTGCCGTCATCATCCCAGGAACCAAAAAGTTTCACAGCTTTATTCCAACAACCAGTGGCCTTCTTGTGAAAAGGACCAGTTCTAGCATAGATTCCCAATGCAAAGTTGTAACAATTACAAAATAAACTAGTCCTTGCGTTGTTACAATATTGTTGTATTATGCTGTAATTATTATACCACAGCAATTATACAAGACATGTTGTTTCGCGCACACCAACCGATCACAGCTAGCGCCAGATATCACGCGCATTGCGACGCGTATGTACATTAATTTATATAACTCCTATACTAATAGAGATCCCATTATGAATTTTCTAGGGTATTTTTAATATACTTCACGCTATATTCTGAAAAGAAAAAAATAAAGAAAAAATGGTCGAAGTGACTGAAATTCAAGTTTGAAAAGTTTACTTCCGGTTTTAACCACGAATATGTATCGCTGTGTCAAATATTTTATTGTAAATTTATTGAATTCGAAAAACTACTTTCATAAAATTGATATTACAATTACGACAATTCCTTAGAAAACCCATAACTTGTGAAATATACATTATACAAAAAAAAAAATATGTTTTCACATTCATACCTACTAAGTAGAAGTATAAATGGGCCGATTATGATCTATTTTCAGAACCTCACTTTTTCCCTGTCCGCTTCACGTGAAATGCCCCTATGCCAAGTATAAAAGTTACATAAAATCAAATTAACAGAAAACTAACATCAAAATTCAACAAATGAGCAAACCACTTCTTGAAATTGAAACTGCATTTTCAAACTTAAGAATCAAACTAGCATCTTTAGTCGCAGTCAGACTCAAACATCATGTACAACGACACGTGCTACACACTCGTTCATTTTGCAAAATGACCGACACACCGGCACCCGGCAATTTGCTAACAAACACATTAACATGAGTCCGACTAATGGCCCACATTAGGGCCCATTGCCCCAAACGAGATAATATACGCGATGGACGCCGGAAACGGCGCATTTAGCACTTTTACTTCGAGATGTTTACTCGCAATATTAAGAATTTGACAGCCCTATTTGTGACAGTTGATTATAACAAAAGTCTTGACACAGATAGAGATATATTTTTTTTTGTAGTTAGAAAGACACAAAATTATGTATATTTCTTTATTTTTACTTATTGATGCGATATAATATTCGCGATGGACCCTATAAACGGTGAGACGCTTACTTTTAATATTAAGAATTATATTATCTGGTAAAGAGTGAGTTAAATATATTTGTTACATGTGGTTAGAAAGAGATGGATGCATCTTGCCATATCTTCACTAGCCAGCTCGTCTCAATGTTATCTTTGAAAATGTTAAATATTGTCTCAAGAAGGTATGTAGAAAATTAAATGAAAATTTAGAAATGTCAGATATCTTAACCTTGAAATGGATACCTATACATCATAACCTAAGCTGGCTTGCACAGATTGGCAGTACTTTCATATAGAAAAGCGAAATGTTAAATATTTGTCGTCAAGTATTATTGGCTCAATGATTACTTATTTAGGGCAAATATTTCTCATTCTTGGCGTCCTTTAAGTCTATAATCCTTAATCATCAAAGGCTTGTAACTAAGTCAAGCTATTTGAAACGTTGTGAGTATTCATATGTGGGTACTACATCAACGTAGCTGAGTTGTGTGTAGCTCCGTATGCAAGAACATCTATACATGCATAGATAAATACCGCATTTTTCTTAGAAATGGTAGGCAGAATAGCTACCAGGACTCCCACGTTTCGCTTTGTATATTCCGTTCCACGATGTTATAAGGGGCGAGTCTATCGCCATATCGGACACCAATTCCTGAATACAGGCTAATAGAAAAATCCAATATCACTTTGCCCGAACCGGGGTAGTACAAGTATATTGTACAAAAACAAACAGTTACCAAGTACAAGAAGATGAGCCTCTTAAGATAATTACAGCGCACCCAAAGCTAATTTAAAAATACAAAACTGAACTTTATAAAAAAACACTAGTATAATCTATTTAAATATTTTTAAGAGAAAAGTGGAAATTCTCGGCAGTTTCCGTTCAAAAAACCTGCTTAGAGAGATAAAAGCAATTTTCTACAGTGCACTAATTATGCAAAACAAGTTTTAAGTAGTTTTTTCTTGAGTTTCTCAGTTTAATGCAATGAAAAATAATAGAATCTCTCGGAATGTGGTCGGAATTTTTACGGCAGTGGCATTTTTATTTAATACAGTTATTACGAGAGCGGAACTGTGCGCCTGTTAAGGACTCGTTCGGGCGGTGCGTTTATGTCGAGAATATTAGTTTCCTCATTGTTCTAATAGTGCGTATTGATTTATTTCATGAAAATATAGCTGTTTTATAATAGAATGCACACTTATTAATATTGTAAATAAATAAATGAAACGGCTGCCTCGGTGGCGTAGTTGTTTTGGGGTACGATTACAAAGCTGAGTAAATGTGAATGTTTACATTCGGTAGCACCTCTGCCTAGTATAAAAAGGTGTGAGTTTATGTAGGTAAATAAATAAATAAGCATGTCGATTTGGATTTTCTTGGGAGTGGCCTATGTCAAGCAATGAACTTCCTGTGGCTGATGGGAAAGACAATAACAGAGTGAGAGACATAAATAAATAAATTTTGATTTTGGCAGGTTGGTGCGATGTGATTAATAGCATTATAAAGCAACAGCTTCATAAGTACATGGTTTGTTATATTTTATTATGTTTTTTATTAGCATGCAAGCGTTTATTGTATAATAATCCCTTGTAAATAAAGTAAAAAAAAACTGAATAATTATGATAAACATGAAACGCATAAAACAAATACTATAAAGAAAACCTTAAAAGCTCAACTCTAAACTGAAACACTCCACTCCCCAAGTTGCACATAAACGTCCATCAACTAGTCACTACCAGGAACATAAACGAAGAAAATTCAATAAGGTCAATGTATCGCAGACCGTAATATTTTCAATTTCAAGTCTCAACAGTAATGTAAACAAATGTAGGGCTTGTTGCACACGCGCGGGGGCCGTCGGTCGAGAGTCTCGCCGACTGGGTATTATAAAGGTCTTGCCACAGAGTAGGCGAGACGGGGCGGTGACGTGACGCTGACGTGGCGTGATCCATTGTTCTATCGCCGAAAGCGCTATGGTGCAATAAGTAATAATAACAGTTTTTCTAACCATAAATTTCATTACAATGAACATGTTAATACCAGATTATGAGTATAAATGCTCGAGATGTAAATTATGAAAGAACACTTCACAAAAATTTATTCGTAGTTCCGAATTTCGTCACACTCAAACTAAAGGTGAATCCTATACAGATTGGTGTTGACCATTGAACACGTCACCCAACACTGTCGCACCGCCTATGTGACGTGGTCCATACAACCCATACATTACAACTCCAAACAAATCGTGAGCGACACGTCGCCGTCTCGTCCCGCCCGCTGTATGGCGGGAACTTTATAACCGTTCTTGCACCAATAGGATATTAGCCGCCCGACTTCACTCTGCGTTTAGCGAAAGATATAGTGCCTGCATTGGCGTCCGTTGCTTGTTAATAAATCACGTGTCGTAAGCAGTTTTAGTGGGTTTATTGTGTTTGTTTTTGTTGCTGGAAAGTAATTAATTGAGGGTTAAATTGATTTTTGAGCGTAACATGTTTTGTGAGCAGTATTTTTACAGGTTATTTTGGACTATGTTTAGGAGTTGACCAATGTGATTGAAAGTAATAATCATGGTGAATTTCTCGTATTATTTTGAGGGACTTGACGATGTGCAATGAAACTTGTCTTGAATCATTAATCGATATCTTCGATCTTATTGTCTCTTAAATAATATGGAAACAATTACAGCACTATTATATAACATAACTATACACATAAAGCTAATGTAAAAGAATAACCTTCCAATAAAACAGCTCATAAACAAGTATTAAATTACCCCTCACAACACAACCTTAAACTCCAAGACACAAACATCACATGAGCACGTAATTACCACATCCACTGTCATAGTATTCCTGAATTCTTTCACATATAAAATCGGACACATTATTGAGTCCGCAGACATACCAAAATAATTTATAACACCATTTTGGCGGATAATAAAACTGGATCGTTTACAACCGAAGATTTTTATGTACCTGAAACAAGAAAACAAAGTCGTTAAACGTCTTCGTGCGGGTTATATACGTGGTGTTCGTAAAACTTAATACGTGACGCGGCACTCGTAAATATGTGTCTTGCACGGTCAAGGGCGGCGCATTATTTTGCAGGAATAGTATGGAGTAAAAAAAAGACTGGGCAATTTTGCGCGCCTTTTTCGAAGGGATTTAGCTATGAGTGCGTGGTGGTCTGTTAATAAAGAACCAGACGCGGATGCCAACATGTTTACGGTGGTCGTGGGTGCAAATCACAGGGTACATGTCTGCCTTTTGGAGTCATGTGTGTATTGATAATTAATCACTACGCTCTATAATGGTGAAGGAAAACATCGCGAGGAAACCTACATACCAAAGCGATTTAGTCGTTATTAAGTGATTATATCTGTACAATAAAGTAGAATTGTAGAGAGTACCAAAGAAAAATCCTACACATAAATCATTTCGACTCAACTAAATCTTGCAAAGCGATGAAAGTTGTTCACAGAATTCTCTCAAAATTTCGTGAATTACACAAAACACTCCATGTGAAAACCAGCACCTGGCGCCGAAACTGAATGAGAAAAATAAATATTGAAATCAAATGGTAAGCGTCTCAGTTTTTTAAGTAGGTTTCCAGAGAGCTAACAAGAAACGCGCCTAAGTAAACATAAAAAGTTACCAACTTATTTGAATAAGAGGAAAATGTTGGTATCGTAGATGTACGGGCCGTTTCGTTATATACGATTAATCGGACCAATTGGTTAATTTCATACAATGTTAGATTTATTTTAGTATAATAAACATAAGTTAAGCATTTAGCATATAAGCATCCTTTAAAAAAAAAAACGCTTACATTTCTGGAAAGAAATAAGTCTAAATAAATCAAACGTGTTTTTGCTATTTTTATTTTCTATACTAGCGCGGCGTAGTGACTTATTCACATTTTATTTTTCATAATATTATGTCGCTCGAAAAATATATTTTTAATTTTAAAATTCATGGCTCTTTTGAAATGGATCTTTAAAAGGACGAACATTCGAGTCAAAATAAATACAAAATCTATAGCAAGTAAATATATGATTCTAAATTCACATCCACATCTACATAAAAAGACATACTCAACACTGAAAGTGAAACCTATCAACACCCGTTTAATATCGCATAAACATTCGCATATAAATCGTTAGTAATCGCATACGTCGCTGTGCGAGGAAGCGGCGCGCGGATTAATTTTGCACCGTGTCGCAACAGCCAAAACCCACCTGTATAATCTGTCGGGCCATCAAATAAATCCATCGCCTTAATATCATCCGCGCACTCTAAACACTCCTCTCCACCTACCATTCATATCGCAACGGTACTAATTAAACCGCCAAATTCAGAGCGAAGCGTCGACGCGCTAATATAATAAAGCCGGTATAAACCGCACTAAACCGGTTTAATATCAAGAGGGCGCGAGACGGCGGGCATAGCTCAACTTTTCGACGCGGTCGGGCGCATTACAACTTACAACCGGAGCGGATTAACGCCAGTGTGTACTCAGCTTAATGTTGGCTCCTTTGTTTTGCGGCCGAGTTGGGAGCGTGCGCTCATTACAGCGCCCACGGTGGTGTTGCGTGCACTTTACATTTTGTTAAAAATATTCGACAATCCAGCAAATCCGGTGTATGAAACATGCGCTTATGCGGCGGTAAAGCGATGAAATTTAACGTTGCATGTTTGTTCTGAACATATTTCAGAGAGAAAATCAAATACGTCCTATGATAATGAGTTGTGGTAGGTCTTGCAATTTTTCATTATGTTACGAGCATTTCTGCTTTCTGAAGTGAGAATGTGGTCAAGATTTATGCTTTTTGTCCGTCACAAAAATATGTTTCAAAAGCTGCGTAATCCATAACAACTAACTTTATTTACAACCAATTTAGAAACTTTATATCAGTCTGAAACATAAACCTCATTCCGTAATAGGTCTAAGTTTTAATTGATAATAAAAAGTATGAAATTGTGGCTGCAACCCAATACCCCAGTTTTATTTGCATGTTACATAGAAAATGGTAATTGGTACACAGAGGCTCTCAGTTATACGCAGGCAATGATTACTACTCTTTTCCAGCATTTTTTACGAAAACGACTATTCCGTTTAGTCACAAAAATATTCATACATTTTTCTATTTATTCAAAGCAACTAAAAATAGTTTAACGAGCAAACCGGACCGTACAACTAATTTATTATTTCAGCTTAAATTCACGTTCAAGCCTCGCGGAGAGGTTGAAGGGGGAAATTTGAGGGGGGGGGGGCATAAAAATTGAAACTTTAACATAAACCCATCATTGCGGCGACGCTGTTTTCTCTCGGTTAATTAAAAACTATAATCCAACAAAGTCGTACCGAGTTAATCGCTAAACTTTTTGAGCCTTCATAAAATAAGTCGTAGGGGTAGGGCCGTCAAGGGGAGCAGAGGGATTGGGATACTAATCTTTCAAACGAAACCGGCTACGCATCCATCTAGATTTTAGTTTCATAAATTGACTTTAAAAGACTGTGAAACACGATTTTCGTCTCAAAACTTTTTTATTACGTTCCTCTTTTTTTTTTTGATAATTTTTACGACGTCCAAAGTGCGAAGTGAGGGCGTTTTTTGGGCTCATAAAAAAGTTTTCGAATCATAATCCCTCTTGCTTTATTGCGCTGGTCCGTTGTGCCACGGTTGGTGAATGGGTAAACGAGTTCATATACTTATTTGTTTAGCGTTTTATTTTGGCAAGAACACGCTCATTATTTCGGTAGTTATTTATTTTTTAATGCCTGCGAGATTGTGCCGGCCTAAAAGGGTGAGATCACTATCGTAAAAGGATTATGTAGAACCAAAATGAATTTTAAGCTTAGTATCGTCATTTATACAGGGTATATCAAGACTGCTACCGAAAACGAAGCCGGGTGGTAGTTTAAGCGACTTCAGACACAATGCAACAGAAAAAGTTGCAAAAATAAGCGACAATTTTTTTCCTATGGCCATATTTGGGTGGTAAATACATTTTTTTCATAAAATAATAGTGTATGCCCTTTTATTTATAAATACTCTAAGGTATAAAAGAGTTTAAATTATTATTTTAGCAAAAACTATGGATTTACCACTCAAAAATGACGATATTTAAAAAATCATAAAAAATAATTGTCGCGTTTCTTTGCGAAATTTTTAGTTGCATTGTGTTTGTAGTCACTAAAACTACCACCCGGCTTCGTTTTCGGTAGCAGTCTTGAGATACCCGGTATAATCACTTGTAGGAAGTGCACACTAGTTTTTTTGTGCCATTGACTATCTATTCTTGACACTATCCCCAAATACTGGATAGCTACTCAGCCACCGGACTCATTTGATATGACGTTATTTTGAGGTTCTGTTAAATTTCGAAATGAAATACTGGATAGCCATTTAGCTCATAAATCGGTCTACTCAGCAAACATCCAGCTAAATTTCCACAGATTAACGAAAAGTTTGTTTTCAGTTACAATTTTTATTGTATAAATATAAACGTTCCATTTGACGCAATATTCTTCATACATGATTTCCCTAAATTGGAAATTTAACACTTTATATTTATTATGAGGAATCATTGTAACGTTTTTACTTTTGTTACGATTATGTTTAAAGCTATATTATATATTGCCATGTTATTATTTTAAAAATCTGTTAATAAAATCATGTGGGTGAAAAAACTTATGTCCCTATATCCGTAGCGAGTTTATTAAAAATATTATGATGTTTGTTTATTTTATTTATTGTTTACAATTGCACTCGGTTTTAAAGTTAGTTTTTGGAATATCTTTTCAATAAATAGGTATATAAAATACCAAACAACGGCTGCAGAACCACCTAAGTACCAAATGGAGAAGACTATGTAAATAAATACGATATGAGAAAGAAGCTGTGCTGGATATTATAAACAGGTAAGTATACACGTATTCCTCTAAGTTTTAACGAATTTATATGATAATTAACTATTTAATATATAATATGAATCGATTATTTACACATTTTAAATCATCATCATCATCTACAGCCTGTAGGATCCCACTGCTGGGTACCTATAGGCTTCTCTCATATTATGCCTCCTATATATTATCTCCTCCTCATATAGTAGTATTATGTAATATATATGGAAAATAAAGTATGGTACAATGTGTATAACTATAAATAATCCTTTGTTTCAGGAGCTGGAGTGGAGTACATAAATATTCAATGTGTACCTATATAATAAGACCGTCCAAGAAATATGGCTCATATATATAGTGCCATGTATATCAGCTATAGACTAAATAAGTAAGCTCAACAAATATATATAAAAAATAAAAAGAGATATATAAAATTATGACATACTTTAACTTAAACACTTTTGCAGGTAACGCTATAGAAATCATGCATAAAACAAATCATTTGGACAATACACACCCTTTTGAAATGAGTATGTAATATAAAAATATACAAAAAAGAATGAGACAAATTTTGTCAAGGAAGAAATATTTGCATCAGAAAACAGTGTTTTAAATCAAAGTTGAAGAATGTTATGAATTTTAATTAATATGTAATACATAAAATAAATTGTTTATTTCACCTATTTTCATTGTTAAAAATGTCACATTATATTTCTATTGTACATTTTTAATAGTACATTTATTAATTTAGTTTTAAATTAATGTTAAAATAATTGTTATTATTTTGTGTTTATAAAGGAATATAGATATAAATGTAAGACAGATCTAAAGAAATGTAAATAATTAAAAAAATATAATATGTACTAATGCTGTTATTAAAATAAATATACTACAATAAAACATAACTCATTTTTATTTGTATTCATTCCATGGTAATTCAATAAAATGCACTGTACGGTTTAAAATATGTATTTTATTATATTATTCCTTGTTGCAACATTTTCATTGGTAATACTATGTGGAGCTGGTGGAAATGATTCAGAAAGATCAATCTCCAATATATGATCATTCTGGGAACATGCTATATTATGTAACACAGCACATGCCTCTATAATAGTAAGCTAATTTTCAAAAACTTATAGCCCAACTTGCAGACAAGAAGATCTTTGTTGTAAAACCAAAGACCCTCTCCACTGGGTTTCTTGTTTTAGTATGGTCTTGATTGTAAGCTTCTTCAGTCTCCCCTTTCCAGAAATGCACATAAAGGAGAATCATTGAAATTTTTACTATCATGCACCGCGCCTGGCCATCGGCCTATAATGTTTCTTATCCTCAAGTTAGGGTCGCAGACTGCTTGCACATTTATAGAAAAATGGCCTTTTCTGTTTCTAAATGTTTCTGCTTGTGGTCCTCCTAAAAACAAGATAATAAAAATTAGAGCTCTAGCAAATATTCTTATTTCAAACTACAAATAATTTTATGTAATTGAAAAAATATATTCATAAAATTGAATTCTTTATAGGAAACTACTATTGTAGTTGAACATTGTTCCAGTATATACTGAATAGCTACAATCAGTACAAATCATTGTATGATTAATTATATTATATTATATATTTAGCCCTACAACTATTTAGAGAGCTTGGTTATATGGGGTACAGTGGGCTGGGGAAGAGCCAATTACCTGCTAAATGTTTTGATTCCAACAAGCATATATATAAATTATTGTGTAGAAATCATTTAGAGTGTGCCTTTATACTGTGCATAATATATTATTCTATTCTTTGATTAATAATATAATATTATGTACAGTAAAAAGGGATACTCTAAATGATTACTACACAATATAAAATACGCTAGGCATTTTAGAAGCACATTTAGTTAAAATAGGATAAGAAAACATATATTTGTGTACATGTAAAAGCTTAATAGTTATGTATACATTATTATAAGTAGAAATTACCTGGAGATTTGATCCTTATATGTATGAAATTTATAACTTCAATCACTCCTGCGATCGCATAGAAATCATTCGCAATATGGCATTGTTGTTGTTAGTTGGGAATTTTCATGCCACGATTTTGTAGTTTAACTAACTCTGCTGCAACTTTGTGTTGTACAGTCGGCTGTTCCACATGAAATACATCTACAATAATCTTCTGGTAACTGCCTGTCGTAGAATATCATAAAGCAAGTAACAGTTGGTCGCAAGTTTTTATCAATCGACTTCTATTTGTAGTGGGTTCTATTTTGCCTCCAGCAAGGAACGCAGATGCAGAACAGTTTCTTTCTTCAGGCGGAACCTCACTTTGTTTGAATGTTTTCTTCTTTGTATTTGTCAAAAGCATTGATTTTTTTCTTGATTGACTCGCCTTGATGAAGCTATATCGTCATCAGACAGCGATGAAACCGACGCGAGAGACATTTTAGTAAATTTTATGTAGAATTGATGAAGTTAAGAGTGGTCGCAGGCGGCCTTAAGACGACGGCTGCTTAAAACTAGAAATTCTTAAAAAATTGACTGTTTGACAGCTGTCAAACTCTTAAGTTGCTTTCGAGAATACGAATCGGATGAATAATGCCCCATTAAATATTTAATTCTTAAGTGGTTTAATCGAAGTTATATTTAACTGGAATCAATTTAACAGGTCATTAGAGCTAGTTAATCGGAGTTAAAAGTTAATTGGCTTTCCAGTATTTGGGCATATGTGACCTTTACATTACTTTAACAAAAATATATGATTTAATTGTTGACAGACGTTATATCTCAGTATTAAGATGGTGATGAATATGATGAAAAATGTTTGCATGTTTTTTAATCCAAAAATAACAATATCATCCAACACTTCATAACTATAGAACAAAAAAACCTTTCCTACCACAAGGTTTCCTTCGCAAAACGCAAATCGGGATCTGCAGAAAAAAAAATCTCCGCAAAACTAATTTAATTATATCAATCGAGGGCGCGTACATCACGTTAGGGTCCGGACATAAAGCGGTCCCAACAAATTGAACCCGCGACCCGCGCGCGGCTCAATAAAGGGTCGGCCGAACGTATTTATCGCGATTTGAAACTCGCCCGCCGCGCTAGGGCTGTCACCTGGCGAAAGATTGCGACAGATTGAGGATTTGCTAATATTCAGGATAAGAAGTGGTTAATATCGGCTTGGAGCTAAGTATATTTTAAGTGTGGAGAGCGTTTGTATGTTACAGTAAACCGATACAAAAATTATGTTTCTATGTTGGATAAAATCGAGAACGATCGATGAATTGACATAGTTATAACAGTCATATTCAACACTGGTAAAATTATAATTATAAAAGTTTGTCTCATAACCTTCTTGAATTCCCTAGAACCAACAAACAACTTGTCAGGCATTCGTGAAAATAAATACTTGTACATAGGTATGTTATAACTGGCAGGTACAAAATGAACATCCAAAAAAAAAAATCTTCGTCATGGCAACCCTACTCCATCGGCCCAGTCCGTCCCTTCGTCAAGTGGGAACCGTCCATGACGCCGTAGGAAACACTATTCCGCACATAAACGCGCCCATTGTCAGCGCTAACAATAAATACGTTGACTGGAAGTGCCACCCAAATACGTCCGAATTGAAGCGAATGTCTACCTATGGATAGTCAACTGTATGATATATGTGTTTATTTATTGGTAGATCGGTTCCTGTTGTAGCGATTCTTTGGTAGGTAAAGTAATTAGCTCGCGATAAATACGACGGTTTGAAAGAACCGCCTAATTATATTCGCGCTGTTATATACCTTTTATATACCTTTGAACTACATGTTTGACTATAGTTTAATTATTTTATTATAAAAACGTTGGCTGAAAGTACCACTCAAATACGTACGTACAGTAGATTCCAATTGTTACCCATATGATGGGCAGTTGTATGGAAAATGTGATTTTTTTGTATAAGGCGAATTTGACCGAGTATGACTAAGTATAAATTTTGCCATGGAAGTGAAATTGCTCAATTTTAAGCGGCCTTTGTCCAGCAGTGGGCAAAAGTATAGGCTGATGATGATTATGATGAAGCATAAAGCTTGTCAAGAGACTGCAATAACCAACCAAACAAATTTCCCTAACACCGCCTAAAATTTACTATCGACACACCAATAAATATTCCCCCACACAACCCACAACAACCCATAAAAACTGAAAATTTACAATCGCTCGACAAAATATCGAACGTGCACACGAGTTCCGCGAGTAATGAACGAGACAAAATATGCGTAAAATTAGGTTTGTTTCACATCCCGAATCACCTAGCAAGTTCCACTCGACTCAATTAGCGAGCGTGCTTCAATACGCTCGAATAGGCCCCCCGGGCTCGCGTCATGTGCGATAAGGAAAGGGGAGAAAGATTTGAGACGTGCTTGTAGTATCAGCGTTTAGCGATTGGCATAGGGAAGTATTTTAAGAAGGTTACAGAAAATTGATTACCTATTAAGATAAATAAAAAAGAAAAATACATACCTCTGCAAAATACTCTCATCATCATCATCATCATCATCATCATCATCATCATCAGCCTAAACTGTTGTCCACTGCTGGACATAAGCCTCCTCCAAATTGCGCCATTTTACCCTGTCTTCGGCTTGTCGCATCCAGCATCTGCCAGCGACCTTTCGCAAATCGTCACTCCACCTAGCCAGTGGGCGTCCTACACTACGCTTGCCAAGACGCGGTCTCCACTCAAGAAAAAAATACTCTCATCTGTCGATTATTATGTCTTAAAGTTACAGCTATACTATCTGACATCACTGTTATTTTTACGCAAAGGGTTAGTAATCTAAGCAGATGGTTCAATAGAACCTACAGTATAAAAGTAATAAAAACAAAACACAAATTACTATCCGCAATACAAAAATACAATGAAAGTGTAGCCCGGTAAACGCTATCCGCTTGCAATTGAACCACCGCCCAAAGAAGGGTAGAATCGCGCCGCCCAAGGGAATTTTAAAGCGTGATCTCGCGATCTAGTGCGCCGGTGTCATGTATAACTCAAAGACGCGATAGAGACTGGCGTACAAGTGCTCCGTGATGCTATGTGATGAAGCTCCACTTTCTTAAGATATTCCACTGGTATTTAGAACACATTTTAGATGTCTTACTAAATAAATCCAGACAAAAAGAGATGTGTAAGAGCTCTAGTTTCTTAGAATATTTTAATGGTATTTTTAAATTCCTTTAACTTTGTGTTACCGATTGTGCAGAATGATATTGACGTATGGAATTTTATTAAGGCCAAATTTTTCTCATCACTCCATGTGGCATTGTACAAAATAAAATAAAAACTAGCTGTTTTGTTAAAATCGTAATTTTTGTGATTTGTAGATTTCGTGATTTTTGGCCATCCTGTATAGACACGAGTATTTGGCCGCCTATTTAAATTTCAGTTCGGTTCGGCAACTTACCTGAGCCGTAAATATACTGTAACTATACCTATTGATGAATAACCTTGAAAACTAAAACTGCGATTTTTTACATAATTTTTTACATAATACCAGTCATTTTTTTTTTCATAGTTGCTGCAATTCATGGGATGGATAGGAACTTGTGGTTTAATTATAATAAATATGTGGTGAGACGAGCATGCCGTTAGCCTGATGGTAAACCATATGACCGCTCATGAACAGTGGCAAAACCAAACAACTCCTTGAATTACAAAGCAATGCTTGGCAATCCACTGCGCTCGCTACCCTGAGATAAAATAAAATAATAGTGGGCTTATTAAACTTAAAAATGATGAATAAATAAACCAACATTAAAGGAGACAAGCATGAGATTACAGAGTAAATAGAACCTACATTTGTATTCACAAGCTTGACTTTCAGCGTTAATCATATTTTATTTTAATTCTCCATTGTAATAGAGATATAACAAAGACCTCCGCAGCACACAATATGAGAAAGTAAAACATGCATAATTGTTTGTGAAGTAGACATGAATTTTCTAACAGTTCATTTGTGGAGTTCACGAGACAGCAAACAGTGTAATAACTTTTTGTATTTTTAGATCTCAATTGTAATGGCTGTCGTTATAACTGGGTGTATTTTTCACATTAAATACAATCTAGAAGTTGATTATGATTTGTGAAAATATAATATGAATATATTATCGCCGATAGGTCACAGATCACGTTTCTAGAATGAAGGAATTTGCAAAATATTTATGAGCATAATATTATCGGAACCTAAATATATTGAAATGTACAATAATCAGATAAATTTTATAATAACCTAAATATATTGGAATGTAAAAAAATCACATCATATTTTATAATGTATACCATTACAATAATTACATTTAAAAAACTGCTATTAAAAATCGAAGGAAAATAATATCTCCTCTCTAATCCAATTTAAAAATCCCAATCAAACACAGAACGGAAAAAAACGTGCACACATAAAACTGCACCCAAAAGACGAATCCAAATATTTGCCGCAAAAAAGATCATACGCGTGCAAACACGGCACGCTGAGTGACCAACAGCTCCCGCAACACCCAGCTGTATCGCAGGAGCCAATCAACACGGTTGATCCGTACGGTATCGGATATCGACCCGTGTTTGTCCGGCCGGAACGTATCGTCGACACGGCCGCACCGACCGGTGCGGAGGTCCCCGGAATTATCCGGCACAATGAATTCGTCCGGCGAAAAACATACGATTCTCATGCAAATGTAAACACAGCGGGGCGCACTTCGAAATGAACGAGGTCGGTGTGTTTACCTTTTTAATCTGTGCATCGCATCGAGATGGAAGATATCGTCGGATTAAGGTGGGATGGATTCGCGAGGAACGGGCTTTATTGATATCACACCTAATTCGACAGGGCTTTGTTTAATTGATTGGAATAGGAACTCTTGTTTTTAAATGAGTCAATATTAGAATGTCACATGTATATTTTCTCAGTTTAAATAGATTGTAGTTTTATGTTCTGGGTCACATCAAATATCTTTAATGGCATTGTAGAAGTATTAAAAAATATTATTATGGAAAAATACAACTAATAAAAATTACGAAACATGAATACTCCTCACATTCCCTTCTAATAAGCATCACATGTCGTACTAGAAACAAGAACCTTCTGACATCCCAACCGTCTCAATTACATTCCATGCAACGCCACAGTAAAGTCCTGAAAACGTCTCTACCACCTCTACGTACGACTCTGCACACGTATAAATATTTGAAAGGAAATTGTTCGCCAATTACAAGCCGGTCCCGTCAGGGGGCGACACTTGCCCGTTATTAACCCTGTCTGCACATGGCTACATGACGAATTCCGCACCGATTATGGAGCTCTACTTGGCTAGGTAGCGCCTACGTGTCGGGCAGGGGTGCTCTACCTAGAGGTGTTGTCGTCTCTCGCATTGAGTGTTTGCGGATATGAGTTGCTACGTTCGTACTTCGTATTTGAGCATGAGAATGGTTATTGTTTGATTTTGTGGATGAATGTTGAGAAATAACTTTTTGTTGTTGATTTATTTGTTAGTATTTGACGTTATTTATGAATTAATACTCAATAAAAATGTATCACCCAATCCATGAAAAAAGCAATTTTGTGAGACCACAACATATAAGAGTTCTTGAGATGTTTAAATATATTAATTACTTAACGGGTTGATGGAATAATTTTCATTATGAATATTGATAAAAGTACTTAATTGTTTGAAGAAAAAAAAGCAACAAATAAATGAATGTTATTTCAAAGCAGAAAATAAGACAATTGAGAAATTCTTCCAAAAATTGTCTACGTTTGAATAAATAATTTTTATTCCTTATTGTAACAACAGCCCCCTAATTTCTTGGTGTAACAAATATCTTACTCTTTTATGCAAACACAATTACGATATAAGCTATTTCCCTATATCCTTTTGAGCATGTCTTAAGACTGTCACATAATTACCCCCCGCGGAATAAAACAAGGCACTACTCGAATTTAACTCTCATGATTGATCGTCCTATCCCTCCAATAGAGTAATTGATAGATTCTGTCACACCCATAATGGAATGATTAATATGACGTCACCTTTTTGCCCCAGAGTCGAACGCGGGCCTTAGAGAAATGGGTTAGCCCCACTTGACAGACGACGGTGATACCGACGAAATTAATTGGGCAACATTTGTTTGCAATAAATTCTGCTTTAACTGGTATTTTGATTGTTGACTCTCGTTTGCGGTATAATTAGGTGTTTGCCAAATTTATTTCAGTTTGGCTGTCACCGCAATAATGAATTTAAATTGACATACATTTTAGTTTTAAGTAATGAAACATTTTATATTCAGTGATGAAGCATTGACTATCCTATATTATGTATATTATATTTGCACGTTACGTATTGTAAGATATGATAAAGTCTTAAGACGGTAATCGTAACACTTTTCACCAATTAATAATAATTCAACCCGACATAATTATATATATACTTATGTTTATAAATGTAATTTTGGATTATGTATATATGTATGCGTATCTTTATGTATGTGATTTGTGAGTGTATTTATCGGTTTTTACAAAATTTCGATTTTAAAATTTCATGAATTTTTGCTCCTACTAATTAGTAGGACAATTGTCTCTCTGCACTATCCAAAAACCGACTGATACAGAATGTCTCGGGCAATAAGGCCATCTATATACAACTATATGTATGTATATGAAGCATACATAAAATAATTAAGCCTCCTCGAATAGTGTTTAAGCCTTCATAGACGTTGAGACGGTCACTCGTGTTAACTGTTCGCAGAACCTAACACCTTCCTCTCACACGTCCTCGGAATTCAAGCGTGGGTCACTCGGGCCCCATTATCTCAACAATCCCACAGCGTCTGAGGCTATTTGTCGAATAAATTAAACGAGCAAACAGGACAGCGCCGTGTAAGCCGCTCACTTGGCAAACAATACTACGGGCGAAAGGACCACTTACTACGGGGCCATTGTTCGAAAGATTAATTTGTACCTCGGCTCATTCTCCGGGGGAAGAAACGTAGACGTATGAAGGGACTCTGGTATTTTTGTGATATTGGAATGCTGTGTTATTTATCTTCTATGGCATAGTTGGTTAAAAGCTAGCTGTGATACGAGAAGCAGTAGATACGAAATAAGTATTTGTGTGTCCCATATTTTTTTCTTAGAGTCTGGATGATGTGAGACTGAAAAGTCTGTAGGATTAAATTAGGTATTGGTTACATTGCTAGCTAGGGAAAGATTTACATTTTTTTTATTGCATTGAATGGCGAGACGAGCATGTCGTTCGCCTGATGGTAAGCGATACGACCGCTCATGAACAGTAGCAAAACCAAACAACACCTTGAATTACAAAACAATGCTTCCACTGCGCTCGCCATCCTGAGACACAAGATGTTAAGTCTCAATATGTCCAGTAGTTACTCTGGCTACAATGTCCTTCAATCCGAAACACAACAGTGCATTTAAACTGCTGTTTGATGGGAGAAATAGACATTGCGGTGGTACTCACCCAGGCAGCCTCTCACATATGAGAGACCTACCACCAGTTAATATGTCTACTCGAAACTTGTAACGTAACATCACGGCACGGCACTGGTAAAGTTGGATAGTAATATCGTTACTATTCTTCGTGTTTCCTAATTCGAGGAATATGTTCAGGTGAACATTTTATAATGAAGTTTTTGACTTAGTTCAACCAATTTAATGATTATAAATAATTTCTATGCCCGAGGATCTCCTTCTTATTTTACTTTGATGTTATTAAATACTTTTTGTTTCCGAGTGTCTGATTCTATTTTCATAAGCTGCAATTGGAACTCGGATCGTCCAAGTTATGTGGGTATTTTTAGATGAACGTTGCTTCTTTCATCACTTCTATGAATTCTCTAATATTCCATTGAGTCTAACCTCCAGTATTTTAACGATATCATTTGCCTCTGATACACTTATTACACTTTACAAAAAAAGAGATCTCTCTTTACGCATATTATCTGTACTTATTATCTATACACCATTCATCATTGGCTGCCTAGCGTCCGAATACAGGAACGCAACTTAAATATTATGTTGCACTTAACTACGTAAATCCTGCTTGAATGTACTGGCTAAGTGGGCAGTGCGCTGTTAAGAACCTCTTATTATTTAAATGGCGTTTGAGTATTCAGGTGTACATTCCACTTAAAATCGCACTTTTAATCTCCAGCATCTTTAAAAGTCATTCTCATCCATACACAAACATGTCTCTCTGACCAACATCACTTATCACCATGACGTCACATCTGTCACACCCCCATTCAACTAGCATAACACTAATAAAAACTTGCCGCCTCGGTGGCAGATCAAAAGTTAGATTAACATCAAAATTGGCCCGTGCCAGAGCTGTCGCGCGACAAAACTTATTACCGCCGTAATTCTCGGCCCATAAACCGGGGCCAAACTGAGACCTTACCTAATTAGTATCGACGGTTGGATGGGGTGCATGCGGGGGATGAGGGGTGAAGGGGAGGGGGAGGGGGGGGGGAGACCAAGGGGGAAGTACGGGCAGCGCGTTACAAGTGTCACGGTCGTCGGTCCGCGCGTAAATCTCGCAGACACGTGACAACGTCATTTCTCCGCGTCCGGGATTTCAAGTTTCGGAGTGTAGGTTTTCTCGTGTTTGAGTTAGTTTCTTCAAGTAAGTAGCCTTGTTTTGTATTTTGGGTATAGAGCAATTGTAGCGCTGTCTTATAATTGACCAAAAAAAAAATCCATATAATTATAATATTGCGGTATGGTTTTTTTAGCTTGTGAATCAATTCAGTACCGAATTATTCTTATCTAGCATAAAATTTTGTAGCCAGCCAACTTCATGCAGTTGCAGTATACGGTCAAGTCAAAAACAAGACATAAATAGTGCTTACAAGATCATAATCTCTCAAGACAACACGTCACATCCTTGAAAATATCAAACGCAAGCAATACTAAGCACAGACTCGTATAAGAAATAGATAAAATCAAATCGCCACTAGATTTCTTTCAAAATCTTTTATTTAATGTTTAGTAATGTGATTAGAAGTCTAGACGCCTTTCAAGCTTAATGAGAACGACACTACGATGCTACGGCGCTACGATGCTACGGCATTGCGACGCTACGGTACTACGTTTCTACGAGGTGCTACGAATGCCTTAAAAACGACGGAAATAATTGAAGAGCTTGATAAATTGAAATGGACATTGTTAGCAGTTGCTGTCTTGACTCTGTTAATTCGATGTTGTTTATGGAACGGCCAGAGTGCAGAGGGGCATTGTAACTAATGATACATCTTGTTTAGGGTTTATGGTTTTATACATTGTTCAAACAAATTAATAATATATAAAAAAAATAATTTTTAAAATAGACTAATCTTCTTAGGGACATCACACTTTAGTTTTACAAATAACTATGCAATACATGAAATTCAAGGGAGATGAAATGTATAATTTCCGTGTAATAAAAAAAAAAAAAAAAGTCGAACGAGTATTTTAAATTCACTACGCGATCAACAAAACCCACACGATAATTTACCACCAAAAACACTCTAGAAATAAAACCCAAAACTCCAAACACCGATTAACCGTACCGACGTTCCGTAATTAGTATACGAGGATTAATTAGTTGCCAGATCTCTTTATCCGCGCCGTTGATAACTTGATAAACTCCTTAAGAGTTCCGCCCCGTCGACTTACACTTTAAATACCTCGTTAGAGTTAGCTTCTAACGTTACTCTGGGGCGCAAACATCTTTATTCGCGCGACAAAACGATACAAGGATTATTGTTACGTGAATGGAAAGATAAGTGGTGGTCTGTCGGTAATGTACGAGACGTGGCTGCCAACATGGTCACGGTGGTCGCAGGTTCGAATCCCAGGGTCACACACTTTTTGGAGTAATTCCAGGCTATACCTCTGACTTTGTGGAGTCATGAGTGTATTGAGAGTCAATTACTACGCACTAGAACGGTGAAGGAAACCATCGTCAGGAATATTGCATACCATAGCGATTTGTAAGAATTTCTATGGTAAGTAAAGACCGACAGTCAGTCAGCAGCGTGGACTATATGACCTAACCCCTTTTATTCGTGTCTCAGTTGTAGGAAGCTTGTGCCTTGCAGTGGGACGTACATATATGGGCTGATACATTACAGTATGTATAATGGAAAGAGATCGGTTGAAGTGTAAGATTATTTAGCCTGATTTGGTTTCACCTGGGTGTTGTATCAACAGCCAGCAGTTGTTTAGACGCCGGCTGTGAAACGTGAGGCAGTGGGTTTGATCCTCTCAACGAGACAAATGTTGTATGACGTATAGTTATTTTGTTCGGGCGTGGATGTTTGTAAGTCCGAAAAGTTTCCCTTGGTTTCGGAGTGCCACGACGATTCCCTAGTCCCAAGACTCGATCCTTTTGTGAGATCAGAAGTATATACGTGACTGTTGGGTGTATTTATTTATTATTTTATATAGTAAACTCAAAATCTCACTGAAAACCTTGACGTATAGGATTCTTTGGTCAGTTAATGTACTTGGTTTACAAAAATCTTATAGTAGCTAATAGCTCTGGATAAGGATTTGTGCTCAGCACGATTATAAACTTCTTAGTATTGCCTTTATTCCTAATCACCTATCGTAGCCAGATAGTGAGCAAAATGAATTACTAAGGTTTAATCACAATCGGTCTATTAGTACAACAACCCATAAGGAAAAACAAACATTCATTTTTATATTACATAGCGTTTATATTGAAGAAGATATTAAGAACCTTTCGGTGTAACGTTTCGTCTTTTTCGGCTTGCTTAATGGACCGGATGACCTAGTGAAGGTCGCTGGTTATTAAGATGTTTTGGTGTTAGATTGTACGCACTTTTATAATATATTTATTTGATGGAAGTAAGGCAAATTCTCATATTATTTTTCGATAGATATTATTTCTCAATAAGCTCAGTGAAATAGAGGTGGCTTATGTGGATATATCTAGACTGCAAACAAAAACAAAACTGAGTGGTAGATTTAGTGTATTTTTTTGTTGCATTGTGTCCGAAGTCCTTAAAACTACCACTTAGCTTTTGTTATCGGTTATAGTCTAGATATACCGGGAAAATAAGGGTGTGTAATCATGTTGATAATTAAATTAATAGCACAACAATAGGCTTATTATGAGCAGAAATTTCTCAAGATTAATTCGATGAAACATTTTAAAAATAAATTTAGAAACATGAAAAAATATTAAGAAAATATTTTTTATCAAATAGGTACATATAAAAGTAAATAGAATTCCACTTCAAAATTGACACAGATGTCGGCACACGGAACTGGGTATTGTCGTAACGTTTACACCGACCTCAGTCATTAGTGCGGGTCAACCCTTCAAACGTTAACAAAACCGAAACAATTTCATGAATTTGTCATCGCCACCGAGATTACAAGTACAACCCCCCTCCAACCCCACCCCGCAACGCTTAGAAGCGGCACGTAATTAACTAGAGAATTTTGTCTGAAGATTCCAAGGACATTGTTCTTCTAATATTTGATGAAATTATTTTTTTATGATGGATTTGTACAGCTCTGGATAAAATTGAAAATTCTATTGAAGGAATAAAATATATACAATAATTTGTCAATGAAATATATAATGATTGAAATTATCGATTTTATCTTTATCAAAATTAGGCCAAATCCGTTTTGGAACAAGAGGCAATTATAATTTCTCATATTGATAACGTTTTTCAGATATTTGTTTCCGTCGCGAGCGACTGCGCACTACACACCAAAATCGTTAATATTTGTTGGCAAGATTTTGGCGGCTTGACATGACATGAACATTTGTATGACGTTGTTGAGAGTCGCGGGGCAACCAAGCAGAGCACATGCCTCCAAGGACATAATTACTTTTCATAGGCCGCCGGTTTATGTAGGCCGGGTGTGTCGCCGTGTCGGCGGCTTTGGTGTGTAGCGCGCTTAAAGGTAACTGCTCATTAGACCTACCCAGTACCGCCTCGTCGCTCGCAGCCCACTCGTTGTCGCAGGACCTCGCGTGGTCCACTCGGTGGCAACTCACGGTTCATTCGGAGCTTGTGAATAGTAATGCGCAACAACGCAAAACAAGCATGCGAGCAACGAGGCATGTCACCGAGTGGTCCACGCGGGGACGGCGGCGATCTGGTGGCGTTACGGAGTTCATGCAATAAACGTATGTCCATACAATTTCATATAAAGAATATTAAACGCGCGAGGCGAGGCGAGGACACCTCTTCCAATGCGACGTTTCTCCTGCTTATATAATTGCTCAATCGATGCATAAAGAAAACTAAATTGATTCATTGGTAAATCTTAATTAGTTACATCAGACATAATTTATCTTTCTATTACTCTATAGACCAAAATACGAATTGTAAAGATGCATAATTCCAATAACCTACCTTAGCCATTTTCTTCATCAAAAATCTATTTTAAAAACACGCAACTCGCTGAAAAAACAGCACTCAATTCCGTAAACAAAACAGCAAACACAATGAAACGCCAAGTCTGAACATTAGCAAACAAGATTCAGTCCGAGGCATTATGGAATAAGGTGTTTTGAACACAATTCCGGCCTCAAGTTAGAAAGTGAAATTATAAGCCGGCCCGATACAGGCGCCAGATGCGGAGCGCAAGCGGCGACGCCGTGGGGCCACTAAAACAGATTGCTGAATTAGCCTACGCACTAATCCAGCGAGCGCTGTGTTAAGTGCGTGCGAATGTGAAAAGTCGACGCTGTACAGTGCTGATATTAGCTGAGTTTTACATACAAATAATGTAATGTGTGCGTGTCTTAGTTCTGTTTTGTCATCTGACATGGGTGTAGAAGATTAAAAGTGATGGCAAGAGTTAATTTTTGTATAGAAAATATGCTTCAAACTAGGATCCACAGGTAAAAACAACTATTTGTGTCCCAGAAAAAAATACATATTCAGGTGGAAGCTTATTACCACATACTTTTACACCGTCAAAGAAAGCAGTACAAAGAGAGAAGAACGAACAAATCGTAGTGATACAGACAAACTGCCATACAGTCATGAAATTATGTAGGCATAAAAATTGAATAATTTAAACCGAAGTCAATCGCAGAAGGCATGCTAGAATTATATCTTAACAAAAATATTACAAAATAATAACCTTATCTAAGTACACTTTATCACGCATTAGTGTGAAAATGCTATACATACAAAAGCCTAATAAATCCAGTTGCCAAAAAAATTCGTCCAAATATTTATTACTCTGTCGGCCATTAGACGTCAAATAAATAAAGGAGGTCACAAATTATGGCGGTCATATTTCTGTCCTCGTGTGCGTGTCACAAACACACACTATCAATTATATTAACGTGGTTTGTGATTGTCTAACCATTCGAATATATTTACCCATTGATATTCCAGAATTTTGATGTACTACTTACATAGCTGCTGGCCATAAAAGTATGTTTTATTTGATAGGTCCCACAAACAACCAAATGGCAAACGTAGTTTAGGACGTCCTTCAACCAGGGGGAGTGATAATATTTGTAGGATGGTTAGTAAGGGTTGAAGACGAAGAGTTGATTATCGAGCCCAGGGGCGTGCTATGGGAGAGACCTAAAATATAAACAACCAAATAGCGTGATATTTGCAACCGCATAGATGTACTTACAATGAATTGACTTTCTACCTTCTAGCTTTAGAAACCTTTATTATATATTTATGAGATCAAAGCCACTTTAAGTATATAGTTTTATGACCGAGTTGCTCGAGAATTCAACATTTGGATTACCTATTTTATATTTCTGACCACAAAATAGGCCGAACGCGGGTGAGCAAACTACACGCATCCTAGAAATTCATGAAGTATTTATCTAGAGAGCCGAATATTCCCGAGAACCCCTTGAATTTTAATTTAATAAGAGAAATTATTTAGAAATTTTCTATCCTGTTGTACATTTCGACAACAGGATAGACAAGAGGTGACGAAAAATTGTATAAAATAAATTTACAACATACAACTGTAAATGCGCATTTCTATGTTACAACGTAGGATGCAATAAAACTGTCATCCTTACATACTGTACGCTTTTGATATTCCAAGATTCTATTTTAAACAAAACTCAAACGCACTATACTTGCCATTTCTCACCTCAATTTCCAGCTTTTACGCGAATTCGATAACGTCTGGCACGCCTCCAATATCGTGATCTAGACTTATCCTCCATTCTAAATTCGCATCGATACTTTGTTTCGACATAATTGTGTTGTCTCCCTATTACTGTATTGAGAAATAAGATAGCATTGTTAACAATCGTAACTACTCAAAACAATATCAATCTGCTAATGCGTGAAAAAACAAAGATTTTACCAATCGAAAAAGTTGTGCCGCACAAAAAACGGCGGCTTTCCGACATGACTTCATAATAGGCATCAATTAGGCGGTCTGCGGGCGCGCGTCGGCTGAAACACTCGAGCGTACATCGCCCTCCGTTTTAATGGCCCACTCGAAAACTTTTTACAAAGCCGCACACTTTAATTCGAATCCATATTCATGAAGGCTCGATTCTTCGAGGGATTCTCAACACTGCGTTATATTCAATTAGCGGATCTGCAAAGTTAGCCGTGCGTCTTTTGACGTGAGGGGCTAAGAGCCCGCCAGTACTTTGCCGGTTCGTGTGGAAACGGTACGCTGGAAAGAAAACCGCAAATGCAAATTTGTTACTTTTTAATTCACGATCTAGAAGCGATCCGATCTTACAGGAACCACTTAATGTAACCCTTTTAAATGAACCTACGGATAATCTGAAAAATAGTTAAGACACGAGTACTTGCTTAAGTGGAGAATGGTTTTATTTAATAGGATTTGTCTTAAATCTTTTGAGTGAAGTCTAATAAATTAACAATAATACTAATATTTGGCAATATATTATTGCCAAAAACAAGAAAAATAACTTCTAAAGAACACGAAAGTAATAAACTATTATTAATTTTTTAATTAGTACTTTTAGGAAGTATAATATTTTTTCATCCCGAAAACCTTAATCATAAAAAATATACTTTTTGGCATTCAAATTCCATTCATTTAGTTCCCCTTTACGTGAAAATAATTTCACTCCACAGTAAAATGTATTTCAACAATTGTACAAGACGGATAACAATGTCCTTTGTTCTTTATAAAATCTTTTATGTTCTCAGAGTCTTGCTTGAAATTTCGAGTACACTCCGCGGGGACTAAGCACCCTTTCGGCCTTCGAATTAATGTTCCGCTAATGCTTTTTTATTTGAGAACTAAGCCTACAGGAAGCATCGCGCTCTATTATCGGCGGGAATTGCGCGTCTTGAGCCGATTAATTGCTCTGCTAATGGATTTTTGGGTTGGAAAAAAAATATGGTAAAAGCATGGTACACTTTGATCCCGCGAGTACGTCAATTTTTAATTTGGAGAATTTTTGTGTTATTATTTTAATGGCAAGAAATTGCTTGTTTCCTTATAAAGCTAACTTCAGCATTTTATAAATAGATTTTGGATGAAATATACTATGTATAAATACAAAATAAATGCGATATTTGCTGTAATAACTAAACTACGTCATTAAGTAAGTACTTAACATAAGTAAGACGAAGAAAGGCCAATTACAGAAATAATAAATTAAAGAGATACATAATAATAACAAAAAATTCCAAAAGACGAACATAATAAAATACCACCAAAACTAACACAGTCCACAGTCACGTATCATCATAAAAAGGCCACTTGAAAATCGCATAAGCAACACAAACTTCACTTGACCGTAATAACATAAATCAGGTTTAAGCCTTCTATTTTATCCGTGCCTAAAGACAAAAACTTTCAGACATCATAAGTTTTCATTAGGATGAAAATTGTCTTTATAGACAGCCAGGGCGAAGGCGGTGTCGATAAAAAATAAAATATAAGGCCATCGGCACACTATTATTTTCCATTAAGTGTGACGTTGTGTTTTGTGTTTTTTTGTAAACGCGATCCGGGCGATTTATTGTTTCGAACGTATGTACTCGACTGAAAGAATTGAAGATGTTTAAATAAGAGAAGAGTGAGTGTGGTAATGTTTTGGACATTTTGTCTTATAGTACCGACAAATGAGCAAACAGGTCATCTGATGGTAAGTGATCCAGCTGCTCATGAATATCCACAACGCGTGGATCATAGATTTGTTGCCGGTCAATAAAACAGCAAAAGAAGGAACAACAAAAATAGAGGCAGAAGAAAGAAGAATGGGAAGAGGAAAGGGGTATTGGTCATCTGGAGCTTAAGAAAATAATAGATTTTTAAGTGACTCCTTTATGATGACTAAAAATATCCAGAATCTACTAGTACTACTAGTAATCTACTAGTAGTAGCAACACACCAACAGAGATCATTATCTCTTACCGGCAGTCACCGATGCCGCCCGATCGATCGATCCTAATATCCCCAGGATGAATCCAATCTGCGGCATTCTTAGTTGGACCACTATGACGTTTCTACTGTGTACTGTGATTGCTATCCGGTCAAATACGAATTCCTACAAGTAAAATGAATCTCAATCTTTTCATCATCATCATCATCATCATATCAGCCACAGGAAGTCCACTGCTGAACATAGGCCTCCCCCAATGATCTCCACAATGACCTGTTGGAAGCGGCCTGCATCCAGCGACTTCCTGCGACCTTAGTCAGATCGTCCGTCCACCTTGTAGGCGGGCGTCCAACACTTCGCTTGCCTGTATGTGGCCTCCACTCGAGAACCTTTCGGCCCCAACGGGCATCGGTTCTACGAGTTATGTGCCCGGCCCACTGCCACTTCAACTTGCCAATCCTATGGGCTATGTCGGTAACCTTGGTTCTCCTACGGATCTCCTCATTTCTGATTCGATCTCGTAGGGAAACACCGAGCATAGCCCGCTCCATGGCTCGTTGAGTGACTTTGAGCCTTTTAATGAGGCCCACAGTGAGAGGCCACGTCTCGGTGCCGTATGTCATCACTGGTAACACACAACTATCGCAGACTTTCGATTTTAGGCACTGAGGTATTTTGGACGAGAAGACGTCGCGAAGTTTCCCGAACGCTGCCCAACCGAGTTGGATTCGCCGATTGACCTCTCTCTCGAAGTTGGACCTGCCTAACCGGACCACTTGTCCTAAATAGACATATTCGTCTACAACTTCGAGAGTCGAGCCCCCAACTCCAATGGGGGTGGGCACAACATGGATATTCGACATGATCTTCGTTTTATCCATGTTCATTTTAAGACCCACCTGTTGGGAAACTCGATTAAGGTCTTCGAGCATAGTGCTAAGGTCTTCCAGCGATTCTGCCAAGACTACAATATCGTCGGCAAATCGAAGATGAGTAATATACTCGCCGTTGATGTTGATGCCGAATCCTTTCCACTGCAAGAGCTTGAAGGCATTTTCCAGCGCGGCAGTGAACAGTTTCGGAGATATGACATCTCCCGATTCAGCGGTGCCACATAGACCGATAGTCTATGTGGCACCGCTGAAGAGACTGTAGCACAGCCCAGGTCTCGATCGAATCAAAGGCTTTCTCATAGTCCACAAACGCTAAACAAAGCGGCAAGTTATACTCCTCGGTTTTTTGTATAACCTGCCGTAGCGTATGAATATGGTCTATGGTACTAAAGCCTTTTCGGAAACCGGCTTGTTCGGGAGGCTGGAAGTCATCAAACCTGCGTTCGAGACGATTTGTGATGACCCTTGAAAACAACTTATAGACATGGCTCAGGAGCGAGATGGGCCTGTAGTTCTTCAGCAAAGTGTTATCACCTTTTTTGAAGAACAGTACCACCAAGCTCCTGCTCCATGCCTCCGGCGTTGAGCCCTCGAGGAGAACGGAATTGAAGAGCCTCTGAAGGACTTTCAGTACCGGCGTTCCGCCCGCTTTCAGAAGCTCTGAAGTGATTCCGTCCTCACCCGGCGCCTTGTTGTTTTTAAGTTGTTTGAGGGCCATCTCAATCTCAAACAGGCTGATGTCCGGGATATCATCGCTAAAGTGTCGGATTAACTCGGCTCTCGGGTCTTCGGCCGAGCTAACAGTAGGTTTGGCAACCGAGGCGTAAAGCTGTCCGTAGAACCTCTCGATCTCCCTTAATACCTCTGCCCTCGTCGATACCACGCGGCCGTCTTCCGTCTTCAGCCTAGACAACTGGCTTTGCCCAATAGACAAGTCTCTCGCAAACACTTTGGAGCCTCCGTTTCGCTCAATTGTCTCCTTAATGCTCACAGTATTGTGAGCACGGACATCGTGTCGCAAGGACTTCCAGATCCGTCTATTGAGCCGCCGATATGCTTCGGCGTCAACGGAAGACTGCAGCGTCAAAGATCGACGTTCGGCCATGAGGTCAAGAGTGTGGATCGAGAGTTTTTGTGGTCTATCTCTACGGCGAGGTCTAAAATACTTAGATCCCACCGTATGGACAGCTTCTACCAAACCGCTGTTTAACTCGTCCACTGCAAGGTTTTCTTTTAGACAATCAAAGCGATTTGTCAACTCGAGTTGAAAGCTCTCGGGGTTTTGGATATGGGCGCGAGTAGGTCGGAGCGTAGACTTCATCAAGCGGCGCCTTTCTAATTGGACGTTGATATTCAATGTGCCCCTAACCATTCGGTGATCACTACCGGTTTTCACCCTGTTGATCACAGAAACATCACTGAACATTCGTCTATTCGTCGTCAAGATGAAATCTATCTCATTTCTCGTAGAACCGTCAGGACTCAACCAGGTCCATTTCCTGTGAGGCGGCTTCTGGAAAAAAGAGTTCATCGCGAAGAGTCCCTCTTTTTCCAGAAAGTCGGCCAGCCTCTGACCCCTGAGGTTCCGTTGCCCATGTCCAAATTGCCCCACTTTCAACTCTGCATCGCTTCTCTTGCCCAACTTTGCGTTGAAGTCCCCCATAACAACATTGAAGTAGGTTTTGGAAGTATGTATGGCCCAACTAATGTCCTCATACATCTCCTCTACTTCTTCATCTGGGTGTGTCGAGGTCGGCGCGTATACCTGTATGACCTTCAACGAATATCTTTTGGATATTCTGAGTATAAGGTATACTACCCTGCTCGACACACTTTCGATGGATACGATGTTGTTGATGAGAGACCTGTGGACGAGAAATCCGACACCTCCTCGGGACTGTTGGTCGTCCCCCCGGTAGAAGAGCAGGTTACCAGACTTCAGGGTTATCGTATCCTCCCCGATTCTTCGGACTTCCGATAACCCCAGAATATCCCAGTGTAACCCGCTCAATTCTTCTTCCAGTTCGACAATCTTCTCGTCTGTCCTCAAAGTGCGTATGTTGTGTGTTACCAGGGCCAGTCGTCGTCGGGGGTGGTAGCCGGGGCCAACCCGGGGATTCTTAGCACCCCCTGCCCCACCGTAACCATGGCTGCTACCATCGCCAGGAATAGTGGGGCTGCTCAATCTTTTACTCGTATTTAAATTATCGACATGTAGGTAGTATTGTAAATTTATATAGGCAACAATGGTTACCTTTCACTATCGGATAAGCTCTCATTTGTCGACCTTATGCAATTACATATATGTATTAGCCCACATATTTCTCACTGCAGAGGACGGATGTCCTATACAATCGAAAGAATGATTCAGAGTGGATAGACCATATAGACCACCACGCTGCCTAGTACGGTTAGGCAGACTTTACACACCACGGAAAATAGTTGAAATCGCTATGGTATGCAGGTTTTCTCACTATGTTTTCCTTCAACGTTATAGTGCGTGGTAACTATCAATACGCCCATGACTCCGAAAAGTCAGAGTTGTGCCCTAGGATTTGAACCTATGACCACCCTAAATACACATGACAACTACAACAATAACCCCCTCCCACCACTAATGGACTCCCCGCGTCTTATTTATAGGCACCGTCTGGGCGGACTAGTGAGTAATGAATTTATTGTATAAAAGGTATTCTCTTGAGGGTTGTTATGAGCTCAAGATGCTTTTGGAAAGAAATCCTTATTACATCAAATTTTGATTCACGTCGCAACGGACTTTGTGTTTTTGGAGTCTAGATTATTAAATTGTGACGGTACGGACAAGAAAAAATCTGCGAATTTTGTAATGTTATTTTTTAAGTTGTAGTAATACTGCCTCGGTAGCGTTGTTGTAATACGGTAAAGTTACATAATTGAGGTCTCGGGTTCGAAACCCGGGTCGGACAGAGTTTTATTGGATTTTTGTACTCATTATCAGCCCGAAGTCAGGCTCGAATCAGAAGGCCCTCTGCCTACGCCTTTTGGGATAAAATGCATGGCATAGAAAGTAGCAGACACTTTATCAATAACAAAAAAATCGACTGACAAAACTCACTCGAAACAAGTATATATGACAAACATTTTTCTTTTCAAATAAAAATAATTCAAATAAAAATAATAATATGGCAAATCTTTGTAAGACAAGTCACAAATATTTATTTTAGTAAATTGACCAAAACCAAGCCCACTGAGTTTGACTCGCTGGATCTACTCAGAAATGGGTCGCGCCGCGTAGTATCCAGTGGTAAAGTAAAGCCCGCTAAGTTTGTTCGCCGGGTCTTCTCAGTCAGGGCCGCGTTGGATCCGGCAGTAAGCCTAAACATACGGGACGTTTCGGAAATACTTATGGCCGTTGTCTTAACTTGGACCCAAAACAAGCCCACTGAGTCTTATTCGCTGGATATACTCAGAACTGGGTCGCGTCGCGTAGTTCCAGTGGGCTTACCACTGAGTTTGTTTCGCCGGGTCTTCTCAGGAAGGGCCGCGTTGGATCCGGTGGTAACAATAAACCGCTACGCACCGTTGTAATAATATTCATGGTCCACTCCACTATCCACTAATTAATTTAATTTAATTAAATTTGACTAACGTACATATTGTATTTCTTTGAAAAATAAATTACCATAGTCATAATTAATACTTTAAATAAGATAAGAATAAAAAGTAAACAAATAAATAAAACTAATTCTAAATAAAAATAAAATTAATTTAAAATAAATAAATTACATAAATAAATAATTAAACCAAGAAATTAAAATAAGTAATACTAAGTATAGGAAATATATTGTTTATAGAGATTAAGTTCTATGTGTATTGACTTGTCATAAGAGCTTTTAAATTGCCTACGTGACCAATAAATACATTTCATTTCATTTCATAGCCAACTTAAATAACATTTGCGCAAGAAGGCTGTCATTTATGACTATACTCGGAAATGGAATCCGAGATCAACAATGTGAACAAAAGTGTTACCACTACAATAAAATAATTTGTCATGGTAGTTTGTTCACAACCGTTAAAAAATCAGGTTGGAATTATTCTCATTCGTTAAATAAGTATAAAACAAAGCCAAATAAAAAATATTTGGTATAATATTTACATGAACTACAATTTCAACTTCTTTTTTAAGTATGTGAAAAAAATGGTACGAAAATATTTTATGCTACAGGTATTATGCAGAAATTCGTAACCTTAGGCCACTGAAATAAAACTTTTTTTAACTTTCGTCTCCTTAACTACAAATACGTCAGTTTGAGACCCGCGACACCTCCCTTTAGTTCATTTAGTTGCTTAACTTGATGAATGTGCATCATGTGGTAAAGTTACGTTGCTGTGATGCTGGTTTCACGTTTTCTGTTAAGTTTTTGTTCTATTTTGTTCCTAAGATTTCTGGCGCTCGTGTTCCTAGACGAACGCACTATGGTCTTTGAAAATCACTGTGAGTTAAACACATTAGAATTTGTTTGGGCCCAAGTCAAGGGTTACGTCTACAGGCATAATAAAACATTCAAAATGTTCAAAGTTCAAAAATAAATATGTATAAATAAATAAAACATAGTACTCGCAACATTTGAATCTATTCACTAATCAAATTATACCCAATATGTTTTTGGGAAAATGTTTCATAACCCTGAAATGACACTTTCACAATGACATTTGTTTTTTTACATTTTTGATCCCAAATTCGATTTCCGAGTATAGTATATTTTAAAAGAAAAGTGTATTTAATAGTCAGAAATCCCAATAGACAGAAATGTTGGCCCTCTTGATTTTAACTTACTTCTTAAAGTATTTACTATTAAGCCAATCCGAAATTCCCAGCGGAGACATAAAACTTCTAATCTTGCTCTAGCCACGGTTCAAGTCTAGAGCTAAATTACGAAGTATGAACTTGCAAATTTTGTCGTGTGTAAGCAAAAACTATTGTCATTTTTTTAAGTTTTTAATGCTCAGCGAGTCGTAGTAAAAAAAAATTGATGTTAATGGTAGTCCCTATTTTTTATATTTCTATAACAACCAGGACTAACTTTAATGCAGTTAAACGCAGTGTAGCCCAATCACACCATCCATATACTTCATTTCGTTATATCTAGCCGACTGAAACATTTACGCCGGCTTTGTTGTATGTATACAAAATCCATTCAATCACTTTTCACTGGTATGTGTCTAATATGTTAGAGGCCGCAATTTAGATATCACCACAATTTTTATTTCTCCACCAAATAGTACTGTAAATACACTGTTGTGTTCCGGTTAGAAAGATATTGTAGCCAGAAGATCTACTGGATATTTTGAGACTTAAAATCTATGTCTCAGGATGTCG
This sequence comes from Hyles vespertilio, assembly GCA_009982885.2. Classification (NCBI taxonomy): domain Eukaryota; kingdom Metazoa; phylum Arthropoda; class Insecta; order Lepidoptera; family Sphingidae; genus Hyles; species Hyles vespertilio. The sequence continues at coordinate 4,873,941 of CM042815.1, forward strand.
AGCGCGGTGAAATGCCAAGCATTGTGCTGTCCATGAGTGGAAGTATCGCTTACTATCATGCAAATATATGCTCGTCTCGCCATTTACAGCAATAAAACAAATCAGTTAATCTACAATCACCTCTAATGTATTGGCATATGATCTTAATCAAAACACCGTTCAAACGTGAGTTTATAAACCGCACACCCAATTACCTCTGTAACTCGAACGCACCGCGCAAAGGTTACACCGTAAACTAGTTTGTACCTACTCCAATCTACGCCTTTGCCCAACCACCGAGATATGAAAATTACTAACCGATACAGTCGCACATGAGCCAACATCCGATCCCGCTTCACCGTTATTTGATTAATTACTATACGTCGCGAACACCGAATGATGTGCCAGCGCCATCATAGTTCAAGTAATTTGCTTACCATCTCGTAAACAGGTAAGGTTTGCGTTCGTATCGGGGCGGGCTTTTGAAATTTGATTCCGTCGCGAACGTGACACTGAGATGGCTTTGTGTTCTTGTGTGTGATGTTTTTATTGAATTACGCGTTGAGTGGAGCGCGCCGGGTTTCCGGATAGGTTAGAGATTACACTGTTGTAAATTTAGCGTTGTTTATCGAGTTGTGTGATGCCTCTGGGATATACATTTGAGTAAGTGCGGAGTCGAGGTTGCTGTTTGTTTATGAGAAATGGCATTAAGCAAAGAACATAAGAAAAGCGCGCAGTAGTAAAACTAATTTAATCCACCACGCCATGTTAGGATATATCGGCATGAAGTTTTATCTTCAGTATGAAAATCTAAAAACGGCACTATGTTCGTATCACAAAACATGGTTGGATTGTAACAATAATTTGAAGTAGCATTCAATAAACCAATTATATTATTTGACTCAATAAAACAGCTTAAAAGGAAAACATTAGTTATATTTCTATACACAATTATGCGAAATGAATTTCACTTCAACAAAAAGCTACCATTACAAATTACTCACAAAACAAAGGAAAACATTACATTTCAGAAGCAACAACTGCGTTACAGCGGCGCGCTGGCGACGTTCTCACAAACCGTATCTTTATTAATACAAAATGAACCACGATCCGTCTGAAGTAACAGTTCGTACTGTGTTATGCCAAGTTAAACTGAGCAATTTGCATAGAAATTATATCGCGTCCGCTTGTTCATAGGAAATTTTCCTAATTAAAACGCCTTCGGTGCGGGGATTCGGTTCCAATTAAAAGTTTGCGCGGATCGTTCAGAAAGCGATTGTGTTGCTATTGATAAATTTAGCGATCGCTGCCTTGTTGGCCTTCATTGGCGTGGCGTTTGACGGCTGTGTTACATGCATCGGTTTGGATTGATGTGAATTGTTACCTACATTCATACGTATTTCTTAAAAATACTGACTGCCTCGGTGGCGTAGTTATACTACGGTACGGTTACAAAGCTGAGGTCTCGGGTTCGAATCCCGGGTTGGGCAAAGTGGTATTGGATTTTTCTATTCATTATCAGCCCAGTCAGGAATTTGTGCCCGATATGGCGATAGGCTCGCCACCTATCACATCGTGGGACGGAACATACAAGGCGAAAAGTGGGTGCCCTGGCACCTCTGCCTACCCCTTCTGGGAAAAAGGAGTGAGCTTATGTATGTATGTATGTATGTTCTTAAATATATATATATATATATATATACCGGGTATATCAAGACTGCTACCGAAAACGAAGCCGGGTGGTAGTTTTAGTGACTACAAACACAATGCAACTAAACATTTTGCAAAGAAACGCGACAATTTTTTTTTTATATATTTTTTAATATCGTCATGTGTGGGTGGTAGATCCATAGTTTTTGCTCAAATAATAATTTAAACTGTTTTATACCTTATAGTCTTTATAAATAAAGGGGTAAACACAATTATTTTAGGAAAAAAAATGTATTTACCACCCAAATACGACCATATGAAAAAAAAAAAGTAATGTCGCTTTTTTTGCAACATTTTCTTTTGCATTGTATCTGAATTCGCTTAAACTACCACCCGGCTTCGTTTTCGGCAGCAGTATTGATATACCCTGTATATATTTTTCAATTCAAGATGGTGGCTGAATGTGTTGTATCTTCAGATATTGCACACCTCTCTCATTCATATAAAAGTCACTATTTTAGGGTCTATTAAACTACACATTAAATCGATCCATTAATCCCTCTCACCCAGAAAAATCGATTTCACTACAAAATACAAGATATTTTCTCATATCAAATCGTAGTGGAACTTTTCAGTGCTATTTCATATCAAATGTCAAAAACTTTATAAAAGATAAATAAATATAAGAATCAGAAATATGATTTCTTTTATTATCCTGACACATATCCCTCCCCATCTATATCACCCTATGCAACTTCGTTTACCCCTCTGCGCACGACCCTTATTCCGCACGCTACATACTAATCATTCATCCTTAGAATACATTATAGAACGATTTGATCTAATTGCCTTTTTCCCTTGTACTGTCTAAAACATGTTTGGAAGAATCTATTTTTAAATATTATTGTTTAATCTTATTGCATGCACTCCAGTTTGTGTTATATGCCTCCTCTACATGTTAGAAGATGCATATGCAGACGTTGTCTCCGGATGAGTGTTAAGATCGTCAAGTGGAACGCAGTTTTTGTCTCATTTAATAGTTATTTAGTCATTTGTATACTGTTTCCATTCATTTATTTTATTTTTGACAGTTCACGCCTATAAAGTACGACATTACAGTAGAACAATATTTTGAAATAAAAGTAGATACTTTCTTGACGGGTAACGCCCACTTAGAGTTGTGCCATTCGTAACGAATGACCACAGATAACAAAAACGATTTTGAATAGAATCAATCAATCGGAATCATTTGAAATAAAATTACATTAAAATGCTAATGAAAACAGTTAAACGTAATATAGTACCCAATATTAGGATCGAATGTATTTGCTGCAAATTAATTAATATGAATAAAGGTATACGTATTGAAGTGACTTTTAATAAGAGTTTAATTTAAAATAATTACAATGATTACAACGAAAATAAATGTTTAGTACCTACTTGTAATAAACAGTTAAACCATGTTGGAATTCATAGTACTTTAAGGATTAAATAATTAAAACAACTAAAAGGTAATTTGTTAATATTTTTATTTATAAACAATCGTCTGTTTCGTCGGAATCGGCGTCGTCGTCACTCGTATCCCCAGTAACACTAATTATTAATGAGTGCATGGGTAAGTTGTCAAATGTGACATCGCGATCCCAATCAGACATTATTTCTTTCTTCGTCTTTTCTACGACACTCGCCCAGTTATGAGGCGTCACATTTTCACACGCATTTTTAAGCAACTCCAGCATTTTGTTTGCGGTGAAAGGAGGAGTTGTATTTATTCTCGCAGCATATCCTTTCACTTGCGCCCATATTAGCTCTATGGCATTATACTGGCAATGATATGGAGGAATTCTAAGGACGGTGTGCCCATGTTCTGCAGCCATTTCATCTATAACGTATCGTTTAGGCTGCTTCCTCATTTTTAATATTTTAAGTAACTCTACTTTTAATAGGGACTCGTCCACCTCCTCGCCATTGTTACGGAGCCAGTTTATTATTTCATTTTTTTTACTGGCTTGCGTTGGCATTTTGTTAATTTGCCGAGAGTGATAGGACGCATTATCTATAAATATTGTTGATGGCTGTTCGAGTGACAATAACATTTCCCGAAACCATTTTTCATATACTTCGGAATTCATTTCTTCGTGGTAATCCCCTGTTTTCTTTGATTTAAAAGCTAACATAGCATCTTGCACAAATCCTTTTGCGGTTCCTGCATGACAAATTATAATTCTTTCACCTTTTCCCATTGGCACTGCGGTCGAGGAGCTAGCAGTGTTGTCAGTCCAAGTTTTTGATACCGTGTGATTCGCATTGAGCCAAGTTTCATCGGTGAAAACAACATTCGACCAGTCTTCTATTTTTTTAGCTTGTCTTAAAAATTCGCATCGATACAAAGCAACATCATTGCGTTCCATCAATATTTTTCTTTTGTCACATTTTTTGTATTGGAATCCAATCCTATTCAATACCTTCGCCAAAGAAGACTTTTGACCACGGAACAAGCCACTAGTTTTCAGAGATTGTACTAGGTTATGTAAAGTAGGAATCTCTTTTCTTTGGTAATAATCTTATATATGACGACGAATAGCATCACCATCAAAACTGTCAATTGCTGTCACTTTAAAGGGCTGACGTTTTTTCTTAGGTGTAGATGGCTTGTTTTGTTCCATGCCACTACTGCCGTAGCCTTCTTTAATTATTTTTGAAACTGTTGGAGCAGTAATACCTAATGCTGCTGAAACACGGTCTCTGATTTGAGTCACTGGTATAAGAGGTCCACCATTACGGCTTTCCCTTTCAAAGTACTCATGAAGTCGCAACACAAACTCCCTTGTTTGTCCTTTAAGCACCTTTCCTTTAGGCATTTTGAAAGTGATGAAGGCAGGTACGATGTTCTCAATTCAACCAAATGTAGGAATTCACGGGTAAAACAATACGGAGGAATATAAATACTCAACTCGACGTATGAAAAATGTGAATTAAAATTCAGCGAACGGAAAACACTAGCACGGGCGCGGGCGTCTCGTTGTGAGTGACCACAAAATGGCGGCGCGCGTCACCTGTCTGCCCAGTGTTGCCGTTTCACAATTTGTTTTTAACAACATTACTATTGCCGACGGAAGTGATAAGAATATTAACTTAACATGAGTAAATGGTTTATTTTAATATAATTATTAAATCAAGTAACTTAAATATCCCTGAAGTTTTATAAAACAATGCATGGAGCAAAAAATAAAATATGTATTAAATCGATTAAAACTTGTTCAAAAATAAAATCGTTTGTTATAAAAAATTGATTCGATAACGCATCAGGCCATCACTATTTGATTCAGTACTCGATGTGTCAAAAATAAAATAAACGAATGGAAACAGTATAGTCATTATTATTTTACGTAAACCGTGTGTTCCACTTGACGATCACAACACGTATACGAAGACTACGTTTGCAGATGCATTTGTTGACGTAGAGGAAGCAATATGGACATATCTTGCCGTACGTGGTAACAAAACAATTGCTTACCGGTTACCAAGTCAACCTCAAACAAGAACTTCGATAGTTCTCATTTCCGTCACACAAATAAAATAATATGACACAGTTTGCTTCTAATGTCTTTCCTACTTCCCATTAGAAAGGAAAAACAAACCATTTATTTTTCACAGACACGGAAATAAAATATAAGTAATATTTGATTATTACCTACTTACTATAATTTACTAACTTCGACGGTACTCGTAAAAATACTTTAAAGATTTAATGGTTTTGACCTAATGTTAGTCTTGAGCAAATTGCAACCCACCTCTCAAGAGTACCTACTATTCTAGGTCTCTTACAGGTAATATTAACTAGTAATCGAGTAGCTGAAATAATTATAAGGTATCGGGAAAGAGTCAATTATTAATACTATCTGAAAGACTCCAACACTCCATTACCATCTTATCCAGTCTCGTCACTTCACCTAGTTTAAGAGAAAAAAATCACTGCAAACTTTAACCCAGTGGCACACTTTTAATTCCGTCCATTCATACCGTTTGCATATTCATTAGTCCGGAATCTTTTGCCGGGAGTTCAACAATTATCTCTGGCGTCAATTACAATCAATTCGCGATTGGAAAGACATCGGCGCGACGCCTCTTATGATTCAATTGAGCGCCAAGACTATAGTTGAAAAGTCGTTTGTCATTTAGTCACAACTTTTCTGTTTAATATCTTTGAACCAATATTTATTCAGTAGAGTTGTTAAGTTTTGTTTACGGAGCTGTGAAAACTATTAAATTACCAAACAAATAGACATTGACGGATTATAATTCAATTTTGATTTATGAGTTGTATTTTACCCTTTTATAATCGTTGCCACTGATCTAGTGAATTTATGAGTTTATTGATTATTAACTGGGATATTTTTTGTTCCAATAGCAATATTGAGAACCCACGTTGTATGAGTATTTATTATATTAAGTTTTCTCAAGTTCGTCTCGGGACTAATGTGTGTCTGGTAGGACGATGGACACTTTCCTTGTTATATTTTTATTAAAATAAGCTCAGTAAATTTATGGATGGCACGAAAGTCACTCAATTATACTCTCAATTGTAGAAGAGGCCCGTGCCCTGCAGTGGGACGTATGTGGGCTGATACACTATTAAAGTCACTTCTGTCGCCGTTTTGTGGCACTTAGCCTTGAGTTTATGCATCAGATAATTTCTGACATAGTAGCTCAATTCTGACTAGTAAATAAATGAGAAGGCAATGTATTTAATCATAAATTAGTGATTAGTCCATTGAAAGTGAAATCTAATCATCCTAATGTTTGAGGTCAGTAAATAATTATATATTTAATAGTGTAGTGATGGTGAATTCAGTTAATGGCAGCTTAGTTGAAAGAGGATGAGACTATAACATCAATACATGCAAGTTTACATCCATGCCTCGCAAAACAAAACGTAACAACAATGACACTAATAATATCGTTACCTATCGAAAGGAAAGTGCTCAATCTTTTTCGCAATTACGTCTGTGTACAAGCTACGTATCACTACTTAAAAAGTTAAAAAAACACCGCCAGAAATCCTGCATATCTAAGAGTTCTTCAGAAGAATTTCAATTTTCAAGTCTATTCGTCGATCTGACGATTAAACGCAGTCAGACCAACAACAATTTTATCCAAAATTAAAAATCTTGACTCTCTTAATTTTATGTGCATTGTCAATTATGACAACAGGCAACTTTCACAATATATTTAAACAAGTTCCCTTCATCATCCAGTTAGATAAGCACGCGCGTTCTCTTTACAATTATACCAATTATCACATTCGATTGATCGCCATTCGTCACAAATGAAAATAGACGAATATTAATTGCACACGACAATGGCGGGTTTAATCATCCGCAAATATTCTTGTTTGTTCGTCAAACATCTAGTTAATTAGTGTATGGCCAATAATTTTGTGCGGCTCATTGCACCAGCAGTATCCGCCATGCCAATAACAAACTAATTAAACATTTGAACCGGAGCCAATTTATATTTGCAATTCCAGTTATGCGTCAGTAATGTTCTGACATCGATTAATTGGTCCATATCGATTAACACCCCTTTCACAGCGCACCGCCTTATGGCCATCGTCATCCGATTATCGCGATTTGTTGATTGGCATATTGTTCGATTAGTCATAACGATATGTTGATTGAATTAGTAGGTTGTCTGTTGTATTTGGCAACCATCAATATGATAAAGAGTTTCGATCGGAAGATTTACGCTTTCATCAGGCATCTACAATAAGCATTGTCTTATAGTATTAGGTATATTGAAGACAGCGACAATTCTGTTATGATAGCATGAATACAATTAAGACTATTCATTGAAGAATTGATATCAATCGGGAAAGCATATAAATATTGAATATGGCGTTTTGATTATGTGTAAAACAAAGCAGCCAAAAAGCTGGGTAATATTAGACATAATTTGAATCATAAATACATTTTCAAACCATTAGAATATTGATTATATCGCAAGTAACATACAAAAGCCTTAAAACTTCACGTGTCTATTCCAATCGATACTACTTATACGATCAATACCTTATCTATAATTCAATTGTAAGCCATCGAAGGTGCATTTAATGGACGTAAAAAAAAAAGAAAAACGGACAAAGGCTTTTTAAAAAGGGATTGAGTGAAATTTACAATAGTACACATACTTTTATATGCTCAAAAGAACCGCTATTTATCACCTGATTGTAAATGTATAGGAGTAACAGACAGTCTCTTATTAGTCGATATCATAAATTTGTACTGTTGAAATCTGGACGGATACATACGTGCTTACTCAAAACGCGACACATTTGCATCGGTACATTTTCTATCATCGCATATAATGGTATCTGGGATAGACTATAAAATCTGGCTCTAAAAATTCTAAAGGAGTATGAAACACCTTGTGAATTTACTAAGAACTTATTAATTTTATACACTCTCCTTCTTTTAATCCATGGTATGATTGTAAAACATTTGTGACGTTGTGAGGATGTCACCTCTAATTGTTGCGGCATATGGCTCAATAGTCGGTATAAATCGTTTTGTCTATGCCAATCAACGCCTCCGTTGTGCTGATTGGTTGATTCAATTTCTGACATCTGTCAAACGTGACGTGCGAACTGTCATCGGCGCAAGCATAAGTATGCGTGTAACGTCGCTCGCGTCCTTTTTTCCTAACTTGAAAGCCGCGTGCTACCCACGTGTCTTTCTAAACCCGCTGGGGTTCTTCGTTTTCTTCGTTCTTCGTTTTCTTCTTCTTTACCCGCACGGCACGGAGTGCTGACTCCGTGCGCTTGCTTTGCAACCCGCTTCTGCTCCGCACCGCTTCCTGCCCGTGCTGCAACCGAGCCTGCGCCGCGCTGCTGACCTGGGCACCGTTCCGGCCACGTGGTAGCAAACTTTGCCGGTGAGCTGTCGCCGGGTTCCTTCACGTGCCGAAGACCCGGATCAGTGTCCAACGAAGGCCAGTGACTCCCGTTGCATACCACCAGCAACAGTGCCGAGTGTAAACAGTGATGCGAAATTATTAAAGCCCGAACCACGTAATTACCCTGAGTACTTTTTTTTACCTACCTATCCCAATCTGCGGGCGGCCTAACCCGCCGCACATTACTCAGAGCGATAATATCAACAGATGTACTTTATTTTCAGTGCACAATAAAGAGTTAAATATATAAATAAGGATTTACATTCATCAATATATAACGCTACAAAATTACCTAACCATCCATATACATAAATCCAGCATTAATACCGTACAAAACTTGGCTGGAAAAACATAAAACATTTACGTTTAACACTAATAGGGTGGACTTAAGGAGGGATTACGTCTGCCGCAACATGTCCTCCCAGTTATTATCCGACGTCGTCTGGAAAGTTTAGCGTCTGTATCGGCGATTGATATTCACGGAGTAAAAATGTACGGGATGTTGCAGATATGATTACATATAATATAAATAATTTACGAGTGATAATACATATTCCCAACTTTTTTTTACGGCATTTCAACCGACCCTTCATGAACAGCAGCAAAACCAAACAACGCAATTACAAAGCAATGTTTGGTATTCACTGCGCTCACTATCCTGAGACATAAAATATTGAGTCTCAATATGTCCAGTAGTTACTCTGGCTACAATGACCTTCAAGCCGAAATACAACAGTTATTCAAACTACTGTTTAGCGAAGGGATAGACATTGCGGTGGTACCTACCCAGGCGGCATCACACACATGAGAGAACTACCAGCAGTAAAATTTATATTCTAACTTCTATTAAATAAACTGTTTTTTCTCACACCTGCACGGCATAAGGACTACACTACACTTAATAGTAAGCCCAAATGCCGTTCAGAGTATCGAATGCCATCAGACGGTCTCATAGCATTCAATATAGTTATACTTTATTATTTTCATTGCGGGTTAAAGTCAAGGTGGACATTCCTAATGCCTCACAGAGCTTCAGTGCTCGGAGTCGTTAAGATACGAACAACTGTTCACCGGGCCTTAAAGGAGTTACAATGGCGGATGTGAGGGTGGGACGGTTTCCATAGTGATTGGATATCCGTATGTGCACAGAGAGTGATACTCGTATACAATGATTGATTGATTGGTCCTGTGTTTATCTGGATGCAAATAAATCTGAATAATTATGTTGAAAGGAAATTAGTTTTATGTCCTTTAGTTGCACCAAATAAATTATAAATACATGAACTTTTTTAAAAGGACTTTTTCTGTGATTTCTTCTTGAACCATAGGAAATTGACGGTTGAATACAAACCTTCCCGGAGCATTCCATTGTGAGCGACTATGCAAAGCAGTTTTTGGGAAGTCTTTGAGCGCAAAATTCTCAAAAAACCTTTAAATTTTCATGTTCTTCCTAATTTAAAAAATATATTAGTTTATAATGCTCATATGAATTCTACTTCTTCTACTAAGTCGTCATCTCGGCCGGTGCCAGATTCCACTCATATTCCTTTACAATAATAATTGTAGCACCCTGTACGAGCTTTTTTAAGTCGGTGACAAATCTAAGTAGTTGAAAAGATATTTCGATGAATTTCGTATTGGAGATGAAAGTTCTTTGAATGTTTTTTTAACCTCCATCCTCGTCAAAGGAGGCATTACAGTACTCTGTAGGGAGCGAGATAAGGCATCTCAAGATCAAAATAAAGTTAGTGTCATTTTGCTGTCGAACACTTTAAGATGTATTATAAGTATTTAGCACTTTTAGAAGTATCAAGACTAAATTTTATTTTAGAAATTATATTTGTGATGTTCGGTTTAGATCAAATAAATAAAATGGAATTAATATTATAGGATTAGTTTGTAAATTCATATTGCCTTTGTATTATTTAAAGCATTATGCAACTTCATCATTCTAGTCGTGAAATATTCCAAAATGCAGAGCCTATTAATTTTATAATCAAAATATCTATTTTATATAACAATTAGAATCTTAAGGTACATACATAGATATAAGAGTAAGTGATACGATTATCACTTACTCAACTACTCGTACTGCAAAAAATTTACTATTCCACAAGGCTGGCATAATTGTATCGACTCTATTTTATAGAAATTAATATCAACTGGATTTTCTAGCTGCACAGTAGCCATAATGTCAAACCAGTATAAGTCTTAAATTCAATATTCACAATTCTAAAGAAGCGCGAATATTCATATGAGTTCCAATTTCACCTCTTTATTCATATAGAATACCGGACTACGTGTCTCAAAGGATTATGAATACGGAAACGATTGTCCAGTCTACCGCTTCGATTTCATACGGCACGGCGTAAATACGAAATGCATTGTATAAGTCAGGTCGACACGGAACGTGAAAAAATGGTGTAAATTTTTTCACGAAAGCATGTCGTGTCCGTTCGCGCACCGATGCCGCGGACAATATAAAGGTCGAATGAACACGTGGAAATGAAAAGAAGATTTTACATCTTGCAGTAGCCTTTTTTTAATGCCTGAAAGTGGCTATGCTTTGTCTATTGCAGTCTTGACTCCAGTGAAGTATTATTACGAAACACGATTGCATATCTCAAGATTTTATTATTCTGAAATAAACAAACTCCTGGTCTACATAAATCACCGAGCAAAATATTCACTACAACATTCACCCCGAATACAGATGTGACAAGCTCAAAAATACTCCAGGTGTTGAAAACGTCAAGGCAAATGATACGTCTGTTCTGTATGTACTTACACGAACACCCGACGGTCCGGTCTCTCTATGCGCTGACATTTTTCTGTTTTATGTGACGTTTAAAGTATAATGCGGACAGGAAACCCACTGCTTGGATTTTAAACTGGCACAAACGCGGTCCGAAATGCACCGAAATACGAAAGCTCAATTTCGCGAAAGCGGCTATGAAAGGCAATGACTGTAGTGAAAAAAAAACTGCGGAAAAGTTTAGCACAATTGCGATGTGTGGATGTCGAATAAACTACATCTTTTCGTTTTATTAGAAAATGTAAATTAGTAGGCGATTTGGCTGATGTAAGTGATCAAATCTACCTGCTATCATTATCCACGTCGTCAAGTCTTCCTATTAATTTAACTTTGTGATCGATTTGGTTGCGGGTTAGAGACAAGTTAGACATTAACATTACAATACATGCCGTTGTAGAATCTGGCTTACAGGAGTTGCAGTGGTTGGTGTGTGGGTGGGACTGTCTTCTGCTGACGAAATTAAGCGGCTTTTTAATTTTTGGTAAGATATTCTACCCAATTTGGGATTTGAACAATGTATTATTATATTGGTCGGCATTCTCTTGCAAGTATTTACCCCAATAGGACTATACTGCACTTATTACTAGAAGCAATTTAGTCAATTAGTCAATGAAAAAACTTCGAACTTTATACATTAAGGTTAACATCGCAAGATTATTACGGAGAAAGCAGATGTAGAAACGTAATTCCAAACTGCCAGCTGTTCAAATGGTTTATGAGGAATTTTTGGTAAAGCAATATTCGTTCCAGTACTATATGGTACCGCTATATGATTAATACTCGTATTACTCCTTAAATTCGAATTGATTAATCGAATCATTTCTAATTATTGGATATGCTGGTTTTCCTGGAAATTGGAAATGTTAGACGAATTACTATGATAGATTACATATTTCATGTAAATAAGGGGTGTTTGATTATAATTTGTCCCAAACGCCTGTCTATGGTAAAGAGGCCTTAATATGTAAGATATATGTTGATAAAAATAATATAAGGAATTTAACCAATTTAGGAACTTAACAACACTATCAATTACAAAGATTCTTAGCATTCCACTGCGCTCTTTATACTGATATTTATAATAAGTCTTAATATGTCCAGTAGTTACTCTGGCTACAATATCCTTCAAATCGGAACACAATAGTAAATATTTACATTGCAGTGTGGCGGTGAAAATAAAAATTGCTACCCAGGCAACCTGTCACATGTGAAAAACCTAGCACTAGTAAAAGTTAACTTAATGATAAGTGCAGCAATTTCCAAATAGCTGATACCTCTTATCAAAAACTTTCTTCTAGGTACTACATATAGTCATAAGACATATAGTCAAAAAAATACTCCACGATTCTAAAACATCTAAAATTGAAAAGTCTAAATATTTGTTCGTAGATCGCACTAGGCAACATTCAGAATTTTTCTCAAAAATTCTTCCACTTTTCACCGACATTAGAAAATAAAAAACCTATTTAGTTCACAAAGCAGGTGCGATCTGACCTTTGTCTAAATGAAATGCCAACAGAGATATTTTCACGTCGATTTGGTTTCAGCTAAAAAGGTTTTAGAAAACTATTTGGTCTTTCAGCAGAGAGGTCAAGTTCCGTAATCACATTTGTGTTAAAATATTCAACGAAAAATTAAAGCGGAAGTTTTACGTGTTCGGTTTATAGTGCGAGCGTGAAATATTCTTCAATAGTTTTTTGTGGTTTTGTTGACGTTTGACGTTGATCATTGAAACAAAACTATAACTACAAATCAGAAAGCGCAGCATAACGCCATACTAGGTTTTAAAAATTATAATTGAATAATATTTATCTTTTCGTAGAAATATCAATTATTGATATTAATGGTTTTTGTAGTTTATAAAATATTAATACGTTATAGATATAGGGACCGAATACAAAACCATATTTTCCTTAGTAGGTTAAAAACATTTCCTGCAACACAAAGGATAGTGTACTCCTTTGTATTTATATTTACAAATAAATCGATGGTAAATCGGTAACACCACTTGTCAACACGAGTGTACTGCATTTAAGTGCAATATTAAATAAACCGCAAAGCTAGTTTTTGAGTTCATCAAGTTTAATGGTTATTTGAAAAAAAAAAACATACTCGCGTTGGAAAACCATAAAAAGAGAAAATAATAGAGTTCACAACACAGAATACTTTCGAAAATCTCTCTTATACTTTGTATGGTGACCATTTTATTGGAGTCGATGTCGGATATTTTCTATCTGATGTTTAAATTGCATTATCATATTACAGTGATACTATAGTGATACACTATATTTTCTGTACTACCTGGTATACACCAGCTTAAGAAATGTTTTGGATAGCAGCTGGACGAGAAAAAAAATCGTCAACAATAACGTAATCTATTAAGAACTAATGTCATCTATTAGATATAGAAATGAAATGATTGAATAAAACACACGCACATTGGATACAGCGTGTATGGCCAAAAAAGTTCTATTACTGCGTATTTTCGAATATATTTGCATCTTTAACATTTTTAACTATTTATGATATGTATGTATGTTGTATGATATGTATGTATGTATGTTATGTATATATGTATGTATGTTGTACATAATTATATGAATGTATTACTTTTATTTTGTGTTTTTAATTTGTTAGTATAGTTTGTTTTTTTTTTTGTTTTTTTTCTTTCATTATTCACCCTAGATTGCCCTTTCTCGCTCCTGTGTCTTATCTCCATCCAAAGGTTGCCTGGAAGAGATTGCCTAGTGCAATAAGGCCGCCGATTGTACTTATTTTTAATATTATTTTTAATTTCTGTTATTGTATTTGTTTTTTTCTGGTGTACAATAAAGTTTATAAATAAATAAATACATAAATATGACAAATAATAAATATTTTAGACCCATTACAGTAGCCTAATAATGTGGTGCACTCTTCTAGAAGTATATTATGCTACTTTACACCTCTTTCAACCTCATTTATTTTTCACGAATTAACCAAGAACGGGCACTCAAAGCTAAAGCGTCTCCTATAAAACCTTACAATGTGAATAAAAACAAGGGAATATCCACTGTCGGTCCAAATCCTTGTCCCAAGAAACCCGAGGCGGTAATTTCCCGAGGCAACTATGGAGAGCAATCAACTTACTCGTATAATAGTTGAAAAGCTTCCATTCCTTCTGTGCGAGCCACACTCCGGCGCCCATTCGACTTTTTCAAAACACCACTAACGAGACACTTTATGCTCTCTCTCTCTCTTTCGCACTCAATCCACTACAGCTTTGAGCAAAAGGAACGAAAATACTGGATGACACTGTGTCATATGCAAGATTGTAATGAACACAGTGATATGATGATACTGAAGGAAGCTGTAAAATTGTTTTTGTATGTTCGGCCTGCTTTTTACGATTGTCAAAGGGAAGTGGAATAATGCTTGTCTTGTGCTGTTATTGTTCATTGTCATTCTTTGTTCTACTGTTACTTTGTAAGTAGAGAGAAGAATTAAAATGGTTTGTTTTAAAATTAAAAGATGTTAATTTCATTTTGTTTTTATTTGTAATGGTTTGCTTTTATGGTAGACGGTTAGTTTGAAACGTGACTGAGATATAGCATTTGTGACAAACGGTGCATTTTCTTTTTGAAGTCCATGAATATCTTATAGCCAGTTAATACCATTGTCCGATATTTTCATCCATTTTCAAAGAATGGAATTTCCTGTATGTATTGGAAGAGTCGTGTTTTCGGGTCCACTTACATGTCCAACAGAATAACACTTACAATTATCACGTGTTTATATTCCTCTGCAAAATAATTCGAAATTTTGTTAACGATAACACTTGCATCACAGAACAGTTGAATATGGTTAGAAAGGCAATAGCCATCAAATTGTATGAAAACCAGCGTCGTCGTTTTCGAAACACAACCTCTACAAATACAATATAGAACTCTTGCAATAGTCGATTTAAAGTATCGATAAAATTATTTAAATATCTTTTTGTTATAAGACCGTTATTTTATCGATATGCTTAATGGTTTTTCCTGATACATTTAATTAATGAGTATTATGTCAATAAACGAGAAAAATGAGACTATAATATCTAATATTGAAATTGAATTTTAATTTGTATGAACAGGATTTTCAAGATTTTCAGCTGTGTGTGAGATATTAACATTTTTATTATTAGGAAAGCACATATATGCAATTATTACAATAAAATTTTGATTTCTTTAGGTCAATAGCTTCAGAGGTTTTGATTTTTCATACAATAATTCACCCCCATGATACAGTTTTTCCAGAAGCGTTGCCCGTAATTATTTTTGATATAAATTTTTTATCGTCTTCTGTTTCACGAAAATGAATACTTAGAACAAATCGTACTGGATATTGTAGGAATCCAGTTGTCTCTACCTGTTGCCGTTATCGACTCACTCTCGGAAAGCTACAAACGAATGAATTAATATTATAAAGTATATTCAGACACAAATATTTGTTGTTCTAAAGTCGGCGGAGTTATGACATTAGAATATAATGATAGGTCGTCAACGTTATCAAACGGTACGAGTACTACAATTTAAAATTACTAAAGGATTATATTTCTTTGTTTAATGCCTATGGAAACTGATTTACGAGTATACTACATTTTTAACTACATCCATATAGTTACTATGTGCATGACTAAAACAGACTAAAACACTGTGTGACATGTGACAAATTTCGAAGTTGACATAACAAAACTGAGTCGTACTCGTATGCATTGCGTAGGAACTTGACATTCCCGTACATTGTATGTACGCGTAATCAGCAATGTATATTTTTGATATGTCGACTATCATATTATCGAATTCATTAAATGTCGTAATAATAAACCGGAATTTTTAGAAATAAAGGTGTAAATCAATAAATCGGATTGAATAGTGGTATTAAATTCTTCCTCTATTGATATTCGACGCATTAGTATTGATACTGTAAGATAAATTAGCACAAATCTGCATTTTTACTTTATTTTCCGGAGCACCACACTCCAAGGCATTTTGACAACGACTGATTAGACAAATAATCTGTTCCGCGGCATTGATGCTTTTTATGCACCACCTTGCGACGCGTCAAACGATTCTATTACCCTTCTAACCATATTCATCTGTTCTGTGACTTGCATCAATCATCATCAACTAAAATGACAAAACAAACAACAATGCTTAATGTCAAAATTTCCGTGTTGAATTTCACGAAGCAAAATATCAACAAAGTTTCAACGTAAAAACACTCGTACAAATGTTAATATCATCAAAATGGACTTTTTATTTATTTGCACAACTTGTCAATCAAACAGACCGCTTTCGTGCAAACATTGACCATGTGTGTGGACACTGAAGCCAGACAATAAACAAACATAATTGCGTATTCTAATAGTTTCAGTTGAGTTAAAATAGAATTAATTATGTGCCCCCGAATTATATTGAATTAATAGTTTAATTATTATTGTGGAAATTATAAATGTGAGTGATCATGGCTACTGATAAATAATATGAATAACAGTTATTTACATTTACATTTAGTAAGTAAGGCTTTATGGTTTTGCTGTCGTGTGGCAGCCCATATACGTCCCACAGTAGGGCAGGGACCTCATCTACAATCAAAAGTAGTATTGAGAGTGGTAAGGCCATATAATCCTCCACGCTGGCCTAGTGCAGGTTGGCGGACTTGACATACAATAGAAATTCCTTCAAATCACTATGGTATGTAAGTTTCCTCGCTATGTTTTCCTTCACCATTAATGTGTCTGGTGATTGACTATCAATTCACACATGACACCGAAAAGTTAGAGGTATGCCCTGGGATTCGAACCCGCTACATCTGGGAACATTTTGGCAGCCGCTTCTGGACCGATTGCCAAAGGGCTATCACGCACTATGACTTTATGACCTTAAGGAAACTAATTTCAAATTAACTTGAATCGCATTGTTCATGAAAACATTAAATATTCCCATTTTATGACAGTAAGTACTAAGCTAAACATTTTTGTCATAAAAAGATTTCCCTTTTATAAAAACTCTCACAAACCTACAGTAATCGATCACCAACAAACCTCTTAAAACCTTTTCAAGAAACGTGACACAACCATTGATATTCTCAGTCCGTCACTCAACGGCAAACCATTACAAGTTTACGATAACTTTATCCCCCAACGTCATCGCACCCCATTCCCGATACGCACACAGATCTATGTCACATTGACGCATCATTTAATATCTATACATATAATATTGTAACTGATTCATGCTTGAATATGGAATATATGTATTTGAGTAAGAATATTTTGAGGCGACTAACAGCCGCAGCCAATAAACAATCCCAATCCAAAATTTGCCGTTTGAGATTGACAACTGAATCTTTTTTCTGATACTATATTGCCAATAATCAATCTCAGTAGTGAAAAAACTATCCAAAAAATCAATCTACTTTTAGGAGGACCAATCCCTGTTTTGAGATTGCTCTTTGTATGGAAATGACAATTTAGGCCTGCCAATATACAATTATCTGTGTTGACGTTTGGATGGATTATTGAAAACTATCCAAAATTGCAATCTAACAATTTACACGGATTATTTATTCCTGAACGCCGAAATTGTTATAAAAAATATATAAAAATTAATAGTTATAGCAGCGATTTGGAAGGGTTGACGCAGCTATCCGGTTAGGATACTGATAGCCATGGTGAAACTCGATGATGATGTCTTCCTTAAGACTAACCAGGAGTAATTATACGCAGACCTTAGACGAAGCCGAATTTTCTTTGAAATTTAGGCTGTCCAAACCAGGTTTAGAATTATTATTATATATATGAGGAGTGATTGCATCTTTTTAATTTTTTGAGGAACTATGTATGTTGTTGTAACTATACATGGGCATGGGGCTTCATCAACTTTTGTTGACGTTATGGTTGTATGGCACAATGCTGATATCAGTAACAGACTTTATCAGAGTTTCTGTTTCTACTGCAATTATTTTATTTTACTTACTTAATATTTTTCCTAACATTGAAAATATTTTTTACAAATTATTTATTTTCAAAATACTGAAAGGATATTTATATGCAATAAAAAATTCTGCGTAAAACATTAATTTTATAATTATGTCAATGGTTTTATGCTTAGAGTAATTGTCTCTAGAGAGATTCACGCTGTAACCGCACATGAGACATCAATAGTTTTTTGACACATTTTTTGGTGCTTCCACATAATTCATCTTTCCCAACTTATGATAAAATTATACACATTATTAAAAGTAACGGTAAGTTTGCAAATAATAAATACAAATAAATAATACATAATATTAGCTGAATAGGTAGCATACTGAGAGGCCGCCAGGGCAGGTACCACAATGTATATTTCTCCCGTCGAACAGCAATGTAAATGACATTGTAGCTGTGGTAAATATTAAAGCTGACTTCTAATGTCTTAGGATGGCGAGCGTAGTAGGGTATCGCTTACCATACGAACGGCATGCTTGTCTCGTCATTCGTTGCAATAAAAAAGGACGATAATATTTAATTTCCATGCTAGTGCTTGCTGCTTAATCGAGTAAGACCATGTACTCGCAAAAGGATCATATGCAGATTTATTACGTGCTGAACATAAAGGAAGACTGAATATTAAGAAATGCACCAGCAATGTACACCGTTGCTTTTAGTGACATAGAGGTACTATCATGGACCCTAGTTGATTTATGATAGTGTTTTTTATTGCAATTAATGGCGAAACGACCATGCCGTTCGCCTGATAGTAAGCGATACGGCAGCTCATGAATAGTAGCATAACTAAGCAATGCTTGCCGCTTGGCATTCCACTGCACTTGTTATTCTGAGACACAAAATGTTAAGTCTCATTGTGCTTCAAAACATACCCAGTCTCAGGATGAGACTGAATGTAAGCTGGATTATTATGTCATCATATTTTTAAATTATTAAGACTGAAATTCCCAATTTACTGTTCTTGGACCAAAAGTTCGATTTACGCCATTATTCCCTAATTATTATTTTTGCCAAAGGCTGTATAAACCCAAAGAGATTAAAAAGACAAATGTATCTATTTCCATGTATATGTTATGGGTGAAGTGATTAATCGGGCATTATTCATAATGCCCGGGCAATATGAATAATGCCCAATAAGAGCGGGCAATGTGATTACAACCAATAAATTTATCACATTGGGCGGCTCTCAAGTTGATGTAATATATTTTGATTTCTGCAAAGCATTCGATCGCATTAACAACGATATTCTCCTTATGAAGCTCTGTGCTATTGGTTTCTCGCCAGTCTCCTTCGTCTTTTTGCTTACTATCCCCGTGATCGTAGGCAGTTTGTAAGACTCGGGATTTACGAATCCTCTCCTTATCACACTCGTTCTGGAGTTGGTCAAGGTTCAGTCCTTGGACCTTTTTTATTTCTGCTAATGATTACTGACTTGCCGACTTTTATAACCCATGCACATTGTCTTTTGTACGCAGATGACATTAAATTATACAAAACGTCAATACTGAAGCCGACTGCATAGCTCTTCAAGCTGACATAGACGCTGTTTATACATACATACATACATAAACTCACGCCTTGTTCCCAGAAGGGGTAGGCAGAGGTGCGAGGGCACCCACATTTCGCCTTGTATGTTCCGTCCCATAATGTGATAGGTGGCCAGCCTATCGCCATATCGGGCACAAGTTCCTGACTCTGGGCTGATACTGAATAGAAAAATCCAATATCACTTTGCCCAACCCTGGATTCGAACCCGAGACATCAGCTTTATAACCGTACCGTAGTATAACTACGCCACCGAGGCAGTCACTGTTTATAACTGGAGTGTAGTCAATAAGATGAAATTTAATCCAACAAAATGTTTCGTCGTAAGTTTTGGTCGCAAACGACATCCTATTACCTTCGATTACAACATCAACGGTAATGCTATTACTAGGTCCATGCTTATCAAAGATCTAGGAGTCACTTTCAACCGAAGTCTCACTTTCTACAATCACACAATTAATGTTGCTACGGAATCTTTCAAGCGCCTCGGTTTCGTCTTACGAAAGACTTCCAGGACACCAAAATTATTAAACTTTTATATAGCACATTGGTACGAAGTAAGCTTAAGGCAAGTTCATGCGTATGGATCCCGCACGAAAAGACATATTCTCTTGTTCTAGAAAAGGTACAGGAGGCTTTTCTGCGATTTCTATTTAAATTTGTCTTGGGCTACTATCCATATATGTACCCAACAAAATACCTTTTAGGATGTCTAGGATATAATTTGCTTGAGACAAGAAGAAGTTATGACCAATTGATTTGTATGATTAAAATATGCCGTAGTATGATCGATGCGCCGGATATTCACAGTGAGTTGATACAAATCTATACTCCTGACAACTATCTTCGAAATAGAAGACACAAGTTGTTTGCGACGCCTGTTTGTCGTACGGTGGCACGAGCCATGTCGCCAGTCCCGAGAGTTCTTAATCAGCTAAATGCTTTCATGGAAGCTTACTCGCAATTCGATATTTTCAACGACGAATGGAAGCCGCTTGTTAGGAATTGTCTTAATTTAAGCAAAAATTATATTCATCAGTAAGCTATCTATTATTTATATAGGTATATATAAAATGAATATTATTATTTTAGTATAAGTTTGTTTGTAATGTACGTTAAAATTTGTTAAGTTTTATGTTTTGTTCTTTATATTATAATAGGTAATTAAATAGTGTAATAATTGATGTTAAATTATCGTACTGTTTAAATAAATCACAAAATAAATAAATAATTATGTATAATGCTGAGTGCCTATTAGGCAGAGTGATGTAAAGCGAATTGAAATCAAAACAATGAGCCGAAGTGGCATCGTGCGGCTATTGCAAGGTCATGCACCTCCCCTGATACCATTCCCATGAAAAGGTAACGCACAATTCTTGAGAAATATCAATTATAGTAACCTAACCTCAAAACACTTGTTGTCAATACAAATTTGTTTCTGCAATGTCTCCGGCGCTACGGGAAGTTCAGCCCCTTCGCCCTTGCGTAACAAAAGATAGCCACCCATGCTCACCTCCGCATCTTCGTCTTGCTGCTGCAGCCTCAGACGCTACGGCTCGCACTATCTTTCGTTACAGCGGGCGGGGGCTGCTCTCCCTCCGCGCCTCCGGCTTTTTATATACAGTCTAGGGTCGGTAGCCAAAAGACTACGTGAAGTCGGGGTGTCCCGAGGCGGTTTTGGGGCACAGTCGACCTAACTGATCCATAAAGTTGGTGCACTAATTTCCTTCTGAAGATAATGTTTCGGACGTTAAAAAACAACTAAACATAAGCAGACCAATTCAATTCTAATTTGTGGGTCTATCGCAGATGCGTCAATGCGGCAGCGCACCACGTAAAAATGTACCTATTAATCACATTGCCCGATCATCATGTAGCCATATTCATAATGCCCGGGCAATGTGATAAATAGGTGAGTTTAGATTGTAATTAATCACTTGGCCCGATATGGCTAGGCATTATTCATACTGCCCGGGCATTATGAATACTGCCTGCATTAATCACTTGGCCCTTAACATATATACTAAACGTATAAATTATGTGTTATATTG
Organism: Hyles vespertilio; assembly: GCA_009982885.2. NCBI lineage: Eukaryota > Metazoa > Arthropoda > Insecta > Lepidoptera > Sphingidae > Hyles > Hyles vespertilio. Next base: position 4,895,947 of record CM042815.1, read on the forward strand.
GCTGGTTCTAATGCCACGCTGACAATTGGTGCTGATAGGCCAATATGTGTGGTCGTTAAATATTTTTTTGGAGTAATGCCGACTATAGTGTATTCATGACGCCGACCGTTCAGGGCCGAAAAGATTCGACTCTGAGCCCTACGCACCGCAACATAAAATGGACACAACATTGCACATGGACAGCATAACATTAAATCCAGCTATAAGGGACAAATGTGATAAAAAAAAACAAATATTATTTAATATCAGATATGACTCCAATATACGCAGTTTTAAATTAATATTTCAGTAATATTTTTTTGGTAAGCGGGCAAAGGGAAAACTTTTCGAATGTCTAGCAACACAAAAAAATGCTGAATAACCCCTCGACTGTAATAAGCGCCATATTGTGGCCTTGAATTAAAATATATTTCAATGATATTAGGTTGCTTTATTGCTTGAGAAATAAACACAAAATGACACTTGACATGATAATGACTTCGCTTTGTTTGGCTAAATTCTTTTTTCGCCAAACAACAAATAGCGGCACGTCACATGAAATAGGACATTATTTTGCATCTCATTCTAATATAAAGAAATTCGTATCGGCGTGTTTCATTTTTGCGATGTACAGTACATTTAGACTCTCTCCTTAGGTAATTACTCTAAGGTTTTATGTCTTGGTTATGTCAAAAAAACTAAAATTGTCAAGAGGAAACGGATTGTTTTCAATCTATCAACAGACGCAATCGGCTGTGGCCTGGATTGTTTATTGGCAACATGGTTATAGACCAATCGAAAAGCAGAAAACAATCCGGATTGTCTTCAATCTAAATTTTTCCATTGATTATTGGCATCCGTATATGAACGTAATAGAACCCAAAATCTTTCATATAAATCGGAAATCGAGTTTGTTTAGTTTGTTTGTTACGCTATCGTGCGTTAACTACACTACTGATAATCGAAAAATATTTCATATTTTACCTATTCTATCCCACTACCGTGTAAAGGTCAAACATGTATGTAGCTGTTAAAACGAATTAGTCCGAAAAACTCGGTACTCTGAAACAAATATTCGAATGAATAAATAAATTGGGACTTAAATAAATAAATACGGGTATTTATTGTTGTACGATTATCTAATATTTATGCGCGCAAGTAAAACCACAAGTTCTAGCGTCGAATACGACTCATATACAGACATGGCAGTGTGTGTTACAGTCGGAATACCACTTATTTCGTATGTATGAGACGGATGCCTGCGGAGGCCGTATTTAAAAGCAGACATTTGACTGACCGCGCAGCGAATGAATACTAAAACGGGAAGTTTACGTCTGCCCATCTGAAACTAGTACATTTTTTATGAAATTATACCGAACAAAAAGGGCGACGTAACAGCTGAATATATATTTTTAAAGTTTCGACAAATTCATTTTCAGCGCCGTTGTGAATGCGGAATGAATTTTTTGTACAGTTTGCTGAGGACATTTTTTTGAAAAATATTATTTTGTAAAATGTTATGTAGGTATTGTGCTCGTTGATAAGTATTGCATTTGTGAGAATCTCGAATGAAAAGCCAATGAATACAAGTTCTAAAAATTCACATTCTTTGATGCTTTTCAGAGCAAGATTTTTAAACCAGAATACTGAGAAAATACTAAAAAAAATATATAATACCTATATTAGTCTAGTCTAGTCATAAAAACAAAAAGGAGTTTGTAAAATGTGATAAACAAAAGATTGATCCTAAACAGGTCAAAAATATTTCAAACTGACTAGAACATATACGATGATTGATAAAAATGATCGAAGCAAAAGAGATCATAATGTCTACATACCTCTTTCTAACAAAGGTGTAACTGCTGTGTATGTTTCTATTTAAAAAAACGAGATCCTGTCTATATTTTTGTTGACCTCACCAACTATTTATTAGATGCGTTAAATGGGCTGCAGACCTTTTTAATTTCACCAGCGTGATATGGAAAATGACGCATTTAATAACTTTAGGTCGGTAAATTGTTATTATATTTGTGGTTAACGACTGGAAAAAATATTGGCCTACGCAGAGAGAAGCTTCAACTGTAAATCAAATTATAGGGTGCCGTAGGAAATTTTTCCTTCGTAGTTATAATATTATAACGTTTTATAGCATTTTCTACCATAGATCACGTTCCATTTGCTATATTAAAAGGTAATTTAATTTTAGCGGCATCCACAAAATTGTCTATGTGGCCTATATAATAACATAACAAATTACTCTAAAACTGTTTTATCATTTCAGTTATAAATCAATAAACTATGTACATTGAGAGCCTAATGGAGATAATATGAGCTAAAACTTAGCATGTGTCTAGGACTTATGGCTTATGAATAGTTAAACAAGATAATTTCATTATCATTACAACACTTTCCTTCCTATCCATAACTAACATTAGAACGGGAAGAGTACTGCTTTATTTATTATATATATATGTTATAGTGCTCAACAGTTCATCTACTTGGCGACTACGATGCCACAAAGACTAGAAATATTCTTTCTCTGTTAGTATGAAGGCTTAAAATGAGATTACTTTATCTTCAAATGAAAAGCTCCCAAGGCCGCAAAATTACATTAAACATTATACAAAACAGAAAAGAAATTAACTCATTCTGAATGGAAACAAAACCGCAACAAACATCCCACGTACCCTTCAACTCTTTAACGCGTTATCGCATTAAACATAAGAACAAGAACGGCTAATACAATTTAAACCGTGGGGCCGTTTGTCCGGCTTCGCGGCGGTACCCTGGCCCACTTAAATGTGAAAATTAAATAAGCGTGCGTGGCCAGAGTAATTTACACCTCCGGCCAAGATTAAAATCGGTTAAAAGTATTTTTGTACAACGCTGGCAACATTCCCATGAGTATTTTGCCTAATTAAGCCCAAAGCAGACGAATTTTCATAATGATGTATGAGTACATGGTGTGTCTTAGAAAATACCGTATCTGGGATATACACTGGCTTGCCCATCAAACACGTCAAAAAATTGTGGGCTACTAAAGGGTAAATAGAGCCAAAAAGGTGCAAAGATTCGGTTCTAGTCTAAAAATTGAAATAACATATACCGTCAAGAGTAGGCCACCAAATTACTAGATTACTCGTTCACTAGTTCTCTAGAGAAAAACCAATTACTGCCTTTGCCTTTTCGTAAGCATTAATTTTACATATATCAACACGTAATGCACCAGCTGTTATAAATTTATCAAGCCAAGCACGTGACTGAAATTTTGTAACTAAAACATAATTTGAATTATATTATAAAGTAATTTTAATTAATACAAAGTATATAATCTGCATTCAAGTGCCAATTACTAACTTGTGTCGTCAGTCTTGTGACACAATGACTCAAGAAAATACGTCAGATTTTGTCATTCATAAATATTGGGAAAAAAAAAATAGTCTCATGCCTCTTCTTCCATTCTTCATAACACGCCACAGATTATTATTTTTAAAAAGGACGGACAAATAGGGGCGGACATTTCGAGATGAAAGTGTATCTTGTCTTTATTTACTTCGCAAAAATGTCTCCGTATTTTGGACCATAATTTATTTCGCTTCTAGCTTTTTTTTTGACATGCCAAGAGTTTGCCAAGTTGTTTTTTCTAAGATAAACATTATTTAAATTGGTAGCAACTTTAAGTTTAACAGGATATTTTTCATGTCGTGGAGATATTTTAGTATCTACATTTTTGTACTCGTTAGTAGAAAATTATTTACTTTGACAGCCTTCGTGGTGCACCACTTTTAAAGTTAACTTTAAAATGAATTTTGAAGAATCTTAATTGCCCTCATAATGTTTGAGGTTGGAGGATAAAATTATGTGGATTATTCTCGAAGTGGACCGTTTAGAATGGCTGATCAATCAATTCACAAAAAAAAAACACTCGCTTGTAAACCTACTTCATTTTTTTTTATTGCAATGAACGACGAGATTAGCAAGCCGTTCGTCTGATGGTAAGCGATACGACCGCTCATAAACGGTAGTAACATTCCACTGCGCTCGCCATCCTGAGACATAAGATATTAGCCTCAATATGTCCAGTAGTTACTCTGGCTACAATGTCCTTCAATCCAAAACACAACAGTGGATTAACGCAGTGTTGTTTCACGGGAGAAATAGACATTGCGGTGGTACCTACCCAGATGGCCTCTCACATATGAGAGACCTACCACCAGTGAAAATTCATATTTGTATGCTATTGATCTAAAGAATTCGATTGCACATTTCATATAAAGTTAAGCGAAAACCATTTCCAATCCATCGTAAATTAAACTACTCGTTATTTCCCAAACGGACCGTAAAGAAAATAAATTAATGGACACGAAAAATAAAACTAGCAATAAACTAGTGGGCGTTCCCCTATAACTTCACTGTTAAAGGAGAATAAAAAGAATATAATATTTTTCACGAGACATATTCAAAACGGCGAGCTTACCCGCAGTCGTTGGGGTCATGTCTTTTCAGAGGCTTGCGAGTGCGAGACAAATTAAAGAGAAGTCCTCTTGTATGGTGACCACGCTGTGTTTTTACATTTTTTTATTTTTTTCTGGCAAAGGAAGCAACCGTGGTACGGTTCATGTTTTTTTTTATTGTGGCCGGAAAATTCTTTATTTAAAATTTATTTTGTGCGAAATGTGAATCGTTTACAAACGCACTCTATCGGAGCTTTGAAACTTGTTGCGGCTGTTAATATATTGTCTTAATTATTTTTATATTAGTACCTCCAAAAAATTAGTAAGTATACCGCATGTGATAGTATATGTAACTACATCAGGACATGAATTTGGATTTGTATGGACTAAAAATCTTTTTGATGCTCTACACATTTCTATTGATATTCGTCCTTAGAATAATTACATCCTATGAGTTGATCTTGGGTAACAAATCCTGTTATGGATAAAGGAAGCTATGAGAGAATTATGGTCTCCCACCATCCAGACCTGAGACTAATATTCGTGGTTCAAACAAGAAATAGTCAGTGCGTGTATCGAACCCAAATCTTTTTGTTTGAACAATAGATTCGTAACCACTATATAAGGGAGACTGTCAATCAAAATATAACATGATATCCCTAAAACCTCGAAGGCGAGTGGGCAACTACTGAATCGGGCGTCACAAACGCACGCCACATTTCATGACCATGTTATAATGAGGAATTTTAACCGTCGCATTTTTACCGCCCGCAATGGTCTGGTAACCTGCCGTAAAACATTCTCATGCAAACTTTTCTGTTTAAAACATTGGCCGTTTCTAAGTACCCGTTTAATTGGACGCAGCAGGAGCCTGAAAAATTATTTATTGTCGCAATTTGATCGATAAAATGTTTCCAAGGGTTCGTTTTATCGGTCAGTTTTTGTAAGGTCTATATTTTTTTCTCGCTCCTAAATACGTAAAGTGAAACTGTTGTTGTGACGATGTTAGTAAATATATATTTTTTTTAAAGGCTATGTGTATTCCTTGTAGGAAATCCTTTATTAAATAAAATAAAAATAAAATAAGAATAAACGCAGTTATAACGGCAAATTTCTAGAAAAATAATGACGTCTGGTACCTGTACATATAAAACTGCTTGAGTGCTAAACTATCTGAATTAAATATGATTTATTTTCCAAGTATGTGTGTACGTATCAGCCCACATACGTCTAATTGCAGGGGGCTTTCTCTACAAATGAAAGTACGACTGAGAGGGAAGGGGTTAGGTTGCAAGTTCCAAGTATAAACACTGGCTATTAAAAATATGACCGCAATACAACTGGCCATATATCGCAATAAAAAAAGAGAAAAAAAATCTCACACACCGCTCAACGTGTGGCCGCCTCGCAAGATAGTCAACTCTAAGTATGCGGCATTCAGAGCAAAGCTTTCCGCGTCTCTCCACGTTTCCCATTCATTGTGATGATTGCTGCGCTCTCATTACCATGGACCGCCGACTTTTCACTCAGACGACCGAGCGTGAACCTACTCTTTTTCCTCTCTTTATTTTTTTTTCACGTCGAACAAAACATGACCAAAAGGAGTGTTTATTCTGTGATGAAAAACGACCGTTGCTCAAACGTCGCGATCGCCGAGATTTTAATTCTTACTTAACCCCCGCCGTTGCTCGGCAAAGTTTTTATGTTTAAATATTTTATTTTTGGTCCGCTTTCAGTGTATACATATTTATGTTACTTTTCACTTTAATACTTGGCTTATTAAAAGTAAGGGAGTGACGACATTTTCATCTGTCTCTCTGTTGCTTTTGTGTCAAGAGATAAGCTTCGGTCCTGCGTCTTCAAAAGCGAACATTTTGCGGAATTAAAAGTTGCCGTTTGTCTGTAGGCTAGGTCGTGGGTGTGTGGACTTTTTATTTCCACAAACTATCTAAAATAGAATGTATGTAACTAACTTATGGTGGTATATTTAGTACTGGGATGAAGTTATAATTGGAGATCGAACAAAGAATAATTTTGTTTACATCGCTACCACTAGATGATTGAACTCCGATCTCAAATTCACTCACAAATACACCAAATGTAAGTGCGCAAAGAATTATCACAAAAACAATTACTTAAAAAACCTTCAAACATTGAAGACTCAACCCACAACAATAAATAAATAAATAATAAATAACACCCAACAGTCACATACATAGTCCTGACCCCACACTAAGATCGAGTCTTGTGTCGTGGGTATCAGGAACTACGAGAGACTTTTCGGTCTCACAAACACCCAGACCCGGAAGAAATATTTGTGGCACACCGCACAAACATTTCTCTCAGTGCGGGGATCGAACCCGCGGCCTCTCGTTTCACAGGCGGCGTCTAACCAACTGCGCCACGGAGGCTGTCAAAACAACAATGTCACTAAAATGTCAAGATCTTGCTTAAAAAAACGCTAAAAGATGAAACCGCAAATGGCACTTTTATGTGGAGCTCTATCTGTCTCCCTTACTCTCCATTTCTATCGCTATCTTCTTCTCTCTTCACACACTGGCCACCTGATTCCGTCTCACGAGAGATCAAAGGCAACGACCGAGGTACTCACTAAACGAGAAAAACACGCACAGAAAGCAAATAGCGGTTGAGACGTCAAAAGAAAACATAAGAGTAAATTACTTAAAACTGCTAGATTGCTAACAATAGCAACTTTTGTACGCTATTTTCTCAACGTTCAGCTTTACTACAAAGCTACTAAAACGAATTGTGGTGGTGTTATAGTTCTTTTAAATGAGAACGCTTTATTACCTTTGTGGTAGCAGGATTGAAAAAGTTAATCTTGGAAGTTGAATATTTTACCTCCAGGTCAGACAACTGAATAGAAATAATGGCAAAGGCCAGACAACATATTCAAAATTAGGATGCGATTTAGATTGAAGATTTAAGATGTGAGTGAACAATAGTTATGTACTTTTTGTGAACTCTTTTATTATAGTATTTGAATTATTATTTATCCATCCTTTATTTGTCTGTATACAGGGTATATCAAGACTGCTACCGAAAACGAAGCCGGGTGGTAGTTTAAACGACTTCAGACACAATGCAACAGAAAAAGTTGCAAAAAAAAAGCGACAATTTTTTTTTTGTTATTATTTTATATGGTCGTATTTGGGTGGTAAATACATTTTTTCGTAAAATAATAGTGTATACCCTTTTATTTATAAAGACTCTACAGTATAAAACAGTTTAAATTATTATTTTGGCAAAAACTATGGATTTACCACCCAAAAATGACTATTTTTAAAAAATCATAAATAATAATTGTCGCGTTTCTTTGCGAAATTTTTAGTTGCATTGTGTTTGTAGTCACTAAAACTACCACCCGGCTTCGTTTTCGGTAGCAGTCTTGAGATGCCCGGTACATTCCAAAAATTCAACAATCCCTTCATGATAATAAACAAATCGCCAAGTCATATTTTACAAGTCCGAAATCACAAATCACAACCCGTTACACCAAAATTCAAATTAGTTAAGTCATCGACATTCCCATTGCGGAAACACATCAATCTTGACACCAAATGCTGTTGTTAAGCAGAAATTATTGTTTTATTATGTAAAAGCAAAGCAATAAGTGCTCTCCACTCCCGGTGCTATCTAATTCGAAGACCATTCCGGGAACATCCCCAGGGAGACTGCTAGCCCACAGTCGCAATCCCCCATCCATTTGTTACTCGTTACTCCGGCACCAGTAAATATTATGAATAATTAATGCGAAGCCAACCACCGGCGTAATTATATCTCGTTTTTGTTCAGAACTGGGCCACCGGAGGTTTTCGGTTCAGAGGCAATAGATATATAATTTATCCAGTCTCAGTGTATGGATGAATTTTATATTTATCTAGAATTAACAATATGGTTTTGTACTTTATTTTGCTTATTACATATGTGGTTTGGTATAAAATATGGCTTAAACTTTTTCAAAATATTTGAGGTATGAAGACGTTGTTGAAACTTAACATCTTATGTCTCAGGATCACGATTACAGTGGAATTTATTTATTTTTGAGATTCATGGTGCTATTTGGTTCTACTACTATGTCATTAACATGCTCGTCTCGCCAAAAAAATATATGTTCTGATATATAATACAGAATGCTTATTTTTTATACACCTTGATAGTGAACATCAAATACGACGGTGGGAAGCCCATCGTATCGTATCGTGGTCGAAGATGTACTGTATTCACTTTCCCAGCTCAGTATTAAAAAGTAAGAGATCGAATTAAGCGCACAACTCATAAATGGAATTACTAGAAATTCAGACACATTAGAAAAGTGCTGCATTTTTCTTTTACTGTCGCTAAAATTTACTGTTGGAATTTGTAACTGTTCGTTTTTATTCTCTCTGGGACACTCATGTATGGAGTTCACATAACGTCATAGAATGTGAGAAAGGAAAAATATGACCAGTATTTTTCAGCAGTTTATGAAAAAATGTAGTCGACCAGCGTCTGTAATTTTATTATAACTGCGTAATTTGTTAACGTAAGAATTTATTTAACCTAATTTATTTATGGTAAGATGTGCATGGTGGCCTGTCGGTACGCGAACTAGACGCGTCGCCAATATGCTCATGGTAGTCGTAGATTCAAATCTCAGGGCACACTTGTTACTTCTCGGAGTCATGTGTGTATTGATAGTTAATCGCCACGCACTATAACAGCTAAGGATAACTTCGTGAATGCATACCATAGCGATTTTTAATAATTAGTATGGTATGTAAAATCCAGACTAGGCCAACGTGTTGGACTATATGACCTAACCACTCTCAATCGTAATCTCGATTGTAGAGGAGGCCCGTTCCTTGCAGTGGGACGTATATAGGCTGATACAGAAAATACTTTCAATAGGTGATTTTGGTATTTAATTGTTAATTAAGACTTCTGATGATTACTCATACACACCATTTTTTTACATCAGTTATGCTCAATATAAGATATCCTTTAATACAAATTATGACATAAATTGGAATGCTAACCAATACCAATGTTCTATGATTAATCTTATAACAAGTCATAACAACATCTGAATTTACAACAAAACACAAGCTGAAATTTTCAAATTTATCCTATTCTCAAGTAAAATCATACAACAAAGTCAGCTATAAAATAACATTCCTGAATTCCGTTAAAACCATCACAAAAGGATGACAAATTAAATTGTACTGCAGCCGCTGCCGTGACATTTATTCTAAGACTTCTGAACCAGTACTGACCTGATAAATATGAATGAGCCACTGGCGTCACAGTGATTCAAACTTCAAAAAGCCACAGCTATGAATTAATTACAGTCAATATTATTCAGGTCGCGGCGACTAAAATTATTAAACACATCGTCGGTCGATGCGAACGTGTCCAAACTAAAAACGGGGACGTGTTACAAAACGTGTCAATTCACAACGAAAACAATTACGTGGTACAAACGGGACTAGAAAATTTACATAGGGGGCGTCGGTGTCGCACCGCTCCAGCGCCGCCGGGGGCGTCAGGGGGCCCGATTAAAATCCCTAAAATACACGTCAACGTGTTGACGTTTTGATGAGGCGAAATAAATTGTGCCAGGGCGGATAGATGCCCCCGGGGTGCGCGCGTGCCCCAAGAAAATGAAGGCAATCAACGCAGCCACACTCAAGTTTTTCGTTTTCAAAACTGCGATGTGCGCAAATTTCATCAACATCGGGCGCGTGGTTCGCGATTGTGGGTTACTTTTACGTTTTGTGTCAATTTGTGTGGAAATCTGCAACGAGACGCGTTTCAGTGTGTCGCTCGGACAGTTCAAAGAGTACAGTTTCGACGTTTTTGCCGCACCAGCTTTCATGGCTTAACAAATAAATCGAGCAAACATTTGATAAAACGGGAAACTTCTTGGTGAATAGAAGTTATGCAACTGCTGATTGAGTTAAAGATTATCATTATAGCGATCTGAAATTCATTGAACCATTAGAAGATACCGCATTTGCTATCAATCATAGTGATGACAAAGCACTCAGACATGGCGTTGGTGAAGGAAATAGAAAAAACAACGTCACCGCAATAAACGCGGCACCCAAACTGACATACGCAGTAACACTAATCACCGCTGCGAATCAAAGCCTCCCACGTGAACTACAAATCGAGAACAAACTTCGCACCGGTGGCACGCCAAAAGCGGACCCAAATCAAACTGTGTGGTCACTTTAATGAAGCCGTCAGCGGCGGTGACACCTCGTCACAGCCAGGTGGGTCGCGCCGTTTAAAACTTCCACCAGATATGTACGTTCATGCGTCGTGTGTACACTACACACCTTTCTATTAACCCTGTCGAGAAAATGGCAGACCTATCTATTTTGATATTTGTGGGAGCTTCTTCCTTAAATTATACTGAAATAATATTAGCCAACCCGCATTAGGCTAGCGTAGTGGACTATATGGCCTAACCACTCTCAATCGAACTGTCGATTGAAGAGGAGGCCCGTGCCCTGCAGTTGGACGTATATGGGCTGATACAGAATATTATTTAAAAACGTAACAGAATTTTCCTTACGATTTAATAATAGTAATAAGGTATTTGAGTCCATTTTTTTAATAGTATTTAACAAAAGATATCCATATCCATATAGCGGGACGTCACTGGATGCAGGCTGCCTCCAACAGGTCTCTGTGGAAATCATTGGGGGAGGCCTATGTTCAGCAGTGGACTTCCTTTGGCTGATGGATGGATGATCCATATCCATAATCCAACAAACAAGTCATCTGGGTAGGTACCACCGCAATGTATATTTCTCCAGTCAAACAGCATTGTAAATGCGCTGTCGTGTTTTGGATTGAAAGACATTGTAGCCAGAGTAACTACTGGACATATTGAGACTTAATATCTTATGTCTTAGAATAGCGAGTGCAGTGGAATACCAAGCATTGCTTTGTAATTCAAGGTGTTGTTTGGTAGGGGCGTGCACTCCTTGTAGGCAGAAATGCAGTGCTTTACTTGCCATTCACAGATAATTTATTATAACGTTCGTACATTTTAGATGACTTTAATTTATAGTAAATAAATGAATAAACAAAATATAATAACTTAAAAACGCCTAATATTTTATAAATAGCACCTATTTGCAATCACGCAAACATTATGGTTGCCACGCGAAAAGCAAGAGGCGCTGCAAAGCAAAATAATGTACCTAATCAACCAAGTCATGCCACCGCGTCCCGCATGACATTTGTTTGCATGTGTGTAGTAATTTTGGTGTCCGTGCATAGTCGCAAACGCACACACCCATGAATATTGAAAGCCGCGACTCCTGCGGCAGGCCTCGGGAGTTCGGCAGTTGTCGGGAGTAATCGTAAATGTTCGTTGCCTATAATCCGAGTAAAATTAATAGGCTGGAATTTAATAAATCACCTATGCACATTATGCATTTTTGGTTAGTAAGGTTTTATTTGTTTAAATAGAAATGTTTTGTGTTTCGCGGGGGCCATTTTGCTTTTATTATGAGTTTTTGCATTGTTTACTATTTTATAATAGTATCTTGGTAAAAAAAAAAATAGATTTCTTAACGGATTTTTCATTTTAACATTTGAAAGTGTGTACATTTAACAGTTTATTACTAAGTTTCGATATTAGTTGTAGTCATTTGCTTTTACTAGTGTGTTTGTTTATTTTTTTAAATGTTATTTGATTGCGAGGTTCATCTCGACATACACCGTAAAAAAAAAACTTACAAGACTCAATAGCATTTTGACATGCAACGCGTTGTACAGATTTCTGTAGTCGGCTTAGTACTTTGGCTCTCAGAAAATGTGAATATGCCGTAGTTTTGAATAAGCTCTAGAAGTATGACTTTGTTGTATGTTCTACTTTTTCTATAATAAACAAATAACACCCAACAGTCACATACATAGTCCTGACCCCACACTAAGATCGAGTCTTGTGTTGTGGGTATCAGGAACTACGAGAGACTTTTCGGTCTCACAAACACCCAGACCCGGAAGAAATATTTGTGGGCCACACAAACATTTCTCTCGGTGCGGGGATCGAACCCGCGGCCTCTCGTTTCACAGCTGGCGTCTAACCAACTGCGCCACGGAGGCTGTATAAGGATTTTAACCGCTTATAAATTGCTCAAGTCTTTACAGAATGATATCCTAAGAGATTGCAAAGTGTAATTATGGCTATTACAATTTATATCCTTAGTTGTTATTGTTGGAATTGTATTACATACATCCTGTAACAATTTTTTCGGTTGCGCAACTTAAACAAATGTAAAAATTCTTAATGTCAATTTCATTTACATTTGTGAATCTTTTGGAGCAAGAATTTTCTAACAAGAATAAGAAGCCAATCTGATGAAATAAAATAAAAAAAAACATCTTGTCAATTCAAAATAAAAGTCCGAAATAAAACCAGACCTCATTCAATGCCTCTATTTTAGTTTATAATCAAAATATTTAAAACTAAAATTGGAAAAGTCCTTTTATTTATTGTTGAGAGAAGTAGTCTGTGAGCTTTTCATTTCAGTTTCTATGCCTTTTAAATACTAAGGCACGATTCAATGAAAGGGGAGATCATAAATAAGATCCTTTACAGAACTAAATGCTGCCTAAAAAGCAAATAGACTTCTTTTTGACATAGCGATAATGATCTGGACGTTGAGCTTTTATCTGTGAATCGACGAGTGAAATATTTAATGTTTTGATTGTATGACCTTGACTTTACGTAAGCTTAAAATGTATTCAATTCATAATACCTAAGTCATAAAATTGAAAATTAAAATGTTACTTCTGTGGTGGCCTGTTTGTAACCGAACAGACAAGACTGTCAACAAATTAACAGTGGTCGTGGGTTCAAATCTCAGGGCACAACTCTGACATTTCGAAATCATTTGTGTATATCATGAATCACCCCGCACTGTAACGGTAAAGGAAAACTGCCAACCCGCACTAGGCCAACGTGGTAGACTATAAGACTAGTCCCACTCAATCGTACTCTCGGTTGTTAAAGATATGTATGCCCTGCAGTTGAACGTAAGGGTAATTGTAGTACCTCAACATCAATAGTTAGAGATAATATTGTTTGGAAACCTGTTTATTCAGCAGTTCTGCACAAAAGTTTCGAAAATGATTGCAATCTACTTCTGTATTAAGGAGAGCTGGCGCTAGGCATTAATCCGGCTTCAATATTATAAATAGAATCATTATAAAACACGAATAAAGATACATTGAATATACTTCATGAAAATGTATCTTAAATGGTATCCATAAATAGACATTACTATTTATAGACATGCAACATTATCTAAATTGTGATACAGTCATATTTTAATATACATACATTCGCGCCTTTTTTCCAAAAAGGGTAGGCAGAGGTGCGACCATGACACTCACGACTTTTTCTTCCCATGATGTGATAAAACGCAAGCCTATAGCCTTATCGGCCAAAAATTCCTGACTCCGGGCTCATAATGAATAGAATGAATCCAATATCACTTTGACCGACCCGAGATTCGAACCCGAGATCACGGCGTTGTAATCGTACCGTAGTACAACTACGCCACAGAGGCAGTCTATCATTTTAAAAAGATAATAAGACTTAAAACACACTTTCCCTATATAAGCACACGGTAGTATAAAATACAACATCCTTATGAGTACTTGGAGCGTATGTGCGATGCTATCGTACCGGTCCGCGCCATATTCTCCGGATAAAAGTTAATGTAGGGTACGATGTACCCGCTCGCTCACTTTAGTGTTAATTCGAGCAATTTCTATGTACTGTGCAAAGAATAAAACAGTGCATACGGAGGGTTAGTTTTTACGGAATATGTTCTTTTTATAACCTTTCCATCGGGGTGTGTTATACGACATGAATATGTTCTTAACTCAAAGCGCCGATATACTATTGAAAGCACACATCAAACACCCGACAAAACGTAATGTCGCGTATTCGAAGAATGATTCTGGTTGTAGAAAAGTTTACGATTTGATTTAACCAGCGACGCGATGCACCGGGTCGCGTGGCGTTTCAACAGTATGTTTCCGCCTTTACTATCATCAAAAGGGTGTCAAATTATATAAGCAGGTTGTAGCTATTTTAGACGATTTTAGAATTACGCCGGCTCGACCGTGGTGATAACACTGCTATTGATTGTTAAACATCCTTTCAATATTTAGAAAAGGACCTGATGACTTTTACGGGCTGAAGTTATTTTCCTGAAACAGAATCGGGAATATTTTTGACTTGAATATCGCTTACAAATTAACAAAAAAAAAAAGACAATACAAAAGCTACAGTGCCAAAGTTATAGCACCCCACGTAAAGCGTTGAGGTTTTATAAAAACAAAACATTCCACCAAAAACAATCAGAAAATTATCCAAAAACAAAGCACAAAACACACCCCTTCTAGCTCGCATGACTAGATAATAACTTCGTATAAAAACCTTTCAACTTTATTAAATCACTCATAAAACACAAGGAAATGGAAACCGGTATCGGATGCCCGCCCCTCTGATAATTTCAAACAACGCGCGAGCAATTAGAAACGGTATCAACGGAGGCAAAACAACTCCGACTGTGTTGTAAATTAATATAAATTTAATAACTTTAATTATTTTCAACTATGGCGTGCCTGTAGCAAACTTTTGGAAACTATTAATTAACAAAAAAAGAAAACTTATAATTTGATGAATTTGTGGTTTTGGAGGTTAGTTGGGTTATTGTTTTGGGGTATTGTAAGTCTGAGTTGAGTAACAAAATACTATAATTTAAAAAATTAAATTAATAATTTACTGGTGGTAGGTCTCTCATATGTGAGAGGCCATCTGGGTAGGTACCACCGCAATGTCTATTTCTACCGTGAAACAACACTGCGTAAATGCACTGTTGTGTTTCGGGTTGAAGGACATTGTAGCCAGAGTAACTACTGGACATATTGAGACTTAACATCTTATGTCTCAGGATGGCGAGCGCAGTGGAATTTTGCTACTGTTTATGAGCGGTCGTATCGCTTACCATCAGGCGAACGGCTTGCTCGTCTCGTCATTCATTGCAATAAAAAAAAAATACTACATGGAGTTAGTGAATTTGCTCCACAGATAATCACGAGACGTTTATGACTGGATATTTAAATACAAAAAACAATTATTTAAGAAGAAAGCTGTTTGAATCTCAATTGAGTTTTAATGTTGGTTTATGTAATAGTATTTTAGCTTATCCGGCAACAGAAAAATTTTGACTTTATGTAAATTAGCACACATATGTTTAAGATAAGTTTAGTTTTATATGTAAGTTAATAATTACTGTTGAAATTTGTTGATAAGTTTGTAGTAGTTTTAGTGATGATTTTATAGGGCGTCATTGTTGCTAAGCGATAAAGCCCTTAAATGAAGAGAAAAAAAAATTGCCTTGCACAGACTGTCGACTTAGATGGTTTTATAGCAGCTGTTTTCAACGGGGCGATCTAAACATCATGTGGAAATTGATGTATAGCAGCTGTGGATCTCTTGATGTCAATGATAATAAAAAGTGGGTGAGAAAACCTTTTTTTTTTTATTGCTGTGAATGGCGAGACGAGCAAGCCGTTCGCCTGATGGTAGCGAAACTACCGCTCATAAACAGTAGCAACATTCCACTGCGCTCGCCATCCTGAGACATAAGATGTTAAGTCTCAATATGTCCAGTAGTTGCTCTGGCTACAATGTCCTTCAATCCGAAACACAACAGTGCATTTAAGCAGTGTTGTTTCACGGGAGAAATAGACATTGCGGTGGTACCTACCCAGATGGCCTCTCACATATGAGAGACCTACCACCAGTAGAAACCACCTTTAGGTTTTAGTTTAGTCCGACCGTGCCTTGACACTTACAAATATAATATAACTAAATGATTGAAATAAAACTATTATTTAGCTTTCGTGGTTACGGGGCGGACTGTAAAGTAAGCACGAAAGCTGTAAAGTAATCGAAACGTCGGGAAGTCAAAAATGTAAAAAAATTAAACTAAGTTCGCGATAAAATCCGTAAATAATAGTTTTATTTCAATGTTTAACATTCGCGTAAATCTAAGAAACCATTATGTGTCATATGTCATAAATACCACTCAATTCAGACCAATTATGACTAGCCTAATGTGACTAATAGATTGGCAAAAAAAAAACAAATTAAAATATAAAAAGCTAAAAATACATACACCCCATTACACTACACTGTGAATTTCCAAGGCGCAGGTAACAGAAGCCGCGAGCGCACAGACGGGAAACCAATTAAACTTTAAACAATCGACGCGACGCGACGCTTCGAGCGAACGATCATCATCGGCAATTTCATATTCCGCGCTGTGGTTGCATAGCAATGAATAATGCCGAGTTTCTTAGTCTAGTGTGGTTGTAATTGTGTTGTAATTGCCTATTTTGTATTTGAATGTGTACGTTTAATTAAAAATATAAAGCTGAGATATAATTTGTTGTTTTTTTTTGTATGTACCCGCTAATCTCAGGAGATACTAATTCGAAATGAAAAAATATGTTTGCGGTCGATAGGCAATTTATCGAAGAACGCTTTAGACTCGTCATTTCTACAGAAAATACCTGCCTTCATGGAAAACATATTAAAAGAGCACTACTAAATAGAGTTGTATTCTAAGGATCCTTTTTGATATTTAATATTTGAAATGTATTTTCTCGTGAAAATTTTACACTAAGTAGCATGAACTTTAGATGTCAAACAACTTTTCCCAGGAAATATGATTGCCGTGTCGAAACTGTGAAGGGACGCGAAGATCTTGTCATTGAACTCAATCGGACCTTGGATCTCATTTCTACATGGGGTTCCAGGAATATGGTTGAGTTCAATGCCAAGAAAACCCAAGTGTGTGCGTTCACGTGCAAAAAATCCCCGTTCTCTCCCCTCCCCATTCTTCAGGGTACTCCCCTCTCAGTGCGGAATAACCTGAGTATCCTTGGTGTGGATTTCCGCTGTGATCTCAATCCAAGGAATCACATCAAGAGCGTAATATCTGCCACATCACGCAGGGTTGGAGTCCTGAACAGGGTGCGTCGGTTTTTCACGCCCGGTCAGCTTTGTCGCTTATATAAAGCGCAGGTCCGGCCGGGTATGGAGAACTGCTCGCACCTCTGGGATGGATCTGCCCAGTACCTGCTCGATACCTTGGATGGATTGCAGCGGCGGGCCATCCGCATTGTGAATGATGCAGACGTTACGAGCAACTTAGAGTCGCTACAACTCCGGAGAGATGTCGCCTCTCTAAGCGTGTTCTACCGCCTGTATCACGGTGAGTGCTCTGAAGAATTGTTCAACTTGCTCCCCTCCTCTCCATTCCTAACCAGAACCACGCGTGCTGTATTGCGAAGCCATAGCTTGATGGTCCACACCATCCCGGCGCGAACCAAACG
Organism: Hyles vespertilio; assembly: GCA_009982885.2. Lineage (NCBI taxonomy): Eukaryota > Metazoa > Arthropoda > Insecta > Lepidoptera > Sphingidae > Hyles > Hyles vespertilio. Next base: position 4,913,823 of record CM042815.1, read on the forward strand.
GTTCTCAAATTCGTTTTTGTGCCGCACCGTCAGGCTGTGGAATTGTTTGCCGGCGCACGTGTTCCCTCCTTCCTACAATCCAGGGTCCTTCCACCGCGGTGTGAAGAGGCACCTTAGCAGGCCGGCATAATTGTTTCCATTGGCATGGGACTGCCGTCCGATGCCAATGGATACTCTGCCTGGGCGGCATTGGCACTTTCCATCAGGTGCAATGCCACCACTATGCCAGGCTATAATATAAAAAAAAAAAAATTCTTCTGAAGAATTTTATTATTATCTGATATTTTCCCAGCCTTTATATAACTTTTATGTGGTATTTTACGTTTGTATTACATGATATATGAAGCATATTAAAAATTCAATAATAAAATATATAAATATATAGGTGTACCTTTTTTCTTCTTGAAATTATAAAATCAAAATGCACCTCATCTTCTCGACTTACAACTAGTAATCATAATAAAAGGCCTGTCAGCCATTCAGATAAATATTATATGGAATGGAATGATAATATGATTTTTGACGCCGCAGCCCCTGGGAAGAAGTGTGAAAAGTATATTATTTTAACTAAGCCAAATGTCAAAAATGCTACCCGCAAGGGAGAGGCGAGTGCGTGGCCGCGCATAACGAGACTACCCTGCCGATATCACATTTAAGATTTGATACGTGGGGCTAGTCGAAAGTGTTACAATTTGGCAATACGATGATTTGAGTTGTAGAGCTATATGTAGTTCTTTAGTATGATCCAAGTTGTTCTTAGTATAATATGTATTGTTAAATGATGTATGATAACAGTTTCTTAAATTTACACGAAAGTTACACTTTAAAATAAAACTATTTTGAGTGGATGACTAACACCTCACTCCGCCTCGTCACCACAAAAGCTCTAAAATAATAGAAATGTCGGGAAATTAAAAATGTGAAATATTCGCCATAAACATGTAAAAAATAGTTTTATTTCAACTATTTATCACTTAATGAGGTACGATATAAATAATAAATAAATAAATAAATAACGCCTAACAGTCACATACATAGTCCTGACCCCACATTAAGATCGAGTCTTGTGTCGTGGTTATCGGGAACTACGAGAGACGTTTCGGTCTCACAAACACCCAGACCCGAAAGAAATATTTGTGGGCCGCACAAACATTTCTCTCGGTGCGGGGATCGAACCCGCGGCCTCGTGTTTCACAGGCGGCGTCTAACCGTCGCGTCAGCGCCATGGAGGCTGTCGAAAGAGGTAAAATATTGTATATTTCACTTTTTTCTTTTACAATAAATCCGCTAAACGAGCAAACAAGCCAAATTTACAAATTCTATGTACCTGTAAAAGTGCTAAATAATTATTATTATCAGTGGAAGCAACTACAACGGTAAAGCAAAACATCGTGGTGAGCAAACGTGCATACCATAGCGATTCATGAAAATATCAACGGCAAGTACTATTTGCTAACTCGCACTAGCCAAACGTGGTGGAATAGATGGCCTAACCCCTTTCATTCGAAATTTCGATTATAGAAGAGGCTCGTGACCTACGATAGGACCTATATGGGCTGATACAACACACTACAGAAACAACTATACGAAACTCCTTTTTATCCACTAAACCAGCCCTTAATCAATATTATTATCAATATTATCGGCAAATAAACAAGCCTTGTAATATTTTTAATATAACAGCAGTGTACAGTAATATCGGGTGGCGAGAAGACCCCGAATGCGTCGGCGATACACGTAAATTATTATTTCTGTACGTCCGTGCAGGGAGGGCGAGGCATATTACACCAGGGGATCTTGTTACGAATTTTTGTTTAATTGAATATCGACAGAAATTATTGTAGTATGCCGGTGTTTTAGGGTGCGGTTTTTGTGAAATTATTGTCTTATTTAAATAGGCAGTTGAAGCCACGTATGTCATATGACAGATGCAGTATTTTGTAGTCTATTCCTTGGAAAGATCTTCAAGGAAATCAAAGTAAATCTTTTTTTCTATTGGTTCGGCAAATGACCAACTTGCTAGTTGGTCATTTGCCGGAGGGATCATCGCCGTCTATTACATCCATAATCTTTGTATCATAGATGTGTTGCTAGCTCATAAAATTAGAAGGGGGACATTAAGACAAAATGATGGGAGAAAAGTGGTACTAGGCATCCTGTAATCTCTGACTAAATCTTATAATATACCTGCAAAACAATACGAATTCAAAATGTAAAAATGACCAAAACAAAATTAACATTTACGTGCACAATTATACAACTATACACATGAATACATAAAAACTTAATCAATAAAAAACTTTCATAAATTAGCAGCAAAAAGAGTACTTTACTACCCAATGTACAACACCCACATCCAACAAAAAGTACTAGGCGATAATGATTCATACAAAGAAACCGCATTATCTCATCTTAAGTCGATATGTTTACCGCACTGTGGTTTTCCATACCAGCTTATGTGGACCCCTGGCGTATTCCAAACTGCAAACAAACGCTTCGATATTGGGAAGGATTTAAAAAGCTAGAGAGATCGACAAAACTGGTCATGTTTTACAGCGGTCGTGTGGATTTCAACAAACAACTTGCAGTAGGAACGTTTGCATTAACTTTTATTGCTTTTTATCTTTTTACTTGGAACCTCGGCGGAGTTATGAGTGTGTAATGTTCGAATTTTTAATGGGTATGCGGGTTTGTAATATGTTATGGGGTATTGAGATCGTAAGATAAGTGTCGTGAAATCCTTTACAGACATTCTAAATTATTAGATAGATATCAGCATCACCAGCCACAGGGAGTCCACTACAGAATAATATATAAATAATAGCCTTCTTTCGAAAAATATTACAGTGACCTAAAGTTTTATTATAAGTTATTTTCCATCTTTGAATATATTCAAAAGCTATAGCTATGAAATGCCTCTCTCGCTCTGTATCATCTGTATGTATGACTATCATTTCGTATCATCATCGGCATTTTCACCGACAACGCAACGGGGGTTCGGGCGCACTAATAGACTTTCAGCAATCTTACACATCAAACCAAACACAATAAGCCGAAACATACCAACACAGAGTTATGTATCGTTATGTTAGATATTATTATTGCAAATAGACGCAATACGCCACTGAGTGCCAAAGTACATAACCGTAATTCTGTAAGTATATAAGTCGTAAAAATGCGAAATGTCCCTATGTTACTCCAGCGTATGCATTAACGCCTATAAGTGTATCAGGGTTTGTACTTAGAATCCGCTGCTACTAAATATTTTATCATGTTGTCGGCTTCTCGCGTGCCGTTTTCAGGATTCCGTGCCAAAATGGAACAGAACCTTTGTAAAGCCTGTTTGTCTCTCAAGAACCTCCAGGGAGGTTACTCAATTAAAATTATACGAACTTCGTATGTTCGGATTTTCGACGTCCGGAGTAAGATATAAGATTTCCACTTCTAAAAATCAATACTATTCTCTATTATACTTATGATTTTCTCCGAACTTAGTCTATCAAATGGTTGTGACGTACGACAGAGGAATCCAAATTTTTTGGAGTATCTAAGCACATTAGTGGCATTTTACGTCAGGCGTCCGAGCACTCGAAGTTCTTATCGTTTTTAAAATAAGCCCCCCAGGATACTTTTTATGGATGTAATTATAAAAATTGGCATTGAGATTTGAGAAGTATAGAAATAAAACCGAAAATTACAGGCTATTTTTCGTGATTACTATACACTTGCATTTATTTATGGATGAATATTGTATGGTACAGAACCCTAGGTGCGGGAGTCCATCTCACATTTTGTTTTTGTATGTTTGGATACACGATCTGTACCTTCCTTTTGCTTATTGTTTAGGGATCTTTATGTTACGATCGGTTTTATTTAGACGGTTGATGGTTCCTTTCAGCATCATCTGGAATTTCCTGTGTTCAAATATCATATTTTACAATTCTTTATGAAAAGGTGTTAAAAAGAAATGTATTTTTTCTAGTGTTGGATTTTTGACGGTATTGGCGTTATTATTAAGTGAAACAGTCATGTTTTAGTTAATTTAATATCTCACAGTATCAATGTTCAGTAACATTATATACTTGTATGACATATATGTATATACTCAAACGACCTGATAAAGGTCGCGCGGGACGTCGCTGGATGCTGGCAGCCTCCAACAGGTCACTGCAAAAATAATTGGGGGAGGCCTATGTTCAGCAGTGGACTTCCTTTGGCTGATAAATCGATGTATAATTTTCATTCTGTCGCTTAAGTATTGAATTTTAATAAATAGGTTCATGACACCCTGTATGAACGAAACCACCAAGAATCATTCTTCACTTCTCAAAACAAACACTGCGCAACCCCATAGCAACTTTGCAAAATTTCCACGCCAGGTAAGTCATAAAATGTTCAATCCATCGGAATAATGCACGTTGCACATACATCGGTAGACGGGTCCAAACACTACGGAATTCCGTACGTCAGCGGTATTGAAACTGTTGGGTACACGCGAACTGAATACGTAATGACACAACTTAGACACTGGAGATGCTCGATTCAATTCTGTTTTCACCTATGCGGACTGTAGCGATATTATATGGCGGTTTTGCTTTGATTGAACTGGACTTTTAGAGAGCTCTTGAATTCTGTTTCACAGTTCAGTATTTATTTAGTTTAAGGAAAGTTTACAGATAAATTAACAAAATATAAGATATCAACTATAAATATTGGTAATCAAGTAACATATATAGGGTATATTCAGAAACTACATCAATAGTAATACGTTCTTAAGTTACCATAATTCTACTGAAGATCATGACTATGTTTATAATATGCATATGGCTGTCTTAAAGACTTTGTCAGCCATATGTTGTAGGTGGCTTGCTTCCAGCAACTTTTCGTAAATTTAATTCGCTCTTTCGTCCACCTTTTGAATGGAATCACTAGGCTAACAAATTAGTAATACTTCCTCACATGTATACATTCTACATATATGCATAAAACAGTTTATTAAGATACAATATATATTGATATGTGTATCAGAATTCAAAATATTCGATATAATTTTTGGACCTATAAATCTATAGCAATGAATGGCGTGACGGTAAGCGATACGACCACTCATGGATAGCAACAAAACCAAAAAACATCATGAATCACAAAGCTATGTAAGGCATTTCACTGCGCTCGTCATCCTAAGATATTATACAGAGTATATCAAGAGCGCTACCGAAAACGAAGCTGGTGGTAGTTTTAGTGGCTTCCGACGTAATGCAACCAAAGGAGAAGGGGCAAACATGTATGGACTCCAGCCTATCGACCAACAACGACAAGCGATATGTCAATGGAAAGATCTTTTCAGATGCTACAACTTTTTCTATGACAACAAAACCGAAATCACTGTAGTTTAGAAATATAGCTACTTAAAGACTGCAGGAAAATCACGCGAAAGGGCCTCGCCATAGTGAGCAATAACAAGCGATGTGTCATTGGAAAGGTCTTCTGAAATTCTAAAACTTCTTCTACAGCGGCCAGTATCAAATCTCTGCGTGGAAAAAAATATCGCTGCGTAAAGGTAACGCAAGGATGAAAATATGTATATGGACTCATAGCCTGTTGACCAATAACGACGAGCGATATATCATTCGAAAGCTCTCTTTATTTTCAATAACTTCTTCTTTACCAAGAAATCCCGATTCCCTGTATGAAAAGAAGTATATCGACATAAAGATATCGCGAGGCTCATATGTATGGACTCAAGCCTATCGACCAATAACGACAAGCGATATGTCAATGGAAAGGTCATTTCGGGTGCTACAACTTCTTCTACAGCTACAAAATCGAAATCGCTGTATTTTAGAAAATATAGCTACTTAAAGACTGCAGGAAAATCACGCGAAAGGGCCTCGCCATAGTGAGCAATAACAAGCGATGTGTCATTGGAAAGGTCTTCTGAAATTCTAAAACTTCTTCTACAGCGGCCAGTATCAAATCTCTGCGTGGAAAAAAATATCGCTGCGTAAAGGTAACGCAAGGATGAAAATATACATATGGACTCATAGCCTGTTGACCAATAACGACAAGCGACATGTCATTCGAAAGCTCTCACTTGGACCCCACACGGCATTTGAACCAGAGGCCTCCGCCTTGCAATCATACCATAGTACAACTACGCCACCTAAGCAGTTCATACCTACTTAATGTCCACACATTATTTGTTTTTCTATTGTAAATAGTTTTTGTTTTTTTCTAAGAGCCCTCCGGATTGGATTATTAAGAACGTTGACAATAATTGACGTCACTGGCAAATGAACACATATCAGTACAAAAATATCTTAATTATAAACATAAATGTCGCGCCAAATCCTCCTTGGACAACTTCTGACCAATTGTTCAATTAAACCTGGATTGAATTTATCGTATTTAATCTTATCACAAAACTTAAGCTGGACTCATTTCACGCACATAACAGTGTACATTAACGTTATGTAGTACGCTTCGTTTGTTATTATTACTCACTATGCCGAGACCCTTTCGCGTGCTTTTCGTGCAATCTATAAGTAGCAATATTTTTTTTAAATACTGTGATTTGGGTATTGTTTCCATGGAAATAGTTTTAGCACCCGAAAAGACCTTTCCATTGACATATCGCTCGTCGTTATTGGTCGATAGGCTTGAATCCATACATATGAGCGTCGCGATATCTTTATGTTGATATATTTCTTTTCATACAGCGAATCGGGATTTCTTGGCAAAGAAGTCATTGGAAAGGTCTTCTGAAATTCTAAAAGAAGTTTTAGAATTTCAGAAGACCTTTCCAATGACACATCGCTTGTTATTGCTCACTATGGCGAGGCCCTTTCGCGTGATTTTCCTGCAGTCTTTAAGTAGCTATATTTTCTAAAATACAGCGATTTCAATTTTGTTGCCATAGAAGAAGTTGTAGCACCCAAAAAGACCTTTCCATTGATATATGGCTTGTTATTGGTAAATAGGCTTGAGTCCATACATATGAGCCTCGCGATATTTTTATGTCGATATACTTATTTTCATACAGCGAATCGGTATTTCTTGGCAAAGAAGAAGTTATTGAAAATAAACAGAGCTTTCGAATGATATATCGCTCGTCTTTATGGGTGAACAGGCTATGAGTCCAAATACATATTTTCATCCTAGTGTTACCTTTATGCAGCGATATTTTTTTCCACTCAGTTATTGGCCGCCGTAGAAGAAGTTATAGTATTTCAGAAGACCTTTCCAATGACGCATTGCTTGTTGTTAATGCTCACTATGGCGACGCCCTATCGCGTGATTTTCCTGCAGTCTTTAAGTAGCTATATCTTCTAAAATACAGCAATTTCGATTTTGTTGCCATAGAAGAAGTTGTAGCACCTAAAAATACCTTTCCATTGATATATGGCTTATCTTTATTGGTCGATAGGCTTGAGTCTATACATATGAGCCTCGCGATATCTTTATGTCGATATACTTCTTTTCATACAGCGAATCGGGATTTCTTGGCAAAGAAGAAGTTATTGAAAATAAAGAGAACTTTCGAATGATATATCGCTCGTCGTTATTGGTGAACAGGCTATGAGTCCATATACATATTTTCATCCTTGCGTACCTTTACGCAGCGATATTTTTTTCCACGCAGAGATTTGCTACTGGCCGCCGTAGAAGAAGTTATAGTATTTCAGAAGACCTTTCTAATGACGCATCGCTCGATGTTATTGCTCACTATGGCGAGGCCCTTACGCGTGATTTTCCTGCAGTCTTTAAGTAGCTATATTTTCTAAAATACAGCGATTTCGATTTTGTTGCGATAAAAATAGTTGTAGCATCTAAAAAGACCTTTCCATCGATATATGGCTTGTCGTTATTGGTCGATAGGCTGGGATGCCCCTTCTCCTTTTGTTAAAAAAATTGTGACGATTTTTTTTGTTATTTTTTTCTATCGTCGTATTAGGATGGTAAATACATAGTTTTTTCTTAAATAATAGTGTACACCCTTTTATTTTTAAAGACGCTATGGTATGCAAGGTTTCAAATTATTATTGTAGCAAAAACTATGGATTTAACACCGAAACTCAACGATATTTAAAAACCAAAAAAAAACTAATAAACTAATAAATGTCGCGTTTCTTTGCGATATTTTTAATTGCATTGTGTTTGTAGTCACTAAAACTACCACCCGGTTTCGTTTTCGGTAGCAGTCTTGATATACCCATTAAGATGTTAAGTCTCATTATATTCAGTTGTTACTCTGGCTACAATGTCCTCTAAGCCGGATCACAACTGTATTTACACGGATACTTGGCGGAAGAAATAGATATTACGCTGGCCTCTCACATATAAGAAACCAGCTACCAGTAAAGTTATGCACCAACCTTATATTATTATTAAGGGATGAAAACAGTCAAAAGAAAAGTTCTTCACAGTTCTCGCCCCCGTATTCATAAGGATTTAACTCAGTTTTCAAATGACGTCAATATGAGCTAACTCAAAAACGTTATTCATAGACGTGTAAATCGACTAAGCAGCTTTTTCACAGCTTATTTACTTTTGAATAGCCAAGACCATTATTTAAGCATATTTAAAGCAGAAAAATGGCGGATGTCTGTCAGCTGGACGTATGATATTACTGTCAAGTGAATGAAATCACTTTTGTTTCCTGTGGTCAATATTGGTTAAAATAAATACAAAAACCCATTATGAATATCAAAACTGAATGAAAGTTTTATCTTCTCTTAGTATGATTTGATTAATTTACTTTTATGGGGTAAATGAATATCTCTCTGTAATCAAAATACCTTCAAGCCTGTTAATATCGTTCACTTTATCTTAGTATGTTTAATAAGCAGCGGATATTAAGGCAACTTGTTCTAGGAAACAGTTAGAAATCGTTTGAGTAGACTCAAGTGCTATCCGGAAATAGCAATGTTCGCAACCATTTGCTGAATGATAATAGTAAAACTTAATATTTGGTATTTGCTTTGATATTATCGTTTTAATGTTGTAGGGTTGTACCCTCAGCCATCAGTAGCATATTGAGCGTCTATTAGGAAGGTATAAGCTTGAGCTTATTATAGATAGATAGATAGATTTATTTTATTTTTATTTATTTAACACACACACACACACACACATCATTACAGGTATATACCCAATTCGAACTGGCGGGACTTTACACAAATCTTTACAAAAAAGTACAACTATAATAATTACAACTACTTATAGATATGATTACTAGATATTATAGATATGAAATTTAAACATAAGAAACATTATTATTCATTTTGAAAATGTTGAAATAGATTTTGAAATCAAATTTGTTCACTTTTAAATCCCGTTTTAATATCTTAATTTCATACGATTTACTTAACTTATTTCAAGATAATTTATTTTAAACAAAATTATAAATTTTATTGCCCATTTCATTTAGTCTAATAATGTTGCAACTAACAAAGCTAACTAAGGTCCAAATTAGGAAGGAGGAAATCATTTAAAAAACGACTCAGACACGCCAAGACAATTTTTCTACCATTTCCTAACACATACCACCTTACACAATCCAACAATTGTCAATTGTAACAAATTCTTTTGTAGTTCGAGCGCGATAGCTCTCGCTACAATACGTATATCAAATCCTATTCTAGCACAATATTTTCAGTGAAACGTTTCGAAGTAGCGAAAAGTCGACGAATGTACAAATTCGTTTCAAACGCACGCCCCGAAACGAATTGACTGGCGCAGGTTACTCGCGCCCCGGCGGCGTGGAGCGTACCAAACGAACAAAAAAGGAAAAAAAAGGCACCAAAAAGGGACAAAAAAAATTAGAAATTGAATCAAAAATGTTCGACATCCGATATTGGAGGGTTGGACATGATAAAACGTCCAACATCAGTTTGTAAAAAAGTTCGCCACCTGTGTATGCCGGTTCGGTTTTGTGTCGCGTATGTGCGTGCACTTTTTGTCATTGGTTGTAGCTACGGGATTGTTATTGGTAATCTTTGCATATACAGCTGGACATAAAAAAAATCACAACTCATTTAAGTTTGAATTTCTTTGTGTTAAAATCATTGGTTATTTTACTAAGGTGATACTTATATGAATACATCAAAATATCACAAATAGTGCTTTTTTACAAGAGTACTAGAAACTACTAAAAACATGTCGATCTTATACTAGACTCTTACCATTTATAAACACTTATATTTTTACTGGAGTCAAAAATAAAGTTCATAAGTCAAGTAAATAATCAATACCTGCAATGAAATGTAATTAGTAGTTAATTAATATTATTTAAGTTAATTTCGTTTTAAAACCCCGCTGCGACAGTCTAATAAAACCGAAATCGCCATTACGTTTACTATGCTGATTTACTTTTTGATACATATTAATAGATGTGAATCAAGAAGATTGTTGAAAAATATTTTTAAAAGAACGGAGTGTTCTTTTTTTAAAAAGTCTTTCAACAACCTCTTACTACATTCCAAAATCAAAAAACAATAATTATTATAAGGCTATCTCCATAATTATGTATACCGGGTATCTCAAGACTGCTACCGAAAACAAAGCCGGGTGGTAGTTTTAGTGACTACAAACATAATGCAACTAAAAATTTCGCAAAGAAACGCGACAATTATTTTTTATGATTTTTTAAAAATCGTCAATTTTGTGTGGTAAATCCATAGTTTTTGCTAAAATAATAATTTAAACTCTTTTATACCTTAAAGTACTTATAAATAAGAGGGTATTATTTTGGAAAAAAATGTATTTACCACCCAAATATGGCCATAGGAAAAAAATATCAAAAAAAAAATTGTCGCTTTTTTTGGCAACTTTTCTGTTGCATTGTGTCTGAAGTCGCTTAAACTACCACCCGGCTTCGTTTTCGGTAGCAGTCTTGATATACCCTGTATGCAGCGGTACATCGACACAAAAATCGGTATCAATCATTAATTTCATTTCTACTCCTCCTACATGGCAACTTCAAAACATACAATTCCACCATTCAAACCTAAAAGTAGTTAAAGGCTTTTCCATACCCACGGCTGTCCATTGACACGGCAATCGTCATCAATCAAGCGCCAAGAGCAAATTAAAATCATAATTTCACTTACATTCCAAATTCAAAACACCCGTCCACCATTCAAAGTACTATACGGCTATTTCCATACACACGGTCCATAAGCACAGAAATCACTATCGAGCGTCAGTAGTGACAGCTAGCCGGCACGTAGGCACAAAGCGCGCGTAACGAGGCCGCGCCGGATGCGGCCCGCGAGCGCGAGCGCAGCATCCGCTGGTAGGGGCGCGCCGTCGGCGATATTTCCGCCTTCACTCACCGCGCTGGGGGCCGGACGCAGGCCACTGTGGGGGGTCATGGTTATTTGACAGGTGAGGGAATTTGAAGCGGAAAAGTGTTGAGTGAAAGGTGATGGTCGATTTCTGAATGAGTTGTCTCGTTTTCAATGTACTACGATGGTATTATTATCCTCTTGTCTTGTTTACACATGATTTGAGTTGAGGAAGCAAAATATTTTATACAGTTCTTGGATAATATTGATATGGTAAGACCGAAACATTTCTCGTAGTTCCTGAAACCCACGACACAAGACTCGATTTTATTATGAGTGACTAAGCCAACCTACTACGTTACACATAATTATATAATGAATATAGACTACATGTATCAGAACGTTTTAAAATATAGATCGACTTGACTTCACCACTTTAAAAAAGAAATATTACTTTCTGTAAATGCGTTTTTTAGTATAATCATGACATGTACATAAAACACAAACATTTTAGAGCGTTGCTACATAAATATAGGTAATGATGTACTTTCAATATGTCACCTTGTCACGGCCAATTAGACGAGCGGGTCATAACCCCCACGAGATTACTCAGTCCATCCCGGCCTACGGCTCTTACACACCGTCGACGAGTTAAATTATTTTCCAGTGAGAATGTCATTTTCGTGACAGTTTCGCGATATGCGCGGCGCCGCTGTAGGTGCCAACACCGCTCACCGCCGGAGGGGTTAAAAACTTGTCACTTTAAATGTACTACAAATGTTCTCCGTGACAGTACACTCGGTACAGTCCAGCTCGCAAGTTAATGCGTACTTATTTGTTGAAAAGCCAAAAATGTACTTTCTGAAAAAATGTTTTATAGCAATAGAGGTGAAAATTAAGCTAGGAAAATAACTACAACTGTTCTTCGTGACAGTACACACAGTACAGTCTAACTCACAAGTTAATGCCTTCTTATTTGTCCAATCTCTAAATATACCTTCTGATTTTTTTTTAATAGCAATAGTGGTGAAAATGAAGCAAGGAAAATAACTACAACTGTTCTTCGTGACAGTACACTCAGTACAGTCTAACTCACAAGTTAATGTATACTTATTTATTTAAAAGCCAAATGTACTTTCTGAAAAAAATGTTTTATACCAATAGAGGTGACAAATAAGCAAGAAAAATCTCCACGAAAAATTATTAATGAATTTGATCATGTAGACAATAGGCTTTAGCGAAAAAATGAAAAAATTAAGGCTCCGAAGAAGTTTAAAAGTAGACTATGAAATTCAAACTTGTATCAAGTATAAAATCAAGTGAAAAATGAAAAGTAGATACCCACTGAAAACTGAAGACGTAGATGTAAAATATTTACATGCGTACTAAATCCATACATTTAATGCCATCAATCTCTCGGGAGATAAAAAAAAAGCGACTCAGGCAACGTTTCATTTATTTCAAGATAATTTTCTTTTGGGCTTATCAAAGTTTATTTATATTATCAGAATGATTTATGATTGAGGAGAAATGAATCTGTTATTGCTAAATTTTCGCGACCCTTAAGCGAAACGCAATCAATATTTCACGGTATCGATAACTTTGAACAAGGCAATACAAGTTTGTAAAATTTTAGAATAATATTTTATTAAAACCACTCTCTGGTTTCCTGCAATATAGATGAAATTTGTTTTGCCGAATCAATATTCAATCAGTTATTTGATTCGATGTTTAAAGCAACTGGCTTTAAAACTCAAACAATTTAAAATTCAAATCTATTCTGTATCAGCCCATATTCGCTCCACTGCAATCGAGAGTACATTTAGGAGGGGTTAGGCCATAAAGTCCACCATGCAGGCCTAATAAGGGTTGACGGACTCTACGTAGTATAGAAATTCTTACAAACCGCTATAATATGCAGGTTTCCTCGTGATGTATTTTTTTTTAACCGATTTAGTGCGTGGTAATTAATTACCAATACACACATGACTTCGAAAAGTCAGAGACGTGCCAAGGGATTTAAATCCGCGACCACCGTAAATATGATGGCGGTCGCGTTTGGTACGTTTACCAACAGGCCACCACGTAATTATCACAATTTTATTTACATACATATATAAGAATAATATAAACTACTGCTGAACAAAATACTTTTATTTCTTTTATCTTTCCTTCATGCGGTATACCTAAATTCTCATACATGTTATGTTTTACTGGTGGTAGGTCTCTCATATGTGAGAGGCTGCCTGGGTGGGTACCACCGCAATGTCTATTTCTCCCGTCAAATAGCAGTTTAAATGCACTGTTGTGTTTCGGATTGAAGGACATTGTAGCCAGAGTAATTACTGGACATATTGAGACTTAACATCTTATGTCTCAGGATGGCGAGCGCAATGGAATTTTGCTACTGTTCATGAGCGGTCGCATCGCTTACCATCAGGCTAACGGCATGCTCGTCTCGCCATTCACTGCATTAAAAAAAAAAACATGTGTAATGCTCAGTATGTATCAGTGTATAAGAGTTATCTCACGTTGTTATTTTGTTTTATTGCTACTAATGGCGAGACGGGCATGCCTTTCACCTGATGGTAAGCGATACTACCGCTCATAGACAACATTAATCACAAAACAATGCTTGGTATTCCACTGTGCTCGCCATTCTTAGACATAGGATGTTGAGTCTCAATATGTCCAGTAGTTACTCTGGCTACAATGTTCTTAAATCCGGACAATGCATTTATACTATTATTTAGCGGGAGAAATAGACATACATACATACAAACTCACGCCTATATCCCAGAAGGGGCAGGCAGAGGTGCCAGGACACCCACATTTCGCCTTGTATGTTCCGTCCCACAATGTGATAGGTGGCGAGCCTATCGCCATATCGGGCACAAATTCCTGACTCTGGGCTGATAATGAATAGAAAAATCCAATATCACTTTGCCCAACCCGGGATTCGAACCCGAGACCTCAGCTTTGTAACCGTCATCATCATCATCATCATCATATCAGCCACAGGAAGTCCACTGCTGAACATAGGCCTCCCCTAAGGATCTCCACAATGACCTGTTGGAAGCGGCCTGCATCCAGCGACTTCCTGCAACCTTAGTCAGATCGTTCGTCTACCTTGTAGGCGGGTGTCCGACATTTCGCTTGCCTGTACGTGGCCTCCACTAAAGAACCTTTCAGCCCCAACGGCCATCGGTTCTACGAGCTATGTGCCCGGCCCACTGCCACTTCAACTTGCCAATCCTATGGGCTATGTCGGTAGCCTTGGTTCTCCTACGGATCTTTTCATTTCTGATTCGATCTCGTAGGGAAATACCGAGCATAGCCCGCTCCATGGCTCGTTGAGTGACTTTGAGCCTTTTAATGAGGCCCACAGTGAGAGGCCACGTCTCGGTGCCGTATGCCATCACTGGTAACACACAACTATCGAAGACTTTCGATTTTAGGTACTGAGGTATTTTGGACGAGAAGACGTCGCGAAGTTGGATTCGACGATTGACCTCTCTCTCGAAGTTGGACCTTAGTACAACTACGCCAGCGGGCAGTCATAGTTCGAGGGAGAAATAGACATTGCGATAATACCTACCCAAGCGGCCTCTCATATGTGACACAGTATAGTACCTTATCCGTAAATGTATTATCCCACATCGTTAAAGCAAGCGATAATTAAAATCACAATTGTAGCAAAAAGTCAGAGCTGCTTACAGCACTATACAACAGTCAAAGAGCAGCATTTTCCCATTATTCTCAACATAATAAATGATACAAATAAAGCCAATCGAAACGCCAAGTTCGCCTTTTAAAACTGCCAAGCGAGAACGGGTTTAATTATCGAACGTGTCATTTTCATAGCAAATCTCGCGAGGGCTATTCCGTTTGGAAATATATCTACGTGCTTAATATAACATTATTTTTGACATTGCACCTATTCCAAGCCGGAGCCGGCTGCAAGTTCTATTTCCGTTTTCAAACATTGACATGAATTCGTTTCCAGATGTCGGAATATGTCTATTTCGATTTTCACTTACGTCAGTGCGATCGTGTTTAATTAGATGCTAGTGACGTTGGTGAATTTATTCATGTGCACTTTGCAAATGTATTAATGTTCTAGTACAGATTAATTTAACTGGATGAGTTGTTAGTCTTTTATTTGTGACTAATTTATGTTGTTATAAATGTGAAGGTAGTTTAATCAGTTACACCTTTGTGTGACTGGTTGAGTCAATAATGTCTCAATTGATAGTAATGAAGTTTGTAGACATTTAGCGGAAATTCTCGAGGAGAACAAGGCAATAGCTTTGCCAATGTATTTTATCGGGCTTATTAGATATTCAGAGACTCGATAATTTTTACCATTTTGTAATGAAAATTGCCATTTTTACGGAAAATAGGTGTAATATTCCAAGCTATTGCAAGTAATCATGATGTTATTCTGTCCATATAAATATACTTATACGAAAATCACTTTGAAACCAAGTACTGTTTAAATTATGTCCAAATGTTACCTATTCAAGTGTTCTTAATTGCAATTTAGCCAAAATAGATCTAAAACGCCGCAACGTGGACGGCCCATAAATTCTTATCTTTTTGGAAGCGTAGCACTGATTACAATCGCAACATTCCATCTTGTTTACTTTGAACAGGATGGTAGATTAAAACGACCATTAGTTTAATTACACCAAGACTATGTTTCGTCGTCTAATTGGTCTAGTTTCAGGATATATGGGCTGTAAAAAGTGGACCGCAAGATCCTGGCAATGTTTCTACATTAAAACAACCTACTTTTCACGGGTTTGTCGGGTTAATAAAGGTGATTTAACGTAGACAAGGTTCGCTTGGTTTGCTGAGTAACATGTAACAAAATTAATTTACCAATACACCTCACGAACTTTAATATACAAGAAAAAATACAAATGCAGCTAGGATTTTTTGAACACCTAATAGTTCAAAACTTTAAGATAACCTGTTATCATAGGTTTACAAAAATACTAAATAATAAACTTTATTTTGTCTCCTAAATCAGACGTAAGAATCAGATTAACAAAATATGTCTCAAGAAGATTGACATCAAATCCGAACCGGCCATCAAACCTTGCGTCTAGAACTTGGCACGCGCACTACCGTGACCGCGTACCTGCGCGTATGTTAAATTACTCACGATTCGGTGATATGATACGAGCGTATCTAGGCTACTACTGCCTTGAACTCGAATAGTTGGGGTGTAAAATTTCGCCATTACCTGAAACAAAAACAAACAGGTTAAGGACCTTGTGTTATCGGGAGCATACACAGTAAACATGTATTTTCAGAAATTCAAGTGTGGAAGTTGTAGAAATTTATAATCCGTGGTTTAGAATTTATATGGTTACATAGTATGTAAAATGTACTTTGTGTGGTTACAGCTTATGTTTGTTTGTATATTCATCTTCCAAGAAAAAATATTTTAGTCCATATCAGTTTTTTTTTCATTAGTCATAAATACACATCGTTTGAACTTTGTGCTTTTTTACAGGCATGACAGAGTGACTACTACACGTCTTGCTTAATTGACAAGTGAAACGTAGCTTACAAATAATATAATTCAACTAAAACGTCCAATATACTATCATCCAACAAAACTGCCCCAAGAAATCGTCAACCCGAACCAAGCGATTGAGTAAATAAAATTTCTCCACTACAAAAAGACGAAACGGAACGTAGAATATCAACGGAAAACAATTCACAAAATTCCCATACCGCGCCGACTGAAACCGCTTTATCCAATAGCGTCAAAAGACACCCAGCGAACGTAGGATCCGGGCCAATGTTGTATTTATTTCATCTCCGAGAGGATTAGGCCTTCTCACATCGAAACACGAGGCAACAGGTGCTGGTCGGAACGGTCCTCCCCGGCCCGCCCCCCGCTAACCCCTCTACCGGGGCTGCAAAACAAGCACAACAAAATAGAAAATACACCCCCTCCGTCTAAACACTGTTTGTTCACATCAGGCCGTGGAGCACACAGAATCAACCCTCTATGATTCGATTTGTGAAGTGTTGCTTTGAGAGGTGTTTTTTTTTCATGCCGGTGAAATGAAAACGAAGGCATTCGCCCTTCGGAGTTTTAGTCGTGTTTGTCCCGTGGAGAGTTGGGAAACTCGACGGAGGTTGATGTTAATGTACTTGTTTCTAGAAACAGTAGTGATTCAGTTGTGTGGACGTTGGGTAGGCAACATAAACATATAACATCATTAGCATATAACAACATTAACATATAATAATACTGTAGTATAGTAGTATAATATAAATAAATAACATCCAACAGTCACATACATAGTCCTGACCCCACATTAAGATCGAGTCTTGTGTCGTGGGTATCAGGAACTACGAGAGACTTTTCGGTCTCACAAACACCCAGACCCGGAAGAAATATTTGTGGGCCGCACAAACATTTCTCTCGGTGCGGGGATCGAACCCGCGGCCTCTCGTTTCACAGGCAGCGCCTAACCGCCTGCGCCACGGTGGCTGTCAAATCAATATAATGTCATAATATAGCAAACTTTTAAATCGTTTCAGAAATATCCAAAATTAACCATTATTTACCCTACCGATGCTTGCTCTCCCCAGAAAATTTACATTAAATTATCTTTCATATCCATAATCTGGAATGAAGGGATTTTATGAACAAAATGTTCCAGAAAATTTAGAGTATATTACTTAATTGTGATTTTTTGTAGAGAATAATTCATGTGTTTTAATCGAGATATTTACTTAGGTCGCAAACAATAGTACCTACACAAATCCACAAATAGCCCCTTCAGGCGCACTTCACCAACTACCTCACACACAGTCACACAAAAAACGCAAAAACCAGTGTACGCAGACCTCCAACCCGCACTGGCAGCCTATACCGAATAATTCACCGCACACCGACGCGGTAGATCAGATTATTCCGGTCGCCCACGCTCCTGCCATTTCGTTATAATTGATTTCCCTTTTTTACGGTCGACCGAGAGCGACACGTCGCCACGTCGGTATTGGGTTGGCACGGTAAAGGGCATCCGTGTGTAGCGTGAACGTACGAAAAAGTATTGACATTATACGGTTTTCGCAGTGCGAAAGTCTGCCGGCGACAGACGGGTCCAGCAACCGAATATCAAAATAGGTAAGTGGCGGAGAGGTCTATTAATAGTGGCGGTATATTTCGGTAAAGGCTATCAAAAGAAAATAAATTTTTGACGTTATTTATTTTCATAGAAGCGCTTTTGTTTTCACGTCAAAGGAAAACGCACTATCTGCTGAAGGGATTTTGTATTTTTTTTATGCAATATCTTAAACAGCCTCGACCATATTCAAAGACTGTAAACTATAATTTATAAACCATTTTAAGTTATGGAAAGTTTTGTCCTTTTGAATGACTTTCGAATTCAGTTTGAGCGAAGAAGGCAAAACATGTGATAACAAAACATGTTTATAAACTTCTATGAAGAGTCTGTCTTTAGCTTAAAACAACTGTGATAAGTTTATCGAGTGAGGTTCAAATACCTTAGCATAAAATTCGCTAATATTACGAGTACAAGACTAATATGGTAAACGAAACTCGTCTTTATTCCATTACTCAGACAATTTATTCCCATATAAAAAAACTGCGAGACCTATTAAACCCAGTCTAAAGTCTAAGTCAAACAATTGGACAGTACCACAACAGATGACGTGTCCAAATTCACACATCTGCTGCCAATCTCAAACTATCACCATAGCTCATCAAATTGCAGAGATATCTAGCCTGGCGCGAGGCAATAATAGCGCAGTGATTATACTAATCACGTCTGAATAGTCAGGCGAGTGTGTGCAATTATGCTACCTGCTCGGGATTATGTACGAAGGGGCATTTACCGGCGGTAATCTGCGATGTATCAATATTGATACGATGCGCGACGTGTGAAAGGGTCGTGCTAGAATTGTGTGTTTACTTTTGAAAGCTGAAAATACTTGTTGATGTAGTATTACCCATTTGGGGTAAAATATTTATAATACATATTATCAAGGGTAAATTATTTAAGGAAATTTGATTATTGCAAAGAGCTCCATGTGAAACTTGAAAGTACTTAAAGTCCGCCATACTGCAATAGTTCAGAGTGGTGATTTATGCCCTGAGCTCTTTCAATTGTAAAGCTGCTTGTATAATATATTTTAGTTTATTTATTTCTATCATTAGTCTATCTAGTTAGTAGCTATTAAAATTGAAATTCTTAAATAATATAATTCTTGGTTACAAAGTGTTTTACAAAATACTTTAACTGACACCAACATTTGTATCCAAAATAATTTTATCAAAAATTAAAGTAAACCAATTTGTAGCGCGACCAAAAATGAAAGGGCTTTAAAATAAATATTATAATAAAAAAGTATTCCTTTTGTCCCAACCAATTAGGTTCACTAAAAGACTCTCTAAGCGGCTTAGAAGCGAAACGACGATATTCCAACAGACTTTATTGTCCTCTTTGACAATTTACTATAATTAAATACAAAATAATCTGTTTAAAGTTGTTTCAAGTCAATTATTTACTGAATTAAATTTCAGCAAGCTTTCCTACAGCGAGACGGCCTCGCTTACATTATTCCTCAACTTGAACATGATAATGTAAATATTTACATCGAATGTCTCGGTGTTTGTGTCACGTTCCTCCGTTTCATTTGGTTTGAATAAAAATGTTTTACTTTTTAAATCAGCGAACATTTGTAATAGTATCTCCATGTATGAGTGAGCGATTAGTAATTTTAGTTACCACGGCTTAAAGCCACCTACAACGATTGGTGTTTTTGGTAGACATATTAGGATAACACTAATATTAGATTCGATTATTCTATCATCAGAGTACACAAAACTAGAAATAAAATCAAAAAATATTCTTCTTTTTCACTTCTGACCTTTTTGGTATCCTCCAACCTCTTTGGTGGGTTGTAATATCTAACTCGGTAAACAAAAAGTGTTTCACTCGCAAAATTAAATTAATGTTGCTCATTTTTTCATTAATTAATTTAATAAAACGCGACAATCAACGCGGACAAACGGCGCGGGCCAGATTAAAAAAAATCGTCATTTTATTTCTAATTTATGTCCGTGGAAAGAGGCGAAATCGCGCGTGTTGGGTGCGTTTTATAGCCGACAGAGGGCGCTAATGACGTCAAATAATTGGTGCTTTAAATGTAAATGTCGACTCCCTCCCGCAACCCCGTGTCCCTACTGTCCTCCGCGTTTATTAAATTCGACGATACCTCACACGGTGTCTGCTAGTGTTTTTCACTGATGCGGCAATGTTAGGACACGACGGGGGAGAAACACGCATAAGTTCTATATTGTGAGGTATATTTGCATTTGTAATTAAATGCACTCTTTTTCCGATAAATATACACATTATGCGCAATGTGTTGTAAGGGAGCGTTGCAGTTTTTTTTTTAATTTGTAACTTTCTTTTGTAATGTGAATAAAGTATGGTTTTCCTGTAGTGAAACATTTAAGTATTCTCTTATGCCAAGCTGGAGACACCGTATAGTATTTTTCACAGAGTAAGTAGTTTGCAACTTTTATGCCAAAAAAGTATTTGGTAACTTTTGATGAAGAACAAATGCTTACACGATTTTTTTATGCAATGAGTGGCGAGATCAGCATTTCGTTCGCCTGATGGTAAGCGATACGACCGCTCATGAACAGTGACAAAACCAAACACCATGAATTACAAAGCAATGTTTAGCATTCCACTGCGTTTGCCATCGTCAGACATATTAAGATGTTAAGTCTCAATATTTTCTGTACTTACTCTAGCTTCAATGTCCTTTACATCAAAACACAACAGTGCATTTAAACTGCTGTTTGGCGGGAGAAATAGACATTGTGATGGTACCTACCCAGGTGGCCGTCAGATATGAGGGACCTGCCAACAGTAAAATATCTTCGGATTTTTGTTGTTATATTGGTAACACTGATCATTTACATGTACCTTAACTTTATTATTCCGCTGCTAAAAAATAAACCAAGTTTTCAATGCCACAGGCGTTACGTCCCCGATCAGTTTGCTTTAAAATTGATCAAGTTCCAAACCTTTATAATATATTATATCCGTAACAACTTCGAAGAAAGTCACTAACCCGGGGCTACTGCCTTCAAATCAGTTTGCCAATCTGGCTTTTGGGTGTATTTATCATAAGCCGAAACAGCGTAACAAAGCGAAATTGAACTCAGAACTAATCCTGTATAATTTTAGGAGCATTTTGTATGGAATTAATATATAATCCACATCGGAGAAAGTTTGTATACTGTTTAAGTTTAATTTCTTTGAAGTCGTTGGCATTAATTATTCTGAAAATATATTTAACCAGCTTTTCCTTGGCAGTTCGTTTAGGGAACGAAGTAATTTTGGTCTAATACTTTGTTGTCTTTGTATTGTATTTTTAAACTGTTATTCTTTTTTATTGTGCAGAGTAAATAATTAATTAAACAAAAAATCTTGATTACAAAAATCATGTAACTGTCACAATCAATAAATTCTATCAAAATGTGTATATCAAGATATCTAAAATAATATTTTTTTTAAATATATGTGGAAGAAACTATTCCAAGAATAGTCCAACATTTCTTTTCATTATTGACACATTCAAAAGACGCAAAACACACTTGTGATTCTTCTTTGAGTTACATATATAAAATTACCTTTTCAACATGAAATCTTTTCGAACATGCTGGCCATTTAAAATTTAGTTTCTTTTCCCCAGCACTCCAGAAACTGATTAATTTATTTGTTGAATACTACATAGCAAGACCGCCCATTGTACTGTAAATATAGGTTAAGATTTTTGTTGCGTATTTTTTTATTTTGTGTAGTAAAATAAAGTGTAAGAAATAAGAAATAAAATAAAAAAGCTAGTTTAACAAACATTGTAAAGTTTCGTTTAATATTAATGTGTATACATTAACTTCACTTAGCGCGCAGTGATATTGTCTTTAATGTTAAACTCACTCAATGAAACAAAATCAATTCATAAATATTCAGCAGGGCGCTTGCTATCATCAAAATCATTAGGCATTCAACTAAACTGTTGACTTTCATTCTCATACAAACGGCATATTCGGTTCAGAGTTAATGCAAATCACACCCTCGCCACTCGCACGAGTGGAAACTCGCGTACAGACGTCGAGCTCCATTAAAACAATACGAATTTTAATCACATTCAAATTTCGCACTTCGATTAAAACGCCCTCAGGGCATCGCCTAAGTGCAGGGCAAACAGCAGCGGCCGACTTAAATCTACACCGGACGGGCCAAAGAAATTTGGTCCGTGATTGTTCTACGCGTCTCGCCGGCCACTCGCAAATCGCAGTTAAAGGTGGGAGGGGAGATGGGGCAACTTACGTCGGTCGGGTACATGTGATCCCAATTACTATGTGTAGAGAGCCAAGCCGCTTATGCAAATGACGATTTCCCGCGGACGCAACTAATGGGCCGTAAAGGGCGGTGTGGGGAGTGTCCGTTGCACTTTTAGAACTCCCCTCCCCTTCCCTCCCCATAAGCGGTTCAACAGCACTACTGCTGGTAAATAGACAACGCTGAAAGTAAACACGTCGGCGCACTTTGTAATGGCGCTCCGTGATATCAGTTCAATGTGTGGGTTCATGCTACAGATAGTTCGATATGTTTACTTCATTGGATAATTTTTACCTTCTATAAGTTGTGGTTTACTTCGACTTACAAGCAGGCAACCTAAATTAAGTACTTTAAAAAGTTAGTTACATATAATTTTCAAGGGTTAAAATTAGACTGTGAAATGTATGCACGAATGGACCCATGAACAAAACAAGTCGTCCGACTAGGAACATTCGAATTAGAACTTTTACTGGTGGTATGTCTCTCATATGTGATAGGCCGCCTGGGTAGGTACTACCACAATGTCTGTTACTCCTGCCAAACAGAAGTGTAAATGTACTGTTGTGTATCGGTTTGAAGCACATTATAATTTAAGGCGTTATTTGGTTTTGCTACTGTTCATGAGCGGTCGTATCGCTTACCATCAGGCGAAGGGCACGCTCGTCTCGCCGTACATTAAAATAAAAAAAAAACCGGGCGACCTTTGACTTACTATCGCTGAGGTTGTAGTGATCTACAACCTCATAATGATTTATGTAAGGATGGGATAACAATGAAACAAATAATATGATTAGCAGAAAGTACATAGATAGACATAAATTCATTCTTCTTGTTGATATTATGAGTGCGTATGAATTAACATTTCCATACGCAGCCGGGAGCCAGTCTATCGTGATCGTGGGCACAAATCCAACGCCGGCTACATTTCTTTCTACTCTTACAAAGTAGATGGACAAGATTCCTTGACTACAGAACCGTCTCATAGCCAAATTATCTAGTCCACTAATTAAACCATCATGGGAAAAAATATAAATAATACTATCGCAAATTAATTTCATTCTCTGCTCTTTATCACTATTATTATAACTACATTCCCTCGTTAGTTTTCTATTAGGATTCTATATAGCAAAATGTATTATTTATTCATGTATTTTCACATCTCTGTGTCGCAAAGTCTAAATATTTCTACTGTAGCGACGATACATCAATCATTATAATCATTCGAATGTCGTGCCAGATTTATTGAGTTCGATAGACTAATGCAATGATAAATATACTTTAGAGACGTAATGCTATTCCATTAAAAGCAGTATCAATGAATTTCGTCAGTGTTATTCTCTTAATTAGGATATAATTATATGTTTGTTTTATTTTGTAATTCGAATAATAATATATGTAATGTAATTATTTAATTACTCATATATTTATCAATTTTTCTCCTCCTTATCCGCCCTTCAGCTCATTTCTGCATCACCTAATGGTCGACTGGGAGAAAATTACACTCGCATTAAGTCTGGCTTATATACTTTGTTGTATGAAGCTTAATAAATAAATAACATTTATGTTTTATTCATTTATTTTACACTGCCCTCTCTTTCTCCTTCTTCTAAATCCATCCATCATTGTACATCATTGCCATTTGAACTTTTTATTTTTTTAATTGTTTTCGTACAGTAATAAATTACATAACCAATAAATAAATAACATTAAAAACAATGAAATTCAAAATAATTTCCAAATATTAATCTGTAATGAGATGCAACTCAGGCAATTGGCGTAAGCTTTGTCGTACCAACTTTCATATAATATACTTCAACCTTTGAAGCAAAGCAACGGGGACAGGTAGCCAATTCCGACATCCGATGTGGCACGTTAATTACCACTGGAATCTATACGGTACGTTCATTCGCGATTATCTCTTTTGATGTGTTAATTGCGTGGTCGTGAACATAAGTAACAGTATTCAATTCTGCATCGAGGGTCTTTGATATGTTTCGATTATTTAAACATTATCAGCTATATTTATGTTTCTATTCATTGTCGGTACAAGTTTTTTAATTTCCTGCTCCGATTACAGTAATTACTGCATGTTTTCTGAACTCATTTGAGAAATAAAATTTATGATGAATACTTCTACGTCGAAATGACGATGTTTGTCTCATGCCAATATCTATCAAACGAGGACTTCAACTGATATCAATTGAAAGTCCTATAGGAATTATTATTTTTAGAAGCCTAAACAAAACTTATTTCACTGTTCATTAGCAAATTATCTAGCTGGCGCGAGGAACTCATAATAGCCTGACTTTGAACGGCTGTAGTACAGCGAAAATGCAAGGTAACCATAAATTTCACAGCACTGACATTTGTCTTCATAAATCTCCAAAGACCTAGAATCTTGGAATATATCTAAAAGATCCTTCTCATCTCGTGTTCAGGTCTATAGCATGACCGGCGCCCACAAACAGTCCCATTTATAACAACATTCCGGACTTTTATCGGCACTTATCTTGTTTAATTGCTTTTGGACGAATTAAATCGGGGTACGAGTGTTTGTTACACCCAATTACGTTGTTCGGGTGTACGTGAGAAAAGTTTCTCGAGTTCCTGATGTGTTGGAGTATTTTTTTGTGTGGTAATGAGATTAATGTCAAGTATTGGTTGGGTTAATTATTTTACTTTTGTTACTGGAACTATGACAGTGCTATTTGCTGTTACAGCTGTTTGTTTATATTGCAAAAAATGGCGAGACGAGCATACCGTTTGCGTGATGGTTAGTATATGCCCGCTCTTGGACTGTAGCAAAACAAAAAAACAACTTGAATTACAAGGCAATGCTTGGAATTCCATTTTACTCGCCATCCTGAGACATAAGATGTTAAGTCTCAATATGTCCAGTAGTTACTCTGGCTACAATATTCTTCAAAACTAAACCCAACAGCGCATTTACACTGTTGATGGCGAGAGAAATAGAGATTGCCGTTGTATCTACCCAGACGGCCAGTCACATATGACCTCCCAATAGCAATATGGATTTTAGGTATTTTTCAATATCATTAAAATTTGCCCTCCCATCTCTTCCTAAATTTTGCCCCAGTATATTTTGGTTTCGAGTACAAATAAATGTAGCATGTATATAAACAATCCAATATTAGGTAGCCCCACAGAGTACATTTTACATACTGGTAGCCCTTTATCAGTGTTAATTTTACAAGCATTATTCACAATCAAATGGCAACTTCAAACGAGCGTAAACGTGAAACTCCAATAACTAAACCACAGCTTGAAACTAAACACACTAATTGATCTCAACACGGCTTGCGACAACAATTCACTTTCTCAAACACAAACACGACGAACAATTCTAATTATAAACGTCAATTCATTATCACACACCGTTTATCACATACAGTATTACATACGCCGTCTGTCACCGACATTATTATAAATAGAGGCTGAAGATATGTAAGGGTACGCTTTGCGTGCCCAAAGGAAGCTAGATTTGCTTCCCTCAACGGTGATTCATTTAGATCACTCTGTCGATCTTTGATTGTTAAAATTTAAACAAAGTTGCTACGGTGTGATCAAAGTGCAAAATTGCAATGTTATAATCAAATAACTAACATACTACACCCCGTACGTCGCAACCACGATATCTCCAATCGAAAGTTATCGAAACGTCGCGTCGGGAAGTTAATAAACTACACCACTTTCACGATAAAATCAGTAAAAAATCTTTTTAATCAACTTTTCACATAGAATTTCATCGTCAAACCACTATTGTGACACTAAAGTAGACAGAAAACGCTCAGTTCTAATACAGTTGAAGGGTCTCGCGTCATATATTTAGATTCATGCGGCGTCGGTACTAAGATAATTTGTAATGCAATCAAACGATCTTCCGACAGTTTTGAAGTGTTGCCAACATGCCTGAGAGGCGATGCTGCGGTGATGATTGATGTACCTTTTTACATTGTGCAAATTACTCGTCAGACAACTGTTAGGACATCGGATTTGAATACTCACCAAGTTTGGATTGACGTGTTGGTTTATGAGGTCAGGGCGAGGTGCTTAATAGATAATTATTATTGATAATTGATTGAGAATTTGAGTTTATGAGATCGGGGGTTTGTCAACTGCGAGTATTACTATAGTGACATTAGGCGCTTTTTTAATTCTCAATGAAAAAATCTCAATTATTCTGAAAATATTCAATATTATACTAAACAAATACACCCAACAGTCATATATATAGTCCTGACCCTGCAATAAGATAAGATAAAACATTTGTTCCAGTGCGGGGATCGAACCCGCGGATTCAAGTTTCACAGTCAGCGTTTACCCAAGTGCGCCATGGAGGCTGTCGATACAATGTATTCAACTTTTTTCTTTACAAAAAAATGTTTTACTGTTCCTTAGCAGACGTAGATATTTCCCTGTAGTCTTACCTTTTACGTGAACTTATAACCATGATGATTTTAAACATTATTTTACATTAAAAATCATTTTGAAATAACAAACAGTAAAGCCATGAAATAACACAAAATAACCTTTTCATACAATTAATCAGACCATTACAATTACTCCAAAATACAATGGATGCAAAAACGAATCGAGAATAAAAGGCGCACGTTTAATAACATATCGAACATTACCAATCGTACGTGAACTTTGTCAATATGCACCGAAAAGTTGGAGTTTTTTTGTTTGTATACTGCAGCAACTTTTTTAATTTGGCTCCATGCGGATTCGAATGTCGTACTCTCACGCAACGCAGAGGAGTCAACATTGTTATGCTTGTATATAATGGAGATTTTTATTATACATAGTTTCTTAATAAGTTATTTGATCTATCTCGGCCAGCTTAGGGATTGTTTAATTTTTCTTAGTAGCGTGTCAGCTTAGGGATTGTTAGCTTAGAGATTGATTTGTTTTTGTACGACAACATCACACTATATTTTAGTAGAAGACCGATCAGTTAGTACCCTAGCGTGTTTAAAAATAAAAGGGTGTGCATTTTTAATGTATTTACTGACCTAAATAGGATAATAGGAAAAATTACACACGAAATTCGACTCGATTCTCAATTTGATAAAGTCACTGCATTTGCCACCTGGCTTCGTTTTCGGTCAGTCTTGATATACCCTGTATCTCTTATTCTCTACCTCAGTGGCACCGTGAACGAATAAACTATGAAACTTAAGTGTTAGATCCGTACATCAAACATAATATATTTAGTTGCGAATAATGCGTGTGGGACAGGTGTGTATCAAAGACTCGGTACTTGGTACTACTACTGATTTATTAGCTATGCGTGTCAAATACAACCGTGACAATATTAACGCATGAATGAGTCAACCGCGTACGAGTATAAATATCTATGCAACATGTATATGTATCAACTAATACACGTCCTACTGTAGGGCAAAGGACTTCTCTACAATCGAGAGTACGATTGCGAGTGGTTAGGCCATGTAGTCAACCACGATAGCTAAGTGTGGGTTGGTATGAAGGTTTCCTCAGCATGTTTCCTTCACCATTATAGTGCATGGCGATTGAGTATCAATACACATGACATCTATACTATATATACCGGGTATATCAAGACTGCTACCGAAAACGAAGCCGGGTGATAGTTTAAGCGACTTCAGACACAATGCAACAGAAAAAGTTGCAAAAAAAAAGCGTCAATTTTTTTTGTTATTTTTTTTTCTATTGCCATATTTGGGTGGTAAATACATTTTTTCCTAAAATAATAGTGTATATCCTTTTATTTATAAATACTCTAAGGTATAAAAGAGTTTAAATTATTATTTTAGCAAAAACTATGGATTTACCACCCAAAATTGACGATATTTAAAAAATCATAAAAAATAATTGTCGCGTTTCTATGCGAAATTTTTAATTGCATTGTGTTTGTAGCCACTAAAACTACCACCCGGCTTCGTTTTCGGTAGCAGTCTTGAGATACCCTGTATAATAATATAATATATTTGTCCTGTAGAAAAAATAATCTTATACATTTCATTTAATTATAAATCTATTAATTTATTAACCGGTTCTGCGTTAAAAATATTAAATTCTATACCATTAGAGACGAAAAAGTCTTGGTAAGCTGTAACTCACATTAGTGTAATCTCTGCCCATACTTTCGGCATTAACAACCTGAATTTCTAGCCAGAGTAATAGTGATAATAGGATATATTGAGACTTAACATCTTAAATCTCAGGATGGCGAGCGTAGTGGAATGCCAAACATTGCTTTGAGATTCAAGGTGTTTTTTGGTTTTGCTAATAATCATTAGGTGAACGGGGTATGCTCGTCTCGCCATCGATAGCAATAAAAAAATCAACAACACACCAATAACTACATACATACTAAATCAATCCACAATACTCTAAAACAAAATCCATACAAATCAATCACAGTGCACTTCCCAAACTGAATCCCGCCCGCTTATTATACATTAGGCTGTTTTTATCCAGTCTATATAAAATCTTGGCAACGGCACTGCATGCCTTGCACCAGAAATAACTTGCGAACAACTTGGATCCTGGCTATTAGTGGATACCGTGGTTCTTGTTAATGTTGCCGATGCTTTTCAATTATTCATGACACTGCGCCGTACTAAATCTGCGAGCAGTACAATAATGTTAATGGTGTGTGTTTTAGTTTCCAGTGCGTTTATATGGATGGTTTTGTAGGTTTATTTCATTGTGCATTTTGATTATTATGTTTTCAGTTTATAGTACTATTAAATTGTACCTAATGTTCATTTAAAATGCCATTCCTAAGACGTTTTCTTTTATGTCCACGATTTCATTGACGATAAAAATTAATATTTTTGTAAGTATCCTTTTACATAGTGTTCAATTATTTTTTGTATATGTATGTATACATAGCAACTTACTTTACATACAAATTATACCAAATTTCCTCTTATTCAAATCTCATCTAAAAACTAATTTCCATATCGAACAGTACAACTAACGCCATCTACCGACAGCAATCGTAATCCACCCACAAATAAATCATGCACTTACAAAAACATGCAATTACCATTAAAGGAAAATCGAAAAAATACACGCAATCCGAACCACTGACATTATTAAGAACACAATGCACCCGCAGCAAATTGTCGCTCCGCAACGCACGCGAGAGCAACAGGGAATATAAATTTGAAAATTTCAAACTGAACAACTAATTACCGGGTGTATATTTTACAAGCAAAGCAACAAAATAATACGTGGCAGGCGCAAATTGCGACACCGTATATCGCGGCGAACGCTGGTGGCCGCATGTAAGGGTACCCCATAATGTATTATTATTTTGTGATATTACTGCCGCCCCGGTGGCTAGCCGCACGACCGCCTTAAACTCAGGGTTGGCCCGTTGTTATTTTTTGTTCATAATTTTACCTTATGCGAGTTAGATGACCAAGAATATACTTGATATTTCTGATCGAGAAAACACTTTTTTTATGTTAGCACGGATGATCTGGCTAAGGTCGCAGACTGCTTTAATCAGGTCAATGTGGAGATCGTTGTGGGAAGCCTATGTCCACTTTCTGTGACTGAAAATACACAGAGAGGAAGACAGAAAGTTAGAGTGCACGAAAAAATGACAACAGCATAATATATGATGACTATTTTTTTTTTTTTTTTTTTTTTATTGCAGTGAATGGCGAGACGAGCAAGCCGTTCGCCTGATGTTAAGCGATACGACCGCTCATAAACAGTAGCAACATTCCACTGCGCTCGCCATCCTGAGACATAAGATGTTAAGTCTCAATATGTCCAGTAGTTGCTCTGGCTACAATGTCCTTCAATCCAAAACACAACAGTGCATTTAAGCAGTGTTGTTTCACGGAAGAAATAGACATTGCGATGGTACCTACCCAGATAGCCTCTCACATATGAGAGACCAGTATTATCTACTTCAGTGTTATCTCTAAAGATTTGCCGGCGCGAATTTTCAAATACGACATAATGGCGTATACTTGTCAATTTAATAATATGGCCCAAGCGTAGGTACAATATAAATATTTCATTGCAAATTAAGGACTCCCTATGACTGATAGGAGTTAGTCCACCACACTGTTCCACTTCACATAATTTTCAAATTAATACAGATTTTTCCACAAAGTTTCCTTTATCTTTAATTCAGCATTGCTTAATTACTAAGTAATTTCGGAAAATCGAAGTGAAATCCCGTGGGACCAAATCCGCATGGGACTGGCGTAATGGATTTAAAATTATGAAAGCAAGGCATAAAAATAATAAAGAGAAGGGATGAACGAAATAGAAGTCTATTATCTATTCCGTGAGATTGAATTTAATTTATAATTTAAATTGTAAATTTATATTTATTTTATCTATCCGCTCCAATTTCATAATGCTTTGACTAGCCCGCATATATGTGGTCGCAATAGAATATCGATTTTAAAATAAAACATAATACCTAGACTAAATACGCAGTAAGATTTCGTCTTTTTTATGTCGTTTTTTTTTGCGTTTTGTCATGTCCTACAAATCACTGTAGAATTTTTTCAAGAAGTGTTATGTTTAGGAATGGACTTCGCACGGCTAAAAATGATTATGTCGATTATTGTCATATAATATGTTACTTTAGAGCAACTTTATAAGATGATATGGAATGCAAAATTTCGTTCATTTGCCTGGGTTGCATCCTGAATTTAGTAGGAACGTGTTAGACCCGGATATGAATCTTACATAGTATGTTGCAACTTCGGGTGAAGTATTTATCTTAAAGTTGAATTTGTACGGATCTGAGGTATGGCAGATTGCCAGATTTAAAACCATGGAGAAGTTTATTCTGCCATATATATTAAAATTTATGTCGCTTCAGTGCTACATAGTCGCAAAATTAATTATTTACTTAATAACTGGTCGCGGTACTTAATTTCAGCGTACATCAATTATAAGTGTACATGTTATTACAAATCTTGTTGCATTAGATTTATAGTACTTAATGATTAGATCAACATCATCATCTTCAGTGAATCCAACACCAACATTGACTTTTCTGAAGAATCATTTTGGCTTATTTTCATGTTGGACAGTCCTTACACACTGCATTTTTACTAAACACATATCAGGCCAACCCTAGGGTATACAAGGCAAATTTATTTATAATTTCATATATTTTGCTAGTACCCAGTACCTAAAATAGCTGGTTTACTAGTTTTTATAAAAGAATGCTAAGTATGAAATAACCACTGCCTTCTTCTATCCCACCGCCACTTTACATTGATTAAACAGAAAAGTACATCCGAGTTAAACTATAGAAAATTAATACCGATCATGGGTGTCATTATAAAAAAATTCTTCAATTTTCATCATAACCAAACTGTCTGCGCTGATAAAAACTACAAAACATCAGAAATGAACATTAATTAATATACCTTGCCTGAATCCATAATTAGTTCGTTTCTACAAGAAGACTTTAACGAATTTTAAATTTGCACCATTACCAAACTCCGCTCTGATTCATACTCTATTAAAAATGAAATGAACTACCTTGTTCTATCCGACAGCCCTGATTTATGCGATGTATATTTAAAACACCAGCGTGCATCCGAGTTATACTATCGAAAATAAATACGAACAGCGGGTTTAAGGTTACCGCTCATTAGACCCAACCGGCACCGCCTCGTCGCTCGCAGCCCACTCATTGTCGCAGGTGGAACACGGGTGAACCTCGCGTGGTCCACTCGGTGGCAACGCGCGGTTCATTCGGTGTTTGTGAATTGTCAATGCGCAACAATGCAACACAAGCATGCGAGCAACGAGTTGTCACCGAGTGGTCCACGCGTGGACGGCGGTCATCCGGTGACGTTACGGAGTTGATTTAGTGAACATATGTCCATACAATTTCATATAACCTTTATTCATATATTTAATATAATTACGAGTGTGCGGATATGTTGATGTTTTTAGAACGTTGTGAATGAAGCGCTCTCATTCCGACACATGCAACACGCTGTTGGCAACGGTGTTAACGCTGAATAATAAAGGTGACAGGAGCTGTACTAGCTGTAATGCTCCTTGGATTATGAAAGTGCGCTGGGTTTTTGTTTTAAGTGGCTACTACGACGTGGCAACCCTTTTATTATTTTCACACCATTGTGATGTCAAGCCGACGCGTAGGTTGGTGACATTATTTTAAATGCAGTAAACGCGGTAATTGCTTGTTATGTCCTCTAGTAACTTGTGATGATAACATATTTTTTTATTAATTATATACGTACATAAACTCACACCATTTTCCCAGAAGGGATAGGTAGAGGTGCTGGTAGCAGCCAGTTCGTTTCGCCATGCGTGTTTCGTTCAACGATATGATAGGGGTCGAATCTATCGGCATATCAGGCACAAATTCCTGACTCCGGGCTCATAATGAAATGAAAAATTCACTATCACAATTTTTACTAATTGATATATGTTAATAGGTGCTTAAGTACTACGATTATAATTAATACAAAAAAAATCATATTAAAAGTTAAAAAAAAAAATATTGAGTCAACAACATTTCTTTCGAACTAAATTGTCTAAAACCTCAAATTAGACGAGACTGTAGTTAATAGAACAATTATTCAAAACCACGTACATAGAAAAGTTTAACAATACGCAACAAATACGCATAGCAGAGCTGCATTGAATACCTCGCATTTCAAAATTATACCGAGCTAACAAGTCTAGCAAATTATGCGCCCATTTCAAATAGCCTAATTCTTTTCAACGAAAACCGGAGCGTAGCCACCGCCCTCTTTTGAGCTAATTCCCTTCTTTTGTTCCCGGGCGAACCTTAAGCGCTCTCCCGAACACGAGCCACTCAAAGACTTGCTTTAGGGCAACGTCTACAACTGGAAGTGTATAATCATTGCTTTATTTTTGTAAAGGCACTTGTATAAGTCAAGGGTATGACTATGCCAATGTTTTGTATTTTTATTTTTGAAAAAATTACGACGGTAATCAGAAGGCCTGTTCTTCTGACAATCACACGATTAATTCAATCACCCTAATTATAATTATTATGTCGTGGGTATCCCGAGAAAGAAGAGACACTTTTTTCTCGCATTATCCAAATACAGGATAAATACTGGGTATCTCAAGACTGCTACCAAAAACGAAGCCGGGTGGTAGTTTTAGTGACTACAAACACAATGCAACTAAAAATTTCGTAAAGTAACGCGACAATTATTTTTTATGATTTTTTAAATATCGTCATTTTTGGGTGGTAAATCCATAGTTTTTGCTAAAATAATAATTTAAACTATTTCATACCTTAGATTATTTATAAATAAAAGGGTATACACTATTATTTTAGGAAATAATGTATTTACCACCATTTATGGTCATAGGAAAAAAATAACAAAAACAAATTAGTCGCTTTTTTTTGCAACTTTTTCTGTTGCATTGTGCTTGAAGTCGATTAAACTACCACCCGGCTTCGTTTTCGGTAGCAGTCTTGATATACCCTGTATATTATTTGTCTCTTAAACCTGAGTCCTTCAATGCTGTAGTCTGTTTCTTAACCAAAAGCGAATTCCGTTCCGCAGTTATAATATTTATTTCGCTATCTATGCGTGGTGGCCTGTAAGTGCGTGGTGGCCTGTTGGTAAACGGACTAGACGCGACTGCCAACATGTTCACGGTGGTCGCGGGTTCAAATCCCAGGGCACACCTCTGACTTCGGAGTCATGTGTGTATTGACAGTCAATCACCACGCACTAAAACGGTAAAGGAACACATCGTGAGGAAACCTGCATACCACAGCGATTTATAAAAATATCTATGGTATGTAAGTCCGCCAAACCGCACTAGGCCAGCGTGGTGGACTATATGGCCTAACCACTCTCAATCGTACTTTCGATTGTAGAGTAGGCCCGTGCCCTGCAGTGGGACGAATATGGGCTGATACATATATACTCGTATATATATATACAGGGTATATCAAGACTGCTACCGAAAACGGAGCCGGGTGGTAGTTTAAGCGACTTCAGACACAATGCAACAGAAAAAGTTGCAAAAAAAAATACGTCATTTTTTTTGGCTATTTTTTTCCTATGACCATATTTGGGTGGTAAATATATTTTTTCCTATAATAATAGTGTATACCCTTTTGTTTATAAATAATCTAAGGTATAAAAGTGTTTAAATTATTATTTTAGCGTAAACTATGAATTTACCACCCAAAAATGACAATATTTAAAAAATCATTAAAAATAATTGTCGCGTTTCTTTGCGAAATTTTTAGTCGC
This sequence comes from Hyles vespertilio, assembly GCA_009982885.2. Lineage (NCBI taxonomy): Eukaryota > Metazoa > Arthropoda > Insecta > Lepidoptera > Sphingidae > Hyles > Hyles vespertilio. Next base: position 4,948,806 of record CM042815.1, read on the forward strand.
ATTGTGTTTGTAGTCACTAAAATTACCACCCGGCTTCGTTTTCGGTAGCAGTCTTGAGATACCCGGTATATATATATATATATATATATATATATATATATGAATAGTTGTACTATAAATAAATCGGAATTTATAATAAATTTGTCAGCCTCCGTGGTGCAGTCGGTTAAACGCTGCCATAGAAACGAGAGGCCGCAGGTTCAATCTTTCAGATCTGGGTGTTTGTGAGACTGAAAAATCTCTCGAAGGTTATATATATCCTGATATCCACGAAACAAGTCTCGATCTTGGTATGGGATCAGGACTATGTATGTGACTGTTGAGTGTTATTTATTTATTTAATCAAAGAAAGACTTGGTTTGTATGGGCTGGTATCGATGAGCAAAACAAAGGATACAGATAAACATAATACTCATAATATACATAACTACTCCTTCAGTCATCATTACAGAAGAAATTAACAAGCAAAACTAAAATACCCGAACAAATTGTTAAACAAAGTGTAAAGCAAAGGAGAAAAGAATAAAAAAAAAACCTTATTTAATGAGATCCTCAAAAGTCACGTTTTGATACGCTTCGGAAAAATCCCAACGTATCTCAAAGGAGAGTCCATTGGCTTGAAATAACATCCACTTTCGAGTGAAGCCGGTAATTAAATTCCTTTAGCAGAAGAAAAAAAAACACAAAAAAAATGAAAAACTTAGCGATGAAAAATTAAGTCATTCGATTTTAATTAAACTACGCTGGCAGTCGCTTTGGTTCGTCGTCCGCAATTCTGTTAGGTGTCTTTGAGGTGGGCCTTCGCAACAAGTTGGCCGACACGGTCAGGTCGGGACACGTAAAGCGGTGTTCGAAAAGTGTTCCCCGCATAGATAAAACGGATCTCGATGGTAACTTTGTTATGTTTCAGAGATTTACTACGTGCGGAAGCGGTGTATAAATTACTCGGTTGACGTCGACCTTTGCTCCTTACTGACACGATTTAGGGCTGTGGTTAATTGTAAATGATTCAATTTTGTTGCTTTAGTTCTCAGTTTTAAAACATTCTTACAATTATGAAGTACCGATTATTACTTTTGTGTGGCATTTAATACTAAAGGAATATAGCATAAGCAAAACCAGTGTTACTGAAAGTTACCGATAATCTACGTCTATACATATGCTAAGTCTACAGACTCTATTGACAAGAAGGGTATTCGCGAAAGAGTTGATTTTCAAACAGTGGAGTAAAGAAATATATGTTATTGCTATATGGCTAAAAAAATATTGACCCCATATAATTGTAGAAAAAAAAAGCTGAAGAAGAAAATACATAGCGCTTGAAAATTAATATTAGCCACACTAAAAACTAGAGAAAAAATGTACTAGAAGTAGTACTTGACAAAGTAGCTCTCAGTACTCTAGACATAGTCGAATAGGCCCTCAATAGTCTTGAAATTCTTTTGACAATCTTTTAAATGGTACATATTTCTATTTGACCCAGAGTATGTTACAGGGGACATAAAAGGCATAAAGGTTAAAATATTATTCTGAAACAGAATTAATTTTGCTTTCAGCAACGTCACATTTTCGCTTAACAAATTATGAAGTAAGCAAATTCCCATGGCACTTACATCATACCTATCCGGTTAAGTAACAGTTCCATCAATTAAAAGATAAAGCATGCATACTTAATTAAAATTAACATAAAATTTTAATCAACAACCGACCACCACTTAGCAAGCAGTGACACAAAAGCGGAGCGCGCGTGATTTTTAAACATAAATCAATTCGACAGTGTAGCCGATCAAGTTCATAGATAACTCGCGTTCGGTCAATCTGTCCCGGTACTCCATTAAATGTAAATTATATCACGGGGCAATATAACAGAGTACGGACCAATGTTCCCGACGGGCCCGCGCTCTCATTAAAGAACAATTAATGAGGGTGGGACAAAAAACCGCAACAGTCTGTACTCTGTCCGTCCTTAATGAATGTAGTCGCGGGTTTTATAAAAGGTGACCGTGCCATAATTGTGGTTGTTTATGATTGTTTTTACGTAGTTTTTGTTTTATTTGGTTTTGATGGTATAGATTTTATTGTGTGTCTGAGCCTCAATATTCCCGTTCCTCGACCGATGGGCACACCAAAAAAACGGTGGTTAGATGTCGTCAATGAAGATATGACGTTCAGTGGCCTTACAATTGAGGATGCCGAAGATCTGGTGAAATAGAGGAGATTTAGCCGGAAGGCAGATCTGGTACCGGCTGGGATACTGCAGGGTAGAAAAAGAAGAGATGATTTTATAGGAGTTGGGGATAGTTGGAAAGATAGACAAGGCAGAAAGACGAGTTAAATGTCGCAGGATGTCGTTGGTGTGAGGCGGCTTCCAACAGGTTGGGATATCCTTACGGTCAATAGCTGAGTAGAGTACGTCCTGAGCTTGAATTTATAGTAGTAACAGTGAGAAAAACCACTGCTAAGACCAGGGTAAAATGTATGGGTGGTAGATCAAAAAATTACTGAATCTATATGATATTGAACATTTCAATGGCTTCAATAAATTATTTTCATTTTCATTTTACATGTTAAAGTTTTTACCAAGTATTCAAAATATAGACTGTCAAGAACATAAATACAAGAATTTCTATATTATATGAGATTCACCCAGCCACAAATATTTCTCTCGGGTCTGGGTGTTTGTGAGACCGAAAAGTCTCTCGTAGTTCCTGATACCCACGGCACAAGACTCAATCTTAGTGTGGGGTCAGAACTATGTATGTGACTGTTGGGTGTTATTTATTACTTATTTATTTATAAAAGCCTAGTGTGGTCGATATTAGCCCTATTAACTATAAGAAAGGGCCGACGAATCAAACGCAAGGTGATTTATTTATTTAAAGTACCAATTCTACTAAACATGAGATACCAGTCTAAGCTTAACATAGTATCAAAGCATTACATTTGAATTGCAATTTACAAATTGACTTAGTTTTCATGTACGCAACAAGTTTCATTTGCAAACGCGTACAAATTATACCAAAGTAGAGGGTAGATCAATAAGTAATGATAAACGGGTAATTCTAATAAAGATAAAAAAAAAATTTCGCTTCTTCAGTCCTTCATCACTTCCTAGCTAAAAAATTGTATAAATAGGACGTCATTTGGAGGAGCTACATTCATTTGAATACCAGCAGTCGGAGCGACAAAACGAAAATGGAGAAACACGAAGTGAGATGCGTCATCAAGTACCTCTGTTTGAAAAAAATGTCTACCAAAGAGGTACACGCGGATTTGGTGGAGACACTGGGGGACTCTGTTCCTCCATATTCTACGGTGGCACGGTGGTGCAAAGAGTTTAAGCTGGGTAGAACATCCACAGAAGATGAACATCGCGAGGGACGCCCAACCTCGTCCCGCACTGAGGAAAACGTGAAAAAATCGAAGATATCGTGTTAGCAGACCGAAGAGTAACCATCAGACATTTAGCTGAGGTCACAGGGATCTCATATGGCAGCATCCAAAGCATTTTGACCAGCAAAATGAAATGAAAGGTCTCCGCGCGTTAAGTCCCGAGAATGTTAACGGACGAACAAAAGAAAAAGCGAGTTGACATTTCAAGAGCCAATCTTGCAAAGTTCCAGGCTGACCAAGAATTATTTTTGTCACGATTTGTGACCATGGACAAAACATGTATCCATCATTTTGATCCTGAGAACAAACAACAATCGATGACTTGGAAAAGGCCATCCTCACCGACTCCTAAGAAGTTCAAAGTCTCGAGCTCGGCGGGCAAGGTTATGGCGTCCGTTTTCTGGGATGCTCAGGGAATCATAATGGTTGATTACCTGGAAAAGGGAGCTACTATTACGGGCTCCTACTACGCTAATCAAATAAGACGACTGCGAGACGCCATAAAGGAAAAAAGACGGGGCAAACTCCGAGCGAAATTCCTGTTTCATCAGGACAACGCTCCTGCACACAGAGCCGAAGTTGCGATCGCTGCCATTCGAGAAGCAGGCTTCGAACTGGTCGAACACCCGCCCTATTCTCCAGATTTAGCCCCCAGCGATTTTTATTTGTTTCCTAGGCTCAAGGAACACCTCAGGGGCAAGAAATTTGAGGATGATAGCGACGTGATGGATGCTGTAGAGGCATTTTGGGATAGTCAAGATACAGTTTTTTTTAAAGGGTATTTTAGGTTTGGAGAAACGTTGGACTAAATGTATCGACTTGTTAGGAGACTATGTAGAAAAATAAATTAAATTGAAACTACAATCGTTGTTTTATTATACTTATTATCATTACTTTTTGATACATAACATACAGGTAGAATGTGGAGCATTGGCCTCTATCAAAGTTTAGTTGATTTGAGCCGTAGTTGAAAGCTGGCAAGCTATATTATAGTTGGCTTCGTGTATTCGGTTGGTAATTAGTTCCGGTTTGTATGGGAGTTAACTGTGTATAAAACTAAATTGGATAATGACTTCAATTTTGATGTAACTATTTTATAACAAGACATGAATACGTATTGTAATTTAATCATTGGAATCTAGATCAGCTTTAATCCCGTTTTTATGCAATAAGAGGGAAACGAGCAGACGCGTAACTTGATTGTATGTTACACCATAGGAATTGTCAGTGCATTTTCGGTTTTTAAGAAAAGTGAAGGTTTTTTCCTCAGAAACTTTATTACAGATAGGGAGTTTCCAGAGCAGGAGAATTTTATTTTATATAGATGTACCCGTTTTGTAATGTAACTCCATAATTCCAAAAAGTTGTAATTGGTCAACAAATGGTAATATGGTATTGTTAAGTCCATATTATGTACAGCTGTTACAGTTCCTTAATAAAGAAAATATATAATAAAACTCCAGAAATGCTAAAATAGAAAAATAACCAAAGAATTTCCCCCAAATAATATAAGCCGTTGATTTAACCTACCAATAAACAAAACATAACAAACAAAACTTAGACACTAAAGGAGAATATGAAAGACTATAATTTCATTAATACCGTAGAAGACAATAAAGTAACTATTGCAACAGTCGTCGTAAAAAGCAAAACTTTCTTTTATGACGCTTAGCCTTGATTAAAATAAGTAACGCAACAAAAAATATACCTACAAGGCTCAAAATTGCTTGCTACTTACAACAAATATATTTGCTTAAAGCCACCATAGCTACTGGTGGTAGGTCTCTCATATGTGAGAGGCTGCCTGGGTGGGTACCACCGCAATGTCTATTTCTCCCGTCAAACAGCAGTTTAAATGCACTGTTGTGTTTCGGATTGAAGGACATTGTAGCCAGAGTAACTACTGGACATATTGAGACTTGACATCTTATGTCTCAGGATGGCGAGCGCAGTGGAATGCCAAGCATTGCTTTGTAATTCAAGGTGTTGTTTGGTTCTGCTTCTGTTCATGAGCGGTCGTATCACTTACCATCAGGCGAACGGCATGCTCGTCTCGCCATTCAATGCAATAAAAAAAAAAAAAAAAAGCTGTCGAGGTGTTTGTGTTATTATACATTTGTAATAAATAAAAAAACACATTATAGAAAATACTTATATGCGAAAAATAATATTATAAATATTAAATTCATGTAATACCAGTAAAAAGAGAAAGTTAAAATAAAAACGCGGCCCAGATGTTGCAAACTTTACCAAACAAATTTATTTATAAAAATTAGAGTTTTATGAAATTTTAATAGCCACCAGATTTATCTTATGGAATTTAATTTGAATTTGTTTTTCTCATTAATTCCGACGCAGCTTACGGCTGTCGTAATGTAGAGATTTAAATGTAATTAGTTTTAAAATTAGCTTCTCCTCAGCGTTATGCCAAATAAAAACATAATTTTTAAATTGCAATAATCTTATCAATGTAGTCAATTAGCTATGGGAAAATGATTACTATTGACACTGAAAAGCTACAATATTTAAGAGAATAATAGTTGTCCTGCCGATTGTTGCAAGACTATGAAACAGTTTTAGATTTTTTTGTGGAAAGTTTTTGGTATTCGCTCGAATACAGACGACCCCATAAGAAAAGCTCAACACTGTTGTAAAAAACCTATCACAGTGCTTGCTTTATTTATGTAAAGCAGCGTGTCTTGTTTCGGATTCAGCCTGTGTATGAACTGAATGTGAATGAACTATGTCGGCATAATTATGTCAAGCAATATACGATTTGCTACCACCAGTAGATATTTAATTAGACGCATAACATCTACAACCAGACACAATATTAACCAATCCAAAAAAAATCTATTTAAAAAACCAAAATTTACAACAACTAATAAAAACCATCCTCAGTAACACACGTCATAAATTTACGACCCGTCCCCGCCTTATCCCAGATTTCGAATCCAAAGTTTGCAACGTAGATCAGTACAAATCCCGAGGGTGGAAGCTTGTTAAGTCATTGTCTCTATCCGGGATAGTAGCTAAACATACGAAATTATTATCGGAGATAACTGATACAATATTCAGAGAACACGTAAGTTTGAGATCCACTGGGAGGTTGATTAGCTGAAGGTTGTTGTTGTGAGCTGATGTAATTTTTCCCTAGTGGACTTTTTTGCGCTTCATCAACTTTTTTAGATTACGTATATGTCATCATTGACTTTGGATATCTTTTTAGAAGCTGTTTTTGTTTATAAAGGTACAAAGAGTTGAGAGTGGGCTCATATCACCGCAGATTTGAAAAAGAAAATAACTACCTAGCTGGTGTATTAATACGTTAAAATTACAATACTGAGATCTCGGGTTCAAATTTTGAGTGAGAAAAGTAATATTAACTATTCTGTTTGACATGCTTACCCCCCACCTTATTTTGAGACGAAAAAAGCTAGATGAATTGTAGTTGGCATTAGTGGAACCAATGTCCACTTCTTCGTGAATACACACCAAAAATCATCTTAATACTTTGACGATTTCGAACGAAAAACAATTTACTACGAGTTATTTTGCAGGGAAACCTCCTTTCCAAGCCCTCAGCATAGCCTTTTGCATTCTGAATATTGGATGTACACAATATATTCGTATAATGTACAAGGAACGCCACCTCGGTTGTACACGAAAGCGGAGCGAGTCAACATAATGGATGTAAAAAGGCGGTCAAGTGGGTTTAGAATTCGCGCGCAAGTTCCTTGTTCAATTATCGAACGTAATTCACATTTGTGAAGAAATCTGAGGTTTAATTCGAACTGGAGGACGAGGTAATTATATTTCTATTCCGGAAATATATTTCTAATCTTACCAAAAAATATTAAATGCCCTCAGAGTATAAATGGCGGCCGTATCGCTCAAGGATAGTGATCAATAAAGCGTAAACAAATAAATTTTAAAATATTCAAAATATACAGATTAAATATTTAGTTCTCATAAGTCGGAATCAGCTGAGTCAATGAGATGGGACCAGAAGCACTGACTTGATTTTCTTAAGATATATTAATGCCAAGTATCTTAGCAATGGTAGGACACTGAACAGTTGAAAGTCAGGGTAATGACAGTGTAAATAGAACATAATATGATCCAGCAATAAGATGACATAAAACCAAACCGATGTGAAATAAGGACAAACCCAATTTTGAGACGAAATTTTAACTCCCCAAACGAAATCATAATAACTAAACTTTGTACGAATAATAAATGAACTACAAACGCGGTAAACTTTCAAAGACACAATAACATTCACAACAGTTAGCAACTTGGGTAATTTTATTTAAACAAGTTTTTTCGGAATACACATACATTCTCATACCTTTTTGTTTTAGTTCATGTGTCCCGTATTATAACACATTCCCGACGCTCCCGGTTTTACTATAAGCGAACAATAAAACTTTTAAATGCGAAAGTCACTCAGAAAATTTCACGTTCTTTCTTTTCCGACTCATATTCACATTGTAAACGTTATTTTTATTTTCACGTGTTGAATTTAAGCATTTTATAAACGTCTGAAACTGGTTCAGTAAGTAATCTTTATTATGACAGTTCTAGAATAGAAATATGGGTTTCAAATTCTAGCGACATTGTAGGTGATTAAATTTTCAAGATTGTTGCAGAAAGTCGCGGGATACCAGCCGCTTCCAACAGGTTAATGTGCGTAATCTTAGAGGACAAAACTATTTATTTTTATATCATGTACCTTGCTTAACTATGTGCAAATGAAATATTAACTTCTAATGAGATGTGGTAATATTGTGCTAACAGATTAAAAATTCTAACTATCTAATAAAATAGATTGGTAAAAACATGAAGCCTGCAATATTAAACACTCTTATTGTTTTAATTAACTAAAACTTTTGACATACACCCTATAAAATTAATTTATTATCTTCAAATTTGTTGAATATCAAATCACAACAATCCATGCAATTTATAGAACCATTTAAAAAACTCGTACCATTTTCATATTAAAAATGTATTTTAAACTCATTTTAAGGAAACTTTTGTATCCACGCGCGGTAGAGCAAACGTTGAATAATCTCAGCTCCGAATGAAATATGGTTTAAAGATTATGCTTTTGAATTTATCTGCAATTTTTCCCGACACGGGAACAGATTTCAGACCTTTTATTAATGTACTTGAACCATATTTTACGTTGCAAAAGTTTTTCCTGTTTAATTCAACAGTTGATTCTTTGGTAGGGTTCAAATACCGTGGCGTGGTGAGTGGTTTTAAGACTTAGTTAGGTAAGTTAGGTTCTGAATTCTATATGCGAAAAATTGTCTTTAGTTATAAATCAATGGGCGTGGTGGTCTGTTGGTAAACGGACTAAACAAGGCTGCCATGTTTGCGGTGGACGCGGGTTCGAATACTAGGGCACACCTCTAAATTTTTGGAGTCATCTGTGTATTGATAATAATAAATCACCACGCACTATAAGGGTGAAGAAAAACATCGTGAGGAAACCTGCATACCATACGATTTGTAAAAATCTCCATGGTAAAGTATGGTAAAGTCCACCAACCCACACTAGGCTAAAGTGCTGGAATATACGACTTGACCACTCTTAAACGTACTAAAGAAGGCGCGTGTCCTGCAGTGGGACGTTTATGGGGTGAATAAATAAAACTTGTTTTCGTGATAGCATCAGCCCATGTACATCCTTCGAGGTACGATACCTACTACGGTGGATAGGAGTTTAGACCTTGATTTATCGCACTGGTCTGACTTGCATTAATAGTCTTCACAGACCCGTGAAATTGTAATGCCAATTTTAAGATATGATATCTCCCTCTCGATGATTTACTTTTTTTTTATTGCTTTGAATGGCGAGACGAGCATGCCGTTCACCTGATGGTAAGCGATGCGACCGCTCATGAACAATAGCAAAACCAAACAACACCTTGAATTACAAAGCAATGCTTGGCATTCCACTGCGCTCGCCATCCTGAGACACAAAATGTTAAGTCTCAATATGTCCAGTAGTTACTCTGGCTACAATGTCCTTCAATCCGAAACACAACAGTGCATTTAAACTGCTGCTTGACGGGAGAAATAGACATTGCGGTGGTACCCACCCAGGCAGCCTCTCACATATGACAGACCTACCACCAGTAAAACTCTTTACCGCTAAAGTGGTTAATTGTTAAGAATATACATATAAATCTGAAAAGTCTTAAGCCTTGGGATAGTGTCTCTTATACGAGTATGTTTCTTAATTCTAATGTTAACTAATTAATCATAAGAAAACATATTTTATAGTTTCTTTTTCTTCAGGAACATCTAGCTTATAAAAACTGATCTATTAACCGAGCTATATTTTTAATAGTTTTTTTTTTCGGTGTTTTGATTCCGACACCGTTCTCTGTTTCCGTTTGTTTGTCCAGATGTTTCGATTGATTGGCCAACCGGAAAAGATAATTTGATTTTTATAAGACGAGAACTGTGACTCTTTAGTTTATGTTTCGCATTTTTTATATTCATATTTAGATCGTCATTCAATTCAGGAATTTTAATATCATGAAAAACTTAAACACCTATATCACAGAGCGGATTTCCTATCATCAAATAAATCAATTCATCAAACAAAATATAGCATTAGCAATTCAAAAGTAGCTGTATGGTCAAAATTATCAAATTGTGTCACGTTTATGTTCAATAAGGTATCAACTTATTTTATACAAAGCTTTAACGATCAAAATACAAACCAATTAGTTTATGAGTAACTATTAAAGTTTGTAAGGCGAACGTGGGCGATGTTTCTCTCTATTTGTTTCGTTGCTAGGATACTCTCGGGAAAACGGCACATTATTATATACATATATCATATCATATAGTATACCAAGAATCACCCGAGTTTCTGTGACATCTGCTTTTTCTTCAGATTTTGTCGTTCTAGGAAAGGGATTAGAAGCCGTCTTTGTCATTTTGCTATTAATTTGCGATTCAATGAATTGAATGCGATCCTTTTTATGACTACATAAATCTTACTACAGAGACATGACTTCATAATATACCGGGTATCTCAAGACTGCTACCGAAAACGAAGCCGGGTGGTAGTTTTAGTGACTACAAACACAATGCAACCAAAAATTTCGAAAAGAAACGCGTCAATTATTTTTATCATTTTTTAAATATCTTCATTTTTAGGTGGTAAATCCATAGTTTTTGCTAAAATAATAATTTAAACACTTTTATGCCTTAGATTATTTATAAATAAAATGGTATACTACTACTGCTATACTATTATTTTAGGAAAAAATGTATTTACCACCCAAATATAGTCATAAGAAAAAAATTTAAAAAAAAATTGTCGCTTTTTTTTGTATACTGGTTCGGTAGCAGTCTTATGCCCTGTATACAGGGTATAAGACTGCTACCGAAAACGAAGCCGGGTGGTAGTTTAAGCGACTTCAGACACAATGCAACAGAAAAAGTTGCAAAAAAAAGCGACAATTTTTTTTTGTTATTTTTTTCCTGTGGCCATATTTGGGTGGTAAATACATTTTTTCCTAAAATAATAGTGTATGCCCTTTTATTTATAAATACTCTAAGGTATAAAAGAGTTTAAATTATTATTTTAGCAAAAACTATGGATTTACCACCCAAAAATGACGATATTTAAAAAATCATAAAAAATAATTGTCGCGTTTCTATGCGAAATTTTTAATTGCATTGTGTTTGTAGCCACTAAAACTACCACCCGGCTTCGTTTTCGGTAGCAGTCTTGAGATACCCGGTATACCTTTATCATTATCTTCACATATATCGGGTATATCAAGACGGCTACCGAAAATGAAGCCGGGTGGTAGTTTTAGTGACTACAAACACAATGCAACTAAAAATTTCGCAAGGAAACGCGACATTAATTTTTAATGATTTTTTAAATATCGTCATTTTTGGGTGGTAAATCCATAGTTTTTGCTAAAATAATAATTTAAACTATTTTATACCTTACAGTATTTATAAATAAAAGCGTATACACTATTGTTTTAGGAAAAAAATGTATTTACCACCCAAATATGGCCATAAGAAAAAAACTACAAAAAAAATTGTCGCTTTTTTTTTGCAAAATTTTCTATTGCATTGTGTCTGAAGTCGTTTAAACAACCACCCGGCTTCGTTTTCGGTAGCAGTCTTGATATACCCTGTATGATTGTAGAATATATTTATTGTAATGGGTTATATAAAATACAATCTGAATTACATACATACATACATACATATAATCGTTACGCCTGTATCCCATAGGGGTAGGCAGATTAGTATACGCCACTTTGCTCGATCCGACATATTACTTTCACTTTATCCACTTTCATCAACCTCTACATACATACTTGTCGGTTCAGGTTCTTTTGACCTGGCCCTAGTTGAGGTTATTACCGATTTGGATGCTGTAGGCTCTGTAAGGTCAACTCATAGTGACTCTTCCAACCACACTCGCATTTTATATTTAATTTGTTATTCTGCATCGATCTGAATTATATTTTTTGCAATTTGAAATAAGTAGAAAAAAATTGCCAACCATTAACGTGACTGAGTAAATACAGTAAGCTGGTGGAGATTGGAATCTTCCAACAGATCCATTTGGAAATTCATGAAGAGGCGTATGTTCAGTCGTGGATTTCCATTAATTGAAGTGAGAGAGAGAGATAATTTTATACCTAAACCTAACCTCACCAAAATAGAATCAGTATAGTTGATAACACGAATGTCCACGAATATTGCATTCGGTTGACAGGGATAGGAAATTATAAATGGGAAGCGTCCGGATTAATTGGCTAAACCTTCCTTAGTCCTTTCGTATTGTGTTGAGTCGTAGATGCCAGTTGCTGTCGAGTAGCGGCCGGATATGAATGAATGACATCGAAGTATTTTTACATATGTGTTTCACAAGGATCACTGTATTATAAACTTACTTGTAACTTGAGAGTTCTACGCTTTATTCTTGCACATTCTTCTCTGACAAAAACAGCCTTGTGAACCAAGTGGTAGAAAAAAAGTGACTGAATCTGTATTGTATCAGCCCATATACGTCCCACTGCAGGGCACGGGCCTACTCCACAATCGAGAGCACGATTGAGAGTGGTTAGGCCATATAGTCCATCAGCTGGCCTAGTGCGGGTTGGCGGACTTACATACCATAGAAATTCTTATAAATCGCTATGGTATGCAGGTTTCCTCACGATGTTTTCCTTCACCGTTTTAGTGCGTGGTGATTGACTATCAATACACACATGACTCCGAAAAGTCAGAGGTGTGCCCTGGGATTCGAACCCGCGACCACCGTGAACATGTTGGCAGCCGCGTCTAGTCCGTTTACCAACAGGCCACCACGCACTTACGACTGAATCTAAATGATGTAAAACATTTTAAAGATTAAATTAAGTATTTTTATATTTTTTTTCAAAGCTGAATAGTTATACACGAATATTTAAAAAAAAATATACCCAGGTGGACAGAATATTGGTAAATCTGAATAAATCTTAATTGCTCATATGATACAACAGGCCAATTTTTGCAAAAGTAGTTTTAGATTAATTTTATCCATTCTCTTCTTTATAAATATCTAAAACTCGTTAGAGCCTCGCCCTGCCGCTTCTCAATTTTCCATCAAATAACCATTAAAACACGAACTAATATTTCTTAACCCTCACAATGGTGAGTACAAAAAGTCCCCACCTACAAAGGCCAGTTCAATCACACTACATCACCGTAACAAAGTGCATTGCAGGCGACGCGAACCCCCCTCAGCATTACTGGCTCGCAATTTATATCGAGATGTTCGTCGGGGCGGACGTCAACCTGCGTACCACCCCGGCAACAATGCACTCTAATACTAACTGTGTAATGTAGGTTGCAAGGGTTCTTTGAGACCGGATGAGGCGACTTCTTGATATGTCCTTACACTTTTATTACATGACGGTTAAGTTTTGTTATAGTTGTGTTTTTAATGGAGCTGTTGTAAGTCTTTTACATTAAAGAGTGTAATGCTTGCTCTGAGTAGGTGCAGTAACAATCTTCGTTGATAGAACGGGCAATGAATGAGAGTAACTGAGGGTTAGAAAATGGGATAGTAAATGCATAGATTCAACGTTAGTTTGGTAAAGGTTGATTTGTGATAATTATGATGACCTAAAAGTCTTCAAAATATAGTTCTTCGGTGCATAATTTATTAATAGTTTTTCGTAATCACGATGCAAGACTTTTTTATACTATGGAGAGCAAACAAGCGCAACATCTGCAACACCATACATAGGCCGAGAGATAAATTGTCGGCCTTTAAGGAATACACTTGTTTTTAGCAGGTTACTAGGTATACTTGGTATATTGCTTTGGGATCAGATGTATTTATGTTTGTGACTGATGAGTGTATTTATTAAAGTTACAAAATATAAGGAAATGAAGGCCCTCGGCTTCATTATGATAAGTGTCAAGTGCAGTCAGCAAGATAAGTCGCTACACAGTCACTAGATTTGGAATTGTCTTATCATCAAAAATAATAATTATTTTCAATATCGCATGGCACTTCTCGGCATAGATGACTTTACTTGGTTATATTTTACGCCTGCAGAGTAGTACGAACAAATTTTAATTCATAAAAAGGTTATCAAAAAATGTGAAGTGTTCAGCGACTTCTATTGCTTACAGTACATTTAAGGCATGGTTGTAGAGTCTAGAATCTAGACTGTATTGTATGGAGCTTCTAGTCAGGACATCAAGTACAGTCTTTGTTGGCTTCTTAGGATTGCTTGCTGTGGTCATGACGATGGCAACTTAAAGACTTGAAATGGAGCTTCGATTTCCATTATATCGGCAAGTCAATGAATGCTAAATTCAAAGGGCTAGTCATTGAATTGCATTGAACCAAGATTGAATGACCAAAAATGATGAAAGATGTAAAATTATTGTCAAAATTTTTGCATAGATACACGAGAAATACTGTGTCTTTTAAGTTTTGAAATGTATCAAATACATCTTTATGTTCAATAAAATTCAACAGATCAGCGATCGCGTGTTATTCTTTTGTTGCGAGTTAGTTTACCAAGGAATTTTAAGATATTGTCTTCAATGAAATAAGAAAGACTATTGTCCACGATTTTTTTATCACTTTTTTAAATTTCGTTCACCCCTGTATATGTTACAATTCAGCAGATAGCCTCCGTAGCGCAGTTGGTTAGACGCCGCCTGTGAAACGAGAGGCCGCGGGTTCGATCCCCGCACCGAGATAAATATTTGTGCGGCCCACAAATATTTCTTCCGGGTCTGGGTGTTTGTGAGATCGAAAAGTCTCTCGTAGTTCCTGATACCCACGACACAAGACTCGATCTTAGTGTGGGGTCTGGACTATGAATGTGACAGTTGGGGGTGTAAAAAAAAAATTACATTCTCATTTATGTTAAACTAGGTATAAGTCTAAAGCTATGTCTGCTTATCTCCATTATCTAAGACTATAAGTACGTTTTCAATGCCCTTTCAATTTTACCTGGGACTTGATAAGTCCTTGAATTTAGCTCTGCGTAACTGTAAAATTAGACTAAAGTTTCGTATGAGACTAAAATTAAATTTATATTTATAAACTTTGCCGGTTTTGTGAGTTATTTGGATTTGATTTTGTTACTTTGTATGAATTACTAGTTTAATTTTCTTTACGATGTGATAAAAACTAAAAAAGCCATTACAAAGGACTTCTTTTAATTTTTTCTGCACAAACTGTACCTTTATGAAACTTATAATGTGACTTGAGAATTGTGACTGTCTAACTCTCTTTAGCCACAGAAAGTATACAACAGAGTAGAGGCCTATGATTAATATCTGATTTTCCAATTTTTATTAGCTCAGCCATGTAGACTAGTGCGGCTTACCATCCTGCATTTTATACAGGGAGATACAGTAACACATGTATAGGGTGTTACATGTTTGCTAGTGTTAGTACATATATCCGTATTTCCCGGTTGGCTATGATTAAACATAGCTCATAGGTAAGGTCTGTTATAGTGACCCATGTAAGTGTGTCGCGATTTAGATACCTGAGTTTGTATATACATGGATACTATGATGTCGGCGTATTTCTGACGACTGGCAGGGAACAAGCATCTCTTGCCGTTGCGTACAATTATATTGACAGCGAATGATCTATTTGTATACAATTGTAATAACCATCAAGCATATCGTAGTTAATTTGTTGTGCCTGTATAAATATACAGAGTGGAATATATAAGTATACAGAATGATTCAAATACATTTATAAATCGTCCACATACGAAACGCATAAATTATTCCGGTCAACTTTTCAAGCTACAATAAAAACTGTCTGGAGTAGCATTGCGCGACGGGAGATTTACTGCCATGTGTCGATTTTAATGGCCGTTCTGATTGTTTGGTACCGACGCGAAACTCGTAACGTTCGGTGCATTTTTAAAAACTCCGCTGAAAAGTTGCTTAAACAATTTATCATTTGTTTTTTTTTTATGGTTTTTTTATGGCGAGTTCTTAATGTAACTGATTAATATTTTTAAAATATCGATAAAAAATTAATTACCTATAAATATTTAAAATGATTCTGAATATTGCATGTATTACACAAATATGTGTATGACATTAGTTAAAAAAAAATACCAATAGTTTACTTCCGGCATATTGGTGGTATAAAATAATTTCCATGGCTGTTTTGTTGTAATTTATTTTTCTATACCTAATTTACGATTCTTACTTTGTATGATTATAACAATACCTCATAAATTAAACATCTGCAGATGAAAACAACTTAATAAATATTTTTGAAGGCACCATTAAAATACATATAACATCAATTTACAAGGAAATACGATCTTACACTCAATGCGTATATTTAATGTTTACGCAGACTTGTTTCAATAATTCCCATCTTTACGCTTGGGAATTCGGTGGAAATTCTGCGGAGAAATAAACATATTTCCGATGAAAAATGTTTCCGATACGTCCGCACGGCGAAGAAACACAAACGTTTTGATTACCGCATCTTCTGTTTGTTTTGTGTTTTATTCATCATGCATATGAACATTTATCTATTTCATAGAATATAATATTTCCTTTTTCATCATTTATTTGTTATATTTATACTGCATTTAGACAGTTTTCTTGTACATTATTACTGAACAATATCAATTTGTTTATATTATGTTAAGAGAAAAATCACTGAAATAGATTTAAAAATAAGGAAATACTTGGAGCCTTTGTTCCAATATCTTCAGATCCTGTAAATAACAAGCATGGGTTTCTGACACAACCGCCAACAAAATGAATTTTATAATGATTTGAAGGTATTTATTTATAATTATTTAATTGAATCAATTTGGTGTCCGCCAACCCGCACTAGTCCATGGTGAACTATGGTCTAAGCCTTATCCATCCACCTCTCTCTGGGTATAGGAGTCGTGTGCTAAGCAGTTGGCAATTGCTGGCTGATGCAGTATAGTATCTCATAGCAGGAAATAGTATGTAACTAATATTTAAATTACGCATAAAATGACAATACAATCACAATGAACATAAAAAGCGTACCATTAAGAATTAGCGCACGCCTGCAACACACTCCTAGCACGATCATTAAAATTTTGAACGCTGATCATCGCAACTATAATCGCACATGATAAATATTTATTTTGTTTATAATGACACAAGCACAGCGCGATCGAGGCCGGTGGTAGAGGGCGACACACGTGTGCTCCGCTCAAGCCGCGCGGCGGTACTGACGCTCGCCCGGCGTTGTACGCGCCCCCGCCCGCCCTACGCGGCCCTTTCTTTGTTTCCTTCGCGTGGTGTTACCGTGCTACGGGCGAGCGAAGAATTTCGGGAAGATGCGTTGAGTTTAAGTTATATTTATTTTAACATATTGGTAATTTTGTAGGTGATCCCACGGTAGTAGTGAAAGGTAAATATTGAGTTAAATGGTTGTTTTTGATGGCTTACGAAATTAATGAGAATTTATCTACTAAATAAATGTAGGATAAGTGATTCTACGGTGACTGTAAGTTAGTGTGTTTAATGATCTAACTTCGCATAACACGTCTCTACGTGATATGTCTATATCAAGGTGGTTAAAACATTTAAACTAACAAGAATGTCATGTTCTAATCAGAAAACTATGTAACAACATTTTCACCTATGTAACAAATTTGTTTAAAAATCGAATAACTATGTCAAAATAAAATCTCTATAATATACAACTCACGCACAAAAAAGATGGCTGTCGAACGAAATTGAAAGTCAGTATTTACGGCCTCCTTAAAATAAAAATTTATTGATATTGGTCGATATCCTCATGGTCCTGAAAAAATGCTATTCCCTTCTTTTACTCTGTAAATGCACATTGCATGGTAAATGCAATACAATTTATTATTGTTTAATTTAATTGTCATTAAATATATTAAACACTCAAAACTCTTGTTAACCCTAAAACGTAGAACATAAACTTTTCTTTTTTTCTTCTTTGCAAAATACTATGCATTTATTCAAACGTTTAAAACCGGGTATTTCATACCCATAGGCGGGTAACCCTTTGTGCATCCCCTCCGCGCGTCGTGTTAACCAAATCTCGCGATCTCTCGGCTTTATCAATTGATTCGATTGTAAGGGCAGCTAGAATTCCAGCTGAGCTGTATTGAAGCTATCGCTGGTACCACCCTGTTGCATATCGCTGTGATATTAGGATATGTTTCTGTTCTGGCTAAGGTTGTAGATAGTCGCTGGACGCAGGCCGCTTCCAACAGGTCGATGTGGAGATCCTTGGGGAGGTCTATGTTTAGCAGTGGACTTCCTGTGGCTGAGCTGATGATGATGATGATGATGAATCTGATCTGTTTCTGTATCAGCCTAAACTGCGTGGAACGGGCCTCCTCTACAATTGAGAGTATGGCTGAAAGGGGTATAGCCATATAGTCCACAATGCCGGCCTAGTGCGGGATTGCAGGCTTGTACATAAAACTATAGGAATTCCCCTGAATCGCGATGCATAATTAACCATAGATACACACCTGGCTACGAAAAGTCAGAGTTGGTTAGACGTCGGCTGAGAAACGAGAAGCTGCGGGTCCGCTCCCCGTATAAATACAAATATTTGTGTGAACCACAGGTATTTGTTTCCACCCAGACCCGACACAAAGTCTCTCGTAATTTCTGATACCCACGACACAAGACTTAATTGATTTTAACGTGGGGTCACGACTATGTATGTGACTGTTGGATATATAAAGCTATAATTAATGGTTCAGTCAGTGTATTTACGGTATTGGCCAGGCCGATATAATTATGTCGACCCGCTAGGGACTATAAATAAACTTCATATAAAAATGTATAATTATTCTTACACAACGCACAACTGAGGAAAAATATTAAACCATGTACTGAAAAAGATAACGTTGGACTTCGACTCACAAAGTAGTCAAATAAAATGCTTTGTTATATTTATTTTGGTAAAAAACAATGAAGAGACGAATAAAAATTATAATACTAATGCTGACCATGCCATCAACACCATTTACCATATATTGACAAGTTGCTTGTAACAAGAAGTATGATCATCATTTCCGCTGGAAAAAATAATATCAAAGCAACAAAAACATGAAAATAATAATTTTCTTCTCAAATCACAATCAAAACGTTGTTCAACATGCTTCTCATCTTGGTCTCAAACGTTGTCTCATCACATGAATTTAACAAATCAATTTACCTCAAAATCACAAAATCAATTAAAATTACCAACTTAATTTTCATCCACACGCGAATAAATCTGAAAATTTTGTTTTTAATTAAGGACTATACATAATTGAGTCGCGAGCGGCCGCCGCTTATCAAAATAATTGCCTAATTTTGTTAACGGGTGCACGTTACAATAATATCGATGCGCGTTTTATTAAATTCGCGTCGGATAATTGATTAACGGCGGTCCGCATCGCGTTATTTTCACATATTCGGCCTTTTTGAATATGTTACGCTCGTTATAAAGTTGCGTGGTGAATGGCGGAGAGGCAGTATTGAAATTTTTATTTTTGAAAAATAAAAACAAAAAAGTCATGAAAATAAAAGATATCTAGCTCAGTTAGCAAAATGAGTTGGCACTTCAACTGAAGTTCAACATAAATCTTAAAGCATGGCATGGGTATCGAAATTTCCAGTCCCTTTACCTTACTGATTGACTGACCAAAAATCTTAACTTTCTTTTATTTTAAATAGAACAAGAATAACGTTTCCACTGGGCAGACTTAGATATGGTGTAGAAAAAAATTGTTGGCTTTATTATTTAGAAAAAAACTAGTTGTCTGCCAAAAACATTGAGACACAAATTTCTTAATTTGTGTTCATAAACTCCGACGCAGAATTAATTTAGCCGTCGCTAGTATTTTAAAATGATTTTGTTTAAACAAAATTAATAACAGTCTTATTCATAAAATGTATTAAAACCTCTTTTAGCTACCAAACGTTTTGTCCCTTTCGAACGACTCCTGAATTCAGTTTGAGCGAAGAAGACAAAAACATTCACTAATTTCTAAACAAAATAGATGAAAACATTCACTAATTTCTAAACAAAATAGATTTTAAATCCGTATATGAATAAGACCTTAAGAGCTTATTGTTAATTAAATTTGCCCTACAAGAGATCCAAAATATGTTTATTCTATTTATCACTTATGTTCCTTACTGTTCACGCCCAATACTGTGAATGTATAGAAAACCATATTAGCGCATTGAGGGTGAAGCTGACATTTTAATATGTGACACGTGTTTACACGAGTTTTATTATATTGGCCAACCATTCGAGCAGACTGAAAACACGCCATTTTGACACACATCATATTATCGTTGATCATTCAACTTACAAATATGTCTAGTTTTATTAAAATAACATACCAAAAATGTGCAATTTCTATGGTATGTGTATTCCGCTAACCCGTACTAGGCTAGCATGGTTTACTATATGGCCTAACTACTCCTAATCGTACTCTCGATTGTATACAACATATCGAAATCAACAATGTTGTATCGGCACTGTTTCCTAAGCATTTACTCAATAGGCCAGAGTAAACTTTCAAAACTATTAATATATTTCAACAACTTGGAAAAGTATTACACCTGTCAGTACATATAATGCAGTTTACATAGAGTACCTTCTTCTTCTTCTTCTTCGAGTGCCTCTTCAGTGCTGAAGGTTGGCCGTCAGCTTCTTGTATTTTTCCCTGTCCTTAGCCAGGTGGAATAGTTGTTCAACGGTGCTGATACCGGTCCACTCCCGGATGTTTCGTAGCCACGATTTTTTCCTTCGTCCAGCGCGTCTCTTGCCTTCCACCTTGCCCATAATAATTAATTGGAGCAGCTTATATCTATCGTGCCTAAGCACGTGGCCGATATATTCTGTCTTGCGTTTTTTGATGGTTTGCATCATTTCCGGGGCATACTGACACGCTGGAGCACGGTATCGTTCTTTACTTTCTGCATCCAACTGATGCGCAACATGCGACGGTAACAACACATTTCGAATGCCTCTAGGCGCCTTGTAGTATCGTCTTTCAAGGTCCATGCTTCGCAGCCATACATGAAGACAGGCCAGATGTAGCAGAGAAGTGTCCTTTCTCTGAGCTTTATGTTCAATTGACGACAACACAGCACTTTTCTCATTTTGTTAAAAGAGGCTCGGGCAAGTTCTATACGGGTCTTAATTTCCTGGTTGGAATCCCATGCTTCATTTACCCAAGCACTGAGATACTTGTATTGTCCTACTCGCTCTAGTTGTTTTCCACCTATCGATATGTTAGGATTTATTCCTGGATTTCTGGAGACTACCATCAGTTTTGTCTTGCTGATGTTCATCGACAGACCGGCTTTTTGGCTGCTCTCGTTGACTTTATTTACAATGGCTTGCAAATCGCTTTCTGAGGAAGCAACGAGAACAGTATCGTCTGCGTAACGCAAGTTGTTAATGATGGTACCATTGATTTTTACTCCAGCTTCAAGGTCTTCAAGAGCTTCAAACATCACGGCTTCCGAGTACAAATTAAATAGAAGTGGAGACATAATGCATCCCTGCCGGACCCCACGACAGATCTCTATATCCTGGGAGTCTTCATTGTCGACCCTTATTGTAGCCACTTGTTTTTCGTATAGATTACGGATAATCCTTACGTCTTTGCCGTCGAGACCAATATCCATTAAAAGGTTCATGAGTTGCTGGTGTTTAACTCAATCGAATGCTTTTTCGTAGTCAACAAAGCATATCAATATATCATTTTGCATATCTCGGCATTTTTGTACAAGAACGTTGAGAGCGAATAGGGCTTCTCGTGTACCGACGCCAGAGCGAAAACCAAATTGGCTGTCTCTCAGTTGTTCGTCACATTTCAGTCTTATTCTGTTCTGTATGATGTTTAGGAACACTTTTAGGACATGGCTCATTAGACTGATCATACGATATTCTCCACATTTTCTAGCATTTTGCTTTTTGGGTATTGTGATGAACGTAGATTTTAACCAGTCATCAGGAAGGACTCCATTTTCGTAGATATTGTTGAAGAACTGGGTCAGTACATCCAGTTTATCTTCTTCTAATAGTTGAGGATTTCAATGGGTATTTTATCAGGTCCCAGTGCTTTTCCTGTTTTGGCTGATCAGGAAAAGCACTGGGACCTGATAGAGTACCTAGTGATGACATACACTCATCATCATCATCGCCAGTCCATCGCAGTCCACTGCTGGACATAGGCCTCTCCCAAAGTACGTCACAGAGTCCGTCTGCTACTTGATAATTGAAATATTATACTCAACTCGACCCAATTACTTTCCGCACTTCGTACCTATATAAAACGGTGAAAACACGTGGGCAATAAAACTTCATGCGAATGATCTCTCACCTCACCACATCTAGATAAACAAATCTGAAATATCCAATAAACGCATACCGAACATCGCTAAATTTAGAACATAACTACGCAGTGCTTACCCAATGTCTTGAGCCGTATTCTCACGCACGATTGAATTGATCCATTCCAAGTTTGTGCAGTGCCGGCTTCATAAAGAAAAGCCGATTACACGACGCGTCGACGATTCGAGATTTTATGTTTCGATGGTTTTAATACCGTATTATGAATTAAGTGCCAAGGATTTAAGAGTGGGCTTATTAGAAAATACAGTATTATATACTCCTTCAGTTACAGAAGGTCCACTTAAATATTTCTTTAGTTATATTGGAAGCACTGCAGGGTGCTTCAGTGACTTCCTGCAATATTGATACGTCGTCAGACTACCATATGATACGTCTTGTTAGTACAATATTCGTATTCGCCACGAAAGCAACCTCTGTACATGACCGAAAACTCATCATAGTATCTTATAATATTGTTTCAGTGTTTATCTGATTTCGGACCGACTATCACAGTTGTATCTATCGGAGAAAAATAAATATTTAATCATTTATAGGCGATGGATGTACAGTATTGAACTATAATGCAATTCAAATTGTTTTAATTGCAATGAATGGAGAAATGAGCTTACCATTCGCGTGATGGTAACAATACCACAGCTCGTGGATTGTAGCAAAAGCAAACAACACTATGCATTACAAAGCAATGCTTGGCATTCCACTGCGCTCGCCATCCTGAGACATATGATGCTAAGTCTCAATATTTTCAGTACTTACTCTGGCTACAATGTCCTTCAAACCGAAACACAAAAGTGCATTTAAACCGCTGTTTAACGAGAGAAATAGACATTCAGATATACTTCAGCCATTTCGACGTGCTGGTATAAAAATAAAGAGTTAAAATATGCTGCGCTAGCCGAACTAATGTTCCATTTAATTATTCATGGATTGCAAATGTCTGTGACTACGAATGATACTTTATTTGTAGAACAATGTATTCGGGTGTTGAAATGTATGTGACTACGAATTATATTTTATTTGTAGAAACAATATTTTTGACTAAAATATATTTATGATTTAGAATAAAACTATTAAAAGTATTAATTTGTGTTTATATTATGCTGTTTGGGATAACTGGTATAGAAGGTATTTAATCAAATTTATAACTCGAATTGTCATTAGAACATATTACAATATCATACAATAGTACAGGCAACGAAGCAACGGGTTACTCTTGTCCGCAATGCATAATTTGCCAGGAGTTTTTTTTTCATGAAGAGGTGGCCTATGACCCCACTAAGTTAAAAACCCAAAATACT
This sequence comes from Hyles vespertilio, assembly GCA_009982885.2. Classification (NCBI taxonomy): domain Eukaryota; kingdom Metazoa; phylum Arthropoda; class Insecta; order Lepidoptera; family Sphingidae; genus Hyles; species Hyles vespertilio. The sequence goes on from CM042815.1 coordinate 4,972,443, forward strand.
TACAAAAATGGCGTCCGCTTCAGCCGCCATTTTGGAAAACGCGTTTGAAGCCATATCTCCGGAACCGTCCACTTTAGGCCCATCATGCTAAGGACCTTTCTTGTAGATAATTAAATTTCCCATCTTTTTTGTTAAATAATTGTTTTTGTACCGTTAACCGTTCGCGATTTACAATGTTATTAATTTTTATTTATGCCTTTTTTACAATAAATTTTACATGGATTTTTAACAACATTTACTATTTCCTCATTGCTTTGTTCCCTTATGCTATCAGTATTTAATTAATTACGTGATAATCATGGAGAAATCATTGGATTTCATAATTACGCTATGCATCCTTCGTTTCCATTGACCTTGATTCGGTAGTACACCATTCAACGCGCGATAACTTCTAAAATATTGATTTTAGAGAAAAAAAGTATGGGTAAAAAGTTGTTAAGAATTTATTGATTTAAAAGGTTAGTCATTAACAATTTTTTGTTCAAACAATTATTAACAAAGATATCGGCAAAAAGGCATGAAACGATATTAATAACATTGTAAATCGCGAACGGTTAAATGTACAAAAAAAATATTGAACAAAAAAGATGGGAAATTTAATTATCTACAAGAAAGGTCCTTAGCATGATGGGCCTAAAGTGGACGGTTCCGGAGATATGGCTTCAAACGCGTTTTCCAAAATGGCGGCTCTAGCGGACGCCATTTTTGTAAGTATTTTGGGTTTTTAACTTAGTGGGGTCATATGCCACCTCTTCATGAAAACAAAAAACTCCTGGCAAATTATGCAGGAAAAAATGCTTCGTTGCCTGTACTACAATATTTGTTTTAAACTATTTATAATACAACACGAACCGTAAAAAAATGTAAGCAATCAAAAAAAAAACACATTTTTTATTGAAAAATGCGCACTCAGTCCCACTTAAAACATGAAAGATCCAAATAGCTTTGCGAAAACTTATTTTATAAAGAACTTCTACAAATAAAAAACGTGACTTACATGCATAATATGGTCGTTTCAAAGTCGAAACAATAATTTCAGCGCCGCGAATAATGCATGATCAATGCTAATAAATTTATGAGGCTCTCAAAAAATTCAAGTTGAAAACTTTACAGCGTCGATATACAAGAAATATCCAGACTGCTATCGAAAACGAACACGGCGGTAGTTTTAGTGACTACAAATATAAAGCAACTAAAATTTTCGCAAAGAAATGAGACGATGTATTTTGTGATTTTTTTACATATCGTGTTTTGGTCACAGTTTTGATATATTCTGTATTATTGGCGTAAAGCAGAGTCGAAAACATGTAAATTCTCACCCGCCTATTTAAAGGTGCCAACGTTGTTAGCAGGCCGAGGAAAGCACGTGGGCTTGTAAGATAAAATTTTATCGTTACATGTAATGCACTACGTCTTTTTGGTTGTCTGTTTGTTGGTGTGTTTACATATTGAAAATGATTATGAGACTAGTTTGCATATAATATTGAGTTAGAAATAATATATTACTTGACAAAATTATCTATACGTTCATAAATTAACGCCTTTTTCCCAGAAGGGGTAGGCAGAGTTGCTATCATGACACCCACATTTGGCCTTGTATGTTCCGTCCCTCGATATTATAGAAAGAGAGCCTATCACCATGTAGGTCACAAACACCCAGGCAAAACTGATAATGTAAGGATAAGTAACGTCATGAAAAAAAAAAAAAACTTTTTTTTATTTATTTGAATGGTGAGACTATCTGCCGTTCGCCAGATGGTAAGCAATACGACAGCTCATGAACAGTAGCAAAAGCAAAAAACGCCTTGAATTACAAAGCAATGCATGGCATTCCACTGCGCTCGTTATCCTGAGACATAAGATTAAATCTCAATATGTCTAGTAGATACTATGGCTACAATTTCCTTCAATCCGAAACACAACAGTGCATTTACACTGCTATTTGACGGGAGAAATAGACATTGCGGTGGTACATACCCAGGCGACCTTTTACATATGAGAGATTTATCACCAGTAAACTTGTCAATAAAATGTTTTCCATGTAATATAAAAATGTGAAAGAAAGTATGCTCGGGCCAAGTCAGGGAGCAGCGTTAGTACGAAGTTATGCAGATTCGCTAAATTGTTATTGGCAAAAGCGTTGATGGAAATTATGACACGATCTGGTATGTTAAATGTGTCTCTCAAGAATAATACAATAAACGAGAATTGATTTTATATAAAGCTAAGATTATTGAAGGGGAAAATTTGATTGGCAAGAGACGCAGAGAATCGCTGTTCATTGAATATTGTTATAGGCAATAGAGAGAAAATTAAAATATTGTTCTATTGGATCTATATTCGTGTGAACGTGCACATGTCGTTGGTAATTTTGAAAATATTTATCTGAAATGGAGCAACATTATTTTTAAACCAAATGAAATACTAAAATGCAATGTCTCTATTCTAAATAATATTAAATAATACAAAATAATATACAAAATAAATAATACTAAATAATAATAATCTCTAAAATACAAAGTATTATATAATAATATTTCAATCAGCTAGAGACCACCAGCCCTACACAATGTCAGCACAATTCGAAGAGGTAAAAAATATGACATATACTTGTGTTGATGCTGGAAGACATAGCCTTAATCAGAAACGCCTTACACTTGCGGGATTAACTATGATGTGTTTTCCACTATTATTTGCGGTAGTCACTGTCCAAGAAAGGGGGTCACTTTATAATCCGAAACGAAGTTCGAATGTTCGAACGTCGTGCAAAAACTATACCAATCGGCCTAGATGCTCCACAAAATGTTTGAATCCTCTATCGTACGTCATAACCACGGTGGTTTAACTTAGAACAAACGACGACGAATTATAATCATAGTTTTGACTAACTTAACACCAGAGGGCGAAAAAATCGTGGGTTTTTACGGGTTTCTGCATTTTACGTAGATTATATTTTACGCAGATATTATTGGCCCTAAATTACTTCTAACAGCATTTATTACCTTATTTGCTGACGAGTTTATTTTAAAACAATTATTAAATTTATTAAAATGCATACACATGCGGAAATGAGAATTGTTATGTTCGCATTTCTATACAGAATAATTTGTTTCAAATAGACGAATTTTAAATCGATTCCGTTAGATCTAATTCAGGTCCAAACCTCCCTAAATCTTTCCTTTTCGCATATAAACGTAATGATAGTCAGTATAGACATATTACTGGATTGTTTTTCTTACTTAACGCCAGAGGGCGCCTTGAATTGATTGAGTGACGTCTCTATCTTTGTATGTAAAATGTACTCTGTGGTCATAACCATAGACTAAGTTCAGAGTAATTGATCAGTATCAAACAGAAAAGTATAGATTTTAAGAAGTGAAAGACTTGCAATTTTCCTCGGAGGACCGCTCGCACTACTTGCTGTGAATGCCTAGGTGGTTTAGTACTACGTAACGTTAATAAACCTTAGGTCTCTCGGGTTCAAATCCCAGGTCGGGCAAAATGATATTGGATTTTTCTATTAATTCAATTTCAATTCAATAAATTCCGGTGTTAGAAATTTATGCCCGATACGGCAATAGGCTCGCCCCCTATCAAATCGTGGGACGGAACATTTAAGGCGAAATGTGAGTGTCCTGGCACCTCTGCCTAAACCTTCTGGGAAAAAAGCTTGAGGTTATGTAGGTATGCTTTGACGAACGTTCGAACATACGTATTTTGTTTCGGATTATAAATTAACCCCCCCGATTCGGATATCCCATAATTCAACGAAGACCACACGTGCCCCATTATTTTTGCATATCATCGTATGACGCTTCTGTTGCGCACACCGCGACAAAGGCAGGTGTCACGACTCACAGTTGCCTCAGAGACGGCATTAACACGTCACTGAATAATACATAAGCCGTGAGAACGTTCGACATCGGTGAAACTTCACCTCGTTTCATTATTATGAAAATTGTTTTATTTCACCTCGCTCGATGTGGAGCACGCCGATGGGTTTATCAATATCTGTATTGATTCTAAGTGTTCCATTTCGGAATGTAGGTAAATGGTTGGAAAATGAAAGCGTATTGTTTGTTTTGTTTTGTTTTTAAGTCAAATAAACCTCGTTGTACCTCGAATCAAGTGGAGTGTACATATAATACGATGCGTTTTACACTTTGTATAATATGATGGTTGCGTTATGCGTATATAAAATGTTCGTGGGGGCCTGTTGGTAAACGGACCAGACGCGACTGCCAAAGAGTTCACGGTAGTCGCGTGTTCAAATCTGGGACACGCCTCTGACTTTTGGAAGACATGTGTGTATTGATGACTATCAATACGTCGATCATCACACACTGTAAGAAAGCATATATAATGCATATCAAAGCGATTTTACAGCCGGTATATAGCCAACTGCGCCACGGAGGCTTTAAACATAATCTAAATATTTGTGTCGATGCGTAGATGGAATCAGCGTCCTTCATTCAACATCCGACGTCATCACTTACTACACGGAGAATGTTGCTAAACCTCATCATGTATTTACCTAACTTTATATTCTTAATTTAATAATACCGAAATTCTAAATTACAAATTTCAGAACCTTTTTCCACGTCATGGTTGCAAAGCTCTCGAAACGTAGTGTTAAAATGCTGGGTTTTAATGTAGCAAGTCCTTATGTGTCCAACTGGGCTTTAAATACGGCCCACCTAATTACTATTGTGGCGGCGCTATCGTCCGAAACTGCATTATTTCGAATCAAATTATCATGCCGAATGATACCAGATTGCGCTCAGAGCACGCCATTCATTTACTCTGAAAATGGTGTATTTTTAGAACTTAATAGTTTGGCGTTGTTCGCGGAAATATATTTTCCCTGGAATTTCAAAAAATTTCGATTTTTGAGTCGATTCCCGATATTTTGTAACACTTTATTGAAAGTTAAAATAATATTTACCTATTTTTGTTTCTATTTTTCTAAACTTGAACAAGGTTTTTGCAATATGTTAATTTTTATAATGCACACAGAGATATTGTCTGTGATTTCAAGAGTCAAATTGTCAGAGCCCGACAAGTGAAGTCTCACAAATTGTACAATATTTTTTTTTACAGAAAACGTATAACTTAACCTCAGAATCTAGCTAAGAACTTGATAGTCAATAAATAAGACAAAAACGACAGAAACTCAAAGAAACAAAAGTGATGAGTACAAACAACAACAATTTTCATTTAATTTTCTGTATCGACGCACCAGTAAACACTGAAAGTCCACTACTCCGAGAAACTAATAGGTTGTTAGTAAAAACCCAACGCTACCTGACGCCGTAAAGCGTTTGACACTCGACAAATTGGCTGCAGGCATCGTCCAGACTGCGCTTTGAAACTGTACCGAAGCGCCGTCCAAGACGGTAATGAAGTGTTATATTTTTGCTGTATTGATTAATGGTGGATGTAAACGGGATTTATAGAGGTGACGTTGGTTTTATTGATAGAATATTTATAAACTAAATATTTGTAGACTAATTTAATGATTTACTTTATGGAGACATGTAATACACAATATATAACTGCCTAGTTGAAATGTAAATATTGTTTCTTTTTTCTTTAGAAAACACTTTATAGGATAATACCAGTGTTTTCTACTAGAATTTCAATGTCAAGATTAAACTATGTGGCGACGAGAAAAATTCGGGTTAATAACGCGTAATTTATCACTAGGACTAAGGAACTTTATATTCATTTTTTTTTATCAAATTGTCAATTGAAATATTGGAGAATTTGACATGAAAAAGGGGGCATGGAACTCATACATCGAGAGGTTAGAGATGTTTTTTGTAGCTAACAATGTTAAGGACGAGCTCAAGTTACCAACTTTGATCACTTGTATGGGAGATGAGGCATATGAACTCTTGGTGAATTTGGCCAGCCCTAACCGACCAGCAGATTTATCATTTGCAACAGTGGTTAATTTATTACGTCAACACCTATCACCAAATCCTTCAGCGTTGGCAGGAAGGTATAGTTTTCGCCAACGTAGACAAAATAGCACCGAAAATATAAATGCTTTCGTGGCGGAGTTAAAAAAGTTATCCAGGTTTTGCAAATTTGGAAATTCCTTAGACGCAAATTTACGAGACCAATTTGTGTGTGGTGTGAAATATGACCTAGTTAGAGAAAGACTTTTCGCGGAGAATGATGAAATAACTTTCCAGAAAGCAGTTGGTATCGCGATGTCTTTAGAAACAGCAGAAAAACGTGCTGCTAAAGTAAACTCAGAAAGAGTTGAGACAAGTAGCTCTAGTGTTTTAAACGCCACTGGATCGTCAGCGGAAGTCCTAAGACGGTTCGTTAAACCGAGGACAATAGAGTCTGTTGATAAAAATGCACATAAACCAGTACGAGAGTGTAATCGCGAAGGTAGCGGAGCAGGGTGTACTGTGTCAGCTCAGCGAAACTTGCTGGATACTTGTTCTGGTTGCAGTCTATATGGGCATCACATCGCCTCATGTAGATACAGGAACTTTGTATGTAGTAAATGCCGGCAGAGGGATCATTTACGTCGCAGTTGCCCGAATCTTCAAAAGTTTCCGGCTGGACGGTACCGACGTGGTAAGGAAGTTCATTTTGGCCAAGCCGATAATGAGTCCGACGGAGATAGGGAGGAGACGCAGTTTTTCAATCAGCTATCATTAAATGACTATAAGGCGGTAAGATTACCTGTTTGTGTAGACGGTATAACGTTAAATATGGAAATTGATACCGGTACGGCTATTTCTTGCATTAGCAAGGATACATATGATAAATATTTTTCCCACATAGAATTACAGTCATGACAACGTGATTATATTAAAATGTAATATACAAATTGTCACCTTATTTTATTACTTCGCAATATGCCCCGAAGTACGTATTTTACACTATGCTTATTAACATAATGCCAAAATGGTGGACTTATGACTTAACCAATCATAATCGAAGGGGTATTTCGATTAGTAAAAGATCAACCAATCAAGTGTCTCATTACAAGGCTGACGTTATTTTGCATCTAAAATACAAAATTCAATTTAAAATACCCAAAGCTTATTATTCCAACATACTCATGACTTCTCATTCATTATTAGCAAAACCTGACAAAGGGGCAACAAAGCCGACGTCCAGCGTCAAATCGCCAAATCGAATTGAACATCCAATACAAAGCGCGACGCATCAACGCGCGCGCGCTGTTTGATTTGTAATTGATAAAGGCCCGTATTTAGTAGCAAACATTGGCGTACATAAAGGGTAATATCCACTGGTGGAAAGGGCAATAAAAGGCACAAAACGGCTCGACGATGCTAGACGGCGCACGTCGGTGTAACAGGGCGCTTCGACGGCAGTTGATTGATGAGACTCGATCGATTGGCGACGATTGCGCGGACGCTGCAATACGCCTTGGATGGCGTGTGTGCTCGGGAAATATCGTGCTATTGACTATATTGGTATCTAATATGAATAATATTGATACAGATGCCATGATATCGTTGCATACAAGAAGTTAAGTTAGGCAGCGTGGATTTGGGTGACGTTGATACAAATATAAAAAAATACATACATACATAAAATTACGCTTTTTTTCACAGAATGAGTAGACAAAAGTGCCACAGGTGAATACATGTGGCAGTGTACGAGTGTACACCCAAATTTCTTTGTATGTTCCGTCTCATGATGAAATAGAGAGCAAGCCTATTGCCACAATATCCATTATTACTTTGCCCGATATATGAACGCGAGACCACAGCTTTGTAATATTAAAGAAAAAAAAGGCTAAGAAAAAAAATTAAAACCATGTGTTGCAATTTAAAAAAAACAATTCTGTGTATTATATTCCTATCGCGATGAACTGGAGAGCAAAGTGCAGCATGATGCAATGCTACATAAGATCTGAGTGGTATTCATTATAAGTAGGAGTGAGGCTTGCCAACACGGGAGCAAATTCCATAATTCCCACAAAAAATGTAGACTAAACTTTTACTATAGTAATAGTTAGAAAACATGTGTAAAAATTATTTCATGTTAGAACATGTGGAACAGATAACGCAAAATATGAAAATTCTGAGAACACAGAATATAATAGGTAAACAATATTTTTGTACACATTTAGGTTTATATTTTATGTTCCATTGTATATCAGATATTATTTGTATGTATTTTAGATTCGATATTTCATTTAACAGATATTATACATTATATTCATTATTACAACTGTCAGGTTTTAATTTGTTCATATTGTATTTCTAAAGCGAATGTTTTTTATTCGACGTATGAAAAATTGCCTTTTAATAACATTATACCGAGTGAGTTCAGTTCGTCGTCAATACAATTATCTAGTGCAATAAGATGAAAGCATTTTATCGTTGATCTTTGTTTGTAGGAAGCAAACATTATGAACCTTCTCCATACAGTTTCAGTAGAAACATTTTTATTGCAATATTTTTATTGACTTTAAGCACACAAACTGAAGTTGTTTATGATAAGAAATACTATAGGTAAAAGAATAAGACATTCGGACGTAAACTGCAGAAGTCAGGTATAGCTTTTAAAATGAGTTAAGCCATGGATTTGTAATTTACACTTTTACCATTGTTGAGATGGGACACCCGTCTCTGCTTTTTTCAACCCATATACGATTAATTTTCTTGCGCTAAAGGCAATTTTGATATACCTAGAAATATATCAAGCTTATGTGCTCAATTTTTTCCCTTCACCGTTACAGTGCGCGGTACACATGACTCTGAAAAGTTAGGGGAGGGCCAGCCCTACTGGTGTTAATTATTTTCTGAATACGAAACTAAATTGGACCTGACTTAACCAGATCGATGAGATCTTAGGCAAGGGCCAAGTCAAAAGGTAGGCCTAAGGAGAATGAATAAAGATATTGATGAAAGTAGACGAAGCAAGAGTGATACGTTAAGATCAAAAAAAGTGGAGATCCATAGTTTCTACCTACCCGTATGGGATATAGGCTTGACATATTATGTATGTATGTAAAATTGAAAAAAAAAATTACCACCTTGCTGGCGCAGTTGTAGTACAATAAGACTATAATACTGAGGTCTCGGTTACGAATTCCTGGTCGGACAAACTGATATTGATTTTTTCTATTCATTATCTAATACTATTAAATCCTGTAATCTTTCCATTCTTCCACTCTTAGCGAACCACCACGCTCCTAACTGTTTTCCTTCTCTCCTAGACCTTATCTTTGTTTCCTCCTTAAGTCATGTGTCTAAGCAATGACAATATCCTGCTGATGCGTTTTCTTCCCATGACCCGCTATTCCTGTCTTATCGTCTCCGTCCTCCTAAAGCCCTACCCAAAATCCTCCTGCAAAGAAATTTTCGGGGTATGAATATTGTTGATCTTCGCAAAGATGTCGGCAACATTGACTGGAGTTCGCTTCTTCTTGCTAGCAATGTCGACGACAAAGTTGATATTTTTAACAGTAAAATTATTGACCTTTATAACAAGCATGCACCAATCCGGCCTGTAAAACTCAAACACCTACCGACTCCTTGGCTAACACCTGACATTAAAGAACTGCTTTCTAAAAAAGCGTTGGCTAAGTCCCGATACAACCGTAGACCTAATGAGTTGAATTGGCAGAAGTACGTCTCGATCCAAAATCATTGCAGTAAGGTGTGTAGGAGTGCTCAACGCCGCCATATTTATTTTATTTATTATTTATTTTAACTTAAATTCCTTAAACAATCATTTTTGTACATCGCCTTTCTTTGATAAGGCGATGAAAGATAACACTATTAAGTTCCTTTCGACCCTCAATACTACTGAATGTTCTGCTTTTGTCATTAATCAATTTGCTGCTTATGATGTTAGAAAGACCATTATGCTTATTTCATCCAATGCGACGGGAAGCGACTATGTCAGCCGCAATATGATTCTCCCTATCCTAGACGAAATCATTCCTATTATCTCCCATATCCTTAATGATTCTTTATCCTCCGGCATCTTTCCTGCTGCTTGGAAGAAAGCACATATTATCCCAACTCCTAAGAAATCCAATGCATCCAATTTCACAGATTTCCGTCCTATAACCATTCTTCCTTTTCTATCCAAAGTCCTTGAACGTCTAACCCATATCCAACTGAATGAATTCCTCTCGAAACACCATCTCCTTAATCCTCTCCAATCAGGGTTTCGTCCTGGGCATAGCACGGTTACCACTCTAACTCTTACTTAAGATATGTACATGTAACTGTTTGTTGTCCCAATAAATAAAATAAAATAAAAAACTCATGTTGCGTATGGCATTAGCTCGGGTATGGAGGAAGGCAAGCTGACTGTCTTAGCATTGCTGGACTTCAGTAATGCCTTCAACACCGTCGATTTCGATGTCTTACTTAATGCGTTCTCTTAACACATCTCCAACAGCAGTTAATTGGTTTCTTAGTTACCTGTATGGTCGCCAGCAACGCATCTGCTTTGAGGAATGCTTTTCCTCTTGGTGCTCTGTATCTGCTGGTGTACCACAGGGCGGCGTTTTATCTCCTTTACTCTTCGCTGTCTTTATTAATTCTATTACCATTAATCTTCGCTCCTTCTACCTTTACGCTGACGATCTGCAAATTTATACTCGGGCATCCTTAGACAAGATGACTGATGCGATTGGAGCTATAAATTTTGACATCCAACATATAAATATGTTCATGGAGTAAAGATTATGGACTGAAGGTAAATACATCTAAGACTCAAGTCATTGTTGTCGGCAGCCCCAGGATGATATCGAAACTTGATCAGGATCAACTTCCATCTGTTTCCTGTGATGGTATCACTATTCCATACAGTGATACAGTCAAAAATCTTGGCTTATATATGAACAAGTGTTTCACCTGGGGTCCTCAGCTTCGGGAAGTTAGCTGTAAGGTTTTTGCCTCAGCTAGGTCTTTGTGGAGGTTACACAGTTTTCTTCCCATTGCACGAAAATTTCTCATGCACAAACTCTCCTACTCCCCATCCTTGATTATGCCGACGTCAGCTATCTCGATCTCACCGAAGACCAACTTAATAAACTTGAGCGTCTTCAAAATTTATGTATTAGATTTATATTTGGTCTGCGCAAATATGATCATGTCTCCGAGTTTCGTGCTAAGCTCAAGTGGTTACCCATATGGCTTCGTCGGAATGCTCATATTCTTAATCTTCTTTACAATATATTGTTCAATCCTCTCACTCCATCTTATCTTAAAGAACGTTTTCTATTTCTCCATGAGTCTCATTCAAGATCCTTGAGGTCGTCGGAGAATCTTAAATTGAGAATGCCTGTGCATGCCACGACATTTATGGATAAGTCGTATACAGTTCAAGCCGTTCGTGTTCGTGTTCGTGTGGAATGCGCTACCAGTTGTCATACGACAAGCTCAAACACTGACATCATTCAAAAAATGGTTAAAGAGTATTACCTTTCACTATAAGCAGCTGCATTAAGAAGTTTTTATGTCCTCTTTTCGTCTCAATAAATAATCAATATTTAGTATGTATATTGATATGTATGTTTATCTATAGAAATATTTATATATGTATGTATATTAAGTTTATTACTTAATTATGTATCATATATTATGTATATCTTCTTCTTCTTCTTCTACCTGGCGTTATCCCGGCCCGTGCCAGGGTCCGCCTTCCGGCAAATTCTCCTCCATTTCGCCCGATCTTCGGCATCCTCAATAGTAAGGCCATTGACCCTCATATCTTCCTTGACGACATCGAGCCAGCGCTTCTTGGGTCTACCCCGCGGTCGAGGTCCGGGAATATTGAGGCTCAGGCACACATTACCGACGTACTCCTGCGGTTTCCTTAGGACGTGACCATACCATCTCAAGCGGGATTCCTGGAGTTTATCAGCCACATCGCGGACACCAAGACTGCCACGTATATATTCACTATAAATAATTTGTTTAACTATTCCCTTATTAGAGCTTGTTTTCTTTAATTTTATAATGCCCTCTATCCTTATCCTTTTCTTATATCCATCCAAAGGTTGTCTGGAAGAAATCGCCTAGGGCGATAAGACCGCCAACTGTACTCTTTAATTTTATTTGTAAAATATTGTATGCCTTTTGTTTTTTGTGTGCAGTAAAGAGTAAAATAAATATCTGTCCGTAGTTAAGAATTTGTGCTCGATATGGCGATAAGCTCGCCCCCTATAACATCGTAAGACGGAACACACAAGGCAAAACGTGACAGATAAGATGCCATCACTTTCGTTGCTGAACCTCGTCCAAAGCTTCGTAACATTTGTCTTTGCTTTGTCTTCCCTCCTAAATCTAATTAGTTGTCTACATAAAAAACTAACTGAATAGCTTTCTGCTTTTGATAATTCCGAAAGGAAACCGAATAATTTCCTTTGTTCCTAAAGACAGCCTCCGTGGCGCAGTCGGTTAGACGCCGGATGTGAAACTGGAGCCCGTCGTTTCGATCTCCGCACCGAAACAAATATTTGTGTGAACCACAATTATTTGTTTCGGTGTTTGTGAGACCGAAAAATCTCTCGTAATTCGTGATACGACACAAATCTTAGTATGGGATCAGGACTATATATGTGTCTGTTGGGTGTATTTATTTATTTAAAGCTATTTTAAAAAATGTTCGCATTACCGAGAATGATCGACGATAATAATTATTTACAATATTTCGATGATAACTGAATATAATTTTCCATCAGTTTTAATTATTAATTTCCGGCGCACCTTGTTGAAATGTTGACAAAGAGGCGTTTAATACGTTAAATGATATTTGGTTTTCAGTAAACCGCATGTTCGAAAAGCTACCTATTAGCGATGTAATTAAAGTCACTGCATTTCTTTAAGAAGATTTTTTTATTGCCTTCGTGCAAACAAGTCACCTGATGTTAAGTAATCATTACGACCCATGAATATCCATAGCACTTGGATCATGGATAGATTAGAATAAAAATATATCAGCTATCTAAGACAGCTTGTACAGCGTACCCGTATTTCTTAGATACAAATACACTCCTGACAATTCAATGTCAATCGTAGTCCTAACTCCACACTTAGGACCAAATTTATGTCGTAGGTCTCAGGAACTTCAGAGAATTTTCAGTCTCACCCACGTAGATATGAAGTAAAACCTATGTCAACCACTCAGATTTTTTTTCTTGTGTAGATCCACAAGATCGATAATCTATCTCATTTTGTAGTTAGTCACGAGTTGCAAGCCGTTACGAAGTGATTGCCATGAAAAATTTTTGAGGTCAATGCTCAGCACTGGACTTCTTGTGGCTGAAGAACGAGAAAAGGGGACATAGCGAGAACCAAGTATAAGATAGGTGGGTACTTGTAGAAAGGAAAAAAAAAATAATGAATTCAAATTGCCAGCAAAGATACCGGAAACAACAAATCCCTACACAATTCTTTGACAGCACAAAAACACTCAAAACACAATTAACTTGACCGTGCACACAATTTGCACATCCCGCGCCATATGACCCTCGGACTCTGATTGAAAAATTAAACATGTTGATTATTTATTTGAGAGCGAAACAACCGAAACCTAATTAAGGGTGTGGTGTTCATTTCCGATGCTTTGTTCACGTCGAAAACTGGGAATTATCTCGGGTGTATTATTCAAATAAATTTGCGGCCGAAACGGGAACAAAGGACGTTTGACGTGTACCGTCGAAATGTTCAGTCTTCGCGGCCCGTTCTTAATTTAGAATACATTGTCTCACAGTTTTGGTATGCGAATGTGTTAATTTGAAAGTTTTGCCGGCCGCATACTGATGTAAGAATAAATTTTGCTGTAATTTCGCTCGTTTCAGCCCCGGTTACTGAACTTGGTGACAAAGTTTCAGTATATTAATATATTAGTGTGACAAAGTGTTTCATTTCAAATATTTACGGCTTCATTGATATTGAGGCATTAGTCAATCGAAAAGCGTGGGAAAATATATAACTTGTATTGCAAAGATACATATATAATAAAATTAATTCTGGTGGTGAGTCACTCACATGTGAAAAGACGCCTGGTAGGTACCACCGCAATGTCTATTTCTTCGGCCAAACGGCAGTGTAAATGTGCTGTTGTGTTCCAGTTTTAAAGACATTGTAGATAAATTAACTACTGGATATATATTCAGATTTAACATCCTCTGAAGCGATGGCGAGCACGGTGGAATGGCAAACATTGCTTTGTAATTCATTAATATTAATTGTTAGGTTTTGATACTGCCTATGAGAGATCGTATCGCTTACCATCAAGCGCACGGCATGCTCGTCTCACCATACAATAAAAAAAATGTGCTTTCAATTTTTACCCCCACACAATTTACTAGAAACATTCTATAAATCCCATAATCATCGTGATGCGCAATAGCTGACAACAAATATTACCAAACCATATGTCATGCCCTTTGAGTTGGCTACAAAACATTCTGTATTCAGGCTTGGGGGGTCAAGGACGCGGTAAGGTGGGGTCCCAGCACACCTACCATCCGCCCATTTGTACTATAAATATTACAAAAGATATTCCTGGTACGCGCACATTTCAAAGAGAAATATATCTAATATTAGTGCGTTCTCTTTGTAGTATGGGGTCTATTATCTGCCTTTGTTATTTGAAATACGGTATGTTTGCTTAATTGGGTCTTGCTTTGGTCTTGCTTAGTCTGCACTTGTTCCTATTACTTTAGACTTTGGCATCGTTGCTAGCTTTTAAACAAACGAAAGAATGTTTAATATAGGTATAGTTATCCCAATAAATAAACACGAAAATACAGCATAAAATAATAACTGCCTTGGATAATTTAAGTTATGTTAACTTTATGAACATGGTTGATTAACAATTTCGTAACAACTCTCTTTTTAAATAACGAAATTCGAACAATTTAAAAAGAAAATTTGTACGAGTAAAATACGAACATATACCCAAAAATCATCCACATAGTACTGACCCCACACTAATATCGAGTCAAGTAACATAATATATAAAAATTGTCTTTCTCCTCTTCCAAAGGCACTCCACATAATGAGTAAAACAGTAAGGACCATAGAGTGCCAATACAACAAGCACAAACAAAAACTAACTAAGCATTCCCAACATCATTTCAAGTGGACAAGTGGATATTTTGTCAGCCACATGAATTTTCGGTACATTTAGGGTGTTCATCCACTACAGCAGGGCGTGATCGTTCTATAAATCTACCGATAAAAAGTATTCTTTTGTTTTCTTTATAAGCCAAGATCACGAGATGAACAAGTCACTCACCTGATTGTAATTTTGCCCATAAACAGAAGTAACTCTAATCAGAATTGATTATATTGTCAAACACTGAATGGTACTGAAATGCAATCGTCGCCTTTCGACACACGGTGCTACATATTAATTAATAATATATTTTTATTGCCATGAATGACCAGACGTGCATGCCGTTCGCCTGATGGTAAGCGATACGACTACTCATGAACAATAGCAAAACCAAACAAAGCCTTGAATTACAAAGCAATGGCATTCCACTGCGCTCCCCACTCTGAGACATAAGATGTTAAGTTTCACTATGTCCAGTAGTTACTCTGGCTACAACGTCCTTCAATCTGAAACACAACAACAACATACTTTTATATTGCTGTTTAGCGGGAGGGATAGACATTGCGGTGGTACCAACCCAGGCGACCTCTCACATGAAAGACCTACCACCCGTAGAAATATATAAAAACTACGTTTTGAAGACGCAAATGCATGACAACTCACCTTTATTGTAGTCTAAGCTTAACATACACTAATCTAAAGTGGCTTCAAAGCCCTTCACTTCGGTATAGAAAAGTGCTTACACCCATCAATTTGACAAATGAATATATAAAATCGTGTTACCCTGCTAAACAGATTTCTTCTCTGTATGAATTGCAATGGAATATGATCGAACGGAATGCTGTGTTCCACAGATGAAAGTGTTTCATAGTAAATACAAAGAATAAGCTTTCAATAGTAAATATAAAGAATAAGTTTTCAATAGTAAATACAAAGAATAGTTTCCTGAAATATGTCGTTTTAGTATATTACATTACATTGGAGAGACACCCTTATTCACAGTCCATTCCGAGTGCCATAGCCAGGATCGCGTAGCTAATTGTCGAACAAGTATCCTTGTAGCTTTGTGAAATAGTGGACGACTCAGGTGCACATGTGTCGCCTCTTCAACCCGCAATGACTATGCTACATCGTGTTGTGGATTATTAAAACACGTATTTAAATGAGATATTCGGCTAACTATTTTGAAAAGTTCTAAAATACTTCTAATGATATAAAACTATTATTTTCGGATTTTATCGCAGATTATATTTAATTTTTACATTTTAATTTTATTCTTTTTTTACTGGGCGAATGACTAATACCTCAGTCTGCCCCGTGACTACGAAGCTGTAAAGTGAGCGAAACGTCGGGAAGTTAAAAAATGTAACAATTAAACCAAACACATTCGGGTAAATCTAGGAAACCATTATTATTTTAATGAATTATGATAAGAGCTAACAATTTATTTTGAAGAAGAATGAAAAATGACCCCTTCTGCGTATAAAACATGATACCTTGAATGTAATCTCCCAGTGCTTCACTCATTCACTTAAATTTAGCCTGATGCATATATCACCATAACCGAACATCCAAACATCGACGAGTGCAAATTAACAACCGCACGGGAACTTAAACGACACGTCGCGTTTTCAATAGGGCTGCAAGTCGAGAGCGAACAAAGGAAACCGGCCCGTATCTACACGGACCCGACCGTAAATAACAAGCGATGACAACGCGCAATATATGTCCAGCTGCGGCCCTGATAGCTCCGCAATAGGTGTTGCTAGTCGGGTATTGTTCGCGAGATACTATTCAATTTTGTGTTATCTGATGGGAAATTATTCGCAGCGTTTAGTAAGCGGTCGTGATGACCTCAAAATATTCAAGACTGAGCAGAAAATTGATGCTTAGCAGAGGCCGGGATAGAACTATATAGAGAGCAAAGAGCTAAATTTCATAATTGGTCTTAAAGTTATTCTTCTTAACAAATTCAAACATGTAAATCTGAATTTTCAACAAGAAAAGTTACCTTAATACTCGCTCTGAAAATTAGTCCTGTTATTTATTTTGATAAATTTTATTTTTAAGGAAGTCGCTGGATGCAAGCATTTTTCAACATGTCGACGCGGAGGTCATTGGGGGAGGCTTATGTTTAGCAGTGGACTTCCTGTGACTTAGATGATGATGAATTTGAAAGTTGATTTTTATTATAAGTTTCTTGTTATAAACCTACCTATTTAGGTGTGAGTATATGACCAGCTGCGGTTCCGATAGCTTCGGAATAAGTCTTGGTAGTTGGGTATTGTTGGCGTTCCAACCAATTTTTAATCCGAGCACTCTGATTTTAACTTTCCGTACGCCTAGCTTAATTAATTTCGTTGCGGGTTAAAGACAAGTTAGACATTCCCGGAGACTCGCCGAGCTTCAATGCTCGGTGTCATTACATTGCGTGCCACTGTTGATCCTGGCTCACAGGAGTTACAGTGGTGGGTGTGAGGGTGGGACAGTCTCCACGCCTAGCTTATTTAGATTTGTGTGACATAAGGATGCCTGCAAAGTGCAATACAGACGACTTCAAAATAAATTTACCAAACTAAAAATACCAGTCATTATAGCAAAGAATCATTTAAGCAATATAAACATCAATATCTCATTAAGAAGAACCAAACAATAAACTCATAATACCTATATTCATCACAAAACACTTAATCCGGCGGAATCGTTGTAGAATACCATTCCTCTGAGACCCGATAGCCGTCGAACACATGTAATAGTTAAGGAATTGTGGTAACGCAGACAGCACATCGGATGCGATCCTACAGTTTCAATTTATCTCCTAGACGCGATGTGAAAATGATTTCTTATTATTGGTTCAGTTGCACGGATGCAATGGATAAGGAGAATTGTAGAGAATTGCAACGTGTCTTTTTCATCTACAGTCTAGACATTAGTTTAGAATTGATATTATATCTTAACGATAAAGTTTTGTTTTTTTTTTGTAAATAGTAAATTCCTCAATTTATAATATTTTTTAGAAAGATAATAACATATTTTTTTCTTAAAGATACCGTTACATAGTCTATAGAAAAAGAAATACTACCAACATAAGGATCTTTTTGCTGAGAATTTTTTTTTTTTTAAATGTATGGCGAGGCGAGCATTCTGTTCGCTTGATGGAGAGCAACACAACCGCGCATGGACAGTAGCAAAACAAAAAAACATATTGAATTACAAATCAATGCTTGGCATTCCACTGCGCTCGCCATCCTGAGACACAGAAACAACAGTGCATTTACATGATAATATGTTTAAAACTCCCATGACCCTGAAGTAAAAGTTTTAGAAATTCCATCAATTCCCGTAATCACTCTGTAATAAATTAAATAATTAATCCTTCCATAGATTCCTTCTACACTCATGAACATGAAATCCATATACACTAAAACTACACCAACAAAATAATGAAAAGCAATTTCACATTTAAAACCGATATCATTCGAACATAAAATCCACTATTGAAGATGAAACATTAACCCCGCCCTCGAAAGGCACTCACCTAGATTCCAGCGACTTTACAAATTCCCCGACAGTTAAAAAAGAGTCACAAACAATTTGCACCGGATAAATCAGCGTTATTAGCTATTGCGTCCCGGTGGAGTTGATTTCAATGAAACGTTGCATGACGGGTAATTCTCGTGAAAATGTACGATGCTTATAGATAATATGAAGGTATGATACCTCATTAATCATGAATACATAACGTCGCGACTTTTTCTCATTAGGATTTTTTTTATGTCAATGAACGGCGAGACGAGCCTGTCATTCATTGTTGGGAAAATAATTAATATTGAGTGTTAGTTGGTAAGTAAGTCCGCCAACCTGCATTAGGTCAGAGTGGTGGACTATACTGCCTAACCACTCTCAATCGTACTCTCGATTGTAGAGTAGGCCAGTGCCATGCAGTGGGCTGATTCAGATACTGATGCAGATACATTAGGGTTAATTATTTTACTTATGTTAGTACGATTAGGAAAGTGATATTTATAGATTATTTATAACTTTGGGTGTTGGGTTTTTTTTTACAAGTAATGGCGATTATACCATTCGCCTGATAATAAGCGAAACAACCCCTCATGTACAGTAGCAAACCGAAACAACACCTTGAATTACAAAGCAATGCATGACATGCCACTGCGCTCGCTATCCAGAGACAAAATGTGGAATATGGATGTGGCCTGCACTCTACAGTAGTTTTTATTATTGCTTGGGCTAGCGGCTAGCGTCTTTCGTGACTTTTAAAATGCTTTAAAGCACAAGATTCTTTCTTAAAATTGGTAAACAAACAAATAGTTAGTGTTAAGCTACCAGCAGTTTTTGCAACCACACACACACGTGCAAAATCGTAGCATAAACTGTAAAAATTTTTTTTTTGGCCTTTTTTTATTTATAATCTGTATATGACTGATTACTATCGAACTCGACTGAACAAAACGAGTATTTAATTTTTATTCGAGAAATTTAAATAAAACACGTTTATGTTATTTGTTAACTTCATAACATTTAGAAATGTATTTTTATCCAATCAAAACTTATTCTATCATCTTATTCTATCTACCAGGATTTAAAGTGTTTCCTTTGCAAAATTCTTTTACATTTTTAACTTCTTTTTATTCAGTCTATAAAAATCGGTGCAAACCCAAAGTATCCCCCAGGCGGACAATAGTTAGTTTTGGGCCGCAGCGCTGGCTTCGTCACTTGCAACGTGGTCGGAACTCGTTACATTTCCTTTTTTCTACTACAATATTAGGTTTACTCACCGTCCGGGCCAGCGGTACGACCGGAGGTTATTTTGCAAGAGATTTTTTTAGTAAACTCCGTAGTATTCACACAATTTGCTGGGCGTGTAGTATATTGAATAGTGACGTAAGATGAGAGATTAAAATATAATTTTATACCGAAGGAAAATTATTTATTTATACGGAAAATTATTTTATTTATTAATCAAGAACAAAAAGCCTGTTAGAAATGACTTTACACAAATTTATAAATAAATAAAATCAATAACATGGCCATAATAAAGTTACATAATATATTGATCGTCAACGCATATCAGTGATATAATATTATACGATTTAACTTATGTTTATATATTTAAAAAGTCCTTAAATTATATTCACCTAATAATTACTCCGATACCGCAGGCAACCAACCTCATCATTATTCCCCAAAAAACCAAGCTAACAAATGAATAAAGAACAAAAACACAATCCTGTTGACCTTGCGAGTTACCTGTTGCCTATCTAATCAATCAGAATCTTTTCCTAGTCCCACACAAATATTTGCATGGGCCGGAGCGATGGGCGACGCGGCCCACATCTGCAATCAATCAGTGCGGAATCAACTGACAGATTAATTTACTTTGTGTTTGTTTTAGAGTATTGTTTTATTAGGATAATAGCAGCCGTAGAATATATTTGGAGTGGTATTTTTTTTAATAAAATAGCCTAGCAGTAGTGGTAATTGACCTGATTTACAGTACTTTTTTATTGCCTTTATAGGCAGACGAGCTAGCGGCCCACCTGATGGGAAGCAGCCACCCATGTTTATGGAACTCTGCAGTGCCAGAGGAACAGAACAATAATGTCGCCGCCTACCTAAAGGAGAGTACTCTCTTTAAGCCTAATATAATGTAAACTGCCTCGGTGGCGTAATTGTACTAGGATTACAAAGCTGAGGTCTCGGGTTCGAATCCTGGATTGGGCGAAGTGATATTGGATTTTTCTATCCATTATCAGCCCGAAATCAGGAATTTGTGCCCGATATGGTGATAGGCTCGCCACCTATCATATCGTGAGACGGAACATACCAGGTGAAATGTGGGTGTCCTAGCACCTGTGCCTACCTCTTCTGAGAAAAAGGCGTGAGTTTATATATGTATGTATGTATGTAATGTGAACGTAATATGACGCGTTTGATATCATCGGTATGGAAAACTTCGAGAATATTTATATTGCAATAGTAACATTACTGAATAATCCTTTGTAAAAATATTCAAGGTAACTCAAAATTACTTCATAATCGACAAAAAAAATTGTGGTAAATCAACTTATAAAATATTTATCTCGAGAACAAAAACTTTTCTCCGAAAAATACGTATAACTTATAAATCAAATGACAAAACTATCGCACAAAAAAAAAACACTTATAAAACTGTTCCATCGCAACAAAACACTTAAACAACTCGAATAAAAAACATTTTACTCGTAAAGTGAAATTTTACAATAATTTTCAGATACGTCCCCCAGACGGTACGAATTACGAAACTGCGTCCCCAACTGTAATTTTCCATCCGTCAAATATGTTATTTTCTTGATGGAACGGCGGCCGACCCTCCTCCGCGACGGTTCGACGCATTAAATATTGACGGACACGTAAGTATAAATTTAAGCTTCATTAATGTATCACTTAGAATAAGTTGTGTTATTACGACAAGTTACATTCGAGTCTTTGTGAATAAGGGCGGTGGTAAATAGGTTGAATATATAGAAGAGGGAGTAGCGTAAATGTAATGAAAATTAATTTAGAAAATGGGGTGATTTTTAATGATCCTTTTAAATCGTATTAGTATTATTATTTATTAGTATTTCTAGACAAATACGACCTAGCGACCTACAAAAGACGAGCGTATTCCCACCTTAAAGGTCGGCAACGCATCTCCATGCCCTAAGGTGTTGCAGATGTTCATGGGCGGCGGTGATCTCTTACCATCAGGTGATCCGTATGCTCGTTTGCCCACTATAACACAAAAAACAGTATGACTCCGGCATGCAAGCATACAGGTCACCTGATGCTTAATGATAACTACCGCACATTAACATTCACAACGCTTGGATCATTTGTTGCGGGCCCATGAAATCGAGAGTGGGATGAAAAAATTATAGGAAGACAAAAGGGCTATTGGGCATACAAAAATCTCACTCACCGAACGAAATGCGACAGTGAAGGTGACCCTTCACCTCAATTTCCTGAGAAACAGCGGTACCGCCCCGAAGTCATACCATGAGTCATGGAGTCATGAATAACAAAAAACCACGCTGTACTACTTCCAAAAACCCTAGAATGTTATTGACTAAAAAGGCCTTGGATCTTGAAAATAATATGTTACTAATGTTACTCACTCTCACTCCTTGAAATGTCAAAATTCGTAAGGATATATAGATGTCTGAAACTTTACATCAGAAAAGTCAAGTCAACAACATTTTGAGCGATAATTCAATCAAAGTCGGGTTAAATCTTAAAACCACAATTAAAATCAATCACAATTCTCATCCACATAGCTTCCTCATTCAATCCAAACCTCCAACAAACAATCCCGATAGTTTTAAAAGCTGACCCCTAAAGGTGCGTCTTAAAAGGAGCCTCGCCAATAAATTGGATCGGTAGTGGAGGTCCGCATATGTTCGTAGCCGTACGGGTCGCGAGGTACGCGCGTATGTAAATCGCGGTCGGATCACCCACGCTTACGTTACGGTCCGAATTGTACGCTTGTGTACAGTGGATAGAATAAAACTATTGTTATTTGTGAGTTCGTATTTTTTTCTTTTTTGCATTTAATGGAGAGACGGGCATGCCATATGCCTGATGGTATGCATTACGACCGTTCATGAACAGTAGCAAAACCAAACATTGCTTGAACTACAAACAATGCTTGGCATTTCACGGCCTCGCCATCTTGAGACATAAGATGTTAAGTCTCTATATATGTTACAAAGTAGTTACAAAGTAATCCATCATTATGACTAGGAAGCGTATCGATGGTGTGTTAGTAGTGTACGTAATATTCATTGAAATGTACAGTTGCATGCAACGATGCATTGATTTATTTTAATATACTGGGTATCTCAAGACTGCTACCGAAAACGAAGCCGGGTGGTAGTTTTAGTGACTACAAACACAATGCAACTAAAAACTTCGCAAAGAAATGCGACAATTATTTTTGATGATTTTTTAGATATCGTCATTTTTGGGTGGTAAATCCATAGTTTTTGCTAAAATAATAATTAAAACGCTTATAAACCTTAGATTATTTATAAATAAAAGGATATTATTTTAGGAAAAAATGTATTTACCACCCAAATATGGTCATAGAAAAAAAATAACAAAAAAGAAATTGTCGCTTTTTTTTGCAACTTTTTCTGTTGCATTGTGTCTGAAGTCGCTTAAACTACCACCCGGCTTAGTTTTCGGTAGCAGTCTTGATATACCCTGTATAACAGTTTGCAATTATTCTCAACACCACAAGATGAATGACTAAGATATTGTTGGTAATTCAATACAATATTTAACTTTAGGGGTTTAATTATTACCAAAAAAAATCTTCAGCTTTAGATATTATAAAATAAAATTCAATGGCTGTTGCTTTTTTAATTATCTATGAAGCATATTAAATATCAGAATAAAAATTATTGGGTTAAAATTACTTATTCGCAATATTTTTGTTTAATTACGATTTGTTTAATCGAAAAGCGACGAACGAGTACGAAAGTCGAGTGTAGCTCTTATTTTTAAACCTAAATAAAAACATACACAAAGTAAACGCAACAGTAAAAATTTAAAATGTGACAATTATGTTCTGAACAAAAACCGAGTACGCATATTTATCAACAAAGTCGCTTCAAATACAATATTAAATATAATAAAACAAGATTCAGTATAATAACGCGAAAAAATAAAGCTTTTCCCAGAAAAAATGCCTCGTGAAAAAATTGAAATCGTAAACAAAACAAAGAATAAAGTAGACAATTAAATTAGGCTTAAAACTTGGTAGCGTGATAATTTATCATAGTCAATGATGGCGAAAATTTTATCTCGTTCCGTAGTATAATGGAATTATTAAGTTTCTTATGAGTTCCAGCAGGCGGGGGACAAAGACACTTTCTTAATTCTCAATTTGCTAATTTAAAAGATTTTTCGTAACTTTGATATTACTTAATCGGCCTATGTACGACTTACTTCAGATCTATTTTAATGTCTTGGAAATTAATTTGAACTGAATTCTGACACTTCTGCTCTGTAATAAATAATATAATTAGTTAGCAAATTACCGTAAAACTATACCGTATATAGGTACAACGTTTTTATAGCTCTTTTACACTATTTGAGCACGATAATTATGATTTGAAAATCTTGACATTTCGACATGAATTTAGATTTGTCGGCAAAAACTCAGTCACACACAGTAAGTAGCTGCTGTAAATGGTCTTTTGACACTTTTATATTTCACTATACTTAGTTTAAACGTATGCGGACAACTTATATCTAACCTTGGCTTGATCATTATTTCATCTTCGTCGTTTATAATTATCTTAGGCTATGTTTATCACTTTACTCATTATATTATACTTATATCATAATTGAAAAAAGACAATTAAACAATATTAATGTAAAAAAAATTCAAATCGCACTTTTCTCCCCGCCAATACCAGCGTGTAAGAGTGCGCAGGTAAATTTTCCACCACAGTCCCGCATGTTTTGTTCATCCCTCGGGGTGGGCTAAATTACGCGGCCCTTTAGTCTTGGAAGAGGCGATATAAATATAAAACAATAGGCCCTTTGTCCATTAAACTTCATGCGAAACCAAAATTTATGTCTGAAACTTTGTGATTGGATCTGTTTTGTTTGTTGGCCGACCAAGAATAATGTTAAAGTTGATTCGAAGCATCAGTTATTATTACGTTGCCGTATTTACTATTCTGCATTATTTTCAGCTAATTATTGCGAGATGAGATATTCGTGCCAGCATTTGCAACGTTTCGAACGGATATTAATCGGATCGACCGCAATTTTAATGAAAAGAGATGTATGGAATATTTCTTAAATATTATACAAACATACAAACTCACGCTGTTTTCCCAGAAGAGATAGGCAGAGGTACTACCACATTTCATGTTGTATGTTTCATCCCATGATGTGATAGGGAACGAGCCTATAGCCATATCAAGCAGAAAATCCAATATCACTTTTCTCGACCCGGCATTCGAACCTGAGATTATAATATTAATAATAATATTTTATTTATGGGAACAACATTTTTACATTTATAACATTTGTGTACGTTAATGGCTGCATTAGTTAAAACTGAGTCGCAGTCATTAGCGCCCACCTTCAAATAGTTACTAGTAGAGGTAACAGCGTCCAAAAACATTTTTAAAAGTAGATATTAAACAATAGCTTAAAATACTATAGAAATGTAAATAGCCTTTTTTTATATTATCAACAAAGTAATAATAAGAAAAACATTCCAAAATGAAAAAACAATATCCGGGGAGTAGTGCAAGAAAGAAATAGTTTTGTGTAGAGTGCGTGAGTGTGCGTGAGTGTGTGTGTATGTGTGCGCGTGTGCGTGTGCGTGTGCGTGTGCGTGTGCGTGTGCGTGTGTGTGTGTGTGTATAATAATTAAACTCTTTTTATTATTATTGCACCACAAAAACATAAAATAAACATATGAAACAGAAGAACATTTGGTAAAACAATTGGCAGCCTTATCACTAAAAGCGATCTTCCAGACAACCATTAAAGCAGGTAAAAATGCCAGGAGACATTGGCGGTGCTTTATGTTTAAAAATAATAATATATTTTTTTTTATTGCCTTGTAGGCAGACGAGCTAGCGGCCCGTCTGATGGTAAGCGGCTACCGCTGCTCATGGACCTCCGTAGTGCCAGGGGACCAGCACAACAAAGTCGCTGCCTACCTCGAGGAGAGTACTCTCCTTAAACCTCGTTTGAAGAAGGATAGGTCATAGCGCTGAGGAAACACCGATGCAGGGAGTTCATTCCAGAGCTTGCACGTACGTGGTAGAAAAGAACGCTGGAAACGTACAGTTCGGGAACGGTACGCCTTCAGGTGGTGGGAATGAACTCTACTGCGGAAACGTGTGGTGCGATGGTACATGGGCGACGGTGGTACCAACTCAAACAACTCCTCGGAGCACTCCCCATGGAACAAACGATAGAACACACAGAGAGATCCGAAGTCTCTCCGCAGTCCTAACGGTTCCAATTTGTCCGTGAGATCGGGATCATTGACTATTCGACAAGCTCGTCGCTGCAAGGAGTCAAGTGGGTCGAGCTGGTATTTTGGAGCCCAGAGGTGGGAGCAGTACTCCACGTAGGGGCCGGATTTGCGCTTTGTAAAGCGTCAATCTATGACCCGACGTAAAGTACCGCTTGGCTCTGTTCAGGATTCCCAACTTCTTGCTCGCCAGTTTGGCTTTGTCCTCCAAATGAATCCTAAACTCGACCCTGCTTGATATTTCAATGCCAAGGATTCCAATACTCTCGGATCCTTGGAGAGTAACTCCTTGGAATTGCGGCGCCATGACAAAGGGGTCCTTCTTCGCAGCGAATACGCAAACTTGTGTCTTCGAAGGGATAAATTGAACTAGGTTCAATTCACCACATTCGGAGGCCCGCCCCAGAGAGCTCTCGACTTCAGACACAAGTTGACTCCGTCTTTCCATAGTGGAATCCCGAGAGTATCTCCGTTGGCCGATGTACCGCGCGTCACTCGTACTATCATCTGCATAACAATGCATGCTATCAATGGACAACATGTCATTGATATGCAGGATAAAGAGTGTCGGCGATAGCACCGATCCTTGTGGAACACCAGCATTAATGGTCTTGGTCTCGGAGCAACAGCCGTCCAGTACGACTCTTATGCTCCGACCATCCAAAAAGCTGGCGATCCATTTGCAGAGCCCCTCAGGAATTCCATACGGAGGTAGCTTCGCCAGAAGGGCGCAATGCCACACTCGGTCGAACGCCTTCGTAATGTCAAGGCCGACCGCAATCGCCTCACCCCCACTCTCCAAAGCCTCCGCCCAACGGTGCGTGAGGTACACAAGAAAATCACCAGCCGAGCGACCGTGACGGAAACCGTACTGGCGGTCACTAATCAACTGGCGATCCTCAAGATACCTCAGGAGCTGAGTGTTTATAACTCGCTCCAAGACCTTGGAGAGTAGGGATGTGACAGCAATCGGCCTGTAACTCGAAGGGTCCGAACGGTCACCCTTTTTGGGGACAGGGTGTACATTGGCGACCTTCCCGAAGCCGGAACCCGGAATTAAAAAATAAACTTACATTATATGGTATACCTACATATAGTATATTTTCTAGAATTATACATATATATATTATTAAATTCACCAAATTAATAAACTTACATAAAAATACATAACAAATACATACATACATATACATATACTTAATAGTGTATGGAAATTATACTACTGCGAGAGATAGTAACCCTTTACATGTAGTTTGAAGGTTTCCAACGAGGACGAACATTTAATAGAGAGAGGCAGTGCGTTCTATAACCCTACTGCTTCTACCGTAAAAGAGCGGCCATAAAATGATGTACTGGAAACTTAAGCATAAGATTCTCTGACGACCGAAGAAAATGCGAATTGGCAGTATGTAGGAAACTAAAGCGTTCATGAAGGTAGCGCGGAGACGAGGGATTAAACAGTATATTGTAGAGAAGAGATAGGATATGAACATCCCGGCGGCGGCGTATAGGAAGCCACTTGAGGTTAATACGATATTCAGAAACATGGTCATATCGGCGCAGTCCAAATATAAACCTGATACAGAAATTTTGGAGACGCTCAAGCTTATTTAGCTGGGCCTCGGTAAGATCAAGATAGCTAGCGTCGGCATAATCGAGAATAGGGAGCAAGAGAGACTGCAAGCGCAATCTTACTGGTAGTGGGAAGAAAATTACGCAACCTACGTAAATACCCTGCAGAGGCAAATATTTTGCGACTCATAGCCATTATTTGAGGTCCCTAAGACAAACTGCGGTCGAGAATTACGCCAAGGTTTTTGACATCATCACTGACATCTCAGCTTTAAAACCATACCGTAGTACAACTACGCCACCGAGGCAATTATTGTTATTGTAATAAAAAACTTATTGTTATAATCAACGAACGATGGCCTATCCTGTCCCATAGCTTTATGTTGACCTCTGATCACGAATCCTTAATAATTTGACCCTTAATAATTTATGGGACATTGGTTTCATCGTGCATTGAACAGAGTTTTGCCCACTTTACATCAGTTATGTCTCAGCTCAAGCACTTTGTAACACCATAATATAAATCAAGCATAAAACACAATGACATTTGAGACTCTTTCGATAATGTATTTAAAGTACTGCAATTAGTGTCGTCTCATGTGTAAAAAATGTTGATGACTATTCTATGTTCGTTACTACCTCCAACCCGTATTCTGAAATAACTATGCATTACTAATCCACTGAAACCATTTCGACGGGTGCTACCTCTTAAATCACTGCAAAGGAAAGGAGGAAAAATCCATTTACATGAAAAGCCAATAATCCCAAACGTTGGCTGTACATTCTATTGCCAGGATTCGGCGTTGAATGGTGCCAGCTCTCAACCGCTTTGCGGGCATAAAACACTATGTACCATTAGGTGAAAAGATTTCTTTTGATGGAATTAAGTGCTCTCTCCCGCCGGCGCGAAACAGAACTAAATTTATTTCTTTTGCGACAGTAATGTTTTTACACAATTTAACATCACTTTACGCCGGACGGCTCCGTGTTTGATGTCAATTATGTTTCTGTAGGACGTCCTTGGTGACAATTTTATTTGCTGTGCTATTTTGGTGTTATTTGTAGTGTTATGTATTGTCATTTTGTCTGAGTATAGTATTATTTTTAGACTGGAGAAGTGATGGAAAATGGGACCTAACGTCTTATGCAATGAAGGCTACGTACACGCAAATGCAATATCGAACTTTCACTTACAAGCTGGACAGCCCGCAGATAAATAAGAAAGGTTGCAGCAAGTGCTTGCATGAAGGCCGCTTCATAAAGAGGCTAAAATAAATCTTTTAAAAAAGCCTGTGAGCAATGGTCGGCTCCTTGTGGAAACCGAAAAAGTTGATGATAATGATTAAAATGTTTGACAACTATCCCATTAAAATATAAGTGGCGTGAAAGCTCATTTGAGAGTAGAAATAATTGACAAGATCTACGGATCTTGCAATCGTGTTAATGTTATTTTAAAATAGAAAACTATTCTCAAAATCCTTTATTTTTATTAAAATACTGAATTGATCCAATAACCTAAAGAACATGAACCCGGTAATCCAAAAGACTACTTCAAATACTTCACTTACTGCACACCGAAATCTCAACCTAGCATTTCAACCGTCGCTCAAGCGCCACTATATCTCAATTTGCATGTCACCGGCACCGGAATATGGCTTTAAATCGTTGCTTTTGTGTATATTCACGCTGACTGCGTTATGGGGACAATTAGATTTCCACTCGACAGTTCGTTTCTAATCAACCGATGTCGATAATCAACGGCCTACGTCCGATATGTATGGACTCCATTTGGAACTGAAATCAATCATTTTGCAGACGGGAACTGTATTAATTTGTATGAGAATATTTGTGTTTTCGTTTGGTAAATTCGTTGTAAATTTATTTAACGCTATTCATATTTCAACATATTTGAGTCCTAAGTTATTAATATTATTGGAATTTATTACACTATCGTCATAATATTAATCATCAATATCATCAACAACGTATAGGAATAACATGACATAAAATGAATCTTAATAAATATGTTTTGTTAATTTATCGCTGCTTTCTGTGCTAACCTACACACATAATGGTATAGGAGTTGAAGAATTTCAGTGTGATATCAACTTTTGGACATGCGTTGATATGGGTTAGAAAAGAAAATGCGATAAAGATTTTCAAGCCCACTGCAATTTCACTACCGACCAACTTTCTATAAAACACCAAGGCCAGATCATCAGTCTGATGATTCATAATGGCTACACATAAGTTTCGTCACTTACAAACAGCAACATAGTACCAAATTCTAACTCATATTTTTTGTACAGTAGGTACTCCAATACAATCCTAGGCCTCGTCCTGAAGGCGACTGATTCAATTTGATGAGTCCAACTGCGTTGGGACTATCGCTTATTAAGAAGAATTAAGGAGTAAGGTAAAGTTCATCAAGCCTATGACAAGCGCACCTATCAATTCCTCTAAATCATCGAGAACGCTCTTATTCGATCAGTTCATTCATTCAAACTTCAGCGAGGTTATCCGATATTCAAACAACAAAAGAACAATACATTGCGTCAAATACAACAACACTTCTTACCGCAGTACTTCAACACAATCTCATACAAAAAAATCATCTCAAATTTCATAATGCGCGATATTCAGCACATCAGACCAGCAGTAGTCGGTGTTGTTAGCATTCGTAATTCCCGGCTGCAGATTCCGGAGCGCTCGTCCAACGTTACTTCGAAGGCGACTGACTCAATTTGATCAGTATAACTGCGTTGCAACTGTCGCTCGGCGTCCAGTAACCGCGGCCCGTTCGACACCCAAGTCACGGATGGGTGTGTGGGGCCAGTAGTAGCGGGTGTATTGTGGAATACATTCGTTGAAAAGATATTACAATATTTTGTGTATTGTGCATATTAAGAGATTCTAGATCTCACCGAGGACCAACTTAATAAACTTGAGCGTCTCCAGAATTTTTGTATAAGATTCATACTTGGCCTTCGCAAATATGACCATGTTTCTGAATTTTGTACTAAGCTCAAGTGGTTACCCATCCGGTTTCGTCGGAATACTCATATTCTTTCACTTTTATACAATATAATGTTTAATCCTCTCACGCCACGTTATCTGAAAGATCGATTCATTTTTCTCCACGACTCACATTCAAGATCCTTGAGGTCGTCGGAGAACCTGAAACTGAAAATGCTCATGCACTCCACAGTTTTCATGGACAAATCATTTGCAGTCCAAGCTGTCCGACTGTGGAACTCACTTCCAGTCGAAATAAGACGGGCACGAACGCTGTCGTCTTTTAAAAAAATGATTAAAGACCATTTCCTTTCTCAACTAGAGCATAGCTGAGGAATATCTTGTCCATTCGCCTCTTTGGTAAATGTTAGGATAGGTATATATTTATGTATATGGTAAATTGTATGTATGTGTATTTTAATATATTTTGTTGGTATGTATTTGTATATATGTATGTATATATTATATATATTACTATTTTATATACCTTAGACTGCCCGCTCATTTTTCCTATTTCAATATCCATCCAAAGGTTGCCTGGAAGAAATTACCTAGTGTGATAAGGCCGCCTCTTGTACTATTATTATTGTGTTGTTTCTTTACTGTATTTTTATTTTGTGCAATAAAGGATTAAATAAATAAATTAAATATCATTTTTATTTCGAAGACGAAAAACTTGTCCTATCATAGATACCAACTGCCAGATCTCAATACATAGTGAATTCCTTCTGCGTAAATTGGAACGAATAGTTTTATTCCAATTTCACTATCATAGATGTTTTTACAGGAACTTCTACGGTATGTAAAGTTCGTAAATCTGCAGCAATCTACCCGTGCTTTACGAACTATGACCTAGTACCTCACGATCGAATTGTCAATCATATCGAAGTCTGGTGCGCAGCATTGACTATAATAATATAGTCTGCCAAACTTAATACGATCTTTACAGAACTTGCGAAAGTAATACAACTGAATATGAGTTAAAATAAGTTGAATCACGCTGCCATCGTTCAATAAGACTATTAAATTAATGAGATGATACCTATTCTCATAAGGAGTACTTTATTTTTTTGACAGCCTCCGTAGCGCAGTTGGTTAGACGCCGCCTGTGAAACGAGAGGCCGCGGGTTCGATCCCCGCACCGAGAGAAATGTTTGTGCGGCCCACAAATATTTCTTCCGGGTCTGGGTGTTTGTGAGACCGAAAAGTCTCTCGTAGTTCCTGATACCCACGACACAAGACTCGATCTTAGTGTGGGGTCAGGACTATGTATGTTGGGTGTATTTATTATTATTTAATGTCGAAGTGTTGATATTTATAATTCCTCCAAATATGACAACGCGTAATGAAAAATAACTTAATTTTCCCAACTAAAACAGTAATAATTACCTACAAGATACCAATTAAAACACACACAAACACCTAAGAATAAATCAAATTTCCAAACTACTACACCATTTCAAACATCTGTTATCGTCAATTCCAACCCGCTGCAACCGAGACCACACCCCATTGAGACTGCGGGCAGAGTTCACTAAGAGGTGTTTGTATTGAAATTGATTTATGGAAATTTCGCGGTGAAGACGCGTCTACCCGACGAGGGTTACCGTCTGATCGTTAACGTGAAAATATTATATTTTGAATTTCACATTTAAATATTGAGGCTGCAGTTCTTTCTTCCTTGAAACATTATGCTGGGGTGGGGGAAGAGATTGTCTTGAAGTTCCGTGTGTGTTATAAATCGCACACACAAAACCCGGCGGCTTATAATGCCTCCTCTACATGTCAAAGATACATCTGCCGACGTCGTCTTCAAATGGGTATTGTGATCGTCAAGTGGAACGCATGGTCTGCGTCAACAAGCGCTCGCACGTGATGCCCGCGACATGTAAAAATGACGACGACGCAAGCGCTCTGCTTTTCATAACAAAAACGAAATAAAAATAATCTTCTAAAGAAAATAGGAATGTTGATGTGCTATGGGATTTATGCGATTTTTTTATATTCTCCATTTAATACGAGCTATAGTTATAAGAAATACGTATTTTTATTTTTATTTTAATCGTTGTACGATTGATAGTAGTCAAGATAGACAAGAAAAATTACAAATATTTTGTTGGAAGTCTTCGTTTAATATTAATCCTACGAAACAGATAAATAAAGGTTTCGTTTCCAAGAAATTTCTGAACGATTTGCGCGCATTTTGTGCTTTGTTGTTTATAAAAACAAACATTTTGTATTCAAATTAAGGTAACGTAATTTTTAGGAGTTAGAATATCAGATGCAATTTTATCTTAGCTGCGTAAGACATGTGCCAAAACGAATTTGGAAATAATCAAACAAAGTAAAATTCCACAAAAAGTTGCAAAACACAAAACCACAAATCTCCAACTCAATCAATTCGCAATTTGCGTAACCAAATTTTTGCTAACACAAGAAATAAAAAAAAAACGATACGTAACTTCAAATCACGCAGTTATGCCGCGTCGCGCCTCGAATTCTCTTTGACGAAACTTATTATGTCTAAAGTTGATGGAATATTGATAATGCACACACCTTCGCTTTCGTTTTTTTTTTTAAATATTTTTTCTTATGAAAAGCAAAACTCTTTGATCTTAAACCTTGGCGGTTATTTTGTATTCGCGTCACGACGAGATGTAATCAAAAACGCGGCTCTGACTTGTTTCGAGAGTGACTCGTTTACTCGGCTAATTTTATAAATTGAAATCTTGTGTACACGCTTTATTTAATATGTACGTTTTTTTCTGTTTCTTATTCCACGTCCTGTGGTGCGCATAATTTTTTTTTTTTTCATCGAGTATTGATGTCGACTACAAATTGCAAATGCGTACGATGCAAGAATTCTTAAATTTTCAATTGACTATGTTTTTATCCGAACTTTAGGAAGTTATGAGGTCAAATATTCACATTAACCTTCACAAAACCAAAATCTGAGTTAACTATTTTGTTACTTATTTACCAACACACCTATTTCTAAGTTAGAAATGTATGCCAAGCTTCAGACGTTTTACGCCCTTCGTCTAACCTCTTTATAATATCATCTTTCCGGATACCAAAAAAAAAAAAAAAACAACTACTAAAAATTGTCAAAGAATTCATAATAAAAAATCATGACGTCCCTGTGGCACGTGACCGCATCCCCTGCGTCGTTGGACGCCCAACGCTCGCCGCTCGTCGCTCGCCGCCCATCGCTCGCCGCACGTCGCTCGGCGCTCGATTAAACGCTCGAATTAGTGCGGGGAGTCCGACAGCTGCGGCCCTCTCATATTTCAATATAGGGACGCGAGTAATGAGGAAAACTTTCGGCCGGTATCACCCGGATGCAGTACATTGACTTGTTCGGAGTTGGCGATATTGTTTTATGGTAGGTTTTTAGTGAAATATGATAATTCTTCCTCTTTTTAGTCGTACACTCTTGACAGAGTGGTCACGGTAATCCTCAGGCCGATTGCTGGGCAGCCGTTCTCGGGACACGTG
Organism: Hyles vespertilio; assembly: GCA_009982885.2. Classification (NCBI taxonomy): domain Eukaryota; kingdom Metazoa; phylum Arthropoda; class Insecta; order Lepidoptera; family Sphingidae; genus Hyles; species Hyles vespertilio. The sequence continues at coordinate 5,006,671 of CM042815.1, forward strand.
TCCAGATGTTGTATGATGTATCGATAATAGTTACTACCATATTAAATGTTAGGAAAATACCGGGTATATCAAGACTGCTACCAAAAACGAAGCCGGGTGATAGTTTTAGTGATTACAAACACAATGTAACCAAAAATTTCGCAAAGATACGCGACATTTTTTTATTTTTATTTTTTAAATATCGTCAAGTTTGGGTGGTAATTCTATAGTTATTGCTAATATAATAATTTAAAGCCTTGCGTACCATAGCGTCTTTAAAAATAAAAGGGTGTACACTATTATTTAAGAAAAAACTATGTATTTACCACCCCAATAAGAGGATAGAAAAAAAAATTACAAAAAAAAAATCGTCACCATTTTTTGCACAACACTTAGTTGCATTATGTCTGAAATCACTAAAACTATCACCCGGCTTCGTTTTCGGTAGCAGTCTTGATATAACCTGTATATCTGAGTACGATGATTTATTTATTTAATTCTTAACTATACATAAAAGGATAAAACACTTAAAGATATTACAAATGACTTAAAATGTACAGATAGCGGTCTTATCGTTCCAGACGATTTCTTACTAACAACCTTTGGATAGATGTAAGATTTATCTTTTCATGAAGAATTTAATTTTTCATGCAACATAATCAGTCAAGTACTTTATAAGTTAATTAATTAAGTAATTGGTTTGGTTTCAGAGTTAACATTTATAACCCTCAAAACAATTAAACTAATGAGACGGCAAGACATTTAGAATTAAATATTTGTAAGATTTAAACTCCATTTAGGGACTTTACTTATATCGTTACAGATAATGGTCATTTGAGAACGTTACCTATGGCAATACTTACCTACCATAAGACATTGAAAACAAATTAACACTTGAATCAAATGATGTAAATTGAGTTTAAATCATTAATAAAGCATTTTACAATTTGACGTCACAAATAAAAGTGAATAAAAGTATCTGACAGACGTTTTTAATAAAAGAACCCGTCAGACTCTAGATCGTGAGACGTGATAAATGAATCCACAATGTCTGCTTATTAAGATGTGAACGAATTTGTTGATGAGGATTAAAGTATTTGTAGTTGGAAAAATACTAAGCTCAATTTCCAATAGAAATAAACGTTGGTAAAGATTTAATTAAGTTATTTTCATAGATTATTATTACTATTTAAAAAAAAACAATGATTTCACTGAGAAGTTCCAAGTTAGCTTATATCTTTCAAAGGTTGACATATTTCTGTCAACTTGTGGTAGTCGAATAAACATACACTAGTGAACCCGAAAATCTGCCACGGGTGACGTGTAGTTAATCGCTATGTATCATGTTTGATATCAGGCCGGATATGAATATCCAACAAATATCCGAACGAGGAGTCAACTTTGGGAGTCAACTTTGTGTGATTCTTACTAATTTGAAGAACCGATGTGCCCATATGGAATACGTATACTGTTTATACGTACGGATTTTGGACCACTGTCCGTCCTCGTTACAAACTCATCCATTTAAAATCCAATTACTTTGTTTGAAGTAGGCCAGGCACATTTCGTTCATGATTGGTCTTTCGGATTTCCTGTAAATTAACAGCACATTCTATACCGGAATTTTGCGTATATATTCAGTCGCCTTTATTTCGCAGAAATTGCATCGGAATCCAATTGTAATACAAGTTCACAATCTCATGGTACCTTTTCCGTCAAATGAAAATGTGACTACTATTATTGTTCCTAATCGTAATAGAAGTGATATATAGCTACTGTTGACTGTGGTAAAATATAGCATGATAAGATAGATCAAACGATTTTGAGGTATCAAAAAGTACGCGAAACTTATCAATATCCTGAAATTCAGATTTACAAACAAATATTCGTAAGCGTTTGTCTCAGAGCGGAGCTTAAATCTTCAGCTTCTCTTTGTAGTCACTGTATAAGCCAATTACGCCACGACTTTCAAATCATACTTCTAAATATTCTTGATAATCCTTTGTTTTATATTTCAAAAACGCGACACTGCCTTATTATTCCATTTACAATTTATTTCGAATACGCTCCACTCTGTATAAAAAAAGCAAGCATTGTATTCGAAACAACATAATTTCGCCCAGTGATCATTACGGTGCGGCCACAGATGCGCGAGCAGCAATGGACGACGCCTAATATACCCATTTGTAGCATTGAAAATTCCACAATAAGTATGGAGCGTTGCAAATCCATCTTCGGTTATTGGGAGACTCAATTCGTCAAACTTTCTAATGGCTCAACGTATTTGTCTTTCGGTGAGTCTCGTTCGGAACTGATATAAGATGCTCGTTATGTCATGCGGGTTGTTTGAATTATTTAAATGCCAGATTTGGTCCCCTTCCTGGTAAACTGTTTGAAGTATATTAAATTTTATCAATACTGGAGGGTTATGATTATGATATGTTTAGCTCATTAGTTTTAAGGTTGAAGTGGGGTTCGGGATTTGATCAGCTCAGGTGGCAACTTTTGTGAATTTTTCATTTTCTAGACCACTATTTCGTTAATAGATAATTATCATTGGATGGTTTTTCACTATTAAAATCATAATATATAATATAAGGCATATTGTTCTGCATGAGGCACTAAAAAAATATATTATGGTCTCATCACATTTATTTGCTCGTTCCTAATATTACTAGCTTAGACGCAGAACTCATTCTATATTTTAAACACAACACAACAGAAGCAATAAAAAAAATGGAGACACGTTAAGCATTACGAGTATTTGCAAACGTTATGAAAGCCAAAAACGTTCCATTTTTTCCTCTTTTCTTGTCTTTCTGTTAACTCTTTTTAAAGCCTACTAAGGCACCTACCATATATTACAATTCAAAGATACTTATAATCACTTCTTTACCTCTTTTATGTTTTAAAATCGATCTGTTGAATGAACAAATAATATCCAAAAAAGAAAACATATACAAATCTAATTAAAAAATCTCACACGATACCGAACGGCCGACAACTGGACGTTTTCCAAAGACGGCTGATTAAAACGCGAACAAACGGAAACTTTTCCACGGCGGCCGGTCGACTTCGCTCGCAAAAGTCTCATTAATAGAGTCGACTTGTGCCAGATTGAAAATCTATGAGGGAAATTGTGTATTTTAATTTGTGATAATAATACATTGAGGTTTCGATTTCGATGCGCGATTGTGTTTTGTTCGGGTCCAATTAGAACTGCGACTATGAATTGCGATAACTTTTTTTATAGCCCTATCGATGTTGTGAATATTTTTAATTATTTCGGTTGAATGGTAATGAAATTATTTTTGGGAATGGGTAATGATTTTGATAAAATAATATTTTGTGACATAGGCTTAGTTGGCATTGGTTGACATCCGGCTAGAAGGACCAAATATATTATTTTTGTTTTACCGTGAAAATATTGGATAGCCCTATTATTGTCTGTTTATGTCTGATATCGAAAAGTAAATATGAGCGTGTTTCCTCAGTTATAAGAAATCACAAGTAGCTTAAAACGAATGCTCGACACCAATTTAAAAAAAATTAAACAAATTAATAAATGTAACAAATAAAGAAAAAACATTCAAAATCATATTAATTTTGTACTTATACATCAATCAAATAATAAAACTAAGAGAATGCGCTCAGTCGAAAAAACAAATATGCAGAAAACATACAATACAAACATGCGGTATATATAGAGTACTTATTAGTAATGTATGGGTTATTTCTCGCTGGCCAAAGACATTACGCCACCTGATCCCAGAACAACACAGTTCACAAGCATGTTCTAACAACTGAGCTACGAACCTCTTAACAATATGTCTAAAAAGCAGACACTAAGACTCTGTATCATCCATAAAGTTGGTTATTTTGTAAGTGTATACAGTAGTTAAGCTTAACACTACTGAATAATATAGTGAAGATTCTACACCATAAAACATACAACGTAAAATATATTCCTTTGAAAATTCACGACATTGCTCATCCTAAATATAAACATAAATGTATTGAGATGAAACAGTCCTAATGAGTTTTTGGAAGAGCCAAATGAAGTAATAATTTCGTCGCGAAAAAAAGATTAGCGTAAAAAGATTTGTAATTGTTTAATAGTCTCAGATAATAAAAAGATTGAGAGATAACTTTTTTATATGAATCTGGCTTTTAAACTTAAGTATTTTTAAAACAATTGGGAAAACTCACTTCTCGGCAAATATGTATCTAATACGTAATTGTGCGGCGTATACTACTAATATTAAGTAGTAATATTATTAATACTCATTGTCGTGTATTTTGGTATAAACTCCTCCAACAACAATGAGCGCATATATGGCAATTGATATATTTTGACTACACTCCAAAAACTATCAGCTACATTGTCGTCTATTTTTGTTTACGTATAAAAACTAATTAAGGCCAAAAAGCCGATAACATGTTATGTGCATAACATTTAATGTTCATTGCTAGTATACTTGTAGAAGAGTGTGTCCTTGACTTATCAGTACCTTTATGTTTTGATTCCATCACCGCTGTGAATGTGCCGACAATGGTTGACATTATGCTGCCATTATTATACACATAAGTTGTGTTTTGAAAAATGGAAACTGATTAGCTTGGATAATGTTTACTACAAACTTACAGGTAACCCCAGAATTTAGATTAATAAGATGCCATTTCTATAAGGTGTATTTGTGAAATGGAAACATTTAATTAGTATCATGTTTATTTATCCTGGGTCCTTCCGCCGTGGTGTGAATAGGCACCTAAGCAGGCCAGCATAATTGTTTCCATTGGCATGGGACTGCCGTCCGATGCCAATGGATACTCTGCCTGGGCGGCATTGGCACTTTCCATCAGGTGCAATGCCGCCACTATGCCAGGCCAGTATAAAAAAAAAAATAAATAAAAAAAAAATTAAAAAAAAATCACAAACTTAACAAAACACATAACCCTAGAATTTGATGCAATAGAAAAATAAATATTAATGATTTACGTTTTGCCCAGGTTTTTAGCTACTACAATGCCAATAGGACTGCGCGACACACAATTGTAAATAATAAAGCTAACCACATCACCACAAAGCATTATTATTTTCAGTAGTCATGTACTCTTTTCCTTGAGAGTTCACTTTGTTTGTGTTTATATTCCATTACCGAGTCGTAAAGTTTTCTTCGAAACTAGCAAAAAAATCTTAAACTTAAAGTCAATGAAATCGCACGAATACCACACTTCACTCTCTTATTTCCCAGTTGCCCTGACCTCGACTCGTCAGTGTACATTTATGTTTTTATTCCATTTCCGCTGTGAATGAGCCAAGAGCAAGTGTCTTTATGCTCACCTATGAGAAAGGTGGTGAATACCAAATTAAAAAAAAAAGTATTTGTTTCTGAGCTCTGACGGCATGACTTAGCTAAAATAAAATAAAGTCCCGACAATCACATATGACACACCCCATTACGGAAATTCTCCTGTTCTTATTATTTTTCTTCCCACTCCTCTCTCGATTTGATGAACCGGTAAAACATCTATGATCCAAGCGTATGGATGTCCATGGGCTGCACTGAAAAGTCTCTTGTGGTTCCTGTTACCCACGATACAAGAACCGATCTTGCCGTGGGATCAGGACTATGTATGTGACTGTTGGGTGTTGATTATTTATTTATTTATTCAACGTACAGGTACCTGTACTTGCTTGGCCTTGACTCGTCAGTATCTTTATGCTTTTATTCCATTACCACTGTGAGAGTGCCGAGAGCGGTTGTCGTTTAGCTTACTTATTGCCGGCGCGTAATGCTCGACCTTCCTTACTTTACACTACGTGTGCTCGTCATAATGTCGCACGGGTGTAACTTGGTGAAAGGTGTACCTTTTTATTTTTTCACGTAGTACGAGCTATGATGTTGGGCTCTTTTATGTTTGTTGTGGTTTGAATGTTTGCAGGTTGGATATATACCTATAATATTTGCTAGGTAGAAAAAAAATATAGTGTGTATTTATTTCCCTTCGGGTCAATCTGGCCTACATTTGAAGGATTCCTTAACCCCAACAACACTTACTGTATTATTAGTAAGATAAAGATAATAAAATGAAGTGTAAGTAAAGATCAAACAACGACCATAATAAATAAAATGTTTTTTTTTTTTTTTCTTCATACAGACTACCTACCTAAACTTCTATTTTGCCACTTTTATAAATAGTATTGCCAACTGAATATTCGGAAAGTAAATTGTTAAGTGAATATCCGTATAAAATGTGATTTCATATCAAATGCTATTTTATTCAAGTCACCAGCTTCGCACCACACGCGTTAATCCATTCATCGTCAAGGGAAACCACGCATCACATTCGCATCAATTAATTTGATTACGCGGCAAAACTCAAGACAATTTAAACAATCCACATCGAAATTATTAATCTCCATCAAAACGCAATTTTCAGACGTGTCAGACCGGGCATTAATTATTTTATTTTACTCCGCACCCGGAGTGACGGAACAAATAAAATAATTCCATAGGCGGCGAGAGTTAATATAATTAAACAAATTAGTTTCCAGTAGCGTTGTACAATCTAGCGACAAATTCCAACTTTCAAAAGTACAGACTTCGCGGACGTGAGTAATTTACTAATGCACAGTGCCGTCGCAGTTTCGTTTGCATCGCCATGGGAAATGAGACTGGCGGGAGAGAACATAATGAAGAGCGGAGCGGAAATAAATACAAAATGACCACGTGTCATTGGATAGCATTAATTGTGTATATAGGCTGAAATTAGTAAATTAATTTTCAGTTTGTAAATATAAGTTTGGGATAAAATGTAATGTAAAGGTTGACTTCAGTTGATAGTACAGACTTCATCAAAAATGTCGGATATACTTTATTAAAAACATTTACTATCAAATTCCTACAGCCAATCAATATAGTACTTTTTGAATTCTGTTTAGGCTCGCTTGCGGAAATTGATAATGCACTATTTTCACTCTTAAGTAGGTTTCAGCATGTTAACATGGGATCTCTTGATGTGTTGGGTATTCGCATATTTATCAAAGTAGTGAAGAGCACAATATCACTCTCATCGCTAACATATTGGCCAAAACTTGAACGCTAACAGAAACTATCATGGTTAAACCAGAATACCTTTAAATTATCCAAATTAATATTTTAAGAATGTTAGGCCCCCTACCAACACAGCCCGCCGTCACAACTTCAGAACCTGGCGGTTTATATGAAACTATCATGTTAGTAGTAAGCACCTGCAGTTGTATGTAGTAGTATGTCCAGCCCTCTGCTGATAGCTCAGTTACCTGGCAACACTCAACAACGTCACAAAAACTTTCATGATATGTGTATATCATGAATGTACTACCGACATGTCACCAACAAAGTTTTTAGAATTGAATTGAGTGAAGCCGCCGACTAGCCCGCTAATACTTAGTTGTCGCCATTTGCGGGCGAGTCGGCGGCTTTGGTGTGTCGTGCACTTAAAGTCCATCAACCGCGCTTATATTTTAAAAGTGTAACAGGATTTACTTATAATTAATTTAAAGTCTTGCCGTTGGAGCTAAAGCCGGTAACGAAATTTGAAACATATCTCATCCAAATTTTATACACATAAACTAAAAACTCGTGCCGCTCCCCTCATCACCCTTCACCCAACAGAAAACCTTAACGCCTCACTCTTCGTATGCACCCTCGCATCATATTTGCAGCTTTCATTACAGATATTAAAACTGTGTAGCGGATATCTGATTCATTAATAAACAAGAATGCGAGATGCGCCGTCGTCGGGCGCTGCTCTTTGTTTTAACGTATATTTGAAGAGAATTTTTGCTGTACTTGCTTGTTCGACGTGGGTTGTTCTACGAATGATATGTTTGTAGTACAATACAAATGAGGTTTTGGACTTTTTAAACTTGGTTATTAGAAGGGACGAGAAAATGAGATATTTCGTGTTACCTAATAAGTTTTTGACGTTCTCGAACAGTTGGTAGTAATTAAGCATTAACGATTGAAAATATTTTGTATTAGGATATCTGAAAATAGTTTATGTGATAGGATTTTCGTACAAAATTGTCTAGTTAAGAATATTAGTAAAAATCGCCACCTTAAAAAGGGTTAAAATCAGAAGTACCCTGAACTTGACCTTTACTACACTCATGTGGGGCGGAATAAGCAATAAGACGTCTCAGTTTTACTAACATTATTAATTGTATTTAGGAACATTATCAATTGTATTTTTGTGATGATTTTAAATCACGATTCAACATATTGGATAAAGACCAATATTATACAATTTGAAATAAATATGTATTTTACGAGTAAACAGATGTTATGTAAGTACTCTTTGGTAACGTAATCACTTCCAAGAAAACGAGCCATGAAAGTTCGTGTATAGATAATGAGCTATACTTGTCGAGTAGTTGCTAATATACCACTTAAAAATTTAGCTTCTTAGAATTGTAATGCTTTACAGAGAATATGTTTTATTAAAGACTACTAACGTATTCGGGCTATCGTTATTTTGTCGTCATATAGTTTCCATATATTTATGGAGGCCGCGGGTTCGATCCACGCACCGAGAGAAATGTCAAATATTTTTCGGGTCTGGGTGTTTGTGAGACCGAAAATTCTCTCGTAGTTCCTGATACCCACGACACCAGACTCGATCTTAGTGTGGGTTCAGGACTATGTATGTGACTGTTGGATTTATTTATTTATTTATGTAGATTATTATTTTTATGTTTTTTATATTAAAAATGGTGGTATATTACGAGGTAAATGAGTGGACTAGATAAATGACAATGAAAATTATTAAGTTCGAACGTAAACTAATACCCGTAATAAATCACACGGGACCTAAATTACTCAATTCCTGGCAATTCATTGCTTTAAAAAATATGCATTCAAAATGATAAAAAACATTTAATCATATATTCTATAACAGTTCAGCCATAAAGCCATGGCAATAGTCGATATTTTAATTATCATATCAAACCACAGGGATGCCACGTCCTTAAATCCATCGCTTTTTGTATTTTTTTACGCATATTTCTATTTTTTGGGATGATACAACAAATATACTTTGATGATATAGGATGGTTTATCTAGGCCCTAAATGATAATTTTACTGAATATTCGATACAATTAAGCCTAAATTACAAGGTGGTAGCAGCCCTAACAAGCGTGCACTGTCACGGGCACGCGTGACGCGTTCGCAATGTGTTTTTGGCTCGTTTGTCGATTTTAATTAAATTTGCGATCGGTTTTCATAACAATGTGTTTACATTTAGTAACATATTGTAGTAACATGAACATACAAGTATCATTTTACTATAAAATGAAATTAAAATAAATGTTGCTTTTCCTTTTTTTGTCTGTTACGAGCGGTATTGAATTTATCAAACAGGTTATTTTACAAAATAAAAAAGTCACGTCTCACGAAGTGCTGGATTAAAGCTATTAAAATATATTTGTGTCTCTAATACATGATATTTAACAGAGCGATTGGCGATTTATGGAATTAAAAAGTAACATTCAAAGGATTTTTATATTTCATTGGTATAATTCAGAGCTATATATAGTCGCAATAATAAAACAAGCTGCGTTTAACTTATAAGAAAATTCACAATTTAATAAAATTGTGGCCTGACGCAAGAAATAATCTAAGCAATGAATTTGGGATCTAAAGATCAGTTTTTTGAAAATGTATTGAAATTTGTGTCTTAAGTTTATCTATACATAAAAATAAAATTGAAGTGTCTGTTTGTAAAGTGAAAATTAAAGAAAATGTCCAACTACATATCGTTATATACACGATACCTATAACGAAAATGATCTTGGATTTGTTTTGTCTGTCTTTCTGTCTATCTGTCTGTTTGTTCCGATTAATCTCTGAAATGGATGGACCGATTTTGATGGGACTTTTATTGTCAGGTAGCTGATATAATAAGTTGTAACTTAGGCTACATTTATTTTCGAAAAGTTCTTTTAGTATTTTAGAAAAAAAAAGGTTTTGTTAAATTCCACGCGGACGAAGTCGCGGGCACAGCTAGTCTAAAATATAACTGTTTATATTTTTTTATACTTGTCCTTGTAACATACATCAGAATTCTCCAAACCATACCCCACAAAATCATCGCAACAATCATCGATAGACACAGGTTCATTTAAAAATGTGTCTACGTCCGGGCCAAGTTTGTCAGTGACTGTGCATAATTGAAATCTGTTCCGTGCTCGGTTTTAGTTGTGAACCGTGATTTAATAATAGATAGCGTGTGAATGGTTAACGGCCCCGTGTTGACGGCCGTGAGAGCGGGGGGGGGGGATACGGAAAGGCGGAGGGGGGATATAAAGGTGCAGATTACTCGCACTTGCCGGCGTTGGCTTAGTTGCACAGGTTTCGAAACTGTAAGTTAGTGAGGGAACATGTTTCGTGGATGCTGTTGTTAGCTTCATAGTTAATAACGTTTATAGTACAGGCAACGAAGCAACGAGTTACTCTTGTCCGCAATGCATAATTTGCCAGGAGTTTTTGGTTTCATGAAGAGGTGGCATATGACCCCACTAAGTTAAAAACCCAAAATACTTACAAAAATGGCGTCCGCTAGAGCCGCCATTTTGGAAAACGCGTTTGAAGCCATATCTCCGGAACCGTCCACTTTAGGCCCATCATGCTACGGACCTTTCTTGTAGATAATTAAATTTCCCATCTTATTTGTTCAGTAATTTTTTTGTACCATTAACCGTTCGCGATTTACTATGTTATTAATATTTGTTTCATGCCTTTTTGCCGATATCTTTTTTAATAATTGTTTAAACAAAAATTTGTTAATGACTAAACTTTTAAATCAATAAATTCTTAACAACTTTTCACCCATACTTTTTTTCTCTAAAATCAATATTTTAGAAGTTATCGCGCGTTGAATGGTGTACTACCGAATCAAGGTCAATGGAAACGAAGGATGCATAGCGTAATTATGAAATCCAATGATTTCTCCATGATTATCACGTAATTAATTAAATACTGATGGCATAAGGGAACAAAGCAATGAGGAAATAGTAAATTTTGTTAAAAATCCATGTAAAATTTATAAAATAAATAATAAAAGGTATAAAATGAAAATTAATAACATTGTAAATCGCGAACGGTTAATGGTACAAAAAAAAATATTGAACAAAAAAGATGGGGAATTTAATTATCTACAAGAAAGGTCCTTAGCATGATGGGCCTAAAGTGGACGGTTCCGGAGATATGGCTTCAAACGCGTTTTCCAAAATGGCGGCTCTAGCGGACGCCATTTTTGTAAGTATTTTGGGTTTTTAACTTAGTGGGGTCATATGCCACCTCTTCATGAAAACAAAAATCTCCTGGCAAATTATGCAGGAAAAAATGCTTCGTTGCCTGTACTATTATATTTCTTTCGCATTACAGAGAAACAATATTACTAAAAATAATAATAGTAATAAACATACCCAACAGTCACATGCATAGTAGGTATTGATCCAACATTAAGATCTTGTGTCGTGCGTATCGGAAATTACGAGAGACTTTTCGGCCTCACAAATACCCAGATCCGACACAATATTTGTGGGTCTCAAAAACATTTGTGTGTCATAGTAAACTTACAACCAACAACGTCATGAAGACGGCCATAGGATAATATAAGAAGTATAAAATGTATTTAAATATGCATTTTATAATAAATCGTATTTCTTTCTTGCTTATAACGGGTGTTTTTTATAGAGGTATAGAACTTTGAAATGGAATTAAACAAAGGTGCTTTTTTAAATTTACGTGGAATTGGCCTTACTCGAAAAATAATCTTCTGGAATTATAATTTACGAGTAAATATGACTTTTGGCATATGACCGCCACGGCCGGCTCGGACGTAGTCTAATCTGGGGGTAACATTTTCTATGACTTTTTCCATAAAAAGCACCCTATATTACTATAACAAACTAAAGATATTTAAACAAATCAATATCAACGCAGGAAAGCGATTTTGTCGTATCTCTAAAAAGGCAATTTTACAACAGAACCAAAAAAAAATTCAAAAAATGAATATCCTCTAAACTAGAATAATTAGGAATATTTGTTTAATAATAACATTTTAAAATAAAATATTACATTTTCACGAGGAAATTCAATGCGGTTTTTTTTTCTGAATCAAATAATGTATAAAACGCATATACGCATTTTTTGAGATATGACAAAATCGCTTTCCTGCATCGTATATGCAATCCGCCATCTCACAATGGTATAGAAAATTGTGCTTTCTAATCAAAACTGATCAAAGCTGATCCTGTAACGTGACACTATTATCGGTCACCAAGACGTGTTTTACACCTGCTCGTATATCGATTGCTATCCATTCAAAACAAATATCCACCCACAAGACAAATTCCCAAACAAATCACGTATCCGATATTCAACATAAAGAAATATATGCACACTTGTTTACGCCATAAATTGCAGAGTACTTACGTGTTCAATACGGCACGACGACGTCACGACGTCATTCGTTATCTGTGACATTTCAATTGAAACTTTCCAGCTTTTGCATCCCGCCGGCACCAACGTTCCATAGGAAACAACACAATTTACCCCGGGATATTAATAATACATGAAACGAGCGGAGACAATTTCGCATCGAGTCACAATTGGACATTATCGCATCGAGTATTTACTCGCGATCGAGACGGGGAAAAATTGCGTGACGCCTAATGAGCGCTGGTAATGATATTTGTTTCTGTATCTGTATCAGCCCATATACGTCCCACTGCAGGGCACGGGCCTCCTCTACAATCGAGAGTACGATTGAGAGTGGTTAGGCCATATAGTCCACCACGCTGGCCTTGTGCGGGTTGGCGGACTTACACACCATAGATTTTTTTATAAATCGCTATGGTATGCAGGTTTCCTCACGATGTTTTCCTTCACTGTTTTAGTGCGTGGTGATTGACCATCAATACTACCAGATGGATTGAATGAATAAATGAATTGATATTTGTTTAATTGTTGATCTTTATTAATATATAGAGTCAGTAACATGGGAGTTTTCAAACAGTTGAGAAAAAGACGTCCTTGATTCGAAAAGAAAGTAAAATATTTTGGTTGATGCTCGATTTAAATGATATTAAGGTCCCTGGATAAAAAAACAGCGTATCTCATGGAGGTTGTTATACTTTCATAATTTTTCGTAAATATTAATTGTACCATTCTTCAAAACCCACTATTTGCTTCCTTAGCAATATCAACAATAAAAAATAACAAAAAAACCTCTCTAAGTAAAACCGCACCACAAACTTCATAACTCACGACACCATCACAAAACGTGACGCAAAAATTCCTCAGTTAGATCCAACGAAACAGCAGATAATCTCAGCGACACACATTGATGTCGAAGTACATTCACAAGCAACAGCAATAACAAAACAAATCACGCGATCCACGTTACTAGCAACGCAACTTGTCAAAGGCGTCTTGTCGCGACTGTACCATTCGAGTGCATTGGAGCACCCTTCACAACTTATTTATGAGTGAACTCCACTGGCACAGCGGGTTCTAGTTGTGCAGCGTCGGATAATGATGAAGAAATTTTATTTATTAGAGACTACGTTGCGTTGGATCAAAGGGAAAATGTTGTAGTGATTGTGATAATGATGATTGTTGACATCACGCTGTATGTGCAAGAGTAAATTACATACTTTTTTGTGTGTTGAAGATGAATAAGGAGTAGATTACGATGTGTCTATAATTAGGTGAAGCTGAAAATATTATGCCGAAAGATGGGCATACATTCCGCCAGGATAATGATAGTTAGAAGGGAATGAAAGAAATACAGCAGAGCAAATTTTTGATAATACTGACTGAAAAATATTACCATTGTATTACCAACCGTAAAGAAAACAATGGCCTGAACCGAGCTAGACACAAAACAAAAACCGCCAACAATAAATCCACAACTCACGAAACCACACGAAACTCCCGAACCGAGCATCACATAAAAAACCCAACAGCTCCCAATCATCCATCTGGTAGTGTAAACAAACGTCCGATACCATAACATCTGTAGCGTGTAGCAATTTCATTTTTTGCATTCATCAATAACAAAGGTGTATTTAACACGAGGCAAGACTGCAGCGATCGATAACCAATCAGCAGCGGAACGGAACGGGTCCGGCTGAATTACCTGGGCCTGATTAGGTGCCGTATAAGCAGTTACTGGTGCCGAGACGGCCAATAAACTTTCCCGCCTTGCTGCCTCTTAATATTTTCCCCGATACCCATTAGTAGTGCGGCTTCCGTGTCGTTTGTCTTCTTTGCTCCGGCGGGGTCGGTGAGCTGTGCTATATTTTATAGGAGACTTTTAAGTCCACTTTCAATATCTTTTGATGTGGAGGTCGGGTAATGCAAGCTCTTAGGGTTTACTATCTGGCGTTATTAGAAGTGTACAACAAAATTTACAGAGAATAAAAAGTCGTGATATTTTATCTCAATAACAATGGACAAGATTTTTGTTTAACGACCACATGCGTTACAAATAATCGGGTGGACTTATGAAGAATAAAAAACACTTATAGAAGGTAGAATATCTTAGAGGGCTGATGGATGTTTTAGAGAATATGTCGGGTAATTTGATTCTATGTAATTTTTTTTTGGGCGGCCAATGTTTTGTGTATGAGAGTGATGTATGATGACTTCCACATCAGAAATAAATAATAATATTAAAACCATAGGGAAAATTTAGAATGTAATAATTCTCCAACAATCTGCACCAGGATTGTAACTGCCATAGTAATCAACCGGTACCTTAGTATCTGGATAACACGTCACATACTGCTCACATCACAACCTATAGAACAGCTCGTACACTCCCACAATCATAAAGACACACATCCCGATAGCGCGAAATTGGCTATTGGATGTAACTAGAGATCGAATTACTGTGTAACGTTATGCATATTATGTCCTTGCAGAGGCCAATAAAGAAAGATAACCCTAGTTTAATAGATGATTGTGGAATCAGTGATTAGTTCAATTCTGGCGATGACGTGTATTGATAGTGGAATGTGAAGTTCTGGGTTGTATTACCGAATGACCCTCCCGTTGTTACATATTAGGTTATAAATACCTTTGTAGTGATAACATACTTTAGTGTAATAGAAGAAGAAAGAAAGCTTTAATTAGCGAAAAGCTTGAATACTCTTAACATATTGTGCACAATAAAACTATTTTTAATTACTTTTTATATGCTATATTTGATATGTATTTTTGTGTTATATCTTTTTACCATTAGTTTTATTGTATGTTTATATAATAGAGTTACATTTTCATGATTTTACATTAACTCTTTTTTTATGCTCCTACCATGCTTTCTTTCTGTACGACCCAAAGGTTGACTCCTAGAGAATGCCTCACGCGTGAAGTCCGCCTTTATAATATTTAGATCTGTGTCATGTATAAAAAGCGGAATAAGAAAACGGCAATACTCAAAGTAATAATATTTTACAGACGTTTTATAATAACACTTTGTTTTACGCCAGTAATAAAATATTGTAAGTAAGTACAAATAGGACTTTAAAAGTACAAATCCATGAAAAGATCTCTTACATCGTGTCGGTTTAGACAAAATAGGAAAACAAAAAATGTGTGTTATAGATATGTATACTTATATTACAAATACTGTTTAAACAATTGATAAATCAAAAGATCATCTCGTTACTAGGTTCCATTGTTAAGTCGCCAGTGTTCCCAGCGATACGTGGAAAGAATTAATGGAGTCTTTTGTTTTGTTGGATTTCCTCGATTTGCGGCATTGAGACTTCGATAACACGGCTGCAAAGGAAACTTTACCCTAGATTCCGACTTTAATTGTTCAACAAACTTTTCTAGAATACTTGTCTTTATATAATGAGTTGTTTGTTTATTTTGTTTGAGAGTTGAAGTATTTTTCTTTCACTTAGGACAAGTATTATTGCTCATAATTTGTTCGAATAAACAGTTTTTTTCTTTGCAGACTTAGTTATGGTTGCGAGAGGATGCTGAATGCTGGCCACTTTAACTATTTGCTAAGTACAATTTTGGAGGAGGCCATCATCATAATCATGATCATCATTAGCCCGTTGCAGTCCTTTGCTGGAAATAATCCTCTCTTTAGCTACGCCACTGAGTCTGGTCTTCTGTTTTATGTATCCTTTCGTTGCCGGCCTTCTTGTGCAAGTTGCCTCGCCATTTGCCCAGGGGCGTCCATCTCCCCATGTTAAGCAGTGGCTTTTTAGAACTATGCAAATACTTTGAGCCCCAAATGTTCCAATTTTTGTTTTAGGAAGAAAAAATCTGCGTGTCAGACAATATGCAGTTAATTTGACTGTGAAAATTGGGACAGAAAGGCGCGCTTGGATTTTACAAGCCCGTACATTATAAAAGGTTGTTGAACATGTTCAATAGATGGATAATTTGTTACGCAAAGTATAATTCAGAGGCGAGAGCGATATTTGAAAATAAAGTAAAAATTACACATATAAAAAGAGAAGAAGAGACAAAGTAATAACAATATTGAAATAAAACTATTATCTATAGATTTTATCGTGAATTAGTTTTAATAAAACCGGGACAAAATCCGTAAATAATAGTTTTATCTCAATATGTAACATTCGCGTAAATCTAAGAAACCATTATTCTTAACAACTCAAGAATTATATTAACTCATATCACAGAGTTGTTAAACAGAACATACAATACATGCATAGACTCATGCTTCTTTCTCAGAAAGTGTAGGTGACAGGTAATAGCCACTGGTAGCAAGCAGTTCACCCACATTTCTTGAAATTTACTCGTCCGGAGAGTCGAACCCTACACCTCAGCTTTGTAACCATACCGTAGTACAACCATGCCACCAAGGCAGTCAATAGAAACTGAACACTATTGACAAAGCGGAAAAGCCTAAAGTTTCATTGCTTAGCTCGGGTTCTCCACCTTTACATAGAGAAGTAGAGCTTCCTGGGGGAGTCCTATATTTAGCAGCGGACTTCCTATAGTTGAAGGAGAGATAAAGAAAAAAACAAACAAGTATTGAAGTTTTTCTAAATTCAAAACAATCAAACATAATAACCTCATATAATAAGGTAATAAACTCAAGCAATGAAAAGCCCTCAATTGGTAAATAGAACACTATAGTTGAAGTGAAACAAGCACTCGTTTCATCGAAAGTGCAATCGAATTCGATGATGCAGAAAAAAAAAACCGCTCTTGTATCCGAACAGCTGTTGTTGTTGATGAATGACCTCAATGTCGACGATAGCTCGCTTCGTGCTCGTTTTCAAGAAAATTGAAACAAGCGACTTGATGATTGGAGAAGTCGACTGTTGTAAAGATTATTAGTTAATTGATATTCTTTTAATTTCTCTACTAATATTATACAGAGGAAAGAATTGAATATTTATTTGACAGCCTCCGTGACGCAGTAGGTTAAACGCTAACTGTGAAACAAGAGGTCGCGGGTTCGATCCCCGCACCGAAACAAATGTTTGTGTGAACCACGAGTATTTGTTCCGGGTCTGGGTGTTTGTCGGACCGAAATATCTCTCATAGTTTCTGAAGCCCACGACACAAGACTCGATCTTAGTGTTGGGTTAGCACTATGTGTATATATGTGACTGTTGGGTGTATTTAGACTCTGAAACTACTGAACCGATTTGAAAAATTCTTTCGCCATTAGAATCCTATGTTATTCTTGATAGGTAATATACAATATGGAGATGTGCTGGCTCACTCCGATTTCAGAACCAAAGTTACTCAGCATTGTGACTGATTAGCACGCACTCTTGACTCTCAACTGATATAAATAATATTACTACACCATTATGTTATAGTATTGTTAGTCAATCACCACGCACTAAAACGGTGAAGGAAAACATCGTGAGGAAACCTGCATACCATAGCGAGTTATAAAAAAATCTATGGTATGTAAGTCCGCCAACCCGCACTAGGCCAGCGTGGTGGACTATATGGCCTAACCACTCTCAATCGTGTTCTCGATTGTGAAGTAGGCCCGTGCCCTGCAGTGGGACGTATATGGGCTGATACAGATACTACATATTATAAAATTTACATTTTCTATACTAACTTAACTTCGGTTTGATTGCAATTTGCCTGGTGTTAATTTATAATATGGTTTGAGGTAAACAAGCTTGCACAGAAGATACCTTTTCATCCAGAGATTAAATATTTAAGTGTGGTCTATGTAACAAATGTCTCTGATACGATAATTCATAGTAACAAAATCTTAATCGATCCCATCCCGAAATCCGCAAATCTTTAATAACATAATTCTTTAAGAACAAAATTCTTCCCACTGGTGGTAGGTAACGTGAGGTGCCGCCTGGGTTGGTACCAACGTATTGTGTATTTCTTCTGTTAAATAGCAGTGTTAATGCATTGTTGTGTTTCGGAGTGAAGGACATTGTAGCCACATTAACTACTGGACATATTCAGACTTAACATCTTATGTATCAGGATGGCGAGCGCAGTGGAATTCGAAGCATTGTTTTGTTATTCAAGGTGTTGTTTGGTTCTGCTACTATTTATGAGTAATTGTATCGCTCACTATCAAGCAAGCCGCATGCTCGTCTCGCCATTCATTGCAATAAAAAATAAATTTAATAACAGATAAAAAAATAATCTTAATCCTAATTATCGCTCTCGCTCATGCCTTAATCCATAGCTACAAGAATAGTACGCACAGGTCACCGTGTGATATGCGGCCATGCGGCCACCTGAGCTGTAAGCTCGCGCTCCGCCGCCCAGCCGCCACACGCTCTGTTAGCTCCCCTGCGCTCCAGCGAGGACACGCGCCCTTCCATAACGCTACTCCGGGTATTAATATCATAATATCCAGTTGGTTTTACAGAGGCTGAGAATAATTAGAAGACGAAATATCAAATAATAATAATTAGAAGACCTCATCATCACGCTACTCCGGGTATTAATACAATAATATCCAGGTGGTTTTATGAAGGCTGAGAATAATTAGAAGGTGAACTATCACGTAATAATAATTAGAAGATCTCATCATCACGCTACTCCGTGTATTAATACAAAAATATCCAGATGATTTCATAGAGGCTGAGAATAATTAGAAGATGCGCTATCACGCTGCTTTGGGTATTATCAATCCACCAATAGTAAGATACTCATGTTAATATTATTTCTTTATTGCTATAAAGAGCGAAACTAGTATGCCGTTTGCCTGGGTAAACGATACGACCGCTCATGAACAGTAACAAGACTAAATAACACCTTGAATTACGAAGCAATACTTGGCATTCCACTACGCTCGCCTTCCTGAGGCATATGATGTTAAGTTTCAATATGTCCAGTAGTTACTCTGGCTATAATGTCCTTAAATCCGAAACACAACTGTAGATTTATACTGCTGTTTGGCGGGAGAAATAGACATTGCGGCGGTACCTACGCAGGCGGCCTCCCACATATGAGAAACCTACCACTAGTAAAATATCCAATACCCAAATTTCTCTAAAATCAATCAGCACGAGGTAAGGAACTGTTTGCTGATAGGCGAAGAAATGTGACCAAAGGTGAAAGTGGTTTGAAATGAAATCCTCGGGGCTAGACTTATCACCACTACTAAATTTCCGAAAATGAAGATAACGTTAATGAGCAGCTTATTCCTTATAGCTGTAAATTTAAAAGTTTTATTCGTTTTTTAGTTTATTCCTTAGTCATACGATCCTTACATAGAGTACCCAATAAAAACAAGAAAGACAAAAACTGAGGAATATGCTTCGCTGGTTAGCGCTGCTCTTTATACAAAAGTGGATTTGTAGGTTAGTTGGATGAATGGTGAACTTCGAGAAACTTAAGAATTCCTTTAAAGAACTCTTCGCTATGCAGATATCTGTAAGCCGTTCCTACGCTTTTATAGGTATGGCTTAATAATTAAAAATGCACTTATTATAACCTTAAAAACAAAGAGCGTACCGCGTTCGTAAGCCCGAAAGTTTTATATTGAATAAAACTGAACTGTATTATAAAGCTGATTGTTTTAACACTCAAAATAAAACTTGAATTCAAAGAATGTCTGGAGTCTTCGCTCTCGTCGCGACACGACGTAAAAAGGTTTTGGTTTGTGGTGTAGTGGCGGTGCTACGGTATACTCTACGGCGTAGCGTGCCGAATATAAAACGCTTCGTGTCTACAAAATGCTACGAGCTTCGTAAAAAAGACAATGTGGCTGGCTATTATGTGTTATGAATAATTCCAAGACATTAAATACTTTTAAAAAAGTACTGGCATTGAATAATCGCTTAAATGCTTATCTCATGCAAATAGAACATTATTATTTTCTGCTCAAACTATAATTTTTGTTGAGCTAAAAAAATTTAATTTTACATGAAACGTTTTCATTAAATTTAGCTAAGCAATCTGACGTGGCCTAAATACTTAAACAGAACATCTATAAGCTGTTACATTTTAAAATGGAAATATTACTTCGCATTTTTACTAATATTCGCATTTCTTGTGACCATTTAATATATTATATACTCTGCGTTTTTATAAATGACGAAAAAAAAATCATAATTTTACGAAAGCACAAACCATATATTTAGACTCATCTATAAATTCGGGTCCACATATTATCCACTAAAGCATAACCGTATTTTAAAGGCACATTATACGAAAAATCGAATTCAATTTCACAATATATATTTAATTTTTGACGTACCTATTTCGGCATAAGGCTTGCTGTACGTAATACATTTGTTACACTCGGGAATCATATTCACGACAATATCATTTCTCGAGTCGACGTACCATGAAATACGTCTTGAGTGACTCAGCACAAGGCAACACTCAAAACTGTGAGCCTGTTGCACAGTGAAAGCTATAATACCTATATATACATTTAAATGTATTAAAACTAGAAAATGATTCATAAGAGCGTATCTGTATCTGTATCAGCCTATATACGTTCGACTGTATGGCACAAGCCTTTTCTATAATCGAGAGTTCTCTTTAGAGTGGTTATGCCATGATGTCCATCACGCTGGCCTAGTGCGTGTTGGCAGAATTTGTAAACCATAGAAATTCTTACATATCGTTATGGTATGCAGGTTTCCTAACAATATTTTCTTACACCGTTATTGAGCATGGTGGTTGACTATAAATATACAAACATGACTCCGAAAAGTCTCAGGTGTGTCCTATAATTCAAACCAGCGACCACAATGAACATGTTGGCAGCCGCGTCCGGTCCGTTTACCAATAGGCCACCACTTAATTCCTAAATTAGTAATGAAAACGTAAAGAAAATGATTTTATGTTCGTTCTTGTAAATTTCATTCTGATTTACCTTTGAAAACAAGACACAGTATAAATTCTATTGTGCCACCTAGTTTGAAACTGGGTATACAAAAGACGATTCCACAAGTCACTTATGTGTACACAATATCACTGTGATGAATTTCCGGCATCTTGGGCGGTGGTTATTTGAGCAGACAAGGATTTCTTCCTTCTAAAATACTATCTTTCCATTATTTTTTTTAAATGTTTTCACGTATTCTATTATTAGTTATCAACGAACAGTTATCGTATTAAAAGATAGTTACAATAACAACGACACAATGCTTAATAAAAATGTACGTGAATCATTCCTATGTTAGTTAACAAAGAGCATGTATGAGTGAACCTATCCCAAAAAGCTTAATTTTTTTTTAATTAACCCTTTGCAGCAACTCATTGAAAAACAACATTAGCATCACCAAAAATGCCTTTACAAAAAAACTCATAGCTTCCCATAGCACATCTCTTACTGGCTGACGCTCATCCAAAACTTGTCCCGAAGGATACCACCCGTTGTAATATTTTATCCCCACTCGCGGCCAAGCAAATCATGACGGCACCTCTGCAGCGATTTGATGATATTGCACTTTGACGGACTCCCGAGTTAGGGATATTGGGGGTAGAAAAAAAGGCGAAACAAGATGGATGACTCGCTGCGAATGATCGGCCCTTGTAAATAAGCGGTACTATGGAGTTTTTCATATGGCTCGGCAATGCTTTTATGTTGATTAAACTGTTGCTTTATTTGTCTTTTTTTCTGTTTGTGTTGACATATGGCTTTGTAAGTGCCTAAAGTAGTTGATGTTTTTGCGGTTTTATTTGTGTTGAATCATTTCATGAATTATGGGGATGAAATGAGTTTTTTTATGTCTGTTTATATATCTCTGTGTGGAAAATTAGTATGTTCTGTGTTTTACTAAGTGATATTTTGCCTGTAATCTTTACTCTAAGTTTGAATCTGGCATTTAATGTTAATCCATTTGCAATACTGCTTATATCTTTTACAAATTATATGAGGCGGGCTCAACTTATCGTAACAATATAACTAAGTTGTTGACTTGTTATCGACTACTTGTCTGATGAAATTTCTATTGGAATACTTTTCTACTATCAGAAGAATCTTGGATTGAAAATATCGTTCTTAGCTTAATATACCTACTGAATGATTTCTATTCACATTTATAGAAGTTATGAAATAAAATCAAAATAGAAAGGTCACGCATAACCTTTTTAAGATTTATATCTTCCAACATGACTCTCCTGTAAGCGAAGCTCTAAAGTCAAAACCTCTAGAAAATTCTAAGCAGTAGGTTGACGTCTCTTTAACTTCCGTGGCCACATTTTTACATAACATTAGAATTTGACTTACCTGTCTGTGCCGCCAGCCATAGCCTTGTAGTCCTGTATGTCCATTTCGCCAACGTATTGAGAGCAATCTGGAACCGATAAATAAACTACATTTGACTATTGACACGTTCACATTTCGATATCGGTAGGATATAGTATACATTTGTAATATGTTCACTTTTATACAGGATGTATCAAGAGTGCATCCGAAAACTAAGCTGGGTCGTAGTTTTAGTCGCTTCAGATATAATATTATAACCAAAATAAAAAAGCAATGATTTTTCATAGTGATTTTTTCTATCGTTGTATTTGGAACATAGTTTTTTGCACAGATATACCGGGTATATCAAGACTGCTACCGAAAACGAAGCCAGGTGATAGTTTAAGCGACTTCAGACACAATGCAACAGAAAAAGTTGCAAAAAAAAGCGACAATTTTTTTTTGTTATTTTTTTCCTATGGCCATATTTGGGTGGTAAATACATTTTTTCCTAAAATAATAGTGTATATCCTTTTATTTATAAATACTCTAAGGTATAAAAGAGTTTAAATTATTATTTTAGCAAAAACTATGGATTTACCACCCAAAATTGACGATATTTATAAAATCATAAAAAATAATTGTCGCGTTTCTATGCGAAATTTTTAATTGCATTGTGTTTGTAGCCACTAAAACTACCACCCGGCTTCGTTTTCGGTAGCAGTCTTGAGATACCCTGTATAATATACGCGATAAGAGGAAAAAATTGTTTCGTTTCGGTGCGAAATTTTTAATTCCTTTGTGTCTGCAGTCACTAAAACCACCACTGTACCACCCAGCTATGTTTAAAGTGGCAGTCTTGATATACCCTGTACAATAATAGTGTATGTATTGATGTAAGGGCGGACAAGTAGTCGTAAAATAAAAAGCTAATAATTTTATACCAAAGAAAGAAAGTCATGTTGCGGGGAATACATATAAATATCAGATAAGGGCAGGTAGGACAAAGAAATATATAAAAAAAAAAATACGGGAACTATTTTTTTAAATCATTTAACCGTTTTTTTACTGTGGAGTATGGTAGATGTACTTAAAAATCTTGAAATTATAAAAAAATATGTGTAACTTGCATAAAGCATTTTGGGAAATGGCCGGTTAAAGGATATTATTATAAGAACTCTTTATGAATGACGTACATTTTCGCATCCATAAAATTGCGTACAGAAATTTATGTTTCATAGTAAAAATAATTACATTTAACTATTTACTTATTATCAATAATGAACGGCAATATTATGATGCAGCATTTACCCGACACAGTACATACGCCAAATGACCCACTCGCAAATTAATACTTACCTCCATTAACGCATCCAAAACCGATCATGCCAAATTACTACACAATTACAATGGAAATCGTCAAACAAAGTGTTACTAAATCAGTTGCAAGTACATAAAATCGCATCGTAATATTGCAAATTATTAATAACTAAAACAATTTTCGATATCGAGTAGGGGCGATTCTCGATTATGTATTCGAAACACGGCGCTGTGCTTGAGGGGAGGTGGGGGCGACCACGGCCGCCGGGCAGCGGGACAAATCACGCGCCCAATGTTGGCCACGTTCTAAATGAATATTGACACGCAACTAGCGGTGAACGAGTTGAATTGATAATCGATTACAATCGGTATAATCGACGGGATTTGTTTTTTTTTTTTTCGTTCTGTGCGTAGATGATTTTAGTATTGTTGTTAATGGGATAATTATTATTAAAGATGGTGCGTTCCGTAATCGATTGTAGTATTAGACATTTCGCTTTATATAATCGTTATTGTAGTTATATAAAAATAAAGTGAGTTTACTAAAATAACATAGATAATAGAATATTGCATATCGATAAATATTATTACTAATTAATCATCCATCCATCCATCCATCCATCAGCCAAAGGAAGTCCACTGCTGAACATAGGCCTCCCCCAATGATTTCCACAGAGACCTGTTGGAGGCAGCCTGTGTCCAGCGACGTCCCGCGACCTTTACCAGGTCGTCGGACCATCTTGTTGGTGGACGTCCTACGCTGCGCTTTCCGCTACGCGGCCTCCATTCGAGTACTTTCCGACCCCATCGGTCATCAGATCTCCGCGCTATGTGCCCGGCCCATTGCCACTTCAACTTGCTAATCCGGTGGGCTATGTCGGTTATTTTAGTTCTCCTACGGATCTCCTCATTTCTGATTCGATCTCGTAGGGAAACCCCGAGCATAGCCCTCTCCATAGCTCGTTGAGTGACTTTGAGCTTCCTAATAAGGCCCATAGTGAGAGGCCACGTCTCGGTGCCGTAAGTCATCACTGGCAACACACAGCTATCGAAGACTTTCGATTTAAGGCACTGAGGTATTTTGGACGAGAAGACGTCGCGTAGTTTCCCGAACGCTGCCCAACCGAGTTGGATTCGACGATTGACCTCTCTCTCGAAGTTGGACCTGCCTAACCGGACCACTTGTCCTAAATAGACATATTCGTCAACAACTTCAAGAGTCGAGCCCCCAACACCGATGGGGGTGGGCACAACATGGACATTCGACATGATCTTCGTTTTGTCCATGTTCATTTTAAGACCCACCTGTTGGGAGACTCGATTGAGGTCTTCGAGCATAGTGCTAAGGTCTTCCAGCGATTCAGCCAAGACTACAATATCGTCGGCAAACCGAAGGTGAGTGATATACTCGCCGTTGATGTTGATGCCGAATCCTTTCCACTGCAAGAGCTTGAAGGCATTTTCCAGCGCGGCAGTGAACAGTTTCGGAGATATGACATCTCCCTGTCTCACGCCTCTCTGTAGTGGAATAGCCTTCGTACTCTGATCTTGTACTCGGACCGACATGGTGGCGTTGTTGTATATACACTTCAACACTTCGATGTACCGATAGTCGATATGGCACCGCTGGAGAGATTGTAGCACAGCCCAAGTCTCGATCGAATCAAAGGCTTTCTCATAGTCCACAAACGCTAAACAAAGCGGCAAGTTATATTCCTCGGTTTTTTGTATAACTTGCCGAAGCGTATGGATGTGGTCTATGGTACTAAAGCCTTTTCGGAAACCGGCTTGTTCGGGAGGCTGGAAGTCATCAAACCTGCGTTCGAGACGTTTTGTGATGACCCTCGAAAACAACTTATAGACATGGCTCAGGAGCGAGATGGGCCTGTAATTCTTCAGCAAAGTGTTATCACCTTTTTTGAAGAACAGTACCACCACGCTCCTGCTCCATGCCTCTGGCGTTGAGCCCTCGAGGAGAACGGAATTGAAGAGCCTCTGAAGGACTTTCAGTATCGGCGTTCCGCCCGCTTTCAGAAGCTCTGAAGTTATTCCGTCCTCGCCCGGCGCCTTGTTGTTTTTAAGTTGCTTCAGGGCCATCTCAATCTCACACAGGCTGATGTCCGGGATATCATCGCTAAAGTGTCGGATCAACTCGGCTCTCGGGTCTTCGGCCGAGCCAACAGCAGGTTTGGCAACCGAGGTGTAAAGCTGTCCGTAGAACCTCTCGATCTCCCTTAATACCTCTGCCCTCGTCGATACTACGCGGCCGTCTTCCGTCTTCAGCCTAGACAACTGGCTTTGCCCAATAGACAAGTCTCTTGCAAACACTTTGGAGCCTCCGTTCCGCTCAATTGTCTCCTTAATGCTCACAGTATTGTGAGCACGGACATCGTGTCGCAAGGACTTCCAGATCTGTCTATTGAGCCGCCGATATGCTTCGGCGTCAACGGAAGACTGCAGCGCTAAAGATCGACGTTCGGCCATGAGGTCAAGAGTGTGGATCGAGAGTTTTTGTGGTCTATCTCTACGGCGAGGTCTAAAATACTTAGATCCCACCGTATGGACAGCTTCTACCAAACCGCTGTTTAGCTCGTCCACTGCAAGGTTTTCTCCTAGACAATCAAAGCGATTTGTCAGCTCGAGTTGAAAGCTCTCGGGGTTTTGGATATGGGCGCGAGTAGGTCGGAGCGTAGATTTCATCAAGCGACGCCTTTCCGATTGGACATTGATATTCAGGGTGCCCCTAACCATTCGGTGATCACTGCCGGTTTTCACCCTGTTGATCACAGAGACATCTCTGAATATCCGTCTATTCGTCGTCAAGATGAAATCTATCTCGTTTCTCGTAGAACCGTCAGGACTCAGCCAGGTCCATTTCCTGTGAGGCGGCTTCTGGAAGAAAGAGTTCATCGCAAAGAGTCCCTCTTTCTCCAGGAAGTCGGCCAGCCTCTGACCCCTGGGGTTCCGTTGCCCATGTCCAAATTGCCCCACTTTCAACTCTGCATCGCTTCTCTTGCCCAACTTTGCGTTGAAGTCCCCCATAACAACATTGAAGTAGGTTTTGGAAGTATGTATGGCCCGACTTATGTCCTCATACATCTCCTCTACTTCTTCATCTGGGTGTGTCGAGGTCGGCGCGTATACCTGTATGACCTTCAACGAATATCTTTTGGATATTCTGAGTATAAGGTATACTACCCTGTTCGACACACTTTCGATGGATACGATGTTGTTGATGAGAGACCTGTGGACGAGAAATCCGACACCTCCTCGGGACTGTTGGTCGTCCCCCCGGTAGAAGAGCAGGTTACCAGACTTCAGGGTTATCGTATCCTCCCCGATTCTTCGGACTTCCGATAACCCCAGAATGTCCCAGTGTAACCTGCTCAATTCTTCTTCCAGTTCGACAATCTTCTCGTCTGTCCTCAATGTGCGAATGTTGTGTGTTACCAGGGCCAGTCGTCGTCGGGGGTGGTAGCCGGGGCCAACCCGGGGATTCTTAGCACCCCCTGCCCCACCGTAACCATGACTGCTACCATAGCCAGGAATAGTGGGGCTGCCGGGGACTGGGGGCCTGGTCTCTATAAGTGTCGCCATTAAGGGGGTATTTGCCAATACTCGCCACGCTTGGCAGGCGGGTTGGCGAGCGCAGTAGGGGACTGGCGTTAATGACGCTGCTGCCCGCCATTAACCGGGGAAAGGAAATAGGATTTGTGGGTAAAGGATGTTATAGGAAAGGAGAGTATGGCCTGAGGGAGTGGATACTGCAGTCACGGACGGGAAGTTAAGGTGACTACAGTAGTTCGGGGGCCGAGGTCGCGTACTCGTAGCACCTATACTAGGGCAGGCCATGACCACTAGATAGGAGCATCCCTGACCACTAATTAATAGCTACAATAAATTCAAAATGTCTCGCAGAAATAAAATTTCCTCATTCGTAATCATTCTTCGACCATTATAACCTGCCCATAGAACATTAATAAGTTTATTTTTCAAAAGAATATGTATCTTCATTCAAGTTCCATTATTCTGAGCATTTCAAACAAATTAAGAGAGTTTTGTAATTGAACCAATTATTTATGCAAATATTGAAGGATTTATTCTACTACAAATAAATTACTTTATAAAGATTTCGACAGTTAACTTCTAGCATAATATTAAACTACGTAATAAGTAAGGGATCTTTGAAAGTTCTACTTCGATTATTATTAACGACAGTTTATTCAGACATTTTCAATGGTAGTAGGTCTCTCACATGTGAGCCCCCGCGTAGGTACTACCGCAATATCAATTTTTTCCAACGAACAGCAGTGTATATGCACTTTTGTGTTTCGTTTCGAAGGATATTGCAGCCAGAGTAACTACTGGTCATATTGAAATTAACATCTTATGTCTCAGGATGGCGAGCGCAGTGGAATATCAAGCATTGCTTTGTAATTCATGGTTTTGTAACTGAGCAGTCATATCGCTCACCACCAGGCGAATGGTACGCTTGTCTCGCGCCGACACGACGGATATATTATCATGACGAAAAAGTACTGAAATCCTTTGAGTCTCAACTCCTAGACTGTCTTTTCAGCACCGTGCCTCTTATACAAGAGCCTTTCAAAACATCAACCGTTCCCGCACCTAGCAAAAAACAACAAAAATTATACACACCATTACTGGCCACTTCTTGGTAAAAGGTTCTATTTTTAAAAAAGCCAACTGTCAAAACATCTCAGAGCGGCGTGTGTCGAGACTTGCCTTCTACCATTACTCACAGCAATAAGCAATCATCTAAGAGACCCCTTTTTAATTATGCAAAATCTGTTCCATTCATTAGTCCTGCCGCGTCCCCCCCTCCCTTTCCCCTTCCCCTTTGCCGCGCGTCGCCGTGCCATTATCGCGTCGGGAAATTATTTACTGCGGAATCATGAAAAATATATAAGACAGATGACGCTCTATCCGTTTTCATTCCTTTGGGGAAGGAGGCTGTTGCTCGACGCTTTTTGTTTTTTCAAATATTAGTATTTTGGGATAATTTGTATAAATTAAAAATAAATAGGTATTAATAGTCTTGACTCCGCATTAAGGTCAAGTCTTGTGTCATGGGTACCAGAAACTTTTAGAGACTTATAAGTCTGACAACAGAAAGACCCGATTGCACAATAGATTCAAAAATTATCTGTGGATCTGTTAATCATTATGAAGCACTGGCAGTATATTAATATTCGATTATATTTATAACTAGCTGTGCCCGTGACTTCGTCCGCGTGAAATTTAACAAAAAAGTTAATTAGTTTATTTCGTTTTTTTTTTTGGTTTTTGCATTTTTATTTTAATTATCAACCTTTGTAACGAAAACATACCGCGATCTAATTCTACGGTGGCGCCATCTCTTAGCGAGCGGCGGTAATTCCCGTTACACATTTATTTTCAGTTTTTTGTATTAGCTTTATTGAAAAATTTCTTTATATACAATATTTTGTAAATGTGATATTGATTCGTTGGTGGGAGAAGTGGTGAGAGGCGCCCGACGTGACGGCCCAGTGGTGGCATGCGCGTGAGCTGCACGCGGGCATTGCAACATTACTTTATTTTTCTAAAATAAATGTAGCCTAAGTTACTCCTTGTTATATATTCGACAGCCACCGTGGCGCAGGCGGTTAGACGCTGCCTGTGAAACGAGAGGCTGCGGGTTCGATCCCCGCACCGAGAAAAATGTTTGCGGCCCACAAATATTTCTTCCGGGTCTGGGTGTTTGTGAGACCGAAAAGTCTCTCGTAGTTCCTGATACCCACGACACAAGACTCGATCTTAATGTGGGGTCAGGACTATGTATGTGACTGTTGGGTGTTATTTATTTATATCAGCTACCTGACAAAAAAAGTCTCGTCAAAATCGTTCCAGCCATTTCAGAGATTAGCCGGAACAAACAGACAGACAGACAGATAGACAAAAAAAATTTAAATATCATTTTCGGCACAGGTATCGTGTATATAACGATTTGTAGTTAGACATATTTTTTTTATTTTCACTTTTGAAACAGACACTTCAATTTTATTTATATGTATGTATATGACGGCGCTGGCATCCTTGGCGCCATCTATTGAGTTGTGAAGGAAAAAGATTGGCAGTTGTCAGTCTAGCGGAGCGTCTGGTCGATGGAGCGTTGGCATGGAGCGTTGTGATGATGCTGGAGGAGTAAAATTGGGATTGTGGAAAACTGTGCACCACGTCTCAGATGAACCGCTATAGTTCCTTGCAACGTATCAATACTTCCGAATTAAAATAACTTTGTTTGTAATCTCGGTGTAAGATTATTTCAATCGCCCAAATACCCACGCGAGACGCTATAGCCAATTCTGATATAGGCATAGGATCGCCTATATACAGGGTATATCAAGACTGCTACCGAAAACGAAGCCGGGTGGTAGTTTAAGCGACTTCAGATACAATGCAACAGAAAAAGTTGCAAAAAAAAGCGCCAATTTTTTTTTTGTTATTTTTTTCCTATGGCCTTATTTGGGTGGTAAATACATTTTTTCCTAAAATAATAGTATATACCCTTTTATTTATAAATACTCTAAGGTATAAAAGAGTTTAAATTATTATTTTAGAAAAAACTATGGATTTACCACCCAAAAATGACGATATTTAAAAAATCATAAAAAAAAATTGTCGCGTTTCTAGGCGAAATTTTTAATTGCATTGTGTTTGTAGCCACTAAAACTACCACCCGGCTTCGTTTTCGGTAGCAGTCTTGAGATACCCGGTATAGATATCGATAGAAAATAAAGAATTATGGAAGTTCTAAACAAAAATTACGGTCTGTGTTGTAAATATCACTAAGCACTCTTACTTTATGCTTTTCGGGACCCAGCAATCACGTAAGAACAGCGAGAGATAGCCATATCTTGCTATATTTAGAATACACTGCACTTACTGCTATAATAGCCGCACTTAAAGACGTTTAATGTCCATCGAATTATACCTCAGTAAACATTTTGTTCGTAAAATCTACACTAAGCAATGATTTTATTGACATTTAATGTCTATATGGCCTAACCACTATCGATACAGAAATGTCTCGAAAACGGCAGTGAGACTACGATTTAATGACGGCATTTTAGACATGTTATTTTTTTTTTATTGCAGTGAATGGCGAGACGAGCATAGCCGTTCGCCTGATGGTAAGCGATGCGACCGCTCATGAACAGTAGCAAAACCAAACAACGTCTTGAACTATAAAGCAATGCTTGGCATTCCACTGCGCTCGCCATCCTGAGACATATAGATGTTTAGTCTCAATATGTCCAGTAGTTACTCTGGCTACAATGTCCTTCAATCCGAAACACAACAGTGCATTTAAACTGCTGTTTGACGGGAGAAATAGACATTGCGGTGGTACCCACCCAGGCAGCCTCTCACATATGAGAGACCTACCACCAGTACAAAAAAATGATAGTACAAAAAAAAGTGTGTTTATTACATTTTTATAAATTATACCTACATTAAATGCGATATTGTTACTTTGTAATAAACGTCAAATGATGTAAATTTAAAAATAAGTAACTAGTTTAACCGATCAGCGCAAGTACCTATTTTGTATGCTCGCCCAAATATGTATTACATTGGATTATATACGTTTCATTTTATGTACATTATTTTATGAGAAATAAAGTGCTCTTTAACCTTAAACTATAAAATATATAAATACTGCAAATTAATAACACACTAACATCCACTCATGAATTCATCTACTCATCCAATTGAACGCGTGTTTTTTCCTAATCTACGCATTATCCGAGCCGACGTCGACCTGCTCGCCCTAACGAATATTTGATGGCGCCCATCTATTTTGGCAACATAATATTCCGCACTCGATGAATAATGATGTTTCGAAACTTACTCTCCCTCGGGTCTAGTTTGGCAGAGCTGTATTCATTGGTATAGTAGTTTTTAGCAGCGGTTTTGCCCGCGTTTTGTTATAAAATTTTGTTAGTTGGATGGCACAGGAAGCATTCACGTAATATGTTTTTTCTATTATATGGAAACAGTAGTTTTCTGCTTAGTCTTTTTCCTTAGAATTATATAGAAACAAGGACATCGCAAACAAAATCAGTGCGTACGTGACAGCGCTGGTATCGTACGAGCTAGAAGGAAGATTGTTTGACGGTACAGGCGCGACAATGACATAAATGGCAATGTCGGTACGGTACTGTTAATTATTTTCAATATTTTGTTAGTGGTGGGGACATCGTAGAGGGGACTCTACGATAATGTATCTATGGCTTTCTTTATTTAAACAGAGTTTCTTGGAAGTAAGAAGGCTAAGGTTTTCTCAGTTGCTCGGTGCCATTTGTGAGCAAAATGTTTGGTTAATTGATGTGACCGTCTTGTACGGTTGGTTTTTGAATGTGTAGCAGGTTTAAATGTAGTGACTGGGAAAGATTGTTTAGCTTCTGTATAGTATGTCTGTAAGGTGTGAGATTGTGAATTTTTAATTTAATTTTAACTGGCTATACATTTAAGTCGAAGGTAAGATGACTTTAAAACAAAAGGCAAAATTTGGATTATTATTTCACGATCGGCCGTAAATACTATTCAGCCGATTTTCTTAAAATCCTTGGGAGGCTACACGGTGTATGCTGAAGATTTGCAATTTTTTCGGTTGCTTTACGTTCAATTGAGTTGATACTTGTAGTAACAATAATATTTAAATCCTGAGCAAACCAACATTATTTTAGGTCCACAGTTTATATATACATATATACTATTTCAATCAAGCGTTTAAAATTCTAAACAGGTACGTACTATTAACCAATGATGTTTTAATAAAGATGACGCATATCCATATTGCGAGACGTTTAAAAACTGTCCTACTATGCATATACATACTCATTTGTTAATACTTTATGACAATTTTAGTGAATGGAATAGATTATACAGAAAGTACGAGAGGGAAAGAGATAGCATTGCGCTATCAAAACATAGAATAGAAGCGATAGAAACAGAAGGGTGATGATAAATAAAAATACCTATTTGGTTTTATAAGTATTTAATATACATATTAACATTGAGGTTGCTACGTGAGTCTACTTGTGGTACGCCATCCTGAAACAAATATATTTTTTATTTGCTTACAACCGTGAAAAAATAAAGAAATAAATTAATTACCGTTTTTCATATTAGCTGATGGTAAGCACGCACTGAAAAATTTAATGATGGCAAGTGATACGACCGCTCGTGGACATAAGCAAAACCAAAAGACACTTTTATTACAAAGCAATGCTTGGCATTAACTGCGCTCGCCATCCCGAGACATGAGATCTTAAGTGGCAATAAGTACACTGATTACTCGGGTGAGAATGTTCTTTGAAC
The DNA here is from genome assembly GCA_009982885.2 of Hyles vespertilio. NCBI lineage: Eukaryota > Metazoa > Arthropoda > Insecta > Lepidoptera > Sphingidae > Hyles > Hyles vespertilio. The sequence goes on from CM042815.1 coordinate 5,040,029, forward strand.
CGGAACATAGTATGGCATTTAAACTGCCGTTTGGCAGGAGAAATAGACATTGCAGACCACCGTACCACCAGGTAGGTACCAACCTACCATATGAGACGGCCTATCACATATGAGAGACCAAGTAAACAACCGATGGTGCAGATTTTTTAGGTGGATGTATATATGTTCGTAGTTGTTTGTATTTTTTTATTCATAATTAAAAGTGCTAAACCAATATTAATCAGTTTTAGCGCAAACTGTGTTTAGTGCATATCCATTTACGTCTCGAAAGCTCATCACGTGGAAATCTGGAAACATTTAATGATATACCGGGTATCTCAAGACTGCTACCGAAAACGAAGCCGGGTGGTAGTTTTAGTGACTACAAACACAATGCAACTAAAAATTTCGCAAAGAAACGCGACAATGATTTTTTATGATTTTTTAAATATCGTCATTTTTGGGTGGTAAATCCATAGTTTTTGCTAAAATAATAATTTAAACACTTTTATATCTTAGATTATTTATAAATAAAAGGATATACACTGTTATTTTAGGAAAAAATGTATTTACCACCCAAATATGGCCATAGGAAAAAAATAACAAAAAAAAATGGTCGTTTTTTTTGCAACTTTTTCTGTTGCATTGTGTCTGAAGTCGCTTTAACTACCACCCGGCTTCGTTTTCGGTAGCAGTCTTGATATACCCTGTATGTAAATGTATATATATATATTATATAGTCAATCAGAATATATGGAGAAGCTAATGTATTTTGTAATGTTCGTGGTTGGATTAAGTTATTTATTATGAAAATGATTCATAAAAAATAGCTTAATCGTTTTAAATATGATTAAATTAGAAACAATCCAAATCCATTCAAACATTCATCGTCAATTTTTTGTATCGTCAGTTTCACTTCTAGCTTATTAATCTATGACGCACGCTTTTTGTCTTTTTCGCACTTCACAATCTATGTATTAGGCGATCCTTCTTACACAACTGAAGGTGGTATTTACTAATTTAAAATAAAAATTAAATTTTGTGTGGTTTTTATATACTTACGTGTGTTTTGTAGCTTCAATTTATTTTCATATCTTTGCACCATAGGTTTTACACTATCAAAACACACAATTCGACTCTTTAGACAATATTTTCGTAATAAATTATGTTGACAGCACTGAGGTCTTCTCTCTATCGCCGTTGCTATGCGACTAAATGAAATTACACCAATTGCCCGAATTTGAACGCCTCACTTTTGAAGTGCTAGTGCGATATCTACGTCGTATTTGTATAATATATCATTGACTATTAACATTATATTTTACTCACCTATTCACTAAGTCACGTATATCAAACATTTTTTTTAAAAACATCCCAAGAAAACGCTCCCAAGCTGTGCGCCTTCGAAGCTAATCCTATATTTTATGTGATTATTCAACAAACTTGGATTTTGGGAACTTATAAAATCGATTTACCGTCTTTAAGTTTACGGCGCACGTGCCAATTCGCAAAGGGCTCGACGCCAACGAAACTTTCCAAATACCTTTACATCTTTACGAAACTGTTTTTTTTTGGACACCCTATTACGATTTCTTATGAAACGTTTCATGTAGGTGTGAAAAAATTAATAAGTTGTAGAAACACAATATATCATGTTTAATTCTTTGAGCGTGAAACAAAAATTATTTGAAATTAAAAATGTAATTTCATTTCATTTTATAACCAAAACAATCACTGACGTTGTATAATTGACTGACCAAAGACCCATAACAAATTGTATCATTGACATCAAAAAAATCCAGAGCGCTCTTCCGTGAAGCGGAACCAGAATCACTTTTGGCAACAACTAACGTTTTCCTCAAGTTCACAAATCAAAGTAGTCACTTTTTCGCGATCCAATGATTTATTTGAACCTTCGCCTCTTTGCATTCGCCTTTGGACTATCACGGCCGCCTTTTTAGGTAAGGCACTTGGGGCGTGTTTATATTAAAAATATAAGCGTTAGTTTTTTGTTATTCCCATCCCGGCTTATGGAAATTATGGGAGAAAACCATGTTATGATTTTACAATAGGTTTTTTGGATTATGGTTTGGCAACATCTGTACAAGTTTTGTTGTTTTATTGAAATTTTTCCTAGTTATCTGTATATTGAAATTCATAGGTATGTTCAAACGGCCTTACTTATAGTATAGAGACAACTCGTCGAAATAGCCCAGAAATAATGCCTACTAATTTCTACGGTGTGTTAAGTCCACCTAATGAGGGTTCTATTAGGTCAGTGTAGTACATAGACTTTCTCAATCGTACTTCCGATTGTAGAGGAGGCCCGTGCCTTGCAGTGGAACATATATGGGCCGATACAGTAACAAAAACTAGTCCAATCCTGTCTGTTACCAAAAATCCTTCAATCTCTAATATATAAGCGTGAACGCGACCTAACTTTACCTTTACCGTCTTATTCCCTTTCTTGGGCTATATTTCTCGATCCCTGTCGCCGGCACAAAAATGGGTGGGTTGTTAATCTTTTTACGTCGGCTGCATTATTTTAGGGTCCACTCTCTGTGTTATTTAAGGTGCTTTAGGATACGACCTTACGGGATTTGCTAGAGGTGAGCACTTACCACACGAACATACTGTCGTATAGTGAGTGCGAGGGATTTTCTGTGTAAACAGTTATGAAAGACGCTTTGTAATTTATTAAGATTGGTGAAATTAATGTAATAAAGAGAAATTGCTTTCCATAACCTAATTTTTTTAAATTAGTTTATTCTCTCTCTCTCTCTCTCTCTCTCTCTCTATCTACAGTAAGTCCACTGTTGAACATAGTGTGGTGATAGAGTATCACTACACTATGTTCAACGGTGTCGTCCAATGATCTCCACAAAAATCTGGTGGAAGTGGACTGCATCCAGAGACTTCCTGCAACCTTAACCATGTCGTCCAACCACCTTATTGGCTGGCGTCCAACTCTGCGTTTGCCTGAACGTACGTGGCCTACATTCCAGAATTTTTCGGCCCCAACGTTCATAAGTTCTTCGCATTATGTGCCGAGCCCCTATTAGTCTATTAATATGAAATTAAAATCGAATGGCAAGGTCAATCAAGTTGGTGAACTCAATTTTAATATGTAAAATTATTGTACTTAACTACGTAACACAATACAATAGATAACTACTGAAAATAAATATGCAAATATACAGGGTATATCAAGACTGCTACCGAAAACGAAGCCGGGTGGTAGTTTAGGCGACTTCAGACACAATGCAATAGAAAAAGTTGCAAAAAAAAGCGACAAAATTTTTTTTGTAATTTTTTTCCTATGACCATATTTGGGTGGTAAATACATTTTTTCCTAAAATAATAGTGTATACCCTTTGATTTATAAATAATCTAAGGTATAAAAGTGTTTAAATTATTATTTTAGCAAAAACTATGGATTTACCACCCAAAAATGACGATATTTAAAAAATCATAAAAAATCATTATCGCGTTTCTTTGGGAAATATTTAGTTGCATTGTGTTTGTAGTCACTAAAACTACCACTCGGCTTCGTTTTCGGTAGCAGTCTTGAGATACCCGGTATGTAACCCTATTGAACACGAAAAGTAAACTTCACTATCATAGTTTGATGTTCAACAATAACCTTTACTTCATAAATTAATGATATGAAAAGGTTGACGCTATATTTTCATTAAATACCGAATTTCCCACACATCCACCACATCAAATTAAATATATATTTTTTGCTGAAAATGAAAAAAAAAACTCCGCGTGTAACCATCAGGTGAGAACAGCGCGTGCCACGCTCTCTTTATGAACTTTTAACTGTGAAAAATTCAAATAGGTGAAGTACCGGTCCCAAATGAAACTTTGCCGGGGGAAAATTCAAAGAATCACCAGAACCGGGTCCAATAATCGCGGGGTGACGGTGATAATAAAAAAGTTGCGAGCCCGCGGTCGTGTCACGTGCGATGGAAAGGGACAGATGTAATTTAGACAAGAATGAAAGACGGATTGGTCACATGGAGGGGAGCGGAGCGGGTGGTGGTCGCAGTGTGCGTGTTTTGGATTTTAGTGATTAGTTTGTGGCGTGCCATAGATGAGACCTATGTCCAACAGCGGATGCGGATGGGTTGATGATGATGATGATTACTGAGGTATACTGGTTATTAGATTCTGGAGAAAGATAGCAGTCGTGGAGACTTTTGATGTGAATTTTATTTGAATAAAATACTCGACTTTGTTTTAGTTGTACTGCTATGACAAAGTGACGACTAGAAGAAACCTATTAGCAAGTGCAATGTAATTCATAGTATACTTGTAACCGTCTTTCACCTATCTAGAAAATTATCACTGACTTTTAAATATCAGATGTACAAAGACTCATCTCGAAAAGTGGAACTTGAGTGCCTCGATAAGACGGGATGTCTACCGTTGTGCAACAGATATCTTTTTTTGAAGTACAGAATGGAAATACTAACAATTTTTTACTTGAAATTTCCATCCTCTTCCATCAAAAATTTTGCCGTCATCAATCTCAAATCATCACCGCTTTCCCATGCACCATAGCCCAACCATCAACCAGTTGGAGTGTGAAAAAAATCAACGCAAGTGAATTTCCAACAGTAACATTAGCATAAAGACGCTGGCGAACTGTAATCATTGCTCTGGCACATTGTGAACTGAATACAGATGGGTTATGGAGATTGTACAGCGTGCGGCGCGGTGACGTTATTTCGGTGCCAATTTCGATATCATTCTGTGCGAGTTTAAACCAAATTGCGGTCGCAACTTCGCGCCGGCTGCGACGCGTCTGTTAAACAGTAATATTTTGTTGGGCTTTTTCTAATGTCAATCAATGCTTATTACAACCAAAATTTTGTGGTGTACATAACAATGAGGGATTAAAAACTAATTTTATCGTATGTAAAGTTAGTATAAATAATATCATATAGCTTTAGTAAAAATCAAATTTCAAAAGCTCGGTACAAACTTTGGGAAGTACAGGTATAATGGTCTACAGGCCCTGTAGACCATTATAAGGCACTTCCTTACTTCGTGATCAACTTAATCTAAACGTCAAATAACGAGGTGGATAAAGAAAAACGTTGGAAGAAGTCGATTGATGCAGGCTGAAGTGGAAATCGATAGGAGAGGATTCTTTTCACCATTATACTTCGTATGAGAGATGATCATGACAATTAATATAAACGATATTCCTGTAGTTTATCCTTCGATCAAATATATACTAGATCTGTATCTATCTATCTGGTCCCTGTGGACCGGAACATAATCACACGCCAAAAGTGGCCGAGGTTGCTCATACTTATACATTTGAATTTCAAACTACGAGATTTAACAACAAGTCTTAACAATCAACTTTAAGTAACAAGAAACCTTATTCCTTTTAAATCTGATTTATAATGTTTTTAGACCTCACAAAAATCAAATAAGAGCACATGCTTATTTGTGCTCTTATTTCTCTTGCCGTTTTATAGGCCGTAACTTATAATCTAGTGTATATTTGATCGAAGAGTTTATCCATTAAATGTTTGGTGCGGATGGACCGTTCATACTGTAAGCGCGTGTCGCACATCAACTGTGGCGTCTTCATTTCCGCCACGTAAGTTTCCCGGACGTGTCATGAAAGGGCAGGCCGCAATTCATACCGGCTTAACATATCATAAGGCCTTTAGGTAAAAGGGTAGGCAGAGATGTAAAGGAACAAAACAATTGTAGAAAGGAACGGTAAGTAAACAAAGGGTGCACTCGATTTGGATTACGTCATTTTTGTCGTGTTTTGAGATGAAGATAATATTCCAAAATATTTATTATCTGCCAACCCGCACTAGGCCAGCGTGGTGGACTATATGGCCTAACCACTCTCAATAGCACTGTCGATTGTGGAGGAGGCCCGTGCCCTGCAGTGGGACGTATATGGGCTGATACCATTGAGATATTATACTAGAGGGGACACTGCAAACAAAATGTTTGTTACAAAATGAGCGGTACATTCTATTTCTGTCTCTGTCACGCCTACGAAGTAACATATCTTCCCTCTCGCTTCAATGTGTACCCTTGTGCACGCACCATACGCAGAGATTTTGTTCCCGATGTCCGCTCTAGTATAATACCTCAATGGCTGATACCGATTTATTATCTATTTATATGATCCTTTTTTGCACTGTATAGAGATAGCATTTAGAAAATACACAGTAAAAATAATTAATAGTACAAGTGGCAGCTTTATTACACCAGGCATCCACTAGGCACTATCTTACAGGCAACCATGGGATTGATTTTTGTTTTTTTCATAATAACATGTTGCTCAGAATAATCCATTCATAGTCCATTTAAAGAATCACCTCGCCTGTCTCGCTTTGTGTATATTCAAAGAATTGCAGCCTGTACCAATGAAAGATTTAATAACAGAGCTGTTAATATTACTTCTTGTCCATTGGTCAGCATCGCGTGTAAACATGCCTTACAAGCCTCCACGAAATACCTTTCATTCAGCTCATCGCATATTACACATTCGATATTATAAAATGCATTGTAGCCAAGCTGGATAAACAAGATCCCGTGTTGGCACATGTTAATGCACTCCTTATAAAACATCTTGCGGACAAAAACCGCTGTGCGATGTCCAATCTTTAAGGAAAACACGGAAGTATAACTGGGTCAATTTCTTGGTAACAGTGCTTAGATGCTCTAAAGCTCAAAACACATTGTAGGTTTTCGTCTTACGCATAGAGTAAAGAAGCGGCCATAAATACTAGAGCAACGCGTCTTACAGCGATCTGAACAATGGATTCTTTTGTTGTGTGCACATTATAGGTCATAAGCTTAAGACGTGACCACAGACTACATAGAAAGAACCCTGTACGTTCCATTGTCCTGATTGGTCAGTTGGCCCCGTACTTACCGCTCTTTACTCTATGCGTAAGACAAAAACCTACAGTGTGTTTTGAGCTTAAGCCTGGACATTAAAAAGGTGTTGCAAGTTAATTAGTCGGTTTTAGTAAAATAGTGAGCGGAAAGCATTGATGCCTGAAGACATGACTGAACAATCATAGGTCGTAGGCAATCCTTTAATGATTTGGACGAACACGTGTATTAATAGTTAATCTTCACTTATTTGGTGTATAAACATCAGCCGTTCCATACAAAAATAATTATCGTTTCAAATGCAAAATGTATGGAACAGCTGTTTTTTTTCTCGATTTCAGTGTTGGTCACATAGTAAAAGTTGTTCATTATGATGAGTGTAGCATCACCCTGACGGCTTCACATACCTTTATGACTAACCTTGTATAAAATGCGACAAAACCTGTCGGTGTGAAGGGCATGTCACTGGGATCGCAAGGAATTACCGTGAACGACGGTTCCAATTAAGGAATATTTATTGTGGCTTAGTTTTCGAGCTGCCCGCCTGACGTGTTACACCTATGTATTTAATTGAAATATGCGGAGTTTATAATCAATCCGTGGGTATAGGAAGGATGAATGGGTTATTGTTTATCGTCGTGAAGGATTTGGGTATGAACTTATAATTCAAAATATTCTACTTATTATTGTATTAATTTTTTCCTTAATTGTTGCTACGATGAGTTTAAGTATATACAATTTTTGCAATGAAAATAATGACAATGAATATCGCCATTTTTTAGAACCATACACATAAGATGTTTTTTATTGCAGTGAATGGAGAGACGTATTATTATCTATAAGACCAAATAAAATATAACTACTTGACGTTGGTTTTTAATATGTAAACAGTCATATTTACTTATTGATTAAATTCATCAAAGTAAGCGACTCAATAATTTACATTACTAATTTTAATCTATTACAATCTTTAAAAATATATGGAACCGACACCCAAACCACAACTTCACCAACTACATATAATAATATTATTGCCTCCGAATATAAATATCTTCCAGTAGAGAAACTTTGTTAACGATCTGTAATGGCCGAAACCTTTCACTGTTCCCCTGTTCCCTTACTCCTGTACACATCCCCACTCTCCCCTTGGTACATATTTTGTATTGTAAAGAAACTTTCATACGCACGAATGACGCGGGGTAGTGAAAAGGTTGACCACTACCTTTGTGGACATATTCCAATATCGGTTTCATAAAGGTATTTTCTTCAAGTCTATACGAGTTGGTTAATCTGCGGTATGATATTGGGATGCGATTGGATACGGGAGACTTTGTACCTTTATATTCGGGACTCGTATCTCACTGCTAGATTAGATCTGTGCGTTTGTGTGTATGTTTTCTTTTTAAGAGCATGGGGGTAAATTGCTTAAAATAGTTATGTTGTATAACCTTCGACCTTCACCGAGATGTTTATTTGATGAAACGTATTTTATATTCAATTTAATATGTCAATAAATATATTGTATATGGGTTGCCTAGCAAATTTCAGTCCAGAATACGATTAATTAATAATCAAAAAAAGATTTTTTTTTAAACATTTCACCTGTTTGATTATTAAACAAATTCTATACCAATCAAAAGTATGAAGCCCATAAAATATGCAAACGTTAGGTTGCCTATTTTTTTCCGATCACAACCCTCAGGTTGCCAGGTATTAACAGGTAAATCGCTACTAGCATTTTACACCGGTCTGATTATTGAATGAAAATTAAATGAAAATAAAGATCATTTTATTGCGAACACGGTGGTATAGGGTTGCCTGCGAAAAAGCAGTCCCGAATTGCGGTTGTCGAATTTAGAAAAGTGAAATATTGCTCCGAGTGAATATGTGCGAGTGAGAAGTCCCAACCCGCACTAGGTCAGCGTGGTGGACTATATGGCCTAACCACTCTCAATCGTACTCTCGATTGTAGAGTAGGCCCGTGCCCTGCAGTGGGACGTATATGGGCTGATACAGAGAGGTCCCAACCAACCATCCCATGCGATTGAAGAGGACACAGCATACCAGCTGTTCGAAGTCCGCCCATTTAACCCCTCAACCATTCCCTCAACTGTCAAACGGTCAAAACGTCAAACATCAAAGATGCCGTAAACTGTCAAAGCCATAATATGGCTTTGGTGGAAATTAATTTAAAATTTAAATTACTTTTAAATAAATAAATTAATTAGAAATTAAATATCGCATGAAATACGTTCAGATTTAATTTGCATTAATTGCACCGATTTAGCGGTGAAGTTAGGAATCAAATTATGTCAAAGTCTTCCCGCCTTCCATGCGTTTACAGGTTGCGATTACACGGCAGCATTTTATAATAAAGGAAAAGTAAAACCTTTTCAGCTATTTTCGAAAAATGTAAAATATCAAACAGTTTTTGCATTATTAACAGATGCTGCCGATATTTTCATTGATGAAAAAATGAAGACCGTTCAAGAATTTACGGCTAGTATGTATGGTATCAAGAACTGCACCAACGTGAATGATGCGAGATATCGCATATTTATGAAAAATTACTCTGCTAAAGACGACAGCGAGCAGTTTTAAAAAAAATAAAAGGCTTCGACTCCAATTCCATACCTCCATGCTGGATATCATTAATTCAGAAAATTTTACGAACTATTTTCGTAAATTCCATTTCCACTTCCAACCAGTAGGATTCATTGGGGATCATACACCTTTAAATATAGAAGATATTGTCGAAAGAACTGAAACGGAGAGTGATGACGAAGAAGATGCGCAAGTTGGAGATCATAGTTATATTTCCGATGACTCAGAATCTGAATAATTCTTATTTTATTATTTTTTATTTACAATTTTTTCCAATAAACAGAAGTATTTTTTAATTGTTGTTTTTTATTTTGTCTTCTAATAATAAAGATAAAATTTGCAAGATTAGTATTATATACCGGGTATATCAAGACTGCTACCGAAAACGAAGCCGGGTGGTAGTTTTAGTGAGTACAAACTTAATGTGACTAAAAATTTCGCAAAGAAACGCGACATATTTTTTTTTATTATTTTTTAAATATCATCGAGTTTTTGTGGTAAATCCATAGTTTTTGCTAAAATAATAATTTAAAGCGTCGTGTACCATAGCATCTTTAAAAATAAAAAGGTATACACTATTATTAAAGAAAAGGCTATGTATTTACCACCCTAATTTGACGATAGAAATAAAATTACAAAAAAAATTCGTCACAATTTTTTGCACAAAATTTCGTTGCATTGTGTCTGAAATGAAGTGCGTGGTGGCCTGTTGGTAAACGGACTAGACGCGGCTGCCCACATGTTCACGGTGGTCGCGGGTTCGAATCCCAGGGCACACCTCTGACTTTTCGGAGTCATGTGTGTATTGATAGTCAATCACCACGCACTAAAACGGTGAAGGAAAACATCGTGAGGAAACCTGCATGCCATAGCGATTTATAAGAATACCTATGGTATGTAAGTCCGCCAACCCGCACTAGGCCAGCGTGGTGGACTATATGGCCTAACCACTCTCAATCGTATTCTCGATTGTAGAGTAGGCCCGTGCCCTGCAGTGGGCCGTATATGGGCTGATACAGTTACAGTTACAGTGTCTGAAATTACTAAAACTAACACCCGGCTTCGTTTTCAGTAGCAGTCTTGATATACCCTATATGTATTACTATAACCTTCTATTTTGCTAAAAATGTACATATACTTTACTGTCACACAAAATATATACACACATAAATAATTAATTGATTAAAAAAAAAACAATTAAATAACTATTCCTCTATGTTACTAATAAACTACTCCAAAATGATATACAGCATATTCGAGTGCTATCGCTGTCCTTTTCATTCTCAATAAATAGCATGCGCACTCTCTTTCTTTAAATGGGCAGACTTCGAACAGCTGCTATGCTGTCTTCTTCTATCGTATGGGATGGTTGGTTGGGAACTCTCACTCGCACATATTCACTCGGAGCAATATTTCTCTTTTCTAAATTCGACAACCGCAATTCGGGACTGCTTTTTCGCAGGCAACCCTATACCACCGTGTTCGTAATAAAATGATCTTTATTTCCATTTAATTTTCATTCAATAATCAGACCGGTGCAAAATGCTAGTAGCGATTTACCTGTTAATACCTGGCAACCTGAGGGTTGTGACCGGAAAAAAATAGGCAACCTAACGTTTGCATATTCTATGGGCTTCATACTTTCGATTGGTATAGAATTTGTTTAATAATCAAACAGGTGAAATGTTTAAAAAAATATATATTTTTATTATTAATTAATCGTATTCTGGACTGAAATTTGCTAGGCAACCCATATACAATATATTTATTGACATATTAAATTGAATATAAAATACGTTTCATCAAATAAACATCTCGGTGAAGGTCGATATATGTCGGGATCCTATACTATAACTTATTATATATGCGAAAATATTTCTCTTTATGAGTATATTATTATTAAATTATTTTAATTAATACCTTACTCTTTTCAAATACACGTCACAAACAATAAATAGATCGATGAAAATATCACGTATTTCATTTATTAATATTTTAAACATGTTTTTAAACAAATATGTCTTTAAATTTGTTTGTAATTGTCATTATTCCAGAACATAACTTAACTTCGTTTCAGCTATGTATTGCATGCTCACTGTATGTTAAAATATGTAAGTTAGTCTTGTAAGTGAAATTGTAAAATTTCTTAAAACAATACAGATTCTTTAAACCGAAACCGAAATTGTTATGCCGATTCATCTATGATGATATGATACTAATATAAAAGTTTTAAGCCATTATGTACATAAACGTATTTGAAATTACTATAAAAGTAATATTGAGTTTCACTCCAATAACTGCCATAACATAATGAAATGAAAAAGCACATAATTTGACATCAAATATTTTACGATCTCGATAATCGAATAGGCTAAGAGCTGCAAATTTTTATAAACACATAACTGTATTTTTAAACAAATTTATTGTATTTCATTATTATATTTTAAATGCTATACTGCACTGAATGATCTTTCTGAATATTGCGATATGTGACGGAAAAAACCAGATTGTGAACAAGAGATTGATACGACGGAGGAGAAGCCTGAAGACTCAGCGTATATGTTACTGTATACATACATACATAAACTCACGCCATTTTCCCAGAAGGGGTAGGCAGAGGTGCTTGGACACCCATATTTCGCCTTGTATGTTCCGTCCCACGATGTGATAGGTAGGCGACCTATCGCCATATCGGGCACAAATTTCTGGCTCTAGGCTGATAATGAATAGAAAAATTCAATATTACTTTGCCCAACCCGGAATTCGAAACCGAGACCTCAGCTTTGTAACCGTAGCCTAGTACAACTACGCCACCAAGGTATTATTTCTGTATATCTTACAATAAACCAGTTATTCTTGTTTCATTCCCACCTAATGTGATTTATATATAGCTAACATGTTTTGCTATTAAATATTCAGTAGACGCAATTCGTAATAAACGTGGAGTGTAAAAACAAATAAAATCCACATTTTAATTACTAAAACATTATCAGCTCCTATCCACGCGCAGTATCAATACGGGCCACACAGCACTACAACCCCTCCATCTATTATGTCTACCCTACAAAAATCCCCTGTAACGGCCGTTTAAAATTTCCAAAGGTGTATTGATTTCTTGTCCCCTCGGTCTGAATACAAGAGCCGGAGGGCGAACGCAATCGAACAGTCAATATGTTGTATAGATATCTATACAGGTTTATGCTATAGCTATTAAACCTATATAGGTTTAATAGCTATAGCTTGAAGTAGATGCTCCTACGAGGGTCGAACTCTGACTAATTGGGATAATCTGGGCGAAAGTTAGAAGTTTACAAAATGGGTATTTCTATGATCCGAAAATGAATGGACGCCCGGATGCAGGCCGCATCCAACATGTCGATGTGGAGATGTCCCCGCTCCGAGAGAAATGTTTGTGAAGCCCACAAATATTTCTTCCGGGTCTGGGTGTTTGTGAGACCGAAAAGTCTCTCGTAGTTCTTGATACCCACGACACAAGACACGATCTTAGTGTGGGGTCAGGACTATGTATGTGACTGTTGGGTGTTATTTATTTAAAAAAAAAAAAGATTCTTGGAAGGCCTATGTTCAGCAATGGACTTCCTATGGCTGAGATAATAATGATGATGATGATGAAGGAAGTGTAGTTCAGGTAGAGTACCCATGGGCGAGGGATACTCATGTCCCGCATCCAGTCAACACAAATATGCCGGCTTTCTAAAAATTGGATTAACAAGCTAGTCTTTAAATGAGATATTTTTGCGTGGGTTGTAGACTGATAATAATTGAATACAAAACCTCACGATTTCCAGATCATAAATGTTAATATTTATTTATTTATTTACAATTTGTTGCACAAAAAGACAACAAATATAGAGAGAAATTACATATATAAAAAGTACAATTGGCGGTCTTATCGCCGAAAGGTAATGTCTTACAGACAACCATGGGATGGATTTAAGAATAGGATAAACAGAGGGCAGTCAAAAGTGTAAAGGATAGAACCTACCTAGAAAGGGAAACGATTTGCAAAATACTAATTAAAATAATTTTAAAAATAATGTTAATACTAGACCAATATACTTAATATCATATTTGTCAATAATCATATAACAAAAAAAACCCTAAAATATCTTATCACAGGTCATAAAAAACGCTACAGTTTTCTCAAACTCTCATCAAAATTACCCAATCACCAATAATACCAATCTGTACAATCAAAATCCAAACATACTCTAAAATACTCTATTATGTTCGATTCTAAAAGCAGAATATATTTAATTAACAGTGTAAAAAAGGCAGCCAGCGTACAAATTGAGAATATCGCAGATACACAACTCACGTGAATGCACAGGCGTTTTATTTTAATCAACATCGCCATTCAAGACGCCATTGTAAATCGATATACGATCGTTTGTACAACCCCAATATGCTCGAAACATTTGCACAATGTATTGGGAATAACAGTACGACAACTTTTAGAACGCGGTGAAAAAAAATACAGTAGATTTTCAGATCTCGAAAAGCAGAAAACCTTTAGACTATTTCTTGCGACACTTAGTTCAATCAATTGTGTGGTCATTGCACACCTACAAATATCATTTGTGGTTGGGGTGAAAATGAATCCACACTTTTCCAGTCGAATGCTTATGATTGTGGTCAAAATTTGCTACAGCGCAAACTTCTTCCTTCATACCAAATATAAAAATTAAATATAATCTTATATCTTTAAACGAGAAATTCTTGTATATATATAAATATATAATCTTAATCTCGGAAACGGATCCAACGATATGAAATTTAGTATACAAGAGATTTCGGGGACTATAAAGCGATATACATAGTTAGAATTCATTTTTAGAAAATGTTGTTTTATTCGTGTTTTCAACAATCAACTTGTGGAGTAAGTCCTACAAGTGAACCCCTTTAGTCCAAAAAAAAAATATCATCGGCCATCCGGGTTCTAATAATTACACCCGAGAGTCACATACATAGTCCTGTACCCAATAATCAGGTCTTGTATCGTGGGTATTAGAAACTACAACAGTTTTCGGTCTCAACACCTAGACCCAACAGAAATTCTTGCATCTTAACTTTTTGTTTTTCTACAAAATTAATTTTGTTATAGTGCACTAATCCTCAATATATTTTTGATTCACTCGCCCTACTGATCCATAACGTCACACAACCAGGGGTGTAACTCACTTACGGCTATTCAATTTGACGCGGGATATTTTTGAATCAATTTCTCGCTCCACTTGCCGCATTTCGCTCGTGGAGTGCGTTGTTCGTGCGTATAGTTTTATGATACCACGGGCCACGACGGCCCTGCGATAAAGGGGAAAATACGGCGATAACACGACTTTGTTCTTTGTTTTTTCTTCAATTAATTTGAGATAATTGAGGTTTTATGACGAAGAAATTGTTAAATTTTATTTTTTTGCTATAAATGGCGAGACTAGCATGCCTTTCCCCTGATGATGTTACGTTTTAATATGTACAGTAGTTAGTCTGGCTACAATCAATTCGAAATAGAACAATGCATTTACAAAAATATCAAAGAATTTAATTATTTACAGATTGCTTTAGAACTGGAGAGACGATTATGGCCAGTTTCTCTGATTCTCTGATAATGCAGAAGATGGCCTTTGGAAGTAATGAATAAATGGAAAAATTGATAAAAATACTAACATTAAAACTAAATCGCTTCCTTACATAAAACATTTTTTCTTCAACATTTAAAATTATTAACATAATCTGTTACTACATGTAACAAAAGTGCACTCTGCAAGTTATTCGTACAAATCTCCAATTAAATGAGAATTAAACATGACGGAACAAAAAACCAACTGGATAATAAATAAAAACTATCACTGCGTTTATGAGACCGCTAACAGAGAGGCAGTTAATTAAATACAAAGTTTCCTGGAAATGTATTTTTTTTATACAGAATGCGCTTTACACAGCTCATAGTGTCAGTTATTTACGCTTCTAATTAGACCATTCTCTTGTTTTCATAATACATAAACGAAGTTTACAGTTTACGAAACCAGACTCGTCAGAGCTTTAATTTTGAAAATGAAAATAAGAAATGAAAATATTTTTTAAAATACCCATGATTACACGAAGTTTAGCATGTTGACATTTAAAACAAAGGATACAATACTTGTATTTTTTTGGAATTAAACATTGAAATCATACGTCTAAATCGTATGATTTAGACGTATGTCGTATAGGTCCCAACTCTACTTTTCCCAACACAAAGTAATACATAGTTAGCTAGTCATTATCACTGACTTTTTAAATAATTATTACAATTTCAATATTAAAGCGATATTGTATTTTTCAATTCATTATCAGTCTGGAGTCAAATCAGTGCCCGATATGGCGATTGGCTCGCTCTCTATCACATTGGGAGAAGGAACATACAAGGCGATAAGGGGATATTCTCGCAGCACCTTTGCCTACCAAGTAAAATGCGCAACACTAATGCAAACCAAGGGATATCATATGTTGTATAAGGTATTATTCCAATACTTCCGTAACGATATATTGTATTTACTTTGGCGTAGTTGTACTTATAATACGGTAACAAAGCGGAGTTTATTTATCTACACAAATATTATAAAGAGGAAAGATTTGTATTTTTGTATGTAACGAATAAACTCAAAAAGTACTGGACCGATTTTAATAATTCTTTTTTCATTAGAAAGCTACATTATCACTGAGTAACATAAGTTATATTTAGTACTAGATTACTATAGAAATCTTTAGAAATTCCTATTAAAACCAACCGAAGGTGTAAAACAATTAGACATAAAATGTCTTTCATCGCATACGCTGCAAAGAGTATTAATGATAGGACCAAAAAATGTTCGGCAATATTATAGAATATATCAATATCTACAAAAAAAAAATTGCAAGACTATATGTCTAACTATTGTAGTTACGTCACTATAACTACTTTTTTACATTTAACAAATTGATAGAAATGCTGATCAAAATCAGACCGTGTTATCCATACCATTTATAAATTTTTATCCAAATAAATAATTAATATTCAAGACTGTATCAATACCTGATGATTACTTTTTGAATTATTGAAATCGGACATTCCATTCAAAAGATGTCATGAAATTAAAATAAAAATACCGGGTATCTCAAGACTGCTACCGAAAACGAAGCCGGGTGGTAGTTTTAGTGGCTACAAACACAATGCAATTAAAAATTTCGCATAGAAACGCGACAATTATTTTTTATGATTTTTTAAATATCGTCATTTTTGGGTGGTAAATCCATAGTTTTTGCTAAAATAATAATTTAAACTCTTTTATACCTTAGAGTATTTATAAATAAAAGGGTATAAACTATTATTTTAGGAAAAAATGTATTTACCACCCAAATAAGGCCATATGAAAAAAATAACAAAAAAAAATTTTCGCTTTTTTTGGCAACTTTTTCTGTTGCATTGTGTCTGAAGTCGCTTAGACTACCACCCGGCTTCGTTTTCGGTAGCAGTCTTGATATACCCTGTATATACCGGCGGCGGCCGCCACGCAGCGCATTGAGTAACTAACTCATATTATTGTAGAGAACATGCATATTATTGTAGAGAAATCTACATGCACCCGGGCGAAGCTGGGCCGGGCCGCTAGCCTCTAAAAAAACGGAAACAGCTCCTAGAACGACGGGTCCGCTCTGCTACTTGCTCTATTAAGCTTCGCAACAAACGGAGACGTCCGCGAGTAACGCGATACGTGTTTGTGTTCTCAAACAATAACTGTCTCAAAACAAATAATAATTGGGCATCGCTACATGTCGGATTGCCTTCAATTGTCTGTTTATTGGTATATTGTTTACATGGGTGGAAAAGGAAGCAAATGTGTTTATAATTACTAGTGGTCGCCTAGTGGTCGAAAAGTTTTTACCTGTATAATGATGTTGTTATTCTGATAATTCGTGCACATTTAAATGTACGTATCTCTCAAATTCACTTATTTATCCTGAAGTATATGCAATTACTGAAATCGTAAACTACAATAATTGCTTTGAACCAGCAATAGCAAATTATATATTTTTTTCTACCTGAATGTTGTTATTGCAGATTGCTGCTACATAACTTTCTTTATGCATATAATGATAGCCCGTGTCCATTTCAATGTATCTTACTGCTACACAATTTGTATAAGCGCTCAGTATTTCACGTAGTATTCGTCAAATAAAACTTTTCTGTTTGACAATGAATAAAACCACAGTAAAGAAACTTTTCTGTTTGACATTCAACTATGTCTATAATAAACAAAAGAAACAATTTGACCAAAGAGTATGTATACGTGTACAAATGCGTGTGTCAAATGCATGCTGGTTTGTGTAATGTTTTATTTAAATTGATTTAATGTACTTTTTATGAATTATTATTAAAATCTTTTTTTATATTAAATGAGGCAAATAAAACCTTTTTTTTGATATGTCTATGTCAGAAGAACAAAATGAAAAAGAAAAGAAACAATTTGACACCAGAGTATGTATGCGTATACAAATACTTGTGTATGTATGTGTGTGTGAAATGCATGGTAGTGTGTGTAATGTTTTATTTTTTTATTTAATGTACTTTATAAGCATTATTATCGAAAAATATTAGCGTTCTGCACTTCTCCTACACATAAACTATAAGTGTGCCAAATTTTATGCTCCTGCGTCCGCGCAATTTTTGTAAAAAGGGGTCCAAAGTTTCAGCATCACGTATTAATATATTATAGATTATTCACCTGTCATGAATATTAGGTACATGTATCGACTTAAATACATGCAGAATTTAAACATAAAAGATTAGATTTGAATATTATGATGAAAGATGAGCAGAATGAAACGTTAGACTAATGACTGATATGGTATGTAGTTTTATGAAAGAGATGACTAATGAAACTACTAAAAATAAAAGGGTAAGAAGATGAATGGTAAAGATGTTGAAGTACGGAAAGACTGATAAGGATACGATGACGCACGGCGAAAGATGAATTAAAATAATTATAATTGGACTAAAGATTATTGAGCCGATCAGTGTTTAATTGTACCCGATACGAAACTATTCCCACATACATGTACTTCCCATTAGTAAGCATGAAGCACTTTGAAGATTAGGATGAATAGTTTTTAAAAAATCAATATGGGCATAAGTTTTCAGCTTCATTTAATTTTTTGTGAAAAATAGTCAGGTACATGCAGGTTTCGTTCATCGTTAACTGAAACCATTATCAAAGAAGGATTAAGAAAGTTTCAACAGACTGGATGCTACGATTTCCATGCACGCATCTTGTGAAAAAATATTTCTTCTCTTTTGGCCACTGTAAAATCGCAGAGTATCTTGCAGTTTTCAACACATACATTAAATTTTCTTACAATTAGTTTAGAATCGGGACTATGACTAATACCGGGTATCTCAAGACTGCTACCGAAAACGAAGCCGGGTGGTAGTTTTAGTGACTACAAACACAATGCAACTAAAAATTTCGCAAAGAAACGCGACAATGATTTTTATGATTTTTTAAATATCGTCATTTTTGGGTGGTAAATCCATAGTTTTTGCTAAAATAATAATTTAAACACTTTTATACCTTAGATTATTTATAAATAAAAGGGTATACACTATTAATTTAGGAAAAAATTAATTTACCACCCAAATATGGTCATAGAAAAAAAAATTACAAAAAAAAATTATCGCTGTTTTTTGCAATTTTTTTCTGTTGCATTGTGTCTGAAGTCGATTTAACTACCACCCGGCTTCGTTTTCGGTAGCAGTCTTGATATACCCTGTATAATACAGTATAATGATTTACTTTAAAATAACTATCAAACCTTTGGATTGGGTATTTAACACGTTCAACGCCAGGCCGGTCATTGGTGACCGTCACGAGATCATCTTAATTATGATCGATTTTTTGTATTGCTTTACGTAAAAACACAAATGCCATTAAAATAAAACATTTCTGTCAAAACTATTGAAGTAGCTCGTAACATGAGGCAAATATTAGCATTGTAAATGAGAGAGGGAGCGTCTTACGTCGTCTTTTTCACACCCGCATACTATAATCCACATGACTAGTGACGACACAAGTTTTGTGTTGAATCCCTTTTAAACGCACTACACACGAAAGCCGCCGTCCCGCCGGCACATGACGACAACTTTTTGTTGGCAAGCTAGTCGGTGATGTGTTGGCTATTTACTCCTACTTCAAGATTTAAAACGTTTTCCAACTTGTTTTGGTGTGAATGGATTTACAAAATTCTTTACCTTTTGATAAATACAATAACAAAAATTAAGTCAAATACACTATTAAGAAAAAAATGTTCTATAAACATCGATTATCAACATAAGACAAACGACCCAAACAAAAGTACGACGCAAAGGTGACCCGTTATCGCCAGACAAACATACAGCATTGTTTATTATTAGAACAATATCATCCCTTAATCCTTATCTACGGATATTTACTGGAATACAATACGGGATCGGTGCCAGGGCAAATATTTGGGCCTTTTATCCATTTGCGTATTGTTCGCGGCACATATTTCATAGCTATAGAGCTATGAATGTTTGACTTTGAGCTATCATGCTGTGTGTATTCGATATACATTGGGTAAATAATGCTCGACGTTCACCATAAACAATAAATATTTGGTCGTCCACTGTAGATTGGCGATTTTTGGAATAATTGTAAGTGACAAATTTTGTAAATGAATGAATGGCGCCACCAATCGCTGGATTCAGGCTGTTCTTAGCAAATAGCTATCGAAATCTTTGGCAGCTTATGCTCAACAGTCGACTTTCTGTGATAGAGGTAAAAACTTGGGAGGTTTTAATAATTCATTAAATACACTTAATAGCCGAAACAACCTACGATATTCAGATTTTATCAAGCAATTTTATTTTAATTTTAAAGTATTTAATTGACTAAGAATACACTCATGACTACAAAAAGTCAGATCAAATCCTGGGAATCGAACCTGCGACCACTCATCCGTTACCAGGCGGCTGTCATACAATTATAAACATAAATGTAGTTATATTAAATTAAGCCTTATGTTACACATAGTATAGCCCAAACAAAATATAAAGCCACACTTAAGTCGAAGAAGTTTTGTGAACCTATTTTAGTAGCATGATTCATATTATATTTATATGTGAAAGGCCTAAATAGATAGCTATGTGAACATAATTATATAGGTTTTCTTAGCGACTTGTTACAAGCGGCCTACATACTGCGACCTCATATTATCATTATCATTATCAGGTCATCTGTCTACCTAGTGGGTGGATCTTTATGATCAGAAAATTACATTACTTTTTTATTGCACTGAATGGCGAGACAAGCTTGCCGTTCGCATGATGGTAAGCGATACGACCGCTCATGAACAATAGCAAAACCAAACAACACTTTGAATTAGAAAACAATGCTTGATATTCCACTTCGCTCATCATCCTAAGACAAATGTTAAGTCGCAATATGTCCAGAAGCTACTCTATCTCCAATGTCTTTCAATCTGAAACACAACAGTGCATTTAAACTGCTGTTTGGCGGGTGAAATAGACATTGCGGTGGTACCCACCCAGTCAGCCTCTCACATATGAAAGTGAAACCACCATCAGTGAAAATGTTATCATTCAATATCATAATGCCTCCTCCCACTACTTATAAATAAAAACCTATAAAATAATAGCTCCAGAATGACGTCAATCGTAAAATTATTACGAAAATTAATATTAGCTTCTTTATGTCAATGTCAGTTGGGAACCGACTCACAATTATTGTAATTATTTTTTTCCTAGAATCGACAGCACTGGAAGTTTTATTCATAATTTCAAGTGTTATCGATTAAAGATACATTTTAATACATTATTATTATTTGAGTAATTATTTATTTCGTATAATTGGTTCGGCAACTTTATAAACAACAGCTCAAGTCAAAAAATACATAGTTAGATTCATAATGAGTGTTTATTTTCAATTCCAAAAAAAAACAGTATACAGTTACACCAAGTATGCAGAGATTAGTGTTATTATTTTTTTTTTTTTTATTATTAAGCAGGGTAATTAGACCATAATGATTTCGAATCCATGTCACCAAAACGAAATTAACCAATTAAGCTATACACATAAATAACTAGCGGTCGGGCCCGGCTCCGCCCGGGTGCATCATCATCATATCAGCTACAGGAAGTCCACTGCTGAACATAGGCCTCCCCCAAGGATCTCCACAATGACCTGTTGGAAGCGGCCTGCATCCAGCGACTTCCTGCAACCATAGCCAGATCGTCCGTCCACCTTGCAGGCGGGCGTCCGACATTTCGCTTGCCTGTACGTGGCCTCCACTCAAGAACCTTTCGGCCCCAACGGCCATCGGTTTTACAAGCTATGTGCCCGGTCCACTGCCACTTCAACTTGCCAATCCTATTGGCTATGTCGGTAACCTTGGTTCTCCTACGGATCTCCTCATTTCTGATTCGATCTCGTAGGGAAACACCGAGCATAGCCCGCTCCATGGCTCGTTGAGTGACTTTGAGCCTTTTAATGAGGCCCACAGTGAGAGGCCACGTCTCGGTGCCATATGTCATCACTGGTAACACAAAACTATCGAAGACTTTCGATTTTAGGCACTGAGGTATTTTGGACGAGAAGACGTCGCGACGTTTCCCGAACGCTGCCCAACCGAGTTGGATTCGACGATTGACCTCTCTCTCGAAGTTGGACCTGCCTAACCGGACCACTTGTCCTAAATAGATATTTACTGGTCGTAGGTCTCTCATATGTGAGAGGCTACCTGAGTGGGTACCACCGCAATGTTTATTTCTCCCGTCAAACAGCAGTTTAAATGCACTGTTGTGTTTCGGATTGAAGGACATTGTAGCCAGAGTAACTACTGGACATATTGAGACTAAACATCTATATGTCTCAGGATGGCGAGCGCAGTGGAATGCCAAGCATTGCTTTGTAATTCAAGGTGTTGTTTGGTTTTGCTACTGCTCATGAGCGGTCGCATCACTTACCATCAGGCGAACGGCATGCTCGTCTCGTCATGAACAGCAATAAAAAAAAGACATATTCGTCTACAACTTCAAGAGTCGAGCCCCCAACTCCAATGGGGGTTGGGCACAACATGGATATTCGACATGATCTTCGTTTTATCCATGTTCATTTTAAGACCCACCTGTTGGGAGACTCTATTAAGGTCTTCGAGCATAATGCTAAGGTCTTCCAGCGATTCTGCCAAGACTACAATATCGTCGGCAAATCGAAGGTGAGTAATATACTCGCCGTTGATGTTGATGCCGAATCTTTTCCACTGCAAGAGCTTGAAGGCGTTTTCCAGCGCGGCAATGAACAATTTCGGAGATATGACATCTCCCTGTCTCACGCCTCTCTGTAGTGGAATAACCTTCGTGCTCTGATCTTGTACTCGGACCGACATGGTGGCGTTGTTGTATATACACCTCAACACTTCGATGTACCGATAGTCTATGTGGCACCGCTGGAGAGACTATAGCACAGCCCAGGTCTCGATCGAATCAAAGGCTTTCTCATAGTCCACAAACGCTAAACAAAGCGGCAAGTTATATTACTCGGTTTTTTGTATAACCTGCCGTAGCGTATGAATATGGTCTATGGTACTAAAGCCTTTTCGGAAACCGGCTTGTTCGGGAGGCTGGAAGTCATCAAACCTGCGTTCGAGACGATTTGTGATGACCCTCGAAAACAACTTATAAACATGGGTCAGGAGCGAGATGGGCCTGTAGTTCTTCAGCAAGGTGTTATCACCTTTTTTGAAGAACATTACCACCAGGCATGGAGCAGGAGCTCCATGCCTCTGGCGTTGAGCCCTCGAGGAGAACGGAATTGAAGAGCCTCTGAAGGACTTTCAGTATCGGCGTTCCGCCCGCTTTCAGAAGCTCTGAAGTGATTCCATCCTCACCCAGCACCTTGTTGTTTTTAAGTTGTTTGAGGGCCATCTCAATCTCACACAGGCTGATGTCTGGGATATCATCGCTAAAGTGTCAGATCAACTCGGCTCTCGGGTCTTCGGCCGAGCTAAGAGTAGGTTCGGCAACCGAGGTGTAAAGCTGCCCGTAGAACCTCTCGATCTCTCTTAATACCTCTGCCCTCATGGATACCAGCGGCCATCGTCCGTTTTCAGCCTAGACAACTGGCTTTGCCCAATAGACAAGTCTCTTGCAAACACTTTAAAACGTGTATGCCTGGGTGCATACATACATTTTCTAAGCGCTCATGTTGTATCTAGTGTATATTTGATCGAAGCTATATAATATTAAGATATATTTTTTTAATTATTGATAATGTTAAGTAGCAGGTTTGACAGCCGTACGTCACTTAAGGTGTCCACTGAAAATCAGCGTTGCGTTGTGGTTTGCACCACAACATAACAATTAGCTGAGTGGACCGACCTATCGGTCACAGTGGCGACCCGCCATTTTGTTATTAATTATATCCCTTATTGTACACTAAATAAATTTAATAATAGAACATTATATTACACAGCAATACAAAAGGCGGTCGTGCCGCTCAAGGCAATCTCTAACTGGTTACCTGGAGAAGGACAATAAAAGATGGAAAAAAAGAGAGGGCAGTGAATAGGGGAGGTGAACGGAGGAGGATAAAGCTTGACTGAAGAAAAAATAAATAAATATATGATTGATTCATTTTAAATTATAAAAATAAAATAAAATCGTTATAAAAATGTAAATGAATGCATACTCCCAATACACGTAAATATTCATATGAGCAAGGAACAAAAACATTTCGTTTAATTTTTATTTAGTATTGTTTTTAAATGACCAATGTTGTGTCTGTGACTAATAAATGATTTTTATTTCTTTTCTTTTTTAATATCCATGCGAACATTTTACTGAATCAGAATCTTTTACTCGCAATCGATTTCTAACACTTCGACGTTTAGGGTAACCACTTTATAATGCACGGTTTATAGAACGTATGAAAGGCTTGTATGGTCATTGTTCAGCGCCGGTACATCTAGCAAAATTGCACGTGAGGGAGTCTTCTTTGTGTGAGTGTGGTCTTGGTGAAGGATCCGTGAGTCATATTATTTTCAATTGTACCCGTTATTCATCTCCTTCGTTATATGACTTGCTAATTAAAAATAAAGCTCCTCTTCCTTGTAATATTGCAATCATCCTCAGCCTGAAAAACAAACCCAGTCTAAAAGCACTAATTTCATTTTTAATAATACGTACTAACCTGCATGTTTATTTCTATTTATTATCATCACAATTGTCATCAGTATCGGTAACGTCATTTTGCGTCAAATGCTCAGTCAGTTATCAATTAACAATGCTTTTGAAACCATTAAAATTATATTATTTTATGATTATAATCTTAAATGTTTTATTTTTTCAAAAATGACATGAATGCGTCTCTTGACACTGGCAGTAATAGTCTTAGAGAACTAGTTGCCATTAAACAAAAAAAAAAAGGCTTGTACTGTAATTAATAAATTAGAAATCACTGAATTATGTATTTCCTTTCATTCTTGCCGTGGCAATTGCCTATTTTCTATTACATAGTGGTATCGTGTGATTTGTCAAACCATAATTTGGGTACTATTATGTCAAAATGGAGAAATTGGTTGAAAACTCTTGAGTTTAATAGCAGAACCTACTTTTGTAATGTACTTCTGAATAGGTAGGTAACTAATTTTATCAGTCTCTTTGACAATACAGGTAAACGAAAGTCTCAGCTTTATATTTGAAATCTATGTACAAAACAGGTGGTATATTACAACTGCTTTACCACGGAGCGTTGGTATCAGTTATACCAATTAAGCTAAGAACCCTTAAAATTCACTGAAAATATCCATTAAAATATCTGAAATTCTTCATTGAAGCTGGATACGGATCACACCTCCAATTATTCGGCTAATTAATGTTTCAAACCGCTGCTTGGTTATTTATTTGATTTGTTTCGGACTACCAATAAAAGCGGTGGCTATTTTAATTTCATAGTTCATTTCGGCCGAGCAAAAAGCCCACGTTCCGAGCTGCCCTTAATACAAACAGGAGTAAGGCTGGGTGCACAAAGATGACATAATAATAATTTATATTATTACATTAAAAACAATCATTTCTTTAGAAAACTTCAAATGTTTGAGCGTAATGGCAGTTCTTAGTTTTGTCTTTTTAGAACTTGGTGAAATTTTAGTGGGTGACGAGTTCTCATGAAGAACTAATTATCAACATCCCTTATTATCAATATAGTTGCAGAATATTAGATGCATTACTATACAATTTAACTGTCTGAAAGATTTAATATCATACAACATTCAAGATAGTTTTGATTTCGTACATACTTGACTGGTACACAAGATTTGCCTGGAAACTTTATATGGAAGATATTGCCTTATTGTGATAAGGCTGCGTCTTGTACTATTATTTATAATCTTGTAATTTCTTTAATGTATTTGTTTCTCTATATGTTGCAAAAAAGGGTAATATAAATAAATAAATAACATATTACTCCAATACAAATTTGCTGAGAATTTTTATGTCATTTTTGAAGTACCCATTGGCGTACTTATGTACGTATTAGTTTCAACAATTTGAAACATCAGAAATACTGTATATTATTACACTGACTTCAAGCTCAAAAGCCAACAACGCATCCACAATAATCCCAGCAATATTTATAGCTACGCGTGATTAAAATGCTGTCATACATCCTCATTTATCGAATATGTAATAAAAAAATCAAATTACCCTCGTAAGCAATGGTCCGTCGACTATAGAGGACTTAAAACGAAACCCCAGAACACCGCGCCCGCCCTCCATCCGGCCGCAATGACGTGCCGTATGATTGATTACACTTTTTTGTCTCGTTCGAGCATTTTATTGAAATTGATGGTTTGCTCGGCGTTCGGAAATATACTTCAAACAATTTGCTAATCGAGTTGACGTTGTAATTGGGACTTTCACAAATAGCCATCAGATGTAATGAAAGCGGTTCGGTGGACGAATTTTTCGTTGCTGTTTATTTTTATGGTGAATATTAGTTTTATATTAGCGTGAGCATGCCCAACGATTAAGTATCTAAGGATTCTGTCACTTTAAAGCAATAGCAGAACGTTAACACATGAACGCCAACTGGTAGTGAATGTTTTGCATGCAAATACCGAAATACTGAAACGATAATAATTATATAATAACTTAGCGTATTTAACAAAAAAAACTCATTTCTAGTAACACGAAAATGACTAATTAATTTAACCAAAAAAATGTCCGGCAAGTTTCTTTTTGGTGAATTTTATGAACTTGAAATTAATTAAGGTTAAAATTTACTTTTATAAAGAAAGAATCATTATAAAGTAATTTTGTGGCACTCGAGTTGACATCGTCTGGTGGAATTTCGCCCTAATTTAATTGGAATGGCTGCCTAGACCCCCCGCTGTTGCTATGAGTGTTCAAGTGGCTTGGGGTTCGACTAGACACCGTCGCGTAGTTTATTATATTTCCTGTATCAGGGAACGTGACTTCAATGGTATTTTGTCGTAATTTAGTTTAAAGAGGTTTTCATTACCTTTATTTTTAGTATTTTTTCCGTTTTGTTGTAACAAAAGATGATTAAACTATAAGCCTGAATGGGTCTATTAGAAACCTCCTTGTGAAATAAAATGAAATGCGATCGATTTTTGCATGGACAACAATTCCTTGATCAGCCTTGTAATTTTGTTTGGGCTTGATTCTATTACTATCGAAAGGTTGTAAAAGAAACTTTAATAACACTCAGGAATTTTTCTCCAAACCTCGGGCACATTAATCTATAAAGAATCATCTGTACAGTTCAAGGCAGAAAGTACCTGACACCAATCCGCTCTCATCTAAATCAAATCCTATTGCGTGAAAGGATTACGTGGAGTTTACAGTTGACACGTCAGTGGATTTATATTGAAGGGCCATTACTATTTCTGTGTCTTTGTAACATAGTTAATTCATATGCATATAAAACTTGGTTTATTTTTAAAGTAACTGTTATTTTAGTTATTTCGACGAGATAGTGGCCCAACTGATCATGGAAGCTACAATTCTAGAGGCATAGGCAAGCCGCTTATTATAATTTATTGATTCATGGATATGGTTTGGCCTATTAATTTTATTAAATAGTCCCAAGTCAACAGCGTAGTAGTTTGTTTAGACAATTCGTTTAACAAAACCACAAACACAGAGATATGGAAGTGTTTAAAGAAGAGTTTGCATTACAACGGAACAGCTTATTATGCTTTATAACTTATAATAGGAACTTTCTATCTATCTTTGGAAGACGCTCGTATTCACCAGTGGATATGTTATTGCATTTGAAGTTTCAATTAAAGTTGACACAGGCAAACCAGAAAAGACCTAATGCGATGCACACAATAATTATTCTAAACATAAACTCGCGAATCGCAGACAAATTTCTTTGTTTCAAACAGTCACAAACTCACAGCACCCTTCGACAATCACATTGAAAATGTTGAAAAACAACTTTAGTTCGCAACCAGTTCATTTTGTTCGAACCCCGAGGGTCTCGCTGGGAATGCTTTGGCGTCCACGTTTGATACTTATTTACAAGGCGGGAAAAGTAAATTACTTTCCAGCTAGGGATTGATTGTTGGCTGCAATCCCTCGAGATTGTGATTGCAAGCTGCTATTTTATTGCTTGCCGGTGCCTTGCTGCGCTCTAGAATACGTCGTCTACATTTTAATTTGTATCTTTGTTGGTTTCACTGCTGTTTAATGTGAGTATGGATTAGAAAGTTGCACGTTTTTATAATGGCGCGATTTTCAATGCATTTTGACAGCCTCCGGCGCAGTTAGACGCCGACTGTGAAACGACAGGTCGTGGGTTCGATCCCCAGGCCCAGACAAAATATGTTTGTGTGGCACACTATTTCACTCACTTCGTCATAGATTATACGAGATCGTATAAAAATATTAGCCGATCGACTTTGTGAATGACATTTGTCAATTGTGAGGCCGAAAAGTCTCTAGTACTTCCACAAGTACTTCCCTGATACCCACGACACAGAACTCGATCTTAGTGTGGGGTCAGGACTATGTATGTGACTGTTGGATGTTATTTATTAAATAAATAATAAAAAAACATTAGTAAATTTATGTAACTTGTGAAATTATATAATCGACTTCCCTTGTATTTATATTTGGGATTTCTATTGCTATTTATTCCAACGCTGATGACTGATGACTATTCGGCCAATTATCATTTATATACTACCTGGCTCGCAACGTTGCGGTCTCAAGTTCGAATCCCAAGTTAGGCTAATATATATATAAGGGTTAGGCAAAGATGCTTAGAAAAAGGCGTAAGTTTATGTACGTATCATATTATCTTACTGGTGTTAGGTCTCTCATATGTGAGAGGCCATCTGGGTAGGAACCACCGCAATGTCTATTTCTTCCATGAAACAACACTGCGTAAATGCACTGTTGTGTTTCGGATTGAAGGACATTGTAGCCAGAGTAACTACTGGACATATTGAGACTTAACGTCTTATGTCTCAGGATGGCGAGCGCAGTGGAATATTGCTACCGTTTATGAGCGGTCATATCGCTTACCATCAGGCAAACGGCTTGCTCGTATCGTCATACCTTGCATTAAAAAAAATTAAAAAAATATATTTATAAATACTACATTGAACAATGAAAAAGTAAACCTCAATTTTCTTGCACCCTATAAAACTTCAGTACTAAACAGCAATACGCAATCTTACAACAAATATTTATAAAATACAAATAATTTTACTTAAAAACAATTTAAACGTAACAATAACAACTTCAAAAATAACTCGCAACAACTAAAAGTTTTTTTTTTATCTTTAAATTTCCAAGTCCCGAGAGTTTGCTCATAAAGGGCTACCTTTGTTCATTACTCGCCGAAGCCGCACTAGTGCGCCGAAGCCCCACAGCGTTGCTGCGTAACCCCTTCTGAGGGCGCTGTTGCCTCATTATTGAGCTGTCCGTTTTGATTTGATGGTTGAAGTTCGCTGGGTTAGCATAATATGTCGTATCTTTAGAATTAAAGTGTCCCAATAAAAAAAAATGACCTATCACCCGTTATTAAAGAAGGCCTTATTGACGCATGAAAGGCAGAAAAATGTATAAAGGTATTAGGTCACCCTAATTTTATAGGTGCCATGTGTCTTGTTGATGTGGTCTATGGGGGCAGGAAACTTGAGGATACGGGGTCTATATTCAAAATATATTTTTCATTAAAATAATTTGATGGTATCGGATTGTTTTTATAACTCTATACGTTTTGTACTTATTGTTTTTATACATATGGCGTTTACACTATGGATACAATAAACTTATTTGGAACCTCATCAATTCCATTGGCTTTAATTTACATGACTCATGAACCATCTGATATGATATAGGTCTACCAGAATCTCATGGCATTTTGGGAAATTTGAATTTACGCATTGCAACACTGGGGTAATTGGATGAACATATTTTGATACTTTCAATAATTGTAATTAATTATTATTTCAAATTGACATGTTTTTTTAGTACAACTTTGTAAATAAAGTACATAATGTTTTAAATATAAATATAAAGGTAATTTAAAAATTAAAATGACTTCAAAATTGTACTTTTAGATTACTTTTTTTTCAGTTTTACACTATAATATACATACGTGCCTTACGAGTATTTATAGAGGGAGCGCTGGTACTTCCAAAACGTAGATGAAAATGGCGGTAAAGAGCCACTAGTATCGTTTTAATTCTCTCTTCTTATTAGTTCTCACTTAGTCAAACAACTTTCAATTTCTAAATTGTAAGTAGTTTGATTATGAGTCGGTTTTATTGAAATAATTATTAGATACCAAAAATGTTATACCAAAGATGCAAGATTGTAAAATAAGATAATGTATTTATGTAACGTATGTAAGTAACTTTATTTTCAGTCTTCTTTATTTAATTTACACTTTAGTCAGGGCTTATTTCTAAAGATCCTGGTAGTACATGATGAGACGAAGGTGTTGATGATAATTATTTATAATAAAGATTACGTCTGGGATTACAACTTTTCACTAGAAGTGCAAAATATGTTATTGTTTGATGGATTCTTATCTAAAATCTCTGGAAAGTCCTGCACATAGGTATTTAATAAAGTACTATTTAGTTTCATAAATGATATCAAAGTATATACGATAAAACACATTTACATATCCAACACTAACCAAAAAAAATTAAGCATCAAAATTATTCACTCCGACTAATTTGTTAAAACAACGTCGATTTTAAAATCGTCGATTTTGTTTAAATTTGACCAAATTATACACGGATCTGGCGATAAACCTTGTATACAATGTGTCGCACTTGTAATCGTAGAACTAATTTATATATTTTCGCTAAGGAAGTATAGAAATCATAAATTATTCACATCGAATGACATAACTCAAGTTTTGAAACAGCTGTTGACCGATGGTATTGCCACATAAAAA
Source organism: Hyles vespertilio (assembly GCA_009982885.2). Taxonomy (NCBI): domain Eukaryota; kingdom Metazoa; phylum Arthropoda; class Insecta; order Lepidoptera; family Sphingidae; genus Hyles; species Hyles vespertilio. The sequence continues at coordinate 5,071,024 of CM042815.1, forward strand.
TCTTTATGTTTGTTTTTAATTTTATGCCATGAGATTCTGGTAGACCTATATTAATGCAAGATTTATTATTAATAGACAAAAAATACCAAGAAAACAGTCAAACATTGGCGAAAGGCAAACAATCGCTTGCGCCTATTTTATTATTTTTTACTCCGACAGAGTAAGGAAACTGCACTGCATCTGATGGTAAGCCCAATGCCGCCCGAATAGAGCATCATGCTATCAAATGAGCATGCCTCTCGACACAATACTGCTGGCCCACTCTTTCCATATCCACTTTCCAACACCTAGTAACAGACATAAAATCCCCAAATTGGGTATTTACAGATACCTTAACAGCAACTCAGCCAGCGCATGCTAAAGACATGTAAATAAGCCTAAAATTAACGTTGGACTAAACTGAAAATTCAATACAAAATAATTTGACAAGTTAACAAGCTAGAAAAAAATATGTTTTAATAAAGAGCCTATAGTCTTCCTCCCGGGCCCTTGCCACTGCCACTGCATAATTTTATATTTATGATACAATTTAAACTCAAAGCGTCCATAAAAAACGACAAATGTGAGACGTTACCGCTTGCTTTATTAAAAAATATTAACATTTTAAAGAATGCCTCTCGCTCGTAAATTACAAGAGTAAGGCGTTCTGCTGCGAATATTTTTAATAAATAAACGGTATGGAGCCAATTTCGATGCGATGTGAATGGGAACGGGTAATACCACTATGTTAGATGCTGTCATGTTTTGTTCAGCCTGCGTGAATGAGATATTACTATTAACTTACTTCATATTTTCTCGAGTACAATACAATGACTCCAATGAAATTAATGGTTTGCAGTCTAAATAAATTATGCACTGTAGAGAAATGATTTAGTGAAGTATTATATAACTATATTAAATTATGGTGGTCTACTCAAACCATTTATAAGTTGGCTGAATTTTTATGGTGAAACATGTGAGCTCTGAGGCACTACTACCTTCTATCTATTGACGTGTACAGTAGTACTTATCTATCTAGGAGCATTAAAATATTCCACCACATTCTCAAATCATCTACGACAACTCAGTGAGTTTCAAACTTAGCACCTTAGAGTTCACCTTAAACCTTATTTTCTTTTATAATGCTATAAAAAAAAACTAAAGATGGTACACAGAGCACCATGTAGCAGTTTATTTGGACTCCCTCCAAAAAACTTCATAAGCTAAACTTGCGCAGGCATCTGCGAACTGCGCGACGAAGCTAAGTGAAAAGTTACTGTTGAAATTACATTCGAGCAAAAAAAAAGTGTATTTTTGGCTTTCGTCCGTGTTAAGAATATAAGAGGCTTAAAATAACGCGAAAAAAACATGTATTTCTTTTCACACTCCGCTCGCAGTGTCGCGCGAATTCGCCTAAAGTTGTCTAACTTTTTTCATTCGCGTGAATCGTGCAAACTTAAAATCCGACAGTTTGATATCGCGCCGGCACTCGTAATCGGCTCTTATGTACAGGTGGCTCCGTTTTTCACAACTTTATGCAAAATAGTATTCAAATTTAATATCCGAGGGCTGCAAGCATTGTTTTATGAATTAATCTGATACGTTCCTGTTTTTGTAGAATAAATAAGTTAAACTTTCGATGCGATCGATTTTGTACATTGTACTAAGTAATTTTTAATATGCTGCTCAGCATAAAGGGGATTACTCAATGCCCTTCGACTTTTTAATTATGAGCATCGTTAGGTTTGCCAATTAGTTATTTCTATAATCATGTTGGATATCAGCAAAGTAAATATACGGGTGTAAGGTTGAAGAAGCGACAGCTTGGTTGGATGAGTGAGGCTTGCAAAACCAGATTTCGTAATTATAAGCTAAGGTAACATGACAGTCACACTTTTACAGGGAAGAAAATATTACCAAAATCCAAGTTACTTACTACAATTACAATTTTACCCGCTCACACTTTGAATACACGCTTACAATTGTTCATTCACTCAATAGAGCCGAAAAACCGAGCGCAGATAAAAAGCCGTCAACTATTTTCTAAAAATAACTTCATCGACGCAATAAGGTTTCAATATAAAGATGAAAACGCCTAAAACACGTCCCATTTCGACACATACGGCGTTTTATTTAATTTGCCCCAATAGTCTAGACTCCAGACGAGATCGCAAATAAACAGCATCGCTTTTATTTTCATTAGTTTCGGTGTGAAAACACTTGAAACACGATGCTTTTTCTGTTCAGCAAGGTCACTCTGTTCTCTTTTATTGAAAACATTTATTGACACGATAAATTAAAATTCAGTTTATTGTAAATGCAATGCAATACTATGCACTCCATATATATATATATATATATATATATATATACCGGGTATCTCAAGACTGCTACCGAAAACGAAGCCGGGTGGTAGTTTTAGTGGCTACAAACACAATGCAATTAAAAATTTCGCCTAGAAACGCGACAATTTTTTTTTATGATTTTTTAAATATCGTCATTTTTGGGTGGTAAATCCATAGTTTTTGCTAAAATAATAATTTAAACTCTTTTATACCTTAGAGTATTTATAAATAAAAGGGTATACACTATTATTTTAGGAAAAAATGTATTTACCACCCAAATATGGCCATAGGAAAAAAATAACAAAAAAAAAATTGTCGCTTTTTTTTGCAACTTTTTCTGTTGCATTGTGTCTGAAGTCGCTTAAACTACCACCCGGCTTCGTTTTCGGTAGCAGTCTTGAGATACCCGGTATATACTATGACAGAATTAAAGTTGACCTACTCTAAGCCTACTGGTGGTAGATTACTAACATATGAGAGGTCGCCTGGATAGGTACCACTGCAATGTCTACTTCTCCCACCAAACAGCAATGTAAATTCAGTGTTCTGTTTCGGTTTAAAGGACACTGTTGCCAGAGTAACGACTGGAGATATTGAGACTTGACATCTTATGTCTCAGGATGGCGAGCGCAGTGGAATGCCAAGCATTGTTTTGTACTCCTTATTGTTTGGTTTTGCTACTGTCCATGAGCTCTCATGTCACTTACGATCAGGCGGCCGTCTTACTAACCTGTCTTGCCATTCATGGAAATGAGGAAACCCAATGTACACAGGTTGAACTTGGAACGCGACGCATTTATGGGGTTAGCATACATAATACATAAACTCATGCCTTTTCCCAGAAGGGATAGGCATAGGTGCCTGGACACCACCACATTTCGAGTTTTAGGTTCCATCCCACGACGTGATAAGGGGCGAGCTTTTCGCCATATCGGGTACAAATTTCTGCCTACGGGCTGGTAATGAATAGAAAAATTCAAAATCACTTTGCCCGACCCGCGATTCAATCCCGAGACCTCAGTTTTGTAACCGTACCGTAGTATTTTTACTACTAAAATTACGACACTGAGGCAGTCAGAGGCTAGCAATGAGGGGTTTCCCGCTATTGCCAATAGAATAATAATTTTGTTGCAAACATTTTGTTTACAGTGTCACATCTAAATAAAAGTGTCTAAAATTCCGACACTATCAAAGGACATAAAACTCATAATCTGCTCAAAGTATAACCCTTCCTTAAACCCATACTTTTAAATATATACGAGTATATTAAACCAATCGATATCGTCTGTTTAAACTTCCACTTGTGGTTATCAATTTAGACTGCACACTTCATCGTGCCAATACAAAAAAAAAAACCTCAAAAATTAAAGGACATGAAACTCATAATCCGCTTAAAAGTTAACCTTTCTCTAGACCTAAGCATGGAGTTATGAATCAAGTTGGAGGTTAAACGTTTGAAACACCAATCTTCCGACGCCCAAACGCATAAATCATCGTCTTGCTGAGGGCTAGGGTTAAGCTTGAGCCTGTGTCGTCGAGAATTAAATTTACAACCCTAATTTACTTTGAATCCAAGGTATGTAAGGATGTCTTGAGCATTGGCCTAAAATAGTATTTATTTATTTATTTATTTATTTATTCTTTACTGCACACAAAAGAACAAAATATTACAATATTTAACAAATAAAATTAAAGAGTACAGTTGGCGGTCTTATCGCCCTAGGCGATTTCTTACAGACAACCTTTGGATGGATAAAAGAAAAGGATAAGAAGAGAGGGCAGTATAGAATTTAAAGGTAAACATGCTCTAAAAAAAAAAGGAACATATAAACAAATTATTTATAATTAATATATTATACACAATATATGATATATATTTATATAATATATTTATATACATACATATATAAATACTTCTATAGATAGACATACAAAATTATATACATACTATAAATTACCTATTGAGACAAAAACAGGAAATAAAACTTCTTCATGCAGCTGCTTATAGGGAAAGATAATAATCTTTAACCATCTTTTTGAAAGATGTCAGTGTTTTCGCCTGTCTTATGACAACTGGTAGTGCATTCCACAGACGAACGGCTTGGACTGTATACGACTTATCCATAAAAGTCGTGGTATGCACAGGCATTCTCAACTTCAAATTCTCCGACGACCTCAAGGTCCTTGAATGAGAATCGTGGAGAAATATAAAACGTTCTTTGAGATATGATGGAGTAAGGGGATTGAACAAAATATTGTAAAGAAGATTAAGAATATGAGCATTCCGACGAAGTCGTATGGGTAACCACTTGAGCTTAGCACGAAACTCGGAGACATGATCATATTTGCGCAGACCAAATATAAATCTAATACAGAAATTTGAAGACGCTCAAGTTTATTAAGTTGGTCCTCGGTGAGATCGAGATAGCTGACATCTGCATAATCAAGGATGGGGAGAAGGAGGGTTTGTGCAAAGGAAATTTTCGTGGCAATGGGGAGAAAATTGTGTAACCTCCACAAAGACCTAGCTGAGGAAAAAACCTTACGGCTAATTTCCCGAAGCTGCGGACCCCAGGTGAAAGACTTGTCCATATATAAGCCGAGATTTTTGACTGTATCACTGTATGGAACAGTGATACCATCACAGGAAACAGATGGAAGTTGGTCCTGATCAAGCTTCGATATCATTCTGGGGCTGCCGACAACAATGACTTGAGTTTTAGATGGATTGACCTTCAGTCCATACTCTTTACTCCATGAACATATATGTTGGATGTCAGAATTGATAGCTCCAATCGCGTTAGCCATCATGTCCAAGGATGCCTTAGTACTTAGTTTAATTTTGTAATTTGAATCTATAGATCGATTGAGATAGACGTTGACCTACACATATCGGTTTCGAGTGATTTTGTATATCTATATGGAATCTGTATTTGTCATTGTCAGTAGATCCAACGATAAAAGCAAACATATGGAAAAATACCTATGGCATTTTTTTTTTTCATTATTTATTATCTAGTGTGATATTTAAGTGTCTATATAATTATTACACACCATAATTCCCTAGTAGCATTAGAAAAAAAAGTGTTATATACTATTCAAAACCTAGTGAAGTTGTCATATATAAAAAAAAAAAAACAGTCTGTGTATTTACTTTTACATGAGATTTGAAAGCATTGGTGTTATGATATTCTTAATAAAAATCTGGATAAGCAACTTACATATGTGCGCCAGCTTGCCGATTTTCGAAGACCTGAAACGTAAATAAAAGGCATTTGAAAACCCTATAGCAGCTATTTTATACATTTAAACTTGAAAATTAAAATTAAATAATAAGATAACTGAGAGATATGCCTAAGCTAATCTATCATCAGCTTATTTTAAGCCAAGCTGGAGAAGTCAGTATCCTTCTCAAGTATTTTCAGACCAGTACAACTCTCTTAAAGGGAACAGTAATATTGCTCTACTGATGTCAGTGTTCACAGGTGGTGACCTTAAGAATGCCCATTTGTTTTATTCTCTTATTGCATAAATAAAGTTTCAATATAGCTCTTAAAATCAAAACACAATCCCCAAATCGTCGAAAAGTGAAACTCTTAACACAATTTTATACATTTCATCTAAACCCATTATAATTCGGTATTTCTATCCTTCAGCCTGTCGGGAGCCGGACGAGTCTCGTAATTATCCCGGACTAACGTTTAACGCATAAAAGTGATGACAGATGCTCGACGCAAATCAAATAATGAATAAAAGCCCAAGACTAAGAAGTTTTCACCCCTGTACTAACGAGAAAAGTTGAATTCGGATAATACGTCGACGGAGGTACAATTCAGTATTATTCGGGTAGGGATATATTATAGAAGACAGCGGGCGACGAAACGACTCGTTTGGTAAGATTACTTCTGTTACTTATCAATGTTTGCGTTGAGGTATTTCTACCGCAATGCATGGGGAGACGAGCGTGCCGTAACAAATCAAACAACACCTTGAACTACAAAGCAGCGCTTAGCATTCCACTGTATCCGTCAATATGTCCAGTAGTTAATATGGCTATAATATATTTCAAACTGGAACAAAACTATGCAAGCAAGGAACAGCAAGGTAAATAAATGATGCAATAAAAGTTGCAGGAACTCGCTGGATGCATGCCTCTTACATATCCCTATGGAAATCCTTAGGAGTGGTATGGAAGTTCAAAGATGAGGATGAATAGACAATACTGGACTCTCTATGGTTAATGACGATGAATATGATGATGATGAAAGGTTAGTGTTAAATACGTTATTGGTTTTAAAACGGTGTTAAATTAGTTCTAGCAACACACCTATTGAAAGACCAAAATCCTTCAACAGACAGCTGCTATATTATTGACGATGATACAGACGATACTAATAAACGTGACAGCAAGCACTTCCAAGATTTCACAAAGAAAAACTTCGTCTGCTTCTACACAGATACATAAATAAATACACTCAAACAGTCACATACATAGTCCTGACCTCACTCTAATCACACATACACTAAGATCGAGTCTTGTGTCAGTATCAAGAACTTCGAGAGACTCTTCGATCTCACCAGCACCCAGACCCGAAACAAATACCAGTGGTTCAGACTTTGACCAAATCTGCCAAGAATAGAGCCAAGACTGAAGCCGCCACTCGCTCCGCTCATCACCCCACATCACGTCCCAACACAAAATGATTGCCGTGCGCTAGTGTCAGCGTTTCCAGCTCATCTCCCTCGTTAGGGCGCGATTGCGGGCGTTAAATTAAAACCGCCGCACACACAACCACGTCTCTTTGACACTGATAGTCATGTGATCTGTTAGAATTTATGAACGCGCCCCTAGAGCGCTGTCGGAGCGCCGCGCAAATTGCCGGTTGTTATTTAAACTGGCGAATAGTAAAATAACTGAAACTCGCGGGTGTGTGATTAGGGATGTTTTAGTGTTTCATCCTTTGGTGATAAAACCTGCACGCCATAGAAATGTTTTCAAGGAAAATATTGTACACAGAAAACTGTGGTGTTGTAAATTTGCAGTAGGCCAAAGTGATGAACTAATATTAAAAAATGCTGAAAAATAATCGTAAGAAATTCAGCCAATGCGCAATAGGCTGGACCGTTGGACTATAGCTTAAGCCCTGCCATTTCAAATGTAAATCATGTTGTTGAAAGGTATGTCGCGAATAATACACATTTCCACGTCTTAAATAAAACTGCTCCACCCAGGATTTGAATCTGCGACCTCAATGCTGTTATCGTACCTTATTACGTAATAATGCTCCGCTCTTAGATGGTGACCATTCACAAAACCAATACCAATATCTTTCTACCACCTACATATTCTATATAGTTTTGCACAGTCAAAAAAATGTTCACCCATTCACACAGCAAGCCAAACAGACTATAGTGCTTCTATTTTCAAATCTAAAATTTACAAACAGAATGTTTGATCAAACTGTCTGGAGGTAGTGGAAATCTTCAAGCTTCCATTATAAAAGACGACAGTTGTAGCTTCGTTGACAGGCCCCTTATCACACACCCGCACTCGTCGGTAATTACTACGATTGTTTCCATACAGACAAACTGCATAAAGGGTGGGGTAGAATTTCGAGACTTTCGTGTGTTGTGTCTGAGCGAGGATTTATATGGCGTTTTGTTGTTTGAGGGCATTCAATTAAATTGATGATAGAGTTTAGATAAATTATTCGTAAATTAATTATTTATTCAAATGCTCTTGTTGTAATGTAAGTTTTTTTTTGTGTATGCAATTTATGGAGCTTAGAGCGCTTCGAAGACATCAGAGGACTTAAATTAAAAAGATCACAATTCATAAGTTCAGTTTGTAAATTAAATAAATACATAAATAAGTTACGTGGACAATGTATATATAAATACACCCAACAGTCACATACATATTCATGACCCCACGATAAGATAGAGTCTTGTGTCGTGGGTATCAGGAACTGCGAGAGACCCGAAGAAAATACCGATGGATCACACAAATATTTGTTTCGGTGCTGGGAACGAACCCGCGTCCTCTCGTTTCACAGCCGGCGTATAACCAACAGTGCCACGGAGGCTGTCATAAATTAAGGTCATTTGACTGTGTGTCAGCCCATATACGTCCCACTGCAGGGCACGGACCTCCTCTACAATCGGGAGTACGATTGAGAGTGGTTAGGCCATATAGTCCACCACGCTGGCCTAGTGCGTGTTGGCGGACTTACATACCATAGATTTTTTTTTCACTTGACTACTAATAATATAAAAGTTCAGACGTGACACAATTGTCGCATTATTTTGATATTTTTATAATAAACTCAATTGTTAAGAGTTATTAAATTTCCAGTAATCGAATTCTGGTTACAAAATATATTAAGTATGAGATAATATTTACATCTCTCTGGTAGATACTCATTCGGAATTGCATAATCTTTGTCGTGTAGTCAAAGCCAACAATATTTTTTTTTAAGAACCACCCAAAAATACTTCAACCTTATCTTGTTATTTATATAAAAAAATTAAGCAGTATTATACCTAAATCCATATCCCCTAGATATCATTGAAATTCATTTAGTTCTAAAATCTATAAAATCCAACCCCACTTTCCTCTTGGATAACGTTAATCAGATAATATAAAGTTTTAAAATCTTTTTCACTTGGATTGAGAGTTGATAATACTTAAGTGGGGAGAGGGGGGGGGGAGCTTTTTCGAGAGAATGTTACTGTGTCGAAACGGTAAGCCGATTAAAATCCCAATGAGACTTATACGTGTAAACATATTGGATGATAATGTGTCGAACTGTACCAAGTGTGTGTGTGTCTGTGCTTAAGACAGAGTGTGAAAAACTTTACTGAAATAATTTATATTAGAAGTGAAGTGCATGTAACTACACGAATACTACCAATGAACGTAGTAAGTAGGGCAGAACTAATTAGAATATATAGTCTAAGAAATAAAATTAATGAAAAAGAAATTGAAGTTGAATATTTATGATCTAAGGTTGCCACCAATCATAAATGGTGGAAGAACTTACGTTGCATACTACAAGATAAGGTACGGCAGCTAAAAATTATAGATGACCAAAAATATATTATGTAACTTAAAAATAATTTCAATTTAAAACTTATTTTATATACCTATTTTTATTTCTAATTCTGAATTTATTAAGTAATAATTTTGAATGTTGTACAACAAGTTTGGAATGTTTTATCCTCCGTATGTCACACATTTGGTATGAGACGCAAACGTTTTGGTTCCATAGTTCGCTAATTCCATATTTTATATATACCTACATTATACATTGAACCACGCTTGTTACATCAAGAAGAGGGACGGAGATGAAAATAGTATACCAGAATCCAATATTTATGCCCCTTGATGTTAAAAGCAGTATGGAAAATGGGGCAGAAATCTTATTATTTATTAAATTATATTTTGCTATACTAAAATATTTTGACTTCACACGGTACAAGAGAAAGTATACTGAGCTTACTTTCTCTAGTTGAGAGGCATTACAAGAGCAAGAATAGTATTTAAATTCTCTGGGCTTCGATTGCAAATTAAACCATAGAAATAACTATTATAAAATATTTTTTCTAACGATGGCATTTATATCGCGCTCGGATTTAGACTGAATCATAAATTGTATTTGGGAGAAAATTCAGTCATCATTGTAATATTGTTAAATTACATTACGATAAAGCTTGAAAATATGTTCATTTTGGTAAATTGTTTCTATTATTAATAACGCCAGGAAATTTCAAAATGTGTTCTTAAATAATAATACTTTTCTACAGTATCTGCCTATGGGACAGAATTGATAATATATCGTGCAATTATCGCCTGCTGATAAGTATTGGACTCATCTCCAATCGAGACTTTCACTGACAGGATTCAAGCTACAATCCACCGCGCTAGCCATTGCAATTTAGCGGAATTCAAATATCACAAGAATGCTTGTAAAAATTGACATAATATGCACGATATAAAATTAATACAAATTTTAATATATAAATTCACTTACTTCTACACTGGAATATTTCACAAAGCTCGAACAGAGTCACGGTATATAACGTGTGATACTTGAATGACGTGATCCAACACTTAAAATTTCGTACAAAATCAAAATAAAGAGAATCGAAATATAAGACTACATAAAAAAATAAAAAAACACACAACACAAAATATTAACTAAAATTTCAGTCACATTGCTCCGCCATTTGTCTTACTACTGACGGCGATTTTTTCGTAGAGACATATTGACGTTTTAAAAATATATTTGACATTATTGCCAGTATTTTATGACAACGCTTTATAAACTTTTTGTTGACAACCTTTTTAAAAGGGTGTGTTTTTAGTGTTTTTATAAGTCTGGCTGTCAAACGACAAGTCACAAGTTCGATTTCCAGGTCAAATCATTATTAGCAGACGAACATAATTGTGTCGACTAGTAAAATTATCTTTCTTTAGTATTCAAACTACCCAGACAGCAGTCATATTGTATTGGAAAATATACATAAAATTTTCATAAAACCAATTCCCTTAACCTGCAAAACATCATTACACATTTTTATTGCATAAAAGGAGGAAACGTTTCATCTAAACGATATTTATAAAAACACAAAGACGCCAGCGAAGTTTATAATCGTATTTTATCACAGTAAAATCGCGTTTTGACGTCGTGAGGGCCCATACCTGACCTGATTGCATCGCAAATTGTTCATGAATAAATAATATTGTCATAGAACGGTTAAGGAGAATACGGGCTATGTTAATGTCTTCGTTTATTTTTATTTTAAACAAAAATTTTATTTTCAGGTCTGCCACTGTGGCGCAGTTGTACTACGGTACGGTTACAATGCTGAGATGTAGGGTTCGAATCCCGGGTCGGATAAAGTGAATTTTCTATTAATTATCAGCCCAAAGTCAGGACTTTGTGCCCGATATGGTGAAGAGCACGCCACCTATCACATCGTGGGATGGAACACTCAAAACGAAACTTTGTTGTTCGAAGATGAGTTATATGTACTTAAAAGGCAGTTTTTCGGTGTTTTATAATTGCAAAGTTTCTCATAAAATTGTTTTTGATAATCATGGCAATGGACTGTATAATGTGGTATCAGGAATTTATGTGTAACTCTTAAGTGTATTTAATAACATTATCTTTCATTATGAATTCATTTCATATGAATCGTTTATTCTTTTGGTCTTCTCTTAGCACAAAGAAGTGAATAAATACGAGAAGCATACTACAACAACAACAACCATTTTTTCTAGGCTTGAAAATTAAGCTGATCTTAAATATTATCTCACGGTGCACAATTAATGCAATTTATGACAAAATCAATTTTAAGATAGATTGATTAACTTAATATGTACGTGAAATGGTTATATTAAAGTAAGACTGCACCATAAAAATACCGCAATAGAATAAAATATAGATTAGCTAATGCTCGATCAATACGGGGGCACCAAGGACAGATTGACCTAAAATCAACTTCAATTAAAGTCAGCCCATGTTTTTAATATATTTTACAAAGAGAATCGTGGAACAAAAAGAATTCGGGATCCACCAAATAAACCACGCACGGACTTGGAATACATAATGAGTATTTATTGGGAAATTAGAACCTTCTTGCCAGCGGCCTTGTGATAGCCTGAAACGTTTTTTTTGCCTTATAATTATCTTTCCAATACTTTTTGAAAGACTTCGGTCGGGTTATTAGTAAACTGTAATTTTAACTGTAAAATTTCTTGTTAGCACTTTGTTCACTTTAATATACATTTAGGTTGATAACATCGCCTCAATTATCTATTTTGGTTAAACATTAATTTTTTTTAACAACATATATAACGTTTTTGTATAAATAAAAAATAACAAGTACGTGGACATGACAAAAAAATATATATAACGATTCCTAAGCCATAACAAACATATAAGATATTTATTAGGTGATAGATCTCTCCGCCTGAACAGTTACCACCTCTATGTCTATTCCTCCCGCCAAACAGCAGTATAAATGAACTGTTGTGTTCCGGTTTGCAGGACGTTGAGTAACTAGACATATTGAGAATTGACTCAGATAATGACGAGCGCAGCGGAATGCCATTCATTAGTTTGTAAGTCATGTAATTCATGGTGTTGTTTGGTTTGCTACTGTCCATGATCGTATCGCTTACCATCAGGTGAATGGTACTCTCGTCTTGCCATTATATCGCAATAAAAAAGCCCTCAGCTGAGCACTGTCTCTTTCTATGTAATAGAAGGGATTTAGCCCTTAGTCCACTGGTTTTACTCGACATTAAAAACTTTAGAGAAATTTGAGAGTACTCACAAGTATAACTGGGCGAAATTGGTCTTATTCTTGGTTCAATGTATAACATTCCCTTAGGTTTAGGTAAAAAACAATATACCGGGTGTTCGGGAAATATTCTGGTATTTGGAAGTGTTTTCCTAATGTCCTGTATCCTTCATCGATAAAGATAGGGATAATTAATTTGTATAACTCCAACATTTTTAAAGTATCTTTGAAACCTCTGTCCATAAGGCTCTCCGATGGATTAATATGTCATACCCTTCTCAACTTCAGCTATACAAACAAATCAACACAAATTTCAATTAAATTATCTACTTTGATATACAAACTGACATAACTTTAATTGGTACTTCAACATTTTATAATTTTGTTAACGTCATAAATAGTTGTCATACTGTTTTTTGTTAGCTTATTAATAACTTTATTTTTAATTAGTGTAATTGGTGTCAACCGTACTAATTTAATAAATAAATAAATAAATAATAAATTTATGAACAACGCAAGCTTATGATACTGAAACTCGGCGCAATTGGTTACGGTTATTGTCGTCTGTCTTAATCTACATCTTGTAGATCTTTTCAGCCTCAGGAAGTCCACTACTGGACATGTCTTAAGACTTTCATATATAATACAAATCAAATCATTTTATTCGATGTTTGCTATCCAATCGTATCTGAATATTTTTAACCGACTTCAAAAAAAGGAGGAGGTTCTCAATTCGACTGTATGTTGCTTTTTTTTTTTTTTTATGTTTGTTACCTCGTTTCTCTGTACTGTGTGAACCGATTTCGACCATTCTTTCTTTGATTGAAAGCTGATGCTTGTCATTTGGTCCCATAAAAATATGGTGAAAATCTGAGCAATATCTTCGGACCTGGAGAGAGGAACTCCTTAAAATTAAGTAGGATTCCAATGGTTCTTTTTGCATTAGGTTCATTATAAAAGTTAATTTACAGAGAGAGAGGAAAAAAGGGGTGGGGGTGAGGGGGGGTAGGTGATAAAATTAAAATACACGTAAATTCTAATATCTTCGGCAGGATTTAACCGATTTTAGTGATTTCTTTTTCATTGGAAAGAATGTATTGACAGGTTGATCTCAGGAACACAACATGGAACTCTTCAAACTTTAGTAGGATTCCAATGGTTCTTTTTGCATTGGGTTCAGTATAAAAGCTAAGCTACAGTGGTGGTGGGAAAAGGGGGTAGGGGCAAAGGGAGGGGGGGGGGGGGGGGGGGGGGGAGAAAAAATAATAAACATATGAATACTCCAATATCTTTGGCAGCTTTTAGCCGATTTTAGCGATTTCATTATCATCGGAAAGAACATATTCCTTGTGGGGACCAAATCTTCTTCATTTTGATTCCTATCAACACTAAAAAGATAAAAATAACCAAAATTTTTAATAAAAAAATAAAACCGACTTCAAAACAAAAAACCGCTAAAAACCAAAAAATAACTAAATAATAAGTACCACTGCAAAGCAAAAAAATAATATTTGTTTCATGGAACTTGCGCTTGTTGATTAATTTGCTTAATGACTTGACTAGCCAACAAATCAAAATATATGCATAACATATTGAAGGCGGGTCGCCCAGTACCAAACATATAGATATTTAAATTAATATAAGGCACAGGTCCTACATGTTTGGTACTTGGCGGCCCGCCTTCAATATGTTATGCATATATTTTGATTTGTTGGCTAGTCAAATTTTGGTTATTTTATTGCAATTAATGGCCAGACGAGCATGCCGTTCGCCTGATGGTAAGCGATACGATAGCTCATAAACAGAATCAAAACAAAACAATACCTTGAATTACAAAGTAATGCTTGGTATTCCAGTGCGCTCGCCATCTTGAGACACCAGATGTTACGTCTCAATATGTCCAGTAGTTGTTTTGGCTACAATGTCCTTCAATCCGAAACACAACAGTGCTTCTAAACTGCTGTTTGACGAGAGAAATAGACAATGTGGTGATACCCACCCAGGCAGCTTCTCACATATTATGAGAGACCTATCACCATTAACACATCATAAAATATTGTCTGAAATATTTTTGAAATAAAATGTATGTTCGAAATTCAACTTTATACAGGAATAGTGGGAAATTAAAAAAAACAGCGCAAATATCCGGCTCGAAGGACCAAACTTCACGTATTAAAATTGAATGTAAAACGGTTACCTGAAACTACGTATTGAATTATTGAGGTCGTTGTTACATAAGAAGTCCATTTCCATGGCGGTTACGTCGCTACCTATTTATTTATTCACGAGCCTATTTATGCTCTTGCTTTGCTGTTCTTTGTTAGGTTTGTGTACTTCGTTTTTTTAATAGCAGGGTGAAATGAGTATACCATTCTGATGGTAATGCCTCCTCTACACTCCAACAGATGATAGGTGATAGATTTTAATTATTATTATTATTTAATTTAAAAACTTGCGTTCCACTTGACAATCGCAACACCTATCCGAAGATGACGTCTGCTGATGCATCTCTTAACGTGTAGAGGAGCCATAAGAGATAAGACCGCTCATGGAAATTTCACTGCACTCATCATCCTGAGACATAAGATGTTAAGTCTCAATATGTCCTGTTACCAGAGTAACCAGTAAGTTACCAGTCAAAGCTGCAGTGTCCTTTAAACCGGAACACAACGGTGCATTTACACTGTTACTTGGTGGGAGTGCCTCTCGCATTTTTGTTGTTATGGAAAGATTAGCAAAATAAATTACAATTATTAAGTGTTCTTATGGGTTGAAATAAAACTATTATTTACGGATTTTATCGCGGATTTGGTTAAATTTTTACATTTTTTGAATTCCCGACGTTTCGATTACTTTACAGCTTTCGTGTTTCAGAGAACACAAGGAATCTGTGACGAGAAACACCTGGCGACTGAGCTGCAACACGTCAAGCAAGTATTACGAGACAACAAGCTCCAAATTCCACGCCGCCGTCACAGAAACCGAGTGAAACATGCCACAGTTGAACGGGTCCCGGTTGTCTTGCCATACATAAAAGGTGTCACAGACAAGATTGGCTATATCCTGAAGCGTGCTTCTATCAAAACATACTTCAAGCCGCCCAAGAAGATTAGTCAATTTCTACCACCTGTCAAGTGCCATATACCTTTGCAAGAACTGGGTGTATATAAAATAGACTGCGACTGTGGCCTCTCCTACATTGGTCAAACCAAAAGAAACATAGGGACCTGCGTGAAAGAACATATAGCTGACGTCAAACATCGACGCTCAACGAAGTCTGCAGTTGCTGAGCACATAGAAGAAGGCTCCAAGCATTACCTTCGTTTTGACCAGCCCCAAGTCCTCGCGAAAGAACACCGTTTCCTACCCAGGATGTTTCGCGAGGCTATTGAAATTACAAAAAACATCCAAATTTCAATAGGGAAGATGGCTTGAAGCTTGCACAAGCATGGGATCCAATTCTACACTTAATTAAATCGGAACCCAAAAGACCAACTGCCAGACCTCAAGACACAGTGAGCTCCTTCTGCGTGGATCGGAACGCAAAAACAGATTAGTTATTTAAATTAACTTTTTAATTTAATAATTCAAAATTAAGGGTAGTTAAATTGTAGCAGTCACTGAGCGGATGACTAATACCTCAGTCCGCCCCGTGACCACGAAAGCTGTAAAGTAATCGAAACGTCGGGAATTCAAAAAATGTAAGAATTAAACCAAATCCGCGATAAAATCCGTAAATAATAGTTTTATTTCAATGTGTAACATTCGCGTAAATCTAAGAAACCATTATGTTCTTATGGGTTCAGTAAATCAGAGATAATTCCGGCTTTTATGTCGTTCGATAACAAAGCCTGAGTCTAATTTGACTGAGGAAGTCAACGAAAAGATAACATAATTTTTGGAATTGTTTAATTGAAACTTTAAGTATGCATTTTTTTCATAATTCGTCACGTACTCAGAAGTGTATGCCAATGATTCGAATCTGCGACTTTAGTTAGTTACTAAATACTTTGTCGCCCATTTAAGTAGAAAAATATAATGCCTATTTTCTTCTTTGGACGTATAGAATAATCTAAAAATGATCACAAAATTAGAATATTAACCGACACGACGCGGCGTCCACAATAAAAGTTATTTCTAGAAGTAGAATAAGGTACATGTTTCCTTATATTCCGTGCCATATTGAACAGCCAATCGGTCAATACAGGTTTTGTATTACCGCCGTATCCAAGTAACTGGCGACCCCATCAAATATTGACCGAGTCATATCGACCACCCCTTGTCGGCGACTTGGCTGTCATATGGTAATTTATTATGACGGACGTTCAATACTTTTGAATTATGGGACTTGGTGATAAAACTATCTGTCCACTACAATATAGCTTAATATAACAATATTTATTTTGTATATCTACTAAAATATTTTATCGTCGAAGGCTTCTTAAATCTAAATGCATAAATATGTAATGATTTTAATTGTGATTTAGAAGTAAAATTAAGTTCGATTTGTCCTTTTGGTACTTTTGAAAACTTCGGCGGTGCATCCTTTATTCTACTTGATCATGATAGAATTTAATGAAACTAAATGCAATCGAAATTCAACAGTAGACTAAAAGATTTATGATTTTATATACAGTACTATACATATATATATCCTAGATATCAATGTGATTTTGATAGTATTATTTAATTAATATATTGTGACTATGTGCAGCTGCCAAGCATCCGACAGACATATTTGTGCTAATTCTTGATATTTATTAGCAGTTTAACTCATCATACACAAGTGTTAGATACAAATGTCTTGTACAATTATCATATGAATTATTATGTATCCTCAATAGTAAGTGACAGAACGGTCTAAAGGGCAATATTTCATAATAATTTGCACAGATAATATATTTCACATGTTCGTACCTCGGCTATACTATGCTACGTTGTAGTGAGTAAAGACCCTAAAGTGTTTTGAAGGGGAATTCGGTTGAAAGTTTGTCACTAAATTTGTTCATACTTGATGTACAAGTTGCGTTGAATTTTTAAACACAAATTGAAAACTTTGTTCACGTAATTTCAAAACTTGTTATTCCAAGTTACCAAGTATGTCGGGTTTCGAGTTTGGCCTATGTGTGATTTTGAGCAGACCTACATAATTATGTCAACTGGCCATGTAGCCATATACTGCTGATGGGCACTTTGGATTGTGCTATATATTTCATTCCATTGAATAAGACCAGCGAACGGGTGAATCTGTCACCTGATACTAAGTGATCACTGCCGCCCAGGAACATCCACAACGTTTGGATCATAGATGTGTTGCCGGCCCATCAAATCGAGAGGGGAGTGGGAAGGAATAAGCATAGGAAGAGGAAAGGGTTATTGGGAATCAGATAATCTCACTCACCAAACGAAATGTGACCGCAAAGCTGTCGCGGCACTCCATTCATGTTACAATGGTACCAACCCAAAAGACCCACCTCATGCTCAGCCATGACTGACAAAAGCGTGGCTACCACTTCCACAATTAATATTAGACAAACGAGTCTCTAAAAGCGTAATAAGTTATTTTCTTTCAAACGAAACCCCCGAAATCTGCCCACAGAAGCGCTCTTTGAAATCAATATTTAGGACATCATAATTATTTCACAAGTTGGTTTAGGCCGCTGGTACTATTGATTACACAATTGAATTTTGCTATCGGGTTTTCTTTTATAGCCTCTACGAGATAAGCCTGTTCTGAGTCATATGATCATCTGAGTCATAACTGACAACAACATGGCTCTACTTTTTTTTAAGTAAACTGTAATGCACGAATCATCATCAGGCACTTTGATCATGCCAATAAAAATAAGTAAAATGATTCAATTCAATCAATGCCAAAAATGATTCCAACATGTTCAAAATCTCCAAACAACCACACCTCAAATAAATAAATACATCAGATTTCAATGAACGCGACGCCACACCGAATTAAATGATGGATGGTTAAATGCCATTAAATTAATTAGCATGGAAATAAATCACCGCATAAAGCGTCTACACCGCTATGCTTAACACGTACTAAATGTATAGAGGGCGCTAATTAATATCGGCGCTTAAAATAGACTGGTGCAGGTCATTGTACCTTCTCATTTACTACAGTGTGTTTCTGAATTACTGCCAATGAGACTTGGTGTTGATATGGGTTTGCTTGTTGGAATTAATGTTATTATTTGGAGTTTTATGATTATAATATTCACCTGTATTCTTTCATTCCAATTTTGTTCATGTCTCGGCACCGTAGGTCGCGTTGGGTCACATTGGCCGAAGAGGCGAGTTATTTTCACGGCATCTAATTGATAGACTTCAGTCCATTCCATTAACAATTAGCTTTTTACGGAATGCTTCACGGTTCTTCATAATAAAAAGTTGATTAATTAGGTTCAGCCTTCAAGGATATAATCCTTGTACTACCTCTACATTATCTATTTACCTTTATCAGCCCATATACGTCCCACTTCTGTCCTCATTTACGATTAAGAGGGGTTAGATCTTAATCCGCCTCGGCCCTTCGATTGTTCCAACCCTCGTAGGTACTCCTAGTTTCTAGCGTCGCATTGTACCCAAGTCTTAATACATTATCTTATTCGTTGATGGATGGGTCGTTTAATCACATGACGTATTAATTAAAAAGGTATATATTCTTCTTATCGTGATATGAATATATTTTTTTTTGCCCATGGACGTTTACTAGACTTAAGTCGTAAATACACTGCCAGCCTCTTAAACATGAGATAGGAAAAATGACAAAGGCGCAGGAAAGATACGTAATATATTACAGGACCAGCAACAGTTTTTTGCAGGTGAAACACTGAAATTAAATAAAAAACAATGAAATAATACAGGAGAGACGAATAACAGTTATTAAAGTACGTATGCTAAACATACCACCGACACCATTTACCACACATTAAAAATAAAAATATACAAAAGAATGAGACATACTATAGGTAGATTACTAAATAAACACTTTAGCGATTTTGATTATCCATGTAATATTCCATCCCTTATTTCACCCCCACTATGCTGTTTTCCAAAAATATTACGCCATTACTTTTTGTTAGTTAATTTGAAATTAAATTAACTTAAATTAATTTATTGGTCACGTAGGCAATTAAATAGATCTTATGACAAGACAATACACAGTACTTATTCCCTATTTACACAATATTATTTTATTTATTTTATTTTATTTTATTTATTTATTAGGTCCTTCACAGCTGACAATTTAAAATACATTACAATTTCAAACGAAACAATACGCCAATTACGAAGTACACATATAACAATACTTAATAAACAAAGAGTAGACTAAAACAAAATATAAATGAGAAACAATTATTTTATAAATTTATTAATGGTTAGTAAATGGTTGGGCAATGTAGGAACGGTAGATGCGTGTGGTGGTATGTGAGCGATTAGAGCGTATGCATGTGTGGGGGGTGCGTGTGTGTGTGTGTGTGTGTGTGTGTGTGTGTGTGTGTGAGTGTGGGTGTTATAACTAAGAATCAACGGGTATATCTATTTACATCATTTTATGTTCTTTATACATATAATAAAAATAGGAATTAGTTAGTCTGAGACAGGTACAATAGAACAGTCTTTCTAAAAGCGTGTCGAGTAGTATTAAATAGATCCATCGAGGAGAGCTCAGTGTTATATTTTTTGGGTATACGATGACATGGGGACATTTTTAAATATTTCGCTTTTGCTGTAGGGACAGATAGTAAACTAGTATGTCTAGTACGTTTAGAAGGTACGTTAAAGTGTATTTTTGCTAACAGTTCCGGACAGTCAAATTTGTTATTTAGTATGTCAAATAAAAACAGCATATCAGTTAGATGTCTTCTATCTTGCAAGGTGTTTATTTTATGATATTCACAAGATTCCTTATATGATTTACCTACAATTTTCGCCTTGAAATTAAGATGTTTAATAAATTTTCGTTGAATATTTTCAATATTATCAATATAGGTTTTATAAAATGGACTCCAGACTAAATTCGAAAATTCTAATATGCTTCTTACGTAGCTGAAGTACAGCATTTTAAGACATTGGATATCATTAAAGGGTTTACTGTTACGTATTACAAATCCTAAAGACTTATAAGCTTTACCGACGATACAATCAAGGTGTGCACTAAAAGTAAATTTGTCGTCGAGTATTACGCCTAAATCTCTGACTTGCGACGTACTAGGTATGGATTCGTTACATAAGTTGTAATCGTAATGTATGGGCTGTTTTTTCCTAGTAAAATTAATTTTTTGACATTTTTGGGTATTAACACTGATCTTATTTTTGAGATAGTAATTTGTAAGACGATTTAGATCTGATTGAAGCTTATGACAGTCCGTGATTTTATCAATTTTACGAAAGACTTTTTTGTCATCTGCATAAAGAAGATATTTTGAGTGCTGGAAGCACTCCGATATGTCAAAAAGATATATATTGTAAAGAAGAGGGGATAATAAAGACCCTTGGGGCACTCCCGATTTGACGTCAACGAAATTAGATCTATATCCACCCATTATAACAGCTTGACGCCTGTTTCTTAAGTAAGATTCAAACCAGCGCAAGAGATTGCCCTTGATGCCTACTGCATATAATTTTGAAATTAGAATATTGTGATTAACTTTATCAAACGCTTTTTTCGAAATCTGTATATATAACGTCTATTTGTGCATTTACCATATTAGTAACTACATAGTCAGTCAAACAAATGAGGTTGTTAACGACTGTGCGTGACTTGACAAAGCCGTGCTGAGATTGAAGTATACACCGCTGCGTTGTGGCGGAGATTTTGTCAAAAATTACTTTTTCTAACATTTTACCGAAATTATTCAATAGTGACACTGCCCTATCCCGATCTGCCCGATATCTGATTTAATACCTTTCTTATGTATCGGGACAATCTGTGCATTTTTCCATTGTTTAGGAAATACGCCCTCAGTTAAAGACCTTTGAAATATAATTTGTAGTGGCTTTGTCAAACCTAATTCGCATTTTTTAATAAATATAACTGGTATGCCGTCAAGTCCTGCACCCTTCTTTAAATTAAGATTTTTGAAAACATTTTTTAAGATATCTAGTGAGACCGTTATTGAGTGAGTAACATCTGCATATGGAGATTCCGTATAGGTAGGATATTTATCCTTGGGATCAAGGGGTTGGAAAACGCTGTGAAAAAATCTGTTAAATGCATTGCATATGTCTTCACCTTTTGAAAAAGACGTGCCATTGTAGGTCATGTGGCATGGATAACCTGGTGAATTGCGTCTTTCTTTTATGTATTTCCAGAATTCTTGGGGTGATTTTTATATTTCATTCTGGGATCTTTCGACATACTTTTTAAAGAACTCATCTTGTAGCATTTTTATCCTTTTTCTTAATAATGAAAATTCCGCGTAGTCACTATAATTTCTATATCTTTTCCATTTTTTATGTATTTTCGATTTTTCTTTAATGGCGTTAATTAAACACGGTGGGTACCATTTCGGGTAACGATAACCACCCGATATTTTTACGGAGGGAACATATAATTCAATTAAAGAGTTTAGCGAAGTATAAAACTTGTCAACCGCTTCTTCCACATCATTTGAACTGCGGAGATAATCCCAGTCCGTCTGAAGTAGTTCACGATTGATTATTTCATAATCCGCTCTAAAGAAACGTTTTAATATTCTTGGTGGAGGGTGGATTGACTTGAAACTGTGGTCTATTTGCATATATATTTCAAACGGTATGTGATATTTATCAATTTCTACCAGAGCAGCCTCACTTTGAATGCATTCAATGGTTGAGTTACTTTATTTTTATTGAGTTACTTAATTAGATATTTATATACATTACACACATTATAGCCAGAGTAACTACTGGACATATTGAGACTTAACATCTTATGTCTCAGGATGGCGAGCGCAGTGGAATGCCAAGCATTGCTTTGTATTTCAAGGTATTGTTTGGTTTTGCTACTGTTCATGAGCGGTCGCATCGCTTACCATCAGGCGAACGGCATGCTCGTCTCGCCATTCACGGCTATAAAAAAAAATAATAAAAAAAAAATATAATATTATTGTTTATTAAATTTATAACTATTTCATCGTCAATACATTATTACGTTAATCAATGTCTAAGAGGACTATGAGCATAACTAAAACGACGCACAGCAGTAGGTAGTATGTATTTTATACATAATTATGTCTGAGGCCACCTGGGTAAACCAGGGAGAAATAGACATTGGATTTCTCCCACCAATGTGAATTGCATGGTCGTCTCGCCACTTATTGCAATAATTAAAACAATAGCTTTAAACCTTGGTGTTATTTTTCTTTGTTACTCTGGATATATATTAACGCAACGTAAATCGACTTCAAAGAAACTACTGCATAGAAATTTCAAACACCATTTATTTCTACAAAGCAATGGACACTATGCCCCAATCGGCTTGTTGCCAAGTGATACAATATTATGTCCATTCATTTATACTCGGCCGTTTTCATGCATGGATTTCAAACGTCATATATAATAAGCGGTCATAAATATATTACATAATGAGGATACGTACAAAAGCAATGTTTTTTACTAGACATGTTTTCTTTGGCAAGAAAACTGAATAATTTTGTTAGCAATGTTTATTTTACTGAGAAATTCAAGCGGTAACAAATGTTTGTTGTTCAGTGAATTAAGGTTATTAAGATGTTTTGTGTTGGGAAGTTGTGTTTATCTTGATAAGGTTCGGTTTTGCTTGACAAAACGGTGTAAAAATAAAAGACGTCTTCTCCTTATGAATTTGTATTTTGCACTAACTTAATTAAGTAATAAATGCCGATTTATACTGAACATACCGCCCCCCAAAAACAATAGTTTTTAATTAGTACTTAATGCATAGGATTAATCATTAAATCAGTGGACTGTAATAATATAAGGTTAATTTTACAAACGCAAACAAAGTATTCATTTGGATATTGTAGCTATTGATTACATGCACAGAGAGTCAAGAAAATCTAATCAACAACACAATCAAAGTAATAACCATCTAACACTCATCTTATCACTGGATTTCAGATTCTTTCGGAAGCGGAATTATCTTCGATAAGGGTCTTTTTAGTTCTTGGTTTCCCTTACAATGGACTGTCACCACTCTAACCAAGTTATCAGAACCAGGATGAACATGCTTAATTCTGCCCATCAACCATTTCGTTGGAGCTAAATCTTCGTCCTTAATAATTACAAGATCACCAACAGCTGGTGATGGAACTGTAACCTGCCATTTGTATCTCTGTTGTAAGGTATTCAGGTATTCAGTCCGCCATCGATGCCAAAAATCCTGTGTCATTCTTTGAATATATTGCCATCTGGTTAAAAGCCCAATATTTTTGGTTCTAAGTTCATAATAGCAATCTGGAACGCCTATGAGAGGTTCACCTACCAAAAAATGTCCAGGAGTCAAAGGTGTGTCTGAAGTATCATCCATCTTACAGAGTGGGCGGGAGTTGAGACATGCTTCTATCTGTATGAGTAATGTTGCCATTTCTTCGTATGTAAGTTTAGTATCCCTAGTAACTCTTATCAAATGCCTTTTTACTGATCGAACACCTGATTCCCACAAGCCTCCATAACTTGGCATCCTTGGGGGGATGAAATGCCAAGTTGTGCCATCATTGGCTAAAATCTCTGCTATTTCCGTCGCTACATTATTCATACCCCTTTGGAACATATCCTTCAATTCTTTAGCAGCGCCCACAAAGTTTGTAGCATTATCACTATATAAATTTGAACAGTGACCTCTGCGTCCAACGAACCTCCGAAAGGCAGCAATGAATGCTTGAGAAGTCAAATCTGTAACCGCTTCTAAGTGAATGGCCCGTGTAGCCATACAAACAAATAAACAAATATATCCCTTCGTAGCATGATGACCGCGTCCCTTTGTGGTTCTCATTAATACAGGGCCAGCGTAATCAACTCCACTATTCATAAATGCTCTATTCTGATTGACTCTAACTGCTGGCAGTTGACCCATCAGTTGATATTTGCCTTAGCTTTACTAACAACACAGATTTTGCACTGGTGAATACATTTTCTTACCATAGATTTTAAACCAATTACCCAGTACTTAGTTCGCACGTAAGCCATCATCAACTGATTGCCACCATGAAGGGTTTTATAGTGGGCATCTTGTATTATTAATTTCGAAATATGTAGATTCCCAGGTATAATAATAGGATGTTTTGTTATCTCTGGAATTGAAGCATTTTGAAGACGACCTCCGACACGTATCAATCCTTTGTCATCCAAAAAAGGCAATAATGTGATGAGGCAACTTCTTCTTTTAACCTTTCCATCCATTTTTAAATCTTCTATTTCTTCTCCATAAACAAAACTTTGATAATATCTGACACAACATTCTAAGACATGTTCCATTTCATTTGACGTAAGATATTTATCCACTTTGTTAGTTGAAGCCCTTTTCTTACAAAATCTACGACAGTAAGCCAATACTCTTTTCATTCTGGACAGGGTTGAAAATCTTTCCCATATTGGTTTCTCTTCCATAGATGCATGAAATGAACCCTTTAATTCAACCTCTGTGGTTGGTACGTCACATTTGTCAAATTCAATATACTTGTTACTTAACCACTTAGGACCAGCCCACCAAGTTTCCTTAAAGGCTAGATCGCTTGCCATTATGCTTCTTGTAGCAATGTCTGCTGGATTTTCAGAAGAATCAACATGTCTCCATCGATCGTTACTTAATACTCGAGTGATGTCAGCTACTCTATTGGCAACAAATGTACGCCAGCGACTAGGGTGTGCCTGCAGCCAAGCTAAAACTACCATAGAATCCGTCCACGCAAAAATTTTGTTTTTTTATATTTCCAGTATTTCCATAATATCACCGATAAGCTCTGTAAGTAATGCTGCAGCGCTAAGCTCTAGTTTAGGTACAGATAACTGCTTCAGAGGTGCTACCTTTGTTCGTGATGCAATCAAAGTCACATGTATGATGTCATTTTTAACAATCCTGAGATAAGCTACAGCCGCATAGCCCTTAGTAGATGCATCTGCAAAACCATGTACCTGAATGTCGTTGTAATTATTTGGAGTTGTTTTAAACCATCGTGGTATTGTAATATCTTCCAAGTACGTCAACCCCTGTCTGTAGTCTGTCCATTCTTCGCGTAAATCTGAGGGCAACTCGTCGTCCCATTCGAAGTTGCATACCCATAGTTTTTGAATAAAAACCTTAGCCGCAATGATAACAGGCGACAACCACCCAAATGGGTCAAACAGGCGAGCAACGTCTGATAGGACGGACCGTTTCGTAATAGGCTGCGTAATTTTAGGTAAGTTGACCGTGACTCTAAATGCATCTTGTTTTCTATCCCACGTTAATCCTAATATCCTTATTACCTTGTCTAGTTTAATTTCTATCGGCTCTTTTAAACTGTTTTCTCCTTGTAAATATTCTAAAATTTCTTCTGAATTACTTGACCATTTTTGCATTCTGAATCCACCCTTGTTTAATATTGTTCTAATTTGTTCACACATTATTTTCGTTTTTTCTATGTTGTCATTACCCATCATCAAATCGTCCATATAAAATGATTGTTTTATCGCAGGAGCCGTATCTGGATATTCACGTGTCTCATCGTCAGCCAATTGATGTAGTGTCCTTACGGCTAAATATGGAGCTGCTGCCGTTCCGAATGTCACTGTTTGTAGGTTATAGGTTTCAAGTTCTTGATCAGGTGTATCTCGCCAGAAAATTCGTTGCAAATTGGTATGTTCTTCGGTCATCATAATCATTCTATACATTTTGACAATATCGCCTATTACACAGATTTTGTGTTTCCTCCAACTTATTATCAAACTTCGGAGATCAGGTTGTAGCACTGGTCCAATCAACATTGTATCGTTTAATGAGTGTCCGTTTGAACCCTTTGCACTTGCATCAAAAACAACTCTGACCCGGCTAGTGTCCTTGTCTTCACGTACTACAGCATGGTGGGGTAAGTATATTGCATCTTTATTACCGTCACTTGACTCTGTTCTTTTCATATGACCCATTTCTTTATACTCTTGTATTACTTTAGCATATTCTATTTTAAAATTTGGATTTTTCTGAAATTTCCTTTCCAAGTGTTTGAATCTCACTTCAGCTTGATATTTAGTGTCACCGCACATTTTTACTGTTTCTTCAATACTCTTTCTTAAAGGTAAGTGTACTATATATTTTCCTGATTCATGTCTCTTGGTTGTTCTTTTGTATAATTCTTCACACAAAGCTTCTTCTTCTTTTAGTATTTTCTTCTTTTTATATAAATCTGTCTCTATTTCCCAGAACCTTTTTAACATATCATTATCATCTGCAACCATTCTTTTAATATGAAATGTGATGATTTTACAGTGGTTATTTAAAGTTTTGTCTTCCCATTGACCTGAAAGAATCCAACCCAAAATTGTTTTCTGAGCGACTATGCAATCAGATATTCGAACTAAACCCTCTTCGATAATCTTACAAAACACATCAATACCGAGCAATAAGTCAACACTGCTAGGTTGGTAATAGGTAGGGTCAGCTAGCTCTAAACTCTTAAGCTGTAACCAGTTCAAAGAAATATGCTGAGATGGTAAGTTTGTAGATATTTTTTTGAGAACGTAAGCCTTAACTTGAATGGATTCTGATTTATTAAAACGCGATGAACATATCAGGTCAACTGCATATTTAACAGGTATTTGAGTTCCTTCTCCAACTCCAGTGACAAAACCGCTGATTTGGCTTTTTCTTAGATTTAATAAGTCAGCCGCTCTTGCAGACAATGAAGCCTCTGATCCTTGGTCAATTAAAGCACGTAGTGTATGAATATCTCCGTTACTTGCCCTAACTTCAACTTGTGCTGTGGCTAATAAAACTTTATGACCTGGATGATTCTTTGAGAAGTGTGCAGTAGTAAATTTCTGTTCTGGTTGTGTGAGTGCAACCTTCTCCTGACTTACTTGTCTCACTTCATGTAAGAGAGAATGATGTCTTCTTTTGCAGACTCGGCATGTCGTCTTTTGTTTACACGTGAATACATTATGGTTCGGGACAAGGCAATTATAGCATAAACGATTCTCTTTAGCAAATTGTCGTCTTTCTTGCACAGGATGTTGAGCAAATTCTTTACAATGAAATATATAATGATCACCTTTGCAAAAGCTACATGAAGGTTGCGAACTAAAATTTGCATGTCCCGATTGAATTGTTTTACTATCATCATCCGTGGTTGACATATGAAATGAATTTTTGAGTTGAGGCCTGTCTTTCGAGAATGTAGCAAGTGGAGCCGCCAGCTCAAGCGTTCGGAACTTAGACTCAAGAAATTGTTTCAACTCCTTCCATGTAGACAGCTCATCCCTTTTCTCCTTATACGCGTGTTCTTCCCAATCCTTTAGTGACTCTGTGTCCAACTTCTGTGACACCAGAAATATGATAACAGGATCCCAAGAGTCAGTTTTTATGCCCAAATTATTCAAAGTATTAATACATTCAGCAGTTGTATCAAGTACTGATTTAATTTGTCCCGATGATTGATTGGATATTTTCTTTTGACCAAACAATCTTTTGAGGAGGGAAGTCACAATCATTTTCTTATTCCCGAAACGTCTTTTAAGGAGCTCCCATGCCTGTTCATAGCTATTTTCTGTTATTTGGATGTGACGTAACAATATTTCAGCTTCACCAGATATACTTGTCTTTAAATAGTATAATTTCTGAACATTGTTTAAAGATGTGTTATGAACCAATGACACAAATAAATCTTGGTAAGTAGGCCAGTCTTCATACTTCCCTCCAAATATCGGCAACTGAATACGAGGAAGTTGTGGAAAAGTTGATTGACTACACTGTGAAACGCTAGACATGTTAACATCTTCACTATTTTGAGATTCTAGTTTTGCTAAGAGGTCAGTCAGATCGCCTTGCAAACCAAGATAAAGATCTTCAATTTTGTAAAATTCCTCCTTCAAAAAGTATGGCAACTGTCCCTTTTGTTCGCGTGGCGTGCACTTACTGAGGGCATTATGTGCTTGCTTAAAAGTATCCCAATAGCTCTCAATTGATTTGCATCTTACTTTGATATATCCCTCAGTCAGTCTAGATTTGGGACATTTCTTCATATTTACCTGCGCTTTCTGCAGCATTGCGGCCATATCTTCCAATGTACTTAAATGTGCATTTTGTTCCGCAGTAGGTGGTGTCATTTTCAACAAAAAAACAAATCGAATTTGATCACTAATAACTTAAATTTCAAAGGAAATGTTCGATTTGTTAAAACACTGCAACTTTTAATTTAAATGTTTATGATCGTTATCTAAGGAATGTGGTTTCTTTTGTATTCACTCGCCGAGTCCGCCGGCCCGCTTCATCGATTGATCCGGCTCGTTTTAGACCATATGTTTATCTTGATAAGGTTCGGTTTTGCTTGACAAAACGGTGTAAAAATAAAAGACGTCTTCTCCTTATGAATTTGTATTTTGCACTAACTTAATTAAGTAATAAATGCCGATTTATACTGAAAAAGTTGGAAGCGCATAAAATACAAAAGATAAGATGAAAAATAGGCATATGGACAAAACAATATCAAGAAATAATTGTATTTTATTTTTTTAATATAATGCGATTGAAAGAATGTACCATAAAATCTATAGATATATGTATAATTGATATGATTTGCACGTTTTAATATTATTCAAATAAAATTGGGTCTCTTTAGTAACTACAGACATAGTATAAACTCTTTTCTTCAAACAGTAAAAACCTAATTGTTCGTAGTAGCTGCCACAACGTCTAAGACTACAGGCACTCTAGAAACCTTAAAAAACGATCGAGTCCCCACACTACTCAGAGTATGAAAAGCAAATCTTTTACTCCATTTATATTCAATGGTAACCAGACGACTTATTTTAACCAGGTGAAATTGACTTAGAGAAAATCAATGACCATTCAGTGATAGTTCAAATTAACATTTTCAGTCATATTACTTATGTCTTGGAAACAAAATGGATAACTACGGAGTGAATGAGAAGAATAAACTGACTTCACCTTTTGACAATGTTTTTTAGAAAAATATCCATACTTAAGAAATAATTTTCATTTCTGAATAATTATGTGTATTAGCAAATAGACTTAAGAATTGGTAAGCCTTCGAACCATTAGATTTTCAGATTGTTAGCTGTTTTATTGGTTTTACCAATAATAGTTCATAATAATTATATTAACACCTAAGACTAGAGGCTCCTATAAATAATAATACTAGAAATGATCCATTAAAAGCTATAGCCCTGGTACTACTCTGCGTATGAAAAGTAAATCTGCTACTATAATTTGCTACTTCGCTGTTCGAGTCAATGGTAACTAGACGGCTTATTATAACCAGGCAAAATTAGCTTCGAGAAAATGTTGAGTTGAACATCTAGTTACATAAGAAGTCTTCGAAAACATACTTGAGGTAGACGAAGTGAATAAGGTCCCAAAAGAAAATTGAATTCACCTTATATCAATAATTTGTCACAAAATATCTAGACCTAAGGATTAATATTTCATTTCTCTTTTTTAATAATTCAGTGTATTAGCAAATTATCTAAGGGTATTTTTCTAACATATAATTAATAGACCATACAAAACAGCAAACAATCTATTAATCTAATGGTTTGTAATAAGTACAACAACATCCAAATCTACAGACATAATATTAGAGAACATTCATTAAAATCTATGAGGCCCAACACTACTCAGCGTAGGAAAGCAAAGCAGTTACTTCACTGCTTGAGACAATGGCACCTAGACGGCTTATTTTGACACACAGATCACTCCCAATAGATACCTAATGCAAGGCAGCGGTTGCGCCCAACACATATAAGCTATCAGATAGATATAAACCGATGCCAAATGTCGCGTCATCAGTGCCGTCCAAGTAGTGGACCCGCACATGTCGTCGCACGTTAGCGAAAATTACATTTTGGGAACATAATATTACAGTTAAAAATGATTTGTTCAATAAAATGGTGTGCAAAAAACTCAGCAAAATAAAGTATCTAAAAAAACGCAATAAGTTTTCATCGATAACTAATATTCTTTAAATTAATTTGGTCCCGAGCGAGCTCAATTTATACTGGTTAATGTATCAATGTTAAACAGTCGAGTTCGGATGGAGAATCAGCCGTCTCTTTTTCGCATAGCAATAACCGTAATAAGCCATCTTTTTTTGGCGAATTCACGCGTTCTTCTCGTGTTTGACGCATGTTTATAATATAATTCCCAGAAATATCGATATTGTAAAACAATAATGTAAATTAATTTTATTAAATGACAATGTTACAAAATACATATTGATTTAAATAAAAATTGCAAATTACAATAATTACGTTATTTTATGTTATTTGAAATAGTTAAATTTGTTAACAAGGTCCTTTTACAATATTTTTTTATATATTTTTATCTTTGGCGTAATTAAATTTCCTTTTTTCCCTCTAGTTGTATACGTTTTCAAATATAATGGGAGGGTATTTATCATAAGTTTTAGTATACTAAGTTTATTGAGAATCAGTAGCACAAGCTATTGCACTAATTTTAACATACGTTGTATATATCGTCTCAAAAACATTCATAGTTCGTCAAGTGGGTTTCGTCACTTGTCGATGTTACATTTACTACAGCCGCCGTCAGAATTCAAGAAACGGAATAAGTTATTGTAGCCCTTTAGGGCGTGAGGTTTAGTTATTTACTATTTCATACTTTCTGATCTTTTATATCAACACTTAATTTGGGTATTTCGCCATTATGGTATACAAAAATACACGGTGAATAATAGAAATAAAACCGTTACATACCAAAGTATAAATCTTAATCCTAATTTATTCGTAGTTAGCGGTTGCCGGTAAAATATTATCAAACATTTAACAAGTTGGTAATTAAGTTATAGAAGCGATCATAACACATGAACTTACTGGCAAATCGAACTATCGATACATTTTTTTATTTATCGACTTATGCCTCATCTCTCCAGTGAAGTCCACGTGACCGCGCTGCAACCCGCCCACCCCCCGCGCATTTCCCTTCGTTGGCGTTTTCGGTTCCAAACAAAACTATCGTAATGCGGTATCTATTGGAAGTGATCTGTGTTTTGACAGAACGAAATTGTCTGCGAGGTTCTACCACTTAGAGGAAATCAAATTTTACATCGAATATTCAGTTGCATATTCAGATTGTACACTTTAGGGTATTTTATGCATATATTTATGTGTTTATTTACTGCAGCGCATTGTTTTTTTTGTCAGTTTAATGGTATAAGTCGTTAAAAAAGTTAAAAAATAATTTAATATTTTGTATTTTACAAATAACAACCTACAAAAATATTTAAAATTAATTTGTTATAAATAGTAATTATTAATATTATTCTCGTAAAAAAACTCATTTTCGCACCTACACTAAATCATTTTCGCATATTGCTTAACTTCCACTTGACATCAAAACCACCAAATCCGCAGTTATATCACCGCTCCTATTTCGAAGCACATAACAAGCAGCATTATTAAACACAATAGCTTAGTTAAATCAAGTGTTAAAATGTACAAACTAGACAGTAGTAAATGCATTTAGAGCGTTCCTCTCAATTCCGAGGGCCCTACTCTGAAAATCCGAAACGAAGTTCGAATCATCGGATGATCGAAGTTTATGACGATACGAATGTACCTTCTCTGTAAATTTTCGGATACGTATAACGTACATCGTAACCACAAGTCTATGGTTACGACCATAAGTCAATAACGACCATAAGTCTATATAGGTACATTCGTATCGTCATAAACTTCGATCGTCCGAAGATTCGAACTTCGTTTTGGATTTTCAGAGTACGGCCCCGAAGCTGTTGGCATACAACGCAACACTCACGGTGCTAATTGTTTTGGATTCAATCCAAAATACATACTTACTGGAATTTCATGGGTAACGCGATGCATTTGAAAATTGTTTCGCCTGTACGCTGTCCGGGGTTAATAGTCTGGAGAACATTTGCGCTCTATACATCAGTATGGTTAATGAAAATGGTTTGGAGATCATCGCTTCTTAGTCATTGAAGCCGAAATCGGTGTAAAGGTTTGCGCGGCTATATCTATGTGGGAATAGTTCCGTCTCTGGTCAAATCAAACAAAGATGGTTTGGATAGTCTTCAGTTTATTATAGTCTTATAAACTCGTCTTCACTTCAGTCGTCCTTCACGTCTTCCAGACTGTTCTCTTCTATTCCGTCTTTCCATACTTCAACATCTGAATCTTTCATCCTCTAACTCTTTCCATCTTAAATACTTTCATTAGTAATCTCTTTTACACAAACCACGTTCCATATCAGTCATTCGTCTAACGTTCCATTCTACTCATCTTTCATCATACATTCAAATCCTACATTTATTTATTATTTTGTGTGAAAATAAATAAATCTCGCTACTGAATATTGGTTGTTCCAAAGATAGCGACCACCGTACACGATGTGGGAAATCCTACCGTTGTTAATGCACGTAAGCCCCGAAATTTCCGAAATAAGCGTTTCTATATCCACCTTTAGGTAGGCGGGTGTAATTGTGTATAATAAAGAAAAATCTATTTGGATAGCATTGCGCATACTATCAAGTACATTATAGTAATCTTCCATGGATGTTTATTAAAAAAACACAGAAGTATAGTAGTTATTTTGAGGTAGCGCAATTATGTTTTTATCTCTTAAATATTTTTTTTTATAAAACTACACTACAAAGCTTGTTATAAAGATTACTATAACATAATTAGGAGAATAATTTTGTAAGAAAAAGGTGAATACACATTAGGCTATGGGATTGTCTATACGTCTAATAAAGGCACCTTAACGATAAAATTTCAACCAATAAAATAATAATAATATAGTGTACACATTTTTGAACACACTGTTTTTGCCTCAACGTAAAAATATTCAAAATTCTTTTTGAATTAGGGCGAGGAAACAATTGATTTTAATACGACAAAAAAAGGGAGTTTCACAAAAAAACAAAAATGCTTAATGGACGAGATAATAAACTGGCTGCCACAATTTACATAATTTTGACATCTCTGTAAATCAAGGGAACAAAATGTTTTTCAAGATTTTTATGTGAAAATTCTGGTATCTTTTGCCATGTTATTGTTTTATGACAGAGGTTTGGGTATTCTGGTATTTCTTGTCTTAGTTTTTTAGATTAAATATATATTTTTTAAAGCAATGAATCGCGTTACGAGCGCCGACGAATGGTTCGTCTGATGGTAAGCAATACGACCGTTCATAGACAGTAGCAAAATCAAACCATACCATGAATTACGAAGCAATGTTTGGCATTCCACTACTTTCAGCATCCTGAGACATAAGATGTTAAGTCTCAATATATCCCGTAGTAACTCTGGCTGCAATTTCCTTCAAACCAGATCAAAACACTACAGTTTGGCGGGAGAAATAGACATGACGGTGGTACCTACCTAGGAGTAATGACTAAATAGTTATGACATCCTGTGGCTAAGATGATGAGTGAATTTGCTCCGGAAAGATGATATTAGAGCTATAATTTGGTCAAAATAAAAGACGGATAGCAAAGAAGCCACTAAAGGCTTGATAGATATCGATGATTAATACCTAAGATTGAACTCCATTGTTTGGTTTAGGAAAGGCTTCTGTCTGGCAAATAACTACAACAGTTCATTATAGCAATATTCATGGTTAATGGACAAAAAATAATGGATTAATTAATTTTAAAAGTTATAATTGCTAAATTTATAATATTTTTGTTCATAATAGGCATCATCTTGTGTGCAATGATCATATTACTTTTGATTGTAATACCATTTATTATTCATATATTATTATTTTAATTAGCTTTACATAATATGCGTATAATTATTACGTATAAAGATTATAAATAAATAAAAACAAACCGTTTAGAATGTTCTGAACCGATAAATAAATGTCCATGTATACTTGTATATTCTATATCTTATCAGATGTCATCTAACGCACTATAGCACTAGTGATGCTTAATGTAATTTTTAGTTTTACCACCGGTCTGTACATAAACGGAAAACACAGACGACACAAGACCAAAGCATGTAAGAAAATTGCATAACATGCATTCTAATAGAAACCTAAGTGCCTGTTCTCGCTGCATTCAAAAATGTATCGTATAAAACTGATTGCATACCATTGCGGCAATATTATACCGAGGGTACACTGTGAAAAAAATGTGTTTAACTAAAAGAGTGATACATGTACCGCTCTGTTTCTACCTTTGTCACTCTTGAACAGTCATAGTATCTGCCCTCTCGTTCAACTGTATTTTCACGATCCTAGTTGGTACATATCCACTGCGCACTGATTTTGTCACGACATACGTTCTATTATCTTTGTTTCTATGTCTTTCACTCTTACGCAGTCACACTATCTTCCTCTGGCTCTACGCATTTGTACTCTGCGGTCCCAGAGAGTACATTTATGCAGCGCGCATAGATTTTGTTCACACATCCGCTCTAGTATATCTATTCCTGTGTCTGTCTCTCATGTACAATCATAGTATCTTTCCTGTAATTTCGGTGGATACCCGTAGTATCGGTGGGTACATACGCAGTGCGCTTAGATTTTGTTCATACGTCTGCTCTAGTATGTCTGTTTCTATCTCTGTCACTCATATACTGTCATAGTATTTTCCCTCTCGTTCCACTGGATTTCAGCGGTCTCAGTTGGTTCATACGCAGTGCGCATATATTTTGTTCAAGTCATCCGCTAGTATCTTCGTATCTGTCACTCTTATGTAGGCACACTATATTTTTTCTCCCTCTACTAGTTCTGTTTGTGATGTCGACTCTAGTAAAATACCTCAGTGTAAAATGTACATTACGTTCCACTGTACATTTAGTGTAATAAAATTTCCACAGAAGACTTCAGAGCACAGCATTGGACTAATTAAAAGTCATCGTTTATTTCATCTGTTTTTGCATTACAATGTTCGGTGTTTCGCTTTTGAATTTTTTTGTTTTGTGGTTCTTAATTAAATTTTATCCGTTGCGCCTTGTCCGACTGACTGCATGTAACAAACATTTTTAATTTTTGTTAAGTATTATATTATTAAATAAATAAATAATAAATAACACCCAACAGTCACATACATAGTCCTGACCCCACACTAAGATCGAGTCTTGTGTCGTGGGTATCAGGAACTACGAGAGACTTTTCGGTCTCACAAACACCCAGACCCGGAAGAAATATTTGTGGGCCGCACAAACATTTCTCTCGGTGCGGGGATCGAACCCGCGGCCTCTCGTTTCACAGGTGGCGTCTAACCAACTGCGCCACGGAGGCTGTCATATTGTAAATAAAATTTTAAAAAAGCATGGCTAAACTTATCAATGGTTCAAACGAAGACAGTTTTAATGTATAACAGTATTAGAAGTGCAATAATTGAGTTTGTATTTTTTCCTTCTATATTATAAACTGTAATTACATAACTATGCTGGTTGTAAGAAATTAGAATCTACCCGAATTACGGCCACAGTAACTAGTGGTTATGCATTCATTATAGCTACTCATGTAAGGTAGAGTTTCGAGTTCATTATGTGTTAATATAAATAAGTAGCCTTAACGTAAACACGTAAACGTAAACTTAACCAGTGCAGCATCATCGTAACGATGGGCAAGAGATTATAATATCTGATTATGCCCCATTGGTAGATATTCTATCGTGAGTCCGTTGCATTCACCATCAACATCATATTAGTCACTTTCTGTATCAGCCCATATACGTCACACTGCAAGCCACGAGCCTCCTCGATAATCGAGAGTACAATTGAGAAGAGTTAGGCTATATATTTCACTATGGTGGCTAATTGCGGATTGGCGGATTTTAATTTACGAATCGCTATGGTACGCCGATGTTCTCACAATGTTTGTCTTCAAAGCTGTATCGCAAGAATTCATACTTGTAGTGCTGTGAATGAAACTAAGTTGAAGTATTTGTTCGAGTTCTACAAACCCATCTGCGGATAGAAAATTCCAAAAGGCAACTTTTTGACCAACTTTAAAAGTCTATCAATTTCAGTACAACATTTTTAATTACAGTTCGTTTGTTGTTTTGATAATACTTTAAAGCTTGGAGTTTTCAACTATTGTATTTTATTTGCATAATTTTATTTAAAACGCTTTCTAGTGGCATTAATGGAATAGTTTACATTTATAGCGGTGATAATTTTAACTTGCAATTCAAGATATTGTGTTTAATTTATCTGCAGAATTAAATATATATTTTTTTATATTCAACAGCTGACTTCTTCGGGTTAAATATATTGCTGGTGATATTGTTTTTTTATTGCGATAAGTGGTGAAACAAGCATGCTGTTCGCCTGATGGTAAGCGAATGGACCGCTCATGGCCAGTATAATAAAATAAACAACACCATGAGTTACAACGCAATGCTTAGCATTCCACTGCCAACGCCATACTGAGACGTAAGATGTTAAATATTTGTATATAAATAACCCATATATACACTCAACAAAGTCCTCAGCTAGCTGTAAGATACAAAGTGCTGTGGCGTGGGTATACAAAACTAAGGAAGATTTTTATTTCAACACAGACCCAAAATATAATCCTGGGGCTCACAAATGTTTACTTCAATGTGGGAATCAAATCTGCAGCCTTTTGTTTCAAAGCCTGTTCTCAACTGCCGTGTATGATATAAATAAATACACCAACTGTCACATACATAGTACTGACCCCACAAGAGCGAGTTTTATATCGTGGGTATCAGGAACTAAAATAGTCTTTTCGATTTCATAAATACCCAGACTCGAGGCAAATATTTGTTGGCCTCACAAACATTTGTGTCGGTGCGGGCATCGAATCGGCGACCTCTCGTTTCAAAGGCAGCGGCGTCTAACCAACTGCGCTACGGAGGCTGCCATGTAATTTATATTTTTATAGTTGTTATCCATGACACGTACTTATAGGCATATACTATCTTCATCATCATCATATCAGCCACAGGAAGTCCACTGCTGAACATAGGCCTCCCCCAATGATTACCACAATGACCTGTTGGAAGCGGCCTGCATCCAGCGACTTCCTGCGACCTTAGTCAGATCGTCCGTCCACCTTGTAGGCGGGCGTCCGACACTTCGCTTGCCTGTACGATACTATCTTCAAATTCCATCAATGCTTGTATTTTCTTTCAATAATAATTTTATAACGTGTGAACCAAATATTTGCTATGCGTCATTGATTTGCAGACCGCGGCATTTGACGTCAACTTTCTTCAAAACAGATTATGATTCAGTAGGTAATAATAATACAGACTAAAAATGTCAACGAAATGCAATAAGCGGAAGCGACTGTTTATTTAAGATCAATATGGAGACAAGATAATAAATACAGATGAAATCGAAAAACATCCTGAAACTACCAA
Organism: Hyles vespertilio; assembly: GCA_009982885.2. Classification (NCBI taxonomy): domain Eukaryota; kingdom Metazoa; phylum Arthropoda; class Insecta; order Lepidoptera; family Sphingidae; genus Hyles; species Hyles vespertilio. The sequence goes on from CM042815.1 coordinate 5,109,179, forward strand.
GTTGACGATATGAAAGATTATGTAAAATATAAAAGATAATAAAATGAAATTTAGGAATATACTCATGAAGAAAAAGTAGCGCAAGTGTTTATATTCAATACACTAGAATTTGCTCGTGGCTCACTCAACTCTATCGGTGGGCACAGATAAATATGTTATCAAATCCTCAGGTTTATAGGTTTTTTGATTCAAAGGACATAGAGTACCATCCATGTCCTTGTATGTCCGTTCCAATTACGCCGAAGACGGCAACGCGGGGTTTTGCTTGGTATGCCGTATCTCGGTGAACCCAACATAATCACTCCACTTTCCCCCGAGGTGGGGCGTTAGCGGTAAACGGGTATACCGCGCAAACAAAAAGAAAAAAAATCCTTGTATGTACTGTTGGAAATGTGCATACAACATTTTTAATCGGTTCAATAGTTATGCCTTGAAAATCTAACAAACAAACTTCTAGTAAAGAGTGCCTATTACAAAGTCAAAAAAATGTACAAGAAACAAAAAAAAAACAAATATTATAACATGAAATATAGCAGCACCGAAATTCGAATCAAGGTTAGTATATAAAACTAGGTGTGTAAACCACACCTACTTGAAGACTACTGTTCTGGACAATAATGTTGGCATTGGTCGCCGTGACGTCATTAGGCACAAAATAAATAACACAGCATCGGAAAAAATTCTAGCAACAAGAGAGATTTATAAAATATTATGTCTACATGTGGCAAGTAATATACTGATTGTCCATACATAAACTAACACCTTTTTTCAAGAAGGGGCAGAGGTTCCAGAATACTCACGTTTTGCCTTGTATGTTCCGTCCCACGATGTGATAAGTGGCGAACCTATCGGCATATCGGGTACAAATTCCTTACTCTAGGGCCTAGGCTGATAATGAATCTAATATCACTTTGCCCTATCCAACCACGCCACCGAGGCAGGTAGTCAGTATACCGATTGTATTTTTGTTATTTATTTATTTAAATCTTTATTGTACACAAACTTAAGAATAACATAGCTAAACAGAAATAATAATAACAAAGAGTACAAATGGCGGTCTTATCGCTCAACAGCAATATCTTACAACCATGGGATGGATTTAAATGAAGGAGAGGGAGAGAGGGCAGTGTAACAAATAACGAATTACTTAAAGCTAAATAATACTGATTAAACATAACTACTAATACACATATACATATCCGTATATACAGGGTATATCAAGACTGCTACCAAAAACGAAGCCGGGTGGTAGTTTAAGCGACTTCAGACACAATGCAACAGAAAAAGTTGCAAAAAAAAGCGACAAAATTTTTTTTTGTCGCTTTTTTTTGCAACAAACAAAATTTTCTTGAGATACCCGGTATACATACCGGGTATCTCAAGACTGCTACCGAAAACGAAGCCGGGTGGTAGTTTTAGTGACTACAAACACAATGCAATCAAAAATTTCGCAAAGAAACGCGACAATTATTTTTTATGATTTTTTAAATATCGTCATTTTTGGGTGGTAAATCCATAGTTTTTGCTAAAATAATAATTTAAACTCTTTTATACCTTAGAGTATTTATAAATAAAAGGGTATACACTATTATTTTAGGAAAAAATGTATTTACCACCCAAATATGGCCATAGGAAAAAAATAACAAAAAAAAATTGACGCTTTTTTTTTTCAACTTTTTCTGTTGCATTGTGTCTCAAGTCGCTTAAACTGCCACCCGGCTTCGTTTTCGGTAGCAGTCTTGATATACCCTGTATATATACATATAAACATACATAAACATACATGTTATTTGCTATGAATGGCGAGACGAACATGCATTTCGCCTCATGGTAAGCTATACGCCCGCTCATGGAAAGTAGCTAAACTAAACAGCACCATGAATTACAAAGCAACGATTGGCATTTCACTGCGCTCGCTATCCTGAGACATTAGATGTTAAGTCTCAATATGTCCAGTACTGAGTGCCAAAACGATGAGGTGAGTTTGAAAGAATTGTTGAGTTTTACACCATACATTGAAATAACTTTCGCTTTTTTATTGAAAGCAAAGGAATTTAATGAATTGCGGCTACATTTAATTTTCTAAAATTCAAGCAAAAGTTATCCACTTTTGCTTGAAGCAGTACTAACTTAATTAACATAAACTTAGACTATAAACTTTAATAATAGTTTTTGAAGATTTTAAAGCTAATCAAATATTGAAATATAAGACAATTTTACATTAGTTACATTTTCTTAGTAATACCAATTACTATGAAATTTACCTTTTTGATTCCGTGAATTCTTAAGGAAAAAAATTGCGCTGTAGCTAAATAATTCTGATTCTAGAATAAAGCGTTAATTCGGATTTCGACTATTTCATTTGTCTTCTTTTAAAATGAGGAAGGTACTTTGTGTTGTATTCTGTACGCTTAATATGGCCCTTGCAAAAGTTTATGACGATCGGTTAACTAGTCTGGGCGTAAAAGCGTTAGAAACAAACTTGCATTAAATAAATTAATAAATGCAACCAAAAGTCACATGCAACATAGCCCCCACACTTGAATCGAGTCTTGTGTCGTAGGTATCAAACACTATCAGACTTTTCAATTTCATAAATACCCAGACCCAAAATAAATACCAGTGGAGCTCACAAATACTTGTCTCGGTGCGGGAATCGAACCCGCGGCCTCTCGTTTTAGAGCCGACGTCTACCTGCGTAACAGAGACTGTCCATTGGCAAGGTTTATTATTTAAAAAAATGGAATATCGCAATGTAAGTTTTTTCGATGTACGTAAAAATACCGATTTATTTGTCAAAGTGAATGAAATACGCATTACGTTTTTCAACAAGTCGCAAGCAACTCGCTACAAATTAAATATCAAATACATACATACGTACATTACATCACGTACACTGAAAGCACATTAGTAAAAGTAGATTTCTTCTAATCTGCTTCGTTCCACAATTACGTGGGACTAATTCATTTTTTATGCATGCTGCTGGAAGATTAACTTTTTATTTATTTACCTTTATCGTTTAAATGTATATAGAACATTCACATAAAATCATTCAACTATCATCTTCACCAGGAACAAAAAAGTCCAAATGTTTACACAATAAACTGGTTGACAGCGGCCTGCATCCAATGACATTCATATAGTTTTTAGTTGAACGTCTAAACCTACGCTTGTCATTATACTTGACTGGAATCAAATTCATAATTTGACAAAAATATTTGTTTTTATTTCTTCTTAATCACCAATAATCGCCTACCAGCTCAATCTTGTTTCTTTCTTTATTTTCATTCTTCTTTCTTTGATGAGATCAAGTGAGTGACTTTTACTGACCTCAAGTCTTAGCCCAGCCATACCAGCCAAGTTTCGGCGCCAACGTACCCTTATGGTGATAATTATTATTTCAGCTATAATATACTCAGATCCAACCCGAAACGCAATTGATAAATTTTCCAATATTAAATACAAGGTTCATCATTAAAACCAATACAAATATCTTTAGATATTACTACCAGAGTATCCTGTTTATTTAACATAATATTCACATTTCTAGCCACCTGTTAGGCGCCTGCAGAACTCTAACCCGCGCAGTTGGTGACAGACTATCTCCGTGCAACCGTTTCGCATTGCAATGTGCCCAAAATAATTATATATTCGAGGTCACATCCCACGTGTGCGTTTTATTTTCACTCATGCAACGCTTCGATGTTAATTCGTGCAATATTTTAGAGACAAATCGCTTTGTTTTTCACTTTCGCCGCATTGTTGCCCCGTACCTAACCTACATTAATTGCATGCGTTTTCGTTTATTTTCAGATACGTTTTTAATTAAAACACTTGAATTATTGCGTCCAATGTTCAGTAGTTGTCTTGTTTTTGGATGTTGATGTGATTTTATCTAGATTCTTGTTAATTGAGATAAAACTGAATTTCAAGTGATTTTGTGCTCTTTGCAGATACTTTATAAGCGAATAAATTAAATAAAAAGTCTGCGGATTTAAGTATTTCGGTGTCATTATTCTACATTTTTACAACCTATTGTCATTTTACATTTATCTCTCTTTCCTTGAGAGAGAAAACTACATGACACTAGTCATTATGGAATGTGGAGACAATATAAAGTGGTGTAAAATATGACTTTTTGGCAATTTCAACAGTTTTTGAGTGTTTAAAATTCCTTTGTTCAGTTTAAGTAAGGCTGGATGTTTTCTTAATTTAAATTTATGGATAAAATTAATGTAAGTGCTTCATAGGGACAGTTCAAATCCGGAAGAGTTTTTACTCGTATGATACTGATTTGGCTTAACGAATAGTGTCATTTGGAAATAGCCATCATTGAGATTCCATATATGACTATACGGTATGTTATAGAAATAGCCAGATTGATTATGTTATAATTTAAATATTTGTTGTTTAAATACATCAATTATTTCAACCTATCATTCCAATATGGACAGAAATAAAAGTTTTTTTTAAATTAAAACAACAATAAGCTCAACATAAAAAGGACACCGTGCAGTCACATACTAACTTAACTTCATAAAAACATGCATGAATTTGTCTCGGAGCGGGAATAAAACCCGCGGCCTCAATTTTCACAGCTGGCGTCTAACCAACTCCATCACGGAGGTTGTCGAAGAGAAGAATGCGAGATTTTTTTGATACTACTAATAGTACAATATCGAGACTCAAATTGCACATCAAGCCATGCTTTTATTATATCGATGCAAGAATAAAATCGAATCGTGTTCGGTAATAAAAAAGCTACAGAGGCACTGAGATAATATATTAGAGGGGACACTGCAAACAAAATGTTTGTAACAAAATGAAGGTTACCTTCTATTTCTGTCTCTGTCACGCCTACGAAGTAACATTATCTTCGCTCTCGCTTCACTGTGTACCCGTGTGCACGCACAATACGCAGATATTTTGTTCCCGATTTCCGCTCTAATATAATACCTCAATGTACAGAGGATATCAAGTAAATTAATATAATTTAATTGATGGACGAGTTATTTTTGGAATGCCATGATCCGGCGCCGTACGACACGTCAAACATTGAAATTAATTAGTGTAGAGCGTGGGAGGGTTATATTTTAGCATATTACGGATAATTTCGAATTAGATTTTATGAAAGGTATTTTGTACAACGTATTTGTAGGAATTTATATAAAATGGGGTTCTATTTATAAAATGTTGGTTATTGATTGATTTCGCCTTATGGACATTCAGTATCAGCCCATATACGTCCCACTGCGGCACGGGCCTCCTCTGCAAACGAGTGTGCGATTGAGAGTGGTTAGGCCATATAGTCCACCACGATGGCCTGATGCAAATGACTGCGGAAAGTCAGAGGGGTGCCCTAAGATTTAATCCCGCGACCATCGTGAACAAGTTTGCCAAGGCGCCTGGTCCGTTTTCCAACAGGCTGCCACGCACTTTAGTAATCGGATTAGTAGCAGCTTATACGAGTTATGAATTGTAAGGTATTGGGTAGAATTCCTCTTTTATGTGACTTGATTGATGCTGGAATATGCGGAGACATAATTTTAGAAAATAATTTCCGAACTGAGAGACACTAGTACCAATCGTCTCAGCCCACACCCTCGGGGATGTAATAGTGAGCTTATATATATGAATACAAGTAGGAGAATAATCATATATTATTATAAATATCAGATATCATAGGAGGTGAATGAAAACATAAATTGCTCCCTCTCTTACGAGATTACAAAAAAAAAAAAAAAAACAATGCAACTGGTAAACCATTATAAAAAAATGATGTCTTTATATTAGGTAGGTTACCGAAGGTAAATTATAAACCAAGCTTTCTACAATGTTAACAAAAAAATTGCTAATATTAAACATGGTAATTTGAAAGTAAGTGATGTGTAACATTAAACGCAACATTATTTTACCAATACCTGTCCCACTCAGGTACAGTACAAAACAAAAACTTTCCATGAATGAAGCTGCACTTTGGATTGCTCCGGTTATATAATCGCTATCAGCGTCTGATGAATGAGTTATCTGTATGTGTCAGATGCAAACACATCGATCAGCTCGGGAGATAAAGATTGGCTCGATGCGTTGACCTGAGCGTGATAACCCGCGGGTCAGTTGGCATCTAAGGGGACGCGCACACCTAGTGGATACCTGATTGACTGTAATAATTATATTGTCAGTAATGTGATTATTAGATGGGTCAATTGGCAAGTGATGTGATGCTGGGCTCTACAAATAATAAATAAATACACCCAACAGTCGCAAACACAAATATTAATTACCCTATCATAAGTTACAAGTTTTATTTTGCAAAAATCAGCAATTCCGGAAGAATTTTGTCTCTCTCAAAATCACAAAATACCTAGTACTCAATACTCAAATAAAATATCTATGGGCCGCACAAACATTATTCTCAGTGCGCAGATCTAAGTCAGGGCCTTTCGATTCACAGCTGAGTTTCAATTAAATGTGAACCACGGATGCAGTAGTAAGTTTTTGAGTGTATTTTTCTTTTAACAGTCACAATCGTAATCTAGACCCTACAGTAAATCGAGTCTTGTATCATCATATTGTGTATTACGAAACACGAGAAACTTTTCAGTCTCACAAATACATAGGCCCGAAACAATTACCTATGGATCACACAAATATTGATCTCGTTGCGAGTCGAACCCGCGGTCTCATGTTTCACAGGCGGCGTCTAGCCAACTACTTCGCGGAAACTGTCGTATAGAACGAAACACAACAGCAAAATTGAACTGTTGTACGTAGGTCTAAAGTTTTGCCACTGCAGTCCACCCGGCCCAATATAATTCCACTTTGTAAAACATGGTTTAACATAAATAAAGGTAGAAATCACATATTTATATACAGCCGAAATTAATAAAATATCTTGAGCTCTATGCTTCGATCAAATAGATTATAAGTAACGGTCTAAAAAACGGAAGATAAATAAGAGCACAAAGAAACGTATGGTCTTATTTGATTTTAGCATGGTCCAACCATAGCCAACGACCGGACGTGTTAAAATGCCTCAGTGTGCTTTTAAAATATGAAAATAACCACCGGAACAGTAAGGTTTAAGGAGTGTCTTTCGGTAACTACATATCAGTCTTAGTTGTACAGTACTTGTAGTATAGTAAACTCTTGCCATTTTTTGAGCAGTGTTTGTATGCAAAGTTGAATCTAGTACTATATTTGATCAAAGGCTCTATGTCAGAATCAATTAATAACCCTGAAAAAAAAAAATACAATGAGGTCAAAGATTTACAGCCACACCCACGTTTGACTTACTTTGACTTGTTTATTTTCGGAATTTGTCTCTACATAGATAATGTCAGCTCGCTTAATAAGGGATGGGATAGTCCCATTTGTCTAGACACACGTAAAACCATAATGGGGGACTGGTCTATTTTTCGACACGACGTATGAACGTTCGAATGTTAGATGTCCACGTATAAGTTTCGAGTTTTCAACTGTTTTTTTTATTGCTATGAATGGAGAGACGAGCTTGCCTTTCGTCGGATAGAAAGCGATACGACCGCTCATGAACAGTAGCAAAATCAAACAACACCTTGAATTACTAAGCAATACTTGGCATTCCACTGCGCTCTCCATACTGAGACATCCAACATCTTATATGTTAAGTCTCAATTTGTCCAGTAGTTCCTCTGGCTACAATGAATAAGAATCAATTTACTTCTAAGAATCGACACTTTTCTCTATAACACTTATAAATCACTCCGAACTTAGTCTATAGTTACGACTTATGATAGAGAATTCGATCATTCTGTAGAAACTGTGAGTTCCTGGATTAAAATCGAATGTCGGCAAATGCACATTCTGTTATTTCCTCTTTGAAAAAAACATATATCCTATTTAAAAGTACAGATATTTGTGCCCAGAATTGATAGTTATATGCACTTATAATATTAGACTGGAAATAATTACCCCTAAAAACATGGTAATAATCTAAGTTGGGCCTACCATAGAGCATATTATGCACGTGTATAATCTAGAGCTTGTAGCTTAGTATAGGAAAAAAATAACTACAATATTTATCCATGACCTACTTTATAACCACCGTTATATAAAGATGACACGTAAATAGCACTTAATCGATCGTCAATATCATGAGTGATAGAGTACATTTCGTATGTGTATTAAAGTTATGTATTAAGGTTAATATATTCATACGACTGTGTGCGTTGTGTGTATTGATAGTCAATCACCACGCACTAAAACGGTGAAGGAAAACATCGTGAGGAAACCTGCATACCATTGTGATTAAAAAAATATCTGTGTATGTAAGTTCGCCAACCATCACTAGGCTAGCGTGGTGGATGGATCGACTGATATAGATTCATTCGATTTGATCGCAGTATCCAAATTCAAATCGGGATTCATTATTTGCTTGTTTATTGTGATTTACCTTATATCAGTCCATAAGCGTCCCATAGCAGGGCATGAGGCTCCTCTACAATTGAAAGTACGATTGAGAGGATTTAGGCCATATAGTCCAAATTATTATTTGCTTGAAATTTATTGAACTTTGTTGAGATTATTATGTTATTATTTCCTTGTTAATTAATCATTGCATATAAACTCCACTAAAACCATACAGTGCGTGGTGGCCTGTTGGACAGTGCGTGGTGGCCTGTTGGTAAACGGACTAGACGCGACTGCCAACATGTTCACGGTGGTCGCGGGTTCGAATCCCAGGGCACATCTCTAACTTTTCGGAGTCATGTGTGTATTGATAGTCAATCACCACGCACTAAAACGGTGAAGGAAACCATCGTGAGGAAACCTGCATACCATAGCGATTTATAAAAATTTCTATGGTATGTAAGTCCGCCAACCCGCACTAGGCCAGCGTGGTGGACTATATGGCCTAACCACTCTCAATCGTACTCTCGATTGTAGAGGAGGCCCGTGCCCTGCAGTGGGACGTATATGGGCTGATACAGAAAACCATATAGAGGTGACACACTATTCTATTTTTGAAATTGGTAGAGTAAACGTAAATATTGAATTTTTTATTCACAGAAATATATCTTTCTGTAGTTCTATTTAATGTATCATTAACCTTTTACACTTCTGCATAAACTTTTTTTCTAATATTTATAGTTTTATGTATGTATGTGAGGATAAGTATTAAAATATCTAAACTTAACTGAACTTTGATTTGATTTGAACTTGAGATGTATCGCAGGTAAAATATTTTTTGAAAAAAATAATGTATGTATACATAATACTATTTAACATTAAATATCTTTAGGGAAATCACAATGCATGCAACGTCCTTAGATTAATTTACTCGTACATCTAAATAGTATATAATATTCTTAAAAGTAAATATTGTTTTTCATTTAAAGGGTTTCTTTCACGAACTATTATAAAACATTATATTGTATATCCTTGTCAATAACATAACATGTATAATTGATCATAAAAAACACTATAAGGTCGTTTTACAATCACTTTCACAGCATTCCTCAAATTTCGCGCCCTAACACCACTAACAGACTCACAAATAAACATATCACTTACCTTATAAAATCACATGAAACCGTGTCCACAAATTAAAATGCACCGTGAAGCCACAACACAAACACTCACACACAACCTAACTAAGTAGGTAAACCGGCAGAAACAAAGTTTGCTAATCAGCCAAATTGTTGGCAAACTTTTGCTTGCCGAACCACGTGTTGCGTGGAAAATCCGGGCCGACGTTAAGCTAGTTGGAAGGCGGGAAAACAATTTTATTTGTACGTACGCGTCGCGCCACGCGGCCCCTTACCCGCAAGTAACAGACAACTGACCGTCCGAGCTATATAATCTTGTACATACGTATAAACAATTTATTTTCATAGGCGCATCAATGTGACTCACACATTGATAAACTCTGCTATAAAATAGTGTGGACGTCTATATGGATCATTACGTTTTTGACGTTTCACTTTTGAGTTTATGCCAAGATGGCCGGCGCAGCTTTAGCACATCGCTTTGATTAAAAGCACGTGAATTTTTTAATACTGCACTGCGAGTCAAAATTTGAATTTTGATGCTTCCATTTTTGAATTTAAAAACTGTAATTAATCCGTAATTTTTATTTGTTGATTAAAAAGTTTTTAGTGATATGAAAATGCTGGCGTTCATAAAACAAAAAAGAAAACAAACGTTGTGTACAAAACAGAACGGGATATTCCATTCGCAACAGTCAATTGTTTCCTCGACTTTTCATTACTTAACGCCCTACAGAGCGTAGCAGATATTTGTGTGTTTTTGTTGAACTGTATTCGAAGTGGATTGCTATAGATTTAACTGGGGACTAATTTTTAGATTCCGTTTTTATTGACTGCAACATTAAAAAAATGATTGACATTTCATATAGGAAATTAACTTGAGAGACAGCTGTATTGTATGATTACTTTTTTATGTCTGATTAAGTTTAAAAAACCGACTAAAGTTATATTGGTGGATGGGGATATAAATATTATGGTATTAGAGAAACTTTTAAAATGTGAGCATATTTTTTAGACATCAGGATATCAGGTGCAATTGCACCTATGTAATTGGCTACTTAGCGAATCCAAAATAATATTTGAATTTTAATATCAAGGTATATTTATTTATAAATGACATTCGATTTTTTTAAATACAATGAGGTCACGCGATATAATCATTAAAAGACTCGCTCCTATTATTCCTTTTGTACATAATGTTCTACTCAATAGAAAGGGTGTCACTGTATTGAAGTCAGTAGGAAAATCCATAAATGCTCAAAACGTACTTATTGTTGTTTTATGATTACTCCTGGCAACTCACAATCTATATAAATCAATAATGAGGTTGGGACACACTTGGAGATCGTCAAGTTTAAATTAATGTTATGTTATGAATTTATTTACTTAAGGGTTTGTTATAATAATGTTAATATTTATGATTTAAGAACATATTCACTTTTGGTAATATATCATGGAAAGTTTAGGACTGTGAACTTTATCAGTCCGGTCTCAAAAGCCTTTAGTCAAGCACCTTAAGCAGGTCAAATTAAGGCCTAAATATATCACTTAGATACAAAGATTTAATCGGGGAGATACTCAGCAAAATGGTATTTCTGACATGGAAACCAAACTTAGGATAACACTGCTCACAGCCCATAAATACTTCCACTATACCAATAGGAAGCCTCAATGTTTCAGAGTCAAAGATATTGTAATGAAGTAGACCCATCAGTCTAAATGTGATACTCAAACAAGAACAACACGGGGGGGTTACCCTACACTCCGACACGAACTTCGAATATTCGGACTTTTAAAGTCCACACATTAGATACAAATTTTCCACTTCGAAAAATCAATGCTATTCTCTATGAAACTTTTCATTCACTCTGAACTCTGTCTATACAGGGTATATCAAGACTGCTCCCGAAAACGAAGCCGGGTGGTAGTTTTAGTGACTACAAACACATTGCAACTAAAAATTTCGCAAAGAAACGCGAGTTTTTTTTTCTTATGATTTTTTAAATATTTATCATTTTGGGTGGTAAATCCATTGATTTTGCTAAAATAATGATTTACATTCTTTTATACCTTAGAGTCTTTATAAATAAAAGAGTACACACTATTATTTTAGGACAAAATGGATTTACCACCCAAATACGACCAAAGAAAAAAAATACAAAAAAAAATTGTCACTTTTTTGCAACATTTTGTATCTGGGGGCGCGGCCGAGCCCCCTCCAAGTCGAGCTATAGGCCGTAACATCCTTTCTCGAAGCAATTCAGACCATTTTCAACCCCCTATAACTTCGTTGTGGCTAAAGCATGAAGTCTGAATTTTCAGTTACTAAGCAGGCATTGTGTAAACACGGTATATTTAAAATTTCATTCAATTTGAACCAGTGGTTTAAGAATTGTAACTTGTCATACTTTCGTAATTTTGTCACTCACTGACTGACTGACCGATCATCAAAAGTCGAAGGCACTTCTAGCAGACATAGAACCTTCAAATTTAGAATATAATTAGTGTTTATTGTCTAAAGTAAGGAAAAATTCAAACATTTAATAATTTGTGTCTAGTTTTCTAGATAGACCAACTTCGTGAATAACTTTGTAATCCCATATAAATGTATAGGATTACAAAGTTATATTTGCAGTTAATGAAACATTGTACCCGTATATAATGGAATAATAGTTGTAGATAGATATCTATATATATGAGGCATAACAGGAGGGGATATAGAGAGGGAAATGGTGTATTCAGCCCATGAAACTGTACAACATTCCTCTAGAAAAACATGACGAAGAAAAACTTGCAAATAAATAGACTAAATAGCTCGAAAATATCAATTACAATGAAAGAAAGAACATTAATAATCAAATCCGCTATATTTGTGATAAATTGATACCTACAAAAATAAGAAAAATCCATAAGACAGAGGCTTTAAAAAATCGTTAGTGATATTCTGGAAGTAAGAAGTACCGAAAAGGAAAAAAGTAGGAGTCTACAAAAAGACGTGAGATCCCATCAAAAACATCCTGTAAAAAAATTCCAAGTCTCGCAGCTCAGGTTTTCTAGCGCAAAAAGTTGTGAGATGCATGTAATACCAAGTCGATTAATTTATTTAGTCCTTAAGGGACCTTCTATATAAAGTTATTACGTTAGTTATTACCATATCAATATAAAAAAATCTTTACGTTTTAAATAAATAGATCGACTTGGCCAGCAGCATTATGTATAAATTGTACGATACATTATGTTTTCATGCGATGGCCAAGTCGATCCATTTATTTAAAACGTAAAGATTTTTTTATATTGATATGGTAATAACTAACGTAATAACTTTATATAGAAGGTCCCTTAAGGACTAAATAAATTAATCGACTTGGTATTACATGCATCTCACAACTTTTTGCGCTAGAAAACCTGAGCTGCGAGACTTGGAATTTTTTTACAGGATGTTTTTGATGGGTTGCTTTGTTTCTGAAGTCGCTTAAACTACCACCCGGCTTTGTTTTCGGTAGCAGTCTTGATTACCCTGTATCCATATACGACGTGCGATAAAGGAATTAATTAAGTTTTTAGGCATACTCCTACAGTTTGCGCTTACCATCAGGTGCAGATATTATGTCGTGCCAGTGTAAGAATAAACGTTTTACAGAAAATAAAAATGAATATACCAAAGTAAACCCAGTACGCCCCAGTTTTCCAAAGGTAAGAGCAGAAAGCAAATGACCAGAATCGATACCGCTTTAATAATTGATACAATGGCCGACGTTCGTTCCCAAACCGTAGCACATCAGTTTTACATGTTTTATTATTACAATGCTATTTTGAGCGCCACTGCAGCTGTTATTAGCTGGAAATTACGTGCATTGATTTTTAAAAAGAGTTACATCTATTTGCAAGCTGTAGTGCTCCGTATTGACTATCTCTCTCGAAGAATATAGCGTGCAATAGTTCTCCGTAATATTTGTATGTCTGCCAATGCATACATTATTGTGGAGTAACATTATGTAGCGGAAATTATCAGTTCGCCATGTTGATATAATCGTACCTACAGGTAGGCGCCTTTTCGTGCAGTTTGGAGTAAAAATGAATCAGAATCAGAAGCAGTTTTTTTCTATTGCAGAATTATTTGTATAAAACTTAATATTTATTATTTACAATGATAGATAAGTTTGGTTTTATACAAAAAGAATAATCAAATTCTAATTATTAACCTTAGCAGCATGCGAATTCATTTATCAACACAGTTTTGTCATATAATGTTAATATGTAGTAAAATATTTACTTAATTGTAAAGGATAACTGTGTCTAAGAATGGGAATATGATATGAACTTACGTATATTTGGGATAGACGAGACTAGGTAACTAATAAGAAGACATAAAAAATCCGTATGATTTAGCGCATTTCCGAACCAAAAGTTTTCCAAGTCATAATTTTACTGCACCATTGAGCTCCAAAATGGCTTGTCAGCGCACATATTAATATCTAGAATTCTAGGTTCAGCCACCATAATCGAAGGAAAAAAAAAGAGCGCGACAAAACTGTTATATATGACAAATGATGGCAAAAGCAAATTCCCATGGCAAAAGGCAAATATTAGTATTTTAAATAAAGGTGTGGGAGTGTAATGGGGACGTCTTACCGTCTCTGTCACACACGGACACTATAATGCATTTAAGCCTAGTGACGTCACTAGTTTTCTTTTGCATCCTTTTTCTTTTACTTCCACTACAAGATTTTTAAAAGATCACAGACACAGCACAGACTTCCTCTAAAATCGAGAGTAAGATAGAGAGTAGTTAGGCGATATAGTCCACGAGACTGGCCTAGTACGGATTGGTGTACTTTTGCATCATAGAAATTTTACAAATCGCTATGGCATGCTATTCTCATGATGTTTTCCTTCACCGTCATAGTACGGGGTTGAATAATAATTGCCTATATAATATATATATATGCCTATATACAGGGTATATCAAGACTGCTACCGAAAACGAAGCCGGGTGGTAGTTTAAGCGACTTCAGACACCATGCAATAGAAAATTTTCCAAAAAATTGACAATTTTATTTTGTATTTTTTTTTTCTTTGGTCGTATTTGGCTGGTAAATCCATTTTGTCCTAAAATAATAGTGTGTACTCTTTTATTTATAAATACTCTAAGGGATAAAAAAATTAAATTATTATTATAGCAAAAACTATGGATTTACCACCCAAAAATGACTATATTTAAAAAATCATAAAAAAAATTGTCGCGTTTCTTTGCGAAATTTTTAGTTGCATTGTGTTTGTAGTCACTAAAACTACCACCCGGCGTCGTTTCCGGTAGCAGTTTTGAGATACCCAGTATATATATTACACACATGACTCCGAAAAGTTAAAGGTGTGCGCTAGGATTCGAACCCTTGACTACCGTGAAAAATTTTGGCAACCGCGTCTGGTCCGTTACCAAGGCAACCACTTACTTCAATGATTTTACCAGAATAAAAATATACTCGTATATATTCACGGCGTAAAGTTACAACGGAACATCGGGAACCGTTTCATACAACTGTAGAGACAAAGGGTGGTTCTATGGCGCTATAAATAGGCGAGCGTTTTGTTGGCTTCCGAGAATGAATGAAGATATAACAAAGAACGTTAGACGCTGTATGTTTGTAGACGAGACTGAGTGGAATGTTACGTCTTAATTTCTGAGTCGATGGATTCAAGGAAACTGTACTGTATGAATAAGGCAGTTGAAGGCTATGCTATTTGGGCGTTTATTGATATTCATAAGTCAAAAAAGTTGACAAAAGACTTAAGATATTTGGTTAAAAAAAAGTACCAACGATCTCGTTCAACTAAATAACGATCATGCCGTTCGAGCGATACGAATGCTCATGAACAGTAGCAAAATTAAACAACACCTTGAATTGCAAATCAATGCTTGACATTCCACTGGGCTCGCCTCGCTCGCCATCCTGAGGCATAAGATGGTAGGTCTCAACATGTCCAGTAGCTAGGTACTCTAGCTTATTGTAGCACTGTTGTGTTTCAGTCTGAAGATCGAAACTTAACAGTGCATTTACACTGCTGTTTGCCGGGAGAAATGGACATTGTTGTGGTACCTACCCAGACGGTTTTTCACATATGAGACCTATCTCCAGTAAAATATATAGTGGTAATATAGTAAAATTGTATACATAAGGGTTATAACAGGGATTAGTCGATGGCTGGGTTTAAACCTGAGGAAATTATAACTATTAACAATATTAAAAACAGATTTAATATTTTTTTCTATCTCCGTGAAATATTATCCATTAAACCCCAAAAATTCTTAGCTTACTTCCGATTCCAGGAAACCAAAAAGCAAAACATGGATATAATCCTCGATTACAACCTTCTTGAGTAAATACTTTATTGTTATATTATCTAACCGGTAAAAGCCATGACCTCTTTTGCCGATCTTTATCTGGAACATAATACGATTGATCCAAATATACTACGCAAATATATGACCAAAGAAACTGACAGTTCTGTCACCGCCACAGTTTATTTATAGACAAAAAGCAGAAAACCATAACTCACTACAAGTATGCGGTTTCATTCATCGCGTCCCTTTGTACGAATTTATTTCGGACACTTGACATAAACACAACCATAATTACTAGCCGTAAAATAAATTATTCATTCATATAACATCTCGAGCCTATATTGCGGGATTTATTGTGCATTCCATCTGGCTGGACGCCAGTTCAGGCGGGTCATTGTGACCGAATCATCTATCGGTTGTCGAAACAGTGACGGGTTGATAAGTGCTTGAAAAAATGTATTTCCCAGTCGATTGTTGCGTTAAATTGTTGAGGGTTAAAATATTAAAACGTACATGTAAATCTGCGTGGAGAGTGCTGCCGTATTTTTAAATGGGTTTTTGCTTATATACTCATGATATTCACCGATGCTATACTAAATACATTAATTATGAATATGAACATACATAGTCCTGTCACCAAACTAAGATCGAGTCTTATTCCGTGGGTATCAAAAACTACGAGAGACTTTTCTGCCTCAAAAAGAGGAAAAATAAATACCATTGGATTAGACAAATATCCTTCCCGAACGAAGTGCGTGGTGGCCTGTTGGTAAACGGACTAGACGCGGCTGCCTACATGTTCACGGTGGTCGCGGGCAATCCCAGGGCACACCTCTGAGGACACTCCTCTTTCGGAGTCATGTGTGTATTGATAGTCAATCACCACGCACTAAATCGGTGAAGGAAAACATCGTGAGGAAACCTGCATACCATAGCGATTTATAAGAATTTCTATGGTATGTAAGTCCGCCAATCCGCACTAGGCCAGCGTGGTGGACTATATGGCCAAACCACTCTCAATCGTATTCTTGATTGTAGAAAAGGCCCGTGCCCTGCAGTGGGACGTATATCGGCTGATACAGATACAGACAGATCTAACCAACTGTCCTACAGAGGCTATTAAATAATCTACTCTACCTTTCCACGCTTAAAGTAAAAATTAGAAAATTGGCTGGCGAGTGGCGAAGCAATAACTATCAGCTGATAGTCATGCCAGCATGCTTAGTTCAAAAAGACAGAACATTAAAAATCAGCTAATCTTTCCTTTCCATTTATAACTAACATTACAAAATACAGATACAAAAGTCTAGAAAATTCTTCAATATTCATAGATAGTCTGGCTAATTTTATATCAATTAATTTGAAGTACCTCGTGAAAAAAATATGAGACTATGATACAAAATCTGTTACCGTAAGTTACAATAGTAACAGCAATAACGGGTTTTACACCTAATGGCCAGTATTCCAGCTAATACTAAAATCCCACCACCAATAAGTTACTAGAATGTTGATTAACACTCGAATGAAAACTTGGCACCGAACCGAGTCATTTGAGATTAGCTGTATTAAAATAATATCCCGCAAATCGTTTGAAATAGTGACAGAATATTTTATTTAACAGATTCTGTTGATATGAAATCAATAAAAAACATCAGATGCGACTATTATTAATTATTTAATATCTATTTAAAGTCACACACACCCACACATTTACTAATAAAAACTATCAACATACATTCTCCCTTTCATCATGTTGTGTTAGAATTTAGCTGTTTATTATTATGTTTTACTGTATATTAAAAAGTTGTTACAAATTACTATTAATTTTCGATTTTAATATTTACAATCAATCA
Organism: Hyles vespertilio; assembly: GCA_009982885.2. Lineage (NCBI taxonomy): Eukaryota > Metazoa > Arthropoda > Insecta > Lepidoptera > Sphingidae > Hyles > Hyles vespertilio. The sequence continues at coordinate 5,126,905 of CM042815.1, forward strand.
GTGGAAATCTACTTCTATTACCATCGTTGTTTAATAACATATATTTTTCATTAATATGAATGACGAGAGGAACATGCCATAAACCTGATGGTAAGCAATACGACTGCTCATGAACAGAGCAAAATCAAAAACACTGAATTACAAAGCAATCCTTGGCATTCCACTACGCTAGCTATCCTATGACATAAGGTGTTAAGTGTCATTATGTTCAGTAGATACTCTGGTTACTTTCCATCAAACCAGAATACAACAGTGCATTTACAACTACGGTTTGGTGGGATGAATGGACATTGTGGTAATATGTGACAGGCCGCTTGAGTAAGCGGCCTGTCACATATTAGAGACCTACGATCAATAAGTTTTCCGAGATTTTTACCCTAATAAAACACTAACGGTTCAGCCCGGATTCGTTCGGCGTAGATACGCTTTTCAAAATCTTCAATTACGACTTTCAATTTTAAATATCGACCAATTGGACCACAAAAACGAATAAAATTTCCTCGTATTTGCTAGTTTTTTCACTACTGCTTCCATCTTATAGGTCATAGCGTGATGATATATAACCTATAGCATTCTTCGATAAATGAACTATCCAACACAAAAAGATTTTTTTAATTCGAACCGGTAGTTCCTGAGATTAGATGTAACAAACAAACAGACAAATAAACAAACTCTTCTGCATCGTATATTAGTATAGATTTCCTACACCATACATTTCTACATCCGTCAAATGACAATAAATATAACTTTATCTACAAACAAAACACTTCCAATATCGACTTCAAAAACAATACTTCAATGAAACACTAAGGGAAGTTATCATGGAGACTCACGGCCCGAGTTCCCAGCTATTTCTTTGTAACACGTTCGGGTGTGTTTGAAAAACGAGCGGCTACGGGACACGGCGATCAAGGCAACAACATCCTGTTGGCGACCGGCCAGCCTCTCTCGATAAATACTTCAGTCAAAATTGTAAGGAACGAGTGTGGCGAAAGCGCCCGACAGTATACGCAGCTGAAGGCGTAATTAAGAAAGAAATTATTTTTGTTCATTCAAAATATGAACAAGCGGATTTGAAAGCGTAAATACATGGATAATTAGTCTTTGAACACTCATACAGCTACTCAGTCTTTGAATATGTTTAACACTCGACTTTCTGTGGCTTGTGAGTGTCTTGTGAGTGCAACAGTATATAGTATAAATATATTTTTTCAATAGACGCCTCAGTAGGTACCTTCGCGATGTCTGTCTATTCCACCAAACAACAGTGTTAGTGCACTGTTGTGTTTCGGTTTGAAGGACATCGTAGCCAGAGTAACTACTGGACATATTGAGACTTAACATCCTACGTCTCAGGATGGCGAGCGCAGTGGAATGCCAAGCATTGTTTTGAAATTCATGGTGTTTTTGGTTTTGCTACTGTCCATGAACTGTCGTATCGCTTACCATCAGGCGAACGGCGTGTTGATCTCACAATTAATTGAAATAAAATAAAAACATAAATTAAATCACATTTTTACTCCTACCATAACTGTAGGAGATACATTCAATAATACACAATAATAAAAACTCTCCCAAATGCCAAGCGAAAAAATCCGTCATATACAAATTAACACGCATCATTACAACACATAATATTACATTTCTCAGTTATATCTCGATGTAACAGTATGTCCGGTTTGGCGAGGAGCCAGCTGTCGCGACACCCGATTGCGAATGCTTGACGTTACAAGATTCAATTCTTTGGCCAGAATGCGATCATAAAACATCGTCGGGCGGTGTTTACTTGGATTTTAGAGTTCTGTATATCCTTACTAACTTATATCATCTCACTTCTGACTAATATTATAAATGCGAAAGTTTGTCTGTTTCTCACCTCTTCACGCTATAACTGCTGGACCAATTTTGATGAAATTTGAAATAGAAGTAGCTGTCACCTTGGATTAACACATAGGCTTCTTTTCATCTAGACGGAATGTATTTTTTACGTTGGATGTGCAAAGAATTTTAATATATTCGATACTATTTCAAACTCAAGGGAGTGGGATGGGAATTTTAAAGTACGGCAGTAATGTTGAGATTAAATATTTAAAACAATTATCATGCTTAGTAGTTCCTATATTTCTAAAGTGGACTGGACTCATAAAGTATCTGGACATGGGTGAAACTAGTCTGGGCCGCTAGTAAAGGATAAAATATGGAATCCTTGTAGAAACATGTCGTGGTCAGTATTTTCATCCAGAAAACCTATGGGGTAACTTACTTGTGGTAGGTCTCTCATATGTGAGCGGCCATCTGGGTAGGTACCACCGTAATAGTCTATTTCTCCTGTGAAACAGCAGTGTAAATGCACTGTGTGTTGTGTGTGTATGTTTCGGATTGAAGGACATTGTAGCCAGAGTAACTACTGGACATATTGAGACTTAACATCTTATGTCTCAGGATGGCGAGCGCAGTAGAATGTTGCTACTGTTTATGAGCGGTCATATCGCTTACCATCAGACGAACGGCTTGCTCGTCTCGCCATTCATTGCAGTATTAAAAAAAATAAAAACTTATATATCATCTGAGCACATGAAATTTGACAAAAGCTAGGTCTGATAGTATTGTATAAAAATTAATGCAAAAAAATTAAGTTATCATTTATTATCGATAACAAAATATATTCATTTCTAGGTAAAATATTGTACTGAACCCTAATTTTGTGACCTGAGTCGCACTTGGTCGAATTTTTATCACCTAGTTATAACTGTCTCGTCGTGACGAATCTACGGGATCCGTTGTCAAGTCGTATTTATGACATTTCAGTTTGAGGTGCCGGATGCTGTTAAAGGCCTATTAACATTAACATAATAAATATATGAAAATTTCGAACACTGAATTCCAAGACTTTTTTATAGTTAAAATTTTTATTTTATTATATGTATATGTTTGCGAATTTACAGCATTTTTCGTTTAAAACGATTGTTAATAATCACCCTTTTAGAACTTATCTTTACTACAAAATTGACGTCCTACTTTTTATTCCATTGCTTAGTCATTGTTGTAACAGCTTTTTCTTTGTATTATTTGTTTATTTTGTACTGGCGAGAAAAAGTGTAAAGAGGATGTGCATGATAGATAGCCTGTTGGTAACAGACCAGACGTGGTCGCCTATACGTTCAAAGTGGTCGCGGGCTCAAATCGCAGAGCACACCTCTAACTTTTCAGTCATATATGTATTGTTAGCCAATCACTACGCATTACGAGTATAAGGTTGAAGGAAAACGTCGTGAGGAAACCTGCATACTATTATTAGTAAAGATATCTATGGTATGTAAAGACCGTCAACCCGCACTAGGCCAGCGTGGTGGACTGTATAGCCTAACCACTCTCAATCATACTCTTGATTGTAGAGGAGGCCCGTGCCATACAGTGGGACGTAGATGGGCTAATACAAAAAAGTAATTTTTTTTTTTCAAAGAATTACTTTTATGTATTAGCTTTTGTTTTCAAACAATAAAATTATTTTATATGTTTTCATGCACTAGCCAGAACACACAAGGCGAAACGTGAGTGTTCTGTTTGTATCTACTACCCCTTCTGGGAAAAAGAAAAGTTTTGGTAGTTGTTGTTACACTTCATAAAAAGATACACCATTATAAATTACAAACATACAAAACAAAACAGTATCAAGAATCCTCATTATGCGAAAAAACCTCTTTAATATACGCACAGAAAAGGTTTTAAAGCGAAACCCGATACAAAATGTTAATCGTCTAATTAATAGTACCGGCGGCCGAATCAACTTGTGAAACGATTATGATGTCCTAAATACTGATTTCAAAGGGCGCTTCTGTGGGCAAATTTTGGCTGTTTCGTTTGAAAGGAAAAACCTTATTACACTTTTACAAGTTCATTTGTCTAATAAAAACTGTGGAAGTGGTAGCGACGCTGTTGTCAGTCATGACTGAGCATGAATGGGTGGGCTCGACCGGGGCGGTACAATGTCTCACAGATTATGGATGTGACGTGACAGCTTTGCTGCCACGTTTTGTTCAGTGAGTGTGGGTGCCGGATGCCCAATAACCCTTTCCTCTTCCCATACTTTTACCTTCCCTCTCCTTTCCTCGTTAGTTGGGCTGTCAACATATTTATGATCAAAATTGTTGTGGATGTTCATGGGTAGGTTGATCACTTATTATCACGTGACTTGTTTGCTAGTTTGCCGGACCTCGGCAAGAAAAAAATATTGCTTAGTTTTTAAATTATTTAACTATTGTTTATTGCGATGAAATGGCATCGTTTTCGGTTTTAAAATAAAATAAAACTAATTTCCAGTGTTCTAGAATAAGCTAGTAAAATTATTCAAAATTCAAAGTATGGATTCAGTTTAATTTTTATGAAAATGGGGCTCGTGATTCAATATTTCCTCTTAGTTTCGGATTTGGCTATCCATGCCACTCAAAGACAGATTAACGACTAATATTTTTTTATCACACTAATAGGTATTTTTTGCCTGTTGTTTGCTGGAACAAATTAACTCAAAAGCAAAACGCTTGCATATGTTTTGCACTGTTAATTCTCCATTTAAATATTCTAGCGTACAAAAAGGCATGCATAAAATTCTGCATGTTTTAGTATTATTGTACTGTATACGGCGGAATAAATTTGAAATGTTAGTATAAAATAATGGACGCAGAGAAAAATAGATACCGCAAAAAAAAAAAAAACAGCCACAAAAATTCTAAAGCTGGACAAATGCCAACTCCCAAAGATATCCACAAATTTAATTAAGTCGATGTATAAAAAATAAAACATATTTTAATAAATACAAACATACATATATACATAAACTCACGCCACGAACATACAAGGCGAGATGTGGGTGTCCACGCAAGAAATGCGTGGACACCCACATCTCGCCTTGTATGTCCCGTCCCACGATGTGATAGGGAGCAAGCCTATCGCCATATCGGGCACAAATTCATGACTGGGCTGATAATGAATATAAAAATCCAATATCACTTTGCCCGACTCGGGATTCAAATCTGAAACCCCAGCTTTGCAGGCGTACTGTAACACAACCACGCCACCGAGGCAGTTGTATATAAACTTTTTTTAAATTACATTAGGTCTACCTTGTGGGTAGACGTCCTGTGTTGCGCGTGTCACTAATACATAGCTCCTACTAGAGAACTTTTCAGCTCAATCAGCCATCATTACTTCTCAGCATAGTGTTATCTGAATAAAAAATAAAATTTTGAATAGTAAATAAATATTTTATTACATAAATTTATTAGACACGTTATTTTATTGAAACGGCTCAATCGTTTTTAACTTATATTGAAATTGGCATCATTCAATAAGCAGTAAAGAAGTCAGCCTGTAACTGTTGTAACTCAAAGATTATTAAAAATATTACAGAGCTCCATAAATTTATATCATAAAGCTTGGATTTCAATAAAATTTCCAGTTGTATAAAATGGGAAAATGAACGTCCAAATTGTAAATTGTGAAGACGATAAATCTCTTTTTACGTTCGACTCACGTGTACTAGACATCGATCAAAGCCAGTTAGCGGAGGTCCCACTTCGTGACAAATTGTTTGAATCATTTTTATATTTTTAGACATCACACTATATTGATAAAAATATTTATTCATCATGGATGTTCGTTTACGTATTTATTAATTGATTATGTTATATTTTATTAATCAGTATTGCTTTTAATTATAATATTTGTATACAACATTTGATGTCGTTTATGAACACAAACGGTATTTACTTTTATGCAATAATTGTTAATGCACTGTAGGCCTTTGACCATAGTGGAGAGCAGAAGCAAGGGATAGGAATATATTTTCTATTTTTATATTACGAGTATAATAATATTTTATTATATTTTAAACAAATCGATACAATAAACTGCAACAATTAAACTTTGATAGTTTTCTGTGTTATAATGGTACCACTTCGATAATATATTCAGACAACCTCCGTGGCACAGTCGGTGGGAAGCCGGCTGGGAAACGTGAAGCTCGATCCCCATCGATCGATGGGTTCGATCCCGACATCGACAAAAATTTGTTTGATCCACAAGTATTTGTGTCGGGTCTGGAAGTTTGTGAAACCTAAAAGTCTGTCGTGGTTTCTGATTCCTACGACACAAGAAACGATCTTATTGTGGGGTCAGGACTATGTGACTATTGGGAGGATTTATTTATTTTAATATATTATTCCTTTTGTTTTGGAAGTGGTAAAGCCACGCTATTCAGAGATTTGCATGCATGCATTGATGACGTCTGTCAATCAGTAATAAAAAAAATGTAAACAAACAAGTGTCACTGTAAAAATGACATTTCAGGGCAATGAAACATTTTCTAATAAAAACATATTAGATATAGTTTTATTAGTGAATAGATTCCAATTTTGCGAGTATTGTGTTTTAGAATTAACTTTATATTAACATGGTAAAATTAAAAGTTGTTTTATTTTTTATTTAAAGAGCATATTATCGTCACATATCAACATCACTGTATGAGTTCACATGCCTTTACTATCACTTAAATCAGACGATGTTAATCAAGCAGAATAAGTAACATTGATTAGAAATTCATCTGACACTATTTCAATTTGGTGGTCTAATTTGTACATTTTGTCATTCTTTCTTTATTACATCTTTATTAAATTTATTCCACCTCTGCGGTCACTTATTTTATACTATCTTCAAATAATTGTTTGCCTTTATTAATTTTGAATGTGTTATTATTCCTGGCGATGTGACCCTTGACTTGAGCCCAAACCAATTCTATCAGATTTAATTCACAATGATTAGGGGACAGAGGCAGGATGGTCATACCGTGTTCAGCAGTCAACTTATACACCCATCGCGCGAACTGAACTATTCGTAATTGGGGAAGCTAAATATAATAAAGTTTTATTTCAGTAAGCCAAATGTTACGACTTTCTGCTTAAAATATTTTGTGTTAACACTTTTGTTTACATTTTTGATCTCGGATTCCATTTCCGAGTATAGTGACGAGGCAACAAGCCTCTATTATTGAGTACATACATATTATCTAGTCAGTCATGACTAAGCATGAATGGGCAGGCTCGTCCGGAGCAGTTGCACTGCCTGTGAGACATCGACGTGCGTGAGATCGACGTGAAACAAGAGCTTATGCTATCGCGATACTATATGTTCGGTAACAGAGATTGCCAAATGCTAAATACCTCTTATTTCGTCCCATCCTTTTACCTTCCCGCTCTTCTCTAAATAAAAAAAAAAAATAGACTGGCAACTCATCAAATCATTGTGGATTTTCATGAGTAGTTATCACTTACAATCAGTGTTTAAATAATCACAATAATAAATGCTCTTTTTATACTATCTAAGCAAAATGGGTGCACTATGTATGATAGCTACTACCACTATCCAGATAGATATGCGCTGATGTGATTGAATCTCTTTCTATGACATTCTTTATGGCGTAGTATGTTAGACGCCAGTTGTGAAAGAAGAGCCCGCAGAAGGTGTATTGATTGATTTATTTATTCAGCATACCCAGAACTGGTAGCCAGCAGTACCTGTACCTACTAGTACTGCCACGTTTCGCCTCGTGTGTTCCATCCCACGATGTGCTAGGGGCGACCGTATCGCCATATCGGCCATAAATCCCAGAATCAGGACTAATAATGAATTGAAACATCCACTATCACTTCGCTCGACCCAGAATTCGAACCCGAGACCTCAGCTATGTCATACCGTACACCGTTATATTATATCCTACTAGAACTACACCACACCACGTGAAATAACTCCACAATTTAACGAGCCACAGAAACCATCGCTTACAACATATATTATATTCCATTCAGAGCCAATACGAAGCGTTTACAAGCGTAAAACTCTGCGGGAACTTTGCGCGGGCAATTCAATTTTCAGGCATTTCCACCAACGATTATCCTCTTCTATTTGAGTAGTGAACAAAATGGCGGAGCTGCTTTCCTCTCAGCCGCCACTCAATGGTTATTTACGACAATTTCCAGCTACCAAGTATAATGTAAGTTATTGACTAAATTCCCTCGTTTATGAGTGCTCTTGCCGTCGGTTTTATTTTACCGAAAGAACGGAGCTTTTTGTTTAAGTGATATTTATTTTCATTTTATATTTTATTCTTTACAAAATCTTTTGAATTGGCTGATTCGAAATTTAAAGTCGGCGCTGTTCGTTAATTTTATTAGCTGGATCATATTTTTAGAAGAAACTAACCTGAACATGAAGCATTGTTAGTTTATATGGCTTTAAAAAAAGAAGAAAATTCGTGTTGCTGAGTAAATTTCGTGCACCGTTTATTATTCACAGCTACAACTTTATACTAAATCTATGGCTACAAGGACTGACAAAATGCAGTCCAATAACAAATTTTGTTGATAATTAAAGCAACCAGAAAGTATAAATATATTTTTAATAGCTTAATTTCACTACGGCTTAGGTTAAATTCTAATTCAATTCTACTCAATTAAATTCTAATATTAAAAAAAAAACACATTAACGCGAAAAAATCTCACTAATGTTCAATGTATGAACCATAGCAGGGTTTTATTTTAAATATGCAATAACTGATGCGTTCCATATACCCTCATAAAATATGTTACAAATAAAAATAACAGATGTAAACGCGAACATATTAAAATCAAAACGTTCGCCGTAACATTTCCATTCGTTAACTGCTATCCGTAAAAATAGGCGGCAAAACGAGAAATGGCGAGAGTTGACCCCTTAACCAGTAAATTTAAACTTATTTTCATAGAAAAACGGGGGACCAAACATTTATTATGGCGATAAATTTTACAGAACATTATTTAAACAAAGCTCAGTAGACGTTAAGGACCATTTTCGAAAGGCGTACCGAGGGAAACGATCTGCGTTACAATGAATTTATGTTTTAGGTGGACCGTGCCGCCGTCCCATGTAACAAACAACTGTTTCAGTTGAAAAGACGTATTGTTCGTTCAAAATTGGACAATTTGTTGTGTACGCGACTGGGCCGTGTGTCGCAATTTGTGGTTGTTTAAATGATTTTAATTGTTAGGTACGGATTTTTGGGATCCTGAAAACGAGATAATGGCTCGCCTGATGGTGAATGATACGCTGCTTAGTGAAATCTACAATACTTCGATTGTAGGTGCTTTTCATGTCCTTATGGGAGGAGACAGTAGAGAAAAACCAAGGAAGGAGGGGAGGCATATTAAACTTGCAATATTCTCACTCACCGCACAAAACACGTCATCAAAACTGTCGTTTAACTTCGGTATTGGAATACAACAGCTTAGTTAAGTGCAGCGTAGTCGACTACTTACGAATTATCGATAAATTAATGTCGCCTGATGTCATCAGGGCAAATTTTAATGTTTGAACGAACGGCAATCCACTCTTTGATTCTGTGATCTCAACATCGGGTCAGATAGCTCCAGAGAATATTTCGAACTTACCAATCCAACTTCTGAAAGACTGAGTCATTACTAACTCGTTAAAATAGAAACATGAATAGATTGAGCAAGGTAGAAAAAACGGCATTTCAAGCAACCATATTCTTAATGATAGCAAATGTAATCTGCATATCATAAAGACTGAAGGAAATAAAACCCAACAAAATACAACTAAACGACTCCATTAAATCAAAACTGAAACACCCGCTGTTGATGAACGTAATAAATTAGGTAGGCACAATCTAAGCACACTTGAGGGCATCCCGCTAATTATGTTCAAATAAACCTGCCAAACTTTGTCTGATCTCGCCGTATTTCGCCAATTTGATCTTTAAACTCAGCGCGCTGTTTGGTAGATTTGCTAACAAACAAAACTTTGTCCTGTGTAATTTTAATCGGGGAAATTTCGTGAAAGGTATACCAACAGATTTGGTATGTATCAAACCACTCCGCTTAATTAAATTTTTGTGTATTTTTGATTGGTAATATTAGGGTTTATGTAAATAACGGGTAATCGATTTTTTAAAGAGGTAAGGTTTGTTAGTTTATTAATAAGGGGTAATCTCCAAAATAATGATTGGCCTAACCACTCTCAATCGTACTCTTAGAGGATTGTAGAGGAGGCTGGTGCCCTGCAGTGGGACGTATATGGGCTGATCAAGAAGAAGAAGAAGAAATCTCCAAAACTATAGGATTGATTTGAGATACAATCAAATAAAAAATTATAAATACTAAAGTCCGTGTGTTTGTTACTTCTTCATGCTCAAACTGAACGGCTGAACCAATTTAGATGAAATTTGGTATGACAATAGCTGATATCCTGGATTAACACATAGGCTACATTTTTCCCGAAAATTGTAGTGTTTCCTTGGAATTATCAAGGAGTCTTCCTGCTCAAACGACTGGGCAAATTTTAATTAAATTTAGTTTAGAGGTAGCTAATATCCTGCATCAAAGCGTAAGCTATTTTTTTTCCCAGAAAAAAATTGTATTACCGTGGGATAAGAAAGGAATTGAAAAAAAAAACATATGTATATTTCATATTATTTCAAAGTTATAATGTTAGTTTGGGATATAATATAGGGCGAATGAAATAGGATATAAGAGGAAAGGATTAAATGCCTTGAGTCATGGAACAGATTGAGACGGGCCAGGACAAAATGTAACGGGACATGATGAGAAAAGCAGTCACGTTGGTTTTTAAATATATATCAGTTACTACGTAAAATAATATGTGTCCGATGTAGGCTGGACTCAAAAAGGGTCAGAACCCACAATTACAATTTTAATAAATGTAAGGGATATTGTACTTCAACTGCAGTTACAGATGATAAGATTTCAGCCTATAGTAAGAGTCTTAAGACGATCAATTTTCGTACGTAAGAAATACATGCTATTTAAGATTATTTTAAGCCATATCTTATTATAAGAGTCTTTACATGTAATACGATTTATGTCTGAAATAATCATATTTAGAATGGCTTGTTGTATGAAAATTAAAAGAGATTATATTCAGGTAATGCCTAATTGGACGCCCGCCTACAAGGATGGTCAACCTGGTTAAGGTTGCAGGAAGTTGCTGAATACAGGCTGCTTCCGACAGATCAATATGGATATTTTAAGAGGGGCCTATATTCAACAGTGGAGTTTCTGTAGCTGAATAGAGAGAAAGAGAGAGAATGAGAGAAAGCCTAAGTGAAGAGTTAGGGTGACTTGGTGTGTCAACAAATAAATGAGTGTATATCCAGGTAAAGCTTAACCGAACCGCAAGCATGTTGTAATATTTGGAAGAACCTTCAATGTGTAAAATAAATTACAAAATTAAATTCTGAATAAAGTATTTTCACAATGTTTTGAAGTTACTTATGGTTGGATTGTGTAGAGGGATAATGTTTTGTATGGTTTATTTTGTATAATATTTTTCAAAGGAATAATTTGATAATTCTGGTATTATTTTGTCCTACTTTCATTTTATTAAATATGTTTACTGTACCATTATAGCTGAATAAATAATTATTTTAAATTAAAAAGAGATATTTTTATAGATAATTTTATATTTATGTACTCGAATTTGTAAGATTAACTGGTAGAAGGTCTCTTATGGTGAGAGGACACGATCGCAGTATTAATTGCTCTCACCAAGCAGTAGTGTAAATGCACTTTTGTGTTCCGGTTTAGAGGACATCGTTGGCAGAGTAACTACTAGACATTATGAGAATTAACATCTTATGTCTCAGGTTGGCGGGCGCAGTTGAATGCCAAGCATTATTTTGTAATTCATTGTGGTGTTGGGTTTTGTTACTCTCTATAAGCGTATTGCTTATCATTAGGCAAATTTCTGGCTCGTCTCAACATTCATGGAAATAAATAGAAAAAAGATAGCACAGCAAAGACAGCTGAAATAGTTCAAGAGTTTTTTTTGGTACCGTATCTTGACGAAAGCATGCATAGATACAATCAAAATCTCATATTACCCAATCGAAATACCCCGGGAAACGTAGCCAAAATACACCGAGCTATTCCGGAACGATACTCTTTATCCGGGGATTAAATTTTGCAGTGAAGCGACTTTGCGTCGACTCGATGGCTCATCTGTCCGACCGTCGGCTGTCCAAATTTTTTTGGAGTTTTGTAGATTTTATATGACAATATATGTACTTATATTGTGAAAGGGTCTTTTCAATCAATGGATGCCGGATTGGTTTTCCGAGTATTGGACCAATGTATTTTTTTTTTTCAATTTTCATAGAATGAAAGCGTGCCTCGGTGGCGTAGTGTACTACGGTACGATTACAAAGCCAATATTTTGGGTTCAAATCCCGGGAAAGGCAATGTGATATTGGATTTTTCTATTCATTAACAGTACGAAGGCTCGCCCCATACTACATCGTAGGACGGAACACATCGAGTGAAACGTGGGTGTCCTGGTAGCACCTCTGCCTACCAATTCAGGGAAGAAGTAGTAGTAGTAAGTTTTGTGTGTATTTTATGAATATATTTTTTTGCCTTATTGTTAGCATGAAAATGTTGTGATCCTTGAAGTCCTGAATTTAGTTGCTAGGTTGGGCTTTTTACTTTGCACTGTTTTTTTTTTAATTTGGTATGGTCATAGGCTTGCCTCTTATCACATCTGCGAGTGGTAGTAAAATCGACGAACTGTGGATGGCAATAACTTTCCATAACCTTTTACGAAATAAGGGATACGCCTATTTATGCATGTAAAACTGTCTCACCACCAAAGTTGTAATTTAAACTAAAATTGCCAAAGAATATTATTTTGATACCATATTTATTTCAACGCATCAATTTATTTTTCAATTAAATTCAAAGTATGAAAGCCATCCCTTCGATATATCACCCCCGGCTTGAGGGTGCGTTTAAACTATGATAAAATCTTTCAACAAAGCCGTACCCTTCATATGGCGGGTTCATTATCTAAATTATCTACGAATATGTTACGCACCTGCCAGAGAATGGCAGGAATACGAGGGTGTTGCGTAGGTACTTAGTGTTGCTGTTGAATTTTGTGTCAGTTAATTTCTTTGACGACTGGAAGTTTCATACGAGTCGATTGCGTTTTGCAAAAGATTTTTTCAAACAGATTGTTCTGAAATAATGTTAATGTCGATGGCGACGATCTTAATTATGAGGATTTTTTTTAAATCTAGGGAAAGCTAAAAGAAAAGCTGTACAGATCTCCTTTCGGTACCCTGGAGAAGGACGAAAGGGGTATGTCAGTGTCACTAGCCTACCAGCCCGACACACTGCGGATATAGCGACCGAGTTGTGTCCCTAACAAAGATCTTTGTATAGGTAGTATGCTGCATATTATGCTAAGTATGCTGGTAGCATATTGACTAAAACCCCCAGTGTAGTGGCGCCGCACTGCACTTCGGCCGGCACTGAATGACTCAGGACGAGGAGCAATAATTAGGAGGATAGGGATCTTCTTGAGGAACAAAACAAATTCGAGTAGATTAGAGAAAGATGCTTGTAGGATGCAATATTGTGCCATCGGCCTTAAGAATGTCATGATTTTTTTCGCGTGTATTAAGAATGATGAATGCTGATATAAACTCATTTGCAAAAAAACGGCCACCTAAGCAATGAACCATTTCAAATGTTACTATTGGTTTGTTTGATAATTATAGGTAGTGTTACTTTCACAATTTTGTAAATTAATAAGCAAATAATCGTTTTCGTCAGTATTATCATAAAATTTTGATAAAATTTATGGGTTTTAATGCTAAAGTTCACTAGTAGTGTATGCTCGCTAGTAGTGCATATGCTCGTGAAGTAAAAGTTAACAAAGATTTTTGTTTGTTTTTTCTTTAATAAAGTAAAAGCAGATAAATGTTTAGTATCGAGTGTGACCCCCTCTAGCTGAAATCACAGCTTGAATTCGTCTGGGTATGCTAGCGAGGATATCCCGGATACTTGCTTGCGGAATACGTTCCCACTCCGCGGTAATCACATTCTTCAGCTCTCTGATGGTCTGCGGAGCCGGTTGTACTGATCTCACGCGTCGTTTCAGAACGTCCCAGACATGCTCTATAGGATTGCGCCTGGTTCTGGAAGAAAACCATGTACCCAACCACGGGATTATCGCTTTCTTGTGAGTCGCGCATTGAGAAATCGCAAGTCTTCGTATGTGGACCTTAAGAACAACCACGAAGAAGTAAGAAATGTGCATATTAGTCTATGGACGGTCAGGAGGAGGCTTCTCGCGGCCAATATACGCAGTCATCGCCCGGCCCGTGGCCCTAAGTTACTCCGTGAGCACAGAGTTGCCAGGCTTAGGTTTGCTCGAAATTGTGAGTCATGGACTCAAGAAGACTGGAATAGGGTATTGTTCTCCGATGAAGCCAGGATATCTCTGTTCGGTGAAGATCGACGTCGGCGAGTGCTACGAAGACGAGGAGAACGCTTTGCAGAGGCTTGTTTTGAAGTAATGACACCTTATGGTGGGGGCTCTGTTATGTTTTGGGCAGGAATAAATTCAATGGATCGTACAGAGTTAGTCTTCATTGAAAACGGCTCACTAACTGGACATCGATACATAACGGAAGTTCTAATTCCTCATGCACAACCCGCATTGGCCGCTTTAGGCGAAGACTAAATTTTTATGGACGACAACGCTCGCGCCCACCGGTCTGGCGATGTGGAAGCGTATGTGCAAGAGGTCGGCATTCGTCGTTTGGATTGGCCAGCTCGAAGTCCCGACCTCAATCCTATAGAGCATGGCTGGGACGTTCTGAAACGACGCGTGAGATCAGTACAACTGGCTCCGCAGACCATCAGAGAGCTGAAGAATGTGATTACCGCGGAGTGGGAACGTATTCCGCAAGCAAGTATCTGGGATGTCCTCGCTAGCATACCCAGACGAATTCAAGCTGTGATTTCAGCTAGAGGGGGTCACACTCGATACTAAACATTTATCTGCTTTTACTTTATTAAAGAGAAAACAAACCAAAATCTTTGTTAACTTTTACTTCACGAGCATATGCACTACTAGCGAGCATACACTACTAGTGAACTTTAGCATGAAAACCCATAAATTTTATCAAAATGTTATGATAATACTGACGAAAACGATTATTTGCTTATTAATTTACAAAATTGTGAAAGTAAAACTACCTATAATTATCAAACAAACCAATAGTAACATTTGAAATGGTTCATTGCTTAGGTGCCCGTTTTTTTTGAAAATGTGTTTATTACAGAAACAACGCAATTTATATTATTATTTTTCGTTTTTGTTACTAATTTCTCAGCACTTGGCTGGTATAAATTACACCTGTTTTTACTTGGGCTATATGGTTCTATGGGGCTATTTGATCTACTGTCAGCCAGTCTGTCTACGTCATTGGCGGCTGTAATATTTTCGGGTGACCCGGTGGGAATCCGCCTGCTCAACTCCTCACCGCTGGCGGTTCGTATGCTGGAACACCCAGCGTCAGCTCCAGGTGTGCCCCGGCTATCGCCCCCGGGAAGTGGCCCTCTCAGTTTCTTTCTTTATTATTATTTTTATCCTTTCTTTTTTCTACCAGCTCTCGGCTAGTGTTGATAACTTGCACCTGCGGACCAGAGTCAGCAAAGCAAGTACAATTTATGCGATAATACTTACTTTATAGGTACTGTCTAATTTTCGTCTAGTTGCAAGAACTTTCTCACAATTCTACAAGTATTTACGATTGCTGCTTTTTGTAGGGTAATGTAGAGAGATTCATTTAAGTTTAATATTTTTAAGCTATGGTGTAGGTGCTTCGGGATAAATCCTGTAGTGGATAAAACTATGGGTACTATGTAAACTTTATCTTGTCTCCAAATTCTTGTTATTTCATCTTTTAAATCTGAGTATTTATTATTTTTTTACCGCTATTGTCTTTTGAATATTATGCGTGTTGGGAACAGCAATGTCAATTAGGTATGTGGTTTTGTTTCTTTTATCCTGTAGGGTAATATCGGGTCTATTAAAATGTATAGTCCTATCCGTAAGAGTAGCGCGGTCAAAATATAGTTTATAAGAAGGATTTTCTATTACAGTCTCGGGTTTATATTTGTAGTACGGTGATTTAGAGTCATGGATGAGTTTATATTTCAATGCAAGTTTTTATGAATAATACTAGCTATTTGGTTATGCCTATGGGTATAATCAGTTTGCGTTAGACTAGTGCATGCTCCTGTGATATGTTGTATGGTTTCAGGTTGGCTGTGACATCTTCGGCATTTATCTTTTGTTATGGTGGGGTCTTTAATTATATATTTCCTGTAGTTATTAGTATTAATGATCTGGTCCTGAATTGCTATTATAAATCCTTCCGTTTCCGGGAAAAGATTTCCTATTTTGAGCCATTTGTTAGACGCTGTGGTATCTATGTGAGTCTGTTCTATATCATGTGGATGTCCTCCATGCAGTACTTTTTTCTTCCAGTCTTCTATTTTCTTTTTTGGCTATCCATATTATCTGGACTTTCTAAACTATTCTCTTCCTGTAGGTTTAATGGTGTGAAATTATTATCGTTCTGAATTATTGCGTTATGTATGTTACTAGTACTAGAATTGGCGTGAAAGAATGTTTTGAGATTATTTAGTTGTTTTTTCCAAAGATGATGGATGTTTATAAGACACCTGCCTCCCTCTTGTCTTTTGATAGTTATTATTATTATTTCTCTTTATTTTCAATCTTTTTTTTTACATTTTTATATATACCGGGTATCTCAAGACTGCTACCGAAAACGAAGCAGGATGGTAGTTTTAGTGACTACAAACACATTGCAACTAAAAATTTCGCAAAGAAACGCGACAATTATTTTTTATGATTTATTAAATATCGACATTTTTGGGTGGTAAATCCATAGTTTTTGCTAAAATAATAATTTAAACTCTTTCATACCTTAGATTATTTATAAATAAAAGGGTATACACTATTATTTTAGGGACAAACGCATTTACCACCCAAATATGGTCATTGGAAAAAAATAACAAACAAAAAATTGTCGCTTTTTTTCGCAACTTTTCTGTTGCCTTGTGTCTGAAGTCGCTTAAGGTAGTTTAACCCGGCTTCGTTTTCGGTAGCAGTCTTGATATACCCTGTATATAGTAAAAAACAAAATACATATAAAAATATAAAAAGTTATCCAACGATGGCGAGGCTCGAGACCCAAGCCACCGGTGGTTCGGAGCCCAAAGTGAGGAAACGCCTCACAATACGTGCCGTGTCAAGCAATACTGCCTTCTGAATCTGACTCCTGACCCAACAGCCGATTGAGAGCCTCTGTAGATGTTGGTCGAGGCTCTTTGGTATCAACCCATGGGCAGATCCGACAATCGGGACAATAATTGTTGAGTCGACATCCCACATGTCGGTAACCTCGTGTGCCAAATCTAAATATTTAGACATTTTGTCTTCAGCTTTGACAAGGTTATCGTCATGCG
Source organism: Hyles vespertilio (assembly GCA_009982885.2). Taxonomy (NCBI): domain Eukaryota; kingdom Metazoa; phylum Arthropoda; class Insecta; order Lepidoptera; family Sphingidae; genus Hyles; species Hyles vespertilio. The sequence continues at coordinate 5,144,316 of CM042815.1, forward strand.
GGATGGTGACGTCAACAAGTATAGCCCGGCACGCCAATCGATCTATTATCACAATGTCAGGCTTATTGGATAGTATAGTCCTGTCTGTGATAATAGATCGATCCCAATACAACGTTGCATGACCATTTTCAAGAACTGGTTGAGGAACATACTGGTAATATGGCACTTCAGAAGTCACCAGTCCATATCGAAGAGCAATTTGCTGATGTATGATCTTGGCTACTAGGTTGTTTCTATGCAAATACTCGCCGTTAGCAAGATACGAACAACCGGAGATAACATGCCTGATGGACTCGCCAGGACGGTGGCATGCCCGACAGATGTCGACCGTACCGTCCTTCAGGGTGTATTTCCTATAGTTGTTCGTCTTAATAACTTCGTCCATAATTGCAAAGACAAAACCCTCGGTTTCCCCAAAGAGGTTACCGAAGCGCAGCCAAGACACAGACGCTAGCCGGTCCACATCAGGCCCATGAAGAGCTCGATAGAAGCGACCGTGCAGCTCCTTGCTCTTCCATATGTCCTCGCGATCCCTAATGCCTACCACCAGAGGTTTCCGCCAGTTCTCAATCGCCAAAGACAGCGGGGTAAATCCTTTATCTATCATAACTACAACCCTATGCATATCCACGTCACTGTGAAGGAAATAATCCCTGAGATTGCACACCTCGCGATTATGTAGGTCCTTAGCATTAAGAATGCCTCGGCCCCCACATCTACGCGGGATGTACAATCTCATCACTGACGAACGTGGATGATGTATACGATGTGCAGTTAGGAGAGTTCGGACTTTACGATCCAGGGCGTCCAATTCGGTCTGAGTCCATTTGAGTATACCGAAAGAGTATATGAGTACAGGCATAACCTAACCGTTAGAAGCGCGAATCTTGTTTCCACCTGACAAAAAACTGTTAAGTACTTTTGTCAGGCGGCTAAAAATACGCTCTTTCAACGATCGTTTTACATCTGCACCCATGATAGAGCCACCCTAGAGCCTCAGGCATACCCAAATATTTGTATGTTTCCGTCACGGAGAGGGATCTGAGTCTTACAGTCTCTGAGACATGTATGTCATCAGAGACCGCAACCTCCCCTCGCTTCACATGGATAACCGCACATTTATCTACACAAAACTCCATATTGATTGAATTGCTAAATCTTTCCGTTATTTTTAACAACTCAATCAATTCAGTTTGTTTCGATGCAAATAACTTGAGGTCATCCATATAGAGCAAGTGAGAAATAGGCTCAGACCCTCTCCGCAGACGGTAGCCTAACCCTGAATCCAACAACAGAGTGCTGAGGGGATTCAGGGCCATGCAAAACCACAGTGGACTCAGACTGTCGCCCAGAAATATACCCCGCTTGATTCTAATCGGCTCATCACAATCAGGAGGAACCGTACCACCTGGATATCTCAGGACAGTGGTTCACTGCCCCATACAAGACCCAAGGAAGTTGCATAAATTTGTATCAATTTTATACAAATTTAAAACTCTCATGAGCCATGTATGGGGCACTGAATCATAGGCCTTTTTATAATCTATCCAGGCAGCCGATAAATTCCTTCGGTTGTGACGAGCCTGTTGGCAAATGGTCATGTCAATGAGAAGGAGCTTCTTTGTACCACGGGACCCATTCATGCAACCTGTCTGGCCGGAAAAGAGAATTTGATTAGAAGAATTAATATGGTATGTAATTTTGAATCTAATAATGGAAGTCAAAACTTTATAAATGGTTGGAAGGCATTCAATGGGTCTATAATCTTTTGGTTCCGTGGTAACACCGGATTTAAAGAGCAGGTGAGTGACACCTGTCGTCATAAATGTTGGGAGCGATCCCCTCTCAAGCGCATCCTGGAACTGTGTTGCTAATCGAGCATGCGAACTTGGAAACCATTTTAACCAGAAGTTGTGCAGACCATCCGGACCCGGAGACTTCCAATTTTGGGTTGGACGGATCGCTGCCAGAACATCCTTTGGACTGATTAAAATGGTTTCCATAGCCGGTATTGCCTCGCAAGCTCGATCGACAACACCAAACCAAGGGGCTTCAGTGTGAGTGACAGGAGACGACCAGATATTCGCCCAGTACTCACGCATTTCATGAGCACTTGGCAGCCGCTCATCTCCCACACCTTGTTGGGAATTCTCCCAACATCTATAAACTCTTTTTTGGTCACTTTGGAACATACAATTTTGTTGGAAACGATCCCATCGCTTCCTATAGTGGCGAATGCGGTTCGCCCACGCATAGACTTTTTGTTTGTAGAAGTCTATGCGTTCTGTGACGCAAAGCCTATAATTCCGAGGACTTGTATTGGTCCCCGAAAAAGCCTGCGTCACAAAACGCATAATCTTCGGCCTGCTATTTCCTTCTCTGAAGGAAATTAGCTTGCCGATGAGAATTCGGGCTATGTTGATACGGTCGTCGATCCTACGCTGCTAAGCAGGCACAGCCACAACACCTCGAGTGGCTTTAAAATCGCTTGGAAATTTTACATTAGCCACTCGACATGCTGCGACGGCCGCGCAGAAAAGGATCGAATACGTATCAACAAGATCCCGACTGGACTCCAAGTACGTAGGTAACATGGAGTCCAGAGCTCCCACCAGCATCAAATTTCGTCTATGCGTCGGCAAACGCGGCAAGCGCGGGCTACAAAACGCGGATAGAGATACAAATTCCGAAATCGTACGTTCCAAAGCCCCTCTCAGACGTTGTTCATCTTGGGGACTTACATTGCTGTTTATGTTGTCCGTCAGATCGATATTAGCAGCAGGTGTTGGTGGTGTGTCTGCTGCTTGATGGACGTGACGGACGGGACATTGACGTCCTGGACAACACATAAGTCCGTGCGCAACCGCTCAAGTACTTGATCATCCAACAACTTACGCCGCTGAATAAATCCTACTTGATCCGACAGTCGTTGGGATGACACATCAACTGTTGGTTCCAAAGCCTGAAACAGAGACAGCATTTTAGCACGATACGCAGTGAGTTTAGTTCCTCCCTTTGTTGCCCCAAACTAGGTCCGCATGACATTCTCATTCAATTCTTGGGTCCATCTCATGCGGCGCACTACTCCACCGGTAGCGGGGACCGTAGACGGGACACTCGGCCCCACAGGTCCCAAGCCCACCGCTGGAGGGGGTCGTCCTCTTCGCCGCGCAGTTCTTGGTGGCGGCGGGGACGACTGCAGCTCGCCGTGTTGGCTCGACACGTCGAAGTTCGGCGTCAACTCGAAAATGTCCGAAGCCGACGCCCACGACGCGGAGCTCGACGAGCTGGGAGATCTCGAACGTGCGATTCGTCTTCTGGCTCGTGTTGTCATCTTGTGATCATCTTATTGCACTTTATTTTTAGAGATTTTATTGTTCTTGTTATTAACTGACACTGTGTCACATGTCAAAATAAATTTCTTTCTTATTTGTTGAATAATTTGGTGGCAAATACTGAAATATTCTTACAAAAAAACATAGTTTACTATTGCAGTTGTTGAAATATTCTTTTGAAAAGTGAAAAATATAAATATATAATTTAAAACAATTTTACACGATTTTTCACAAGATTAGTATTTGGTGTTGCCAGATATATTATTATTTTATTATATTTTATTATTATTATTATTTACACTTTATTGCACAAAAGGAAAACAAATACAAACATAAATCACATACATTAAAAGTACAATTGGCGGTATATATTGGCGGAAATATATTTTGCCTTACGTATTCAATCCAAAAGTAATGGATTTTATAGTACCAACTAGTTAGAATGGTAAAATATAATCTTTTTCATTTCACTACAACATGTAGATCTTTATTAGGCAACTTGCTGTTGTTTAATCTTATGATATATTGAAAGCTTTCGCAAGCGGAGGCAACGAGATTGAAATCTTTCATCCTTTATATCTATTCATGAAGGATTTTTTACTATACTATGCTACCCTATTTCAAGAAGTAGTAGTGGAATTCTATGTGTAAGCCTATTGTCAAAAGTGATTTTCTTCGTGGGACAGAGAATGCAGGGCGAAATGTGGATGTCTTGATTACAATCAATTGAGATACAACCTCTGCCTGCCCTTTCTAGGAAAAAGGCGTGAGTTTATGTATGTATGTATCTTATTGTGGTTGGAGATGATGACTGTGTTGTTATTCAACTTTATCTAAATATAAGCAATTTAGCGGGTCACTAAATTCATAGATACAATATATATTTTCAACGGCTCTGTAGATACAATATGAATGATAAGCTATTTAACAAGCTATAATAAATATGATAAAATAATAATGGAACACTTTAAGTCCTTAAGGGACCTTCTATAGAAAGTTATTACGTTAGTTATTTCCATATCAATATTAAAAATTCTTTACGTTTTAAATAAATGGATCGACTTGGCCATCGCATGAAAACATAATGTATCGTACAATTTATACATAATGCTACTGGCCAAGTCGATCTATTTATTTAAAACGTAAAGAATTTTTAATATTGATATGGAAATAACTAACGTAATAACTTTCTATAGAAGGTCCCTTAAGGACTAAATAAATTAATCGACTTGGTATTACATGCATCTCACAACTTTTTGCGGTAGAAAACCTGAGCTGCGAGACTTGGAATTTTTTTACAGGATGTTTTATGGGATCTCACGTCTTTTTGTAGAATCCTACTTTTTTCCTTTTCGGTACTTCTTACTTCTAGAATATCACTAACGATTTTTCTTAAAGCCTCTGTCTTATGGATTTTTCTTATTTTTGTAGGTATCAATTTATCACAAATATAGCGGAATTGATTATTAATGTTCTTTCTTTCATTGTAATTGATATTTTCGAGTTATTTAATCTATTTATTTGCAAGTTTTCCTTCGTCATGTTTTTCTAGAGAAATGTTGTACAGTTTCATGGGCTGAATACACCATTTCCCTCTCTATATCCCCTCCTATTATGCCTCATGTATATAGATATATATCTACAACTATTATTCAACTATATATGGGTACAATGATTCATTAACTGCAAATGTAACTTTGTAATCCTATACATTTATATGGGATTACAAAGTTATTCACGCAGTTGGTCTATCTAGACAACTAGACACAAATTATGAAATGTTTGAATTTTCCCTTACTTTAGACACTAAACACTAATTATATTCTAAATTTGAAGGTTCTATGTCTGCTAGAAGTGCCTTAGACTTTTGATGATCGGTCAGTCAGTCAGTGAGTGACAAAATTACGAAAGTTTGACACATTATAATTCTTAAACTACTAGTTCAAATTGAATGAAATTTTAATTATACCTAAATTTACATAAATAGATAAGAACAATTTCTAACACATTTAAAATTAAATCATCAGAAGATAATAGAAGTGTTAATTATTTAATAAAGACAAACATTTTTATTGACTATTGCTAACCCAATACCTCATGACCTACAAATCATCGATTAAAGAAGAATCATAATTTATATAAGGCTATTTATGAAAGCATGTTAATAAAGGAAAATTCGGAAAAGTCTAAGATCGGTGAAGATGTGTTTTAGAAGCCAGGAACCAAACTAAAGACTATTATTCCAATAAGTGGCGAGACAAGCATACAATTGGCCTGCTACGTAAGCGATACAACCGCTCATGGACAGGAAGAAAACCAATCAAAATCATGGATTACAAAGTATTAATAAAACTGGATGGCGGTTGCAATCAGACTGATTTATTCTAGAACATTTTACACTTTTATATACACAGTAGCTTAGTTACCAATAAACAATACAGTTTAACACTTTATATCAAGAGATGGCGCTATCACTTATTTTGTTACTAATTTTAACATCTCCCCATAACAAAATAAAGAAATAAAAACTTTAACCCACATATTACGAAACAGATAAGATTCTTAGCTATTCCATACAGTAATAATGTTTAGTTTTGCGCAAACTCTTGGTTAAACTGGCTGTAGTATTCTTTTCTAAATGCTCCATAGCAACTATATCTCTGCTTGTGGTTACAGAATTAGTTCCAGGATCATATATTCTGTATCCCTTTATGTTGTCAGCATAACCCACAAGAATAAGCTGCTTCGCCTGTTTGCCTTCGCAACAAATCAGACATTCTGATTTTACAATCTTTGCCACTTCAGGAAAAGTAGTTCCCTCAACTTCCTGTTTCATTTTTTTAACACTGACACTATTCAAGTGTTCTAACTGCCTGTGCTAAATCCTGCTGGATGTCACAGCTGGCATTGCTATTACTGACTCTTCTTTAGTTTTCAAAGTATGTAATCTATATAATCCATCGATCAACTCTGCCCGGCCAACGAGTTCATTCTGCTGATTATGGATATAACAAGCATTATCTTTAAATGTCACTTTATTTCCATTTTCTATCAGCTGACTCACCGATAGCAAATTCGTTGTCAATTTTTTTACACACAATACGTTTGAAATTGTAATGTCATACTCCACACCGTTCACGACTGTCACGATGTTGACATCTCCTGAGCATAATACTGGAACACGAGTCTGATCTGCTATAATAATTTCCTTCGTATCGCACTGATTGAATGGGTTACCAATCAAGTCTCGTCTCGCTGTCATGTGTCTACTGGCACCACTATCAATGTACCAACTATTCTTGTTTAACTTTCCGGTCAAAAATATAGCACTGAAAACATTTGTTGACTGTTTTCTTTTGTTGCTTTTGTGTAAATTCGGACATTGATTTTTGTAGTGACCTGTTTCTTTACAATTATAACATTTCACATCTTTTACAGCTTTCATACTAGACTTTTGTTTTATTCCATAATGTTCCATTTCTCCATGCGATCTTTTTGCTATTAACGCATTTTCAGAAATAGAAGCGGAACTCATGTCTGAAGCCATGTCCATCAATTTAGTTTTGATAATGTCAGCCGTGATTTCGATTCCAGAATGTTCGATTGCCATGAGCATCGGAGCATACCTTTCTGGTAGTCCAGCTAACATCAAAGCACCAATCCATTCATCCGTAATCTTAAAACCTGTTCCGCGCAGTCGTTGTCCAGTCTCTACGATTTGAGTCACGTAGTTCGTCATAGATTCGCAGCTTTCTAGGCGAATGTTGATGAGATTTCGGAGTAAACAGATTTTTGTCATGTGGCCCGAATCATCAAACATATTTTTCAACGTAGTCCAAAGATCGTATGTTGTAACTGCCTGCTTTATATGAACATAAAGCGCTGGATCTATTGTCAGGATCAACTTTGCCTTAGCTTTCGAGTCTTCAGTCCTCTGGGCTGCAGTCGCAGATGCCGATAACTGTGTTGTAATGGAGTCCGCCATACCTTCCAACACCAGCACATTTGACGCCGCAAAAGACCAGTCATAATTCTCGCGACCTCTTAGCTTCGGAATGTTTACTAAATAACTCGTCGACATTATCTTTACTGAATAGCTTCTTACTGACACGAACGGAAAATATCTTTTGAGGTTCTGGATCTGGGTGGACCCCTCAGAGTGTCTGGGTCAATAACCTATTAATAAAACTGGATGGCGGTTGCAATCAGACTGATTTATTCTAGAACATTTTACACTTTTATATACACAGTAGCTTAGTTAATAATAAACAATACAGTTTAACACTTTATATCAAGAGATGGCGCTATCACTTATTTTGTTACTAATTTTAACACAAAGTAATGCTTAGCATTACACCGCGCTTGAAATCGAGACCTCTGCGAAATCGATCCCATGTGCTTTAAACCATATCACTCCTTTGCTTAATATCAATCCTCTGATTAATTTGCATAATAAAAATCAAAGATACTGCGTTAATGCATTTGATGTCAACGAAATGCTTGGCTGAGTGTCTTTGACGCTTTTGTTTATGTTAATTAATGGTGGTTTTATAAATAAACATCATCATTACTTATATACATCACTGGAATATTTATATTTCCATAGGCATAGGCATATATATCTGGGTTTCTCGGATATTTAAGCGACCAAAACGATATTCAATATGGTTTAGAAATTTTGTTTTGAATTTTTTCTATTTTCTCGATATAGATCTTATAATGTGAGTTCCAAACTACAGAGGCATATTCTAAATGTGAACGAACGAAACAGTTATACAGGAGTTGAATAGTAGAAATCTTTTTAAAGTCCTTACTCACTCTAAGGACAAAACCCAACATTCTATATGCTTTGTTTATAATTTCAGTAATATGAGCGTCAAACATAAGTTTACAGTCCAAATAGACACCCAAATCTTTTACCATGTGAACCCTTTGTAGTACTTTACCATTAATTGAATAGTTATATTGTATGTTATTTCGTTTACGGGAATAAGTTATAACGTTACATTTATTAGTATTAAGGTGCAACTGATTTGATTCACAATAAACAGATAATTTGTGCAAGTCCTCCTGCAAACGCAAGCAATCATCCCGGGATCTTATAATTTTATATACTTATTTGTCATCAGCATATAGGCTAAATGCGGAATTTTCGAATATTTGTGACACATCGTTCACGAATATGTTAAATAATGATGGGCCAAGATGAGATCCCTGGGGAACATCAGATGGAATCGGTGTAAATGTAGAACAGAAACCCTTTACTGCTTGACAACGATCCCTCAAGTAAGAAACTAACCAGCGTAAAAGGTCACCATGGATACCAAAATTATATAGCTTTGACACTAGTAAATCGTGGTTAATTTTGTCAAACGCTTTGGAGTAGTCAGTATGGACTACATCAACCTGGAAGCGTTCTTCCATAGCTCTTGTCACATAATCGATAAATTCACAAAGGTTAGTTTCAGTTTCTTACTGAGGAAACCGTGTTGTTGATGAATTATATGCGGTCTTATGATGGGTGATATTTGGTCGCAGATTATATGTTCAAACGATTTTGGGATAACATTTAATTTAGTTATTGGTCTGTAGTTTGCGATATTGTGTTTATCACCTGACTTTAAAATAGGTGTAACATACGAACGCTTCCAGACTTGTGGCATAGTTGACGACGTTAGAGAAAGATTAAAAAGTATGGTCAAAGGTAAGCTGAGTTCTTTATGGCACTCACGTAAAAACAAAGGTGGGATCCCATCCGGGCCCGCTCTCTTCGTGACGTCAAGCGATTTAAGGTACTTTAGAACTGTATCCTCAGAGATGGAGAGTGACGAAACGTCAACAGGGTGACTCGCACGAGGGTTTCTTGGAGGCAGGGACCGAAACCCATTCGACATTACGGTACCGGTATCGACGAATTTCGGTTACCTTTAAGATTTCGGTAACCGCTATGACGCATTATAAAGGTTACCCTTATATACGGGAACCGTTTTAATACCGGTAACCTAAAAAGAACTTGAATGCAAAAGAAAATGCGTTGTTGTTGCATAACAAATAAAAATCATACTTGTCGTGTTGTTTACACAATATCGCTGGATTCGGTTCATTTCATTTTTGGTGGGTAATTCTGGAAGTAAGTAAAGATAATTGTGTGGTATAGTGCCATAATGTTTAGTAAAGACAAACGGCGGTATAACCACACACAGGCACTGCCCCCGCTTTGACTTGTAAGGAATTTCGCATGAAACATAAAGGTAACCCTTATTTCGGTTACCGGTATGATACCGGTTAAATTCTAGGAATCCAATAAAATTGGCGGATACCGGTTACCATTAAAAATACGGGTATTATTTTTTTCGGTTGATACCTAAAAATACCGGTATTTTCGATACCGGCTTCGGTCCCTGCTTGGAGGAAATGAAAAATTACTTACACAAAAGGAGGAACTAAAGTTATTGTTGAATAAATCGCAGATAACATTTCCTTCCGTAGATGAAGCATCATTTAAAAACAATCTGTCTGGTAGAGCACCAGTCTTTTTCTTGGACTTGATAAAAGTCCAAAAATGCTTACTACATTTAAGAATGTTCTGTTCAGAATGCTCGATGTACATATTATAACAGGCGACAGTTAGTTGTTTCTGTCTCGCGCGAAGGGTTGAAAAACAACAATAATCAGAATGACGGTTATACCGCTTCCATTTTCTGTGGAACTTTATTTTTTTCTTTAATGACATTAATTAATGCAGAGGAGTACCATGCCGGATAATTATAGTCATTGCGCAACAATTTTGATGGAACAAATTCCTTTATAATCTCTTCCAATTTTAAATAAAAACTATTAACGGCAGATTCGATTGCCATACCTGTGGCGGTAGCAATACGCCAACTTAGATTTAGCTTATAAATTAACACGCTTATTATTTGTAATTTTAACATTATTTAAACACGCATTTCATTTTAAGATATGACTGCAGATGTTAGACCATAAAACATCTGCGAGTCGTTTTATTACAGTAAGAATTTTTGCGTACCTTATTGTATAATATTAGGTAAAAAGATGCTGTGCTAAATTATTGTTTCCTAATTGTAATGGCCCGTTCATACCGGGGCAATAAAACTGTATTATTATAGTTAAGTTCTTTAGTGGCGGCAATCCTTTGCAACAAATTTATGTTTTTTAGACAATAGTACACATGTTTTGTAAACCTTTCTGTTTGGACAATAGCCCAGATGTTTGGGCCGACCTTAATTTTTAGTTGAAAGGATAGACCCTATTTTATGGCTTAAATATATTTTCTGGAAGATTTATCCCCACCGATCCTCATTCAGGTAGTCTTATAAAAGGGTCGGTTTATTTGGATGAATGAAGACAGTCTGCCATCTCTCGTCACGAGCACATCTCGCTCCGAGTCGCATAATTATAATTTTACTCTGTCTGTGAATGTATTAAGTGTTAATTTACAAAATATACAATAGTTAGTTCCTGGAAGTGAGTGCTTATTCTAATACCTACACTTATAACCACCAAATACCGTTAAAAAATATGCTCCAGTCAATTTTGCTCAAGGCTTTGTTAGTTTCTGCATAATCGCAATCATGGAAGAGTTTTATTAACCGAGGCGGAGAACGAAGTTGTTTGGGACCTACACCTTGGATAATTACATCTAAAGCCGGATGATATCCATCCTCATCAACAAATGGCGTAACGGAACGGACCACTTTACACTCACGGTTACCGATAACTAAATCGAGATATCTGTTATTTTGATTGAAAATAAAGTTATACTGTTTGAAACTATTAAATGATAGGAAGTTTGATAAATCAGCCAATAAGGGATCGCTATAATTACAATGGGGTCTAATAAAATTATTGTGACCATCAAAGAGACAGGATGAATTAGTTATATTAAAATCTCCCATTATAACAAAATGGTTGTTAGGCTTACGAAGTGCGGCATCTGTGAAATTTTCAAAAAAATCTATTAGATCTTGGAAATGGGAAGCGCCTTGTAGAAAGTAACAGCAATAAATATGCATTTCATTAAAAATATTATGAGATTTAGAAGATATAGTTATTGAAACTATATCTTCTAAATCTCAATATAGTGCGGAGTGAGTATCAGTAGAAGGAACAATAAACACATTTGACACCACTATGCATTTTTTACTGCAATCAGTACTCCACCACCCATACAGTCATTTCTTGAGGCATAATTGCGATCACACCTCTATACGACATAGAACTCATTGAAAAGTTCGGAGTCAAAAATACCAGGTAATAATCAAGTCTCACTCAAACATGTGATGTCGTGTTGGCTATTTAGTAAATTTCTATAAAATAGATTCGTTTTGGTTCGCAAACCTCGTTCATTCTGATAATATAATGACAAATTATCCATTATGAAATACATTAGAACTACAAAACATGTAAATTTGTATACATATACCACAAATCGAAATTTCTAGTAAAATCAACAACCATTTACGACAAGAAACAAATAATAGCTGAATTATTTTGAAAAAGATTAAATAGTATAATAATAGTATAATTGATCTGATTAAAAGGTTTACAAAAACACATACGTCCAGAGCAGCATAAATATGAACCAGTTGAAAAAATAATCAACATTTTAACAAATAACATTTCACATTAATAATTATTAAAATAATTAAACAGAGAAAAATATTAATAATATAAATTATCTTCGCTATAAATAAATCAGTGCAAAATAAAAACCACCAGTATTTTTTATTGATTGAGTTTACACCTATAGTTTTTTTTTTAATCTTCTTCGCAGCCAATATGTGTTATAGGGCTAGAATCCGTTTTACGCATCATAATGTTACAGTTGCGAACCCATACATATTTGTAAAGTTTTTCACTGGCAGCAGTTTTAACTCTTTGCAAAAGCAGATATATGAATTAAAACAGATATCATAATTTATTTATGCATGTGTTAAAAATGAGACTAAAATCATCTTCTTATTCACAAGAAACACTTCAATAAGGTCAACTGCAGCACTAAATCTCCACACATCTTGAGCTGTGCACCAATGTCGTGTAAGAAACATGCAAATCTAATCTTGGAAATATGCCGAGAAGAGAAATCAGCCGTTCTGAATTCCAGCCAGGTAGGGCACAACAGTCAGGTAAATAAGTCTGCCAGTAAGTGAGCCCGCACAATAGCGCGCAACTAATTTATTAGACAGCTCTTAAAGGCGACGGGGCTGGCAGAAGAGCGGGAAGCGAACGCTGAAGCGTGCTGCAGCTCGAATATTTTGAATACTTGTGGCTGGCTTTTTCGTATAGGTTCAGATATGAGCAAATAGGTCACCTTATTGTAAGTGATCATTGTCGCCCATGTACAACCTGGTTTGATCACGGATATGTTGCCGGCCCATCAAATCTATCAGCATTCGAGCAGACACAAGTAAACAGTCACTTCAAAATCCTGTAACATTGTGAAACCACCCTGGGTGAGTCTTACAATTCATGTCATGTCATGAGTCATGTCTTACAACAGCGTGACTCCATCACTTGTCTACTACAAAACTGATTATCTGCATTGTATGTACTTCATGAACATATATTAGAAATATTGTTATTAGAGATAATCACTTTTGTACCTTGCTCGAGGTAGAACCTTGCTGTAGGTAAGTAAATGGGTAAGCTTGATCGGAATTATACTTATACTACTGTCTTACAGAGAGCTGATTTGAAGCTACAGCTGATGGTAAGATACCAATTCTTATTAACTTGCATAGTATACACCGTACATGATGGTAGAAAGTATATTATTAATGTCTTCGTAAATGTACTGAGTTTTTTTTTTTCAGTTAGCTTTAATATTACTCTTTTATTTCTTGGAGAGGGCTATGCTCGGGGTTTCCCAACGAGATCGAATCAGAAATGAGGAGATCCGTAGGAGAACTAAAATAACCAACATAGCCCAGCGGATTAGCAAGTTGAAGTGGCAATGGGCAGGGCACATAGCGCGGAGAACTGATGACCGATGGGGTCGGACAGAGCTCGAATGGAGGCCACGTAGCGGAAAGCGCAGCGTAGGACGTCCACCCACAAGGTGGTCAGACGACTTGGTAAAGGTCGCGGGACGTCGCTGAATGCAGGCTGCCTCCAACAGGTCTCTGTGGAAATCATTGGTGGAGGCCTATGTTCAGCAGTGGACTTCCTTTGGCTGATGGATGGGTGGATTTCTTTGGCAGCCTCCGTGGCGCAGTTGGTTAATCGCCGAATATGAAACGACACCGAGACAAGTGTTAGTGAGGCCCACAAGTATTTGTCTCGGGTCTAGGTGTTTGTGAGGCCGATTAGTCTCTTGTAGCTTCTGATAACAAAATAGACGTAATTGATCTTAAAGTGGGGTCAGGACTATGTATGTGACTATTGAATGTATATATTTATTATATATTTTAGATGATAAGGTACACAAATAACTTCATATTTTTATCCTATCCATAACGACATAAACTTCTTTACACATAGCTGAGAACTTTTAAAATACTGTGTCAACCACTTCATGGCCCAACAAGGAGGGGTAGTTGGTGAAATTTACACCCCTATCCAGTTTTGCGCTCTCTTAACAGCTTTCTAACAAACACTGAGTAGAAATTATATGAATACGCGGTCTCCGACTCCTAACTGTGTTTAACTTGTGATTGATATTTTAATATGCTTTTGATACTATATTTATTTTATTTTTATTTTATTTAAAAGGTTTGCCAACAATTGTTTACCCTAATCCTTACATAAATATTTGACTACAATGAAATATAAATCATAAGAGCAACAATTAATTACAGGCAAACACCACATGCAAAACAAATAAGAATATACATCATGAACATCATAGTCTGAACCAATTAGCGTTACAATATAAAGTCAATGAAAATAACAGCAGCATAGTGGTTTAATGATATTACACAATATAATTAAATGAAACTATTATAACAAATGCAATTAAAAACAAGAATACAGTAAAAAAAAACTAGTACTACAACAAAGAAAAAAAAACATAAAAATACAATAATTAAAAGAAACAGTAGCTATTTGTAGAGGCTTAAAGAATAACATAACATTAACACTTTAAAATGGCAAATCAGCAAGTGGAAGTAAGTAATACGTGGATTAGGTATTAATTATTTACTCAGTCAGAGGCGGGTAAACAGTTATTTAGCGACTGTAACAACGCAGCATGCGAATCAAAATTGAAGTCAAAGAGATCACTACAACCGTTTATAATTTTGCACAAATTTGCGTAAGGCGAATTCGCACCTAGGATCGTTCGTCTTTGTGGAAGACATAGTGGTGTGATAGGTTTGCGAGGTAGTCTATCTGGTACACGAAATTTAAAAAGAGACAACAATGGGGGGCAGTCTATTTTGTTGTTAAGGATTTTGCAAGCAAATTTCGCGTCTAAGATTTTTCTTCGTTTCGATAGAGAAGTTATATGGAAATAATCAAGTCTAGACTGATAAGATCGCAACAACTTGCTTTTACCCACTGAATATGCGAGGTGCCACATGAACCGCTTTTGCACTCGCTCAATACGCAATTGGTGAGTAGCGTAGTGTGGCCGCCAGACAACACTACAGTACTCCAAAACGCTCCGAACCAGATTGTTGTACAGTTCTATTGGTGTGTGGTGAAATTACTACGAATAAAATTTAAAAAATATATATTTGACGTATTATCTGAGATATGTTTTCATTATAATTATAAACAACAAAGATTTATACTTGTATTATTATATTTAATAGTGAGAAAAACTATTCCTAATATTTTGACAACAACGTATTCGGATGACAAAACATCGTGGACGATCTATTAATTAGAGAGATTACTTTTATTTTCACCCTGTTTCCATTTTATTGTGTAGCTCAATGCTTAATAATAGAATGCAATAAACTTTTTTATTAATCCACAAGAAAAAAACACGATTCATGTATTTTTCTGGCATAAAATTAAGGTAATCCTAACGTCTGAACGTCAATATGGCGTACATTTTTATTGTAATTACAATAAAATATGCTAACTCATCCACAATCCAAATCTACCCTCATTATACAATAAGAAAATTACAAAAAGACTGAAATTATAACAAAATGTATTCATATTTTTAAATGTCAATTGCTCTCCGAACGTTTACTTGTTAAAGCGCTCATTAGGAGAAACTCCTTGAGCCCATTTTTAACATTTCTTATAAGAGGGTAGATTGTGTATTTCGAATACAAATCGTTAGCGCCATCTGTTGAGGACGTCTGTATTCATTATTGTTCTTCTTTTGTTGTAAATATTGTATGTATATTTTTATACTCTTTTACATGATTTTTTATGTTGGTGCTAGCATTTTTTTACCCCAAATGGCCATTAAGCGATATTTTTTTAGACAACTAGTCCTCAGAAGTCTCGTAGCGTAGTTTGTTTGACGCTGGCTGTGAAACGAGAGGCCGCGGGTTCGATTCCCGCACCGAAACAAATACATGTATGTCTGAATCGCAGGTGTTTCGGTTCTGGGTGTTTGTAACCGAAAAGTCTCTCGTAGTTTCTAATACCCACGACACAAGACTCAATCTTAATTTCAGGTAAAAACTATGTATATATGACTTATGGATGTTATAATATATTATTTATTTAGAAAATAATATCCAATGTTTTTTTTATTTCTATATTTAGATTGAAATGCGGAAACCATCAGACGCACTGTAGTACATTTGCTTGAACAGAAAGGGTAATAGATAAAACGAATATTTTGCGGCCTTTACTATATTGGATTAGCGATGTTTGTACAAACAATCCCGATTTTATTACCAAATCAACTCTTCTAATTACAAGTTCTAATGAAAATCGATTGGGTAAGTGTTCTCCACCTATTTATTTACATGTTTGCCGAGATCCCGTGCTCAAATACCTCTGTACGATGTTGAATGAGTTTGCAAAGCTTAAATTAATTAGGCTTTCACCTTTTCGTGTAAAAACGGGTAGAAATCTCACATTCTCTGGATATGACTAGGGATTTAATAAATTGTGTTTTACGGTCGACAAATTCTGAACTTAGGAATGATTGATAGAGTTAATTAGTTTTGAAATTTGTGTTTAGGAAAACGTATTTGTCAAAACTGTTTAGCGTTGCTTTATCATTTGCTATGTTTGCGTGTGTTACTGTATAGTA
Organism: Hyles vespertilio; assembly: GCA_009982885.2. Lineage (NCBI taxonomy): Eukaryota > Metazoa > Arthropoda > Insecta > Lepidoptera > Sphingidae > Hyles > Hyles vespertilio. Next base: position 5,160,840 of record CM042815.1, read on the forward strand.
TGAGAAGACAAATAAGTTAAATTATTGATAGATATAGAATATCGTTTCATTAAAATTACCCTTTTTTTACATAGTGAAATCGGAATCAACTACTTATAAGTATATGAAACCCTTAAAAAGATGAAACCGCTGAATGCGATCATATGGCCGCCAATTGTATCATATTTTGATTCCATCCATCCATCAGCCAAAGGAAGTCCACTGCTGAATATAGGCCTCCCCCAATGATTTCCACAGAGACCTGTTGGAGGCAGCCTGCATCCAGTGACGTCCCGCGACCTTTACCAGGTCGTCTGACCACCTTGTGGGTGGACGTCCCACATATTTTGATTAGTTATATTTTATTATTACGTATTTTATTATAAGTAAGGTGTAGTTACAACAAAAAGTATAAATAAATAAATAAAAGTAACTAGAAGATGAAACTTTAAACTATAATACAAAATAAAGAAAGTTTAAGAATAAAAATTCTTCACATAAAAGTAATTAAAAAGACGTGTGTTTGTGTACCTATACACACGAAGATTACCTAAAATAATAAAAAAAAAATAGTATTACACCAATTATTCGCAAGTATCATTGGGTTTAAAACCAACAAACAGTATTTCCCACCTTATCAATAACATATTCGGTAGTCACTTCCAAATAACAATAGGGCAGTCACCCGACAGAAACGCGAATGCTCGGCAGAGATAAGTCCACGTTCGCACTGGCTTTTTGTCGCATAATGCCTGTGTCTTAACGTGTGAACGTTCTTGTATTAAATTGTAAGCTTAAATTCAAGCTAACACGTCACTTCCAACCAGGTTTTGTTTACGTTGAATTTTGTCTCTGTTAAAAACTTTGTTTAAATTGTTATGTAAGATATTTAAGATATAAAAATTAAGAATGTAAAGAAAACTGACTCCACAGCCATGTGGGATTAATAGTAAGGAAGGCAGAGAGTTCATTAACCACAAAATTAATAAATGTAGATACTACTATCTAATAATATAAATAATAAAGTTCTGGAGTGGAGGCCGCGTATATTCAAACTCAGTGTCGGATGCACGCTTACAAGGTGGACGGAAGACCTGGTCAAGGCCACTTCCAACATATCAATGTGGAGATCATTGGGCCATTCATCAACAGTGGACTTCCTGCGGCTGAAGCGAACGAACGAAGGAACGAAATAATTAATTATTATTAGCGACATCCTTCTAAACAAGTTCCCTATGGGACCACATCAAATGAAAAATTGCGATTTTACCAAACATCCATAACAAAGATCGAAAAAAGCTTTGGAATTATTGAACAAAACTCGATACTTAAAAACCCTTACCATAAATCAGAAACAAATCAAAAGAAAAACAAATCCTTGCCTTTATTCGATACATGTAGGTTGGCTCTCTGCAAAAAAAGCCTCTCTCTGCATAATCCATTTTTAGATTCCTTCTATTATCCTATGATATATCTTAAAGTATTAAAACTACACTAGTCCCATAACAAAGATTAAAAGGATAGACTAAAATTTTTAGATCGAAAATCTCCAAACACAGATCAGATACAAATCGATAGTCAAAAGTTTTAACTCCAATATAGGGTTGAATGCAAGCGGAATAAATTCCCTACATACCTTGAATATTTGATAAATTGAACCATGCTATTACCAATGCAAAAACCTAGCGACAATAATCAGTTGTTGTTCAAAAACATTATTCAGAATTGAAACTCCACCGGTCCCATAACATAACAACATAACATAACCCCCATAACAAATATTAAACGAAAAAACTACTGTATCAGCCCATACATATACGTTCACTGCAAGGCGTGGGCCTCCTTTACATCGAGAGCACGATTGAGAGTAGTTAGGCCATATAGTCCACACCGCTGGCATAATGTGGTTTGGATTAGGTCAGTGTAAATTGGGTTGAATAGACTACAATTTTTCGATATTATTTCGTTCATCGAAATATCCTAACCACAGATCGAAAACGAATCGATAATCAAAAGTTTCAACTCCATTATAGAGGTTAATGCAAGTGAAAGAAATTCCCAACATACCCTGTTTATTTGATAGATTTAATCGTGCTATTAGCAAGGCAAAATCCTTAATCTGTTGTTAGATTCTTTCTTTTGCTCTATAAAATGTTATTAAGTGCTGAAACTGCAACGGTCCCATAACAAAGGTTATAGTCGAATAGACTTAAACATGCAGAATAAATTCGGTTGATCGAAAAACCCCAACCACAGATCAGTAATAAATCGATAATCAAAAGTTTCAACTCCATTATAGGGGTTAATGCAAGTGGAAGAAATTCCCGACGTACCCTGTCTCTATTTGATAGAGGTCGGCCGGCTATTAGCAGATTGGACGTGGGAGTACATCAATCAACGTTCAGAATTGACCGCAGCCCGGTGATTTATCGAAATGGCATTCACCTATCGAGTGCATGGGTTTTTTGCTCATAGTCTTATTGTTGTATTTGCTGAGTGCAAGTCGTGGTTGGATTCTCATTCTTGTGATCCAGCAGAAAATTTACACAGTTTAAGTTTTTTTATCTCAAATATTATGAATTCGATACCACATGGCAACTTCTATTTAATGTTTGGTTTTCAAAGTTTTATCCTCGTATAAAAAGCCATCTAGGTTTTCTGTTGTCTGTAAGCTAGTTTTTAGAATAGTAAACAGTTTCGTTTGCTTCGAAATATCATAAATAGAATCCAAACACATCTTAATCTATAAAAATATCTTCAAAACATTTCCCACTTTTCTTAAAATCTATTTTAATACCACTCCACATGCATCATACTAAACATACAAGGAAGAAACCAAAACAATACAACAAACACATATTTCAATATTTGAATTCGCAAACAAATTCAGTCTGTAGATACCGCGGCTAATCCCAACCCCGTAGGTAACCGAAGAACGCCGGGGCAATTTCTATTTGATTTATTATTGTTCTTCAACGATAAATCAGACCACAATAGGGCTCCCGGGCGCGAGCTCTATACGGAAACTTCTATTAATTCTCCTTAGAACAATCCTCAAGTTACCGCACAATGGAATTAGGGACAATACGTCTCAAACGTGAGATGTTATCACGTGATAAGGTCCTTCGAGCCGGATCAATAGTTACAGGCGAAATTAAATAATGTTGCGAGTGAGTTATTTGTAGAAATTGTGTTTTAGAAAGGTTTTATGTATTAGTAAAAAACTATACCGTGATGGCGTGCGCGTTGATATGTTTGTTAATTTAGATTTTATAATATAGCATTGTGTTGTATTTTTAATTTTGTAGAATTTTGTTTTTCTGATAGGACAGGCTGATAGGATAGCGACCACCGTTGATGGCAGTAAACATGTCTTTTATGTCCACACAAATCATGGGTATAATTCTCGAAAATAATCTTTGTACTTATCTTTGTACGAGCATAGTCAAAATACAAAACATCTACAAATGAAATATTATAGACTCTTAAATCTAAAATGTTAAATCTTTGTTATGTGAAAGAAGTTTTAGCTAAAAATATATAAAAACAAACTTATTGTTCTTTTTATTATACTAGTCCATTCCTGAAAAGAAACAATTTATTAACACTTTAGTATTCAACGGATTTTGTGTGTAATGTAAGATGATAAACGTCAATGAAACGTGTATATTAAAAGTAGGTATATAGTCGTTTGTATCATTATGAGAGTGAGGGAGCTATAAGGGGATAAATATAAAAAAGCAATCTGTATCTGTATCTGTATCAGCCCATATACGTCCCACTGCAGGGCACGGGCCTACTCTACAATCGAGAATACGATTTTTTTTTATTTTATTTTTTTATTGCATTGGATGGCGAGACGAGCAAGCCGTTCGCCTGATGGTAAGCGATACGACCGCTCATAACAGTAGCAACATTCCACTGCGCTCGCCATCCTGAGACATAAGATGTTAGGTCTCAATATGTCCAGTAGTTGCTCTGGCTACAATGTCCTTCAATCCGAAACACAATAGTGCATTTAAGCAGTGTTTTTTCACGGGAGAAATAGACATTGCGGCGGTACCTACCCAGATGGCCTCTCACATATGAGAGACCTACCACCAGTAACCACGATTGAGAGTGGTTAGGCCATATAGTCCACCACGCTGGCCTAGTGAACCGGTAGTGAAACGGTGAAGGAAAACATCGTGAGGAAACCTGCATACCATAGCGATTCATAAGAATTTCTATGGTATGTAAGTCCGCCAAAAAAGCAATAACCGAATAATATCCAGACGAAGTTGGGTCGATCCGCTAGTTTATAAATAAATACACGCTGTTGATGAGAGTCACCGTAACTACCAGTTTTTAGCCCCAACTTCAAATCAGCAGTCGAATCACGTACCACAGTTCTTTCTGAACGGAATTGCTTCCAATAATCTCGTAAAGCAATTCAATTTAAACCTTTTTGGTTTGTAACAGGCCGCATTTTCGCGCGCCGTGTCACACATCTGTGATTCTCGAATCTGAAAATCTTTATATGTATCACGCGGACCCATACACGAGTCACGGTGTGGCAAAGCTTTTTACATCAATTTTCGTATTACCAATGGATTAAATCCAAGGGTTATACCCGGAGAAAAGTTTGCGATTGGATTCGGCTCGGGTCGACGTGAATCAATGTTGTAAAATTTGTATTCAGGTAGCAACGCTACTTTACTTTCCTTGGACATCGTTCGGTGGGGTGGAATTTTTAAAAATGACAATCTTTATTTTTAGTATGCGCTTTTATGTGTTGTGGTGTATTTTCGAACGTGCTGGTATCGAGAGATGGTGTGTCTTTACGTTTAACATACCGGGTATCTCAAGACTGCTACCGAAAACGAAACCGGATGGTAGTTTAAGTGACTACAAACACAATGCGATTAAAAATTTCGCAAAGAAACGCGACAATATTTTTTTATGATTTTTTAAATATCGTCATTTTTGGGTGGTATTTTTTTTTTTTTTATTGCAGTGAATGGCGAGACGAGCAAGCCGTTCGCCTGATGGTAAGCGATACGACCGCTCATAAACAGTAGCAACATTCCACTGCGCTCGCCATCCTGAGACATAAGATGTTAAATCTCAATATGTCCAGTAGTTACTCTGGCTACAATGTCCTTCAATCCGAAACACAACAGTGCATTTAAGCAGTGTTGTTTGACGGGAGAAATAGACATTGCGGTGGTACCTACCCAGATGGCCTCTCACATTTGAGAGACCTACCACCAGTAAATCCATAGTTTTTGCTAAAATAATAATTTTAACTCTTTTATAACTTAAAGTATTTATAAATTAAAGGGTATACACTATTTTGTTTTTATTTATTTATTTAAATCTTTATTGTACACAGACTTAACAATACAAACAAACAGAAATTATAATAACAAAGAGTACAAATGGCGGTCTTATCGCTCAACAGCAATATCTTACAGACAACCATGGGATGGATTTAAATGAAGGAGAGGGAGAGAGGGCAGTGTAACAAATAAAGAATTACTATTATTTTAGGAAAAATGTACCTACCACCCAAATATGGCCATAGAAAAAAATAACAAAAAAAATGTCGCTTTTTTCGCAACTTTTTCTGTTGCATTGTGTCTGAAGTCGCTTAAACTACCACCCAGCTTCGTTTTCGGTAGCAGTCTTGATATACCCTGTATAGAAAGATGTATATTTATAGAATTATTTCGAGATAGTTATTAAATATTTTGCATTATTTAATGACAAAGAGTTGTAAACGGCTTTACTTAGTAGATCATTACTCTGCTGATACTAAGAATACTCTGACATACGCTTATAACTTGTGTGTTTTGATGCCTAAAACAATTATTGTACTTATCACTCAAATAATTTACTTATCAAATAAAAAAAAATTAAATTTTTAAATCTTTAAATTATTTTTAACTATAATAGTTATAACATAGCATTTATATTTTACGTTATATTATTATTATACGTATTAATTTGAACTAATTTCCCAACACAAACACTCCAAGACGGAAAGTTACGTCACTGGTATTTATTTGCTTGCCTGAGCACATTTCCGATTACGAAGCAACACATCCTTGCCGGTCTCATTGACCCCGTCACGGTGAGAGACTCCGACCTCGTCCCAAGTCATCTGAGGTCACTCGGCCGAAAAATCAAGGTCACTTGAGCGCACTACGGACTATTCCGCTGTTAGACTAATGAAGCTTAAAGCGATGATGATTATGTGGTTGCACGCGATAAGGCAATTTTTGGTATAGTACTAAGAGTTTTTTTTTTGTACTAGCATAGTGGCTGTAAGGTGGTAAGCGCTATGTAGTAGTTATAGATTAGTGCTGGTCAACGTATTCTGTTTTTTTTTTACCGTCATGTAATAAGCAAATGAGGAAACAGCTCACCTAAGGACTAGTGAACGCCGCTTGGAAAATATTTTTTGTTCTGTATGAGTTCAAGAGGTGTTACCATTTTCTAGACACAAGACTCAAACTAGATTTTGTCTTTCAAACCACACATTTTCTTTCTATACAGGGTATATCAAGACTGCTACCGAAAACGAAGCCGGGTGGTAGTTTAAGCGACTTCAGACATAATGCAACAGAAAAAGTTACAAAAAAAAGCGACAATTTTTTTTGTTATTTTTTTCCTATGACCATATTTGGGTGGTAAATACATTTTTTCCTAAAACAATAGTGTATTTATAAATAATCTAAGGTATAAAAGTGTTTAAATTATTATTTTAGCAAAAACTATGGATTTACCACCCAAAAATGCCGATATTTAAAAAATCATAAAAAATAATTGTTGCGTTTCTTTGCGAAATTTTTAGTTGGATTGTGTTTGGAGTCATTAAAACTACCACCCGGCTTCGATTTCGGTAGCAGTCTTGTGATACCCGGTATAAGCTCCTTATATTCTGGAATTAATTATTTCGTATTTATACCTATTCAAATTGGTTTTATATTACGCAAAAATTATTTTGAAACACTAAGTATAAACTATCTAATTAACCATCGTTTCGCAAATAAACGCAATTGAATAACTTTAATATTGCATCAATTACCTCGACATAACTTTTTGCTATTTCTTAATCAAAATGAGGCGCATGTAAATTCTTTAAACGGGAATATTATTTTTTACCTGTAATTAGCGCCATCTACCGGCGTCGTGCGATGACGTCAAAGCGTAGTGTCAATACTAGTACCTGGATGTTTTTTTTTTTGGACTTAATGAATTGGACACTTGAAGGAATTACTTCACTAAAAGCTAAAAGTCTTCTTGTACTTTTCACTATTTATAATACCAATACAGTTGAAAATGGTCTTATTCTCTTTTACAAATTATGCCTAGTACCGGTCCGCGGAACATACCGTAATTTATTTGTATTCTCTCTCGATCCAATACTCGCTCAATCGCGCAGTATATCTATAATAATCCATGATCCAAACAAATAGCCATATCCAAACTTAGATTATATACTCGTCTAGATTGAACAATGTCAACAAACGATGCGCTAAAAGTGTCCTTGATATGTGTGAGTACCGGTCGTGTAATTATTGTAATCCAACTGTCAAGGTGTGTGTGTTTAGGGATGCCTACTCCAGATTATTAACTTAACTTTTCTTCATTATTTGATATACTAAATAAGTTAAATAAAATATTTTTTCTTTATTTAAATATATAATCATACTATTAATTTTATTTATAACGCATTTTAGTAAAAACAATAAAGATCTAAACCCATCTCCTAGTGTTTGTTTCCGAATAGAATTAACTCTTTGGATTCATTGCCTGGGCTGTTATCTGATTTCTGTATTTATGTAAAATATAAATCATCATAAGTAAAATGTTCGGAACACACAACTGAAGTCATGTGAGGCTACGAATGGTCTTCTTTTCGTTTCCGCTGTGTAATGTCTCTCCAGCAATTTGCTAGTACGGAATCCGTAGGAAGTCTAAAAATATTATTAGAACCTTGAATAAGTTCTCGTTGTTTCTTCAAAGATGACAATAGCAGTACCCCGTTTGTGAAATTTTGAATGGTAATACACATGCAAGGCAAAGAATTAATAAAATTACTATGAAGTGCATGTCGTCGTGGGTTTCATTAATATCGTGTAGGTAAGTACTATTTACTCATTAAATAAATAATGCCATTCTTCTTGTTGTTATTCTGATCGAAATATTATGCAATGATATTTGTGTTTTATAGTTTCTCCCATAGTTTCAACAAATCTTCCTAGTAATAATTTGACAACACTGGCCAATGAAACTCATCTTCAAAATAATGAATTAAAAGTTCATGTTTTCTTCAAATAATAGTGGTTTAACAATAATGTTACCGATAGAAAGTAATATTGATATTATTATACAGTTTTCCCACACAATTGCGATACAATTCGACAGCACAAACCGGCATAATTAATTGTTTTTCGGGAGCACGTTATCCATATGTAGTTCAAATGACACTGACGTACGTGAGAAGCGAGTCTACCAAATTTGGTAGACTTTATTTGAGCCGCGCGGTGAGGTGTGATGTGTCATCTAGACGAGTATATAATCTAAGTATAGAGCCACAAAGTTATCAAGGTATATAAAGGTGGCCAAAAGTGGAAACAACGATGTCATTTGCAATTGTCAATCACCTGCCAGTCGCTGACATATCGGCCATTGGTTGTTTATTCAACGTATTTATTTTTCCTGCATTATTTAAAGCTAGTGAAAATTGCTGAAAACTTTAAAAAGTGATGCTAGGAATGTTAAACTTCAGGTATTAAATTTTACGTAGGAAGAAAAGCGTCTTCAGATACCAATAATACTCTTCGAAAAATTGTATCATCGCGTAGCTGCCGCCACAGGTTTGTGTTGTCAGCTTTACAAAATAAATTCCACGAAAACAGAACTTTGTACGTGCTAGTACAATATATGTAAGTTCATATCATAAACTAAAATTTATCATTACGTGCATGGTGGCCTGTTGGTAAACGGACTAGACGCGACTGCCAACATGTTCACGGTGGTCGCGGGTTCGAATCCCAGGGCACACCTCTGACTTTTCGGAGTCATATGTGTATTGATAGTCAATCACCACGCACTAAAACGGTGAAGGAAAACATCGTGAGGAAACCTGCATACCATAGCGATTTATAAAAATTCTATGGTATGTAAGTCCACCGACCCGCACTAGGCCAGCGTGGTGGACTATATGGCCTAACCACTCTCAATCGGTAGTCGATTGTAGAGGAGACCCGTGCCCTGCAGTGGGACGTATATGGGCTGATACAGAGCATGGTGGCCTGTTGGTAAATGGACCAGATTTCACAACCACATTTTACGGTGGCCGTGGGTTTGAATCTCAAGGCACCTCTCTGACTTTTCGGAGTCATGCGTTTGTTGATAGTGAATAAACACGCACTAAAACGATGAAGGAAAACATCGTGAGGAAACCTGCATACCAAAGCGACTTATAAAAAATACCTATGTAAGTCTACCAACCCGCATTAGGCCAGCGTGGCGGACTATATGGCCTGTGATATGGCCTAACCACCCTAAATAGTACTCTCGATTGCAGAGGAGGCCCGTGCTCTCCTGTGGGACGTGTATGCGCTGATACAGATACACTTGTTTAAGGGATTTGACTTCTTTAAGGAGGAGCGATTTGTTAAAAATCTTGTGAAGGAAAAAAACATGCAGATGAAACTGGTCCACTCATTTTCCTGACACTATTGATCGGATTGAAAAATCTTACTTCACCCACTTTATTGCAATATCTATTTTTAATGGCAACACCAAATTCGATTACAGCGACTCTCCCACCGGGTCAGATAAGTTTGTGGGACTTTATCCAAAATTAAACGCCAAATTACCAATGTCACTTTTTTATTTTTAAAGTTTTGACAGATATCCCAATAAAACCTAAAAGCTAATAATCAATTGATTTTCTTAGTGTTGCTTAACAACGCCATCTGCTGGAATATCTTTAAAAAAATAATTAAAATATGCTTTATTGTACACCAAGATAACACACAATTTACAGAATAATCACACAAAAATATGTACAATGAGGGGCCTTATCACTAATAGTGATTTCTACCAGGCAACCTTTGGATGGACAAGAATTATAAGAATAACTTTCGGTGTGCAGTAAAAGCATAAAAACTAGAAAATATTATAAATTTGTACAACAAATAATTGCAATATAATACTATATTGTATGAACATACTACAAATATAATATAAACAGGTGGGTCATAAGTGTTGTCACACAGTAAAAACTTTTCTTTTAGAATGCTGGCCACAAAAAAAGTTTATTGAATTCGTTTCATTTTTAAATATGGAGTGGACGCTTAAAGAAGACCGTGTTGCAGTTATTGCGTTGCATCGTTGCGGTTACGCGACGATTCAAATTTTTGACATACTGAAAAATTTGAATATAACCAAAAGATTCGTTTATCGTACCATCAAACGATACAATGAAGACTCTAGTGTAGATGACAGGTCAAGAAGTGGTCGCCCTCGGTCTGTTAGAACTCCAGCAGTGATAAAAGCTATGAAGGCGCGAATTCAAAGAAATCCCATACGTAATCACAAACTGTTGGCCCTTCAGATGGGGCATTAAGCAGAACTACGGTGAAAAGGGTGTCAAATGAAGTCTTAGGGATTCGGGCATATCGAAGAAAATCAGTACAACGTTTGAATGCTCGTCAAATGGACCTGAGACTGAAGAGATGCCGCGCTTTGTTGAAGCGGTACGTGGGCAAAAATATCGGGAAATTCTTTTTTCAGATGAAAATATTTTTACCGTAGAAGAGAGCTACAACCACAGGTTACAACAAACAAAATGATAAGGTGTACGCACACAGTAGTGAAGAAGCGAGCAACCGTATTCCGCGTATCCAACG